>CP123714.1:1478404-2956809 GCA_029906385.1 Neofusicoccum laricinum | reverse complement strand
ACTGGAAGTCGACAAAAGGTTCAGCAATGATCAGCCTGGTGGCTGATCGTGCCCCAACAACTCTATATAGGCTGATGTAACGGTAGGCTCCTACTAAGCTTCGGAGTCGCTTAGCAGGTTGGTGGAAACCGAAGGGTTTACCTTGAAGAGACAAGAGGAGGATGGCGGTGCAAAGAGGGAAGTATCACGTGATAGCGCGGTGCGCAATGAGCTTGTTACCTCCAAATCAATAGGGTTTGAATTGGAACTTTGAGTTGACCACGAAGGGTCAAATGTCTAGCTAAAGGAGCGTGACTATATACTACCAGAGAGGCTATAACAATTTATGCGCTTAGTTAACAAAGTACGATCAGTTAGCTTTAACGACTGATCCAGAGTAGCTAACTAAGCGTGCCGGCTCAGTTGGCTTTATTCGCTCAGTTAGCCTTGGCAACTAAGCGGGTGGGTCTTAACTAATCACGTGGGTTACGGGATCTCGGATCCTTATGACCCCGACTTCTGTTGTTCCCTGCGGGGTTGGTTCTCAACTTCCTTGTCCTATGAAGGCTGCGCCGTAACACTATCTCCCCCCTTAAGGATCTTCGGCCCGAAGATTCCTCCGTATCGCCTATTTCTTGAGTTCTTCTGCCTGGATGCGTTCTTCTCCGTAAGTGCATCATGTCGAAGCGCAAGCGGGATACTACTAAGGAGCGACATCGTTTAGCAGACCTAGTGGAGTCTACTCTTTTGCCTGCCGAGCGTTCCTGCCTTAAATGCGAGTTACCCCGCGTGGTTTGTAAGGTTTTACCAGGCCGTATTCGTTGTGGTGCTTGTCTCGCGAAGGGGTTTACGATGTGCGATGCGAGGGGTTTGTCGGTTGCTGGAGGTAAGTTTTGACTTCTTCCCTTATCTCTGTGTGCTGACTTTTGTCCTAGCTCGTAACCTTCGTCGTGAACAGGAGAAGTTGAAGGCCAAGGAGGCCGAGGCTCATAAGAAGTTCCTTGCTTCTCTGGCCGAGCTGGATCGGTTGCAGGAGGAACGGGCCCGTTTACACGCTGAGCAAGAGAGGGCTCGCTTGGCTCATGAAGAGAGCTTGCGCCGTCAAGAGAAAGAGCTTGGAACTGTGGCGGCTCGTTTGAAGCGTTTGCGAGACAATCAGCGTCTGCTGGAGGAGAGAGGTTTCCGGGCCCTCCTAGTTGAATCCGATAATCTTGATGCGTTGGACGAGCATGATCGTCGGGAGGCGGAGGAGTCGCTTGCTGCGTTGGCTGCCGGGGAGTCCGCTGTCCCTGAGGATGCCGAGCCTTTGCGATCAGCAAAGCGCCTACGTGGCGAGGCCTTAGCTGACGCCTCTGTGGGTCCTGTTGGGTCTCCTGGGGCTGGCTCTGCTGTGCCACCCGAGGGTTCCGAGTTGGTTGATCAGGCGCGGCAGTCTCCGTTTCCAGATTTCGGTTTCGGGTCCTTCGTGTTTGACGAGGCCGTGGCGTTGGTTGATCCGGGTTTTGGCGATGGAAGCTTTCAATAAGATCCTTGCATCCTTCGCAATTTTCCGGTGGTTCCCAGGTATGGTCCCAGTCTCCCTCCCATTGTAGGAGGTATCTGAATTGACCATTAATGTAGCCGCTGTCTAGGATCTTTTCTACGATCCATTCCCTGTTTTCGTCGGCATCTGGGTTTTCTGGTACCATTTCTTCAGTCTGCTGGATGATCGCGGCGTTCTTTGGTGCCGGTTCGAGCAGTGCAATGTGAAAAACGGGTACTATCCGCATGGTTTTTGGTAGCTTGAGGCGGTAGTTGACTTTCCCGAGTTTTTCTTCGATTTCGAATGGTCCAATCTTTTTAAAGTCCAATTTGCTTTTTGGTCGCTTTGTTTTGATGTTTTTCCTGAGTAGGTAGACTTTATCCCCCTCTTTTAGCTTCGGTGCCTCCTGGTGCCGTCTGTTGTAGTAGCGGGACATCAAAAATCCATTATATTCGATGTCGAGGCTGAGCTGTTTGTGAAGTGCTCTTAGCTGGTCTGTTTTAAGGATTCCTTTTTGGCTTAGTGATTTGCTTGGAAGCGATTCCCTATAAGCCGTTGGCTCATACCCGTAGTTGGCGTAGAACGGTGATTCTTGCGTAGCCGTTGCCTTTGAACTGTTGTACGCGAACTGGGCGAGAGGAAGCAGTTCGACCCAATTGTCCTGCGTATAGTTGATGTAACAGCGTAGGTGTTGTTCTAGCGTTTGATTCGTACGCTCTGTTTGTCCGTCCGTTTGAGGATGTGCCGTGGTGGATAGCTTATGTTTGGATCCGAGCTGGCGAGTGAGGGTTTGCCAGAATTGAGATGTGAATAACCGATCTCTATCTGATACTAGCTCGTCCGGTAGCCCGTGGTTGCCGAGGATTGTCCTAAGGAAGGTGTAGGCTAGTGTAACGGCGGGCCTCTACCTCTAAGGATCAAACACCAAAGAGGGTGGTAAGCCGTGTGGGGTTTACCTTGAGTGGGTACAAGGGAGGGTGTGAGAGAACGAAGTGACGAACACACGTGACAGAGCACTACGTGCGAAGGCCGTGTTACTAATCAATGGTGCGGATTGATTATTGAAGTTGACCACGAAGGGTCAAGTTTCTAGCTAAGTGAGTGTGCTTATATACTGTAGGAAAGCTATGACAATCTGGTGTTGCTCCCTGTGGCCGGGCTACAATGGGCGACGGTTGCTTTATGTCGCCCGGCTCGTGAGGGCGACATGTGGGTTTTGGGCAGATCATCACGTGCACTAATCACGTGGTGATGTTTTTTCTTGCGGGGTTCCTTCGTGAGCCCCTCATCTTTCTGCGTCTTTAAAGGCTGTGCCGTAACACTAAGGGAGTGTGGCTATATACTACTAGGAAAGCTATGACAATCTGGATCAGGCATTTGGATATGCCTCTTGGATCAGGGAGATGGATCAGGGAGATGGATCAGGGCTTTGGATCAGTCCCGATCCAAAGTAGCCCTTTTTGGGGTGTGGGGCGCGCGTGACGTTAGCGCCTAGCTGTCTTTCTTCCGACATCCGTCGGTACGAGACGATCGCGGTGTTCCCCTGTTCCGCGCCTGTCTGCTTTTGTCTCTTCCTAGGATTTCGACTTCCGCCTCTATACCCTTGTGGGCCTTCTTCCCGTGCGGGCTTCTTACCCTTGGGGCTACAAAGCCTGCGCTCTTGGAGGTTCGTAACACCTTGTTTACCTTCCCTGCCTGGCTACGGCTGCTATCCTGTTACGCGAGGCCTCTCGTCCGGGTAGGTTTGTCGAGTCGGGTCCTGGGGGTCGAGGCGGGTCGCGTCACGGGGTTCGCTACCGCTATCGGGATGTCGCTGAACTGTTCAGAGGATAGCAGCCGTAGCCAGGCAGGGAAGGCAAGCAGGGAGTAGGGTTCAAAGATTGTAATTAACCACGAGGGTCCTATCTACTGCAAAGGAGTGTTGACTATATACATAGGGAATTCAGGTCGTGACCGTGGTTCGTGACCGTGTGGTCTGGGAGGTCAGGTTTGATGGTCAGGCCTTGGCGTCCTGACCGTGTTGCGGCTGCTGAGTCATCAGCGTGGTCAGAGGCGGTGGATCGCAAGGACCTCCTCCGCGCCTCTTAACCCCGTTTCCCACTTCCTGCAGCTGCGCCGTAACATATCCCCCTGCACAAGTGACGTCCCGATAGCGGTAGCAAAACCCTTAGACGCTGCGCACCCCCCCCGATATCTAAGTCCCTTAGGTTCCCTTGCTCCCAATGCCCAGCGTAACATCCGCCGATGATCCTCTGAGGCTTCTCCCGAGGCTCCAGACTCTCACAGTACTTCTTATCTTAATAGTTATATATAAGAAAGCGCTATCTTTTAGAGCTTATAGACTCCTTCTAATAATTAGACTTGTTAAACAAACAGCCTAAGGGCTACTGCACCTGGGTGGATTTTAGCAGCAGAGCGAGTTGGTTTCCTAGAGAGTTAATCTAGTTGGGAAACCAAAGGTCCGAAAAGGACCCGATTAGCGAGAGCCAATTGGGGTTTAGTGTAGCACGTGACGCACACGTATATCCTCCTTGTGCGGCTAATAGGTAGAAGAATTGAACGACTCATCGTAGACTGTCTCTATACCGCTGCTATGAACCCTCATTGTTCAACAGGTTATGAGCCCGGGTTTGTGTACCCACTAGAGCAGTCTGAGCGTTCCCGCTGGGTGTTGGATCCCGTAAACGTTTGCGTAAAGACGTGTTGCCTCTACAGTTATGTCTGCATGTAACCTGGCCCGGTATCTGAATACGGTCTCCATTGGTTGGAGAAAATCAGCAGTGCGATCGGTTCGCACAACTTGAGGAAGCTACATCCTCAGGCCTGGGCTTGCGCCAGGAGAAGCAGCACTCAAGCGTCTGTCGTTGCCCTGCTGGGAGCAGACGTTTCCTTTTCATCCACTACCTTTTCGACCCTCCTTATACCGCTCAAGCCGTCCCTACTTGAGTAATCTCTATCCACTTCCATTCAATATGGACCCTTCCGACTCTTTTGCTAAGCGTCGCCCTGTTCCAATCCTCTCAAGACAAAATAAGGATGCCTGGTTTTCGCTAATGAAGGAATGGCTGGAAGGTGAAGGTCTTTTCTATACCATCACCAATGCCAACAATCCCTCTACGCCCGACAGCCAGCCCCCTACCGGATTTGGAAGCGCCAAGGACGATGCGAGGACTCGATATTGGTTAAAAATTTGCATCAATGAAGATGATGCTGAAAGGGTGCGAGATTTGGACACAGCCAAGCTTGTATGGGACTCTCTGAAGGACAAGTACTCAGAGAAGCTCCAAGGTATTGGTAGGCAGCACCTGCTAAACTACGTCAATTACCAAATGGAGCCAGAAACCACCATCGACAGCGCTTGGACTCAGCTCCAAACACTTGGAAAGAAACTCGCTGCCTTCGACAAGGATATGAAAAACATCACTTCAGAAAAAGCACGCTTTCAGCGTCTACTGCAGGCACTCCCAGACTCGTACCAGTCAATTCGGATGAGCCTCGACATTCAGAAGGACATTAAGGTCGAGGAAGGTATTGCCCTACTGCAAGAAGAGGAACTACGTCAAGAAAAATCCTCTACGGCACTTGCAGCAAAGCAGCAGAATTTTGGAAGAAACCAGACTGCGTCTCGCCACCGAAGCCCGTCTTACGATAAAGGAGACCAATGCTTCCTCTGCAAGGGACCTCATCGTATTCGAACATGCAAGTACCTTTCATTTGCACAGTTAAAGGTCCAGGAGGAACGCGCGAGACGTCGTAGCAGAAAACCTGATCTATCGCCCCAGCTTCAGAAGCTGCAAGATCAGATCAACCAATTAAAGGCCCTCTCAGCTAAGGAGGAGGAACCTACCTACGACAACAACGCTGCTGATAGCCAAGCCTCTAGCAGCGAGGAGGACGTTGAGGAGATTGCTGCACTATCAAAATCCGTCACCAGTAAGCTTTCCAAAGACATCTGGATTGCGGACTCTGCTGCATCTACGCGCATGACTGACCAACGCCAACTCTTTAGTGGACCTCTGACCCGCATCATGAGGCGCACGATTAAGGTTGGTGGGGGAGTGCTATACGCCGACTACGTCGGCTCAGTCATGTTAGTAGATAGACACAGCAATTCCATTCCTTTATCCTCCGTACTCTATGTACCAAGGTTGGGTGTAAACCTCCTCTCAGGTCGATAAGCATGCAAAAATGGCTTGAAGGGTAGTTTTGATGATCAATCCCTCTATCTAAAGGATCAGACAGGCAAGATTATTCTCACCGCAAAGGAGAATGGGGGAGTCTACCTTGTGGACAAGGTTGAACCAACGAGTAAGCATTTTGCTCTGGCTGCACTCTCTAGCCAACCAGTGGCTCAGCACGCTCTTAGCTCTCAAGTGGAGGAATCTGAGGGGCCTATACCAGACGCTTTACCAACAGATAAGGCATCTAAGCTCTTTAAGCTCTGGCACCGCAGATTTGCCCACCTAGGGAAAAGAAAATTGGGGGAGCTTCACAAGGTTACGACTCTCTCCGAGCCAATTCCTACTACAGTAGAGGAAGACTACATTTATAACGTATGCGCCCTTACTAAGATTAAGAACAAGAAGGGACACTACGTTAGTGACAGGAAGGCCGCGCTCCTGTCACTTGTTTCAATTGATATCTGCGGACCACTACCTGAATCTTGGGCAGGATACTCCTACTTCCTTGAGATCGTTGACAACTACTCAAGGAAGGTCTGGACAATTGCGCTTAAGAGAAGGGGAAATGCACCACGTGCTCTAAATGAATGGCGCGTGAAGGCAGAGCTTCAAGGGGGAGCAAAACCCATTGCTGTCCGCAGCGATAACGCCACTGAACTCAAGTTAATACTTAATCAGTGGTGCGCAACCCTTGGCATCACTCCTCAGTACACTATTCCCCATCAGTCAAGTCAGAATGGTGTAGCAGAACGAGCCATCCAAACCACTGAGACCAATGTAAGAGCTATGCTGAAAGATGCAAGGCTCCCTGTTGAATTCTGGGTGGAAGCAGCCGAAACTGATGCGTACCTACGGAATCGGACTGCAGTTGGACCTCTTATTAACGGTAAACCCTCGAGCCCCGAGGAAGCATTCACAGGTCAAAAGCCAAGTATCGACCATGTGCGTGTATGGGGCTGCAAGGTCTACTCATACGTTGACCCTAGGTCACTCCCTGTCGGATCTAGACATGACAAGTTTATGGATCGAGGGAGAGTGGGAGTCTTCATGGGCTACATGGATGAAACCGACAAGCAATATCGTCTATGGGCTCCTGACCTTGGAAGGGTAATCCGGACCCACAGCATCCGGTTTGTAGAGAATGAGAAGGGAGGCGACATTGACTTAAACCTAAAAGTCAAGGCAAAATCAAACGTCGTCCCTGAGAGACGGCCAGTCGGCCGTCCACGAAAGATTCTCTTTGCACCGGAGCCTGCCGAGGAAGAGAGGGAGGACTCGCTGGCAGTAGAAGAAAAGGGAGGCAATGTTAACCTAGGTCAACATCCATTACATCAAGAAACGCCCCCCACTGCCGCAAATGAGGAGGATCAACCTGGAGAACAAGCTACTCCAAGTAGCGCCCCAGGAACTGGAAGGTTTGGGGGAGTGTTCATCCCTAAACGAAAGAGATTACTGGAGGAGGAACCTTCTACAGAAGAGCCAGCACTAAAGGTACCTCGGAGTCTTTTTGCACTCATCAGCCAAACACCTATTGAGTGCTATAAACCTCCGGAAGTACAGGTGTTCTATGCTCTATCAGCAACCCTCCAGGATATTGTTGGACCCGAGATCCCCACTCCAAAGACCTACGCAGAAGCAGTGGGAGACCCTCAATTTGGAGAGCTTTGGAAACAAGCTATCCAAACCGAACTCACTGAACTCGCTAGTAATGGAACTTGGGAGGAAGTTGTACCACCAAAGGGAACAAACATTGTAACAAGCAAGTGGGTATTTAAGCCAAAGCTAAACCCCGATGGCTCGCTTAAAAGAGCAAAGGCCCGCCTTGTTGCAAGAGGATTTACCCAGAGATTTGGACATGACTTCTGGGACACCTTTGCCCCAACGGTCCGATACGAAACTCTTCGGATGTTCCTATCTATCGTAGCGCTTATGGATCTTGAGCTCCATCAGGTTGATGTTAATAATGCCTTCACGGAATCACGCCTCCGTGAGGAGATCTACATGGCCCCACCGGAAGGTATTACCGTTATGCCAGGACGCGTCTTTAAGCTTCTACGCAGTCTATATGGTCTTAAGCAAGCCGCGAGAGACTGGAATAGTAACTGTATAAAAGCACTAAAAGACCTTGGCTTCCGTCAGAGTGCAGCTGACCCCTGCCTACTCATTCACCACGAAAGAAAAATCATCTTGCTAGTCTACGTTGATGATATCCCAATCGCCGCCCCAAAGATTGAGGACATTATCTGGTTTAAAAACGCCATCAGCAAGGTCTTCAAGATTAAGGACCTGGGGGAGATGAAGAAGATCCTTGGTGTTGAAGTTACTCGTGATAGAAAGAGTAGGATGCTACGTCTTGACTAGTCCTACTACTTGCAAGAAACACTTCAAACCCTTTGCATGGAAAAAGACAAGTCGAGACCAGCAACGCTACCACTAAATGGATACGACGCTCTCCGTCCCTCTGGACCAAACGATAAGCGAATCGACCCAAAGGAGTATCAGCACGCCGTTGGAAAGCTGATGTACCTTGCGGTTCTCACGCGTCCAGACATTGCGTTCCCAATCGGCCGGCTAAGCCAGTATTTAAGTGACCCAGCAGAACATCATGGCTATGCACTTAAAGGCCTACTGCGGTACCTTAGATCAACAGCCGATCTTGGGATAGTCTACAAGGACAGTGGGAGTGCAGGGCTTATAGGGTACTCAGATTCAGACTATGCCATGGACAAAACGGACAGGAAGTCTATCCTCGGATATATCTTCCTACTTGGTAACGGTCCCATCAGTTGGAGGAGCCAAAAGCAAAGATCAGTGGCCACCTCTACTATGGAAGCCGAATATATGGCAATGTCCGCCTGCGCTAAGGAGTCTCAGTGGCTTGTACAGCTACTTCGAGAGATAGGAGCAGGTGAATACCTCGGGTCATCCCCTTATTGCGCAGTGCTGTTTGAGAACGAGAAGTTTAACAGCACTACAAGTCTAAAGGGAGACAATCAGGCCGCGTTAGCCCTTGCAAAGGATCCTCATGTGCATGAACGGTCAAAGCATATTGACGTGCATTACCATAACGTCCGGGACCTCGTTCAAAGGAACCGAGTGCACGTTAAGTATGTTCGCAGTGAGGACATAGTGGCAGACTGTTACGAACCTCCAAGGAAGCGGGCTTTATGACCCTAAGGGCGAGGAGCCCGCACGGGAAACAGGACCCCAAGGGACTGCGAAGTCACGGGGCAAGGCGCAAGACAGAATCCCCTACGGGAAGAAGACCTACAGGGACGAAGGGACGGAAGCTGGAATCCCGGAGAAGACAAAAGGTAAGCGGGCGCGGAACAGGTAAACATAGCGACCGCTTCACACCGACGAATATCGGAAACCAGGAACAAGGCCAAGCGCCGAAGTCACGTGGGACCCATACGGATAATGCCAAGAATGGATTATCCAAGAAAGACACTGGATAATACGGGATCCCAACTATCCACGATTATCCAAGTAGATTGTTATAGCTTCTTAGTAGTATATAGTCGCACTCCTTTAGCTAGACATTTGACCCTTCGTGGTCAACTCAAAGTTCCAATTCAAACCCTATTGATTTGGAGGTAACAAGCTCATTGCGCACCGCGCTATCACGTGATACTTCCCTCTTTGCACCGCCATCCTCCTCTTGTCTCTTCAAGGTAAACCCTTCGGTTTCCACCAACCTGCTAAGCGACTCCGAAGCTTAGTAGAAGGAGCCTACCGTTACACTTTGACCACCATCCTTGCAAGAGAAGGAAGGCTTTAAGAAAACTAAAGAGAAGTATCCCCTAGAACGCCATCTCTAACATAGTCAATGTCCGACGTCGAGATGAGCAACGCCCCGACTCAGCAGCCGACCGCGGCTCAGCTAATGTCAACCATCCAACGCCTGCAAGCGCAGATCGAACAGCTTCAAGCAGGTCAAGCGGCCCCGAGGCCGAGAAAAGTCAAACTCCGGAACCCCGATACCTTCGATGGTAACCGACAGAAGTTACAAGGCTTCACCTCCCAACTCGAGCGGTACATCCGCATCTACGACGACCAGTTCGAATCTGAGGAAGATAAGGTTCTCTTCGCGTCTACCTACCTTCGCGGAACGGCAGAGCGATGGTTCGAACCCTACCTCAACGAACACCTCCACAAGGACGAGGACGAGCAGTCCAAGAACACTCGGGACATGTTCGATGACTACGACAAATTCGTAGAGCATCTCAAACGCGCCTTTAATGACGTGGACGAAGTCCGACAAGCAACTCAGAAGATCATGGTCCTACAACAGAAAGGATCGGTCTCGGACTACACCTCTATATTCCGACAAGCGGCTGCATTCCTGGAGGGATGGTCGGATCAAGCACAGCGTGATCACTACTATAAAGGGCTCAAGCCAAACATTAAGGATGCGATGGCCTTCCACAGCTACCCTAAAACGCTAGACACGATGATCGAGTTAGCCAGGCGCCTAGACGAGCGCCTCTGGGAGCGACAAACGGAACGGTACCCTACCAACACGACACGGACAACCAAGCCACGCCACACTCAGAATGGCGGCGAGGCCATGGAACTGGACAGTTCTACCCGTCAAGACAGGAATAACAAGGGACGGAACAATGGATGGAAGGGACGAAACAAGAACACGCAGACAAGATGGACACCGGAGCAGCAAGAACGATTTGCGAAGAAACTCTGTGTCTACTGCGGAGATAAGTGGCAGCCAGGGCACGATTGCCCGCTACGGCCTAAGAAAAGCCGCAGCCACGCGGCGGCCGTACGCAAAGACTCCAGGGAGGAGCTGGCAGCCTTCGAGAAGATCAACCAGCAGCGAGCAGCGCACGCAGCCATAAGCTGGACCGCATGCTACAACGACAGCTGCACGATACACCAAAGTGATAAAGACGCCACGGGATGGTGTGACGGTCTAGACCGTTAAGTGCCTTGGAAGATCCCTGCGGCGATGAGTTAACAATTATGAGTCAACACCTAATGACTCAAAGGGCGCACGGATCAACTACTTCGGTATATAATACCTTCCTACGCTTATTATTTCCTTTCTCCTTAGCTTAGTCTTCTTGTAGAAGTATGCCAATGCATTTCCGCGAGTGCACCGGGTGCAAGCCCTCACATTAGACTAAGCTCAACACCTCCTCTTCGCGCCAAGGCTCCCACGCGAGCACCGGCATTCCTCCCCACAATAAGACACCCAAGAAGACACCCAAGAAGACACCCAAGAAGACACCTAAGAAGACACCCAAGAAGACACCTAAGAAGACACCCAAGAAGACACCTAAGGAGACACCCAAGAATTTGCAATGGGAGACGATAACGCGCCCCCACAATGGTTCTTCCAATACATGGAGCAAAAGGAGAAGCAACAACAAGAAGAACTCCGTCTTCTACAACTTAAGCATGAAGAAGAGCTGCGACAAGTTCGCGAAGAAGAACAAAAACGCATCACTAATGGAGCAAAGCCCGGCAAAGCTCTACCCCAGCTCCAAGAGTACTACGGCGAACCGGAGAAACTTGAGGCCTGGCTCCAGCAGGCTCAGGTAAAAATTCGAGTCGACTACTACCAATGTACCGAATTCGTCAAGTTCTGGGCGTTAGCCGCATGCCTCCGAGGCAAGGCTCTTAAGCGAATGGACGCCTGGACTCGTCAATTTGGAACGCCAGATCAAGCCCGCACAGATACCCTTTTCCATCAAATGCAGCTTGTCTTCCAAGACCCACAAGCCAAGGAACGAGCCCAACGGAAGCTAAACTCGCTACGCCAAGGGAAGAGACCGTTTATTGAGGCATATATGGAATGGCAAAGCCTCTTGATTGAAGCGGGTGGAGCGGACTGGCCTGATAGCGCCAAGAAGATGTCGCTAGACCGAATCCTTGGAGACGAGCTCGCGCGTGCAATGATTACAGTCCCGGCAAGCAGTAGCTTCGAAAGCTATTGTAACACGCTTAAGGAAGTAGACGACCGTCTACACGCCTACCAGACTCGAACAGGTCAGAGACTTCAGAAACAGGCAAGCCAAGAACGCCTTAAGTGGCAGTCCTCACAGGATTGGAGGAAGACCCTAGATGCTCAGCCAAGTGCGAATCCAAATGACATGGACTGGCAACCGTCGCAACCAGCCCAAGCTGCAACAACTCGGCCAAGAAGAGCAAAGTGGGTACCTCAGGAAGAAATCGATCGACGTCGTCAAAACAAGCTCTGCACGCGCTGCGGTGCCTCCGGACATTGGTGGCAGGCATGCCCTTATGCCTCTGCCCGCCGCCCTGCTCAAGCCAATCCTACGAGACAGGCGAAGCCTATCTTCGCTCCCCAGCTCGAGGATGAAGATAACGACAATGAGGACTTGGGAAAAGAATAGCTCCTGATCAAAATCGCGGTCAGGAGCAGCAGGAGGAAAGCAAGCTAAACGCATGCTATAAACATACTAAAAGCAAGCTTCGCGCAGATTGGAAGCAGTTCGAACGCAAGCATATGGAGAAGCCCCCCTTTTTAGTCTCGACACTTATCAATAGAGAAGTTTCCGCACCAACTCTTATTGATACGGGATGCTTGTCATATGGCTTTATCGATGCTCGATTTGCTCAAAAGCAGAACCTCCAGCGTATCCCAGTTCAACCAAGACAGATCCAGTCAGTCAACGCCATTACTGACTCCTGGATTACTGAGGTGGCAATTGCCGAGATTGATGTTGGCGGACATCAAACAAGACGAGCTTACTTCCACGTAGCTCCAAAGATTGAAGGATATAAAGTTATCCTTGGCCTACCATGGCTAGTAAAGGAAAGAGCAGAACTTGATGCAGAACAAGAAATTCTCAAGTTCAAGGACTCGGGCTTAGTATTACGAAGCCAAAGGGAGATAAGAGAATTCGATTGTAGGAGGATAGGGGCCGCTGGGTTCCATCTTCTTACTAAGAAAAAACGACCAGGTTTTCAAGTCTTTTCTGCGAGCTTAGCAGATATCAATAAAGCCCTCGCCGAGAAGAAACAAACGGATCCAAGGACTAAACTACCACTATGGATAGTACCCCAGCTCCACAACGCCTTTGATCGAAAGAAAGCGGATGAATTACCCCCACACCGGCCTGGAGTTGATCATCAAATCACGCTTGAAAAGGATGAAAACGGCAAAATACCACAGGCACCATGGGGACCCCTATATAACATGTCGAGAGACGAGTTATTAGTCCTTCGAAAAACGCTTACGGAGTTACTTGATAAAGGCTTTATCCGTGTAAGCAATTCTCCAGCTGCAGCGCCGGTACTCTTCGTAAAAAAACCAGGTGGAGGCCTACGATTTTGTTGCGACTACCGAGCTCTTAATCAACTTACCCGGAAGGATCGTTATCCGTTACCCCTTATCCAGGAAACTCTCAATAGGATTAGTAAGGCACGGTGGTTTACCAAACTCGATGTTATTGCAGCATTCAATAAGATCCGAATCAAGCCAGGAGATGAATGGCTTACAGCATTCCGAACACGCTTTGGACTGTTTGAGTGGCTTGTTACCCCTTTTGGACTGGCGAATGCACCGAGCACCTTTCAAAGATACATTAACTGGACGCTCCAAGAGTTCCTTGACGACTTCGTATCGGCCTATGTTGATGATATCCTGATTTTCACCGAAGGATCTCGCTCACAACACCGAAAGCACGTCACTCAGGTACTCGAGAAACTCCAAATGGCAGGACTCCAGCTTGACATTGATAAGTGCGAATTCGAGGTCCAATCAACTAAGTACCTCGGGTTTATCATCGAAGCTGGTAAAGGCATCCGAATGGATCCTGCAAAAGTCGAAGCAATTCAAGAATGGGAAGCACCAACGACAGTTAAAGGAGTACTTGGATTCCTTGGATTCGCAAATTTCTACCGCCGCTTTATTTATAAATACGCACAAATCACAGCTCCTCTACGCGTACTTACGAAGAAAGATAGCCAATTCAACTGGACTCAAGATGCGGAAACGGCTTTTAGGAAGTTAAAGAGGGCCTTTATTACTGCACCAATTCTTGCTCAATTCGACCCCGATCGCAAGACAATTCTTGAAACCGATTCCTCTGGATACTGCACAGGAGGCATTCTCTCCCAATACGATGACGAAGGAATTCTCCGACCAGTTGCTTACTTCTCAAAGAAAAATCTGCCAGCCGAGTGCAACTACGAGATCTACGATAAGGAACTCCTTGCAATCGTTAAGTGCCTTCAGCAGTGGGATGCGGAACTACGCAGCGTTAAGGAATTCAAGATTATTACGGACCATAAGAACCTCGAGTACTTTACGACAGCTCGACGGCTCTCTGAGAGGCAGATGCGATGGCAGCTTATCCTAAGCAGGTTTAACTTTACCATTACCTACCGACCTGGCAAGCTTGGAGCTCAACCTGATGCGCTCACACGGAGGGACCAGGACCTACCGGTATCTCAAGATGACGAGAGGCTTCAACATCGCGTCGCACGACTACTAAGTCCCGATAAGATTCAAGTTAACTGCTGGAGAGTTCGTGCAGCACCAGTTCAGACAAGACAGCAAGCAGACGAGCCAGCAGACGAGCCAGCAGACGGGTTAAAAGTAAAGCTACTCGAAGATCACCTACGACAGCTCTGGCAGGAAGCAAAAACAATAGATCCCGATTGGAATCGGCTTGTTGCAGCGGTACGCGATAGAAAGAGAACTCTACCAAACGATTTAGAAGAGCCTGTTCGGCTATCAATCGCCGACTGCTCACTGAATCACCAAGGAGAACTGCTGTTTCGCGGCAGGCGCTGGGTACCAAATCACGAGCCACTAAGAACCAAGTTGATTCAAGCACTTCATGATTCAACAATTACGGCTCATCCCGGACGGACTGGAACAATAGCTGTGGTCGCAAGACAATTCTTCTGGCCAAATTTCGTATCAGACGTTCGAAGATTCGTACGGAACTGTGATGTCTGCGGAAGAACAAGAGTCTGGAGGGACCGTAAACAGGGACTTCTACGCCCATTACCAGTACCAAATCGCCAATGGCGGGAGATCTCAATGGACTTTATTGGACCACTACCCGAGAGCCAGGGATGCCAGATGCTCATGGTAATTACGGACCGTCTAGGTAAAGGAGTGACTCTTGAGGGCTGCAAGGATATCGAAGCTGAGACAATTGCCGATTTGTTCATTAAGCGCTTCTACCGTTACCATGGAATCCCGTCAGCAATCGTCTCAGACAGAGGAAGTCAATTTGTTAGCCAGCTATGGAAGAGAGTCTGTCAACTACTTAAGATCGAGAGGCGCATATCAACGGCATACCACCCAGAGACGGATGGATCAACAGAGCGCGCTAATACTGAAGTTGAGAAGAAACTTCGTCGAATGGTTAATCAAGCGCAGAACAATTGGGTCGATTGGTTACCAGCAGCTGAGCTCGCGATTAACGGTCAGGAATCCTCATCAACGGGCGTCAGCCCCTTTTTCCTCTCTCATGGATACCACCTGGAGCCGTTACAGCTGTTTGAAGATCCACAGCCCGTACAGAATCCAACGTCACCAATCCAGAAGGGCGAAGCGATTGTTGCGAAGATTAAGGAAATCACTGAATGGGCAGAAGCATCAATGGCAAACGCACAACAGAATCAAGAAGCCCAAGCGAATCAACACCGAAACCCATCACCTATGTACAAAGTAGGAGATAGGGTCTGGCTAAGCTTAAAAAACATCAGAACAGACCGCCCAAGTCGGAAACTAGATGACCGATCAGCAAAATTCACAGTTACTGAGGTAGTAGGTCCTCATAGCTATCGACTAGATGTGCCAAGTAACATACACAACGTCTTTAATGTTGACCTTCTACGTCCTGCTGGAACAGACCCTCTGCCGAGTCAAGAACAGGACGACTACCAGCCGCCGCCGATATTAGATGATGGATACGAATGGTGGATAGTTGAGGCAATTCTTGGAGAAAGATTGAAGCAAAAGCGCGGCCAGCGAAGGCCCCAGAAGCAATACCACGTTAAGTGGAAAGGATACGCAAGACCAACTTGGGAGCCGGCGTCGGCACTTCAAGAAACGGACGCGCTTAAGACATATCTTCAAACACGACAGGAAGGGGGGGGTGATGTGACGGTTTAGACCGTAAGGTGCCTTTGGATAATCCTGCGGCGAAGCGCATGCGAGAAGCAAGCGAAGCGGTTGCTCCTCGCAACTGTTGGTCCATGCGTAGCGACGAGTGTTTATTAGCGACCTTTCGCTCGTTTTGACTGTTCTCTCTTTTCTCCTTAGCTTAGTCTTCTTGTAGAAAGCAATGCCACTGCATTTCCGCGAGCGCACCGGATGCAAGCCCTCACAATCACCCCCTCTGGGGAGGCATTACCTCCCCTACGTACCACCCCCTCGCGGACCACCTAATCCAAACCGCAACTACAGCCAACCTTAACCTTGCCCTCCCAAGGGGCACCACCACCTGGAGGAGAGGCAATAGTAAAAGTACCCTAGACCTTATCTTTACCTCCCAGTGGCTCGAGGAGAGAATCCTTAGATGTGGAGTTAGTCAAGAACTCGAATCATCTTCTGACCACCTACCTATCCATACAATATTTGACATCTCTCTTATACCCGCACCCACTCGGCCCCTAAGACCCCAATGGAAAAAGGCAGACTGGCAGAAAGTTAACAAAACACTACAGTTAAAACTCCAAAACATAGAAATAACCCCTCTCCACACTGAAGCAAACCTGGACCACCTTACCGAACAGATCCAGGGAGCCATCCAGAATACTATCCAGGAAACCATCCCAGCAGCGAAACCATCACCTTGGGCCGCTATGGAGTGGACGAAGGAGTGCTCAGAACTGGTTCAACAAGCGAGAAGGGCTAGGAGAAAGTGGACCACTACAGGAAGAGAGGAAGACTGGGTGGCATATCAGACTACTGTTAACAGTAAGAAGAGGCAAATCAGAAGGGACAGAACAAAAGCATGGCGTAGAAAAGTGGCTGAGATTACCTCAAACCCATCTACAGTCTGGAAGCTCTCAAGATGGGCAAGAACAAAGGCACTTGAGCCCCCAGCTCTACCTCAGTTTCCACCCCTCCAGGGAACAGACCAGATACTACGCCATGACAATCCCTCCAAGACAAGGATTCTCTCCAACCAGTTCTTCCCCCCTCCTAGGGACACGAACCTCTCTGACCTTGAGGGCTATATATATCCAAAACCAGTCAACATCTCCCAGGACATCACTGAAGAACAAGTCCTCCATACTATTAAACAGCTTCCCCCAGACAAAGCACCAGGCCCAGACAAGATCATCAACAGGTTCCTAAAGCAGTGTGCACAGACACTAGCAGAACCGCTTACTAGGATCTTTCAGAGGTGCCTAGCACTCTCATACCACCCAAGACAATTTAAGTGCTCAACCACTATAGTCCTCAGGAAACCGCAAAGAGAGGACTATACTAAAGCTAAGTTATTTAGACCAATTGCCCTGCTTAACACTCTAGGCAAGCTGCTCGAGAGAATTATAGCAGAAAGAATCTCACAGGCTACGGAGATCCACAATCTACTCCCTGACTTTCAGATGGGAGCAAGAAAAAGTAGATCAGCAACTACCGCAATTGACCTTCTTACCCAACAGATTCACACAGTCTGGGCACAGGACCCAGGACTGGTAGCCTCAGTCCTCAGCCTGGATATCTCAGGAGCATACGACCATGTATCACACAAGAGACTTCTCCATAACATAAGAGCCGCACAACTCCCAGTCTGGGTGGAGAAATTTACTCATTCATTCCTTCAAGACCGCACCACACAGCTCCGCTTTGGGGACTACACTAGTCCACCAATTCAGACCCTAACAGGCATCCCTCAGGGGTCCTCGCTATCCCCAATCCTATACCTCTTCTTTGCCTCCAACCTCCTTACAAAGCTCCGCACGGGTAGCACCTTTCCCCTAGGCTTCGTAGACGATACCAACATCCTTACCTTTAGTAGATCAACAGAACAAAACTGTAGAACACTAGAGGAGGCAAATAGGACCTATACACAGTGGGCAGCAACCCATAGATCAACCTTCGCACCTGACAAGTACCACCTCATACACTTTACAAGAAGGCCAAAGAGATTCAACATGGCAGCAAAGATCAACATTGCCGGATTCGAAGGAAACCCGGAGCAGACAATCAAGATCCTAGGCATCCATGTGGACAGCAAACTAAGATGGGGACCCCACATCAAGGAAACCTCCCTAAAGGCTACAAAGCAATGCACCTCTCTCTCCAGACTTACAGCCTCTACCTGGGGAGCGTCACTCACTAAGGCACGCCAGATCTACATAGTAGTGGTTAGACCAGTTCTCTCCTACGGCTGCGGGGTGTGGCACACCCCAGAAGGAACCCCAGGCTGGAGGAAGACAGCAATAAAACCACTAGAAAGGACCCAGAACCAATGCCTACGCACTATTTCAGGGGCATACAAGTCTACCAACACACAGGTCTTAGAACATGAGACAGGGATCCCCCCCCTCTAACTCCACCTTGATGAGCTAACTCTGACCCATACACTCCGGTCTAGAGAAGGACCCACAACCACAGTGATTAGAAACACCTGTCAGGACATCAAAGACATCACAAGAGCGGTACTAGATGCAAGGGGAAAGCCCAGCTTAGCTAGAGGAACACTACTACAAAGCAGGGCCAATACTCTTCTAGAGAGAGGACCTCCCACCACACAAAAGCTCCCTGAAAGAACCAGGCTCCGCAGAACAATCAGAAACATCTGGAAAGAAAGGTGGATGGCCAAGACAAGCCAGGCGAGGAGAAACAAGCCAGTTGCCCAAGATACACAATGGAACCCAAAGCTCAGACACCTCCACCATGGGCTATCCAAACCACAAAGCACAATCACCACCCTACTACGCACTGAAAACATTGGCCTGGAAGACTTCCTCTTCAGGCGCAAGGTGCCTGGCCATCCCAGCCCAGCCTGCTCATGTGGCTGGCACAGACAGACCCCAAAGCATATCCTCCTCTTCTGCCATCACTTCCAACAGAACAGAGCTCAAATGCTCCAAGAAGCAGGGACCACCGATTTCCACACACTTCTGTCCACAAAGAAGGGCGTTGGAGCCGCATCAAGCTGGTTCCTCCAGCTGGGCCTACTAAATCAGTTTAGTATGGCGAGGGAGATGCTCCAGGAGGACCACCGGGAGGACCATCAGGAGGACCACCAGGAGGACCACTAGGAAAATGGAGAGGAGAACTGAACTGAGAACTGAGAAGGTGATACCAGTAATCGAATGAAGGGCTGCCACAGCAGCTACTACCGGTAAGCAGGAAAAACGGAACAAGTAGAGGAAGACAAACCTGAAAAGAGAGGAGGGGTTTTTGCCTGGCGAATAAGGTTTTCCCCCTCGTGTAAAATAAGCGCAGATAGCCAGCCCCGCATGGACCCGCAAGGGAGCTATATCGGGAGGAAATGAATTTATTATTAACTCCCGGGCTGATCCATCGAACCTAATGATCCAGATTGTTATAGCTTTCCTAGTAGTATATAGTCACACTCCTTCAGCTAGACATTTGACCCTTCGTGATCAACTTAAAGTTCCAATTCAAACCCTATTGATTTGGAGGTAACAAGCTTATTGCGCACCGCGCTATCATGTGATACTCCTCTCCAAGCACCGCCATCCTCCTCTTGTCTCTTCAAGGTAAACCCTTCGGTTTCCACCAACCTACTAAGTGACTCCGAAGCTTAGTAGAAGGAGCCCACCGTTACACCTACTATATCTACCTCTACTTCGGCTTCGGCTGGCAGCTACGAGACCTGTCCCGGATGCGATCATCGACGCTGCTCAGATCATGCCACGCTGCCCTCGTTTGCTTCATCCTCCTGGTCTACCTGTACGCGCTGGTGGTCAGCCCTCTTTCGTTGCTACTCTTTGTTGGATTTACCTAGTGGCTCGTGTGGAGTGCGGATGCCGGCGCGGAGATCTTCAAGCATGTTGGCCAGTGGGGATCTCTCTCATTAGGGCTGTTATGGTTGTAGGGGCTGGGCTTGTCTCGGTCGTGACGGAGAGCTTCTGGTAAGAAAGGGGGGCAGTGCGCGAGGAGGTACTAGAGTTGGGCGAAACAGGACGAGCCGACACAGACACAGTGAAAAAGAGGTATCCTGGAGGGGCTTCAATTGTATAACTCTCACGTAAAATACGGACTATTAATCGTTGACATTAACAAATCACGTCTCATGCACATGCGTCTATCCACTAGATACTTGCTCTCCGTGGCGCCATGGTTCTACGAAGTTGCCTCTCCTTCTCTCCTTCTTCCATTCCTCCCAATTCTCCATCATCCCGCAGCTTGCCCAAGAATTCCTTGCCAAACCTGTACCCAAGGTCATGAATCTCGTCAAACTTGCCAAAATCCAGAGTCCCGTAAGCATCGATTGGTGGCCGCATGTACCTGCAGCCCTTTGTGCTCTTTGCACGCTCAAGAGCGTCGACACTGCTGACATAGGCAAGACGGGCCTGAATTTCGCTGAGAGTAGGTGGGTTGGGATAGGAACTAAAAGGATTCCAGCGGTTGAGAAAAGCCCAGAACCCGGAGAGACTGTCGCCAAATTGCTGGGGAGTGTCATCGTCAAGCGAACCGACATCGACGGCAAAGATCGTGTCAGCACCAAGAGCCTTCATGTGCGCAACGGTGAGATTGTCAACGTAGCCACCGTCGACCAGCATGTTGCCCTCGTCGCAGAGTGGCGGAACGAGGCCTGCCAAACTCATCGATGCACGGACATAGCGCCAGACGTAGCCAGAGGTGTGGATCTCTGAGCGGGAGCGCGAGATGTTCGTCGTGTTGCAGTAAAATTCGAGCCAAAAGTCCTCGATCTGACCGTTGCCGAACGTCTTGAAAATCCCACGATTGAACTCGTGGCCCGTAGTGTACGAGGCGCTGCACGTGTTAGCAACGCCAAAATGTCGGATGCTGATACTTACGATGGATACGTCAGGTCCAGGGCAAACCGCCACATGCTGGCCATCCGCCCGGCAAACTTCTTGACACGTCCATACATGGGCACGACATCCGCATCCCAGGCGTAGAGTGCGCCGACGAAACTGCCAATAGATGTACCTCCGACAATGTCAATCGGGATTCCTGCCTCCTCCATGGCTCGGATAATGCCGACATGCGCAAATCCTCTGGCTCCACCACCGCCAAGCACCAATCCTACAGACTTTCCGCACAGTCGCCGCGCCAGCCTGTGAAAGTCGCCTTTGTATGGAGTGTCGGCAGAGTAAAGAGGCGTCTGACGCACGCGTTTGGAAGTATACTTCTGAATCTCCGCCTGCAAGACCTGGACACGTTGCTTCAGTGCAGTGCCGAACCGCCGATGTGTAGGGTGTATTGGTTCTGGTGCAGTGCGGAACGACATTTGAATGTGGTGATGACTTCCGTTGATCCACATACGGTTGCGCAGCCACTTCCGTGTCAGCCCAGGGGGACAGTAGCGTTCTGAATGCAGCAGCACAAGCTCTTTTCTTGCCGTCGTCTTCGTGGTGAGGAGGAAGCGCTCGTATTCACCAATGGCCGGTGAGCCATCTGCCAGACCAACAAGGAGAATGCAGTCGGCTTGGGCAATGGATGTTTGGGTCCACGGGGACTTGACGTTGGTGTCAGCTACGTAGAGTACCAAGCTATACTTTTCCTCCAGGTCTGCGAGATACTGCGACAACTTGAGCTTGCCCATGCGGCTGAATGCGTGCCTTCCAAGATGATTGAGGATGGCTGCTTGGTTGAGCGACACGACTCGGTTGGGCAGACCAATCTGATGGAGAGCATTCATCAATCTGCTGGCGAATTCAACCACTGGTATTCCTCCAGTGACGGGCAGAACGGCAACAGTCCGGAGGTTGGTAGTCGAAGAAACATTGTTCTTGACAGCAGCGTTGCGCTCGGTTCCCTGCTCGTGAAGCGGATCCTCCATCAAGGAGCGCATGCGACTCGCAATGATCTTGGAAATCTTGATGGTGATGCCTGGATGTTCGAGCGCGAGGCTGTTGAACAGAGTCTTTGGAAACTTGGCCACCTCGGTGTCTCGAATGGCGTGCAAAGAAGCAGGCCTGGTTGATTCCGTCAAGACCTCAAGCTCTCCCACACTGTCTCCTTGACCGTACTCGCCAATGACCTTCATGCCCTTCTCTTCCGTCTCTTGAATTGCGCGCAGACGCCCGTTCAATACAATGTAAATGGAGTCGCTTTCGTCGCCCTGGTTGTAGATGATCTGCCCCGTATTGACCTGCACCCACTCTAGTGCAAAGTCAATGTGTAGAATCATCCGCGGCAGCAGGGTCGTCAAGCGTTTTGCCATTGTCAACAAGACAACGGGATATCTGTCCGCAATCCTTTCAATGGAAGCACGCGGCAGAAAACCAACATAGACGTCCGTCTTGGCCACGACATCGATAAAGGACCTGTACGAAGAGACTGTCCCGAGATAACCAGCCAGACCGCCAGGCTTGGTGAGAAATAGGCTCTTTCTGTGTTGCTTCTTCTTCCTGCCAGATTCGGGGCGAGACCCGGGCCCTCCAACGGATGAATTGGTCGGTGTCTTGCGTAGACTGCCGCCGAATAATTCACCAGGCTCAAGTCCAGAAGAGTGATCCGTGGGAAAAGAACCAAGGATATCGGAATCGCGATCCTTTTCATCCACGGGCATGCCGACGTCCAAGAAACCGTCGATGACATAGTACAGACCAGGATTGCGCTCACCTTGCTCAACCAAGACCGATCCTTTGGGGAAAAAGACAATTTCAACATCATTGACTAGCTCCTCGTGGATGCTTCTGCTGTTGGTGGCGCTGATGGCAGAAAGAGGAACCGAGGTCACCGATTCAGTGTCTGCATCCACCGATCCTTCAAACGGATCCATGAAACCGAAGGCGTTGCTAAAGACTGCCTTTTGCCGCTTCGTATCAAAC
This sequence comes from Neofusicoccum laricinum, assembly GCA_029906385.1. Taxonomy (NCBI): domain Eukaryota; kingdom Fungi; phylum Ascomycota; class Dothideomycetes; order Botryosphaeriales; family Botryosphaeriaceae; genus Neofusicoccum; species Neofusicoccum laricinum. The sequence continues at coordinate 2,934,168 of CP123714.1, read as the reverse complement.
GAAACCAACCGTGGCGATTGTTCAACCGAATCCGGTTTGGGAACCACGTTCCGAGTATTGGTCAATCCAATGGCTTTTAGCATGCAATCGAGGACGGATTCACGGAAGAAAGCATCTTCATCAATCGACTCTTGCCGTTGAAGCGGAATGCGACCACTGGTATGAGCAAACGGGTTGAAAGATCCAGAATCCAACGGCGTACGGCCGTCCCGCCTTTGAGGTGCTGGAGAGAACGGCTGGGAAAAGCTGCTCATCCGTCCGCGACTGTTGCGTGGGAAGTGATGGTTTGTCAGCAAGTCGCCTGCACAATTGTTAGTGACTCGCAAGGCATACGGCCTAGCAATGCTTACCTGCACTCACGCCTTGCCGATCCTGATCCCGAGGACTCATTGTAGCGCTTCTTTGAGGGGCTGGTTCTGTTGGAGCTGCCGAAGTAGGACGGACAGAAGTCAACCGGGTATGGACTTCTCTTCTTAGACCGCTTCCAGATCTCTTGCGATGAGAAGCAGGATTATGGAGAGCAATGCCCTTCATTCCATCCTCGTCACCGATCCGTTCTCTTTCCTAAAGCTGGTCAGCACCGCAGTGAGAGTGAAACAACCTGCACCCACCTTTGCAAACTTGTCCTTTAGCCTCTGGAGAGCGGCATCTCGAAGAAATCCTGGAAGATGGTACGTGGTGTACTTGTTCATGAGACGCTCAATATGCAAAACCTCACTCGTCAATCCCAGGTAAGCGTGACCGGTTGACAATGTCACTCGTTGAAGCCTCGTGAGAATGACCTGTATGATATGAGCGGTCGCCCTGGGGTAGATGCGTGTCAGGCGCTTGAAAGCGGTTGCCGGGATGATGGCAATGGTAGTATCGACAGTGGCCCTTGCAACGATATCTGGATGGGCAGATTTGAGCTTCCTTGACCGTGACTCGCTTGCCTTGCGGGACTTTGTTTCCTCGTACTGCTCTTGGTCGGTGTCGAGAGAGAGGGAAGGAACTCGAGGTAGTCGACCGCTGGCAGTGGGGCTAGTAATGGTGGAAGCACGGCGGGCATTTCTAAGCTCAGACCTCGGAGACATCTGAGGCATCTGTTGTGGACTGCCAGTAAAGTTTTCAGATGGAGGGGTCACGGAGCCAGGCATTGGCTGCGAGTCCGAACGCTGAACGCGGGGACCACCGGCCGTTGGAGGAGCGGAATCTATGCCTTGGTCCTCGTCATGGCGGAGCTTGATATCCTCTGTGAAGAGCGAGAGAATGGAAAATAGGGACGACATGGGAGCGCCATTCTTGACTTCAGTCAAGAGCTGGTAGCCCTGTTGATGCCCCCTGGCCTCTCCGTCCTCGTCATCAGAACTGGTGCCAGAGATTCCCGAGTTGTAGGTAGACTCATCGCGGTTGGACTTTACGAAAATCTGTACCAAGCCATCGACGACCAAACAGAAACCCTTTTCCTCCTCCAGCAGCAGGGTTTCGCCGGCAATCAACTTGCGGGTTTGCATTGTCCTGGTCAACTCGTGGAAAACGGGCCGCTCGAGGTAACCAAAGACCTTGATGGCGCTGAGAAACTCATCAAGGTAGTTGGACAGGCCGCGTTTCGAGTCGCCCTCCTGGGTGTCGGGAAAGACTTCGACGTGGGGTTCCTCGCGCTGGGGCTCCGGCGGCAAACGGGTGTACATGTTCAGGAAGCGGTAGCGGACGAACCAGCTGATGGTGGAGCCAAAGGCTAGGAAGAGCAGCAAGCTGCGTGAATCAGCTGCAGCGCGCGCCAGAGTGCGACAGTGTCTTACAGAGTGGTTGCATTCATGGTGACGGTCAAACTCATGGAGGCCAAGGTGAAGATCCATGTCGGCAGCGTGATGGTGGTGAAGGTGATGATCCAGTACAGCAGGCCGGGGATGACCCTCACCGTGCCCAGCAGCACGCGGGCGAGGAGGCCAAAGTTGGAAGCCGGCGGTTGCGGGTCGGCGAGGGCGGCGGAGGCCGCTTGGGACGCGTTCTGGGCCAGGGAGCTCATGCTGGACGGCATTGCGAAGCCTGCGAGAAAAGCCGGGCAGGCCAACAGGACAGCAGGACAGCTATGGCGAACGGCAGCTTGGGCGCATCGTCTCGGCGGGGCAGCGGTGGTGGGCGTCGGGGCTCGCAAGCTATGGCAGCTGGCAGCTCTCGTCCAACAGCTTGGGCCACGGACCACGACTGCTTGAGCGTGGGGCGCAGAACGCCCCGGCCCGGCGGGCACGACTTTCCCACGCCGACGCGACCTCCGCCCTCGCATCGCGACTTCGCAGCCTTCACGCCTGCCCAATCCCTCCGCTCCCCCACACCCCGCGGCCCCGCAACCATGCCGCCCTTCAAAGATGAGCAGATTATCGTGCGTCGCGCTCCTCCGCCTCCACCGCCCTGCTGCTGACTGGCCTCCAGATCATTGCGCCCGGCTCGCACACCACGCTCGCCCAGCTCGGCCTTCCCGAGTCGCTCACCCCCGCGCGTTTGCGCGTGAGGTCGCGCATGTTCTCGGCCGAAAAGGACGGCGAGTGGGAACCCTATAAGGTCCGCCGGAAGGATGGCGGCAAGCCCGTGCCGCAGGAAGAGCAGGACGAGATCAAGGACATGCAAAAGACCCTGGGCGAGACTGATGAGGCGGTCATCTACGAGGAGGACCACATCTCCGACGAGGGCGCCGTGTGGCCAATGGTCGAGGGTCGCGTCGTCAATTGGCCCTGCTTCTTTGCCCTCATGACCCACGTCTACAATACCCTCAACCCGCCCTTTCACACGCCCATCCTGCTGATTGGCCAGCCGGCATGGACGCCCAAGGAAAAGGAGAGACTCACTCAGTTCTTCTTTGAAAAGTTCAAGATGCCTGCTTTTACCATCGTGGATTCGGCAACCGCCATCGCTTACGCATACGGCACTTCGAGCGCTACGGTCGTCGACGTGGGCTTCCAGAAAGCAGATGTCACCGCCATCAGCGACTTCATAATGCACGAGACCGGTAGGGCCATTGCAATTACCGACTGCGGCGGCGATGCCATGACACGGCGTCTTCTGGAGCTGTTGAAGCCCAGGGGACTGAACTGGGAAATGTGCGAGCAGCTGAAAAAGAACCCCATTTGCGAAATCCTGCCTCCCAACACACCCTTGCCGGGCTCTGGGGAAGGCGGTGGAGATGGCGTCACCAACCCTGCAGCTGCCGCATCGACTGGCGCAACAAGCTCTGGCCCGGATGCCGCTGCAACAATCGGAAATGCTCCGCGTGGTCCGGGTGTGGACACTGAAGTCGGCGACGAGGCCAAGGAGGACGAAGAAAGCGAGGGCGTTCTCGACGTGGCAAGCATCGTTACAAGCGGCAAGATGAACGAGCTTCTGGCCAAAAAGGAAAAGGAAAAGCAAGAAAAGGCTGCGGCGAAGAAGAAGGGTGCCGAAGCTGCCAGAGAGGCTGCCAATAAGCCCATGCGGTTGCCCAATGCCAAGAGAGAAAAGGCAACATTCATGTACGAGGACCATGCGTTGCTCAATGCGCTCAAGGATACCACAAGTGGCCAGAAGCTAGCCGAGGCCGCAGCAGCATTGGACGAAGGACCCCAGCGAAAGGGCGCGGACGGAGATGCGGGCCAGAGCGACCCGATGACGGGCGTTGAGATCAACGGTGCGCTGGCATCGCTGTCGGGATCCCGTGGCCCGATCCGTCGAGAGATTGAGGTGGGCGTCGAGCGTTTCCAAGCCGCAAGCGGCGGAGTCTTGGAGCGCCTAGCAGATGCCATCTATCTTACAGTCGCCTCTGTCGAAGAGGTCAACAAGCGAAGCGAGCTCTGGGATTCCCTCATCATTGTAGGCAATGGCGCCAAGATTCGAGGTAAGTCTGACAGCCCACCGTTTGTGCATGCGCTGAACGACCATCAGGATTCAAGGAAGCCCTCGTTGCAATCCTCCAAACCAAGTACCTCATCTCTCCTTCGTCAGCAACCATCTTCACATCCGAGCTTCCGTCCAACCTCTCGACACCCACAGCCACTGGTGCCAACACGCCCCAGCATCCCGGCCTTCAGCCCAGCAGCAGCGGCGTCAATCCGCTCCTCTATGCAGCGACCACAGCGCAAAATCCGCAGATGGTGCATGCAAGCCAGGGCTCGACGCCAGGCCCGATGAGTGGAATGCACTCGCACAATACGCACTCGTCGCACGGACAGTCGCCGACAAGTATCAAGCTGGTCAAGGCGCCAGAGTACTTTCCAGAGTGGAAGGAAGTCGGCATGGACGAGGCCATGTTCCTGGGAGCACAGGTTGCAGCAAAGGTCCTTTTCATTGTGGACCAGGGACTTGGCCAGGGCTACATGACCCGGACAGACTACAACGACCAAGGACCATCGGGCATTCGGGACGTGTGCATGTAAAAGGATCTTGGGCGGAAGCTCGGAGCTGGAGGAGTTTGAAGGAATGGGTTTGCGGGACGGTTTGGTTCAGGTTAGAGCAGCTGTACGATTACTATTTGTGGCACCCAAAAGTGATACCAGAGAGGCGTTATCGGCAGTACCGGAACGTTCGGCGATGTGCTTCGGATGATTGTTTTGGGTAATTTCCGGCGTGGGCACCTGTGTGCGCAGGCCGTCAGCGGGAGTGATGCTGCAGAGCGCAGGCCCTAAAGAGCCAGCTCGGGGCAGACGCCGGTACCGATCTGACGTGAGGGGCGCCGCAGCGTCTGGGGGGACACGGGGAGTTGGTCGCGCCTCGGATGCGGAGGGCCGCGGTGGGATCGCAGCGCACGTCCGAGGTTGTTCTCAACACTGCACCGTAGCCGTAGGTACAATGGCTCTTTCACCAACCGACTATCGGACACAAGGGAATGGATCGTCTGAGCAATTTCGCCCTCGTCCGCGCTGCCTGTTGCACAGCAGCCTTTGCTCTCGTCCATCCCTCAGCAGCGCCGCCGACTAGTCGCCCAACGCCCGGCAGATGAACCTCGCGCAGCCATCGCGCCCGTCGCCCGCCGCTATTCCGGCCTGCACCACCCCGACGCCGCAGGCCTCGCCGTCGATAGCCAGCCTCCGAACAAGGCTCCTGGCCGCCGCCGACTACGCCAAGCGCAAGGCCCAGCAGCTCACCACCATGTTGCCGTCGCTGTCGCAAGACCCCAACCAGCCCGCCCACCCCGCCAAACCCCAGGCCGACGACCCCACAATCAAGCACCCGGGCAACGTCCGCATCAACGTCCAGGGCGCCTTCATTGTCGACGACGAGCCGCGCACTCCAGACTCGCCCGAGAGCGAGCACGAGCACGAGCACGGCACCAAGGACATCCGCCTGCCCAACCACACGGCCGTCGTCAGCCACATTGCCGTCGACGTGCGTGCTCGCCCGCTCCCACAACCCAATTCGCTGGCTGACACCGGCGCACACAGATTGGCGGCTCGCTCGCGAAGCTGGTCTACTTCTCGCGCGACCCCACCTCCAAGGAGCTTGGCGGGCGGCTGAACTTTTTGAAGTTCGAGACAGCGCGCATCGACGAGTGCATCGACTTCCTCCGCAAGCTCAAGCTCAAGTACGAGATAATCAATGGCTCGCGACCCTCTGATCTCTGCGTCATGGCAACCGGCGGTGGCGCCTTCAAGTACTATGACCAGGTCAAGGACGCTCTGGAGGTTGAGGTCGTGAGGGAGGACGAGATGGAGTGCCTCATCATAGGTGCGCCCTCCGCAGCTGCTGCGCGAAAGCATGCTGACACCCGCCGCAGGCCTCGATTTCTTCATCACCGAAATTCCCAGCGAAGTCTTCACTTACAGCCAAGAGGAGCCGATGCGCTTCATTGCAGCCCGACCCAACATATACCCCTATCTCCTAGTGAACATTGGCTCCGGCGTGTCCATGGTCAAGGTTTCCGGCCCGCGACAGTACGAGCGTGTGGGAGGCACCTCGCTCGGTGGAGGCACGCTCTGGGGCTTGCTGTCCCTACTCACCGGCGCAAGAACGTTCGAGGATATGCTCAGGCTCGCCGAGCAGGGAGACAACACGGCGGTCGATATGCTGGTCGGCGACATTTACGGCACCGACTACGGCAAAATCGGTTTGAAGAGCACCACCATTGCCAGCAGCTTCGGCAAAGTCTACAAGATGAAGCGACAGGCCGAGCAGGAAGCAGAAGACACCGGCAACCTCAAAGACTCGTCGTACGACTACGGCAGGTCATTCAAGCCCGAAGACGTCAGCAAGAGCCTGCTATACGCAGTGAGGTACGTATACTCCGCATCCGTACGAGAGCGTATCGATCGCTGACAAACGTCCAGCAACAACATTGGCCAGATCGCCTATCTCCATGCCGAAAAGCACAACCTGGAGCACATTTATTTCGGTGGGTCGTTTATCGGCGGCCACCCTCAAACCATGCACACGCTGTCCTACGCCATCAAGTTCTGGTCCAAGGGTGAGAAGCAAGCCTACTTCCTCAGACACGAGGGCTATCTCGGCGCTGTTGGCGCCTTCCTCAAGAGGCAACCCCGCAACTGGGGTCGGAGAAATAGCTTCGACGGTAGACCTGCCACAGCTTCATCCCTCGGAAAAGGTGATTGAGCGTTGGCGAGCGTTAGACGATGCGGACTGGTAGACTGGAGCCGGTTGGTTAGATGGATTTGCGTCAAGCATTGTGTCGATAATTTGATCGTTCGGGTGGTGGTATGATATCTCAGCTGTCGGCGGCGAATGGGCTGCCTCAGCTATGTTTTGGGCATTTCTTTCAGTCATTGTAAAAATTTCCACGTCCAATTCATGTAGAAGACATGCAGAACCAACGGGAACAAGTGGCGAATATCTAAACAAAGCTTCGTTTATTATAAGATGCTATACATTTACGCGTGTCTATCTAGACTTAACGAACCATGCCTCCGGGCTGTTCTGCCGTGTATCCATTGTATCAATGCCAGCCCAACCAGTCTTGGTATAAAACGCTCATACAACCCTGTGGAAAGAAAGAAAGGATGACACCGCCCGTCTATCATGACTGTTGTTGCTTGGAAGAACTATTGGGACCAGCAGGCCCGCTAAACGTCTTTGCCACCTCTTCGACAACACTTCCTGCACTACTACCCGGTCCCTCGACTGTCGGACTGCCATGTTCCTCAATGCTCTTGCGCAGTCCAATCTCAGCCGTCCCGCCTGGCGCAACTGTCATCCCAGATGGACTCGGATGCGGAACATCTTCCGTAGTCGGAGTAGACGTCGGCGATTCAGTTACCGCAGCCTTGTCCTTGTCTAGGGAGTCTCGCTTCTTGGTCTCCGTCGGGCTGACAATCGTCGGACTCAAACCTCTGTGCCCCTCAACGACGATTTGGGGTGGCGGTGCCTTCGCCGTTAGAAAGCTTGCAATATCGGCGGCGCTCGTTCCAGCTTGAGACGAATCCTCAGTGTCTGTCCGCTTCGGTTCAGACGTCGGGGCTGTCTTGCGGTCCTTGCCTGGTGGTGCCGGCGAAAGGAAGCGCTGGAAATATCCGCGGTTGTCTGATGTGTCCTCATCATCAATGTCGTCTGATTCATCTTCAGTACCACCCTCGAAATAGGTGTCATCCCAGAGCGAGCTGTCCTCGCGGCGCAGCACCTTGCCACCGTGATGGGACGAGTGCAGATGATCGTGGTGTTGAGTAGAGGTACCAGTGCCGTCACTAGCAATGCTTTCTTCCCTGAGCGGGGCAAGTTCATCAGCAGCCTCACGCATCTCAGATGGCGAACGTGGTGGTGGGCCCTTTGCGCGCTGGCCTTCAACCTCCTCACCGGCAGAAGTGTTGGCGGCACTCGCGTGCGCGGCGCGGTCAATTGCAGGCTCCCTCTCATCGCGCGTGCGCGCAGCGTACGTATCTGCAAAGTGCGTGTCACACATGTGCTTGACGACCGGCCAGCCATATGCGTTTGCAAACATGCGACGTACGACAATGTTGTTATGAGCATCGGGCTCGAGCCGCACGAGCACTTTGCGCCACGAGAGATCCTTGTGGTAAGAGCGGGCAATCTTCTCCTCAACCCGCATGCCGCTGCCAGATTCGGTTGAGTCGGTAGTCGAGACACTGGTGAGGCTGTGATCCGAGGAAAATGAACGCGCAAGGCCCTTCGGCCTCTTTACTGGCGGAGGAGGGATGTCTTCGGGATGGTAGATGCGGTCGTGAAAGATGGTCCGAGAACGACTGGCCGGATCGATGATCCAAGACATCGGAGGGATGGGTGGATTGAGGATATCACCGGCAGATTCAAAAATCGTAGTCTTTGGTGGGGCAAGTTCGTTGTTGATGGTGGAATCTCCCCTTGATGCCAGGGGTCGTCCATGCTGCGGCTGGGCTTGGTTGGGCGGGTTGCCCGGTGGGCTTTGCTCCTCAGGTGGGATCGGCTGGACCGTCTGACTTCTCTTGAACATCTTCTTATCTTTTGGCGTTGTAGTAGCTCCTTTGAGGTAGCTTATAAATCCAGTAAAAGGGTTCGACGCACCAAGACTCTTGTTTGGAGTGTTGGGAACGTTGGGAGCACCAGCCTTCCTTGGAGACGTAGGAGTCGTTGCTTCTTCCACAGCCTGCCTCTGCTGTTCGGACAGGAACTGGTTTGCCTGCGGCTCACCGGTTGTCGTCGCAGTCTGATCCTGGTTGACAGCGTCTTCCGCAGGTTGCGGCACAGTGGCGTCGTTGCTACTGCCCACTGGAGTGCTGGTCCCACTACCCTCTTCCTCTCTGTCGAATGCTAGTCGTGACGGATTCGGAGATGAATTCTGGCCCGTCAGCTCTGCAAACCCCCAACTAGCCAACGTGCCAACCAGACCGTTTTCTCTCCTCGCCTTTTCCACCCTGCCAAGACCTTTCCAGTCCAAAAAGAGCAGACAGCTTGTCCGCAAAGGCACGACCCCGTCATTCACCACGTTCGAGTAAACCGTTCGATTCCGGAACATCCTCAGAACCTGGTGTGCGGGACCAGTAGGAAGAATGCGCAACAGCGGCTTGGCACCTGGATCCTCTGCTTTCGGTTCCTTTTGAGCTGCTCCAAAACCGCTGACCACTGCCGCCCAACTGCCCCGAGCGATAGTCGGGGCTCTCCAGGTCAAGCCAAGGTCTTGTCCCGTGCGACCAACAAGACCGAAATCCAAAGCAAACTTGACATACATTGGGTTCTCGTTGCTCAACCCAAGCATTGGCGAAGACATGCAGATGAAGTTGACAGGCTTAATCTTGTGAAAGAATTCGGGAGAGTGCTTGTGTATGTATGCTATAGCATAGGTTTGGACGAGGCCTCCAAGCGAATGTCCAACGAAGCTGATGCTCGTGAACTTGTAAGCTCGCTCCTCATGTTTCGATGGATGGCGCTGGTGATGGACGGAGCTCCCGGAATGGGCCGGTATGCCTTCGTCAGCCGGGACCTTGGCGGTTGAGAAGGTGTTTGACATCTTGTTCTTCATGCTCTTTTTAATGGGAAGATACGGCTGATCCGGGTAGGTCAAGCCCAAGACGTATTTTGCCAACCGTTTGCCCAGGTACTGGATACCTCGTTCTGTACGAACAGCATTTCCACCAAAGCCCCTGACAATGACTTCTTCATCGTCAGGATCGTCGTCCTCAGCATCGTCCCCATAGAGGTCCTCTTGGCCACCGGAAAGGGGAGCAGTCGAGCAGTCTTTCAAATTCCCTCCATTGGCCTGGCTTTCCGGTGCGACAGTAGCTCCGGATGGCTCTCCTCTCCGAGCCGCTCTCCTCCGCTTCACAGCCTCCTCACGTGCCTGTTTGGCAGCAGCATCAATGCTCTCCTTTACGTAGAGCATATCAGCGCCCAGATTGCTGTGCAGGCCATGGGTGACAATGACGACATGGACGTTCTTCTGTCTCTTGACCTTGTTCGCGTCCTTCGTGTGGGCCTCGTATCCATCCCTCGAAGTCCGGGGCTTGTCGGCCTCGTCCTCCCACTCCGGTAGTGCCGGCTTGTTCCATAGGCTGGTCGTGTCATCGACAACCAAACGGATGGCTCTGGAATAGATGCCTTTCGGCTGGGCCGGATGGCGCCCCTCGTGCCTATTCTTTCCCTGCTGGTGATCCTCGACCTGCCCCGGCGTACCCTGGCCGTGACCCGCAACAGCCGCAAATCCGTAGTCCAAGCTCCGTTCGTCCCTGCCAACCAGCAGCTCGAAGCTCACAGAAGCGCTGTTGGAGAATAGAATCTGCGAGTGAATCTCGATGATCCAGGTAGCGCTCTTGGGCTCGCCATCGGCGGTGCGCTTCACGCTGCTCTTGCCACCCGTCTCGCGTATGTCCTCGGGAACGATCAGACGCGTGGCCCACGAGCCGCCAGCCTTGAGATTGGGTTCAAAGTCCGGGACGCCCTCCTTCTTCGGGTTCTCGACTCTGCGGTTCGGATTGAAGCTCGCGGGGTACGCGGCAACATGGAGGGTGTAGGGCCCGTGGAGGTAGGCGGCGCGCAAAGGGATGGCGGACGAGTTTTTGATCTTGAGGTGGAGCTGGGCCGGGCTGGGGAGGATGCGATCGTTTGCGGGAGTGTAGGTGAGGGTGTAGCTGCACACGCGAACGGGTCAGAGGGGGTGGAGCAGCGGGGAGGCGTGGGGAGAGCGCACCGGACAACCTCGCCGACCTTGACGCTGCCCGCCTGGTGGACGAGTAACATCCTGCGGGCGCTGCGCTCGGCGAGCAGCTTGTCCTTCCAAGACGGAGTCCACTTGAGGAAGGGCGAAACAGCTGCGGGCGAGTCTTGGTCGGGACGCTGGGCGAGCTGGTAGGTTCGGGGTTGGAGCAACATTCACAATTAAAGCACCGACGGATCGTCGCAATGTGGGCTCGGGCGAGGGTGGCGGTCAGATAGCTGGGTGCGGCCTGCTGCTGCCAGCACATCAGCCGCAGCATCACCGTCACTGGGCGAGGGATGGATGGACCGGATGCGCGCGGGGCCTGGGCTCTGGCTCTCGACCAGCGGCGCGCGCTCCCCTCTACAACAATGGAGGCCGCTGTGGAAAGCAGCAGGCGAGCCGCCGCCGTCACGCGCTCCGTGAGCCCTCATGCTCGATTGCGTCACACGCGGTCCGCCACGGTGCGCGCGCGACTCAGCGCGTCGCCCGCCGCAGCTCGCAGCAAGAGCTTGTCGCGGGCCAAGCATCAATTCGTGCCTTGTCTACACACACGGCCGCTCAGCGCAGACACACCAGATCCACCACCCGCTCCTCCTCGCTGTCCGCCTTGCACGCCTCCACCCATCCGCCGCGCTCCACCAGCACGATCTTGCCGTCCACGCAGACCCGCCGCCACCGCGCCTCGTCCTCGAGAAACTCGATGCGAACGCCCTCAATGTCGTCGTAATTCACTGCATCCTCATCCACGTGCTTGCCGGCCTGGTACGCCAGCCCCATCACGCGCATCACCTCATCGCTCGCCGTCGGGCCAAAGTGCACGAGACGCAGATGACCGTCCAGCGGCTGCGTGTGCGGCGAAATGTTGAATGTCTTTTCCAGGTTCGACACCAACGTCGCCAGCACGTATGCATGCTCCTGCCGGCCCACTGCGTCCCAGTCGGCCTTGCCGTCCTGCGTCCTGCGCAGCACCGACACGTTTGCTCGGTACCTGTGCGGCTCTGAGCCCCCAGCCGGATAGAGCGCCTCTTTGGCTGCCATCTTGAATCTCTCAACACCATATTTGCGGTATTCCGTCGTGTCGCTGTCCGCCACCAGGCCGGCGTGCATGGCCCAGCTGCACACCACGGCGCCATACATGGTTGGTGAGGCGTCGCGCGTCAGAGGAAGCTCCTCCTCCTTGCTGCCTTCTTCCACCAGAAGCCGTGCGCCAGGCGAGAAGCGAGCTTTCAGCAGCGGCAGTCTCACCGGCGATCCGCGCGCAAGGGTGGCCAAACCCAGCGTGTTGTCTGCCGTGATGTGCGACGAGTGGGCCAGCGCATTGCCTGTGCCCATGGGAATGAGCGCGACGGACGGGGCAGTGAACGAGGCGCTTCTGCTCCCAGACAGTAGACCGTTGACAACGTCGACGATGCCCCCATCTCCCGACAGCAGGATTATGCGCTGGTGTAGGCCCTCGTTCGCTCGCGGGAGGAAGACATGGTGGGTGAGCTCCGAGATGGTTTTCGCCGAGGTTGTTCGGTGGACAACATAGTCGGTGGTTTCGCGGAGGCCGATGGCGTCGAGGAGGGGCCTGAGGTTCTTGTCGTAGAAACCCTCGGCCAGGCAAGTGCCGGACAGGACGGAAATCACGACATGCAGCCGCTGGTTGGTTGGGGGCTCGATCAGGTATTTGGCAGCAAAGCCGTCTGGAAGGGTCTCGGTGGGAGTGGCGTTGAGCGGGGGAGTCTCGGACCCGGGCTCTACATGCAGGACGGTGAAGCCCTCGGCGGATTTGACACAGCCGATGAGGTTCGCGGGAGGGATCGCGAGGACGGGGCTGGGTTCATTCTTCGACTGTGAGGAGCCCATGGTGTCGCGCACCGGTTGTCTTGTGGCAGAGGAGCGGGAAGCGCGCCATGGCTTGGGGCGTGGACGTGCTGACGGCAGCGGCACTTTCGCAATGGCGGAGCTGAGGAAGGCGCAATCGCGTTTGCGCCGATAAGGCAGCCACTGCGTTATCGCCGCGCACGTCCAGCACGCGCGCCTCCATGCACGCGAGGTCCAACACTCCCCTTGTCCTCCTTTGTCCTCCTTTGTCCTCACTCTCGTCGCCGCATCCAGCCCAGCCGTGTGGCTGTCGGATGGCATCGCCTCTCCCGCGCCGGGCCGGTGCTCGTCTCTCGTCGCCCATGTGCCGGCTGCTCTGGAACCGGCCTGGAAACCGGCTGGAACCCCGCGTCTATGCGGCTCAACCCGCGCGCTGATGGCCACCTGCTTGCCGACGGCTCACTGCATGCCTTCAAGCTGCGGACTGCAGAAGCACCTGGCACAGGGCCCGTCCCCGACGCAGCTGTAGGCCGGCGGCGAAGGCTGGCACACGGCTGATAGACGGAGAGCGGAGGTGGCCGTAGCGCCTCCGGCCTTGGCCCGCCCACGCCAGGCCCCGCCATGAGCCACTGCCGCACTCCGCCTCGCAGGGGCTCCAAGCTCGAGACAACCTTCCTATAAAGTTCTTGCTTCTGCCCTGCTCTGCTTGCTTCTGTCTGTTCTCGTTGCACGTCTCCACCGCAGTCTTTTCGTCAACCCAACTCCATTCGCTATGGGGGAGCTGTCCGTTCCTACCAACCTGCTCTCTGCCGAGCAGAGCAAGGCTATTTACGTTGGTGCCTTTGTGCACTGCAAGTCTTTGCAAGAGCTGGATATCTGTGAACAGGGCGCCATCGGCGTGGACGAGGACGGGAAAATCGCCTTCATCGAGCGCGGCATCGACGGCATAGATGCCGTCGTAAAAAAACACCACGGCTGGTCAGACGCTTCCCTCGTTACCATCAAGGATCACGGCTTCTTCTTCCCCGGTTTCATCGACACCCACATCCATGCTCCGCAATATGCCAATTCCGGTATCGTCAGCAAATCAACGCTGCTCGACTGGCTCAACACATACACCTTCCCAATGGAGGCATCGCTCTCGGACCTGACTAAAGCCCGTCGTGTCTATAACCGCTGCGTCTCTCGCACTCTTTCCCATGGCACGACCACCGCCTCCTACTTTGCCACCATCCACGTTGCTGCCACAAACTTGCTGGCCGATATCTGCCTGCAAAAGGGTCAACGCGCCTTTATCGGCCGCGTATGCATGGACTCTGGTCTCAGTCCTGAATGGTACCGCGACGAGAGCTCGGCTGATACCATTCGCAAGAGCAGGGAAGTCGTTGAGTATGTGCAGAAGGCCGATGGTGGAAAGGGCATTGTGGCACCCATCATTACCCCCCGCTTTGCACCCAGCTGTCACCACGACACCATGTGTGAGCTGGGCAAACTCCAAAAAGAACACGACATTATGGCCCAAACGCACATCTCTGAAAACAGCAACGAGATCCAGCTTGTAAAGGAACTCTTTCCGAAACAAAAGCATTACGCCGATGTGTACGACAGTGCTGGCCTCCTGAATTCGAAGATGATTCTCGCGCACGCAGTCCATCTGACCGAGGATGAGAAAATCCTTGTCAAGCAGCGCGATGCCAAAATTGCCCACTGTCCTGTTAGCAACACTGCTTTGACCTCCGGAGTCGCACCGGTCCGCGATTTGTTGAACCGCGGAATCACCATTGGCCTGGGAACCGACGTGAGCGGTGGGTACAGCCCTAGTATACTCGACATGGTTCGGCACACTATTCTCGTCTCGAGACACCGATCCATGGAAGACGGCGACACTGCCAAGCTGGCGACTGAAGAAGCACTCTACCTCGCCACCCGCGGAGGAGCCAAAGTTGTGGGCTTGGAAGATCGGGTTGGCGCTTTTGAGGTGGGCATGGATTGGGACGCCCAAATGATCAGTCTCGGTGTTGTTCCAGAAGATGGCGAAGAAGAAATGGAGACCCCGGTGGATGTTTTTGGCTGGGAAAGCTGGGAAGACCGCATCGGAAAGTGGGCATACAATGGTGACGATCGGAATACGACGGCTGTGTGGGTAAAGGGAAGACTTGTTCACCAAAGGAAGAGCTACGGAGCTTGAGGGCAATGCAGAAGAGGTGGAATGCTGATGTTTCGGCCTGGATCTGGACCGGCTGCGCACCGACCCCAACCCACGGACCTTTATCAAAATCTCTTCAACCACGCCGGCCCACATCCCTCTCCGCACACCAACTCCCAGCATGCCGAACACTCAATCCCACTATATGTTCCATGTTCTGCAGACTATCCCCATCAATCGCGCGCAGATCTACAGATCTGCCAGCCCTAGGTGAGGTGGCCGAGTTGGTTATGGCGCCAGGTTAAGGTGTATCTTAACAGCAATTCCTGGTGGGGCAACCCGCGCGAGTTCGAGTCTCGTCCTCATCATCATTTCTTTTTGCGTGTTTGAGAGCGTTGCCTGTTGTTTTGAAACCGCTGAAGAAAAGTGTCTCACGACTGGATAGAGAGAATTTAGACTGGGTATCAAGAATTTTCGTGCTCACGTCCCTTACCCTTCCTAGCTTCTAGCGATGTCTAAGCGGAACTCTCTTTTCCCCTCCCTCCCACATGCCGCCGGATTCGAGTTCACTTCGTGCTGGCAAACACCACCGCATTCATATACCGGGCTGCCCCACTCATCTAGCACGTACGACCATAGGTCACAGAATATAGGGCTTCTAGTCCGCTCAGCCGATACTCAAACTGCGAACCGGCCGATGGGTACCTAAGTGGGTGACTATTGGGGAATCTCGGCTGTTGTACATTTTGCCTTTTCGTTTTGCCTGGTAGAGCTCTTTTTTTTTTTTGGCTCCTTTGCGGACCGCATCTATGACGATGGGGACCAACTAGGAAGCGAAGTGGCTCCGCTCCCTCATCAGTCAACGTACACGAGCAGGCCACTCACCTGGGCTTTCCGTGGTACGGTATACGTTTGACTTGTGTATGTATGGAAGGCAAGACTGCGCCGCAAGCATACACGCGAACCATCAGAATCAGGTTATGAGATATCAAGGCTACCAACATGACGCCTCATTTTTGGGGGATTTTGCATGGCTGGGAGAAGAGAGCAAGGCTGACGCTGTACACTGCGTCCCGGTGTGTCACAAACCAATATCCTTGCAGAGGCTGGCCCGCAGTGAACTGCTTTCGCAGCCCGCCGTGGTGTGGTTGCGCAAATCCCCAATCGCGATATGGGCAGGAATTTGCCAGTAGGTTGCTGTCTGTGACGTTGTCCAAAGACGACAGAGGACGGAGCTGCTATCTCCGGCACCGATTCTGAATCCTACGGGCCCATTGCGAACTGCCGTAGACCTAGGAGAATATTCTCTTCCCATGATTTCGCCAACGAGCTTTTGATCCTACTTGCATGTAACGGCAGGCCTCTGCCTCTAAGAACCCACAGGTCGAAGAGGGTGGTAAGCCGTGTAAGGGTTTACCTTGAGAGATACAAGGGAGGGAGTTGAGAACAACGAACAAGGTACACGTGAAGAGCGCGACACGTGCAGGCCGTGTTACTAACAATTGGTGCTGAATTGTTATTAAAGTTGACCACGAAGGTTAAAGCTATACTAAGGAGTATAACTTATATACGTAGAAGAGTTCTTATATAATTGTTACGCGAGGCCTCTCGTCCGGGTAGGTTTGTCGAGTCGGGTCCTGGGGGTCGAGGCGGGTCGCGTCACGGGGTTCGCTACCGCTATCGGGATGTCGCTGAACTGTTCAGAGGATAGCAGCCGTAGCCAGGCAGGGAAGGCAAGCAGGGAGTAGGGTTCAAAGATTATAATTGACCACGAGGGTCCTATCTACTGCAAAGGAGTGTTGACTATATACATAGGGAATTCAGGTCGTGACCGTGGTTCGTGACCGTGTGGTCTGGGAGGTCAGGTTTGATGGTCAGGCCTTGGCGTCCTGACCGTGTTGCGGCTGCTGAGTCATCAGCGTGGTCAGAGGCGGTGGATCGCAAGGACCTCCTCCGCGCCTCTTGACCCCGTTTCCCACTTCCTGCAGCTGCGCCGTAATAATAATCTAGTATTACTCTTACTACTCCGTTGTAACGGTAGGCTCCTTCCACTAAGCTTCGGAGTCGCTTAGCAGGTTGGTGGAAACCGAAGGGTTTACCTTGAAGAGACAAGAGGAGGATGGCGGTACAAAGAGGGAAGTATCACGTGATAGCGCGGTGCGTAATGAGCTTGTTACCTCCAAATCAATAGGGTTTAAATTGGAACTTTGAGTTGACCACGAAGGGTCAAATGTCTAGCTAAGGGAGTGTGGCTATATACTACTAGGAAAGCTATGACAATCTGGATGTTATAAATATGGCTTATGTGGACTAATTACTTCTTGTTTACCGCCGATCGATTTGGAATCTAGATCTAGACTTGCCTGCTTACAAATCAGGAAGCTAGTATTTTAGTTTGTTCCTTATATATATAAAGCTCGCCTCTCTGCCTTGCAATTAGTTCTTTAGTCTAGCAATGAGTATTCCTCGCGTACAACTTAGTATGCCTTGAATTGGACCTTGCTCGCCTCCTTTATTGTTCACTCGTCTCTCTCCACCCGCCTCTTGGCATTCGTCCCTAGTCTCTCGCCCCCCTCCTCTTATCCCATGTGCTTCGGTATCTGCTTTACCCCTACTGCCTTTACCGGCTTCGTTACTTCGTCCCTCTCCGCCCTCTAAGGTCTGTTCATTACATTTTGCTAGACTCCTATCTAGTAGGCCTAAAGCTCTCGCCGAAGCCCTAGACTGTGATCTCCAGAATGGTCGATGGAACTACACCTCCTGACCCTTGGGATACGCTATTCCAAGTCCTCGATCAAGTCCCTGCCCCTATCAATGCTCGCCCCACCTTCCCTGAAGACATCCCGGTTTCCCTACGCGTTACCCTTAGTCAGGCGTACGCTAGAGGAAGACAATCTTGCCTAAGATCCGATATCGATTCACCAGTTATCCCTGAGAATGCTACGAACGCCCAAGTTGCTTGCATCTTTCATTACTACGGTTTTGGCCAAGATGAAGCCTTCGCTCGACTCCAGTCACTAGCTTCGAACCTCCCTGCCAACACGCCAGCTACCACGTCTACTATATCTCCTTTGGAAACCCCTACTCCTCGTCCTCGTATTCCTAAAGTCTCGGACCCAGAACCCTTTAAGGGTGAACGTACTCGATTCGGGAATTTCGCCACGCAACTCCAGCTCAAATTCGCCTCAGACCCATCTGCCTTTGCAACGGATACGGCCAAGATTACCTACGCTGGTTCCTACCTTCGCGATGCTGCTTATACCTGGTTTGCCCCTTACGTCTCTGCCTCGAATGGTTCCGTAAACTTCGACAACTACGAGTCCTTCTACCAAGCTCTCAAGGCCGCATTTGATGATCCCGACACCTACGCAACAGCTGAACGATCCCTCCTCGCACTCAAACAAGACAAGTCCTGTTCGGCGTACTATTCACGGTTTCTCTCGCTTATTACGACCCTTGGTTGGAAGGAAAACGCAGTTAAGATCCACTACTTCCGCCTTGGCCTTAAAGAGAACCTTAAGGACCTTCTTGTTGGACGAGCTATGCCAGCAGAATTCGAAAAGTTCGCTGAGGCTTGCATTATACTGGACAACCAACTCTATGCTCGAACTATTGAGAAAAAGACACCCTCAACTCGTACCCCTACCTCGATTCCTCTCTCGTCTGTACCAGCTGCTCCTCAACCCTCATCTCCCACACCAACCTCGATTCCTCAAGGTGAACCTATGGAACTAGATGCTACCGCTCGAAAGACTTACCGAAAAGCTAACAACCTCTGCGCCTACTACGGTAATCCTAACCACTGGGTTAAAGAATGTCCTAAAGCTAAGGCTAAGGGACTTAAGCTTAATATAACGTCGCATACACCTCCTACGGCTTCCGTCCTCTACGTATCAAAAAACGTAGAAGGCTAGGTAGTACCCGGCACCTGCCTAGCCCTCCTCTACTCCCTACTTCGAATCAGTTTTCCGTCCTTGCTTCCCTCTCGTCTTCGAATCTTGGAACACTCTCGTTTTTACCTCCTAAAACCCGTACCCTACAGCCCCGTGCTATAGATCTTGGGAAACGTCCGCTCCTTATCCTTAAATCAGTGGTTAACAACAAAATCGAAACCTCGGCTATGTTAGACTCTGGTGCCTCGTCTCTTTTTGTAGATAATGCCTTTATTGCATCCTATTCAATCCCTACACGCCAAAAACCCCAAGCTGAATCCCTCGAACTCGCGGATGGATCTATCGCCGGATGGATTACCCACGAGGCCGACCTTCAACTTGATATTGATCAGCATCAAGAACTCGTTACCTTCCAAGTAACTAAGCTCGGCCAATATCCAATTATCCTAGGAAAACCCTGGCTAGAACGGCATGATCCACACGTCCTATGGTCAAAAAACACAATTACCTTCGCCTCCCCTTTTTGCCAAGCAAATTGCTTGCCTACTCGCCAACCCACAACTACGCTTTCCCCCTCACCTCCTAATTCGCCTTCGATCTCTTGCGCTACTGTATCCTACGCCGCCCTTACTCGTTATGTCCGACGAGATAAGACTAGGATATACGCCGTATCAATTAAGGAGATCCAAGAACACCTTGATAGCCTTAAGGAAACGGAACAGCAAACTCCAGAACAAGAACTCGAAACCCTCCGCTCACGAGTCCCCGCTCGATTCCACTATCTTCTTCCCTTCTTTACAAAGAAAGAGGCCGATAGACTTCCCCCACATCGGTATATTGATCATGAGATTTTATTAGAAGAGGGCAAGAAACCCCCATTCGGCCCTCTCTACTCAATGTCCGATTTAGAGCTTAAGGCTCTACGTGAATACCTTGATGAAAACCTTAAAAAAGGTTTTATTCGACCCTCATCCTCATCCTCTGCGTCCCCTGTTCTCTTTGTTAAGAAACCAGGAGGCGGCCTTCGTTTTTGCGTGGATTATCGCGAACTAAATGGTATTACGAAAAAGAACCGTTATCCACTCCCCTTGATCAACGAGACTCTCCGTCAACTTCAAGGCTCTCGTATTTTTACTCGACTCGACCTTCGCGGTGCTTATAACCTTATCCGAATTAAGGAAGGCTCCGAACCTTTGACTGCCTTTAGGACTCGCTATGGCCTATACGAATACCTGGTTATGCCCTTTGGCCTGACGAATGCGCCGGCTACCTGCCAACAATTCGTTAACGATACGTTACGTGAATACCTTGACCGCTGGTGCGTCGTCTACCTAGACGACATCCTTATCTACTCAGAAACAGAAGAAGAGCACCACGAACATGTCCGATTAGTTCTCGAAAAGCTCTGTGAAGCAGGCCTATACGTAAAAGGCGAAAAATGCGATTTCTATACGACTTCAACTACGTTCCTTGGCTTCGTTATTTCTCCAGACGGTATCTCTATGGACCCAGCTAAGGTAGCCGCCGTAAGAGACTGGGAGACTCCTCGTTCAGTTAAAGACCTTCAATCGTTCCTTGGCTTTGCAAACTTTTACCGACGATTTATTGAAGGATACTCTCGAAAAGCCAGAGCTCTCTTTAAGCTCCTAGCTAAGAACATTCGTTTTACTTGGGGGAAAGAACAGGATAAAGCTTTTACTTACCTTAAGGAAGCCTTCTGTTCTTACCCAATCCTCCGACACTTCGATCCCCAACTCGAGACTATCCTTGAAACTGACTCTTCTGACTTCGTCATATCCGCAATCCTATCTCAATGGGTAACGTATAACGATGGCAAGAGACTTCTACACCCTATCGCCTACTACTCTCGGAAAATGACCTCCGCAGAGCAGAACTACGGTATTAGGGATAAAGAACTCTTAGCTATTATGGAAGCCCTAAAGGAATACCGTTCCCTTATTATCAACCTCTCCTCGCCACTCCTCGTTCTTACGGATCACTCGAATTTGACTAGCTTTGCCTCTAAACAAATCTTGAACCGTCGACAAGCACGCTGGGCAATTAAACTCTCAGAACTCGACTTTAAGATTGTCTACCGCCCAGGAACTAAGAATCAACGCGCGGATGCGTTAACAAGACGGTCAGGAGACCTCCCTACTCGAGAGGGGCGCCTGCCCCCTACTACGATCCTTACCCCCGGAAAATTCGAAATTTCGACCCTTATTTCAACTCGATATTCGATCGCTAGGCTAGAACCGTCTCTGGCTAGTAATATTCGCTTGGCACTCGATAAGGATACTCTTGGGCAAGAGATCCTTACTGCACTCGATACCCACGCACTTCGACATCCTAAAGTGGATCTAGGCGCATGCTCTAAGGATAACGATGGTCTATTACTAGTTAATGGACTTATCTATATCCCTGAAGACCTAAGCCTCCGCCAAAGGATTATTAGCTCTCGACACTCGCATCCGGCTGCTGGACACCCAGGCCAAGCAGCAACATTTGAACTCGTTACTCGTGATTTCTGGTGGCCAGGTCTACGACAGACAGTAGCTCGTTTTATACGGAACTGTGAGACCTGCCAAAGAATCAAACCCGCTCGACACGCCCCCTTTGGATATTTGAAACCCCTTGAAGTGCCACAACGCCGCTGGCAATCCGTTTCTCTCGATTTGATTACGGGACTTCCAACGTCCAACTCGTTTGATGCTATACTAGTAGTCGTAGACCGACTAACTAAAATGGCTCACTTTATTCCTTGCCAAACAACCCTCGATTCGATAGAGCTTGCTAAGCTTTATCGAGACTACGTTTTTCGACTACACGGCTTACCTAACGACTTTGTATCTGACCGCGGCTCGATTTTTACTTCTGAATTTACTAGAGCTCTTAGTAGATCCCTATCTATTAAGACCAACTTTAGTACGGCTTTCCACCCACAAACCGACGGCCAGACAGAGCGTGTTAACGCCATCCTCGAACAATACCTTCGCGCCTACGTTTCGTACCAACAAGACGATTAGAACGACTTTCTCTCCCTTGCTGAATTCGCTTATAATAATACGATCTCGACCACGACTAAGGTTACCCCCTTCTTTGCAAACTACGGCTTCCACCCTCGTTATGAGATTCTACAGAAAGACTCAATCTCAGCCCCCCTTGAACCCCTACGTCTCTTCCAAGAGAACCTCGAAAACCTCGAAAACTACCTTCGCCAAGAAATTCGACTCGCACAAGACGCCTACGCAGAACAGGCTAATAAAGACCGTATTTCGCCACCCGTCTTTAAGCCTGGTGACCTTGTTTGGCTCCTAAGACGGCATATCTCGACAACAAGACCTTCGGATAAACTCGACTTTAAACGCCTTGGCCACTTTTCTATACTAGAAAAGATCTCAACTCATGCCTATCGCCTAGAACTACCAAGGACAATGAAAGTCCACCCCGTATTCCACGTCTCCTTACTCGAACCCGTAGCCTCTGACCCCTTACCTAATCAAATCCAACCTCCGCTCCCGCCTATTATCGTTGACGGCGAAGAAGAGTACCGGGTAGAAGAGATTCTGGATGTTAAAACAACCCGGAGACAACCAAAATACCTTGTAAAATGGACTGGTTACTCGATACCAACCTGGGAACCTTACGACCTTGTTAAAGACCTTGAAGCTCTTAATACGTTTTATAAACGTTATCCTTCAAAACCTCGACCCTTAGACTAAAGGCTCGTAGGAACTCACCTCTAGGGAAGAGAGCCTACTGTTATAAATGTAGCTTATGTGGACTAATTACTTCTTGTTTACCGCCGATCGATTTGGAATCTAGATCTAGACTTGCCTGCTTATAAATCAGGAAGCTAGTATTTTAGTTCGTTGCTTATGTATATAAAGCTCGCCTCTCTGCCTTACAATTAGTTCTTTAGTCTAGCAATGAGTATTCCTCGCGTACAACTTAGTATGCCTTGAATTGGACCTTGCTCGCCTCCTTTGTTGTTCACTCGTCTCTCTCCACCCGCCTCTTGGCATTCGTCCCTAGTCTCTCGCCCCCCTCCTCTTATCCCATGTGCTTCGGTATCTGCTTTACCCCTACTGCCTTTACCGGCTTCGTTACTTCGTCCCTCTCCGCCCTCTAAGGTCTGTTCATTACAGTCTCTTACCATCGTTATACGTTACCCATTGAGATAGGATTGCGGATATGACGAAGTCAGAAGAGTCAGTTTCAAGGATAGTCTCGAGTTGGGGATCGAAGTGTCGGAGGATTGGGTAAGAATAGAAGGCTTCCTTAAGGTAAGTAAAAGCTTTATCCTGTTCTTTCCCCCAAGTAAAACGAATGTTCTTAGCTAGGAGCTTAAAGAGAGCTCTGGCTTTTCGAGAGTATCCTTCAATAAATCGTCGGTAAAAGTTTGCAAAGCCAAGGAACGATTGAAGGTCTTTAACTGAACGAGGAGTCTCCCAGTCTCTTACGGCGGCTACCTTAGCTGGGTCCATAGAGATACCGTCTGGAGAAATAACGAAGCCAAGGAACGTAGTTGAAGTCGTATAGAAATCGCATTTTTCGCCTTTTACGTATAGGCCTGCTTCACAGAGCTTTTCGAGAACTAATCGGACATGTTCGTGGTGCTCTTCTTCTGTTTCTGAGTAGATAAGGATGTCGTCTAGGTAGACGACGCACCAGCGGTCAAGGTATTCACGTAACGTATCGTTAACGAATTGTTGGCAGGTAGCCGGCGCATTCGTCAGGCCAAAGGGCATAACCAGGTATTCGTATAGGCCATAGCGAGTCCTGAAGGCAGTCAAAGGTTCGGAGCCTTCCTTAATTCGGATAAGGTTATAAGCACCGCGAAGGTCGAGTCGAGTAAAAATACGAGAGCCTTGAAGTTGACGGAGAGTCTCGTTGATCAAGGGGAGTGGATAACGGTTCTTTTTCGTAATACCATTTAGTTCGCGATAATCCACGCAAAAACGAAGGCCGCCTCCTGGTTTCTTAACAAAGAGAACAGGGGACGCAGAGGATGAGGATGAGGGTCGAATAAAACCTTTTTTAAGGTTTTCATCAAGGTATTCACGTAGAGCCTTAAGCTCTAAATCGGACATTGAGTAGAGAGGGCCGAATGGGGGTTTCTTGCCCTCTTCTAATAAAATCTCATGATCAATATACCGATGTGGGGGAAGTCTATCGGCCTCTTTCTTTGTAAAGAAGGGAAGAAGATAGTGGAATCGAGCGGGGACTCGTGAGCGGAGGGTTTCGAGTTCTTGTTCTGGAGTTTGCTGTTCCGTTTCCTTAAGGCTATCAAGGTGTTCTTGGATCTCCTTAATTGATACGGCGTATATCCTAGTCTTATCTCGTCGGACATAACGAGTAAGGGCGGCGTAGGATACAGTAGCGCAAGAGATCGAAGGCGAATTAGGAGGTGAGGGGGAAAGCGTAGTTGTGGGTTGGCGAGTAGGCAAGCAATTTGCTTGGCAAAAAGGGGAGGCGAAGGTAATTGTGTTTTTTGACCATAGGACGTGTGGATCATGCCGTTCTAGCCAGGGTTTTCCTAGGATAATTGGATATTGGCCGAGCTTAGTTACTTGGAAGGTAACGAGTTCTTGATGCTGATCAATATCAAGTTGAAGGTCGGCCTCGTGGGTAATCCATCCGGCGATAGATCCATCCGCGAGTTCGAGGGATTCAGCTTGGGGTTTTTGGCGTGTAGGGATTGAATAGGATGCAATAAAGGCATTATCTACAAAAAGAGACGAGGCACCAGAGTCTAACATAGCCGAGGTTTCGATTTTGTTGTTAACCACTGATTTAAGGATAAGGAGCGGACGTTTCCCAAGATCTATAGCACGGGGCTGTAGGGTACGGGTTTTAGGAGGTAAAAACGAGAGTGTTCCAAGATTCGAAGACGAGAGGGAAGCAAGGACGGAAAACTGATTCGAAGTAGGGAGTAGAGGAGGGCTAGGCAGGTGCCGGGTACTACCTAGCCTTCTACGTTTTTTGATACGTAGAGGACGGAAGCCGTAGGAGGTGTATGCGACGTTATATTAAGCTTAAGTCCCTTAGCCTTAGCTTTAGGACATTCTTTAACCCAGTGGTTAGGATTACCGTAGTAGGCGCAGAGGTTGTTAGCTTTTCGGTAAGTCTTTCGAGCGGTAGCATCTAGTTCCATAGGTTCACCTTGAGGAATCGAGGTTGGTGTGGGAGATGAGGGTTGAGGAGCAGCTGGTACAGACGAGAGAGGAATCGAGGTAGGGGTACGAGTTGAGGGTGTCTTTTTCTCAATAGTTCGAGCATAGAGTTGGTTGTCCAGTATAATGCAAGCCTCAGCGAACTTTTCGAATTCTGCTGGCATAGCTCGTCCAACAAGAAGGTCCTTAAGGTTCTCTTTAAGGCCAAGGCGGAAGTAGTGGATCTTAACTGCGTTTTCCTTCCAACCAAGGGTCGTAATAAGCGAGAGAAACCGTGAATAGTACGCCGAACAGGACTTGTCTTGTTTGAGTGCGAGGAGGGATCGTTCAGCTGTTGCGTAGGTGTCGGGATCATCAAATGCGGCCTTGAGAGCTTGGTAGAAGGACTCGTAGTTGTCGAAGTTTACGGAACCATTCGAGGCAGAGACGTAAGGGGCAAACCAGGTATAAGCAGCATCGCGAAGGTAGGAACCAGCGTAGGTAATCTTGGCCGTATCCGTTGCAAAGGCAGATGGGTCTGAGGCGAATTTGAGCTGGAGTTGCGTGGCGAAATTCCCGAATCGAGTACGTTCACCCTTAAAGGGTTCTGGGTCCGAGACTTTAGGAATACGAGGACGAGGAGTAGGGGTTTCCAAAGGAGATATAGTAGACGTGGTAGCTGGCGTGTTGGCAGGGAGGTTCGAAGCTAGTGACTGGAGTCGAGCGAAGGCTTCATCTTGGCCAAAACCGTAGTAATGAAAGATGTAAGCAACTTGGGCGTTCGTAGCATTCTCAGGGATAACTGGTGAATCGATATCGGATCTTAGGCAAGATTGTCTTCCTCTAGCGTACGCCTGACTAAGGGTAACGCGTAGGGAAACCGGGATGTCTTCAGGGAAGGTGGGGCGAGCATTGATAGGGGCAGGGACTTGATCGAGGACTTGGAATAGCGTATCCCAAGGGTCAGGAGGTGTAGTTCCATCGACCATTCTGGAGATCACAGTCTAGGGCTTCGGCGAGAGCTTTAGGCCTACTAGATAGGAGTCTAGCAAAATGTAATGAACAGACCTTAGAGGGCGGAGAGGGACGAAGTAACGAAGCCGGTAAAGGCAGTAGGGGTAAAGCAGATACCGAAGCACATGGGATAAGAGGAGGGGGGCGAGAGACTAGGGACGAATGCCAAGAGGCGGGTGGAGAGAGACGAGTGAACAATAAAGGAGGCGAGCAAGGTCCAATTCAAGGCATACTAAGTTGTACGCGAGGAATACTCATTGCTAGACTAAAGAACTAATTGCAAGGCAGAGAGGCGAGCTTTATATATATAAGGAACAAGCTAAAATACTAGCTTCCCGATTTGTAAGCAGGCAAGTCTAGATCTAGATTCCAAATCGATCGGCGGTAAACAAGAAGTAATTAGTCCACATAAGCCATATTTATAACATTTAGCTAGACATTTGACCCTTCGTGGTCAACTCAAAGTTCCAATTCAAACCCTATTAATTTGGAGGTAACAAGCTCATTGCGCACCGCGCTATCACGTAATACTTCCCTCTTTGCACCGCCATCCTCCTCTTGTCTCTTCAAGGTAAACCCTTCGGTTTCCACCAACCTGCTAAGCGACTCCGAAGCTTAGTAGAAGGAGCCTACCGTTACACCTGCTAAGCGACTTCGAAGCTTAGTAGAAGGAGCCTACCGTTATATTAATCTAGTTGGGAAACTAAAGGTCCGAAAAGGACCCGATTAGCGAGAGCCAATTGGGGTTTAGTGTAGCACGTGACGCACACGTATATCCTCTATGTGCGGCTAATAGGTAGAAGAATTAAACGACTTATTGTAGACTATCTCTATACCGCTGCTGTGAACCCTCATTGTTCAACAATTATGTACGCAACCGTACCATGGTCTAGACCCTGCTGACATCATCTCGCGCAAAGCTCATCAGTCTAATATAGGGCGAAAACTGGCATATCTTTAAGCCTAACGGCATGTCGCCCGATAATGAGGCCTACACACTGCATGTCCTCATTTAGCAGACGAGATTTTTCGGGCCTTTTCCTCGTACTTACGTAGAAATTGCTGACGATGAGAGACTTAATATCTGCGCGGCTGTTCACAATTACATTGCGGAGAACAAGCTGAGCAAGCCTTTTGAATTGGCTGAAGACGAAGAACTTATAGTTGAAGACCGGGAGTTTGTCTGCAAAATCATGAAGTGTCGAACGGCGCGAGAAAGAATACACCGCTGGTTTTCTTATTATTGCTACTAAGGTCTGCTATATACTTGCAGTAATCGGATTTACGGAAATACGCATAATTGAAGTAAATGAGGTGTGTAGGGGTAAGTGTATGGTGCGGCAAAAAGCAAAGAAAGAACGCGTGTATACGCAAAAGCAAACAAAACACGTGATCACGGGCCAATGTGGTTGACATGAAGCTTGATCCGAGGGACAGGCCTACAGCCAAGCAGTTATTAGCGGACAAGTGGTTCGAAACGTAGTCAGACTTCATAGTATACCCTCGTCGCAGTCAATGTGCTGTCTTGTCTTCATATCCTTGATGGTTCTCCTAGCATGAGGCATGTCGTGGTTGAGATGCGACCGCTCGGGCGCGTCTTGACTGGAATGATAGTCCGATCGCCCGATGAGTCATGCCTCCAACTTGGACGCTCATGCACCACAGGCCGGAGCGCAAGTGAATACAGCTCTTTCAGGCATCCGGCAAGCGCTTGCACTGCTCATTCGTTGCCCTGTTGTTTTTGCGGTCGCAGCGAGCGGGGGCGACGGCCTCTTAGCGTAGCTTCAGAACCAACTAAGATGGCCGAGGCTGAGCTCGATAGTAAGAGCGCGATTATTTTCTGCTCTCACCAAGGAAGATTGCAAGGCGTGCAATCCCACAAGTACTGCCTTGACAACTGAACAGTTGAAAGCCTGCTGTCTGTACTTGGTCCTTGGTCTCAATGCCGGTCGGCAAGCCTAAGCGCGTGGCCCACTGAGCGCTGCGTTGCGCCGCCTGAGCCGGGAAAGAAGCCTAGTACTGAATTGGTTTAGTGTTCGGCAGGTCTGCTGGAGCACGATCAAAGACGTGTAGAGGAGCGTCTTTGAGCTAAGTGCTAGAGGTGATGGATGGTAGCCTTAACCCTGCTGGTGCGGCTTCGACGCGTTAAAAGGTTTCGTCGACGTGCCGACCTCACGACTTTACAGATCCAATCTAGGTGCGCATCGATTATTTAATACCTATTTACGTTTTGTAGGTGTATCACTCTTATTTATAAAAGCAATAATATGGTTCCTACCTATTTAAGATGATTCAGTACCTTAATAAGTGACCAAGTCACCAACCTTGCGTGGCGTTGGTGTTGCGGTTCTCAAGTGCCTACACCACCGGGAATCTCGGTCAAACTGTATCCACCAGCCTCCGGAAAAGTCGTTACTATCCGATCGGCGTAGCTTTCAGATCAGCTTATATTGCCATATAGTTACCTCTCTTTTAGACTAGCTACACCGCACGCCATGCCAAGGGCAGTCCTCGCACGACACAAGAGCCCAACGCAACGGAAAACGAAGTAAATGGATTCTAGGCATTTGTAAAGCATGGATGGAGAGTATAAGAATCACAAAGAGGCCTCTGTACCTGATTTCTAATTCTTGCTAGTCCGAGGCCAAGCTCATTGGACCATATATCATCGCTTTAGATGTTAGATCTTCGCCATACCCTTCTACGTCTTCCTTTCCGTGTGGACTTGTCACATCCATCTCCGTGTCCGCTTGAGTTGGAGATAGGTTAGAGTACCGCCATTCCTTGTAGTCGTCTTCTCCCGGTGCATTCTTCACGCGTTCTGCGCTCATTATACTTCTCAGTCCGTCCATCGGTCCTGAGAATGATTGTCTACGCTCGCTTGCTTGCGCCTGCGCGCCTGCAGTGGAAGCTCTCGAGGATGGGGATATTTCTAGCGGATAGGACGATGGCGATAGATTATGAGTCGATTGCGAGGAGAGATTGCCTTCCGTTTGTCCGTCTTCACTTTGATTATCTGCTTCCGCCTCTGTGGTGCCATCATGAGCAGAAGAAAAGCTGGCACGGGTTGATAGTGAACCTCCGGTATGTGCTGTATCAGTCGTACTCGCCACATCCTCGGTGCTCTCGCCGCTTGCAGGCGACTCTCGCTCAGCTCGCGTGCGGGTGAACTTCAGTAGATCTGACTGAGAGCTCTCACCGCTGATAGTGGATCGTACTGTCCTTATGATTGCCTGCAGGATCGCCTTTCTCAAGTTATTAGACTTAGATCTGATCATCTGCTCTTGTTGACTCACCTGTGGACTTCTTTCCCCATCTATATCCCAGCCAGTACTCTCCAGCATCTCCCGGACATCAGTTCCGGTTTCTTGAACATCTCTGACACACATATCCCTCTCCTCACGAACTTGGTCCAACGCGTTGTCTTTTTCTTCTTCAATCACCATTTCTATTTGCTGCTGCGCCTCGTAAATAAGATCATCATAAGTACCATCATCGTCCATGACCTTCCTTACAACGGTAGGAAGGTGTTCCTGGATAATCGGCTCCATCGCATCTGCGAGAGGGTGCTGACCGGCTCTGTCTTGCTCCGTATTGAACTGCGAGGCGTCCGAAGTACGACCTTGTTGGATCCCTGTTCGAAGCCCGTAGATTGCGTCATGCAGCATTTGCGGCAACATGCCCTGCACGGTGGTCTTCAGCACGGGAGGGAGCATCTCCGAGAGTGCATTTTCTACAATGTTCGGCAATGCATCTTGTATCATGCTCCGCATGACCGAATGTACGAGGTCCGCGTCTATGGGGATTGGACTCGAAGTACCCTTACGGATTGTAGTGTTGACGCCCGTAGGGGATAGGCTAGCGAGGAGTGGGCTGAAAGCATGTGCCGAAAAGTCCGTATCCGTGTCTGTGTTAGAGACATAAGCACCTGACCCAGGTTCTGTAGATCTAGAGGAATCGATTGCTCGCCTCTTAAGCGTAAGGATTGGGGAGGCTGCGAAAGTTAGAACTCTCATTATTTAAGGATCACAAGAGGAAGGGGAAAAGCAACGGAACGTTAGGGTATGCTTAGCGTATTTCTTACCTTCTCGTGAGCGCTTGTTCGTTGCTCGCTCTGCCTGCTGCGAGTAGGCGGGAGGAAGCTCAAGAATATTGAATACTTCCCAGGAAGTCTCGCGGGCGCCGGATCCGCCATATATACGCCGAAGATTCACGGGCATAGACGTGAGAGCCCCTCTCCGATGGGCCAATGAATTGAATTCCCGAAGCTCTGCCTTTTGAAGCTCGGTAATATGGTCTGCTGGAATGTACATCAAGATTTTAGTAGCCTGGCAGAGACGCTGGAAAGCCAGCACCGTCCTGCGACAACCATGTTTTGGTGTGAGGATAGTAGCAGTCGATGGCACGATCACGCGGCCGTGGGCGCTCATGTCCAGAACAAGAGTGAGGACTTGTCCGGTCGGACGTATCGGACTGTTCTGGGCAAAATGACCGAGAATACCGGATGGGATATTCTTTGCGTCGCCGTATTCGTGGTGCATCCGTTCGAGGTTTTCAGGTGGCAGTCGTAATGATACTGAATGTTCGCCATCAAAGCCTTCAAAATGAGCAAACTGTCGCAAAACAATATTGCCCAGATGAGGTTCTTTGGTCCGGTTCAGCCCGAGAGATAGAGTACACGGGCACCAGGTTCCGCGGTCATCGCTCTCTTGAACTACAACGGAACGATGATTGAATATCGAGAGCGAGGGAGGGACCCGGCGGCTGGACGTCATAGTTTAGATGATTCTTTCAACGCTTCGAATAACATTAGCTTTCATGGAAACAGATAGTATATTGATGAATGTATAAATGGTAGCCCCGCGATTGCGGTGTTCCCTCCCACCCGGGCTTTGTGTATCGAGTAGCCCTGACTCGATATGGTATCGAGCACACCACTATCAGCAGACAATCAAAGCTGTGCAAGATCACAACCATGGACTGCTGTCGACGGCGACCTTCTGTCCATCTCTAAAAGAAGGCGCTATAGTGATGGAGAAAAAGCAGCTCGGATGCGATAACGGAGTAACTGTAGTCACTCCGGAGCTCTGCGGAATCTCAGCCCAACAACTATCGACCGACAGCTCCCCTACCCCTCCAAATAGGAGGCCCTATGAAGCCACAGGGATGGCAGGATGAGAGTAAGTAGGATAGTGCCAGGGGAGACGCGGCGGCTCCGAAACGATGACAGCGCACTCCCTGCGGATGATCTCCATGTCAGCGGGCGCCAGAGCACAGCTGAATCCTAGCCTAGACTCCTACCGACCGACAACTCCCCTACCCCTCCCCAAGAGGAGGCCCTATGAAACCACAGGAATGGCAGGATGAGAGCCAGAGGGACAGGGCTAGGAACAGATGGCAGCTGCTTGGGCGCGACGACGAGAAGACTCACGACCCGACCTGGCGAAGAACACTCTAGCCTGCGGAATCCTACCTCGGCCGCTATCGGCTGGAGACCAAGCTTACTCTCCCGTCGAAGAACACTGAAGTATCTCAAGAAGTATAAGCCCGGGGCCAGGAGCGACAGGCTGAGGGGGGACGGCAGCTAGAATGCGACGACAGGTCGGTCGGTGTAGAGGCGGCGGACGAGATGGCGAGGTAAAACAGCAAGGATATAAGGGTCTATCTACATGGGTAAGTGAAACAGCACGTACACTGATAGCGGTAGAAAATCTGAGATGGTTAAGGGGGCCAAACCAGCTTTGTGGATGGCCGAAGATGAGAGGAGTAGATGGTTGATGGATGGTGTCGCAAGTGAGGAGGCGAGGGAGGCTGCTGCCTAGCGATTTGAAAACGGGGTGGCTGGGAGCACGTGACGTCCACAGCCTCCACAACCGGACAACTCCGAGGCGCTAGCGCGTCGGGCCCCTTACTTGTCAATTGACCGCTTTGCTCTCGATGGCGCCGCTACAAAGCTCATCTTGACACCATTTAGGGATAATCACGATCAGGCTTTTGTAACGGTAGGCTCCTTCCACTAAGCTTCGGAGTCGCTTAGTAGGTTGGTGAAAACCGAAGGGTTTATGTTACGCTGGGCCTTGGGAGCAAGGGAACCTAAGGGACTTAGGTATCGGGGAGGTGCGCAGCGTCTAAGGGTTTTGCTACCGCTATCGGGATGTTACTTGTATAGGGGGATAGCAGCCGTAGCCAGGCAGGGAAGGTAAACAAGGTAGGTGTTAAGCAATAATTGGAATTGACCACAAAGGTCCTATCTACTATAAGTGCGTGCGGTCTATATACATCTAGGAAAGTGGCACGCTGAGAGGAGTAAGGCTCCGTGAGGGCGTCGGAGTCTGAGGGAGTAAGATGGTCGCGTTACTCCTGTAGGTCGGACGGCAAATAGTAGAGGGTGTTACTTTTGGTTGTTCCTGATCCGCAGGGTGGCCTAAGAGCGAGCGACCGTGCTGTTCTTCATCGCTTGTTATATCTTGAACGAGTGTCTGTAGTGGGGTCCGTAACAGTTTACCTTGAAGAGACAAGAGGAGGATGGTAATGATTGGGAAGAAGTATTACGTGATAGCGCGGTGCGCAATGAGCTTGTTACCTCTAAATTAATAGGGTTTGAATCGGAGAGGAGAACTGAACTGAGAACTAAGAAGGTGATACCAGTAATCGAATGAAGGGCTGCCACAGCAGCTACTACCGGTAAGCAGGAAAAACGGAACAAGTAGAGGAAGACAAACCTAAAAAGAGAGGAGGGGTTTTTGCCTGGCGAATAAGGTTTTCCCCCTCGTGTAAAATAAGCGCAGATAGCCAGCCCCGTATGGACCCGCAAGGGAGCTATATCGGGAGGAAATAAATTTATTATTATTATTAATAGGGTTTGAATTGGAACTTTAAGTTGACCACGAAGGGTCAAATGTCTAGCTAAGGGAGTGTGACTATATACTACTAGGAAAGCTATAACAATCTGGATTTGTTCGGGTTGGATCTGTAGGAGTGGGATCTGAGGTGGATGGATCTGTGAGGCTTGGATCTGTACAGATCCAAGTGTGGGTCCGGGTCACGGGTGTGCGTGGGGCGCACGTGACGTTAGCGCCCAACTACCTTCCTGGTTTCCGACATTCGTCGGTGCGAGGCGATCGCTATGTTTACCTGTTCCGCGCCCGCTTACCTCTATTCTTTCCGGGATTTTAGCCCTTGATCCTTCGTCCCTGTGGGCCTTCTTCCCGTAGGGGACTCTGTCTTCCGTCCTATCCCGTAACCTCGTTGTCCCTTGCGGTCCTATCTCCCGTGCGGGTTCCCCGCCCTTAGGATTATAAAGCCCGCTTCCTTGGAGATTCGTAACACTATGCAGGAACAGAGCATTTGCATCCCAAACAATACGCCAACATCTCAATCCCGATAAAGGGTCGCATATCACGCGTAGTCAGCATAAAGATGTGGCAGCAATTGTTACGGCGCAGCCTTCACAGTAACAGGATAAGGAAGAAAGTAGGGAGCGCAGTCGTGGCGCGGATGAGGACCCACGTAGTCACGGGATTTACGTGACGCCAAGAAGCTGCTCTCGGTGCTCTCCCTATGCACGGACCCCAGAGGACAGAGCAGCCGGAGCAATATTAGGAACTCTGT
Organism: Neofusicoccum laricinum; assembly: GCA_029906385.1. Lineage (NCBI taxonomy): Eukaryota > Fungi > Ascomycota > Dothideomycetes > Botryosphaeriales > Botryosphaeriaceae > Neofusicoccum > Neofusicoccum laricinum. The sequence continues at coordinate 2,900,961 of CP123714.1, read as the reverse complement.
CTGCTCTGTTACAGCCCGCCCACCGGAGGTACAGAGCATACAGAGCAAAACTCCAGATTATATAGAACTCTCCTACGTATATAAACCATACTCCTTAGCATAGCTTTAACCTTCGTGGTCAACTTCGATAATCAATCTACACCATTGATGTTACGGCACAGCCTTTAAAGACGCAGAAAGGTGAGGGGTGTTACGAACCCCAGGCCACACGGACTTTAGTACCCCAAGGGCAGGAAACCCGCACGGGAGAAAACACCGCAGGGACCAAGTTCCCGCACGGCTAGCAGAGCCGCACCACAAGAGATCCCGCACGGAAAGGTCAGCCCCAAGGGAGTCGGCGCTTAAAGGATTAGTCACCAAGACCAAGGCCCGTACGGGAGGAAAGCCTACAAGGCACAAGGAAACCAGCGAAGCGCCGATGAGTCAGAGAACCCGCAGGGGAACAACGCGACCAAGGGCCGCCGGTAACGCTGAACGGTTAGGCTGGCAGAATCCGGGAAACCAACAAGAGGCACAGGGAGCGGTCAAGAGAAAGGTGGTTATCGCGTCCGTTCACAAGATTAGAAAACGGGATCCGGGAGAGAAGTCTAAGCGCCCGCATCACGTAAGGACCCACCTTGGATCAGGACTGATCCAAGACCCACCTTTGGATCTCTACTGATCCAACACCCACTGGATCAGAAAAGATCCAAACACCATACCAGATTGTTATAGCTTTCCTACTTGTATATAACCACACTCATTAGATAGTACTTTGACCTTCGTGGTCAACTCAAAGTTCCAATATAACCCTATTGGAGGTAACGAGCCTTTCGCACACTGTGCACTCACTTATTACGTGATTTCTACCCGTTATTCCCATCCTTTACCCTTCTCTTGTCATTCAAGGTAAACCCCTCGGTTACCCGAACCTGCTAGGTGACTCCGAAGCCTAGTAGAAGAGGCCCGTCGTTACAAGGGGCTCACGAAGGAACCCCGCAAGAAAAAACATCACCACGTGATTAGTGCACGTGATGATCTGCCCAAAACCCACATGTCGCCCTCACGAGCCGGGCGACATAAAGCAACCGTCGCCCATTGTAGCCCGGCCACAGGGAGCAACACCAGATTGTCATAGCTTTCCTACAGTATATAAGCACACTCACTTAGCTAGAAACTTGACCCTTCGTGGTCAACTTCAATAATCAATCCGCACCATTGATTAGTAACACGGCCTTCGCACGTAGTGCTCTGTCACGTGTGTTCGTCACTTCGTTCTCTCACACCCTCCCTTGTACCCACTCAAGGTAAACCCTCACACGGCTTACCACCCTCTTTGGTGTTTGATCCTTAGAGGTAGAGGCCCGCCGTTACATAGGGCACTAGAAGGAACCCCTACCGATACCAGCCAAGGGAGCATCCTTAGGATCCGACAACTAGCGACACTGTGGAAACGACGAAAACGAGCACCCAGCATCCAACCAGGAGAAATCATGATCTACTGGATTCCGGGACACCAAGGAATTCCAGGCAACGAAGAAGCTGACCGCCTGGCCAAACAGGGCGCCGCATCCTCTGCTCCTCCAGACATTCCACTGACAGTAGCAAAGATCAAGAGGATTGTAAAGGAACGAGCGCACGAAAGCTTCGAACAGTGGTGGACAGAAAACGCCCCAAAATCCTACCAGGACCTAGAAATCCCTTTGGCAAAGGGTGCTCCACCAGAACTTCTCCTCCCTAGGAAGACACTAGGTCACCTACTGGCTGCACGATCAGGCCATGGAGACTTCCAGGCGTACCACGAACGTTTCCGCCACACTGAACAAAATAACCTCTGCCGCTGTGGGCGGCCAAAAACAACGATACACTTTGCATTCTGTAGACACGCCCGTAAACGAACAAACTGCCTTCGAGGCAAGCCGAGGGATATTATCCCTATGACTCTAGCCACGCCAAAAGGGGCTATCCTCTTCGCAAAGTTCGTAGAAGAATCTCGCTTCTTTACGGATATTAGCGCCCGGAACCAGCAGGCAGACACACTGTCAACCCTAGTCTCTTCAGACCATCACCACCATATCTAAATTAACTCCCCCTTTCATATTTTATCTCTCTTTCTTTCCTATGTATAGCCGCCCATAGAGGCCCAAACACTCCTTCACACCCTAAAGCCGAGCAGGAGGTAGAGAACGCCTTACTGCGATATCCAGCCTACAGAGACGCGACGTCCCAGATATGTCACCCCTTAGCGTAGACTGTAGGTAGAGTGGCACGTCCTATGCCCCATGGGAGGCCTAAGGGCACACGGTGATAGGCATACTGCCGACCCACGCGTGGACCCGCCGGACGTTAAATAGCAATCAATCAATCAATCAATCAAGGTAAACCCTGCACGGCTTACCACCCTCTTTGGTGTTTGGATCCTTAGAGGTAGAGGCCCGCCGTTACAGCAATCTACAGTTCGTATTGTAAGTATTTCCCGCTGTTAAGCCTTTTAGTTGTGATCCTCTCGCTTGTGTAATTTTTTACTCCTTTTTTATTGATTAATTAATTGATTTATTTATCCTATATATAAGCCGTTACTCCAGCTGGGCCTACTAAATCAGTTTAGTATGGCGAGGGAGATGCTCTAGGAGGACCACCGGGAGGACCATCAGGAGGACCACCAGGAGGACCACTAGGAAAACGAAGAGGAGGACTGAACTGAGAACTGAGAAGGTGATACCAGTAATCGAATGAAGGGCTGCCACAGCAGCTACTACCGGTAAGCAGGAAAAACGGAACAAGTAGAGGAAGACAAACCTGAAAAGAGAGGAGTGTAACGGCGGGCCTCTGCCTCTAAGGATCCAAACACCAAAGAGGGTGGTAAGCCGTGTAGGGTTTACCTTGAGTGGGTACAAGAGAGGGTGGGAGAGAACGAAGTGACGAATACACGTATCTGAGCACTGCGTGCGAAGGCCGTGTTACCAATAATAGCTCAATTATTGAAGAAGTTGACCACGAAGGTCAAAGCTATGCTAAGGAGTGTGGTTTATATACGTAGGAGAGTTCTATACAATCTGGAGTTTTGCTCTGTATGCTCTGTGCCTCCGGTGGGCGGGTGTAACGGTAGGCTCCTTCCACTAAGCTTCGGAGTCGCTTAGCAGGTTGGTGGAAACCGAAGGGTTTACCTTGAAGAGACAAGAGGAGGATGGCGGTGTAAAGAGTGAAGTATCACGTGATAGCGCGGTGCGCAATGAGCTTGTTACCTCCAAATCAATAGGGTTTGAATTGGAACTTTGAGTTGACCACGAAGGGTCAAATGTCTAGCTAAAGGAGCGTGACTATATACTACTAGGAAAGCTATAACAATCTGGTAGAGCCCTTGCGAGCTGGGCTCATATGGGCTCGTTGTGAGGGCTTGCACCCGGTGCACTCGCGGAAATGCATTGGCATACTTCTACAAGAAGACTAAGCTGAAGAGAAAAGAAAGAAAGGTTTAAGTAAGATAGCGCTGCTTATATATCTCTCCAGAGTCCCTTTTATTGGTAGCGAGTTGCAGGGTTTTCTTGTTGAGCTTCACTAAGCTTCAAGGTCTTCTCAACCCAAGGTCTCGCCGCAGGATCCATCCAAGGCACTTAACGGTCTAAACCGTCACACTTCAAAGCTGGCCAGACTGCAATCCCGGCCCATCGCCTTCCCAATCCACCACCACCAAATCCTCAGCTACACCACCTCCACCTCCGCCACACCCAACCTACACTCAACTCCCTCGCCCTCGACCTCGACCGACGCGCCACGTCCCCCCGCCGCGGCATGCACATCGAACACACGCCCGCCCGCTTCGACGCCCTCACCGACGCGCTCCCGCCTCTTCACCCCCGCGCCCGCGCCTGCCCCGCGTACGCCGACCGGACCCGTCGCCGCGTCCTCGTACGACGGCGACAGGAGGTTCTGGCACGGTACCTCCCCAGCCTTCCGCGACGTCCGCCGCGCATTGAGCCTGGGACGTCGTGGCCGCGTGCAGCACTTCTCCAGCGAGGAGGAAAGCGGCGGCGGAGAGCCGGGGGCGCGGCTGCCCGTGGCCACGACCACCGCGACGTTTGAACGGACCGGCTTGTTTCTCCAATTTCCCGTTTCTTCCGCAAGTGATGGCGGAGGGGGAGTGAGGTTGGCATGTAGAACTCTGTGTGTCTTTGAACGGCCCATCAGGATGCAGCAATGGGATGTAATGGATAGAACATCAGTTCAGTCTCAGAGGCGACTGCCGGAAGTTCATCAGCGTAGAGCGACACCTTCGAGAAAAGGAATGTATCAGAAAGGAGTCAGCTCGTGCACTGTCCTCCCACAGTCCAAAGAATCAACCACAATTCGGCACCCACTCCGGCTTCTCCTCGATCGGGAACCCCCACTCCCGCCTCATGTACGACCTGTACACCCACGCCTGCTGCGCCTTTTTCGCACTCCGCATAAACCCCGTCGCCACCTTCGCCACGAAATGGAATAGGTCGAGATCCTCTCCCGCGAAGAACACAGACGTCCGCTTCACCCTGTCCCTGACGCGATCCATCCCCCTCACGTATTTCCACTCCGCCACACTCAAGTTCGCGTGCCTCGGCAGCTCCCAGTGCACCACCTCCGTCACACCCAGCATCGTCATGCCCTCCGCCAGGTCCTCCGTCGTCACCACCGCGCGGAGCCTTCCCTGATTCCACCGGTCAACGATGTTGTCGCGCTCGACGCGATCCGTCAGGTGTATGCGCTTGACAACACCCCACGTGCGGACACGCTGCCATAGAGCATGCACAATTCGGGGGTTCCGACACAAAATCAGTATCTTGGCGTTGCGGTCCGCCTTCACTTTGCGGAGTTTGTCGAAAAGGTGTTCCATATTTTCAGGGCGCCGCGATTTGAAGTCGTGCCGTGGGTACTCGACTTTGGGGTTGAAGAAGACCTTGCCTATGTTATGAACTAGCTTCTTGCTATTTGGCTTGCGGTAGTTGAGATATTGCTCTGCGAAGTTGAATTGTTTTTTGTCCCACCAGGCTCCGAATAGGATAAACTGGGTTTGGTCATCAACAATATCTGCGGCGAACGTTAGCCTGGTCAGCTGCAAGTGATAGACACCTGTGTTGTGGCTTCTTGCGGGCTGTATCGCTGGGGAAGATGTGCCAAGGAGCTTGATGAGGGCATGAATACATGCTTTGGGTCTTCAGATCTTTCAACCGCTTTCCAAAAGTGGCCCCGAAAAGTTTGTTTGCGTCTTCCATAAAAACAACAGGGACCTTCTTGATCAGAAGCTCGCTTGCCAGAGAGAAAAGCCGATAGGGCTCCACCACCAGGATATGGCATCCCTTCGCGATTTCTTGTAATTGCGTAGTAACATTGTCGGGACTAATTGCGAGGGAGATGCTGAGGCCGATGCCCCTTAGGAGTGCTCGCACAATGTCGTAGGTCCGAATTGCGAGGTCAGAGCTGGAGCATACAAATAAAACTTGAATGCTGAGTGGGCTTTGTTCCTGGACGTCGGTTTGGATGTTTTGAGAGATGTTTCGAGAGTTATTTTGGTCGTATGCATCCATGGGAAGAACGTGTGGCATGAAGGTATCTGGTTCAATGGAGGGATGGGTGTAGTCACTTCCTTTCAGGATAACCAAATCTTTGATGTTCCTTCCGGTGATAGTTGAACCGCCCATCGGACCATCGGTTCTGCCATTTGAATGGCCCTCATTCTGCAGCCTGTTCCAGTAAGCAAGGGGGATGTCGTCCTCGCCGTCGCTGCTATCATCATTTTCCTGGTAAACACCAGCCGCCGAAAGGAAACAGGGAGAGTTGCCTGCTCGGGGTTTGTTGTCGCCCACACGAGGGCTATGATTCATGAATTTGCCCTCGTCTTTGGCCTTTTCAGTCTGCAAGCCATGCGCCGGCGTAAGGGGTAGATCATCCTCGCTGCCACTGCTGGGATTAGAGTCAAAGACCATTGCAGGCTCCTTCTCCTTCCCCCTTTCCATCATACCGCAGTCTTCTTCATCACTAATGGCCACAGACGCCTTCCTCTTCTTTCTACCGCCATCACTTTTACCAGAATCCTCCAGTACCCTTCTTTCTGCCTCAGCATCAGTCAAATTGGTGTCCGGGAATAAGATGTGCGTCATATCGCCTGTTGGCTCCATTTTCGTAAAGTCATCGGAGTAATCGATGCCAGCCTTGCGTGGGTCTTCTTGCTCGTTTCCAACCACATCTGGTAGCTCTCCAGAATGCTTCAAGCTCAGAATGGCATTGCCGCAGAGCGCGAGGTAAATGATGACAGTCTCGTTATAGCCAAGCGGCTTGTCGATGATGATGTTCCAGCCCTTGCGGAGAACACTGCAGCACTGCATCAGCGCTGCGGGCTCTCGGGAGAGGCAAATCAAGGATGATAGCGTGCAGATACAAGGGATCATTACTCTCCTATGAGATTGAACATCTTCTTCTCTTTTGGGCCCTTCAATGGGATCCCCAGCGTGACAAAATTGTGCGCGATGATCGTCGACCCATCGACAGGCATGTCTCTCTTATCGCTTTCGGATCCTTCATCGTTCGATTCTGGTTGCTCCCTATCGGAGGTGCCGCTTCTAGAATTAGAGTGGCTGGGTTCATGGCTGGTCGGGCCTGGTTCGAAAGACGGCGAATGGGACAGGCTGAGCGGCTGCGGGGACGATGACGACGCGGAAACGACCTGCCGGAGAGGCGAAGGTCTGAAAGGCGGGTGACAGTTTAGTTTTCTTTTGTTAATCCTCGACGCCATGAGGAAGAAGTGAGATGGTTAAAAATGCCTTGGACAATACCCAACAACACGGGGATAAACAAATGCAGTGTTCGTGATTGACGACGAGATAAGCTGCTGGTGTATTGGTGAAGAAGCGGTCCAGCTGGAGAGAGAAACAGAAAGTAGCTGATTTGACGCCTGAGAGCACAGGGAAAGAACTTGCGTGGTGGTCCCTACCTCTTAGGGTTTCCACATTTGGCATCCACGCTGTTACACACTTGAGGCGATGCTCCCTGTTGATGTGGCACTAATGCCTTCGCAGCCGAAAGAACAATCAATTAACTCTAATTTTACTGATCGAAAAGATCACCTTCACTTGTTTTTACTAGTAACCGCTGTCCATCTCCATGCAACCTGTCTTGTCTTCCAACACCTCAGATGCCGGAACCAGTCTGCTCAATCCCATGCTTACCGTCAGCATCGCCAACAGTCTCAACACCGTCCTTCACGACGACGGTCCCCTCCTCTGGGGCCCTGCCGCCAACATATGCAGTAAGCTTCTCGACACCACCCTCTGCCTTCGGGATTTCGACGTCCTGCTGGCCGGTCTGCGCAGCATAGTCAGAAGATTTCGATACATTGGGTGCAAGTTCTGTCTCTTTCTCCTCTGTCTCAGTAGCCAGATCAGGGTTAATCCAGGTAGCCTCCGTCTCGCCTGCCTTGGGAATCCCAGGCGCGAGCTCTGGTTCGGCAGGAGAGTCGCTGGGAGCAGGCTTGGGGTCAGCTGGAACTTGAGTAGCAATTGACGCCTCGGCTGCCTCGGGAATCTTCTGAGCAAATTCCGGCTCCTTCTCCTCGACTGCTTCGGACTTCTTCTCCTTCGCAACCTCGGGCTCCTTCTCCTGGGCAGATTTTGACGCAGCAACTTGGAGATCACCATCATCAGAGATAGAGAAAACAGTTTGGATGGTGCCGATTGAGAGAACTTGCTCCGACTTTTTCTCCGCGGAATCAGCAGCGACGGCCGCTGCTGGCGATGCAGCAGGCTTCCTGCGAGCAGGGCCCCTGGCACGACCCTTTCGCGCGTCTGCTAGGGGAGCCTTCACTTGCTGCTCTTCCTTCTCCTCCTCCTCTTCCTTCTTAGGCTTGGGAGCTTGGGGACCGAGCTGCAGACGACTGTTCAGATCACTTAAGAAACCGGCTTTCAGGGCTGCAATCTTGCTGCCACCGGGACGCGAGGGAACAGGGGGCTTGGGCTTCGTAGAGGCTACTCCAGCCTCTTCACTGCCTGTGCTTCCACCAGAAGTGACCTTCGAAAGTGGCACTTGCTCGTCAGAAGCTTTGTGACCAGGCTTGGCAGGACGCACTGGCACCTGCGGCTTCGGACGTTCAGGAATAGTGGGTGCCTTCTTCTCAGCCGGTGAACTCGATTGACTCTCGCCCAGCTTCGAGCGCCCTGCTGGTCGCGAGGGAACGTGGGGACGAGCTGGAACCTGAGGACGCTCTTCCACAGCAGACTTGGGTTCAACCGGACTCTCTATTTCGTCAGTCTGAGGAGCCTGGACTTCGGTCACCAACTGATGGTGTTCGGGGGTATCTTCCCAGATATCCTGACTAGGAAACCTTTGCTGCATGGCAGGGCGGGACGGCATGTCACCAAGAACATCCTTGTTGAAGCGAGGTTTACTCGAGTGGTTATGATGGTCTGGGAGGAAGCTGTGCTCCTCTTCCTTGGGCGCAGCCTCCGCTTCACGTTCTTTGTTCTCTTCCGGCTTCTCAAGAATTTGGGATGACTGAAGCGAAGTGGTGGCGGATTGCGGCTCATCGGGGACTTCAGGCGTCTCAACCTCAGTCTGCAGCTGCAGACTGCTCGGCGTGTCCTCCCAAACGTCTTGGCTAGGGAAATGGTGACGGGCAAGATCGGGACGCTTCAGTTTGTCGGCGGCCGTCACTGCTTTCTGCGCAGACTTCTTCTCGTCGTCGTCAGGGAAGAGCGGCTCGTACTCTTTCACGTTGTCAAGAGGAGTTCCTGTGCGATCATCGTCTCCCTGGCGCTTCCAACGAGAGGGGCCGACACCGCTGGTGGGGCGGCTGGTCGAGCGACTGCCGGAGCGGCGATGATTGTCAGCTTCCTGGCTCAACCTACGCTCACGTTCCAACTCGGTGGGCACGGCTGGTTGCATGTACTCAGCACCAGGGGTCTTGTGCCTCTCCAACTCATCTGACGCTAGAATAGGTGCGCCAGGGCCTTCCTCTGTGACAAATCCGCCACGGCCATCAGTGTTTCCACCATCGACACCAAAATTCTCGGCTTCAGGGCCACCACCGTGAATTTTGCTTCGTTCACTAGTGGGATGATCAATGTGGATTACGTCCTCCTCGTCAGCCTCGATAGCAGACGTGTTCTTGTCCATGACGTTGTCAGGGGAGTCCATCTTGCGAAGAGGGGATTCGGCGTGCGTCTGGGAGCTGGTCTTGCGCTCTTTGGTGGGAGTCTTTGATTGCGGTCGGGGAGAAGCTATGCGCGATGCATATTCTTCCGTGGCGATGTAGCCAATCTCCTCGGCAGGAGTACCAATTGCGCCAGGGGAGGCACCTGAGTTGATGATTAGTTTGCCGGAGGTCGCGGTCGACCTAACGTGCTAGCAATAGCTTACCCATTCCAACGCCACGCGCTGCGCTGTCTTGAACAAGCTTGTTGAGCTCCTCGCTGCTCAGAGCCCAATCCTTTCTGTTGTCCTGAATGGCCGGCCCGTATTCGCCCCGGGCCTCGCGCTGTGCATCCTCGGGATGCTTGGCATACCACTGCTTCTCGAAGTTGTCCTGCGGCTTGACGCCGTGGCCGTGCATACCGTAGCTGCCAGGAGGGCCGTGGAAAACTTCCCGGCCGCTCTTGGAGCGAGCGTGATGCCTTTGTGCTCCGCTGTTGAAGAAGCCGATGCCAGTGGCGGGCATGCTGGAGTTCGAGGGCGTAGGAGCCTGGACATCTCCAGCATTGGGGTACATGGGCACCTGGAGACCGATCTCGGGAATGCCATGCTCCTCGTCGCCGTTGTAAAGCGACTGGGGGCGGGAAGGCCGTCCGGTGGACGAGCTCGTCCTCGTAGGGCGGTCGGTATCCGATTGCGAAGGAGTCCTCCCGTGCGAAGGGGTTCTTCCGTGCGAAGAGGCTCTTCCGAAGCCAGCTGCAGCGGCCGCTTCAGAGTCGGTGCGGGTGACGGCGGCGATTCTCGAGCGGGCTGTCGACTGGGGCATTTCTGCGGTAGGAGCATACAGCTTCAGGCCCTCCGCGTCGCGGGTCTGCCTCGGGGCAGTGTCCTCGTCGGCTGGCGGCGTTTCGAGACTCGCGTATTCGCTGCCCTCCTGGCCAATCGACGGCAGCGTGACGCTGGGAGGGCGAGCGGGGAGATCGGAGGCGGAGAGCCTCTTGCTGGCGTTGCCGGAGCCATTGACGAAGCTGGGGTCGTTCAGCGGGGAGCGGGCGAAGGAGTCCCGGCTGGGCGAGACGGAGCGCTCGATGTTGCGTTTCGGGCGCGGGGGGATCTTGGGGATGTCGCCGGCGATGGTGGGCACGTTCTGGCTCTGCTGAGAGCGAGCCGGACGCTGCGGTATCGATGGGGCCGCCATGGTGGGTGTGGAGATGTGCTAGTTGTGGTGACGTGTGCAATGAAATACTGCGGTAGAGACTGGGTCAGTACTATAGGAGCTGCGCGGCACTAGAAGCCGAGGATAGAATACGATGGCAGAATTGAGCAGCTGAAAGACAGAGTTCTCGTGCAGGACCGAGCCGCGAGCCAGGTGCCAGGTGCCAGGTGCCAGGTGCATGCATGGAGCTAGTGGCAGGAGAAGGCGCGGACAAAGCGCTGGGCACTTACCGAAGACGGGGAAGCGGTGCGGACAGGAGAAGGGGAGATGCAGAGATGCAGAGATGCAGGCAAGCAGAGGAAGCACGGCAATGAAGTCAGCGCGAGGGCGTGCAGGGTTGGCGGGCGTTGTCTTTATGTGAACTGACTACGCTGTGACGCCGGGTGCTGGGGGTGCTGGTCAGATCGAGGCCCAGCATGCATCACCGGCGTCATTGGCCGCGGCCTGCGGCATTTTGCATGCATACGCCCGCCCTCAGCGCGCCGGTCAGTCCTCTGCCAGTTCAACGCTGCAAATGCCCGGCCTCTCATTCGCAGGCGCATATCGCGTCGCCCAAAGCGCGCTCGCTCGCCGCCGCTCAACGCTTCGAGAACGCAGAGAACGCCCGCCCGACCCACTGCCAAGTTTGCTGCGCCCTGAAGGCTCTGCCGCTCATCGTGATGCCACCGTCGACGCGCCACCCCCGCGATTCGGCCGCCACGTGAGGGCCGCAAACCCGTTCCTGAGCGCTGCCATCGTCACCCACCACTGCGTCCCGGCCTACCGCCGCAAGCTAGCAGGGGGGCGCCTGGGGGGCGCCTGCGCGCCCGCGGTTCGTGACCACGCCCGCAATCACGACAGCACCGCGTGCGTTGAGCTGAGCTGAGCTGAGCGTCCAAGCCCGCCACGACGCCCGCGGGTCACCGCCTCCACGCATGCCGTGCGGCGTGTCGAGCCGTCGTGCGCTAAAATCTTTGCGCCCGCCATCATGACACGCGCCACTATGTGATTCGAACTCTGCGCAATGGAAATGCATTCCGCCTTTGGCCGTACTAACAAACAAACAACTATGACAACAAGGCCCCGCAGGTATCATAAGCTCCTCCTTTCAACTGTCGCTTTTGCCGGATATAATTCCAGTAACGCCTGTGTCCTGCTACGGATAGGACCCCAAGAAGCAATAAAAACTCCGCAGATCGAAGCCGAGTCACCCAGTAGATACTGCGACGTGCTCCGTCGAGCATCCAAACCCAAAATTACATTGAGCTGTACACCCTGCCCAAGGCCTAGAAACGGGCGCGCAATTTCCTAGCCTCCGCACGAGCGTGCCAGCCGAAGGTTTCCACGTCTAGATGATCATCTGAGCAACGCCCTGTCCGCCCAGGATCTTGCTGCTCTGGAAGTCCTGATGCTTGACCGCTGCGACGAGGTAGAACAGACCCGCGAACAGGAGGAAGATGGCCGGCACAATCAAGCTGGTGGCTCCGCCGACCAGGCTGATCCACTGGACGATGCTCATGACCAGGTACATGATGATGCGGGGCCAGTTCTCCTGGAGGCGGCGGAAGAAGTTACGGAAGCCCTCGGACCAGATGGGGAGCTTCAGCAGGAATGCCACTTCAACAAAGAAGATAATCGGCGCATACGCCCTGGTCAGTCCTCAGTCAGCTGCGGCTCGGGCGACGTAAAGCTTGGCGCGGCGAGTTTGAACTCACAGGCATATGATGCTGAAGATGATGGCGGGGAAGCCACTGAAGATGTTGGCGATGCCCATGGCGAAGCACAGGATCACACACAGTATGCCGGTCCTACATCACTGTCAGCCGCTTGTATCTCTGGTATGTGTCGCGCTCCTTCAGCCGCAAGGGGCCGGTCGACGGTGCAGCCTGCTGAACTCCTCCGCTCCTGGAGCCCGGTGAGAAGCTCCGCTGCGCGCATGTGTAGGTGGTCGTCTTGCAGCTAAAGCTGCATCGCGAGACCGGGTATCTGGGCGGGAGGGACGACAGGAAGAGCGATTGTCGCAGAAGGGACGGCTGGTACCCACCATTGTCCGTATATACCTACGATCAACGTGTCAGAAAGCGCTCGCTTCGGCTGCGCCAGCTCGGCGGCGTGGACTCACTGAAGTTCCTGGACTTGAGCTCCTCTCTGAAAGTCATGTTGTCTGGCTAGCGGGATGTCTGATTGCGATGGCGGCGGGACGACCGTGGAGTGATGCTCAGTTTGTGAGCGCCGTTGGGTGTCGATCCTGAGGCTCCGTGCGAGATGTTGATCGCTTGTTGCAGGGGTTGAAATGTGGGTGAGGATGGCGGGACAGCTGTGGACGTGCGACTATTGAAGGCCAGCGACTTGGGTGCGGCGGTAGGTTGGTTTAGGCAACGGGAATGCGGCTGGCGAAGATGGTGTTGTGGCCTGGATGTATACGAATCGATGGATTGTTTCGGGAGCGCGAGACCCTGCCGCAGCAGCTCAGACTCAGCCACGGCAGTCGCGTCCCGACCAGTGCCACCCGACCAGGATTGCAGGCGATGCGAACACGGCGAAGCGAGTGGCCCTCGCGAAATCCAGCAATTAACATGCGTTTCAGCGCCGCGGCCAATGCTTCAGACAAAAATACACAGCTGCCCCTCATCATCACGGCCATGGTCCGCGAGGTTTTTGGTCGTGTTCCTCCGCAGGCTCCACATTTCACAACACGGCCACACTCTGCTCGAGGCTGCAGTGCATGCTCTGCAGGGCTGGCACCCTGGACACACCAGGTTAGACCACAGGTTGCACCACATTCACGATATCGCTGCAGCACCATCCGTACTAGTTACGCGGGGTATGTCCAAGAGTTCCTCCTCTGGCTACTGTCATTCACTAGCCTCCTAAATGCACGCGTCCGCAGCTAGCATGTTCTGCATTGCTTCGTAAACCAATCACCATGCTGCCCCCCAAGTTCTCTGCTCAAGGAGCAATCTATGCGGCGTAGACGAGGCGGAAGACGTCGTTGAAGACGAAGTAGCTGCCAGCACCGTCGGGGCGGAGCTGGAAAGCCTGAGTGTAGCTCATGGGGCGCTGCTCCTCGTCGACCTGCAAAATGCGTCAGCGCGCGCCCACAAAAAGTCGCAGGTAGCTAGGTATTACCAGCAGAGCACCGGTGACCAGGACAAGAATGCTGCCATCCTCGCTGGCCGGCTGGGCGTCCAGAGTGGCGACCTGGTGAGCGACCTTCTGGAAGGGAAGGTTCTGCAGCGTATGTTGTCAGTGCAGGACACACAACAGACCAGGCAAGTGGCGGATGCTTACCACCAGCTTGTCCACAATGCCAGCGGTTCCCTGGATGGACTGCGACTCAAAGGTGAACATGGATTGGTCGCGCTGCATGTTTCCGTCAGCCGTTGCCTCTGTATAGCCTCGTATGTACTCGGTTGCTAACGTACATAAAGCGACGCAAGCCCAGACCTGTTCTCATCGAACGTCTTGTAGTAGAACTGGACGAACTGGGCTGCGACTGTTAGTCGTACTGCGCCGATCGAACTCGGTGTCGTGTCAAGTGCAGCATGAACCAGCCTTGCGATGGTCTAGATGGGTACGTACTCGCGATGTTCTGGAAGTCTGCGGCCAAGTCATGTTAGCCCCGCAAGGCCGGAAAACGCGGCGAGCACTGTGCGATACTGACCGGCCATTTTTGCTTGAGGGAGGGTGAATCGGCTGCGAAGCTGAAGGTGGGGCGATAGGCAGAGTAAGAGGCGAGAGGAAGTGGTAGTGTCAGGCGGTGGTTGTCGAAGTTGAGGCCCGAATCTGCTTGTTGTCGTGGGGGGTCTTGCTTGGTGGGGCTACTTCCCTACGTCTTCTGCGGGCCCACGCGCCGGGTAAATTCGGCCGCCGAGCCTCTTGAAATTCTGCGCGCCTGCAGCCTCGTCCGACCAGATTCACCTATTTCCTGCGAGAACAACCGACTCAAAGACTTCGTTGGCGAGAGCTCTCCGTATGCGTCCGCACGAAGGAGGTAATTACACTCAGGCACAGGTGACCACCTGACTGCGTCACTGCGCATATGTGCGCATTCGCGGAGATGCCCTTGCCATTGGATTCTTTGCGCCAGACGGAACTTCTACTTCTGCAAAGGCTTTCGTATTAAGAACGCTAGGTGTTCTCGTCACTAAAATAACTCGCAACTCCACGCGTGGTCTTTCATGCAAGGTAAGAGCCCCAACCTCCAACTCCTCCCCTCGCATATGATGAAATCTACTTCAAACCGTAACTATGAGTCATCCATGATTTATTCAACCAATTCAAGCTCAACAGTCTGATCCAGCCACCCAAACTCACGTTTCTAAAAGTATCCTCTGCGTACCTCTGCTAACTTGAGTAAAGATCGTAGTTTTCACGGTACGCTCTCCTTCAACTTCGTGAGACAAGCGGTCCTGGGCGATGTGCGAGATCCGTTCACAACGATTGCGATTGCGGAGCTGTCGTACACGGGGTGTGAGCGTTGCCCGGATGCAGAGGTGTAGGAACTCATACACGGATACACTATGCGAGTGGTTTTGACGGACGAAATGGTTAGGGCGCAAACATGTCACTGCTCAGTCCTCAAGCAGCTCAAGGACGTCATGGAGATTTGAATGCAGAAATATCCGCACATCCTTTTTTTGCCTACTCGTGTCTGTCTATCATCTCATGTTGTTCATGCGCCCACAGCCTTGATAGAGTTGACAGTGTCTACAACTGTCTTCTCGAACGGCGTGAACTCGATGCCCAGAATCTCCTTCGTCCTCTTGTTATCGATCTTGTAGACGCCTTCGGAAGGATAATCGACGCCGGGACCAGTGACCTCCGGGCCGGGCAGCTTGTCCTTGTATTCGGGGAAGTTCTTCCTAATGATCTCGGCCAACTCCTTGTTGGTGAAGTAGCCCGAGGTGAAGAAGAACCTCTTGTTGTCCGCTTCTGGCAGTTCGATGGCCTTGACATGGCCCAGCGCCAGGTCCCGCACATCAATCCAAATGTAGGTGCCAGTCGGCGGGATCTCGTCCTTGAATTTGCCGAGGATGAAGTTGCCGATGCGCTGGTTGGAGGTGTTCAGGGCGTCGAGCGAGTTCAGGTAGTGAACGATGGGTCCGAAGACAAACGGTGGGTTAATTGTCGCAATCGTGAAGTTCGGCTTCTCCTTCTCCAAGAAGTCCCAAGCGGCACGCTCAGCGAACGTCTTGCTGGCTGCACCCTAAAAGTCAGCCAAACCATCGGCAGTACGCAAGGGAAGAAGAAGTCTTACCTCTGTATCCATTTGCTGGATCCTTCAACGCCTCCTCATGCGTCAGAGGGTTCCAGTCGCTCTCAGAGTAGGTGTGTTCCGCCCAAGAGCCCTTGTGAGGGTTTACAATGGCGGCAAAAGAAGAGGTGATGACGACCTTCTTGACAGTAGGGGCGCTCTTCTTGATCGACTTCAGAATGCCAGTTGTGCCAATGATTGCGGGGTCAAGAAGCTGCTTCTGGACATTGGTGACATTGAAGTGGAAAGGGCTCGCGGTGTGGATGACGGCCTCAAAGGGCGGAGTGGACTTGACTGCCTCGTCAAAAGCGCCCTCCACGGCAATATCCTCGACGATGGAGAAATCGAGCTTGTCCTTGCCGTAGCTGGCGTGGGCCTCCTTGATCTTGTTGGCCTTCTCTTGGCTACGGACGGTAGTGACGACGGAATGGCTATGTTATGTATGAGCAGAGTGATTGGCGGATTTTGGTGGAGCTAGCTATGTACCCACCCGCGCTTCAACAAGGTGTCGAGAACATGCGCAGCAATGAAGCCGCTGCCACCGGTGAGCAAGACGCGAGTCATGGTGCTGGGAGACGCAGAGTAGCAGTGCAGAGTAATTGACGCTGGAGGCAGAGCCTGAAAAGTGATGAAGAAGGTTTTAGAGTTGTTAGTCGGGATTGATGGGCAGCAGCCGCGCTTTTGAATGATGGCATCGGTCGACCCCACGGCGGGGTTAGTCTAAACGCCGCCATCGGACGGACTTTAGCCTGCGTAGATGATTGCAAACTCGCACGCGTAACTTCTCATTTGCTGACGCGATGATTGACCAAGCTTCTGACACATTGAATGATTAAGCATCTCATGGTGGCGATTATTGTCGTGCTTGGGAGGACTTTCAGCGAGCTTCGGTGATAGAACAGGGCCAGAATCAGCTTAAACGACAACAAAATAGTCAGCTCTACAGATGAAATAGAACCATGACGATCTCAGAGAGTCCATTGGTCGCCAAGCCAGTGTGTCTTCGAGGACGGATAGTGAGTGTAAAACGCCAGGGTCGCACTGTCTTGGGCGCGCAAAGAGGATCTACTCGTACCTTGGGTGACGCGATAACGAGGTGCTGTGTATCGCGGCAACGGATCATTTCCCCGCGGAAAACTCCCGCTCCGCGCCCCACCAGCTCGCACAAGCGCGCCGTTACCATGTCATTCGAAAGCTTGCTAGCTGTTGATTCCATTCTGTCCAGCAAAAGGACGGTATAAACATCATCGAGGCCCCAAGGTATGCTACAGCCGACAATTGGCGTGAGTAACACGCGGCATATTACACTCTTAGCCATCCAGAATGAAGGCACTTGTTGGGAAGCAGCGGTACATGTGATGACGCGCTAAAACTATGCTCCGCACGCCTTAATTTCTTTCCAATTGTGCCTGCTGCATCCACCTCTAGAGGCTGCTGCCCTAGGAGTACGACACACAGTACGGCAGAAAGCTGGTTCCTGCAGCAAACCCTGTTGCGGATTGACTCCGTGGTGCGCGCTACTGCACTCGCGAAACGAGCTCTCCCCGCACTCACCGCACGCACTTTCCAATTTCTCCGCCTCTCCTCCAGCGCGCTCCGCTCGAGTCGCGTCTGGCCATCGTTGGCCGTCCTCCACTCTCTGACGCGCCGGGACGCGTTCAGCAATTGGCCCACCCATATTTCCTCACTCTGCCATACAACGCATCGTTGCCACCCCTCCATCGGCCCTTGATGATCACCGACCATTGACAGTCTGTTGTTTCGTTCGCCCGTTCCAAGCGCCAATCCCGTTGCCGCAAGGTCCGTGTGACTCCCGACGAACTTTGACAGCTCCGCCGTGCCGATAATGCCTTGAGTCTAGCATCAGCCCTCTCGTGACCGGCTTGGAGCTCCTGATCGCCCGCCTAAAAAATGCCTGGCCTGGAAGCGCCCTTCCACTTCCCGTCCCGCCTGGGGCCATACCCGATTCAGCATGATAATACCGATCTTCTAAACTTTGAAAAAGCTGCCGTCAGCTTTCTCAACCACTTCGAATGCAAGCGCTGCGATCGGACACTTGCTAGCCGTTCAGCTCGCGAACAGCATTTGGAGGCTTCGGGCGAGCAATTCATTTGCCTCGCTCTTGAAGAGGATGGACGCCGTTGCTTCTTCGACGGAGCTGATGTCGAGGAGCTCTTGAAGCATTACCTTGCTGCCCACAACCTCCATTCATGCCGAGGATGCCTGCAGGTCTTCATTGACTTCCGGGTCTATATGCAGCACCTTGACGAAGAGTCTGCCTGCCCGGAATGCCACCGACACCATGATTCTGAGAACAGTGTAGATCAGGTATTTTCTGTAAACCCGTATTGAGCTGCCCTCACTGAGCTCATTCAGCACATGATCACCCATCGAGAGCGGGACGTTAGTTGCTGGGTGTGTGTGACAAAACCTTCACAAGTATCTCCGCCATGGTTCTCCACTTGGAGGGGGGCTGTCCGTCTGGCATCGACTACTTCGACCTGAACCAGCATGCGGCGTCATTTTTTTCTTCATGGAAATTTGTGGACCCGGCTTACCGCGAAGAGTTGATGCAGCGCATCGAGCTCTCCCAGGCGTATCCTCATGAGAAGCCTGCCCCGTTCACGTGCTCGGATGTTTCATGCGATGCTAATTTCACAACTCTGAGTTGCTTGCTACAGCATGTAGAGTTTGGAAAGTGCCCAGCCAGTTTGACAGAAAGTATTCTGGCGAGTCTGATGTCGTGGTTGGCGCACAAGGTCACCCAGAGTTACTGCAATCAATTCCAGCTGTAGCGCCTGATATATTATGGAACCCCCGTTTGAAAGTTCTCGCATATTTCGGCACCTACTCAGTGATGAAACAATTGGCACTTACGACCCCGTTGTTGCTTTCACGGGCAGTAAAGGCACCCATCAGGATGAATTTGGGGTCGTTCCTGGAGCACAAGAGTGAGTAGGAAGCACATCAGATCCGGGACGTCCGAAGAGTGGTCATATGCGTACCGCAGTACAGCGGGTCGCGAAAAAAAAAATAACAGTACAGGGGAAGGTGCTACAGCCCACAAAATGCGTCAACTATCGAGTAAGCAAGTTACCTGCATGGGTTTGGCAATTGAATCAAAGGGCTTCTGCATCCGGACAAGTTCTTTGACTGCCAATGAGCAAGTTGAAATGGTCAATCGCTTTTGCGATCAACGGTGGTAGCGAAAGTGCATCAGTAGGCGCCGCGCCTTCCTTATGAGAGCATCTTGCTCTTGGCACGTGATTGTTACGGCACAGCCTTCGCAGGGTTAGGAATAACAAGATAAGGGAACGAGTGGGGGGCACAGATGCGGTACAGGAAAAGACCCACAGGAAGTCACGAGGTCCACGTGACGCCAAGACATTGCTCTGCTCGGATAACATTACTCTGCTATGATCTGCCTCGGATAGCAGCAGAGCAATAGGGAGCAATAGGGAAGAATACAGGTCAACCATCAGATTGTTACAACTTCCCCTATGGTATATATAGCTTCACTCTCTAGCTAGTATTTGACCCTCCGTGGTCAACTTCTTCAATAATCAATCTACACCATTGATTAGTAACACGGCCTTCGCACGCAGTGCTCAGTCACGTGTATTCGTCTATACTTGTTCTCAACCCCTACCTTGTACCCACTCAAGGTAAACCCTACACGGCTTACCACCCTCTTTGGTGTTTGGATCCTTAGAGGCAGAGGCCCGCCGTTACAGTGATGGCATTCGGGGACCAGGCAGAAACGCGTCGCCGAACATTAAAATTTACCTCGTCTTTCCCTCTGTCTGTCTGAAGTCTTGTCAACAACATCGCCTTTGCCAAGCTCCGAAACCATGATTACGCCAGACAAGGTGACCTCCAGGTAAGGTCCTTAGTTGCAATTCACAAGCAGCACAACATCGAGCTAGACTTGGCTCCCTACAGCCGCCATTGTGGACTTTGCAATGTACACGTCTACTCTAAGAATGGTTTCGAACGGCATCTGTCTAGTCTGCAACACACCGGAAGAATCAACGCCTTAGCGAAGGGCATCGAGAACCGCGCCGCGACCCTTCGACTCTCCTGTCAACAATGTTACAAGAACACCCGTGGCATCGCTTCCATTCAAAATCATGCCGAGGACACGGGTCACAAATGGCGAGCTGCGTTACTCCCTCGCCCTTTGGTAGTGAACTGACATTCCTCTCAGTGTGACATGCAATACTTGCAGCGAGACGTTTTCTAGCATCACAGCACTGAAAAGTCACTTGATTCATGGCCGGAAGCACTGTCCCATCAAGACTGGGTATGTAACTCTTCAATTAATTCTTCCAGGCAAGACACAATTTGCAATGGTAAATTGGTAATGCAGGCCGCATTATTGCAAAGTGTGCAACGAGTACTTTGGTTGGGACCATAAGGCGCTCAACATGCACGCCGTTGTAAAAGACCATTCGGCGTATGTTTCGTTACTCATTCAGGCGTCTTTTGGAACAAAAGTTGTTAACTCTGTGTCTAGTTACTCGTGCCCCAAGTGCGCCAGACCCTGTGTCGATGATACGGCTGTCGAAATACATCTCCCGAGCTGTGGCTTCCATGGAAACGGCAACTACCTCTCGACCCGTTCGGACGAAGACTTCCAGTGCGGAGGTTGCGGAAGGAGCTTCTCTACAGGACTAGAGCTGTCGGGTCACATCCGCTTTATCAAAGCATGCCCGATCTGCGACGAACACTTGTACACCTGGAGTAGATTGCAACAGGCAAGCCAAATATTCCAGATCAGGTTTAATAATTAGTATGAATGCTGACAATTCTATTTTAATCAGCACCTGGGCAAGAAGCACGCTCCCAAAGATATCCGCTGCTGGGGCTGCTCAAGTCTCTGGACCAGCCAATCCAATATGATCCAACATATCGAGAGCGGACAATGTCCTGTTGACCCGAACGGTGTGGCCATCAAGAGCATCCTCCACAACCTACCAGCTTTCATCCCTGCAGCAAATCGGATTCAAGGAAAAGCGAAGCCGTGGTATGCGTATACCCAGTATGTTCTGGCTCGCAAGACCGTCGGCACCGATCTGTTGACAATTGAGCCATCTTGGGAGCTTCAGTATTACTGCCCACACTGTGGCACGCAGTTCAATACTTTGGCAGACCTTTTGCAGCATGCATCGTCCGAGCGCTCGCCACTATGGGTACTCTACGGCATTGTCGAGGGCACGTTGTGCCATGCTGTCTCCGGATGATGTCCCCATGAAGTCTCTGGAGATGGCATACAAGAGTGAGATCGCAAAAATCAGGGCCTAGCTCTGCAAAAATCAAGCGAGCAAAGGTTTTGGCAAGGGTTTATGCGTAGTCTTCGACTAAGCTTGCGAAAGAAAAGCTACCGAGTGCTTGTTTGATGTAACGGAGGAAGGTTCGGACGAGTGCGACAGTGACTATAGCTCAAAATACAACTAATCTCTCCTCATCACTCACCTACCCCGATTTGGTAGGTTTATGGGAAAGCCAGACATCCATCCGGATGCGAAAGAATACTAGGAGAAATGGAAAAGGCATCCGGACGGATGTTCGACTGCCTGCGTGTTGCGATGCTTTGGAAAGCGACCACAAAGTCTAAAAGCGCTGCTCTTTGATCCGCAATGGTTGGAGTATCACCACGGTCTCCAAGGCTCATGAGATGCTCGACAGCTGCCGTACCTGGGCCAAATTCGCGCGGCCGAGATTGGCGTTCGAATGATGTCAAGTTACCTGGGCGTTAAAATCGGGGCCTGAGGAATTACAAAGTCTCGAACAACGCACTGTTCAGCGGCGGCCAAGGGGGGTGATGTGAGGTCGGCGCGTTGTGGCATTGATAGCAAACCCAATCTCGGAGACGCGTCGGAAGAAGCGTGTCAGGCCATGAGGCTACAGTGAGCGCGGGATCTCTCGTTGCTTCCGGATGGCGTCCGAGAAGGCTGGGTAGGCACAGATGGAAGGTTCTGCGGTGAGTTGCGGCTCAGAGGAACGCGGGTTGAAGGCGATCGGGCTGATATCAGTGGATCGACGAATGCTGGCACGCTGCGTCACGGGGAAGCACGCAGCGGGAGCAAACGGCGATGACTGAGGGAAAGAAAACGGCGTTGAAACGGCGGCAGGAGGCAGGCAAGGGAGTGGAGAATTAGGCCGAGCCGGGGCCGTGACAGAGATACGGTGCTCCCAACAACACGCCACAAGACGAGACATCAGCTCACCGGAAGGAGAGGCGGCGGTTACGGAGCAGGCGAGCTGCTGCAACGTGCGGCTTCTGGCTTCTGGGCGAGGCGTAACACTGGCGGGAGGCTCGGGGCGCTTGTGTTGCCGAACGCTGGGGAGCGCGACTGACAAACGCGGGCTCGGCATGCCGACAAGCCGCCCGCCGCCCGCCGCCCGCCGCACGCCAGGATTCGCGGCGCGCTGCATGTGCCATCACAGCGCATCCCGTGGCCGGGCTGGGGCGGCCTGTATGGCTGCGGAGGTGCTGGGGGCAGCGCTGGGCGGCGCGGGCGAGCGAGCGGGAGGGCGCAGGCGTAATAACATGGCGTACATACTCCGTACGGTATCGGCGGAGGAGGGCGAGTGCTGCTGCTGGGACGGGGCCCACGGACCCTTCGCGTTGGGTATGACGCAAGGCCCCACGCCCAAAAATCTCAGCTGCAAGCTCGCGCGGCGGCCACGGCCACACGGCGGGCGCCTGTGTCACGGTCACGGCCAGCTGCGCGCCCGAGTCTAAAGCTGCCTGTCTCAGCCCTCTCAACGTCTTGCATCTTCCTCCCCTCTTCACCTCCTCCCCCTCTTCAACTCAGTTTTCTCCCGCGCCCCTCCAGCCTATCTCGCCGAGAGCTCCGCTGCGACCCCGCCAATCCCAACCCCACCACTCCCGCGCCGACGAAGCAAGCACCACCCACCCACACCATGCCTGCTCAACCGCCGGCACCCCTCGAGGGCAAGAAGCGCCGCGTTGGCGTCATGACCTCGGGAGGTGACGCCCCCGGCATGAACGGCGCCGTGCGAGCCGTCGTGCGCATGGCCCTCCACCGCGGTTGCGAGGCTTTCGCCATCTACGAGGGCTACGAAGGTCTCGTCCAGGGCGGCGACATGATCAAGCCCATGTACTGGGAAGACGTCCGTGGCTGGCTGTCCGAGGGTGGCACCCTCATCGGCACTGCCCGCTGCATGACCTTCAGAGAGCGTCCGGGTCGTCTGCAGGCCGCCAAGAACATGATACTCAAGGGAATTGACGCGCTCGTCATTTGCGGAGGAGACGGAAGCTTGACAGGTGCAGACCTGTTCAGATCCGAATGGCCTGGCCTTGTCGACGAGCTGGTCGAGAAGAAAGAGCTCTCTGCCGACCAGGTTGCGCCGTTCCGCCATCTCAACATTGTCGGCCTGGTTGGCTCCATTGACAACGACCTGGCAGGTACTGACGCAACCATTGGCGCATACACCTCGCTCGGCGTCATCTGTGAGGCCATCGACAAGCTTGACTCCACTGCCTCATCCCACCAGAGAGCCTTCGTTATTGAGGTCATGGGCAGACATTGCGGCTGGCTGGCTCTGATGGCTGGTGTAGCCAGTGGCGCAGACTACGTCTTCCTCCCGGAGAAGCCCCCGGGTGAGAACTGGGAGCACGAGCTGAGCAAGATCGTCAAGAAGCACCGTGAAGAAGGCAAGCGCAAGACCATGGTCATCGTCGCTGAAGGTGCTCATGATAGCAACCTCACCCCCATTACCCCCAACACGGTCAAGGATCTGCTCTCCAACAAGCTCAAGCTTGACACTAGAATCACCACCCTCGGCCATGTCCAGAGAGGTGGCGAGGCTTGCGCCTACGACCGTATGCTTTCCACCCTGCAGGGCGCCGAGGCCGTCAACGCCGTCCTGGATGCTACCCCCGAGACGCCCAGCCCCGTAATTTGCATCCTGGAGAACAAGATTGTTCGCCGTCCTCTGATGGAGGCTGTGAAGCAGACTCATGAGGTTGCTGCTGCCATCAAGGCCAAGGACTTCGAGCGTGCCATGGGCCTGCGTGATGTCGAATTTGCCGAGTACCACGCTGCTTACCAGATCACCACCAATGCCAAACTGCCTGAACTGCAGCTCCCCGAGGAGAAGGTAAGAACATTCCACAATACGTTCCTACAGTCTGTCTAACCTATCCCAGCGCATGCGTGTTGGAATCATCCACGTCGGCGCGCCTGCCGGTGGAATGAACGCTGCCACTCGCGCAGCGGTGGCATACTGCTTGGCCCGCGGCCACACCCCCGTCGCACTCTACAACGGCTTCCCGGGTCTCTGCCGTCATCACGCGGACAAGCCTGTCGGCTCTGTGCGCGAGATCCACTGGTTGGACGCCGAGAACTGGGTCAGCAGAGGTGGCTCTGAGATCGGTACCAACCGTGGCCTCCCCGCTGATGAAGAAGAGGGCCTTGAGGGTGTTGCCAAGATCTTCGACCAGTACAACATCCAGGCCCTGTTCGTTGTCGGTGGCTTCGAAGCCTTTACCGCCGTCAGCCAGCTGAGAAAAGCTCGCGAATACTACTCCGCTCTCCGCATCCCCATGACTATTCTCCCGGCTACCGTCAGCAACAACGTCCCGGGTACTGAGTACTCGCTAGGCAGCGATACGTGTCTCAACGCTCTGATCCAGTACACTGACGTTATGAGGCAATCTGCCTCTGCGTCCCGCCGCCGTGTCTTCGTCATCGAGACTCAGGGTGGTGCCTCTGGTTACATTGCCACTCTTGCCGGCATTTCGGTCGGCGCTCTTGCCGTCTACACTCCCGAGGAGGGTATCAACCTCAAGATGCTTTCGAGAGACATCGACTTCCTCCGTGAGAGTTTTGCCAAGGATAAGGGAATGGGCGGCGGCGGAAAGATCATTCTTCGCAACGAAAAGGCGTCTTCAACCTACAGCACCGAGCTCATTGCCGATATCATCCGCGAGGAGGGCAGGGGTCGTTTCGAATCCCGTCACGGTGTTCCTGGTCACTTCCAGCAGGGTGGAAAGCCGTCCCCTATGGACAGAATGAGGGCCACCAGGTTCGGTGTCCGCAGCATGCAGCATCTGGAGAGCTTTGCAGGTAAGCACTCTCATACAAGTTTTGGGTTTTACGTCGCTGACTTTACTTTAGGCAAGAGCAAGGACGAAATCTCTGCCGACGCCATGAGCGCAACCGTCATTGGCATCCGTGGTGCCAAGGTCAAGTTCTCGACGATGGTGAAGGTGGAGGCGGAAGAGACTGATTGGAAGAACCGTCGCCCCAAGGACGAGTTCTGGATGGGCTACAAGGACCTGATCGATACCCTTAGCGGCAGGCCTAAGCCCGAATAGACGTTGCACGTGGTTTTTCCTTGAGTAGCTAGATACCGGATTACAGGCGCTCACTGCGGGCGTACGGAACACTTCACGTCATGATGATGACTTTCCACTCAAAAAGCAGAGGCATGAGAACATGATAGATGATTCTCCTAGTAAAACATTGATTCTATACTTATTCTGCGCGAAACTGTGTTCTGCTGGCTGCAACAATACAATAACACACCGAAGACAATCTCCGGAATACCTGAGATGAGACCGTTCGTGTGGCGTTTACATGGTATGGCTTCCTCTTGGGTTTAATCCACATCCCAATTATGTTCTTGTTGATTCTAGCCGCGGAAGAGTGTTGTCAGCGCAGGTAGCGGAGCCGTGGCGAACACTCTCTGCCTCAGGTAGACAAGAACCCAGCCTATTGGCTTCAACCAAAGGTCAAAAGACCAATGTTCAGTTTTCGAAGCACTGTAGCTCAGCCAATATGCCAAAGTCTCTCGAATCTACTGGCGGTGAAGAGGGTGGGGATGAGAAGCAACCCGGTGCTGTTCAAGAGCCTATCAGCAGTGGGTTCACTAACGAACAGATTGTCCACGGCATACTGGCCGCAGCTTGCCAGGGGACATTTCAAAGAAGAGAAAGGCGGAGCACCTGGAGAACCACGATATGTTGAAAACGGCTTGGAGAGGTTTCAGAAAATGGCACAAACAAAAGTAGTGCTTGCTGGATAGAATCAAAAGAATTGTGAAAGCCACTTCTAAATGCCACGGTGAATGTGAAGTAGGCCCGGCCTGCTTCGATTACCTTCTGCCCACAGGGTGCAGAGTATTTTTGTGACTGCGTTCAAGGCAAAAGCTCACATGCTCAAGGCTGTAAGCCTCGTGTGAAAGCCTCTGCACGTGGATAATATCCGGAGCCGCAGCAAGCGACCTCGCTCTCCGCCGCACGTAAATAGAACTTCCATCTCCCACCCAACACACTTCCTCTTCACATCGTCACACACATTCAAACGTCGGATCCCTCTTGAAGATTTTGACATCAAGGCATGTTCGGCCAGGCAATGCCTTTCCCGCTTCCACCCTCAGCAGACTACACTTATCTGGAACAGTCTATCACATCATCCGCACATACGAAGCGACGACAGTATCTGGACAACAAAGGCATGCCCACGAAAACTCAGCCTTTCCGGCCCCATCCTCAACCATCTACACTGATGCATATCAACACAGCCAACCCGCCTCGCCCGCCTCCCGGCTCCAAGCGCCAGCTCACAGCGCAACCGCCTCCTTCCCCGCCCTCGACACCACCTCCTCCACCCAGCCGCCATGTCCGCCGCCATGTCCCTCGAGCGCAGCCGCAGCTCCAACCCCGCCGAGCCCTCCCGATTCATCTACATCTCCGGGCTCCGCAACCCGCGCCCCCTCAACGAGCTCCGCCACTGGTTCTCGCGCGGCCGACACATCTACGACGAGCTGCGCGTCCCCGTCGTCCCGTGCTCGATGGGCGGCGCCGGGCCGGACCGCCTCGCCACGTCGACCTTCTCCAGCCACCCGGCGTGGGAGAGCACGCTACCCGACCACGACGCCGAGGGGCTCTCCTTCGCCGAGGGGCACCTGCAGAAGCAGGTGGCCGAGATCGAGGCGGCCGAGGCGCTGGTGGGGCTGGAGGAGGCCGAGAAGGCGAAGGCGGACGAGGAGGAGGAGCGGCTGGACGAGGCGGCAAAGAGGAAGAAGGAGATCCGCGCCAACACCTGGAAGGGGTCCAGGGGCAAGTATGGCAACGAGGCCGAGGCGAAGCCGCACGGGTTCTCAGGCCGTGCTGGCACTCCGGGCCAGCCACAGCCACAGCCACAGCAAGCTGGAATGTCGCGCCCGGCGCCGGCGTTCGTCCCTCCTGGCCTGGAGTACCAGGCGCCGCCGCGCTCGTTCCCCGACCCAGCCATCGGATACGGCACCTTCCCGTCGCCGTCGCCGTCACCGCCCGTCCCGGGCTTCCACCACCTCACTCCCTTCCCCGCCGCCGTCGCGGCACCGGACGCTATCCTCGACCCCAACGGCCTCCGCCGCACCTGCTCCCAGCAGCGGCAACAGCAACCGGACCCGCGCACCCCGCCGCCTCAGCACCGACCCGCGCCGCTCCGCCTTCACAACAACAACAACAACAACAACAACAACAACAACAACAACAACAACAACAACAACAACAACAACAACAACAACAACAACAACAACAACAACAATAACAGCGGTTCCGACGACGATAGCCCTCCCGCCTGGTGGACGCAGCCCGCCGCCACGACCGCGACGAGCGTGCTGAGCCCGCGCGCCGCGTCGTTCGTCCCGGCCGGCCTGTTCAGCCCCGAGCCGCACCACGCCGTTCCGCGCCTGCTGGCGCCGCTCGCCGCTCCCGTCGTCGCCGATGGGCGCGCTCGGCAGCACAAGCAACAGCAGCAGCAGCCGTTCTTCCGCGGCCACCGTTCCAGGCTGTCCAACTTGAACCCTATGGCTGGCGATTTCCGGCCGGGTGCGATGGCGTCGGTGGGGCTGGAGAGGCTGCAGCGTGGTGGGGGTGAGGAGGAGTGAGGCGGGGAGGTGACGGGGCGATACGACTGTGGGTGCTTGGGGTGAGGGGGGTTCGGTGGAGCAAAGTCTTGGGGAGCTGTCGGGTTTTTCTGGTGGAGGCTTTCTCCATGGGTTTCTGGGTTTCTTGGGAGGTCCTCTGGAGGGGTTTCAAAGGGTCATGGTGGCAGGTCTGATGGTATCCTTGCTTTTACGAGGCTTTGGGGGGTCATTCGACCTTGGAAATGAGATATCAGCGGCAGCTTCAGAGGTGTAAGGGTACTGCTTCCATCAGCATATCAGTGGCACACACATCAAGGAATTGGGCCTCAAAGCAACAAACATTATTTTCTTTCTGACTCCACAACAATGCTACCTTGGTATCATGACCTCATGAAATCATGAACTCACTCAGGGTTCACTCAATACGGTTCCACCAATAAACTCCAGCCTGTTTCCAACACCGATGGAGAACTAGGAAATTCCCGGTGCTAGTCACACCTGCTTCCTCTGCTGCATTTCATCCAGTTCAGCGATTTCGTCCAGGAGAGCGCAAGTCTCTGCGGGGTTGGCGATCCAAGCGGTAGTACAGGCGAGACGGGCCTTGAAGTCGTTGGCGCCGGCTGAGAGGAATTGGTCACCAACGTGGAGCGTCTTGCTTCCGTCGATGCCGCCGAAGAAGCGCTGGCAGGCCAGCACTCCCCACGACTTATCGCCGATGTCGACGAAGACATCGTTTCCTCCTGCACGGTTGTCAACGATTGCGAGGTGAGAAGAGGGGGAATTAGGACGACGACTCACCGTTGAAGGCACAGAAAGGCAGACGCCTTCCAACGTCGGACATCTCCAAAATCTTCTGCGTTACCAGCACCGTCTCCTCCAGCTGCTCTCTGGCAAACCTGGCCCCCGGGGTGGCCGGCACGATGCCGACGGCGCGCTCTTTGCGAATGACCAAGGCTGAGAGTCGCATGTTCTTCACACACTCTCTCAGAGCTGTCTCGGCCACGTCTAGCAGCAGTCTAACGTCCTCTTCGGTCCAGGAACGCATCTCGTCGAGGATCCACTGTTTGCGTGGCACCCACTGCAGCAAGTGCTTCTCCTCTTCGGAATACTTGAACAGGTAGCTGCTCTCACCGCCCATGACGATGAGATTCTGCTTGTAATTAGTCGGCATATCGGACGCACGAATAGCATCGCACAGGCCGTGCAGACGCTCGTAGTAGCGAGAGCCCTCCGTGTAGCCGGCGGCGGTCACGATGCCCATTCTGGTGCCCTTCCGCAGCAGGCCCATGATGCGCGGGATGACCTGGTTCTCGGGCACCAGGGATTGGCCGTCGTCGTAGAGGGTGACATCACCATCGAAAGTGATCAGGTCAAGCGGGCCGGCGCGCACGAGGGACATGACCTGGGCGGTGTTGAGGATCAGACGGACATCGTTGAACGAGGGGGCGACGAAGCGGCGGTGGCTGATGAGACGGCGCATGTCCTGGTAGATGAAGGCGTCGTGGAGGAGCAGGGGCGTGAAGAACTTGGACACGGCAGGCACCAGCAGCTTGAGCTTTGAGTTCTGCTCTGTGCCGGCACGCTGGTGGGCAACTGGCACACATACTACTTAGACACTACTGCAGCAGGAAACACGGGCACGATGGGCACGAACTGTGGTCGTTGATCAGCTCCTCGACATCGCGCATGATTTCAGCATAGCGGCGGTGGGCGATGGCGGCCATCTGCTCAGTGCTCTGCCGGTGCGGCTCGAAGACGGCCGTGGGCTGCGAGTGCAGCACGAACGGCACCGCCAGCAGACCCTGGGCCGGGGCAGCGCGTCAGCGGCCACAGCGGACAGCGAGGGGTGCGGGGAGCTGGTACCTTGATCCATTCGATCTGCAGGACACGTTAGCAGCAGGCCTGCCACGGCAATGGATGGGGGAGTACCAATTGGTCACGCCGGTGAGTCTAGGGAGGAATCAGCAACGCGAGCCACGCGCGGGAGGCGAACACGCACCTTGAGTGCATCTGCAGAACGGGTCAGCGCGGAGAGCGGATCGGGGCAGCGGGGGCAACGCACACTCGACTCTGTACCTGGTCGTCATGGTTTCTGGTGTTCAGGAGAAGGGACGAGGGAGGCGGAGGCGCGGAGAGCCTGCAGCGCTGGTGGCAGCCACGCAGCTTCTCCGCGTCGGAGGTGGCCGATCGATGTCACACGCCGCTCCAGAGCCCCCCTGATGCCCTGATGCGCCGCCTTATCGATAGTCCCGCCGCCGCGGAGCCGAGCCATCTACCCGCCGCTAGCGTCGCAGCCTGCCAGCCTGCCTGTCGACACCACTGCCAACGTCCACACACGCGTCTGCCGCCGCCCACCACACCCACAGCCGCCCCGTCGTCCGCCCGCGCCATCATGGGCGATTCGCAGCTCCCGGGGGGCAGCTCCTCCCTCCCATTGGCGCTGCGCGCTGCGCGCGCCGCCGCCGACGCCGACGAGTCGCTCATCCTGCAGCTGTCGCGCATCTCCAACCAGTTCGGCCAGTTCCGCCACATGAACGAGGACAAGCTCAAGGACATGGCCGCTGCCCACGAGTCCGGTCTTGCCGATGTTGACGGGTCAGACGACGAGGACGACGCCGCCGACGACGCGAAGAAGCGCGCCGAGGAGCTCCGCGACGCCAAGGCCGACATGTTCAAGCACATCAAGTACGTCTTCCGCACTGCCAATCTGCCGATACATGTGGCTGACTGCCAGCAGCGATGCGCAGCAGGAGATTCTATATACCATTGACTTCCTCGGCCTTCTCCTCTCCAAGGAAGGCGGTCGTGCTTCCAATTACATGTCACCCACCCTGAAATCGAGTGGCGTCCCGGAGGGCTCCTTTGCCTACGACAAGTGGCCTGTTAAGCAGCTGGACGAGCGTCAAAAGAAGCAGCAGGACCTGGTCGCGAAGGGTTGGACGATGGAGGGCCTGGGTGCCTCTGCAGATTCGCTCCTGCAGGCTGCCACCAAGCTGGAGAAGGAGGTGCGGAAGGAGACTCAATACTGGGGCCAGATTCTGTCCATCAAGAAGAGAGGCTGGTCGCTGCGTAGAGTTCCGCGCGAGAGCGGCACTCTGGGTGTCCAGTTCGGTTTCCTCGAAGCAGGCGACAGGTTCCAAGCACGCGGCTTCGCCCCTCTACGTGCCAAGGAGGACGGAAGCATCATCCTCGATCAGGCTCTCGTCCAGAAGCCCGAGTCTATCCGCGTCCGCATCATCGAAAACGGCAAGGTCCTTGGATCCTCTCACCAGAATACCCTGGTATTCGCTCCGCAGAGCGACCTGGAGATCGAGGATTTGATTCGACGAGCAAGAGACTCCCTCTTTGAGCAGGAGCTGTTCCATGAAATGACTGTGGAGTCGCGACAACTTTTATCGTATAACACGCGTTACCGTGATCACGTCATCATCATCCCAACTGGCCTGGAGCGGGAAGAGAGCGAGGAGAGTAACAAGCGGGAGATCCACGTCGATTTGATTAGCGTTGAAGATGCGGAAGAGCTCTCTGCAAGGAACTCCGAGGATGGATTGGCTGAAGATGTAGCTCTCGCGCTGCGCCTGCTGTTGACGTACGTCCACAGCCAGAGATTAAAGAAGCGTACTCAGCCGCCGGCGGTCATGACCGATCGCGCCCGACCTGAGCAGCAACCTCCCATAATCCGGACCCTACTCAACTTTATCCACCACCATGCTGCCACAACTGGCCTGAGGTCATACTTGTCTTCAATCCAGAAGATTTTATCTCGTGCCGGTCTCTCTCTCAGTCCCACTTACGAGTCAGCCTACGCATCTCTTTCGGAGACCATGAGGGCGGAGCACTCAGCGCGTGGCCGCCTTCCACTGTTGGACGCTCTCATGACCGCCCTTTCCCACCCGCTCCAGACCACGGCGACTTTCGCTTTGCCCTCCACATCCGACAAATCCGCGGCGCTGCATCAGGACCTCACGATAACCCTCCGAACTCTTGTTGCGTCGCCCATCCAAGGCACCGAAATTGACCTCACGATACCCCCATCACTCGCCGCCATCCTCTACCACGACAACCGACAGGCCCAGAAACGCACTCTCTCGTTCGATACTCTTGAAGCCCTCAAGGAATACCTTGACCACGCGCTGTCCATGGATCTAGCGCACAATATCGCTGCGAAGGAACACCGTCGCTGCCAGGCTAGTGACCGTGACCCGGAGCTCGTGTACGGCGCCAAGAGAGAGGGGGAGGGAGAAAATAAAGAAGCGGTGCAGATAAGAGTAGAGACGCGTCTTTCGGGTAGGGACAGGTGTTTGCGGACGGCTTGGTATGCACCGGATGGGCAGCTGGAAGGTAAGGAGGCTGTTTGGCGGGATGACGGTGGGGAGAGCAAGAGTTTTGCAGAGGTGGCTGCCAGCTTTGTGAATATATAGGCGCCTTGAAGCGTTTAGTAGGTTAAATGAATACCAGTCAGGGCGACTTTGCGGTTTCGCGTCAGTCTTCTCAGTCTGGGATTTTTGAGTCCCGAAAATCAAGCGACCTCCAGCGTAGATTGCCGGGAGATCCAGTGCATTGTTCAGCAACGTCAAGAGGCGTGCCGTTAGACATATGCCCCATAATATCCGCTGCGGGGAAAAAGAATTCGATTGTTTTACGTTATATTCAAGACCTTCGTGCGGATGTTCAACGAACGCTGCGTTCCGCTCTTTGATCTGACAGCTGTAAACATACCTTATCTACTGCTTCGTCCCCCGTAGCCGCCCTTCAGGGCCGCTTCTTCTGCGTTTATTTCCTCGACGATGTTGTTCGAGTCCTTCCAGGCTAGCGTCACGTACCTACGCGCACACTTGTCAGCAACAGTCGAGCAGCTCAACCAACAGCCGAGCCGCGCGGCCATTGCTGTTGAGGGAGGCAGGGGTGCTCACTTGGTGTGGCTTCCCCGTGCAACTATCTCATTCTTGTCGTTGAAGAACCTGATGGTCGTGTACGCCAGCGTCTTGCCAACTGCTCAGGTCAGCTGCTTTCGCACTTCAAACCCAGGGCCAGAGGGACGCGGCTGCGCACACTTATCGCACACAACCTCGGCGCGGATGGTGTTGCCCTCGGTGCCGCCAGAGTTGAGGTAGGTCACTGATGTATACTGTCAGTGCTTCGAACAACGTTGATTGGAGGCAGAAGCGGTACCGTTCAGGTCTGTGGAGACACCCGTGGCGAAGAGTCCTCTGGAAGCGACAGCTAGGGAGCCGCCGAGATCGACTGCGGAAGTATCAGTGTCAGAGATTTGAGGCGATGAGAAGGAGCGCTGTACCCATGCTGGCGATGGTCCCGCCATGGAGGATCTTTAGACGGTTGGTGTGGTGCCGTTCAACGTCGAGCTCGAATTTGACGCGGCCGGGGATGGCGTGGGTGACGCGGAGCTACTCAAAAGTCAACAAGAGAGATTCGAACAGGCCGTGCAAAAGCGCTGTGTATATAGTAACAGGAGTGGCCTGTGTAAGAATGATTCCACCAGAAGATGATGCAGGAGCAGAAAGGCCGGGTAGGTGCC
The DNA here is from genome assembly GCA_029906385.1 of Neofusicoccum laricinum. NCBI lineage: Eukaryota > Fungi > Ascomycota > Dothideomycetes > Botryosphaeriales > Botryosphaeriaceae > Neofusicoccum > Neofusicoccum laricinum. The sequence continues at coordinate 2,867,952 of CP123714.1, read as the reverse complement.
CGGCGGATTGGAGCAAGACCGTGGGATTGGATACAACGCCGGCAACCCACATTGTTAAGAAGTCTGATAAAGCGGTTGTCAGTAGACAGGCCATCTCGTTGCTCGCAAGGAAACTACCTTGGTTCCAGGCCGGAATTAGCCTGGAAGGACTTCCAGACCTGCGGGCAATGGCTGTGAGCAGAGATCCAATGACCACATAAGTGAGATTGAGACGCACCGAAGCCACAAACTTCAGTGTTTTCTGAGACATATCTGATGAAATCGACGGTGCCTGGAGCTGGCGGGGGATGTGGCGGGAGAGGAGTGACGTCGCGCGGGCGGGCCGAGGAGCCCACGCGTCAGCCCTACGGCCGCGCCCACTGACTCGCGCGCGACGCGGCTGTGCGCATAGCTAGGCAGTCGAGCCAACGCTGCAGCTCTGTACTCCAACACCCGCCGACCATGTCCCCTCCATAGCGAAACGCCCACGCGAGACCGACTAGAACCCCGCCGTCATGTCGGCCTCCTCGTCACAGGCGCTCGAGTACCTCGAGGGTCTGCCTGGCACCATCCACAAGCGCCTGTACCAGCAGCCGTCGGCCGTCCTGGCCGTCTTCCGCCGCATGCTGCCTCACCTGGGTCGGTGGCCTTCGCACTGCGCATGTGGCATGGCTGACACCACTGCATACTACAGCGAAGACCATTGTCATGGCCATGCTCTACATGACCGGCCCGTTCCCGGCGACTGAGCTCGACACCTGGATACAGCAGGACTCCAAAGGGTACGATACGGCTCTGCGGCCCTCCCGACCGGCCACTGACGTGCTGTGCAGAGACAAGGACAAAGCCATCTCCGTGCTCGAGAGCCTCCACATCATCACCCAGGCGCAAGAAACCTCGGGCTCCCGCGCCCATCGTCTCTCCAGCGGCTTCCAGAACTCGCTCAGGCAGGCCCTCACCGGCGGAGGCAACCACCGATCCTTCGGCGTACCGTGCGTGGAATCAGATCTGAAGAAAGTCAGTATCGACCGGCTGGACCTGTTTGCGAGGGGACAATGGGAGGCTATTCTGCACTACATGGTCGGTAGCGCCGGTTCGACGTTGGGGGGTGGAGCGGAGATCAGCCCCGGAACGAAGACGCTGTTGGATTTGGGACACTTCATCGAGTCAAGGGGAGGTCGCGCGACTATCACACAGGCAGGCTTCTCGTTCCTGCTGCAGGAGGTGAATGCTCAGGTGTGGAGCTTGCTGATCGTGTACTTGGAGAACGCGCATAAGGTAAGGGGATCCGTTTGCAAATGCTGGGGGGGGGGGGGGGGGGACTCCGTGCTGATTACTGGGCAGCTCAAAATGGATAACGTCGACGTACTCTCCTTTCTTTTCATGCTCGGCAGTCTCGAGCTCGGCCAGGACTACAGCACCGGCAGCCTGACGGAGACGCAGCTGCAGATGCTGGACGACCTCAACGACTTCGGCATCGTCTACCGCACCTCCTCCAAATCCAAGCGCTTCTACCCTACCCGCCTCGCCACCACCCTGACCTCGGACGCCGCGGCCCTCAACAACGCCGACTCTTTCTCCAGCGCCCTCAACGCCAGCGGCATGTCCGGCAACAAGGGCTACATCATCATCGAAACCAACTACCGCCTGTACGCCTACACGAGCAGCGAACTCCAGATCGCCGTCCTCAACCTCTTCACCGAGCTGGAGACGCGCTTCCCGAACCTGGTGTCGGGCAAGCTGACCAAGGAATCCATCCAGCGCGCCATCGGCCTGGGCATCACGTCCGACCAGATCATCTCGTACCTCGACACGTACGCCCACCCGCAGATGCAGCGCAAGATGCCCGTGCTGCCCCCCACCGTCGTCGACCAGATCCGCCTGTGGCAGATCGAAGGGGACCGCATGCGCTCGACCGAAGGCTTCCTGTTCAAGGACTTCAAGGACTGGGAGGAGTACCGCGACCTGCGGGAGTACGCGGACCACATCGGCGTGCTGGTGTGGAGCAACGACCCGAGGAGGCTGATGTTCCTGACGCGGGTGGAGCAGATTTCACAGTTTATCAAGAACAGGCAGAGGCGGGCGTAGAGGCCCGCTTCGTCATGAATGGCATGGGAAAAGCTCGGGGCTCTGGGCAGCTGCTGGAAACGGCGGGAGAAAAAGACAAAGGCGTTTGGGAGCATAACGGTGGTCATGGCTGTAATGGTCGTTAGAGGTTAAAGCGTAAGCCGAAAAGGCGTACGGAGATGGCAGCTGAGATTTCCGAGCAGAAGTGTTCGAACACAAGTGGGACACTGTAGTGAAATAGGACGAGAACATGGGCTTGTGTTTAAGTTTGTTGCAGTGGTTTACACTCGGCATCAACGAGCACGCGTACCGACTGTATCGTTTCATTACTACAATTTCTCCAAACCCATTGGAATGAAGATGACCGCTTCTATGATTAAATGCACCCATGCCTCATGATATCGTGAAAGCCCATCAACACCCGGTCCTTTTGCGAAGCCAATGCCAATGCATCGACGAACCTTTGAACCCGTTTTGCCTTTCCCTTGCCCCCAAGTCTTTCATTCCCTCAGCGCCTTTCCCATTCCGACGATCCCATCCCGCGTGGAAACCCCATCAATCCAGACAAGACAGTCGTACCCATCGTAAAGCAAGCAAGACTCCTCACCCTTATTCACCTTATCCTCACCTCAAACACTCGACTTCCTCGCCTCCCTCGCAATCCCCCTCAACCTCTCCATGAACCCCAACCCCGTCTTCCTCCCCTTGCCCTCGCCACCCCTCAACCCGTCCTCCGCCCCGCCACCGCCGCCCCCCAGCACGATCAGCGCCGGCGCCGGCATCAACGCCTCGTTCCCGCACCTCCGCGCAAACTCGCGCTGGAACTCGCGCAGGCTCCGGGCCGCCTCGTCCGTGGCGCAGCAAGCCGCCAGCTCGGCGAGCACGCGCCTGGCGCGGCGCTCCTCGTCTGCGTCGACGAAGGCGGCGAAGGTGTCGCTGACGCGGCCGGTGCGGCGGAAGGCGGCGCCCTCGGCGTGGAAGGCGGTGAGGCGCAGGCGGTCGAAGAGGGAGGCGAAGCGGCCGGCCCAGTAGGCCGTGGGCTGGGCGGCCGAGACGGCGTGCGGGGCCGAGTGCGCGGGGGAGGGCGAGGGCGGCGGGCTGGTGGATGGGGAGGGCGAGGGCGGAGGGGTCCAGGTGGTGAAGGGGGCGCGGTGGGGGTCGTGGTGCTCGGGGCAGGGCGAGAGGCCCGAGTGGCGGAGGATGTTGGGGGGCGGGCGCCGCTGCCGGGGGTGCGAGGGCCTGGCTGTGCGCCGTGGTGTGGCGGGGGGTTTGTGGGGGGAAGGGTGGTGAGAGCGGTGCCAGGAGGCCTTGTTGCTGGATCGAGCTGGCCGAGTGCAGGCGTGGGAGCTGGGAGGCGCGGCGGCTGGGGGGCAGGTTGGAGGCGCGGCGCGGTTTGATGGTGGTGGGGGTGTCGACGGCTTCGGGGTTGTGCGGGAATTGCGTTGGACTGCCCCAGACCTCCTTGCTGATTGTGCCGTACCGCTTGAGCTCCTCGCAGTCGTGGTCGTCTGTGATCTCAGAGCCGGAGTCCGAGCCGAAGAGGTCGTCCATAGCGGGCACTTGCTTGGGAGCGGCTAGGAAGGGTGGCCTGTGGTTCTCACCGCTCGCCATGTATCGCGGCGTCTTGGTCGCGAACTCTTCCCTGAAGACGGTCTTCCGCGGTGTAGTAAGCTGTCCGGCTGTGCTTGTCGCGCTCGGGAGGTTGGGCTGGGTGGCAGCGCGCGCGACCTTGGCCTTTGCCGTTTTCGTCAGGCCGGCGAACATCTTGGATGGTCCAACCTGCTTCACATCCTTAGGCTCTGCTGGGGTGGGTAGCTTGCTTCGGGCGTTGTGAGATGCGCGCGGGAAGCCGAACTGAAGGAGGTTGTTGCTCGAGTGGGCGATAGTGGGCAGAGGTTCAGCGGCCACATGCTCTTCCGGTAGAGGCTGGTCTTCCCAACGGTGCGGCGTGGGCAATCTGGTGCGAATGAGGTTGTTCGCCGACTGGGATGGCTGTCGTAAGCCCGTCACCTTGCGCAAGGCATCTTCCGATAGTTGGCGCTTGGCTGGAGACGACTTCGCATTGTTGGGAGCGCTCGAGCTCAGGAGCGGGATGTTGCTGGTTGTCTGGCTCCGGGGTAGGCGTCCCACGGTCTGGCGCCCGGGGACCTGGCGCTCGGCTCTGGGTGCAGGAAGCGGCGGGGGCGGCATGGAGCTGGAGAAGCTCATGAACGACGGCATTCTGCTGCCTGCAGCGCGCTTCAGTGGAGGCGGAGGTTCTTCGCGGGCGTCGGGCACGACAAGCGCCTTGGACGACGGAGACTTGGGGAAAGGCATACCGGATCGGTCGCGGCGGGAGAACGGGTTGATGGGGCCGGTGAAGGCGGCGAAAGAGCTGAAGCGGCGGATCTTGGACTCGCGCGTCTCGCTTGACGACGTGTAGAATGGATGCTGCTGGGCGGGCGCGCGGCGTGGGGTGGTGGGCGGCAGCGCGGTGCTGTCGGGTTTGCTCTGCAGTTGCGCTTCCCACTTTGCCCGCAGCAGCTCAAACTTCTGCGCCTCTGCCATTTCCACCCACGTTGGCACTCGCGCTGGCGAATCGAGAATGGAGAATGCAAAGAACAGAACGACAGGCATCGAGGACCGAGAGGACATGAAACTTGACAGCTGGCATACTGAGAAAGGCGGACGAGGAAACTGCACGGCAGGGCTGCGTGCTTGTCCCCAGCCCTGCGACCCCCATCGACCAGAGGGACGGTGCGATGGCGTCGGTCCAGAGTTCACCTACCGTGGAAGTCGCGCGCGACTACGGATGCCACCCCAACAGGGCCCAACAGGGCGACTTCCCGGGTCGCTGCCCCATGGTGTGTAGAATACTTGGATACTTGGCAAAGACTTGTTTTCGGAAAAGAAAGTAAGTCCAGTTCTCTCATCTCTGGCTTGCTTCTGGCAGTTGACCACGAGAGAGATCCGCTGTTGGCAAGGAACGACTCTTTCTCTCCCTCTCTCTCTCTCTCTCTCTAAAAAAAAAAAAAAAAAAACAGGCTCAGCAGCTGCTGCTGTCACACGAGCCCGACCTTTAAGTTTTACGACGCTGCGAAAATATGGCAAAATGGGGCATCGCTACAGACCCCGCGGGCCCCGAGAGACTCAGGAAGAGCCTTCCGTGCATGCGATATCGCAGAGGCCGCCCACGCTCTCCGCCCACGCAATCGGCGCAGCAAAGGCAATGGCACGAGCATCAGAAGACATGGAGCGAACGGCTCCACAAGTTTGATGACTGTTCGCGGCTCCATTGGAAGCTGCGACGACTGCGGGCTGGTGTTTCGGGGAGCTCTGTGCGAGACTTCGAGTCAGGAGGCCGAGTGGAATGGCACGAGAGCATTTCGTGATGAGCCCAGAGATGGATTGATGTCGGAGTGAGGTTGGCCAGGGCTGACAATCCGCCGCACGCTGTTTGGCTGGCGGGTGCGCGGCTAGATACGGGTGCGCAGACGGACCCCTGCGGCAAATCTTCACGCGCAGCTATTGACGGCAACCTCGGTCTTAGCCCGTCGGCGTCATCGAGCCTTCCCCGGCTGCGCGCCCTTCAATTGCCTCCTGCCCTCATGCTCTTGCGGGGTGTCGCCCATCTCTCCTCACCATGGCATCCAGGATAGTCGTCCCAACCACGCTGCGTCGCGCCCTTGTCCCGCGCGTGGCCCCCGTCCGCTTTTCGGCGAGGACTTTCGTCGCCGCCGCCAGACGCTCGCCCTTGGACAGCTACAGACCCGCCCTTCGCGTCGCCGGCCAACGACGAGCCCTCTCCAGCACCCACCGCACGCGCCTCGCCGACGTCGACGAGTCCTTCGATCCCAGCCAAATCGAGCGTGAGGCCGACGAGGTTGATGTCTGCATCGTCGGCGGCGGCCCTGCTGGCCTCAGTGCTGCCATCCGCCTCAAGCAGCTTGCCAACGAGCAGGGCAATGACGACTTCCGCGTCCTGCTGCTCGAGAAGGCCGGCGAGATAGGAGACCACATAGTCTCCGGCAACGTCATCCAGCCCACCGCCCTCAATGAGCTCCTGCCCGACTGGAACGCCGAGGACAACCCCAACCGCTTCGAGCACGCCACCCCCGCAAAGAGGGAGATGATGCGCTTCCTCACCACGAACAAGTCCGTCTGGCTTCCCGTGCCCCCGCAGATGAACAACCATGGCAACTATATCATAAGCTTGAATCAGTTGGTCAAGTGGCTTGGCGAGCGCGCTGAGGAGGTTGGTGTCGAGATCTACCCCGGCTTTTCTGCCTCGGAGATCCTCTACACCCCCGACGGCTCTGTCAAGGGTGTGGCGACAAACGACCAGGGTCTTGCCAGGGATGGTACCCCCAAGGATTCGTTTGAACGCGGCATGGAGTTCCACGCCAGGTGTACGCTGCTAGCCGAGGGCTGCCACGGCAGCTTGACGAAGCAAGTGATCAAGAAATACGATCTCAGGAGGGACTCGGAACACCAGACATATGGTCTCGGCGTCAAGGAAGTCTGGGAAATCGATCCTGAGAAGTTTGAGTCTGGTCTGGTGGCACACTCTCTCGGCTATCCGCTGCCCAAGGATACCTACGGTGGTGGCTGGATGTACCACTGGGGCGACAACATGGTCAGCATTGGTCTTGTCGTTGGTTTGGACTATCCCAACCCCTGGATGTCGCCGTACGGTGAATTCCAGAAGATGAAGCAGCACCCCTTCTACAAGAAGTACCTCGAGGGAGGCAGGTGCATCTCATATGCCGCCCGCACCCTGAACGAAGGAGGCTTCCAATCAATTCCCAAATGCGCATTTCCAGGTGGTGCTCTCATCGGTGACACTGCCGGCTTCCTGAATCTCCCCAAGATCAAGGGTACCCACACTGCCATGCAGTCTGGCATGCTGGCCGCGGAAGCTGCACACACTGCTCTGGGCGCTAATGCTGACAACGGGTCCGTCTTCCTGTACGATTATGAAGACAAGCTGCGAAACTCGAGCATCTGGAGCGAGCTGAAAGAGGTTCGCAACATGCGCCCGTCTTTCCACAACCCCCTCGGCCTGTACGGTGGTGTTTTGTACTCCGGCATCACGGCCTTTGTCCTCCGTGGCAAGGAACCCTGGACGTTCAAGCATGGCAAGCCCGACCACGCAGCCACCAAGACAGCCGACGAATGCCAGAGGATCGAATACCCCAAGCCAGACGGCAAGATCACCTTTGATATCCTGACCAGCGTTAGCCGCTCCGGCACAAACCACGAGGAGGATCAGCCAGTTCACCTGCAGGTCAAGGACTGGGACGAGCATGCGCTCAAGCAATGGCCCAAGTATAAGGGTGTTGAGAACCGGTTTTGCCCTGCCGGTGTGTACGAGTATGTGGAGGATGAGAGCAAGGAATTGGGCGTCAGGTTCCAAATCAACGCCCAGAAGTAAGTTTTTTTTTTTTTTTTCCTTCATGCTGCAAGCATGTTTGCTAACTTCGCCTGTAGCTGCGTCCATTGCAAGACATGCGATATCAAGGTTCCTGCCCAGGACATCAACTGGGTTTGCCCCACTGGCGGCGATGGCCCCAAGTACTACATGACCTAAGATACCTCATCGGCCGGCTGAAAAAGGCTTGGATAATTAATAAGACCTAAAACAGAGAAAGAAAAAAAAAAGGAACAAATTCAGCTGCAAGGCTACTGACACTAGTCGTCTTCAGTTGCTAGCTCTATCGTGAAGCTTTCTCCAAAGCTTATTTTCCCTCTTCTAGCTCCTCTTCTAGCTTCAGCGCGATGTCCTCCTCCCAGGCGGGGTATCCCCACAAAGACCCACAGAAGCTGTCCCAGCTGTGTCCAGCCTTGCGGCTGAGACCGACACCGCAGTTGCCATTTTGTACGCATCACCAACAGATCAAAGGGCCGGGATGCCTGAATTGGCGAGGCAGCCGGTGCGCAGCCGGCGGTTCCGATGTGCCAAGTCATGTGAAGAGTCATGTAAGCTGCAGATCCAACCACGACGAAGGCAGCAGAGGGTCGATGCCGCCGCCACTCGTGTCCCAATGGGTCAGAGATAACGTGCAGAGTGGCCTGTTATTTAGGTCCGTTGACCCAAACGCATCGTGACATCTGCTGACGGCATCTGCTGATAATTGCACCATCCTTGTCTAGGATCTACGAATCCTTTCTCATGAACCCCGCACTTAAATGCTCGTAGCGTATACATCTAGCCCTGCACCTATGCCTGCTAGTCAACAGTACCTGCTTCATCTTCTGTAGGTCTCGGCCTTACCCTAAGCCCCCGCAGGACCCTAAACTCAGGCAAACCATATTCCTACCCCTCAAATGTTTCCATCTCTCCGTCCCCGTCAATGCATCCCCAGATGGCCGGCCTTGCTCCCCCGCGTCGACGCCCGGGCACCCCGGGTGCGGAACCGCATCGTGCAGCAGCGTAGCTTTGCATATATACCAACCGCGAGGACGGCCAGCATCCGGCCCACCATCAACCACACGCGCAACCTGGTTTCCCGCCGGCCGTTCCAGATTTCCCAGCTCTCCACCATGAAAGCCCTCGTCTACAACGGCGCCGGCAACGTCGCGCTGGAGGACCGCCCGGTTCCGACGGTGCAATCGCCCAGCGACGCCATCATCCAGCTCAAGTACACCACCATCTGCGGCACCGACCTGCACATCATCAAAGGCGACGTGCCGACGTGCGAGCCGGGCCGCGTCCTGGGCCACGAGGGCGTGGGCGTGATCCACAAGGTCGGGTCGTCGGTGAGCAAGTTCAAGGAGGGCGACCTCGTCCTGATCCCGGCCATCACGGCGTGCGGCACGTGCCACTTCTGCCGCAAGGGCATGCACTCGCAGTGCGAGGACGGCGGGTGGGTGCTGGGCAACACGGTGGACGGCACGCAGGCCGAGTACGTGCGCATCCCGAGCGCCGAGACGTCGCTGTACAAGATCCCGGCCGGCGCGGACCCGCGCACCATGGTGATGCTGTCGGACATCCTGCCCACGGGCTTCGAGTGCGGCGTGCAGAACGCGCGCGTCGAGCCGGGCTGCTCGCTGCTGATCATCGGCGCCGGGCCGGTCGGGCTGGCGGCGCTGCTGACGGCGCAGCTGTACAGCCCGGGCCTCGTCGTCGTCGTCGACTACGACGAGAACCGGCTGCGCGTGGCGCGCGAGCTGGGCGCCCACGCGACGGCGACGCCGCCCGAGGCCGAGAAGGTGGTCATGGGCCTCACCGACGGCCGCGGCTGCGACGCCGTGCTCGAGGTCGTCGGGATCCCGCAGACGTTCCACCAGTGCCAGGAGCTGGTCGGCGCCGGCGGCGTGATCGCGAACGTGGGCGTGCACGGCACCAAGGTGGACCTGCACCTGGAGAAGCTGTGGAGCAAGAACATTGCCATCACCACGCGGCTGGTCGACACGGCCACGGTGCCGATGCTGTTGAAGCTGGTGGCGGCGAAGAGGCTGCCGGCCGAGAAGCTCATCACGCACAGTGAGTATCCCCCCGTCTGCTTTGTTGGTGGAGTGATCGATGGTGCTGAGACGGTTTGCAGCTTTCGCCTTCGCCGACATGATGGGCGCCTACGACACCTTCAAGGCCGCCTCGGCGAACCAGGCGCTGAAGGTTATCATTGAGTTCTGATGCACTTGAAAAGCACGGGCGGCCGGAGTTGAAGAGGAGTTAAGGAAGAGTCGGGTGGTGGCTGTGTGTGGATTGAGAGATTCCCGTGAGGCGGCGTGTTTGTGTTTTGCGGGTATGTCGGCGGCGGAAGCCGTGTTTATCTGTATCTCTAGGCTGTTCGTCTCAATGTCCAGTACTGCATACCTGACCTATACATCAATCGGAAGATTTCCGTTCGACCGAGCCGAGGCTGTACCGCAAGAGTAGCAGAACCAATTGCTTTTGGCTACCTTAAATGGACACCAATCCCGCTGGCTTGCTCTCTACCGACTATCACAGCTTGCCACAGCGTGCGGAATTATCCAGCTCGACGGGCGGATTCCCTTGCTCAACAATACGCTCTTCTCCATCGTCTGCCGCAGACTCGTTCCACAAGCAGCCACTAACACATGACATCAGTGGAAGCCCAACCCGAAGCGAAGCAAAGCCACTTCCACATGTGCCCGCGGATTCGGTAACCTTTTGAAGGGCTAAACTAGTGTCCCGGCCGCATTCGGAAAGCGGAAGACCGAACCGACATCGATGCCCGGCCCAGAACGTCGAGCGACCATCACGTCGGTGGTCGGTAGGATGATCAATCAGATCGGAAGCAAGGGACCGGGAAGGAAGATCGGCGGGGCCAGAAGGAAGGAGACTTTCGAACGGTTGCCGTCCGCCGAGCTCGTATAGGGTGCACGGGACGGCCGAGTTTGACGGTCCGCAGAGGTTCGCCACGACGGACGATGGCGGAGCGGCCGGCGCGCGCCTTTTATGACGGCAGGAAGAGATGCCAAATGGTATACTCTAGAGTATTACGTCGATGGAGTCACTTAGATGCGAGTAGCGAGCCACCTTACTCCAAAAGCTCAGCTGCACCGTGGTTGCCGGATCGGCAGCACCGGCGCCTCCCTCTGTTCCACGGAGCTATCGCCCTTGATGGAGTTTACATGTCGCCTGGCAGTGGCTCTGACAGCGTCTCGACCGTGCTGCGGCAGCTGAAGATTGCTGGGCGAAGGACGCTGGGCATCTACCTGGCCGGTATATATCTCTGTTCGACGGGTCCGCTCGCTTTCACCTCGTCGTCCGTCTATCGGTTATATTCCTTCCCTCACCTTTGCCGTTGCATTGCGGCATTGGTGACAGTCGTTCTCTTTTGAGAGATCTTCTCTCTACCATCATTGTGAACTCTCCCACTCATCTTTTGAGTCCCTCACTTACCTATCGTTTCGTCATCAGTCGAAGCAGCTCGTAGCGAGCGGAAATAACCAACCTGATCCTTTTAAAATCCTATTCTCTCTACTCCCTCTTACCAGATTTTTAATTTCAACGATCCAAATCTATCACCATGGCTCAATATGACGCCATTAGACATGAGATGATGGTCGAGTGGTTGCGTGGGCAACAGGAGAGGATGATGTGGAGTCTCGACGAGCCAGATGAGGGAGTTATCCTCAGAAGAGTGCGCGGGGAATACGTCTGCTGTCCCCCCGATCTGGCGAAGGAGCCGTTCGGGTTCTACAAGGCCATCGAAGCGATGAATGTTCGGGTACGTGTTTCGCCAAAGTGCTCGAGAACCATGACGTCTGCTTCTGTCCCGTAGCTGACATGACCGCCGGGCAGGTCGCCATGACGGTCAACACGGGGATGATCAAGACAGTCCTGTACAACAACACTCTCCCCTACATCGAGATCCAGAACAAGCTGCGTGTCCAGGTGCTCCCGGACATCTCGTTCCTCCCGAGCTGCCAGAAGACTCAATTCGCAGCATTCATTGCCGACCGCGGAATCCTCGTCGTTTGGGACGACCAGCCAAACAAGATCATGGAGCGCATCGCCAACATCGAGGGGGCTCTGCTGCAGCACTCTTTCGAGACCGAGGGCGACATCGAAGTCGTGGACGAGAAGCAGATGATGGATGGCGACGTGGAAAAGGTGGCTGGTGATGTCGAGGCCAGCGACGAGAAGCCCCGGCCCAGGATGCTCATTCACTCAGTGACCTGCGGCATTACCGTGGCCTTGTTGATCACCACCCTCGGCCTCGGTTGGCGGCAGAACGTCATTGCCATGATGGTGGACGGGAACTATATGCGCTTTGGGTATCTTCTCCTGATCGTTCCGGTTTTTTGGCTCGGTCTGGTAAGTCCACTCGTCGAGGACTCCGAAGCCTGTCCAGATGCTGATAAAGTGGCCAGTTCTTCTTCCAAGCCTTGGTCGGCAATATTGCCCAGATCATCGGTCCAATCGACCAGATCAATTCGAACTCGAAATTCTACTCCGGAAAGGCACCAAAGCGTCTGAACCGCGACCGTACCGGTGCGCTTCCGCACGTGACGATTCAGTGTCCGGTGTACAAGGAGGGCCTCATCTCCGTTATCCAGCCGACTGTTCACTCCATCAAGGCCGCTATCTCGACGTACGAGATGCAGGGTGGCACCGCTAATATTTTCATGAACGACGACGGTATGCAGTTGATCAGCGAGGCAGAGGCGGCCGCCCGGCAAGAATTCTACGCCGAACACAACATCGGATGGGTCTCCCGGCCGAAGCATGAACCCAAGCCCGAGGAGGGTGAGCCGTTCCTGCGCCGCGGAAAGTTCAAGAAGGCCTCCAACATGAACTACGCCTTGTGGGTCAGCAACCGCGTGGAGGACAAGCTCCTGGCTATTGAGCGCCCGGAGTCATGGAGCACGGGCGATGAGGCAAACGCTTATCGTAACGCGTTGGCCGATGTGGTTGAAGAGGACGAGGGCCGCACCTGGGCTGATGGCAACATTCGCATGGGAGACTACATCCTCCTGATCGACTCAGACACCCGTGTGCCTAAAGACTGCTTCTTGGATGCCGTGAGCGAGATGGAGCAATCGCCAGAAGTTGGTGCGTATACTCCGAGAGAAACCGGACCGACGTTCCAGCTAATCAAGTCGAACAGGCATCCTTCAGTACTCATGCGGTGTCATGAACGTTACCGACAGCTTCTTCGAACGGGGCATCACTTACTTCACCAACCTTGTCTACACTCAAATCTGCTACGTCGTTGCCTGCGGTGATGTTGCACCCTTTGTCGGCCACAACGCCTGGCTTCGGTGGTCCGCCGTCCAGAATATTGCCTACGAATGCAAGCTGGACCACCGCGAGAAGTACTGGAGCGAGAACACAGTCTCTGAGGACTTCGACATGGCGCTTCGCCTTCAGACCGAGGGCAACATTGTCCGTCTGGCTGCCTACATGGGCAACGGGTACAAGGAAGGCGTGTCGCTTACCGTCTATGACGAACTGGCTCGGTGGGAAAAATACGCATATGGGTGCAACGAGCTCATCTTCCATCCCCTCAAGGAGTGGCCGTTTCGTGGACCGTTTACGAAGCTGTTCCGGAACTTCATGACTTCGAACATGCCCCTCAGCTCGAAGATTGGTATTATGGGGTACATCGGAACGTACTTCGCCATCGGTTCAGCGTGGCTCTTGACACTCGCCAACTACTTCATCGTGGGATGGTTCAACGGCTACCACGACAAGTACTACATCCAGTCCTTCGATGTCTTGTTCTCTCTGATTGTAGTGTTCACGGCCCTGGGCAACGTCGCGCTCGGAATCCATCGGTACCGCACTGGAGAAAAGGCGCTTGTGGCGGCGTGGATCGAATGCTTCAAATGGATACCGCTCATGACAATCTTCCTTGGCGGTCTCTCGCTGCATGTGTCGCAGGCTCTGTTGTGCCACATGTTTTCGATCGACATGAGCTGGGGAGCGACGTCGAAGGAGGCCGAAAACACGACCTTCTTCGCCGAAATTCCAAAGGTGCTGAAGAGCTTCAAGTTCACGTTCGTCTTCTGCATCCTGGGCTTCGCGCTCCTCGTCTGTGGAGCTACGGTCTTCCCTCCCCTGCTCCGGATCGACACGATAACACCCATCTTCCCGCTGTGTCTCACACTCTCTTTCCACCTGCTGTCGCCCATAGTTCTGAACCCCAACCTCATGCTGTTCACCTGGTAGATAGACGAGCGATGTTGGCGTTTTTGGAAATTAGTTACATCATTCTTTGCTGAGCGTTGGATGGCATGCCTACTGTGGAAAGTAGAGCTGTCGAATGAACAAACATATTATGCTGATGATCCGAGCATGGGTGAAGAGTTGTTGCGTGAGTCGCAAAAGCTGCATGTGGCAAAGCGTGGAAACATGTCTTCAACTGCCCGCCTTGGGGTAGAAGTCAGTGGCAGACGAGAGAGAGAGAGAGAGAGAGAGAGATGGAAGATGCAGCTGGAACGACGCGCTCGGGTGCGCCACCGGGTCCGAGCGCGGGGAGCTTGACGCGTCGACGCGTCCTCCGCCCTCCGTCCTCCATCGTCCTCCCCAATCCTCGTTGCATCTGCAATCGCCTCTCGACACCATCCAACATGCCACCGAAGCGGGGCCGCGGCCGCCCGAAAAAGGTCGCGCTGGCGGATTCATTGCCCACACCGCCTGAAGCGACTTCACCCGCGCCGCTGAAACGGAAGCGCGGTCGACCGGCGAAGACGGAGTCTACCAATGCTCACGCATCAACTTCACTTGCGCCGATAAAGCGAAAGCCTGGTCGCCCGAAGAAGACGGGACCAGCATCCACGTCAGCCTCACCAAGACCCGCGAAGCGACAGCGTGGACGTCCAAGCAAGAAGTCGAAGACGTCCCGCGCGAATGATGTCCAGTACAAAGCTGTGCGCATTCTTGACGAGGATGACACCCGATACCTCATAGAATGGCTCGATGTCAACCCGAGGACTGGTCAGCCCTACAAGCCCACCTGGCAGCCGAAGGACTTCGCCAACGAGGAACTCGTCGAGGAATGGGAGGATGACCTCGAGGAGGAGTGTGAGGCGCAGGGCATCGTCGACGAAGACGAATACTACTACCTGATCTCTTGGGAAGCCGATCCGAAGACAGGCGAGGTATTCGAGGACACCTGGGAGCCAAAATTGTTCGCTAGCAGACCTATGGTCAAGCAATGGGAGGCAAGAAAAGCCGAGATGAGGTATGTTCATCGCTGCGACTGTTCGGTTTCGCGGCTGACCTTGCTTTCACAGAGCTAGAGCCGAGAAGGCGGCACGATCAGGTTCTGCCTCTGACGATGAAGCATCTGCCTCGAATGAGGAGCCACTCGATCCGGACAATCAATCGCCCGATTCAGATGATGAGTTGCCTGTTGGCTCGGAAGACGAGGAGGAGAGTGACAAGGAAGTAGAAGAGGGGGAGGAGGACAATGATAATGACGATGCTTTGCAACAGCAACTTGAGCAGGAAATGCAAGCAACACCAGTCCCGGCTACCAAGACGCCTCCTTCCACGAGCAAGCGCAGCCCGAAAGTCCGCCGTTGAATCCTGCAGCGATGGGCCCGGCTGGCTGTTGAAACACCAGGAAACCTATGATTGTTGAACGTTACCGATCTCCTCCGATCAGAATCAAACACGGAAATAAGAGTGCATCCTCATGGTGCTAAATAAAAAACGATAGACATGGCCGACTACTTCGAGAGCGGCGGGAACTACCGGCTGCCAAGAACTACTTGCTCCCATTCCGCGCTGGACTATCAACTGCGCTTCGAAGGCGCCACGCCGCCAATGCGGGTCTTTCGGCACGATACCGTAAAGACATATCTTGCTTAAGGTTTTAGCTTCAGCCTCTGGGAGATGTGGCTTGTTTGAGATAATTTCCACAAGGTGACCGGGGTGGTAGACAATGCATTAGCAGGCTTTTTTGTACTTTTCATCTTCTAAGCTACAGTACTAGGACAAAAGTTCTCGTACAGGCGCTTCCGAAGCGATAACCCTCGCACCCCATCAATTCACTAATTCTCAACGTATACTTCCTAGCTCTTATACTAAGTCATTTTCTAGTCAGAATTAAGTGGGAAGAAGGATGATAGTATTTTTTTTCTTTGCTAGTATTTGGTGTGCCAGCCCTCTGCTGCGATAACTGCCTCACATCTACGTTTCATACTACCTAATACAGAATCAAATAAAGACTGTGGTAAAGCCTCCCATGCTTCCCGCAATGCTTCCCCCAGCTTCTCTCTAACAAAATCTTTAAGTATTGAAGCTCTGAATGTAGCTCTAATGCCTTAGACTTTAAATGAAACCAGATATGTTCAATTGGATTCAGATTCGGGCTCTAAGGTGGCCAATCTAATAGATTTGGGCGCCTTCTTTTAAACCATTACGTACAAATGAGACCTTTCTCGTAAGCCAGAAAAGCCTGCCAATACCATAATAGATATATTTATTCCTTTTTTATATGGTTGGACCATTTTGAGTTCCCATTTTTGGCTAGGAGTGCCAAAGCACCACTCCCTTCTCTGGCCCTTTCCTCGGTCCGGTGCACATGCTCGAGTGCCCAGGCAAGTCTAATAGCAGCATGTTCTTCCGTGAGTTCCGCGCGGCCAGCTGCGCGCTATTTCTTTATGTTGTAGGTGTCTAAGAGTCGAGAGATAGTCCGATCATGACAGGTCACACCTGTGGCTTCCCGGACCTCTTGGTACGTGAGTTTTGGATTAGCTCGCACCACGCGTAGAATATGTCGCTTGTCGATTTCTTAAAGGTATTTTGGCCGCCCAGTCCGTAATTGGGAGCGCCCTTCGTTGCGTAATGACGAGAGCTGGATAGTCGAGTGTAGCGAAGATTCGGCACGTCCAGCTCCTCCTGAAACCAGGCAGGCTTCTTGCCCAGAGCCTTGCAGGCTAGCGAAATCCCTCGCTGCTGCGGAGAATAGGGTTGATTAGGAGTGTGTGTGCCAAAGAGCTCTTTGAGAGGAGTGCGTTGTGGTGCCATTTTGGTGATGTTAATCGTCCGAGAACTTTTGTCAGGTGATTGTAGGTAGCAAATCCACATGGAATCACTCCTCCCGAAATCGCCACATCTTCTAGGCTCGACAGTGACATCGGAATAACACGGAAGGAGGGAAGCTTCAACGTGGGTACGGCGCCGAGGGCTAAGGATTGCCACTGGATTGTCACCAGCCACCTTGTTTCAAGGGATACAAGGCAGAGATAGCACATGAGAGATTCACTGAGTTGTTAAGTCGGTCATCTAGATTCAAAGGACGATGTGAGACTCATGCCTCGACATTGCGATTCCGTGAGCTGTTGGACTATCAAGCTTTCACGGGCAAGGGGATCATGCAGGAAGGAAGTGCACTGAGCAGATCACTTGTCAAGAGCACCGCGGAATTCATTTCTTCGTACTATTTTAGGACTCATTATTTCTCGTCCCAGACGGCCAACCCGTGTTTCCGTGTCTAACGGCGAGACTTCAGTAGGCGTAGAAAAGGGTCGTCTCATCCGCAGACTGCCTCATCTTCTTGTTCTTGCGCTTGAGAACGAACTTCATGATCCAAGCGCAAGTGAAGCACAGGAAGCTGAACCCTGCGCTCGCGCCCATGGCGACAGCGTAGCGAGGAGCGTCGGAGTCAAACCAGAGGTACTGAGTTTCTCATTAGCAAATCCCGATCGTCCGTGGACTTCTAGACGGGAAGGACGTACCGGAGTCCAGATGAAGGAGACGTTCGCGCAGGTATTGACGATGCTGAGCGCGACGGCCTTCTTCTCGGGCGTCTGGCCGCAGGTAGCGCCAACCCAGCCAAGGATGATGGAATTGACGCCGTACGTTCCGATGGCGAAGACGCACATTGCGAAATAGCGGGCTCCCATGTTCATGGTGGCACAACCGAGCACGAAGCCGGAGATGGCGACCAGCTTCGAGATGGTGATGTGCCACGTGCGTTCGTTGAAGCGGCCGGAGGACCACGACACCGCGATCGAGATGATGCCGGCGATGACGTATGGAGGGCAGGTCAGGACGAGCGTGATGGTTGTGTTGAAGCCGAGGGTTTCGACGACGGTGGGGAACTGTTGGTTTCGTTTGTCAGACTTTTCCGGTTCGCTTGTATCGGAAATACTAGGTCCTTACGAAGTTCTTGAAGCCGTTGGCGGCCAAGTGCTGGTGCTGCATGAAGGCGAAGAGCCAGACCTTGGGGTCCTTGACTGCCTGCTTCAAGCCGTCGAAAGGAGTGCCCTTGCCCTTGAGACCGACGGTGTCCTTCTCGATCCTGGCCACTGCGAGATCTCTCTCGTCTTGGGTAAGCCACTTGGCGTTGTGCGGGAAATCGGGCAGGATGAAGCAGCCGACGACGGCAATGACGAAGGTGACAACGCCCTGCAGGATGAACAGCCAGCGCCATCCCGAGATGCCGCCCAAATCGTCCATTCCGTGGAAGATACCTGCTGCGATCAGGCCGGCAAAGGCAGTTGCCAAGATGTTGCCGGTATAGAGGATGCTGATGCGCGTGGCGATCTCCTTGCGGGTGTAGAAGAGGCTGAGAATGTAGAGAGCACCGGGGTAGTACGGCGCCTCAGTCACTCCGAGGAAGAATCTGGTGAGCAGCAGTCCGGTGTAGTCCTTCGACAAAGCAGTGAGTGCAGACACGACGGCCCAAAGCATCATGCTGTGAGAAGCGTTAGCATTATATTTAGCAACCTCAACGTGAACACTTCACTTACCAACCACCCATGTACCAAGAGGGTCGAGTCCGCGTCAGGAACATGTTGCTGGGAACCTGTCCCAGAAGGTAGCCGACAAAAAGAATACTGACGCAGGTCTGGTACTGGGTGCCAGTAAGTCCGAGATCCTCTTCCAGATCATTCAGACGGGCCAGAGCTATGGCATTGCGCTGTCGAAAGATCAGCACTTTCAGAGCTTCTAATGATCATCGTGGATACTTACATCAAGCTAATTGAGCCAGTACATGGACCAGAGCATCGGCTGTCAAAGGGTCAGCGAAGGCGAGATACGACAATAGTGCAGCAACCTACCATAATCCATCGGTCCAACTTCCTAACCAGCGCGATCTCCACAGGATCTGTCTTCTCAGCAGCACCCGAGTAGTCCTGCCTGGCGGTGGGCGCCTGCGGCTTCTCAGGATCATCGAAGTCCTCGATGTGCTCAGCGTGCTCCGCCCGCTTCTTTTCATCGATGACTCCCGACATGGTTGAGGTTGAGCCTTGGGTACCGGTTCAAGTTGAGGCTGAGACTGTTCGGAGGCGGAAAAGATCGATCCCAAGCTTGAGGAAGGCTCAAAACAAGAGGATTCCTGTCTTGCCACAGAGAAGACAAGATCAGGCATATATAGTTTGGCACTGGTTGTCCAAGACTCTCTTCGCCCAACAGCCAACAGACTCCACTCCGGCCCGCCAACCAGGCGGCGGCGGGAAAGTGTCTTGGAAACAAGAAGCATGCGGGCCGGGCTTCAGCCGTCACACACTATTCAACGACCTGGTCGACCTCCATGGGGGTGGGCTGGTGCGGGGTCAGTAGCTGGGCGTTTCCTTGGGAGCTGCCCATGCGACATCCATCTGCGAGGAATGGCCTCGACGTCAGGGACACGGCCAAGTAAAGAGGCGTTGCTCGTCCCGGTTCGGATTCTGGCGTGCTCTTCGGGTTGCCGACGCTTGCGGAATCTATCGGCGTCATGTCTTATCAGGACAAGACCGAAGGATTCGTGTGCCTGCCCTGTAGACCGGACGCGCTTAGACATACTCTCTACGCATACTAGACGTTAGTTCGTCGTACACGAGGCTATGTGCGCTTGTGAGACCTGGTCGCTGGACCAAGAAGATGACTCCACCGGTCCGGAACTGGTGTGTTGCAGTGTCTGCGCGTCAGTGCCATAGATGATCCAACCGTCTGTAATCAATTGCCATGCGACCGCATCCCACGGAGGCTGACAAGACTTTCTCGGTATTGGTCGCGGCATAAGCGTAATTGGCTACGCGAATTCTGGGCAGTATAAAAACTGATTCGGCACAACTCCCCAGAAGCTGGGCATCCGACTCATGCTATTTCCCACGCGAGATCCAGCTGCGCCGGCGAGAGAGCAAGAAGTGGTAGTCTAGGAAAATGCCGCAGGGTGGCGAGCCAGCCATGCAGAAAGCTGTATAGTTGTCCGTGGAGGTGTTCCATCAGCAACGAACCGCCCTCGTTAGCTCATCATACACGAAGCTGATATCTTACGCCTCTTCAGATGCCTGAATTGTTAATCCAGGTAGCACAGCAGCTGGACCCAATGGTATCCCCGGACTCTGTCCGCCAAGGTACGGCGACCCCGCGCCAAGTTGCCGTGCGGTACCAAGGCGCTGGATGGGAATCTCACCGCAGCCAGGCACAAGGTGCGGAGAAAAAGCCGTTCTCGAGATTTAGGCCAGCTTGAGCGCGTGATGGCGGTCAGAAAGACTCGCAGAGTGGAGAGGCGGAGATCTTGGATCTCTTGGCGCCGCGCTCCGCCATGTGCGGCGTTCGTCTTGGTTCCCCACGGGGAACGCTGGTGTCGGATATGGGTTTCCCATTCGAGCCTACCGTTTCAGCAGTCAGTTGTGGGCCTTGTGCTGGCTGGCGTCCAAAGGCATGCTCGGCATAAGCCGTGGCGGCGCAGCAGCTGGACGGGGCAGTGTCACTGATGTTATTGCGCGATTGCGAACTCTGATCGGGCCGTCTCCCATTGCTCCGAACGGTTGCCTCGTCATGGAGCTGATGCCGCGTACTTCGCTGTAATGAAGTGGAGTGCGTCTGGCACTTGTGACAGGGCCGTGTGAAGAGCCCAAGTAGATCGGCACCACTATCTTCCGTTCTCCAGCAACCACCATGACCTTGCCTCCTGGTGCCAGACGAGGAGCAAGAAACGTTTGAGTTTTTCTACACGACACGGCTGCACGCGTGTCAAGGCTAGTGGCGACGCTACAAACGTCTGGAGTTGAACGGGAAGATTAATCTTTCTTTCTTGCTTAGTCCTACAGCCGACCGCCTTCTACATGAACTCGATTCCGACGCCAAAGTGCACTCCTTTCCGGCCCTGCTCGCCCTTGCGTAACACCAGCGGCAATGAAAAGTTGACCTCAAACCGTGCGACAGGATGCGCGTAGACAAGTCCAATGCCGGCTGCAGCGCTGGGAAGGCCGCTCTTCAGCTCCTCCAGTGTCGCTTTCATGCTTTCTTTAATGTCTGCGTCTCCGTTGCTGTCTCTCTTTTCCTTGAGGGCAAGTAGACGTCCGGCGTTGATGAAAGCTTGTAGGCGGAGTGGCGTCCCAGCGCCAACGCGCGGCAGCGGCAGCATGAGGCTTGCACTGCCCGCGGCAAAGACATCACCGCCAATGGCATCCGGACCGTCGCGGGGTCCAAGACCTGCAAGCCGGAAGCCGCGGATATCGGTAGGGCCGCCGAGTTGGAAGCGGTCGTTGATCCGGGAGGGAGACGGCTTGCCGTTGCCGTCATTCAACGGGCAGAGCGCGCCGGCACGGAAGCTGGTAGTCAGCGCGACTCCAGGAATCGGGGCGAAGGGCAGGGCAGCCTGCGATTCCAGCTCGACTTTGCCGAACCCAACGTCACCCTTGAGCGGACCACCGGCCAACTCTGCAATGGTCTTAAGTAGGTAGCCGCGCGAAGGTAGGAGCGGGAAGTCGCGGCGGTCGAGAGTGTAGGTATGCGAAACGCTGGACTTGAACGAATCCCCGGCATCGGCACGGACCGTAGGTGACGCGCTTGCAGCGAGACCGGTAATCTGCC
The DNA here is from genome assembly GCA_029906385.1 of Neofusicoccum laricinum. Classification (NCBI taxonomy): domain Eukaryota; kingdom Fungi; phylum Ascomycota; class Dothideomycetes; order Botryosphaeriales; family Botryosphaeriaceae; genus Neofusicoccum; species Neofusicoccum laricinum. Next base: position 2,846,690 of record CP123714.1, on the reverse strand, counting down.
TCCAGAAGCCGGAGTAGGTGAACTCATGACGGTGGCCGCCAGAACTCTGCCACTTGAGCTTGGTGGATCCTCCCTTGAGTACCTCCTCGTGGCTGGCCCAGCTCTTCAATGTTGAGCTTGCCAGGCCGCCAATCTCCCAGCGCAGGTCCGGATTGCTAAGGATGGGAGTATCGAAGTAAGCAGAGTAGGCGGAGCGGGTACGCGTGCCGGCCGACGCGTGGGCGTTGAGCGACTCGGCGCCGCCGAAGAGGTTGCGCAATTGGACGCTCGCATAGGCGGAGCCCTCAGCAGAACCAGCCTCAGTACCAGTCTTGATGGTGTAGCGGGAGCGCTCGCGAGCGTGCAGGTAGACGTCAATGTCGGTGGGAGTAGTACTGGGATTGGACTTGTCGGGCCTATCGATGTAGACGGAGATGGGCGACTTAAAGATGTCTACCCGGTCGTCAGCAAGTAAACGCCGCAGTGAGGCGCGGTGAGCAGACCGAATTTCTCGAGTTTGTTGACGGCTCCGCCAATGTCTGTGAGAGCATCCTCCAGCTGGTATGAAGCCTCGCGATTGGCGCTCAGTAGCGGGCTGAAGACGCCCTCAAGGAAGGAATGGCGGGTGTGCTTCGCGTGCAACACGCGGACCGACGAGATGGTCACCGGTAGCGTAAAGTTACTGCCGACCTGCCGGAGTCAGCTAGGAACTGGGGCGCGCAGGCCCGAAGATCGTTCCTGCGCAACAGCTGGGCAATGCCATATAAGGATTTGGAGTACTCGTCCGGATCAAGAGCGCAACAAGAATGATGCAAGACCCGTCCGGACGAATGGTTCAACTTCCCCGGCGAGACTGCTCCGTCGCTGCTTCGCGAACATACGGAATGGGGCGAAACATACCAGCTCAGCCTGGCGAGCCTGTGCCCTCTCGTACTGGGCGGCTATGCGCTCGTTGATCTCGTGTTGGCGCCGCTGAAGCTCGGCCGGGTCGACTTTTTGCTTCAGCTTCTCGAACACCTGCAGGCTCTGTCAGTGGGCGTATTGAGGCAGGGCGAAGCCACACGGGCAGCGACTGACATGGTCGTCCTGTGGCGACGCCATTGGGCTCGCGGGCGGTGCAGTGGCGGAGTGAGGGCGGTGGTGCGATGCGGGCGTGGGTGGTGGTGACGCTGAGGGCAACAGCCCAGCGCAGCTCGCGCCCGCCCGGCTTGGCGCCCGGGGACCTGCCGGCCCTCGTCCGCTCCGCCTCCGTTGCCGTCGCTTCCACACTTGTCCATCTCGCCTGCTCACCTACTCCACCAACTCCCTCCCGCCCTCTGCTTCTCCTTCTCGCCGCTTCACTGCGCCCTGTGCCGCTCTCTGCCGCTCTTCGTCCCACTCGCCATCCCCTACCCCGCCGGCGCATTGCGCAGAAAGCCATCCGCCCACCGCCCCTCCGCCACTCCACCGCCATGGCCACCCCCCAGGCAACAAAGCGCTTGACGCGCGAGTACAAGACCATCTCTCAGAACCCTCCGCCGTACATTGTCGCACACCCGTCCGAGAACAACATCCTCGAATGGCACTACATCCTCACCGGCCCGCCCGGCACCCCGTACGACGGCGGTCAGTACTGGGGCACGCTCATGTTCCCGCCCGACTATCCTTTCGCTCCGCCTGCCATTCGCATGCACACACCCTCCGGCCGCTTCCAGCCCTCCACGCGCCTTTGTCTCAGCATCTCCGACTTCCACCCGAAGAGCTTCAACCCGGCCTGGGAGGTCAGCACCATCCTGATCGGCCTGATGAGCTTCATGACGAGCGAGGAAATGACCACCGGCAGCGTCCGCGCTTCCGATGCTGAGCGTCGCCTGTTTGCTAATAGGTCTCGCTGGTGGAACTCCACTGGCGGCGGTTCGCACGCCGCTGTTACCCGCCCCAAGGCTGGCGGCGCCGGTGCCATCAAGGCCGGGGACGGCGGTGCCAAGTTCCGCCAGGAGTGGCCCGAACTGGATACTGAGAACTGGCGCTGGATCAAGGAGAACAAAATCGACCCGGATACCGGTATGCCCCAGGTTCAGCAGGTCGACGGCCATCCCCCGTGCGCTCCCGAGGCTGCCGCGCTGCGGAGGCGACCTGGCGGCAGCGGTAGCCTCGGTGCTGTCGTCGAGGGCGGTCAGGTTGCAAGGGATGCCGGCCAGGGCTGGTTGAGCCGTAACAAGTACCTTATCGGTGCCGCCTTTTTGTTCGGCTACGTCATGGTCACCCGTGTCTTCGGCGTCGAGACCACCTGAGAGAAAGAGGAGAGAGACCGTAATCTTGCTGTTATAATTCACACTGGAACAGGAGCGGGAATGGCGTTTGGGACTGGTTGGATGATATCTGGTTTGGGGGTGTATCGGTTTACCAGGCTTTCTCGTCGTCTCTTCTCATAAGCATGCTCTCAAGCACCCGGCGTCTGCTGTTTGCTGCTTTAGCTATTGTCTTGCTGGCAGATCTGTCTTCGGCTATTTTACAGATCCTCTAACCAGCGTGAAGGCGCTACTTCGACCCACTCGTCATCACGGATCCGCTCGCTGATGACAGCTCGCTGTCGACGGTCATTAGAATAGTATCCTAGAGAAAAGAATAAGAAATGCTACATGTGTAATTCTCATCCTCAGTCTTTTGATCTGACGGGTCTGGAGCCATAAGCTATGCGTTGCCTCGATTTGCGACTCGGCCATGGAAACGACCCGACCCTAATAAGAAATATTTAACGCCACATGCTGAACAATGGACTTGAGCTACATGTTGGAATTGTGGGTCGACGACACTTCTCGAGATAGTTCTTCATTCATCTCCGTTCTTCATCTCATGGAGTCATGTCACACATCAACAAGCAGTCATATCGGCACTATACTAGGCTTTTAACATGGCTCGGTTGTCTTCGTACGTCTGCGTCGATATTCGCACCCATGACTCGTGAGAGCTGCGCGTGTCTAAAGCTTGAGTCGTGCCCACACTATCTTGTTTTCCATGGTCCCAGCACAATGAGTCGCAAAAGAAATCAGCCGCTTCAATTCAAATAGACCTCGCTCGTAGGCAGTTGAAGTATTCATCCAGATGTAGGTGTACTATAGTCTAATCACCAAAGCTGTCCGTATGAATACTTCAACTACCCATGCACCTGATTTGCTTCCTTCACATGTTCTGTTGGCCAAAGCACTACCCGCTGTAGGGCCAATTCTTTCCAGTGCTAGGCTGTTCATGGGTTCAGAAGTAGTCATATTATGTTGTAGTGAGATACTCATCATTCAATAGGGCGGCTTCAGTCGTGCCCACACTATCTTGTTTCTGATCGTTCCAGGCTGTTCATAAATTTTTAGAAAGTTATATTGTTTTTTGGCAACTAACCCTCCATCAAATAGGGCGTATAGTGAGTTCTACCGCAATCCCAATCCCACTTCAACACCATCTAATAAACTATCTACAGGCTCAGTGGTAGAGCGCCCGCTTTGCAGGAATAACTCGAATGCGGGAGGTCTAGGGTTCGATCCCCTATTCGTCCATGGTTTCTTTTTTGTTTTGGCTATCTGTCCGATTTTATCTTTTTCTCTGCCTCCAAATGAAAGGAATATATTGTGAATTAGAAGGAATGCGTGTGGTTTTGAGAAAAACAATGTTCTTTTGCGTTTGAGTGGAGGAAAATTACTATAAACGACAGTGATCCCGATCTCACGCTTGGATAATTACCATGATCACGCCCTGCTCTAGAGTTGTAAAAGCCGGGTTAGAAGTTGAGGGCGAACAAAGGGTCCTTTAGTAGTCGCGTCGATGTTACGAGCTCTCCCATACCTACGGACTTTGACAAACTTATTGCCGGCTCCTTAAAGAAGGAGAAATGGGCTGCTTCAACTCAAATAGACCTCGGTCATTCATAGACAGTCGAAGCCTTCATCCGGATAGCTTTGGTAATTGGATCAAAGTACATTTCCATCCGGATGAATGCTTTAGCTACCCATGTTAGTAGTTTGCTCTTTCTTCAAGTGTTCTGTCGGCGGAAGCACCACCACCCTACAGGGCTATTTCTTTCGAGACCCACTGTGTTGGCGGTGTGGGAATTGCTGGTCTCGGACATCGGACAACTTAGGGAATAGGAACACAAGGCGAAACTTTCGAGAAACATGACGCGCAAAAAAACATCATTCATATATCCTCAGGGTAGTAGTGGGTAGTCCTCGCAAAATTACCCCGTCAACCATCGTGCCAAGGATGAGGGGCACACGTAGTAGATTCCCACCGCCGGTCTTTTTTCCCAACCCTCTCTGCATTCGATCCATCACAAGTACTAATGCCCCGACACCTGCTTTTTGATTCTCTGAGGAGTCCCTAAACCATCAATCATGTGATAAACTCCTACCCATGCGTGGACTTTTGGAAAAGAGTCTAAGCAACTGGCGCCACCCCGCAGGCACCAAACATAAATGGAGCAAGCACCGGCGTCTCCTCGCTCTACCGCACTCCAGAAGTCCATGCCGGCGGGCCCTCGCTCTCGTGCGAGGGCCGTCCAAAACGCTCCGAACACTTGGGAATCATCCAGCGAAGCCGTTCATCTCCCGAGTGCGAATTGCATTCAAACCCGACGTCCGGTAATCTAGTACGTCCTGGCAAGGTTACGGAGGTACCAGTCTACGAGCCTGCGGCCAACCTTGGCCTCGGAGACGTGGATGAGGTCCTGAACAAAAGTCAATATCTGATTTTTACGGAATTTGCAAAAACAAAGGATTCACTTACGCCCTCCATAGCGTAGTCGAGGTCGCTGCTGTTGATAACATCACCGTCAAGCAGACCACCCTCGGTCCACCTGACCTGCCTGCTCCTTTGCTTGTTGACGAGCAACCAGCAGCGCAGCTTTTCGGGCTCCACGTCGAGGAAACCGGCCAGCTTCTTGAGATCCATGGTAGTGTACAGCTTCAGGTAGCTCTTGACAGTAGGCGACCACATGTTGATCTTGACCTCCTCCATGAAGATGCGGCAGTGGTGGTCAATGGGGTCGACGTTGACCTCCGGGTTGTCGAAGTCGGGCGGGGTGGGAGAGATGAACTTGGGGCAAGCCTGGCGGAAGAGCTCCTCGAAGAGGGGCAGGGTCTCGGGACCACCGCGCTGGAGGCGGTTGAACTGCTCGCCGTACTTCTCGCGCAGGGCGGTGTGGATGGTGTCGTCCAGCCTGGTGGGGTGGAAGGCAACACAGATGGCGATCAAAGCGTACATCTGGTCGTTCTTCTTGGTGATGGAGTCGTACTGAGCGTTCTTCTGGAAGTTCTTGGTCCGCGAGACGTAGACCAGGATGTGGCTGAACATGCGGATGGCGTCGGCATAGCGGCGCATCATCATGTACGAGAAACCGACGTAGTAGTAGGTCGTGAAGTGGGCAGCCATGACGCGGGCGAACATGGCCTTCTTGTTGAGCTCGATGTCGTCGAGGGTCTTGAGGGCCAGGCTGAAGTCACCGAGCAGGCAGTGGACGCGGAGCAGGCCGATGATGGAGAAGTACCCAAGCATCTTGTACAGCGGGCGGTTACCGTATTCGCCGGCGAATTGGGCCGGGTCCTCGCCGCGCTTCATGGCGGCCAGCTGCTCGCTGATCTGCGAGCGCTGGATCAGCGAGTACAGGACGTTCAGGACGCTGTAGCAGCCCCAGGTGTTGGGGTTGTCGCGGAGCAGCTGGATCTCCTCCTCGTTGTCGCCCTTCAGCGCGGCCTTTTGCCTGAAGCTGCAGAAGCTGTTGAACTGGTAGATGAACTCGTCGATGACATCCCAGGCCCAGTAGTACTGCCTCTACGCGTTAATCGCAACGCCATCTAGCATCATACGTACACGGATGGGGGCTCACGTTGGGGACCTCGAGGTCGACGGGGCCGTCGGAGTTGAGGATGAAGTGGAAGAGGCTACAGTAGTTGTCGTAGCTGGCGAACTTGGTCTCCAGTGTGGCCTGGAACTCGAGCGGGGTGGCGGCAGCAGCGAGCTGGGCGTGGATGTCCTGGCCGCCGAGCGACGAGGTGCGGTCGAGGGCGTCCATGCCGTCGTCGTACTGGACCTGCTCCTTGTAGTCGTTGGCGAGGGCTTCCTCCTCGACGTCCGAGTCATCGTTGGGCACGCGCACGGGCGGCTCGCCGTGCTGCTGCGGGGGGACGGCGTTGCGCAAGCTCATCGTGGGCGAGAAGGTTGGCGCGGGGGGGGGGGTGAGGGGTGGGTGCGGTGGAGCGTGTCGGGCGTCGCGCGTCGTGAAGGTGGAATTTGGTGTTTCGCTCTGGTGTGCGGGCCGGGAAGGCCGCCGCTCGCCCTTATCGATAAGGGCAAATCATTGGACACCAGCGCGGGGGAGCCACGCGCGCCCACTCTCCCCGTGCATCTGCACACATTCCTCTTTTCCCCGTGCGAAGCCCTGCCGGTGACACGATGGCCCAGACAGCCAAGGTCGCCGTGATCCAGCTGCACCCCAAGGTCGGTGTCCGCCGGCATGCCGCCCGTTCAACGCTCACAGACCCATGTAGCCCCTCCAAATCGAGGACAATTTCAACAAGGCCGCAAACTTTGTCAAGGCTGCCGCGCTGCAGGGTGCGGAGCTTGCTGTTCTACCTGAATACCATCTGACCAACTGGGTCCCGGAAGACCCCGGATTTCTTCCGCTTTGCGAGCAATGGGAAACCTACCTCAAAAGGTACCAGGCTCTTGCTAAAGAGCACCAGATCTGCATTGTCCCCGGGACCATAGTCGAGAGGCACCGTGATGCTGCGAAAGAGGAGGACAAACTGCTAAATGTTGCCTATTTCATCAACCAGGACGGTGAGATCATCGGCAAGTATGTGAAGAAGAACCTGTGGTAAGTCAAACGTCCTTGCTCCACCTTGGTCTCCTGTTTCAACACCAAGGTTAGCCATTGTTCACTCCTTGCAGGGGCCCTGAACGTGAGCACCTCACCTCGTCCGGCCGGGATATTCACGAAGTCTTCGACACGCCATTGGGTCGCGTCGGCATGCTCATCTGCTGGGATCTCGCCTTCCCGGAGGCCTTCCGTGAACTCATCGCACAAGGCGCCAAAATAATTGTCATCCCATGTTTCTGTCAGTCTTGCACTAGTTCTTCACCAATCACTCACCCTAACCGATGACCCCTTCAGGGACACTCGCCGACTGCTCGCCCACAGGCCTCGGCTACAACCCGTCCTCAGAAGCCCTCTTCCTTGACAGCATGCTCACAGCGAGAGCGTTCGAGAACACTTGCGGTAAGTCTAGTCTGCTCGATTTTGCATCCCCATTTCCCGTCCCTGTCTGCCCTCCTTCTAGTTGCCTTTTCGTCATCTTCCACTTCTCTTCCGCTCTCAACCACCCAGTACTGGGACTCCATCTTTTCCTCCAGCTCGCTAACTCCTTTGCAGCCATCATCTTCGCCAACGCCGGCGGACCACCCGGCAAAGGCTACGCTGGCGTCTCGCAAGTGACCGTTCCCTACGTCGGGCCAATTACACGCCTCGGCAGCTGCGCTGAAGGTATGAGCGTGGTCGACCTGGACCTCAGCATCCTTGAAGATGCGGAGCAGAACTACCAGGTACGCGCCGACCTGGCGAGGCACGATTGGCACTACGATTACCGGCACGATCCGAAGGGGAAAATCTGATGTAAGTGTGGTTCATGAAATTATTGAGTAGTTATGCCCAATCTGAAAACCAAGAGTCTCTCCGTCGCTGATGTCCTGAGTGATGCCAAACGCCTCGAAAATGCGGGCAAAGAAAGGTTATTACAATGAAATGTATGTACGAAGTACGTTGGGGTATAGCAATATCAACAAGAAGTTTAGAAGTTTTTCCCGCCCCCGTTCACCAAAAAAGAATTTGAAAACCCAAAATGAAGTGCGACCGAGAATAGGCGGGCTCTCTACTGGTCCAAGAACAGGTTCGTCGCATCAGGGAAGATGGGCAGCTGGGCGGGCAGCACCTTGCTGCACTCGGTCAGATCGTTGATGTTGTTGACGCCGAGCAGGCTCAGACGCGTGTACGCGGTGGCGTAGTCCTCGTTCCAGTGCTTCTGGCCGTTGACCTTGTCGGCGAACTGCGCCCACTCATCCGAGATGCGCGGGTCGGCGGCCAGCACAACATCGCTCTGCAGGCGGAACACCTTGGCTGGTCGTCTGGTTGTAGAAGCGCGTGTCCCACACGCCGGGCGTGGAGTCCTGCGGCGCACCGGAGCGCGACCTATCGACGAAGAACTGCTGCGAGGTGCTGTGGGCCCCGACGAGGGCGGCGAGCTCGTGCGGCGAAATGGTCTTGTCCTCGAAGAGGGAGATGAGCTTGTCGGCCGAGTCGTTGACGCCCGGCAGGAGGCCGTCCGGGGCGGCGGTTTTGACGTCTGGGCGACCCACGAAGAAGCGGATGCGCGGCCCCAGCGGGCATGATACGACAGCGTGCACGGCGGCAAACTGGATCAGGTCGGCCATGCCGACGCCATAGCGCCTCTGCCAGATGATCATCTTGTCGATGATGTCCTGCAGCCCGTTGTTCTCGCCGCGGTTGATCTCCGTGCCCGACAGCGCAATGCTGCCGTCCGCACCGCCACGACCGGCGGCTTTCGACCAGGTGCCAGCGTCGTGGAAGCCCAGGCGGATGGCTGCGCGAGCATTCTTGTTGCAACGGCCAGTGATGCCTCTGAAGGCGAAGGTCAACTCGGCCGAAACGTATGACCATACGCAGCAGGTGTCCTTCCTGCAGGCCTTGGTTCCGATCAGGGGAGGGATGTAGCCGGAGGCGCTTGTCTCAGCGGACTCGGTCCCCATCAGGATATTGTAGATGCTCTTGCCCACGGGGGTTACGGGGCCGATGGTGGCAAGGTCACCGATGAGCTCTGGGTTGGCGTCGCCGTCGTCATTAGTGTTCTGACGAGCCTTGATTTCCGAGACGATGTTGCCCATGCCAGGGTAGGCCAGAACAGGTTGGAGGACGGTAGTGAGAGCAATGCTCGAGATGACTGTGGGAAACTTCATGGTGGCGATTGGTTGGAAACACTAAACTGCGCTGAACGAGAGTCGGGGATAAGATTTCCCAAAGTAGCGATCGTCTGAAAACGATAGGACTCAAAGGAGTGACTGAGGGAAAGACTGTGGGTGTTGGAATCCCCTGGAACCGTGAGGCGACGGGACAGATATAGGAGACATGCTGCTCCCGCAGCCACCTCCAGGCCGTTCTTCAGCCGTCCTCGCCATTGTGCTCGCCAGCTTGAGTCTCCCCGCAAGCCATGGAGAAGCCAACGACCAAGCAGCCATTCGTTGAAGGAGGTACGTCTCGCTAGCATTGGCGGCGGAGGCGATTCGGCTCTATTCCGCCTAGAACAGAAGCCAGCCGCAGCCAGGCGGCCAGAATCCGGGTCCAGCTCTGCGGTCTAAAAGTAGATCACCAGCGACCGAGGACATTTTGATCTGACTTGCACCGACGGCGCCACGCCAAGCGAGAGGGGCGATTGGTTCAGGAAATTCCGCCGTCCCTGTCGACGTATCTGGCTAGCAAGCTCGTTTTCTACCTTACCAGCACGCCATGGCGCCGTGATGGAGATTCCCGATGCACGTATCCACGCTGATCAGCCTTGCGGGCCCGACAGGAGAGGCGTTGGCGTTCGGCAATCTCGGGGATCCGAATGGCTGGAAAGTCGTCGGGGCGCATCCAGACCCTGGTTGTCGCCCGCCAAGCTAGAACACAGCCTCGCCCACCAGCTGGCTGGCAGAACGACGCTGCTCGTCCTGCAGGCCGCACATGTCGGTGAAGACCATGGCGCGAAGCATCTGCGTCCCGTCGTCTTCCTTGGTGCTGGCAAAGAGACTCTAAATCTGGAGTGTCGTCGTCTGGAAGGGGAGTTATGGTGAGAAGCTAGAACGGGAAGGATCGCGGGCGCGAGATGGCGTGAATGACCCAGCTCGAAGGAACGGCCCACATACCGCACTGGCACTTGCACAGACCCGAGGCTCTCGGAACTATCGAGTGCACCAATGGGGGTTTGGGCATTGCAAAGAGATGGTAGACGCAGTTTGGACAGCCGTTAACTTTGCACATGGTGAAACGACGACAAACCATGGGACGGCGAAGAGACCGGCAACAGTCGTCAAACAGGGTCTTCCACACTAGCAATCACCAGCACAAGCGTCTCAAGCTCTTGACCAATCTTCCCGTTTCTCGTCTACCTCTTAGCCTCCTCGGTCTCTTCTTTGACCTTCGCATCCTTCTTCGGCGGCCGCGTGCCAAAAATGGTAGTGCCGACCCTAACTTCATCGCTTCCCATGGCGATGGCGCCCTCAAAGTCCGAGCTCATGCCCATACTCAGCTCCAGCTCCTCAGCCCCCAGACCAAGCTCCTCGGCAACCTTGTCCCGCACATCGCGCAACGCTACAAAGTCTTCATTCTCGGTCTCTGGGGTAGTTGCCTGCGAGCGGGCGATGGCGCCGATGGTCATGAGGCCGGCGAGCTTGAGGTGCGGGCACTTCTCGCGGACGTGGCGACACAGCGCCGCCGTGTCCTGAGGCTCGACGCCGCTCTTGGACTCCTCGCCCGACGTGTTGACCTGCACCATGATGCGCAGCGGTTCCTTCACCTCATCCTCGGCACCCTCCTGCCTCTTCTTCTCAACCAGCGCCTTGCGGCCCTTCTCCAGCTGGTCAGCCTTCTTGGCCGAGTCGACGCTCGACACGCACCACAGGTTGGGGATCTGCTCGGCCAGCTTGCTGCACTTGTTTGTCTGCAGGGCGCCGATGAAGTGCCATCGAATGCTGCGCGGCAGGATGGCGGCCTTCTCCTGCAGCTCCTGGAAGTAGTTCTCGCCGAAGTGGTGGGTGGTGTGCGGGGCGGGAGCCGTGTGCAGGGCGAGCACGTCGGTCGCAGGCTTCAGCTTCGAGACGGCAATGAGGCGGACCTGGATAGCGAGCGGCAGACGTCAGCTTACGTTCGTGGCAGCGATACCATAGGCCGCCGCAGCGGGGTGTAGGCGTCGCAATCTTTTTTTCTCGCCGGCGGCAGCGTTGGGGAGAGGCGTTGCAGACGCGGGGCAGGGGCTCGACGCACATTCCGGGCAGCCTGGTTGGCGGCGCGAATCCTGTCGGCGACACTGGCGATGTTCTCGACGAGCTCCTTTGCCCGCAGGGGATTGACTTTCATGTCGTTGTCGGCCATGGCGAGGACGGGCGAGAGCGCTGCGCGGGCGGGCGGCAGGCGGCAGGCGGCAGGCGGCAGGTGACGTGGGCGAGTCGCGCCTGAGTCATGTCGGCGGGTGCAGTTCTGCCGACGGCGGGCTGTCCCGCGACTGACAGCTGCGAGGCTGCGACACCTCACCTTCTTCTCGCGCGGCGCAGCGCGTACCGACAGGCCATCCCAAGCTATGCGTCGAGCCTCGTGCCGCGCCTCCGCCAGCGCTCTTCCTCTCCGCCGCCCTCAGCGCGCATGCCCCCACGCCCGCGAGCATCACCTACCCGATACGAGCAGCTGCATGCCAACTTCGAACGTCTGCGAGGACTCTACGTTGCACAGCATACCCCGACCTCGACGTCCCCATTTAGTCTCTTTGCAGCCATAGTCCTGCTCCACAAGACGGCCTTGTGGCCTAGCGCGGAAGATCCTCCTCCAGCGTCCACCACATCCAGCCAGCCCACCGTGCCACCCTCTGCAGCCAGATCCTGCTGCGCGTCAGTCAATAGCACCACGTCGAGGCGCACTCGAGTACCCCTGTCCGGGGTTGGCCCGCGCTAGCTGACAAGACGTCGAAGCTGTGGAGGATGCCGTACCATTTTTGGCCGCCGCCTAGTCAGCGGCTCTTCTGCCGCCCTGTTTCCCCCTTGCATTACCATTGCCGCTGTCGCGTCTCAGCATCTGCCGCCGCCGACTACCTCTCGTCTTCTCCCCAGCACAGCGCCCTGATCTCCGTATAGCCCGCATTGTGCATGGGATTCGCACTCCAACGCGGGGCAGATCTACGCATTGCCAGCTCGACCGATCACTGTGTGGCTGCCTCTCGCAACGTTTGAAGTTGAGTTAAGAAACTCACCAGTGCTACCGCTGACTCGTCGCATGAAGAATTCGACCTGCAATTATCTGCTACGCCACTCGCGCACCGTGACGCCGAACTTTCTTATTTTTCCGCAATTTTCACTTCTACCCCAGTCAATGCTCACAAATCTCATGACCGCATATGTTTGAGGAAATCGTAACTGCTGCTTTGCCTTATTTCCTATGGTATCCAACGCCCACGCTCACAGAGCGCCAACGACCACCATCTCTCTCCTCAAAAAAGAAAAAACACACTATGTAGCAGCCACATCGAAACAGCAAGGATTGACCGTAGCAAACCCAGAAAAACCAAAAAGAAGCCGTCTACAACCCATTCCAGTAGTTCATGATCATGATGCGCAAAAGTGGTGGATTCCGCGCGATGTACACACCAGCCACATCCACCAGCCATCAACTCTCCCCACCACCACCACAGAGCCCTTTCTCCGCCATCAGTATCCGCATCCACGCTCCCTCCGTCCCCCCACCGAACCCTTCCGAGCAGACAGCCCATCGTTCGGTGGAGGCAGCCACCCTGGCGAGCCGTTTACTGCCAGACGCTGTAAGAGCGGCGGATAGCAGCACGCTTCGCAGCCTCGGAAACGCCCTGAGCACCAGCAGTCCCGTTGGCGGCGGCGGCGGCGGCGGCGTCACCAGTGCCCTGCGCCGCCTCGGCATCAGCAGCAGCATCAGCAGCGGGGGTCGCCGCAGCATCAGCAGCAGCATCGGCAGCCGGCGTCGCAGCAGCATCAGCAGCAGCAGCAGCATCGGCAGCAGCAGCATCGGCAGCAGCAGCATCGGCAGCCGGCGTCGCAGCAGCATCAGCAGCAGCAGCAGCATCGGCAGCAGCAGCATCGGCAGCAGCAGCATCGGCAGCCGGCGTCGCAGCAGCATCAGCAGCAGCAGCAGCAGCAGCATCAGCAGCCGGCGTCGCAGCCGGCGTCGCCGCAGCCTGCTCGGCGGCGGCGGCCTCGTCAGCAGCAGCCTGGTCGGCAGCAGCCTGGTCGGCGCCGTCAGCCTGCTCGCCTGCCTGGGCCTCGGCACCGGCGGCGGCCTGCGCACCCGCCTGCTGGGCCGCCTGCATCGACTCGGAGATCTGCTGCTGCATCTTGTCGCCGGCGGACTGGGCGTCGCCGCCCTCGGCGATGGCCTGGGCCTGGACGGCCTTCACCTTGGCGTCCTGCGCGGCGAGCGCGAGCTCCTGCGCCTTCTTGGCCGTGTCGAGGGCCGCGGCGTCGAGCTTCGCGGCCTTTGCGATCTGGAGCTGGGCGATCTTCGCGGCCTCTGTGCGGTTGTTAGGCTGGTGTTCTGCGGGATGGGTGGATGTGGGGGAACAGGTGTGGGGAGGATGACTTACTCTCCTGCTTCTTCTTCTCGTCGTCGTCGTCGTCGTTGTTGATGCCGAGGATGACGAGGATGGCGTCGTTGCTGTTGCGCTTGATGGCGTCGCCGACGGAGCGGGTGGCCCACTTGGCCTCGCTGATGAAGCTGTCGAGCATTCCAGTGTTGACCGCTGGAGTACGTTAGTCAATGTTCTCTAAGAACCTTCAGATCATCTCTCCAGTGGAGAAATGGTCATGGCAGTAACGGGGATAAACTCACGGCCAGGCTTGACGGGCGAAGCCGCTGCCAGAGCGACGACGGAAGCAACGACGGCGGTGGAGTACTTCATTTTTGCTGATGTGGGGTATTCTTTACGAATTAATCGAAAGGAGGGTCGTTAAATAAGGCCGCGTCGAGCGTTGAAAAAAGGTCGTAAATAGAAGGGAACGGCGACGTGCACAGCACGAGATTTTAAGTAGTAAGCTTAAAAAAGAGCGTAAATTAGAGTGATGGCTGGTGAGCTGATGGGTGAAGGTCAGACCTCTTGGGCGCTGAGCCACCGGGGATTTATACCAATCCACCGTCAAGGGTCACAGGGGAAAGGGACTCTCACAGGCCTCGAACTGAGAGGCTGCCAAGAAGGGGAGCCTGAATCGGGGTGCGGTTTGACGCCGAGGCGGGAACGAGGTGCCTCCTGCGGACGAAGGCGACGGCACAATTCATCATGGTCATGGGTAGATTCGCTCACCAAGCTCCTACAAGCTATCGCGGCAAGAGCTGCGCAGGGAAAATTCAAAGGGAGGGGTGTTCATGGGGCCAGCCCTGCGCGGATGGCGCGTGCCCGGCCCAGGTGAAGTGCGCCACTTGGTGGGTGCATGATGGAAAGCGGCAGCCTGAGGCGTCTGCGGGCGTCTGGGCTTGTCGTGATTCGCCGGCCGGTGTGGCGCGATGAGGTGATAACGGCAGGCTGGTATGAGACTCCAGACGCGGCGAGTAGGGATTGGAGGCGGAAGCGGAGATGCTTGGCAGCGGGAGCGATGGAGAATTGCAGCGGAGACCCCAACGGCGATCAGAGGCCCAGGCGCGGCAGCGAATGGAATTCTCGTGGATTTGGAAAAGTCGGCCTTGGACGGTCGCGGCGGGCGCATGAGGCCTCCTCGTGGTGTTGCTGCGTTGCCGGTTTCAGGCCTCGGAGAGCCGCAACGGCTACCGTGCGAAGACTGCAACACCAGCACTCGCTTAGGGGCAAAGCCTCCAAAAGCAGGCACCAACGGCGGTAAGGCGTCAGTTAGACTTACAGCCACAGGTCTGGCTTCACTCAACTCCAGGATGCGAACGTCTGCGATGATCTACCGCACACTCCTTCTCATTTAACGTGCCCAGCGGAACACTGCTACCCGTTCGCGCGCGTGCGGCAATTCAATAAAGCACGCTACGAGTGTGTCAGTTCAGCAGATCTTTGGCTGCTTCGAGGAGAAGAGCGCAAAAATAAGAAATCAACAACTGTCAGCCCAACATGTGCCCCGACCAATCTGGAGGCGAAGCTTTTTTGGACCCAACCTCCCGCACCACAAGGCGGCCCGCCTGCCTCGTTCCATCCTACAGAACTGGGCTGAATGCTTCGGACTTCACACCATTCCAAGCATTCGGCCACTTTGATCCCTCGGCACCTTCCCAGCCAGCCGCCAACATCGCAACAGCAAGCAGCAACCCACCGCTCGCGGGGAAGTACGGGGTGGGCACTCGCGTTCCACCAATGGGCATCCCCACGTCATCGAATGCAAAATTTTCATCAAGCAACCACCCGATTGCCCGTTCTGGCTCCCCAGTTCGCAATGCAGTCATGGCCAGCAGCGGGAAATCCCAGCCATAACTGAATGAGAAGTTCCATGTCTCATAGACACGGTCGACGGTGGCATTAAACACGGCAAAGTCGATGTTGGGCGGCGGTGGGAGAACTCCGTTGACGGCGAGAAGACCTTGGTGGTCCGACGTCAGGTCAGGGTTCGTCCACATATCAGGCACACCCTCATACGTGACATACGTGCCGTTTTCGATAGGTAGAGGTGCCAGATTCTCCTTGACGTCGATCCAATGCGAAGGCACAGGCTT
Source organism: Neofusicoccum laricinum (assembly GCA_029906385.1). Taxonomy (NCBI): domain Eukaryota; kingdom Fungi; phylum Ascomycota; class Dothideomycetes; order Botryosphaeriales; family Botryosphaeriaceae; genus Neofusicoccum; species Neofusicoccum laricinum. The sequence goes on along the minus strand of CP123714.1, from coordinate 2,831,239 downwards.
CCCTTGCCGCTGCTGCCATTCTGCAGCAATCGAGAGCCCAAATTCCCAGTATGCCAGCTCAAATGTTGGATTGACGGTCGCATTCGGGTCGGTATTCTCGGAGACTGGATACATCGGCGGACCCAGATCGTACACACCTGCCGTCTCGTTGTAGAAGGCATACGAGCTCATCCATTCGGCCGACGCACTGAGTACATGATCCCACTTGGCCAGCGTGGCATTGTCCGGATTCCGCCGATACTCGAGCTCAGCGAAATAGGACGGATGGACTTGCTGCCAAATGAGGACCGAATTGATCTCTCCAGGTGCAGAGCGGCCGGTGGGATCACTCATCTTTCCCCACCTGGCGCCAGTGTATCCTTGCTGTTCAGCGCGCTCCAGAGACGTGGGTAGGAAGCGCTCATATACTCCGATACTCCCATCAAGCAGGTCCCCCTTTCCCCAGAGCTCCCAATGGACAAGATGCCAGAACACCATCTCCAAATGGAATTTTCCGTACCAGCCATTGTTGGTAAGGCCAGACTCCTGTGGTGGGTCCTTTCCGGCTTCGTTCACAGCAAGTAGGTACTGCGAGAGAATTGTCCGACGTTGGATCTCAGTTGCATTTGAATCGGAGACAGAGGTCAAATCCACGAATGCACCGCTGTCCCAATAGCTGCTCCACCATTCAGATGCAGCGGTCTTGACGGAAGTATAGGTACCGTTGGAATGTTGACTGTCCGACGTGAAAGTCGCAGTGAAGGTGAGCGAGTCACTTTGGGTGCCGAGGAAGTATCGATGCGTATTAGCAGCGGGGCCAGAAACAGTACCGTTCCCGTCCCAACTGACTCCAGTGAAATACGTGGTTGCATCAATGTTGTGCTCGATCTCGGCAAACCCGTTACTGTGTCGAAGCGCGGTAGTGTGGTTCGAGGTGGCGTTGAACAGGCCCACGAGGTTCTCAAACTTATTCTTGTCTATTGGATATGGGTAGTCGAAGAAGACCGACAAGGTGCCGTTCCTCAAAAGTGCGGACTGCACCTTGACAGCCAGCGAGTCAGACTTGGGATCTGATAGAGTCTCCACTGAGACATTGACTCCCCGAAGAGAAAACGACGATTGTAGGATGCCAGAGTACAGGTCCAGAGTCTGAACCGGACTTTCAACCTCTGATTCTTCGATAGAACTCCCATCCAAGGCGAAACCTATCCGGGCAAGATTGACTCTGTGGGGATTGGCAATCATCCACTGCGAAATGGCCGGCTCTGCAGGATTGGGCTGCGCGTAGTTGACCAGACGGCCGTGCGTCCACCAATCCAGGCCGGTGAAATCTTCCGGAGACGTTTGTCCGGCAATGTTCGGCAGCGAGGAGTTGTGCCAACACCACGAAGAAAGGGTATTCCATGGCACCACGGTCTGGAGCCCGGTGATGTCAGCGCCAAAGGCGAAATTCCCGTTGCCGACCTGCATCGGGGTGTCGTAAGAGGAGGCAGAGCCATTGCGGCGGGGATTGAATTTCCGGACGACTTCACGCCGGTTAATTGGAGAAGCGGTAGCAGAGCCGGCCAGAGAGGCCACGGCTAAGAAAGGCCATGCTCCGGAGATGCGCATGGCAATGTGTGAGAAGACCAAAGGCCGGGGTACTACAGCCTCGAATGCTGCTCATGACGGCTCCGAAAAGGGCGTTCCCCCGGGCTTTAAGGATGTTTGCCGCCTCCACCCTTGGCGTCGATGACATGACTCTGGATGAATGCACGATGGGGCATTCCCCGCGCCCCGCACTGATCGGCATTGGCGGTGGCCATTTTCCCCGGAAGATTGGCCAGGTGCCTGAGCACGGGGCAAGGACGCCCATGCTGGCAAAGTCGAGGATGAAATCGGAGGAGCAAAAGCGGCGATGGAAGCTCGCACGAGAGCACGGCCTGGAGTTGCAGGAGGACGAGAGCACAGGGGCCGGGAGGAGGCCTGGCCGAGCGAATGAAGAAGTAGAAACCGCCGATCCGTTCCGGCGCTCGCGTGGAACGGAACTGTGGGTCTGTTGATGACGGTTCCTGGCGACAACAATGCTGCGCAATCGTGTCTTTGGTGCCTGTTGACACCGCTGCACCAAGCGTGCGAATGCGGCTCTTTGTTGCGGGTGCGGGGCAGCACTCACGGCCGGCACGCTCGGAGCGGCGGAGAAGGCGCGGCGCAGGTGGTGTGGCGGCCTTGCTTTTCGGGCATGGGCAGCGCAGATGCTGAGTACGAGAACCAGGCAGCGGCCGTGCACATCCCGCGGGCACCGGCGTCGTCATAGCTAGCCTTCCCGTCGCTCGCTCCAGCTCGTTGTTTCACTGCCCTGTCAGCACCACCAGCCCGTCACTTCACCCATCCGCCCCAGCCAATTCCACACACGCCCTCGTTGCATCCAGCGCCCAGCGACCGCAGCTGCACCCATCCGGCACTCCCACGAGACCAGCCCGCACGTCCGCCGGCAAGCACCGCGCCGTCGCCCAGCCGCACACCAAGCGCACCGCCTTCCTCGTCGCAAAACCACCAGCACCTCATCCCATGCCCTAAAAATAACCCAGCCCTCAGCACAACCTCCAGCCTACCACGTCTCCTCACTCCCGCCAACCCAACCCAACCACGAGCACCACCACCACGTAACCGCACCGCAAGCCCACCACCGCAATGGCCTCGGGCGTCGGAATCTTCTTCGGCATCCTCATCCTCCTCGTCGTCATCGGCGCCGTCTCCTGGGTCGCCTACACCCGCATCCGCGCGAAGCGCCTCGGCCTCCCCCCTCCACCGCTCAACCCCTTCGCCCGCGGCTCGCGCAGCGACGTCGGCGCCGGCGGGTACCCAGCCCCGGCGCCGGGCGGCGTCATCGGGTGGGTGAACGACAAGATCAGCTCGCTCCGCGGCGGCGGGCGCGGCCGCAACAACACGCGCTACGCCGCCGGCGCGTACGAGGAGGCCGGCACGGCGGCAGCGGGGCCGCGCTCGCGCGCCCGCGGCACGCTCGACCCGGACGAGGCGTGGGACGCGCGCGTCGGCAACGAGGCCGACTACGGCTACGGCTACGAGGAGGAGCAGGAGCTGGCCCTGCGCGAGCCGACGCCGTACGGCGCGCCCGGGCCCGGCTACGCCGGCGCTGGCATGTACGCGGCGCCGGGGGCGGGCAGCGGCGCTGGGTCGGAGCGCGGGCGCAGCCGGACGCGGGAGCTGGACGAGCGGTACGACGAGGAGACGGGACACCGGGGAGGAGCGGCGGCGGCGGCGGCGACGACGCGCGACGATCCGTTTGGCGACAACGCGGAGCGCAGCGATTTGCGCGGCGTCAGCCCCAGGCCCATGGAGTCGGGTGGCGCCAAGCAGGGCGGCAACCACAGCCCGACGGAGTCGCGGAGGAGCTTGTTCAGAGAGGATGTTTAGAGTCGGGTGCATCAAGCATTGGGTTGGGTCCTTTTTCCTTTAGGCTTCGGAATTTCTACATAAGGTCGTTGGCGGATGGGCGGGATGGGGGTGGATCCGTCGGGACACAGTTGATATTGAAGAGTGCGTCTGTCTGTGCGTGGGCCGTCTTATCCTCATGCAAGGAGTTTTCGCCTGAAAAGCGGAGGTGGCTTGTATAATCTTATTGGTACAGTTTCCTTGGTGAGGTTTCTATTTTTCAGCTTCCTTCTCGATATCACCCCAGCATAGTCGTGAATTGATTGTATTTGAGATGCCAATGGGTACCAATGTATCTATCCGCCCGTCCGGAAGACCTGCCGGTAAGAAAGGGTCGGCGTCAAAGTTTCTTGAGGCCGGTTTCCTTCGTATCTGCAATGCCGACCCAATCCCGTTCCCTGATCATCATGGCCATGCCAAGGGTTACCGTATCACGCTCGGTCCTCCATACACCCCACCCACGTGCGAATGCTTTGACCACCAAAACCAAAGTTCTAGACCGGGCCCGATCACCATTGATCTAACCATCATCACCAAGAGCGCTGAGGGCACCGAACATGTTGCCGCCCATCTGCGGCTTCAGGCCGGCCTTCGTGCCCTCCCCCTGTCCCTGTGCCTTCTTCTTACGCTTCTTGTTCTTCCTCTCCGTGAACGCCCTGTCGTAAAGCTCCTTCGGATCATCCGCTAGGCTCGGGAAGTTCTCGATGGCGGCCAGCAGGTAGCTCTCTGGGATGGCCTCTTCATCGTCCGCTGGAACAGGGTCGAAGAACTTGCCCGCAGAGGGCAAGCCGTCAAGGCGCTCATGCGTGTCCTTGACAGCTTTCTGGATATCTGGGTCCGCATAAATATCCGTCTTGTCAGCAGAATCGACGGGGTAGCCAAGAAAGACGCCGAGGAATTGGCGGAGCATGCGGAGCGAGTACCAGACACCCTGCAGCTGTGCGACCCGGTGGATGTACGGCCATTCGAGCTGTCCATGGTGGCTCTGCAGTAGTCTCAAGACTTCACGCTTCGAGGCCTGGCGCTCGCCATTGTAGACTAGCTTGTCACACAGGTAAAGCGCGCCGTAGAGCTTCCAGAAGTACAGCGGTCCGCGGAGGTGCAAGTCGCCAGAGTTGACCATAAAGGCACTAATGTTGGCGCTCAGCTCTTGACACATCACCACAATCTCTGCTTTCTTGTACCTAAAGCGAGGGATGATAGAGGGAGCGATTCGTTGGCCTCGGCGCCCGTACTCCTGGATTGTGAATTGGGAATCCATAGGAAGGGAGACAATCGAGCAGCCCAGGTTCCTCAGATCAGCTGACAGACTCCATGCAGAAGCCCGTGTAGGGTCATCGATGAGGAAGGGTAGGAATATGGAGCAGTTGCCCTCGTAGGTGGTCTGCGGAGTATGCAGCTTGGTCTGGCTTTTGTGGGTTACTATAGCGTAGGAAACCTGATGAATAAGCTCAGAAACTCTAGGATCCAAGATCTTCGTTTGCGAGTGAACCAGATATTGGAAGTAAGTCACGGCATCCTTCTCAGTTGCACGAATTTGGCGCTGTTTTGTTGATGCGAGACACGGCTCCTCGAAGTAGTCCGATGGAAAGGGTGCAGACTTTCCCTAATTAACAGTTAGTGAAAGGTTCACAAGAGAGAAGCATGGATACGCGTACCGGAAAGACAAGAAAATTTGAGCGATATTGATTGATGACCAGCTGGCCAGGGCCCGTCCGACCATGGATTGGAGTATACTCCTCAAACCATGCCTTGTACTCTGCAGCGGACGAATCCAAGGACTTCGCCTCCTTGACAAGCTCAGTAAGAGACTTGTGAGGATCCTGTGTAAGAGCAAATGCCAGAAGAGCTAAGTCTTTAAGGCCGAGACGCTCGGCAATGCGTTTGGGGTGAAATTCGATACCCTTGAGAACAGTCCGGCGGGGAAAGGTCGCCAAGGTTACATCCTGGAAGCGCAAGACAGATCCTTTCGGGCCAAGGTCGAATACGAGCAAGTCCGTGTCTGAGCTGAGAAGCCAGCATTCTACCTTCTGGCTGATGCGATGGACGACGTCCGCACAAAAGACATCTGCTTCGGCGGGAACCACGAAAACACGCTCGGAGAACTTGCTCTGCTTGAGATGATCGATGACAGCCGGAACAAGAAAAGGTGCGGCCGGGAGTGCGGTAAGTTTCTCGGGAAGAGAGGTGGGTGCGCTGAATAAGTCGCCATTTGCCTTCGGAGGAGTACAGCGGACCTCATTGAGATGTTGATTCTTGAAGTTCTGGAGCTGAACTACGGACGAGTGGAGACGGTGAAGACGAGTGCTATGCTTAGCCGCAGGCAGGGCTCCGTCGAAGAAGATTGCTACGCTTGATTTAGTCAATTGGATACAGTCGAGCAGTCGGCAGGATTCACGTACACATTGACGTTGTGCGACTCGAGACTTGTGAGGAAGTCGACGGCGACAGCTGCTACTTCACCATGCGATGGCATGGCCTCGAGAGCGTTGCGCGCATGGTATCTTCCGGCGACGGCACGATGATAGGCGTGGTAGGCTAGGCTCGGACCGTCAACGACGACGTAATTCTTCGCGGGATCTTCTGTGGCATCTGTAGACGAGCGGGTCGCATGGTCCTGCCAAGCAGTTCCGAGCTCGACAGGGGTTCCAAAGTCCTGCATGTGGTACAGGAGGCGGTGGATCCCCATGGCTGCTACCGAGCGCGTGAGTGTCGCGACGGGAGAAAGTTGGGCGCAGAGCCGTGAGTTGTGTGGTCGCAATGCCTGCGCGGCGCCACTCCGGCAGCGCTAGTCTGAATGAAGAAAGCATCGGACCCTGGCTGCTGGGTGTGCTCTCTGGCGTGCTGAGACGAGTGTTCTCAATTCACGTTTAGAACTAAATCCTGAACATTAAACGAGATGTACCGGGGCGCTCGACTAGTGGCCATATGCACAAAAGAGAGGATCAATGAGAGCCTGACAATGAGCAGCCTCATTCGAGTGGTCTACACATCTGACTCCTCGGGACCGTCCTTTCCATTCTTAGGTCTACTGACACAAGTTGCTGAGAAACGACTTCTCTATGCTTGTTTCGTGGCATCTCAATGAATCCAAGGCTCAGGCCACACCACGGACATGGGCTCTTGCCGAGTTTCGCTGTACACCATGTCAGCAAATCCCATGTGACAGCAAGCCACTGTCAGATTACCTGTAGTAGAAACTCTCCTGGCCATCCTGCCGTTCAGCAGCATCAAGAAACACGTCGAACACAAACGCCATCTTCCTTTTCAGAACCCGCATGATAAGCCGAAGCAAGTTTCGAGTCAAGCGGAACCATCTTGGGAGATTGTTGCATGTTCGAAACTCGGACCAGTGGGCTTTGAGATACTTGTATCTGCGACGCAACCACAAAACTCTCGTCCTATTCGGTAAAGGGTAACGAATATGGACGGTATAAGCCACAGGCACGAGGCCATCTTCCCTCTCGTCACCCTTGTCCGAGTATTCTTCTGGCTGATTGATTGCTTCGATTGTGCCACCGCCATTCGCGTCGTCCAGTTCCACGTTTCCGTTATCTGAAGTCTGTGCAGCTGAGTGACCGTGCTCAAAACTCCGCTGATCGTGTACGTCCGCGTCCGTGTTACTACCCAGCCGGTGGGTGGCGATATTATCAGTGGAGGCCCTTCTGTCGGCATCTTCGGCATCTTCGGCATCCTTCTTAGCCCATATGTCCGCTATTGTTTCCTCTTCTTGATCGAGCATACCCCGATAATCATCGTATTCTGGGTTTTCAAGATCCAGTTCGTCAAGCCAGGCAGCAAATCTCTCTTTCCGGTATGCCTCTACCATCTCTTCTTCTTCTTTGTCCGACGGTATCCTTTCAAATGAGCCCAGAATACCTTCAACACACCCGAAGGCTTCTGATGTATCGTCCACCAGTTCGTCCAAGTAGCATGATGGGGCGGTATTTTGTTGGTCTCCATCAGGTTTCAAAGACATGACTGCACAACCAGTACGTATCAAAGTGTCCAACAGAAGGTTGTCGTACTGATTTGTGGGGGCAATATTCTGCGGTTTTTTCTGGAGGATTTCTTCAAACTCTCGTAGCTTGTCAAGGTCCCATACCGGGGGTGGGAGTTGGGAGAAGACCGAATTTGAAGGTGTTTCGTCTGGCTGTTCCGGAGGGGACTGCTTATATTCATCGTCGAAACCACGAGATTTTCGAGTTGCCAGAGAAGGAGGAGTTTGAGGAATATTAAGCTCCTTCTTGCGGCGGTCCTGAGAAGACGCAGACCGTGGAGGGCTCGCGGTGTCTCCCATCGTGAGATTCTGAGTCGTACGTGTTTGTGGTTGTAAAGTTATCGATACGTTATTTGCCTCGAATCAAAGAGCGTCCCGATATTGTCCAGATGTTGAAATGAGGGTAGCAACGCTAACGGCGATAGTGAATGGAGAGCTGTTCACCAAAATGTAGACACGAACGGTGGTATACGCGTCGAGAAAGGCGTCTAGACAAGTTTCCCGTAACATCTCAGGCAGCCTCTTTGGCCATCTGCAGCTTCCGGTGGGCGTGAGGTCGTAAGTGAGAAGGCGCTCGGGTTTTTTTTTGCACCTTCTGATTTCGTCGATCCCCTTCTGCAGCCTTGAATCACATAAAGATGTAAACAACGTCCATAGGAGCAAGATCGTTGAATTTCCGATCCGTGCTGTGGGAATATACACCATCTCGTGGCAGTCATCGACATAGGATTCCGAGCATCGTCTGTCAGATAAGCTTTCAAGTGTGATTGTTTACATAGCGCGTACTTGCCAGAAACACAGATGGCTGAGTGGATCACTGAGCATTGAAGTTGTTCTCAAAGAGGTATGCGTGATAAGTTTTAGAGCTTTTTTCTGCTATTAGGGTATTGTTAACGAACGGTAGGCAGCCGTGAATTAAAAGTATATACAATGCCAAGTATCGTCCAGCTGTGATGAACAGCATCGACCGTCTCTTTTAAAAATTCATCCGCAAGAGCAAAGCACTTCTACGTGGTTCAACTCTACTCAACGCCATTAAAATGCCCCATCCAAAGGTCCTGGCCTCTGGCACAGCATCACCAAGTTCTCTTATGACACATCTCGCATCTGGTATCCGATTCAGGTTGCCATCGCAACGTGCAGGCGCCGATGATGACGGGGCAGACTGACCCATTTACTGGGCCTTCTTCGCCTTTGCGAGCCTGCGCTCGCGCCTCCTCTTAGCGGCCTCCGGACCAGACTCAGTGTCAAGAACGTAATCCCACCAGCGGAAGCTGCTGGCGTAGTTGCCGATGAAACGCTCGTGGTGGACGTCGTGGTGCTCGGCACCAGCCCAGAAAGGCAGGAAATGGTGCAGGCTCCACGGGAACTCGTAGCCGCTATGGGCGTCGATGGCTTGGAACAGGCGGGCGACGATCCACACGTACATGGTCAGGATGTGGAGATCCTTAGTGACAGCACAGTAGAGGATAGGAGAACCAACGGTGCCGAGACCGAGGACAAGAACCTCAATGGGAGAGGCGTACTCAGCAGCCAAGCCGAATGGCGCAGAGTAGTGGTGGTGGATCTTGTGGATGTTCTTGTAGAGGTAGGGGAAGACGTGCATGGCGCGATGGGTCCAGTAGTGCCACGAGTCCTCAAGGACGAAGAAAATGGCAATCTGGTAGGCCATCTTAAGCGGCGACGGGAACGGAACGCTAGTCTCGAGACCGAAGAACTGAGCCATGGGGTGGAACAGCCAGATCTGGGGAAGCTCAACGGTGAAGTGGCTCAGCAGCACGAGGGCGGCGCACTGCCACTGCTCCTTGGCGGTCGGGATTTTGGCCTAGTGCCGCGTCAGCAAATCCGTCCGCTCGAGACCAGTGGCGGAACTATTCACAGCCTGAATCTTGTACTTGTTGAAGTAGGGTATGGAGTCGATGATGATCCACGGCAGAGAGCGACCAAAATAGACGGCCTCGTGCATGACGAACGACATGATACCAGTGGCCAGGACATCGTTGTTCATGTAGGTGTACCAGGCGAGCCAGAGGCGCTCAAAGTAGTTGAGGGAGACATTGTACTTGGAGATCTCCTCGAACTGGTCCCAGTAGGTGCCGCCGGGCGCCGCGGTGGTAAAGTTCGAGAAGGCGGCGGTTGTCGAGTTCCTAGCGGCGTTATCAGCAACGGGGCACGTTTTGGGGGGGCACCGGCGCGTGGCGTACATTTTGGCTGCAAAGCTGAACCCGGCGAGCAGGAAGAGAACGACAGACAGGTGTAGGGGGCCAGAGGTGGGCGACGGAGGTCTGGGCGCGTCCTGGCGGTGGTCGGGAGTTAGTTGGGCGGGCGAGGGCGAGGTTTTGTGAGCTGCACGCTCGGAACCACACCACACGGGAAGCACACTTCCGGTCCCTGAGCTTAGATGGCGCTAGGCCCAGCGCGGCTTTCGCTAAACCGCGTCCGCGCCCGCACGATCTCGCTGGCGGTGCAAACATGCCCCCAACGGAAAACGCCCCAGCCGGAATGGCGACAGCATCGTCAGACAAGCACCTGTGGTCTGCGCCGCCCTTCCATGCGCCCACCCAGCCCGGGGCGCCATCAGCCCATCATCACACAATTTCCACGCACCGTCCCCAGCCGCGCTAGAACATCAAATTTCCCCGGCAGTCGCAGGGCTGGCCCCCGGCTTCTGCAGCCAATCACCGTCGCCCGCCACCGCGCCTGCTGCCTCGACGATCTGTTCGAGAAAACCGCTGCGCTTTGCCGCACACCGCCTGGTCTTGGGGCGCTCTTCTCGCCAGACTGCACGCCTACGTGTGCGTTTCCACCGCAGCTCCAGAAGTCCCCAGTGTGTTGCTGGCACTTTTGCCACCGCACCTGCTCCTGCGTCAAGATCTCCATCTTGCATTGTCTCTCCGTGGCCCGCGCTGCTCTGATTGGCGCTCCGATAACGCGCGACTTGGCCCGACACGGCATTCCTGTTCCTGTTGTAGGGCTCCGCGAAGCCTCTTTGCGCCTCCTGCTGCTCTGCACACTCCAGTGCCAGTGTCTCGCCCGGGAATGGTTGATTAATCTTCCCGTCGCCTCCCGCGATTACTCACTGCTCAGGTCTAGTTTTTCAGTCGCAACTGGCGTCTTGATTATCCGCCACCAAGCTACGAGCTAACAAGCTCCAAAAAGGTAATGGGCTCGCTGATCCACATCTACGCCACGCAGCATCACCCTCGGAAAGTCCGCACCACGTCTGGACTGATCCTGAACCGATGACTGCGTCTTTGTGCCCTGCTGCTGTCTGCACTCGGCAGCTGTCCAAGATTCTGGCGCTGCTCTCACGTGTTTTGCACGCAGGTTTTTCCATCGCCGAGTTTCATTACCGAACCGCCATTGCCGAATTCGGTTTTTTTTGAACTCAGCTTTCTACAACAATCTCTGGTTTCTTGGGCCGCCACACAAAAAATCGTTGTCTCATGTAACCGCGTCTCAAGAATATATTGAGCAAACGCGCCACACGAAATTGCGAAAGGTATGCGAATGAACTGTGAGGTTTCTAATTGCCGAAGAAAAAGAAAGATGCAGAACAGTGTGTGGAGCATCTGTTTTGAACAAGACCCGTCAAGCTCAACTCAAACTTAGCCACAGGCAGTTGACGCATTCATCCAGACGCAAAAGCCCTGAAGACAGTAAGTCAAAGTTCTCCGAAAAAATACTTCAATCTGCACGGGGTAGTACTTGCCGAGCGCACCTCACGAAGCCGTCTGCTGCTGGTCCCATATGTACCAATGGGAGGGCTTGCGTAAAAGATCAAAGCCTTGGTACGCAGCATTTCACTAGACAGACATCCAGTCTCCCTTTGGAAGAATCATTTACTCCAATATTCTTAGCGTTACGTTGTCCATCCTTACTTCATTTACACGTCTAACCTCTTTGCATGCTTGACCTCAAATCCACCCACAAATTCCCTTATCTTTCCATAGTCTTGAAAGGCTGCCGAGTCTTCGAACTTTGCATGATGAGCAACTTCGTCCCACCCAGTAAATAGCACCCATTCTTCCTTGTCCTCAGCTTCCTTCTCGATCCGCCACCCGCCAGCAACGCTTCTTGGCGTAGTGAAACTTTCGACGTTGTGCTTGACAGCATCAAATGTGTGTGAGAAGCCGCTGCGCTTATCCGACGCAATGAAATGCCTGCCGATTACCATGACTGGAGCGTCAAGGGGCAGCTGCGGCTTCTCAACATCGATGTGGAACATCCACTCAACGGTGACCTGGTCCCTGAGGAGCTCCAGAAGGTCTTGGTTCGCGGGCGAAGGTAGCCACTCGTCGAAATGATGCGCGACCGACGGCCATGAGCCGACGATGTAGAACGAGGCCGGATGCTCAATCTGAACAAAGTAATGGAAAGTCTGGTGGGCGAAGTCCTCCATGGCCTTCTTTGCTTTCCGGAGGTTCGTCTGCAACTTGGGGTCTTGGAAGGAGGCGTTAGACTTGAGGCGGAGTAGCGCGAGTTCGGTGACGGTCATTTCGGCAACTGCATCAGCTTCCGCGCCGTGGCGGGTGGCTGCTTGACAGTGTGACTGCGGCCAGAGACAATTGATTGTGCGCTGTGACTGCCGCACGACTGCTTCGAGGCTCTGTTGTGCAGTTATAGAGCCTGCCGGCCTGGCGGATCAGGCAGTCGTGGTGATGCGGCATTTTCGGGGCATGGGACGCGACGGCGGCCGAGGGCGCGCGTGGCGGAAGGACATAAGCGCCACCGCGGGCGCACGCGTGCTGCGAGTATGCGGCCGCGGTCTGATGTCGAGGCGCGCAGCAGGTGAGACGGGCTTGCGCGCGCGGTGGCTTTGTGCAAGGCTACCACGGTGACGGCTGTCGCTGGGATCCCGGGGCGCGGTCGGCGGGCAGAACAGAACGCGGCGGACCGGGGGGACTGCCTGCACGCTGATCGACGGCTTGGCGTGCAGCCCTCTCGCAAGCCGTGTGTGTAAACGACGACCACCCATACCTCCCCAGAGCCCCCCGCCCAGTCTCTGCGAACACCCTCCACTGTCCGCCGCCGCGTGTGTCGAGGCAGTCCCGCTCCCGCTTGCCCACGGCCCACCGCCCGAATCGCGTCCCAGCCAGACGCGGTCCAGGCATCCGAGCGCCAGCTCCAGCGCCGGGCATTTAATCGATCGACCACAGCACACCGTGCCCGCCGCGCTGCCTCCAGATTTTGCGACACGCGACCCTCGGGGCCTCAAAAGCCAGACTCGCCGGCACGCTCCAGCCCCAGCACCGCACCACAGCCTCGACGCGCGCCCGCGCCCGCCAGCCACCGCTCTTTGTGCGGAGCCCCACCTGCGTCCCGTCCACACGCAGACAAGCAGCCGAACAAGATGCCCTGCTTCCAGGGCCTGGCCGTCAGCATCCACACGCCTGACGGCCCGCTCCCCGAGTACTCTATCCAGAAGAACTCTCGCGCCCACCGCATCACCTCGTACATCCCCGTGCCGCCAGCCAAGATCCCGCCTGGCGCGATCAAGCCCGAGCAGTCGACCTTCGCCATCTCCATCACCCTCCTCACCCCCGGCCTGAACGTCCCGTACTCGACCCCGAAGCCCACCGCCGAGGACCCATACCCGCGCCCCAAGGTCGTCGGTGGCTTGCCCGGCTACGGCAACGAGCGGGGCAAGTATGGCACCGTGATCGGACCCTACATTCCGCTGACGTCGTCGCCCAACGAAACCATTGCCGCGTACATATACTTCGACGGCCGCGCGAAAGAGGAGGTGGCAACGCTGCTGCGGCGAGGTGAAGAGACATGGGTCAACTCGCGCTGGGTTAGCGTGCCCGAGTCGGAGGGAGGTGGCCTTGCCGAGCGGGAATTCCTGTTCCGCGAGGTTGGTCTAGAGCGCTGGCTCAACGGCCTCGATCTTGAGGGCAAGGACAAGGATGTGGCAGCCAGGATAGAGCGGCGAAGGCAGCGTCTGGAGAAAAAGAGGCGGAAGAAGAGGGAGCAGAAGGGCAGCGACGACGATGACGACAATGAAATGGACTCGGATAGGAAAAATACGGCTGCCAGGAATGGCGTGCTGCGCTACGGTGAAGACAAGACGGTAGAGCCGCTATCGGGAGACGAAGGCCTGTTTACCTCAGACTCCGATTCGGAGGACGAGCCGCCCATGCCTGAAGCTGCCGGCCAGATCAAGGTTGCGCTATTCCGAGTCCTGGCTTCGGGAGAGATCAAGAGAGGAGAATACTCACCACAGTTTGACGCCCATGACGACGATGATGCCGCAGGTGCGAACGGCGACTCAGGCAACGGAGACGCAGACGTCGACCACACTACGAGTTTTGCCAAGCCGAAGACGCTGGATCCCAAGTCCATCAGCACTCAGACTGTGACGGGAATTGACCCTCCGGACAAGCCCTACGCCGTGTTCACGTTCCTCTACCGTGGCGAGAGTAAGTCATTCTCCAATCTCCAGAAAGTCGGCATGGATCATCGCATTTCTAAAATTATTTGCAGAGCAATTACGCAAGATGGGCATCCTGCAAGCCCCTGGCAGTGCCCCTAAGACTCCTGCAGCTACGAAGAGGAAATCAGGCCTTGATTTCTCGGCCTTGAAGCCACTGACGACGACAGGCACTAGAAACTTCGCCGGCTACCGTGACCCCAATGCCTCACCAACTAAGAGGGGCAAGGGTGGAAAGGTCAAGGACATCGACGACATGGACAGCGATGCTGAGGATGATGACGACGCACACACCGGCGCGAATGACGATGATGTTGAAATTAAGACGGAGGGCAAAGGCATGCTGTCGCCGGAGGACGTGGCCAGGCAGGGAGAACTTGCGGAGGGCGTCCGCAAAATCAAGGCGAGTTCTGCACGAGGCTGGCCCTGGCTTTCAATCAGTATAGTAACCCCAGATTCAGCTCAAGCGAGCCCACTCCGCCGACCCCGTCCACGACGCCTCGCCTACGAAATCGCCCCCAGCCTTGGACTTCCCGCCAAGCGGCTCAGCCAGTGCAGCCCTGTCACCCGGCAGCGAAGTGCCAACAAGCGCCGCGGCCGCCCTCGCTGCCAAGGATATTGTCCCCGACGCGGCCACTGTCGGCTCGCCATTCAAAAAGCAACGCGCCAGCCTACCCGGCTTCGACGAAGGCGTGCGCTCGAACCTCGGCTCGGCGCTGGCCAACGCGGCGATTTCGTCGCCGCCGCTGCTGCAGCCGCGCAGCATGAGCGATAGCAACGCATCTGGCCAGAGCGGCGTGGCAGCCGCGTCGATCGGCGGTATGATCAAGCGGGAGGAGAGCACGATGGAGGAGGACGAGGAGCTGTGATGGTTGGTGCATTGGCAGCGGATGATGGGTTGATGGAGCAGTTGGGGGATTTTTTATCGCATTCGTCGTCATGTCATGTCCAAACGAAACATGGGAAATGGAGGGGAGGAGTTCATCGGGGTTGCATGCGTACGTGTCTGGATTAGCCAGTCGAGTCGAGTCGAGTCGATGTGTGTCTCTCTGCTTCTCTGAATGAGGAGAGCTTCCTGCTGAACGGGGTAGAGGGGAAGGACTGCATTCATGGACGGTGCAGGGTTCGTGGGTGGATGGCAGGGGTGGCATTGGTGATGAACAACAACTGGATAGGATACGGTTCGATCATGAGAAAAGGGGCAGAAGCAGCAAGCAGTAGTAGTAGTAACACTACCATCTTCGTTGATGAGCAAGAAAGAGGATCGAAACCAATCACAAAGCAACACCAGGGGATCTCAGTGAGCCAGCAAAAACAGGCAGGCAGGCAGGCAGGCAGGCATTCTTTTTCCTATTCTTTCTGTCAGCGTGTGCGGTACGCGCACTGGTTGCGCTATCGGTTGGTGGCTGGCTGGCGCTTGTTTTTGGAGCACGGAGCCCTGTTTTGCCATGCGAGCAGAGAGTTTTGTCGCAAAGCAAGGCGGACAGGCGTGAAATGTGAAACGAAATGGCATGTTTGTTTTTTTCTGTCCCCTTTTCCTTACAAATTTCCTCGTATACCCCGAGTTGGGGAAGAGGTGGCCGGCTGGGGTCTTTTTCCCTTCGGATCAAGCCGGCGCAATTGTTGATCTTGTCGAAGGTAGAGAATCGGAATGGGTTCTTGTTGCATTTCGGGGGGATGTAGATAGCAGTTAGTCGGTTTGGTGTTGGATCATTCATCGCTGCGCACACAGATACCTTTCAGTTAATGTAATCGCCGATTAGACTAATGAGAAGGGTTCCTCGTGCAGACTTCCCTGCGTGCAGTCCCTTAACATTAAAGGCATGTTAAATTAGTGATGGAAGAAACGGAGTTCATGTGAAGTCTATCTAGTAACACAGATTCATTCGAAAGTAAAAAAAAAAAAATACAGCTGGGATGAGAGAGAAAGGCTGGATGGGAAAGGGGAAATGGGATAGATGGGCTCGGTGGGGCGATGATTGGTGCGTCGCCCAGCTTGTGACTTCGGCGGTCTGCTCTCACCTCGCTCAATATCCGCTAGTGAATGAAAACTTGTAGGGGGTATCGCAATTTCACCGTATTTCTACCGTGATAAATGTTTTTGGTGTTTTCCTCCTCTTTCTCGTGTCAAAACATATAGAGCTAGAACTCAAGGAGAACAGAGAAAGAATAACACAACAGAACAGGAAAGTAAGACAAGTGGAGGTGTCAATCTACCCATCCAAAGACTCTCCGGTCATCCACTCATCGCATTCAGACGATCGTGACAGGCCGCCTCACGGCAGCTGCTTCCCATCTCCTGCGGTCCTCATCGTTCGCAATCTCGAAGACCGCAACTCGCTCGTATGCTGGACCTGACTTAAGAGCCTCTCCTCGCCTCTTCTTCAGCACGATTCCAGTCTTCTCCGCGATCAGGAGAAAAGTCAGGATATCCCCGGGTCCGATTTCCAGGCGGGGCGCGTCCACGTCGACCATGAGATTGACTTCGAAGGCCTGATCCTGGTTTTTACAAGGTGGACAAGCGAGAGTCCCACGAGCTTGTTCGGTCTTGTAAGCGTCTCCATCGAAAAGGCCGCTCTGCGGATCCTCGTGTTTCCGGACCTGGAGCTCCAGGGTGAGACCTGCCGCTTGAATGTAAGCGCCAGGTTTGAGCGGACCGAACAGATTGCTGGTGGCTGGGTGGCCGCGCATTTCGAGGACTCGGAACTCGGGTCGGATTATTGAGCCGGAACTAGTGCTGACTTGACCGTTGATTGATGCCCACGACCAGGTAGGTGCGTAGTATCCGGTAGTATGGCGCACGTGGGGATTCCTAGTCCCAGAACCTGTCCGTTTCGATGTCCAAAGTAGAGATTCAGGAAAGCAGTGCTCCTTCCAGTGGCCGCATAGATATGTCTCGTACGCGTACGGGACCGCTTCTGCTGCAAGACCGGCAAGAGCTGGAAGGCGATCCTGCTCGAGGGTGAGTTCGCGGCCAGTGTAGTGCTCAACGAGGGCGAACCAGTTGTCGAGGAGCTTTCTGCGGTTATCGTACCTGGTTCGCTCGGCAATTTGCTTCTCTCGCTGAGGTTCGTGTAAGTGTGGAGGGAAGCAGGGCTGGGAACGGCCAGGGTGGCACTCACACCAGACCTCTTGCTCGCATTCCCAGGTCAGCTCTCCACTACCAAACCGCAAAACCCGTCGGCTTAGAATCCATTCTTGCAAAGACCACGCACGGCGAAACAGTGGGTCTGTATCTGCTGCGTAGTGCATGAACCTTTGGCCGGGGGAACCATCCTCGTTCTCGAATTTGAAGATTGAGAGAGAGGTGCGACGAACGTAGATGGGATCTCTGTTGCCAGTTGGAGGGTAGATAACCACCTGCTTGTCGTTTTTGCGGGCATTTATCATCGAGCCAAATATTCCATCGTGGCAATTTGCAGCACTGTCGGCAGAGATAGTGACTGTTGCTCCCTTGTAGATATCGCACATAGATGCAGAGTGAGCGTGCCAATCATCTTCGCAATCTTGCAGAATGCACAAGGAGTCGATCCAAAGGTATTTGAGACCGAGTTGTCGGGTGATAGAGACAGCGTCGCAGAAAGTCCGCGGAAGATGTTTCATAGGGATCGATCTCCTCCGGAGGTTGACGGTTGATATCGTACTTCTGATGGTTCTCAATATAGCCTCTTTGTTGCCCCAACAATGACTCAAGGCTGCATAATGCGCCTTCTCTCCGCTGGAAATGTATAGTTTCGGTTCTTCTCCAGTAGAGCCCACGTCGATCACGCGTCTGGGTAAGGTGCTCGGCTTGTTCATACACTGATCGTGTTTCTTCTGGCAGTTTTGCAGCCACACACTAGCTAGTTTCATTTCTCCCAGAGATGGTTCTTCCGAAGAAGGAGCATCCTCTGTCATTATGGAGGGCTGAGGTGGGGGAGTGCCTGATCCCAGTGGTCAGTGCCAGGTACTCTTCGCCGCAGCATCACAACAATAATCGTCGAATCGAAATCAGGCTCACTACCATCTTCCATGGAGAACTCAATGTTTTGAAAATTTCCCGTGTTGTTGCCCAAGGCATACGTCAGGATCAGGGAAGAATTCTCGTTCGTACCGGCTGCGTATTCCGCTTCGAGGGCGATTGTACCTTTCAAAGATGGGTGGCCAATGAGGGTTGTCAAGCCTTGCCGCAAGACTTGGCAGGAGGCACATCCATCATCTGCAGAGCTTTGGAGCTCACTGACGGTAGAAGTAGGGGTGCGTCCGTTCTCATCGAATCGTTCTTTGAGCGCCGACTTGTCGAAGTCTAGACACACCCGACACGACGTCTGCTTGGCGGACTCATGCAGTGGCGAGTTGCCCGAATTGGAATCGGGTGGTGACGTTGATAAGGTGGTGGTGGGGTCAATAGAGGCGGGATGACTTGCAGGTGGATCCAATTTTGAGCAGTGGTGCAGGCGGCGCCAGCAATGTTGAAACTTCTGCTTCAA
This sequence comes from Neofusicoccum laricinum, assembly GCA_029906385.1. Taxonomy (NCBI): domain Eukaryota; kingdom Fungi; phylum Ascomycota; class Dothideomycetes; order Botryosphaeriales; family Botryosphaeriaceae; genus Neofusicoccum; species Neofusicoccum laricinum. The sequence continues at coordinate 2,812,923 of CP123714.1, read as the reverse complement.
TGGCATTGCCGTGCGTCGAAAGATGGTCTGACGGATATGACATCTCCCTCTGATGCCAATTTGTACGGATCAAAGAAAAATGGTTTACAACTGTTGAGAGCGAGCGAGGTGCATGTGTTCACCGCTTCTGCGCAGCATCGCGAAGCTCAAGGTTTGCCACGTCGGAGACGGCAGCTCAGACAGGATAGGTGGAGAAGCTGACAGAAGAGTAGCACGGCGTTCGGTTCCTGAAAGCGCATCTCCTAGCCTTATTGCAGTAACTGTCCACGGATGCTGGTCAGAGGCAGTGCTCGTCCGTATTCGTGGCCACAGCCAGCGTTGCGGACCGTAAGGCTGCGGCTCTTTGGCAGCCACGTCACTGGAGATACCTGCTACGATCATTCGGAAGTCGGCTAGGTGTTCATCAGCTAAGTAACGGGCGTCGTAAGGCAGCCGGGGGCGGAGATGACTTCATAGTTGGACCGCCGCCAAGAATGACGATGCGGGCCGTGCGCACGCATCTGCATCCGCGAAAATTTGAGACGCGCGCGCGCCGGGCATTCAACAGCGCCAGGTCGCATTGCTCGCGCGTGCGCAGGGCTAGCAGCCATGCCATCTGGCAACGCAGAAGATTTAGCCAGAAGCCGAAATTGCATTGTGAAACACCAGGGCCATTGGCTGTACAAGCCAGGGTGCCATCACATCGCTAAGTCTTTTCCAGCCGCGTGACTCAACGGCGCGCGGCGGCTCGTGCCTCATGCTGCAATGTCATTGCGAGAACGCGGTGTGAGGAGCTGAGGCAAGAGCCGTCAGGCAGCGCAGATCGCACGGCGTGCGCGAAGGCGCGATGTTCAAGGTGGCGCAATGACCTGGCCGAGGGCGAAAATAGTTCAGGCAGCATCGCTAGGGGCTGGTGTTTGCGCTGGGCATGTGGCTGTGACGGGCTGAAACGCGCGAGCAGCGAGGGGAGCGAGGGAACCAGTGGAGAGCGTGACTGAGGTCATGGCGGCGGCGGGCGTCGCGTCGGCGCGTCATGCTGCCCGCCCAGGGTCCGACAAGCGCGACAGCAAATCGCTCGTCCTCTCCCCGCACACTCCCACCGTCAGTCCTCGACCTCTGCCGGACCACGCCAGCAAACACCCAGCCCGCCCGCCACCAGCCATGGCCCCCGACCTGAATTCCGTGCCTCCCTCGCCCCGTCTGTCGCAGCCCGCAGCAGCTGCGACCCAGGCTCCCGCGACCGCGCCCTCCAACCCCAACAGCAGCCACCAGAGCTCGTCTGCCACCGCATCCCACCCCTCGTCGCGCCGCGCGTCCCAGCTCTCACCCATGAATCCCCCGCCACTGCCGCTCGGTGCTGCAGCTGCCAACGGCCCTGCTCCAACCTTGCAGCCGCAGCAGACTACAATCCAGCCCTTTCCGCCCTTGAGCCCACACCTTCCAGGAACCGCTCCTCGTGGGAGCCTGGACGAGTCCGGCGTTCCCATGAGACACCCACGCCCGCTGACCGCTGCCGAGCTGCATCACGAGCTCGAGCTGGAGCAGGAGGCCGTGGTGAGTACTGCTATTTCCCCCTTCCCCTCCCCTCCGAACACCGCGCAGATCCCTCAGTGGGTTCCCGTGACTGATCTGCCACTCCGCACAGGTCAACCGCCTTACCCGCGAGCTCAGCGCACTCCGCGCGCACTCCGCCTCGGTCGCCAGCTCCGTGTCGTCCACCAGCACCTCGGCGCACCCGAGCACTTTCCTCTTCGAAGCGACAGACCCCTCGACCGTCCACGCCGGCGCCCTGACCGGCCCAACACACCCCACAGCCTCGCGCCGCCACCGCAGCTCCAGCAGCGTCAGCTGGGCCTCCCAGCCGCACCGCTGGTCCATGTCGAGCCAGAGCCAGACCCAACCACAACAGACTGACGGCGCGGGAAGCGGGGTGGTCAGTGGCAGCAACAGCACCTACGCGGCTGGCGTGGGTATGGCGAGGAGCCCGAGTCTTGGTGTGGGGACGAGCGCTGCGGCGAGGTTTGAGGAGGCAGCGCTGCACAGACAGGAGCTTGAGGAGGCGAAGAGGGAGAACGAGTTGTTGAGGAAGCGCATCAGGGAGCTGGAGGTCGAGTTGAGGGGAAGGGGATCCAGCGGAGGGCCGGCCGCAACAACTTCTCCCAGGGAGATCAGCGAGAACAGGGGCGCTCAGAGGGATGAGGCCGCGTCCGCTGCTGCGTCATAAGAACAGTGAAGTCATTGGAGGGGTTATTGGGGGAAGAACTCATGTGTGGCGTTATGGTTTGGGAAGTGAACTTTCCTGGGGGTCTTCTGGGTTGGTCTCAACTTGGTAATTTGAGAACCATGGTTGTTGGTAACGAGGCATTACTTTCGCACGGCGTTGGGCACGTCCAGGTTTGGCGGATTGAGGGGACTACGTAGTGCACGGCAGAATAGCTAGGTGTTATTGGAGTGCTTGGAGTACAATTTTTATTTCGAATGAAGACTTTGATCTTCGATTATCGTTGCGTAAAATCTGGGCATTGAGCTTCTGCATGTCTGCTTAATGAAGACATATTTTCACCACAATACCAGACCCTACGAATCCATTTACAGGAGGATTCCACTGGTGGCTAATGCAAGCTGCTCCTAACGAGCTACAAGCACAAATATATAAAGAGTTAAAGCATGTGTCCTGACGTAAAGATCTTCATCTGTAAGACGTAGTTAATCCCTTGAAATTATCCCTTCTGCATGGTTATAGGGGTCTAATAATTCAATTGAATTTCAGAGTTAGCCCCATTAGCTGGGTTGATACTTCAAATTCCAAGGGCCTACCACCATGCTATATTCACATTGATGAAATTGACATACTTTCTACTTATCAAAAAAACATTTCAATTTCCCCGGAAGCAAAGAACATGCCAAAAACCTAGAGAATATTCCCACCCTACAATAGCGGAGGAAATGTACGAAACCCAGGAGCATATAAAAATGTGATCCTAAGTCTGTCAATTGACCAGAACTCGAATCTGCCGAGGGTTTCGGTTCAATTTCCAGCTGGACTTTCAAGTTCCCGGAAAACTTGGGCTGTGTAAAGGTGTACTTCATGAGTGTGGATTTATCGGATCCAACTTTACCGGTATTCCAGAGTATCTGGCCAGGGGAACAAAGCCATGGAAGGAAGGTGGATGGTTTAGCATCTGTTGGGGGTGGATCGTCTCCTTCATATTCCTGTTGTTCTTCAAAAAGCCATTTGGACGCATTCTCATGGGTCTTCGTTACAGCGTCTTCTTAAAATACATGCCATCGGATTCGAGACTTTTTAAGAGGCCAGCAGACGTCGCGTACAAAGACCGGCAACCTTCCAACCAATCAGACAGTGTAAGTGCTTGAGGCTAGCCTCTCACCTTTCGACCAAGCCTTGATGGCATCTCCCTCCAAGCCGTGGACAAACTGAACGCTGTTAAAGTCGGTTTTCAAACCGCGCCTGCAAGGCTGACAGGCTCAGTGCCCTCCCACGGTAGGACAGGGTCTTCGGTTACCATGTTGTTACTGACGTGAAGCTGCAAGGTCATGATAAGACAGCACAGGGGCTGCGGCTTCTTGAGATAATAATACTCTGAGGTTGGGTGGGCTGTGAGCTGGGCCGTGTTCTATGTCAGCTGAGGCTCGTGGCTTTCTGGCTCGCTCGGCTGCACACCTTCCCATGCCATTTCTCCCTGATAGGCTGCGCGACACCAGGCTCGACCCTCAGAAGCATGTCAGCCTAGGCATCCATGAAAGTCGCTGCGATGAGTGGAACAACCTGCAGAGAGGTTCTGCAGCCGGCGGCTAGCGTGAAAGTGCTTTCGACGCCCATCACTGCGTAGGAGTTTGACGAATTCGTCCGGATAGCTTTGGCGAGTGCTCTGAGCGACTTTTACATACGAATGAATGCTTCGATGCCCACGACTAAGCAAGCTTTCGGTTTGGATCATTCCTGTCGCAAGGCTGCGGCGCCATTCTCTTGCCAGAGTTCGGAGCAGCCCTCATCTCTGTAGTGCTCGTTTTTACCTAAAGGGTTAGCCTTGCGCGTAAATTTCTCGATTGCGAGCGGCAAGTAAAGCATCATGAACGGTCTTAGAATTCTCAACCAGCGAACTCGATCTTACTAAAGGATCGTGAAGACAAACAATTGAACCCAAAATCTCCTACACACAAGTACGCCATAAGCCATGCCACAATACACCGCTATTCTTTTTTTGTGTTAGAACCCCCCGTCCCCATAACGAGCAGCCCTGATGAACCCCATATTCCCAGAATGAAACCGGTGTGTAGCCAAACTTTCGTATCCTACAGGCAGAAAAGAACATCTCGGAAAAGAAGAAAGACGAAGGCCGGCGTTGCGTGACAAGGAACCGGAATCATGAACGAATACGAAACTCGTTTATTAAAACACAAATTATCTTTCGAAAGAGCCATCCTTGCTCTTCAATGGTGCCGGCGGCTTATGCGCTGTGGAAAAGAGGGAAGATATGTCTAGTCCGCGTACAAAGACTCGAAGAGGTAAATAACACCGAAGACCAAGAATGCGATGGCGCCGCCGAGAGTAACTGATGGTCCGTTAATACAGCAGGTTCATTTGAATGAGGAATTGAAAGTGACTTACCAACACGCATGCTGACTTTCCCCGCGATGGCTCTGCCGCCGAGAACTGCGGCACCAGTGCACAACCCGTGACCGACAACAGCACCAGCAGTGACCCACCAGTAGTCCTGACCAGCAGCCATGGCAATCGTGGCGATCTGGCTCCTGTCTCCCCATTCACCAAGGAAGGTCATGATAAAAGTCTGAACCCAAGCAGGGCTGAGAAGCAGAGAAAAGAGGTTGTTCAAACCGTTCAGAGCGTTAGACAAAGATGCACCACCGGGAGGAGACGGGGACCTTGCAGGCGAAGAAGAGGGACTACGGTGAGTGGGCAGGCGACTGTTCGAACGCGAGCGACGACCGCGGGTACCGGCTTCCAGGGCATAAGGCGTGACGGACGAACGGCGTCGCTTGCCGAGGCTGTGCTCTTTTTCCGCCAGCTCGGCTTCGACCTCTTTCATCTCCTCTCCAACACCCTCGTCGGGGCTCATTGCGAGGCCTTCGCGGAGCAGTTTTACGCCGAAGATGAAGAAGAGGAGTGCGGCGGCGAAGCTGGTGAGCTTCTTGGGCAGAAGTGTCGGGACGGCGTGGCCCAGGACGGCGGAGAGGACGGTCATGGTGATAAGGGCGGCAAAGGCGGCAGTGAAGACGACCAAGCGGGGGTGACGCATGGCCATGAGCGCGGCGACGAGGAAAGTCTTGTCGCCAATTTCGGAAAAAATGATCATCATGAAGGAGAGGACGAAGGAGTGGAATGGCTGGATGAGGCCCTCCTCTCCTTCGTCTTCCGCAATCGTCGTTGAAGTCTTGGAGGAGGACTTGGAGGACTCGTAGGAGTCCTTGGGCATGCTTGGAATGACGGGTTTAGAGGATCCGCTATCGCCGTGTGGCGTATCCGGGAGGTCTGTGGGTTTCTAGGGTAGCACATCGTTAGCTTTTTTTCCAATCGTGGCTCTGAGACCCGTTTGGATGAATGGAGGCCACAAACCGCCAAGCCAGCCGCGCCCTTCGCTTTCTCGGACGCCGACAGGAGGTCATCGTCCTCCTCGTCCGCGGTGTCCACACCCATACGCTCCTGCTCATCATTGGACAAGGGGCGCTCTTCGTCAGGCGACATGGGAACCTTCCCGAGCTTCTCACCCTTCTCTTTTTCCAGCGCCTTGTGCTCCTTAGTCCTCTGCGTGACCCCACCCTCTGTGCCCGTAGTGCCCTTCTTCGGCGAGACGCGATCCGGATCATCCATGACGCCAATGTCCTTGTCGGTCAAGAGCTCGGACGAAATCTTCTTCTGATCCACCACTATCGTGTCGGAGAGCGATTCGGTGCTCGTGGTCTTGGTGCTGTCGGAGCCCTTCGCCGGCTTTTCCTTGATGTCCGCCACGACGAACGGACCGTCGTGAGGCTTTCCATCGTGGCCGTCTACGGGCGCATCCTTGGTACCGACTTCGAGTTTATTTGTAGCCGATGCGCTGTCCTTTTGGGAGTCGCGGACCTTCTGCACGCCATTCCCGTCCACGTCAACAACCAAAGCCGAGGAAAGGACAGGAAGGAGGAGCAGCAGGGCCGCTATTTTCTGCTTCCTGAGGATCATGGTTCCCGACGCTGGAGGTGGCGAGAGTAGGAGAAAAGGTAAAGGGGGAGCTGGGAATAGCGGCGGGCTCGTCGCTGACGTAGGGCTGCTCGCGGGCGAACAGAAAGCTGTAGAAGGCGGAAATTGAGTCAAGGAGTGGACGTCGGCGGCCTTGGGTGGACGGGCCCCGGAGGAAGCGGTGGTTAGGAAAGGAAGCGTGGGCGTGTCGGGTGGTGGTGCATTTGCGAGGTTGAGAGTGAGACTAGGTGGCTTCGGCGTGGAGCAGGAGAAAGTCGACTGGGGCAGCCAGGATGACGGGCTGGCAGCCCTGAGGCGGTGCAGGGGCTACGTAAGTTCAAGCGCCCTGCGCAAGGGGCTGGAACTGCTGAAAACAAGGCGCTTGACCAGTTTCGTGCTGCGCGCCTGTCCCGCGGAATATGCACTCTGCGATTGGGCGGGCGAATGAATCAATAATGTTGAGATGATGCGGGTCAAGGAGGGCCAGCAGCAGTGCGCGAGCTCTGCGCAGCTGTGCGCCGGCGGCCCTGAGTTCCCGACGCGAACAGCGCAAGCAAATGTCCAATCTCCCGCGCGACGTTTGCACGATCGCCAAACGAGACGGCGCTGATCGCCGCAAGGATTTCTGAATTTGTCGAGCACTGCCAGATAGGGTTTGTGGTGTGTTGACCCTAGGAACCATTGCGGCTAGTCGAAGCATTCGTCCGGCCGCGAGTGAGTAGTGATGCGAATGTCAAAACCATCCAGAAGAATGTTCACCAACTCATGTATGAAGATACGAAGCTGTTGGATACTCCAAGAACCGACCGGGTAACAGCACTCATTGTATCTTTACAGCACGTCGGCGTGGATGGCGGCGGGAGATTTCCTGTGGGCAGTAAATCGGTTGCCAAACCTCGAGATCGCGATGTGTCCGCTCAAGCTCCCTCTGCAACGCGGCTGTGCCTCGAGACCTCGCATACGGCGTTTGGCCGCTCTCCATGATGGTTGCCCAACGCCAGTGGACGGTGTTTACGAAGGGCGCGTGTAGTCACGTGGTCTCGCGCTGTAACCCTAACCCTTCTTCCCGGTCGCAACCGCCTCACCGTAACAAACAACTACTACCTTGCACTCTCCTTCCATCTGCATCAACATCCTGCTTGAATCCATATTCGGAGCAGCAATCGCATCGTCGACCGCAGTCATTTTGCAAGCCGTGGTTTCGACGAGGTGCTGCCGACGGATAGTTTACAGCAGCTCGCGTCGAACCCGCGATGGCGGAACGCAGACGCGCCCCTTCGCGTACCACTCCGCAGCCCGACCGACCACCACAACCTACCCGCACCACTCGCAGCCAGAGCCGCGACATCGGTCAGCCGCAAGAACAGCCTGTCGCTAAAGGCACTCGCAGGGCTGCTCGTGGGACTAGTGTTGAGAGCGCTGGCAGCGTGCACAGCGCCGCTGGACGTGCTGCCCGCGCATCCCGAAGAACTGCACCGCGAAGTAAGTAGAAGAATTTTTCCGGTGTCGTGATCTGGCACGTAAGCCCTAATTAGGGTTGTATTGTGGTCTGGAGCTGCAATTGAGGTCGCGAGCTTTGATTGCAATTGGGATCTGTGCGCGGTTGGCATTGATCGACTTTATCTACTCTACACAGCTTCTTTCTAATCGTCCCCCAAATATCGCTGATGTCTTTAATCTAGACCTTTCAATTGTTCAAGAAGATGTCGATGTTCAGTACTCAGATCTCCCAGAGCCGAACGCGGAGGAGGCTGCTGGTGCCCGCGAGGTAACTCCACCTCTGTCCTCTAATCATGAGAACGCCGTTCACCAGTCACCCGGTGCTCAGTCCAACATCTCCGGCTCCACTGCTATCTCGACTGCTCAGACCGTTCATGATCCCGCCGACTTGGACTCTGACTTAATGGTTGAGTTCCTTGACGACTTGAGCGCAGACGCTGGCAAGATCCTGGAGATCCTTGCACCGAAAACTGCATCTGTGGACCACCTGGCATCCGTTGCTTCTGAAGCCGTCAGTCCGCTTTCTAGGGTCAGCCGCGTCCTTGAGAAACGTGCAGACCGTTTCGAAGAAGCACGCGAAAACTTCGGTGCCGGTGATTTCATCAATCGTGATACTGTCCTCGCGTCCTTTGCAGACGAAGCAGCCATCTATGAATCCGACAACGCATTTCGCCGACCGGATGCCATCCTCTACAAGGCAAATGTGGCAACTTTTGCCAAGCAAATGGTTACTCTAGCGCGCGAGAAAACCGACATATTCGACGCTCTCCTTGCTTTGGATAACACATTTCCCAGGAACTTCATGTCCTCGCTTCATGACCACAAACAGGAGGATGTCAGCCCAGGAGGTAGCGCTTTGATCGAGGGAACTTTCACGCTCGCTCTGGACATCCGTACGCAGTTTGCCATCTCTCTGCTAGTCAGAGACCAGAACGAGCAAAGCTTCGACCCAAACACTGCGCTTCAATCCATTTTCTTCGCAGTCCCAGACGAGGAGAATGATTCCGCTGAAGGATTGCGCCTCCGTGGTTGGGAGGTCTTGGGTCTTGGATCGGGTGATGACGATCTACCAGCACCCATCAAAGATACCGTCCTTCGAAGGATCGCAAGAATCCGGCAATCTTTCCGCGAGTACCAGGAGGATCTGGAAGAAGACAAACATGTTGATTCAGAGAGGCTTGAGTCCGAGTTCCCGTGGACCGATTTCGTCATTCGTTCCCTGGAATGGGCCCGTCTCCGCAAAGTTGAGCTGGAGAGTGAGATCAATGCGCTAGGAGGTGTCTCTCAAATTCAAGCATCACTGAAAGACCACCTCGAAACAGGTGTCATGCAGCCCTCTAGAAAGCGCAAACACACCGCATCGCAAAGCCAAGCTGCATCTTTCACGGAACCAGAGTCTCAAAGCCAACACATACCTAAAACTGCTCCGGGTGTTCTCAGCGCCTTGAGAAGACGCATGGCTCGTCTCTCCGGCCAAGAGATCAACGTGGAAGAAGATGAGCCGAAAAAGGCAACAAAGGAACCTGTTGCAGCGAACGGCTTTGCTTCCCAAGCTGCTTCAGAAGACCATCAGCCGCCTGTCCTAGAGGAGGAGGAAGATGATGATTCGCGAACCTTCGTCAATCCGCCCGGAGAGCGAAGCGCGATGCAGGAAGACCTCGAGAGATTGCGGCAACGAGAGAAGCAAAATAAAGAGAACATGCGGAGACTATCAGCAGACCCTAGCAGTACACCCCGCAAGTCAAAGTCATTCTATGACAAACAACCTGGCGCAACACGGGTTTCGTTTGAAGAGTCACAGTCACCACCCGGAAAGGAGATTGTGTCGCCGAAAAAGGCTCAGAAGAAAAGGAAACGTGCTCCAACAGAATCAGACGATGATGAGGACGAATTCGAGACGCGTGTCACGAAAGACAAGCGACAAGCGCCAGTCCAGAAACATGCGCGCTATGTGCCGTCATCTGCACCGCCGTCCACAGCACTTGAGCAAAATCAAGAAAGGCGCATGCCGATTCCCAGAGCAGAGCCTCAACTTGAGGAGGACGGTGATGAGGACCGCAGACCATCACACGCGGAGCAACTAAGGGCCGCGACGCAGCAAGCCAGGGCCACGGCGTATAATCGCACTGCCAAAATACGCAGAGCCTGGAACGATGAAGAGGTCAATGTCCTCACGGAATACGTTGCGGAGTTCTGCCAGGCGACGCAGCCTTGGAAAGCAATTAAAGAAGCTGATGCAGCTCGAGGTGACGTCTTGGTCCACAGGACTCACGTCAATCTAAAAGACAAAGCCAGGAACATCGTCAAAGCCCACCAAGTGTAAGTGCACTCGTAGAGTCAACCTCGAAATACGCTTTGCTGACTACTGCCCCAGTGCTGGGCAGGCTCTGCCACCAGGTTTCGAGACGCTGTCGTTGGGAGCTTACCACCGGGACGATGTGGACAGGCGTCGGGGGATCCGGCCAGAGGATTTCGAGGACTGAGCAGCGCGGAAATGTGACCCCTACCTTTCCCCCCTTTTTTTGACTGTTTATTTTTCTGGACTGGAGTTGCATTGGGCTTTGGGTCGCTTTGCGTATTAGCATCAAGGCTCGCGCCTCAACACGGTGTCCAAATATTCATCGAGACAGTTTGTTCTATTGAATGCGGGTGTCTCGTGCGGTAAACGGCACTTCGGCCAAGGCGTTTGGCTTGCCGCCAGAATTACGATGCAAAATTTTGCGGTCAATAAGCGATGAGGAGCGGCTAAGCTTGCGACTTACTCTTGACTCATTTCTATTCACCATGGTGAGTGTGCAATGGGATTTATGGTTGAGAACTTGGTCCCAGCAAGATGACCCCGTCCTTGTAAATGGTGGCGAAACATCTACTGTGTACTTTGGCGGCATCTCCACTGGCTTCTACCAAGACACTCCGCAATCGATCTACCTTAGACCGGTCTCAGACTTGGATGAGTCCCAGGATTATTTATTCACGCTCTCACAGAAAGGAATCTGACACCGACACCACCGTCGTGCTTATAGCGCGGGGAAACTGCCGTTTGCTGCAGGTTTAGTTGAGTATACGACAAGCGAGGAGAAATGCGGGGGTGAATTTAAACGTGACGGAAAGATTGGAGGATCACATTTTCGCCGTACGAGTATTCCGAACATAAAGGCTATTCGGTCATTCGGGTAATCTAGGAACGATAAATTGAAGCTTCCACACTTGACAAAGGTAGTCTCTGAACGCGGTTTTATAGCCGTCCGATCCTCTTTGAGAGTTGAAGGATGCCAACGTCGAACACATACAACTACATTTTGGAGAACACAATCACTTCCACGCTGAGGCAATGTGTCCTTCCGCAAATTTATCAACGCTTTTGTCTCTATGTCTGCTTCTTTTGCCCATCACAGCATGCACAACAGAGGAAAATTGTAGTCTGAACGGTGTTTGCTCTGACGGGTCATGCATTTGTGATCCCGGATGGCGCTCCGCGGACTGCGGTGAGCTCGACTTGTACCCAGCTACCAAATTCTCGGGATACAACCACACCAATGCAACCGCTTCAGACCCCTACAGCAGAGGAACTGCCGGTAACGCCTCCTGGGGTGGCCAGGTTCTTCAAGACCGCGACGACGAGAGAATGTTCCACCTCATCACCTCACAATTCGCGCATGGGTGCGGTCTTAACGGCTGGAAACCTTTCAGCACCATCATCAGGGCCGAGTCAACCAACGGGCCGCGCGGGCCCTATACCTGGACACAAGAGCTTTTCGGCCCATTTACTCACAATCCGACAACGGTGTGGAGCCCGGCTGACGAGCTCTACCTTTTGTACTACATCGGAAGAGACTATCCAATTCCAGACACCTGTGGATCGCAAAACATCTTTCCAAACAACATCTCGTTCTCCACGTCCCCAGATCTGAAGACCTGGTCTCCAAGGAAGCAGATCCTCACGAACGCAACGAACCCAGCGCCTTGGCCGCTCTACTCCCAGAGCAACAACACCTCCAGCATCGCCTTTGCAGTCGAAGACAATCTCATCTACGTTTCCCAGAGCTACAAAGCCTCGTACGAGCAGGTTTTCAGTCCCTCGGGCCAGCCTTGGAACGAAGATCCCTTTCTCTGGCGGGACAAGCGAGGGCACTGGCACATTCTGGTCCACTACATGATCGATGTCGAGGAACGGGACGAGAAAGGGCCCAATGTAGGTGCTCACCTCTACTCCAGAGACTTGGAAGGGCCGTGGACTTTCAACACCGAGACGTTGGCCTACAACACAACCGTCCACTTCGATGACGGGACCACGACGGAGCTGTATCGGAGGGAGCGTCCGAAGCTGTACTTTGATATGAAGGATCCGAACTTGACTCCGTTGTATTTGGTCAATGGAGTTCAGGAAACTAAGAGTGGAGGCCGTAGCTACACGTTGATCCAGCCAATAGGATCTGGTGCGAAAGTTTACGAGAAGCACCTCGGGTTCTGACGGCGATGGCCGCAATGGATAGGGTTCCTGAAACGCTTGCAACTTTGAATTCAAATTGGTAAGGCAAGAGAGGAAAAAGAAACCCTTATGAAAAGTCAGTTTATCAGAGGCAATCAGAGAAGATAATTCGAATCCTGGATGTCAGTGATGACTTTCTAGCTTTGACGAGCTTTTTTACTCCTGCCTGCTACATTATTGCAATTGTTCTTCATCGATTGCTCAAGTACTCCCTTCAAACACTTTCCCCGCCTCTCCTTCCTCAGCAGTACTCTAGCATTCCTCCAGTTCCCTTTCCCCATCCCCCTTTCCCAATATTCCTATACTTAATCTCACCTCTCCAGATTCTTCTCCATCGAAATGAGAGAGTTACTCGGGTTTTTCGAGTAGACTCGCAACTTCCGTTGTGGTCTAGGGGCTAGGATTTGCCGCTCTCAGATATCAGAGCACTCCTCGCATCAAGCGCCGGCAAGGCCCGGGTTCGATTCCCGGCGACGGAAAAGGAAGTTATCTTATTCTCTTTTTACTCTTCTGTCAAGCGCGCAACGATGTTGTGGTGGCGGCGATGGATATTTTTGGTGGTGTTGAGTTGGGACCGGAGAACGGACCGAGCGATGGAAATGCGTGTCTGTGCGCGGGGCGGTGAAGCGAGAAGCGAGAGAATTGTGGCCGACACTTTTTTTCTTCGGGTCTCAATTTTGGGTTCCGGGTTGGAGCTTTTGGAGGCTGTGGAGATCCGCTGGTTGGGGTAAGGTGGGTGCTTCGTGACTCCACGCCCGTGCGGAGATAAGCTGTCCGAATACCGCAACGACTCTGGACCAATGACAGGTATCGCGAAAGTAAGAAGCTGAAGAGGCTTGAAGGTAACTTGGAATGTCCAAAGTTACACCAGCCTGTGTTAAAAGACGTGCATCAGCTGGACTTCGGATGAGAGAGGTTGAAGCGAAGAAATGGAAACCTAAATTTAGGCTCGAGGCCGATTTGCTCTTCACATTCCCCTCTAGTCTTTTGATGTCCTTCGCTCTTCTATTTTCATAACCTGTCGTCAGATCGGCTTCTTATAGCTTGAAGTCTGCGGCCTGCCTCTCCCATCCCATCTCACTCGGCTCCAGTGCAGAAACTTTGTCCACAAGCTCCAATTTCCGCTCGCGCGACTTTTCGGTGCAGAGCTCGTAGATTGTGCTCAAGTTGAATGTCAGCGCGTGGAACGCGTGTGACGAGTTTTCTCCTTGTTCCACAATATCCTCCAATACTGTCCGCGCATCTGCTATCCGGCCAACGTAGATTAAGCACACGGCGCGATTCTGCGCGATCATAGGATCCGTGGGATCCGAGGCTGCGAGCATGTCCCAGATGGTCAGAGCTGTGGCGTAGTCTCCTTCAGTCATCGCCACGATAGCATTGAGAGGGTCTGCAGGAGGTGGTGCGTCGGCAGCCGAGGGCGTGGGAGGAGCCGGGGAGGGAGAAGCAGCAACGCAGCGCTTGGCGGCGTCGATATCGCCAACCCGGATCCATGCCAGAGCCTCCATCGTTTTCAGACGTGCGGACCCTGAGCTCGACGGAGCTGAGTCTGCTTTCGCCTCTGACTCAACCGCCTCATGTGTCCCAGACTCGGCGCGAACGAGCCCTGCCAGGTGTCGCGCAGCGCCCTCGCACTCTCCCATTTCTATCAGCGCGTTTGCTACTCTGATGGCAAGCTCTCTTAACCTATCCTTCCACAGCTGCTTCGCATCTGCATCCTGTGTCTTGGTGGCCTCTATTCTTGCTTCCCGGGCCAGCTCATAGTAGCCCATGACACCACGCCGCCAGTCACCATAGCCAAGACCCATCAGCCGGACGGCTAGCACGCGCAATTCCCAGGGCACAATATGGGCTCCAGTGAGTGGATTCCGGTAGAATGCGCTGGTGAGATCACCCAGCAGCTTTGCCTCTGCGGCGGCTAGGGCATGCTGATTGAGGAGAGTCAAGCAGGACAGTCGCACATAGAGCAGCGAGAAGATGCGTGCATAGTCGGTGGGCGAAGCGCCCTTTATCAGTGTGGTAGCGGCGGATACGGCGGCAAGGCGGTAGTGTCCGCCGTCGAGCAGAGAGCGGAGCGGGGTGGACGGCGGCGGCTGGTGGGCGGCAGAGAGGAAGGGCTGCGGGATGGAGTGCGGAGGGAGAGGGTGGAAGTTATTCGGGTGGAGCAGGAAAGAGAAGTCTTTCTCGGGGGACTCAAGGACTGAAGCAGGGGTCGAGGCGGTAGGGGATAGCTGCGAGGCCCGGGTGGGAGTAGCGGGCTGTTGATGCTGCTGCTGCTGCTGCTGCAGATGCGGATGGGTGAAGGGATTCGGCGATAAGGGCGGAGGGCCGGCGGCGGGTCTTTCAGCCAGAGGACTGGTGGGCATCAGCAGAGGTCGCGAGAGAAGGGCGACATGGGGTGACGCACTCATCGAAGTCGGCGTCCAGCGGGCCTTTGGTGGAGCGGCGGGTGATGGCGACTGCGGCAGCGGTTAGCAGCTGGTCGGGCGCACGGGGCGGAGGGCAGCGACGCACTGCGGCGGCGCTCATCGCTGGAGGCCATGCGGCCGTGGCCCTTGGCGCGGGGAGGAGCTTGCATTTGGGGCTGGGGATGCAGAGCGGAGCAGCAGTGCCAGTGCCAGTGCCAGAGCCAGTGCGCGGGTGTTGGAGTGGGCGGACTTAAGCGTTACGGGCGTCTGGGGGCGTCCAGCTTATTGGTCCGATTTCGGACCCAGGCCTGGCGGCCCCCTCCTCGGCAAGCTGGAAATTGTCGAAACTACTCACACTGTTCCTGACTCACCACCACGCATTCCTCGCGTCCATAAGATACCCGTCGCTCTCCACGCCTCCTCCGCACTGCGACACAACCATTGGCATCTCTCCTCCGCACCCGCGACTGCAGCCCAGCGGGCCCTCCTCTCGTCACAATGCTCAAGGCACGCCAATCGCGTGGCGCGATCAAGACCTTCAACACCGCCGCCCGCCGTTTCTCCTCCACTCCCTCGCCTGCCGCTGTCTCGCCCTACCGCAATGCCGCCGTCCAGCAGTCCTCTCAAAAACCCGTCGTGAGGGATGCGATAAAGCGCACCCAGAGCACCGCCGCCGCCCAGCCAGCCGAGCGTCCCGTTCCCTCGCCCGCCTTCAATCGCGATGACCCGGCGCCGCAGGCCGCCTCGCGCTATGCGCCGCAGATGGACCACTCGTTCGTCGGCATGAAGGGAGGCGAAATCTTCCACGAGATGATGTTGCGCCACGGCGTCAAGCACATCTGTACGTTGCGAACCCAGCGCGAACCCGAGATTTTTCTGCTGCCAGCGAACAAACTAACCGCATGACTCAGTCGGATACCCAGGAGGCGCTATTCTGCCCGTCTTCGACGCCATCTACAACTCGCCGCACTTCGATTTCATCCTCCCCAGACATGAGCAAGGTGCCGGCCACATGGCCGAGGGTTACTCGAGGGCTTCGGGCAAGCCTGGTGTCGTCCTCGTCACGTCCGGCCCCGGCGCCACCAACGTCGTGACGCCCATGCAGGATGCTTTGATGGACGGCACCCCGTTGGTTGTTTTCTGTGGACAGGTTGTGACTTCTGCCATTGGCTCGGATGCATTCCAGGAGGCCGACATGCTCGGCATTTCGAGAGCCTGCACCAAGTGGAATGTGATGGTCAAGAACATCGCAGAGCTGCCCCGCCGCATCAACGAGGCCTTCGAGATTGCTACTAGCGGTCGCCCTGGCCCCGTCCTCGTCGACCTGCCGAAGGATATCACCGCTGGAACTCTGAACAGGCCGATTCCCGTTATGAGCAGCCTTCCGACTCACCCCAGCGCTGCCAGCTTGGCCGCCCGGGAGTTGAGCAGGGCTCAGCTCGATGGCGCTATCAAGCGCACCGCCAACCTAGTCAACGTGGCCAAGAAGCCCGTCATCTACGCTGGTCAGGGTATCGTCTCCGCTCCTGGCGGCTCCAAGCTCCTCAAGGAATTTGCCGACAAGGCCAACATTCCCGTTACCACCACTCTGCAGGGTCTTGGTGGCTTCGACGAGTTCGATCCGAAGTCTCTCCACATGCTGGGCATGCACGGCTCCGCATATGCCAACATGGCTATGCAAGAAGCCGATTTGATCCTTGCTCTTGGCGCTCGTTTCGACGACCGTATCACCGGTCAAGTCGCCCGCTTTGCTCCTGCTGCTCGCGCTGCCGCTGCTGAGGGTCGCGGTGGTATCGTCCACTTCGAAATCATGCCCAAGAACATCAACAAGGTTGTCCAAGCCACGGAGGCTGTCGAGGGTGATGTCGCGATGAACCTGGCTGCTTTGATCCCCCACGTCAACGCTGTTGCTGAGCGTCCCGAGTGGTTCGAGCAGATCAACGACTGGAAGCAGCGCTTCCCCTGGGCATACGAGAAGGAGGGTGTGAATGGGATGATCAAGCCTCAGGTTGTCATTGACAAGCTCAGCAAGCTCACCGAGAACATTCGTGACAAGACCGTCCTCACCACTGGTGTTGGCCAGCACCAGATGTGGGCCGCCCAGCACTTCCGCTGGACGCACCCGCGCACCATGATCACCTCCGGTGGTGCTGGTACCATGGGTTTCGGTCTTCCCGCCGCTATCGGTGCCAAGGTCGCTCGCCCTGATGCCCTCGTTATTGACATCGACGGCGACGCGTCTTTCAGCATGACCCTGACCGAGCTCAGCACGGCTGCTGAATTCAACATTGGTGTCAAGATCATCATCTTGAACAACGAGGAGCAGGGCATGGTCACGCAGTGGCAATCTCTCTTCTTCAAGGACCGCTTCGCGCATACGCACCAGAAGAACGCCGACTTCGTCAAGCTCGGTGATGCCATGGGTGTTCAGGCTGACCGTGTCAGCAACCCTGCCGAGCTCGAGGAGAAGCTCAAGTGGCTCATCAACACCGATGGTCCTGCTCTCCTTGAAGTCATCACTGACCAGAAGGTGCCCGTCCTCCCCATGGTGCCGGCTGGCAGTGCCCTCCATGAGTTCTTGGTGTACGATGAGGGTAAGTCTAAGTCTCAACCACTTTGTAAATGATACAGACTGCTGACATTCAATTACAGTCAAGGAGAAGGCCCGCAGGCAGCAGACCCGCGAGCGCTCTGGCAGGTAGAAATCGCCATCTAATTCGCGGAAGAGGAGAGCCAAGTCCAGGAACGACCCAACATTTTCTTTGATTTCTTTCCGTCTCTACGGGCCACGTGGGCACATGAACGAGAAAGGGGACTACGAGAGACCCATCTTTTGGGAACAAAAAAGCGGCATTAACACCTCGGGGAGCCCTTTGTGATCTTTCTACTGTTATATACTATTTTCACGCATGAAACGTGTGCTG
This sequence comes from Neofusicoccum laricinum, assembly GCA_029906385.1. Lineage (NCBI taxonomy): Eukaryota > Fungi > Ascomycota > Dothideomycetes > Botryosphaeriales > Botryosphaeriaceae > Neofusicoccum > Neofusicoccum laricinum. Next base: position 2,795,427 of record CP123714.1, on the reverse strand, counting down.
TGCTGTTACTCTTGCAAGCTTGCGTATGGCGGCGTTCTATCTCGGGTTGGGTCTTTTTGATAGCCTTTTGATGCTTTCTGCTCTTCTATTCTATTAGGACTACTCTGGAGAGGTGAAACGTAAAAAAGTGGAATTTTTCGGAGATTTTACTCTTCTTGGTGGTTGCGTTACTTCGTCTCTTTGCATTGCATTCGAATGACCTCAAAACACAAGGGAACGCTGGGCCGACGTGCACGCCGTGGGAAATGTGATACGAAAACAGGGAAGGGACGGAATGTAGTTGGCAGTGTATGCGATCTGCTGAAATACGATGAATTATCCAAATTACCTCGCTTCGTTCCGGCCGCTGCATCCTCCTTTCCTCGCTGCGCACATGTTAAGAATAGAGGAAGTTGATGATGATGGCGATGACGCATCTCTCACTGCTGACGTGCGCAGAGAGAGAGAGAGAGAGAGAGAGAGAGAGAGAGCAGAAACATAAGCGGCACCAGTATTGCAAGACGATGTTGTTTTCCGCAGCAACGGCAGCGTCCCACCAACGGATGTCGCAGCGTCCTGGATGGTCACACGAGCACCGATGTTTACGCTGTCATCAAAGTATCTGGGGACAAAGTAGTTGTACAGATGTCTGGTGCTAATCCGTCTAGGCCCCCTTGGATTCACAAAGGCTAAAGTGCCTCCACGATTCAGAGAAGCAGGCTGTGGTTGGATGTGGGCTTCCTTTTAAATGGGTAACAATTAACGGGGAGGGCGCACATGCTGAGCTGAGGGGCTGTGCATGTCACAAGTGCAAGGAAACTCATATGCAGAGCTCTTTCTTGTTGTGCGAGACGTCTTCTGCAGACGAGAAGAGTAGCGTGACCAGCAATAGAAGGTCTTAAAGGCAGCGATTATTGGCGTGGAGTCTGCTTCTTCAACTATCAGAAGCCCCATCAGGTCTGCAGAAGTCTACACAACCCCGGGTACTTTGGTTTTCTTTTTTTTTCTCTGCCGCAAAACACATTGATGTGGTAAAAGAATGGGATCCACCGGACTTTTCGTGTCTTTGTCTTCATCTCTCCGGATTTTTAAAGCCTGAAGAGGGTTCATATGATGTATGATAACGATGACACAGTATATCAATTCTTGAAACATATCAGCATCTTTCTGTGTTGCTGTTCTGCACCATGACCGTCCACGCACCACCCCGCTACGCAAAATTCCGGCTTGTGAACTGACCACTTTCACAGGCGGAGCCAGGAGGAGACGACGAGTCTGGCATGCTTGCCGTATGATTCAATTAGTCGACAGTAAGAGCATACCCTCGGGATTTTCCTACCAAATTTGCCAGGATCTCTGTCGAAAGTATATGGCTGAGTTGTTTCTCGAGAGGGCGCCCACAGTGAAATGCTGCAAATGGCTAATTCCTCACGCATGGCCTCGCGGCACAGAACTGGGAAGCACACTATCCAATGATACGGTAAGCATGCTCTTCCACATGACTTGTCCTATCCAACGAATGAGCGGCTTAGAATGGGCGTTGAAGGTGGCTGTGCCTGATCCTTCTACTAATAGGCACTCCGCGGGGTCTGCACGACCCAGTAGAGTGCCTACTGCTCCGGCTATCTTTCGTTCATTTCATTTTAATGGCCGGAGACACTCTGAGCTGTGTTCCTGATCATACCCAACGTACCTTTGTTGCATGCCGTCTGATGGAACCCCAAAGAATACAGATACGTCAAAGTACCATCACTCTTTCATTCAACTGCATAAAATGCTCACCACCATCAAGCATATCTGCAGCTGCACACCGAAAATCTGGCACTTTGCCACAGCATAGCCATCTTCGATGACACTCCAGCCTTGTCTCCCCTTGAGAACTCCGCTCCCTCACAGCTCCAACTCCAGTCTCCGACCCATCCTCTTCTCCCTCCAGTGCAAATCTTCAAACCTCGCGGTGGCTTTAGGATGGCATGGCCTGTGTTCAGATGGTTGGCTCGAAGCTAATTACTTTGTACTCAAGGATCGTGCTTTCATTGCTATCATTTGGGATCTGGATGAATACTTCAGCTACCTGCGCGCTCTTGCTGCCATATTTGCTGCTCTGCTAGCTTCCAAGATCTCCGAGAACTGCACTTGAAGACGCGATCATAAGAGAAAGCATCAACGAAACGAATGAGAATAAACCTTGCTATTATGCTTTTTCTTACTTGCTCTACAGCTATCAATGTTTGATTCACGAGAATCCCTCCTCATTAACTCTCGTATTCTTTTTCAGAAACCACTTCCCCATTTTTAGCAAGCACAAACAGTAGGACAGAGAAATGAGCTATAGAACAGAAATGAAAACCCAGTTGAACACGGTCCCCATGGTGGTATCAGGCAGAAAAAAGTAAAGGAAATTCCCTTCGTCCATAGCAACGCCATACTAAACCTGGATAATCATCGTGTCTCCGCGAACGAATGGTGATGGCTATCGAGAACGTAAAAGCAAAAGAGAAGAGTGCATCACGGTAGTGATGGGCGCTTTTTTCTCTTCTCACTTTCACTGGTAGAGCGTCTGCTCGCCGACAGTTTCCAGCGCGCCAGCCTTCCCGCCGTAGACCTCCGGGACCTGGGGGCCAAGCTCGGCAGCCAGCTGGTTGCCGTAGCTGAGCACGGTGAACTTCTTGATCGTCTCCTTGGGCAGGATGAGCTTGAAGGCCTGGAACATCCAGCCCATGACGACGGGCACATTGACGAAGAATTTGCGGCTCAGCGTCTCCGGGTAGACCTTGGAGAAGAGGTCGATGGTGCGGCGCGACGCCGCCTTGACGTTCGGGTCCTGGCGGATGAAGGACACGCTGAGATAGTCGTGCACCTGGATGCCTTGGTACGGGTCCGGACCGGCGCCGTGGTCCGGGATGGGCTCGGTGGCGTTCGCGAGGTTGAGCTTCTTGATGCCCTTCTCCATGAGGGCGACACGCCAGCGCAGGAATCTGTGAGGGGACATCAGCGTGGTCTGTAATTACTAGGAAGGAGACTCATGTGTTGATAGTCGAGTGAACTCGCGAGTCAACTCAGGGTAGGTAGGCTCCATCGCCGGGTAGCTCTTCCTGATGAAGAAGCCTTTCCGACTCAGAAAACCCCACCAGAGTAACATGTGAAGCTCACTCGTTCTATCGTTTGACACTTACCCATCGACGTCTCCAAAAGTAGCCTTGTTGTCCTTGACCGCGCCGTACACGTTGAAGGTGATGATATCCTTCTTGTTGGGGCTGCCGGGAACGCCGTCGACCTCGATAACGTAGCCCAGGCCCCCGAAGCGATCCTTGGCAAACTTCTCATTCAGAGTGTCGAGAGGTTTGAAGGAGCTGCGCCACTTGAGCGTCTCGGCAAGCTGCTCCTTCGCCTTGTCGAGGTTATTGGCATTGGCGCGGAGAAACTTCTGGAGGATGAGCTTGGTGTGGAAGGGACCAGCAGGGTCAAGGGTGACTCCGTAGACTTCGTTGTAGCCGCTTGCATCCTTGATCAGATCGGGCAGCAGCTTCAGCAGCTTGTTGATGGGGTGATCGTCGGTGATTTCAGGCCAGACGGGCCCAGTGGTGGTAGCGGGCGCCGCGGCGGTCTCAGCGGGCTTCGCGGCGTCATCCTTTGCAGGCACCTCGGGCTTTGTGGCCTCCTCCTTCGCCACGGGCTCGGGCTTCTTTTCAGCGTCCTCGGTCTTCGCGGGCTCCTCGGCCTTGGTGGCGGCAACGTCACCCTCAGCGGCAGCGGGAGCGGCGTTATCAGTGGTGGCAGGAGCAGCAGCGGGCTCTGGCTTCGCGGCTTCGTCCGTAGTAGCAGTGGCAGTCGAAGCGTTCTCGGTCTTCTCAGCCGTTGCAGAGTCGGTGGCGTTGGCAGTCGTCTCGGCAGCGCTGGCCGCGGTGTTGTCGTTGGCAGCGTTGGTGACAGGCTCCGACTTCGCGTCAGGCACGATGTCAGCGGGCTTGCCAGCGTTGACCTTCTCCTCAGTCTGCGTGTCCGCCATGGCGAATTGGAGTGGGGATTCGGTCGGTTGCGGGCGAGATGGATGGCGGGACACGGAGGCAGGAGGCTAGAGAGTGTATGAGGTCAGGAGCTCGGGAGGGTTTGGAGTTTGGAGGTGAGTCGCACATCGAGCTTAAATGAAGACGCGACTCACGGCTGCCATTCCCCAAGCTCTGCCTGACTCAGGGTCCGCCACCGCGTGCGGCCACACGCCGCCCGGCCACGAGTGGGGCCGTCCGCGCTTCGCACGCTGTCTCCCACGTGCCCGCGACACCTCGACCACAACCTTCGCCCACCGCACGCTTGCGTGATTGGCTCTGTCTGTCCGCGCGTCAGCTAAACCGCGCCCGCGAACCTCTTGCCAGCACCAGTGAGCCTGCCTCTCGGTGGCTCTGACATCAAGTCTCAAAGGATGCACGCCTGCGGCCATGCCTCCTTCCAATCTCCGAGTATAGCGATCTAACTCCGCCTCTATATTGCCTTCTCAAAAGGGACCTGCCACATCTGCAATGTGGCCTCAGAAAAGGAGGCCCTGAGCCATATTGCGACTCCGAGCTCCGTCTTCCTCTGATTTGATCGGCGTCCAGTGGTCGAACGCGGCTCAAATGCATGTATATTGTGGGACGACGGTGAAATAATCTCACAGAGGAGAGAGAGCTTATGCACCCGGGGAGTAATTCCAAACGACCAACAGGCATCCAACGCCCTTCCAGATGGGTTAAATCAAGGACGCGGCTCGCTGGCGCGACGCCTAAGCCTCTATCCCAGACTCCTTTTTGTCCAACCCATATTATACATGCATGCAGAACCGTGAAAGCTTGTGGTGATCCTCAATCACCTTAGCGCCTTTCGTGCCTCGGCGCCCTCCCTTTACTTCTGCGCTGCGCTGCCGCGTTCTCCCAGCCGCCACCGCCGCTTTCTTCTTCCCTTTGCTCCTGCTCATTTTCCAGCTCGACCCGACGATCCGGATTGCGTTCAGGATCCCTCACGTCGACGCCTTCTCTGATCTTCCGCTTTCTCAACAGCCTTGCAACATATGCGTCAATCTTGGCCTTCCTGGCTATGAGTTCCTGGGACTGCTCGCGCGTCATGGCTCTGCTGTTAATAAGACGGTCGTAGCACGACTTCATTCCCGACATGAACTTTAACGCTGCATCTTCGTCTTCCTTGTTCACGCCGCTGACCCCGTCGTTTCTGCCGTAGTTAAGCATGCTCTTAACGTTCACAAACTGCGGGCCCAGGCGCTCCAATCCGTCCATGATCTGTGCACGAGGCAAACTAAACAACAAGTCCGTGTACATAGCTAGGGTTTTCGTATCCGGATCACGCAAGGTGTTGGCCATGAGGTCCAAAATGGCGTTGGCGTTGTCAAAAACGTTGGGATTGTTTTTGTCCCTGACGCAAGTGCTCATGGTGATCCTGAAAGTTTTAGCCTTCGGTTGAAGACCGGCGCTTTCAAACTCATTCCTGACGAAGTCGACTGCAGCTGCAGATGCCCGTGCATTGCGGAGGGTGCGCAGATACATGTGCAGATTGCTCTCATCGGGTACGACCCCGTAGCTGTCCGGGGCGGTGAGAAGATTCCAATAGTCATCGCCCGCCTTTTTGGCGGTCATTTTCAGACACGAATCCAAAATGAGCGACAACGAGTGGGTTCCAGGTTTGGCGTAGGCCAAATTACGGCGACCCCCTCCAACCGTTTTCTCTGGCTTGATCGCGTCGAACTCGCCGCCACGACGTAATTCATCTGTAGGATCTACAGGAGCGAAGTCTTCTCTCTTCATATCCCGTGGCGAGCCTGGGGCCTTGACAAATGGCTGCCGCTGCCCGGTGCCCAGAATTCCAATTAGGCGAGGGATATCCATCGTCTGCTCGAAAAGAGAAAGCACATCGTCCCAGTCTCTGGGACGCTGTCCAATCAGGAGTAGTTGTCCCATGGCGCAGACCAGGTCTTCATCAATGATGAGATTTCCAGCGCGCCACTTGGTCACGACGTCTTCCCATATCTTTCTCCCGTCAATGATAGCGGCTTCTCGTTTTCGCGCAATTTCGTCCGCCGACATTCCCATCGGAGACACAAGTGCCTCTTGTCTTATGGCCTGAAGGATGGTCGTGTACGTCTGGACATCCGCGGCACCAGGCCCACCCTCGGGCAACTTGGACGCAATTCCCCACAGTGCATCCATGTCATTGGCCCTCGTGCATACTCGCAGAGCTGCATTTGCGTGCTTCGTCGATGGGGCAATTCGGGAGTTGGGCGCGGACATGGAGTGAAACACGGCGAGAGCGTGTCCAACGCTGTGGTTCACGTGCGCGTTGTTTCCGAGGCCTCGCAGGACGATCATGTAGGTATAGGAGTCAGGTTTCTGCGCCCGCTTCTTCATCTAGATGCGATAGGCTATGTCAGCGAGTGTATTATGTGTGCAGATTGGACTGTCGCACCTCATTGTATAGCCTGAGAGCTTGACCGGGGCGACCCAACGCCATATAATGGTCTATCAGGTGGTTCCAGCTGACGACGCACTCCATATATTTGCTCGCAAAGCGAACCAAGTCCAAAGTCCTCACGTCGTCGCCCTTCGATAACCTCTTCTTGACAGTGTCGGCAAGCTTGAGTGGATCTGATCCAAACCATTCCAGCTCCTTCTGCAATCTTCGCTTCACCGTGGGACTGAGGTCTCCATGGCCTGGATTGGCCACGCTCTCCCTGACCTCTTCATTGATTTTGCTCCGCAGCTTTGACTTGTAGTACGGAACTTCCCGTCGGCGGTTGAATGCACCACTGCGATAGTATTCTTTACTCGGATCTGCGGCTTCTCCCTCGACTTGCCGGTCGAAAGAATCATGGTTCCGTTCTATCCGAGTGGCATAAGCGCGTTGGCGCTGCAGCGCGAGGGTAAGAGCGTGGCTGGGTTGTCGTCGCTGGAGATGTGCGCGGCGGACGAGAGCGTTCGGCGGCGCAAGCGGGGCGCGTTGGGCGACGGCGCGCAGGCAGTGCCAGAGGCAGGCGTGACAGCTCAGCACCTGCATCTGGGGAAGGCGCGGGGAAACGGTGGCGGTGATGGGATTGAGGTGTCGCGTCGGTGCAAGGCTCACAGCTCCGGCTCCAACTTTTTTTCGGCAGGCGGCGAGTCGGGGCCGTCGGAGAAGCGCACGTGACCTCTCGTTCGCGTGATAAATCCGCTCCCCAGACGTAAATCCGCTTCAGAGGCCAACAACACGGCCGCTCGCCGGATTCCAGAAGCGGCCTGGCTCGCACGGCGGCCTGTCTGCAGTCGCCGCACTGCCACGCGGCCGGCCTGTTCACCCCAGCGGCGCAAGTCATCTCGTCTCCATGCACCTTTCCTCGAACCGTTAGACGGCTTGCTTACCAACGCATGGCCAGGACGGACCCGGCGCAGTGGGAATGCCATGCTTAGGAGGAGTGGGAGCGCAGCAGCCGGTGGCCCCCTCCCCGGACCGGCCCAGCTGCAAAGAGCAGTCATGAGCGAGGCTTGGAGGTGGTTCGGCGGCGCTGGCTTGCCGTAGCGGCAGATCACTGTGTCGATGGCGGGCAGGATTGCCGCAAGGAACCAGGGAGTCAAGCGCAGGATCTGACAGGCGGCGCGGAGCGCGATCTTCGTGCCTAATCCCAGCTAGCTGTGTGCTCCGCGCCCGCTGTCCCGCCGCTGCTGGCAGTAAGGCTGACGGAGCGGAGGGCTAGCAGGAGCAGGCATATGGGAGCCATGTGGCCGCTCTAGCGCCCACGTTTGCCCGCGCGGCGGCAATCCTGCGAGCTGCCGGCGTGGGGACTGGAGCACCCCGGGCGCGGCACGCAAGACGGCGCTGGTGCTGGTGCTGGCTCGGTGCGGAGGTGGGTGGTTGAGCGCGCCGGCGAGGGCTGGTGCGGCCGGGAAGGAAGCGGGAGCGGAACACCGTAACGGGACCTGGCAGCGGTCGTCACGACGGTGCTTGGATAGTGTAGAGCTTGAATCATGGCCGGCCAGGGACAGCCTGAACAGCCATATTAGCACAGCGAAGCTACCGCAGCGCTGGCGTCGCTCTACACTGCTAGCACGCTGCGGCTCCGCTCCCAGTCCCTGCACGGCACGCCCGCGAGGAGAAGGCGCGGCCCGCTCCAAGCAACGCAAGACACCTTCCGCAGATCTGCCTCCGTCGCATCCTCCGCCTCCAAGCTTAAGCTGCCACGGCGACTCATTGACCTGCCTTGCCCGCCTTGCCCGCACTAGCCAGCCCGCCCGTCGCTTTGCCTACCCGGCGACAACGGCGCCGCTATGACGCATGCGCGCGCCCGCCAGCAGGCCAGCTCCCGCGTCGTCGGCCGCCTCAACTTTCTGGCGGCGAGCCATGCCCGCCCGCCGCCGCAAGTCGACCCGGCGCGCCGCTCGTCCTGCCGTGTAACGAGGACGTCAAACGGCAGGCTTCCCAGTCGCTCGCATGACACATTAGCTTTTGCCCGGCGCAGCCGTCCCCCCAGGACGACGCTTGCACCATGCACGCACGCAAGCATGCCAGACACACTCGCACACGCAGCAGCCAAAACGCACACGCCCACCCACAGCCTTGTCTCTTGCAAGGTTGCTACCCGCCTCGCTACCCGCTTTTCGAAAATCGATGTGCGGCTAAGGCGACGGGAGCAAGCATCAGCTGGGAAGCTCGTTTTGCTTGGGCAGAGCCCCGGCCGCGGTGCCTCGTCGTTGGGAGCAGAGCCCGCGCGGGCGGGTGTGCCAGTTGCGACATTCCCATCAACACCAGAACCAGACGCCCGTCGCACAGGGAATCGTCTTCATTTCACCCACCCTGCGTCCCGAGCCATCCGAGCCAACCAATCCCAGCACTCGCAAACCACAAATAACAATGGCTATTTTTTTCCGCTCGACATATTAACGCTGAGAAAGCGCTCTCCGCCGCGACTGGCTGCCGCCGCCGTCGCCCCGCATATTACCGCCCGCCTGCTCGTGCGGCATGAGCTGGTAACCGCGTCGTCGCGTGATGTTTCCCCATCCGCCGGCGGTGCATTTTCGCGGTGCATTGCCAGGAACCCACGCGGCCGCAGCATCGCTCGCGCCCCGCGTGGTGGGCCCAGAGGGATCGGGGTCGAGGCTCGAACAAAGAGCGAAGGAAGGAACAGAGGTGGAAAAGAGACAGCGCTTTCGCGCTCGTGCGACATGACAACGGTGCTCGGAGGTGCACAGCGTGTGGTTTGGAGTGGGCCGCGGCATCCCGAGCCGTTCGTTCACACATAAGCCCTTGGGCGCACACGACAGGCAGACAGACACGACGTCTTACTCCGGCTGTGCTCCCGCTTGTTGGCACGCCGTGACTGGTGATGACAACGGCGCACACGAAAAGAATTGGGGAAGACAACCGACGACCTGTGCCACAGCGCCCGGTGCCGGTTTCTCGAGTCGTTGGTTGCACAGCAAGCGTTCCGTTGGACCAATATCGGGCCTTCTGCTATACAAAGCACTGCCACAACGCCCGCCTCCTCATCTTCCCCGCTGTCACGTCCGTCCGACAGTCATCCCGACTGGTGGGTGTGTTGACTGCTGTGTCTTCTTGGTGAACTTAAAAAAAAGTGACCGCAAAACCGTGTGTCTGCTGCTGCTGCTGTCGCTGCTGCACGCATGTTCGTCTGTTCGCTTGTAGATTCCCTGCCGGCCCTGCTGCTGCCACCTGCTGCGGGCATGCCCGGCGCGTTCGCAAACAGAGACGGCCGGCCGCCGTACGGTGGCCCGATCTCTCACGCAAGGAATCCAGCGAGAGGGCAAAAATTGTGGAGTAAGAAGCGGAAACGCACGGCAAGAGCCCTCATCACTCCCCCCCCCCTCCCCATCAGCGTCACGGTCCCCATGGCCTCCACAGCAATATATCGAAGATAGAAGGTAATAACAAGATTTTCTGCTGCTCCCCGCCCATCCAGCTCCCCGGCGTATTATTCCAAGTCATGCGGCCACCTCCCGGAGACCGTCTCGCATCCGCATCCGGGCAGGGAGGCGAGCCTCGAGCCAGAAAAGATGGGAAGAGGCGTAATCGTGAGGTCAAGGATATTGGCATTTCCGGGAGTCAGCCATTCCGCCTCGCGCCCGCCAATCATTGCCCCGCCTCGTCCGTGTTCACCTCCCCCTTCCCCCCATCCGCCCCGTCAGACGTGCAGGGAAGACCACGGCATTTTTTGAGAGCCTGACTTGCAGAGAGCGAGAGCGTGAGCCTGCCACACGCGAGTGCCGAAAGCAAATCATCACCGTACAATGACCGCATCGGACTTGCCACCGCCTCGCATCAGCAGTGGTCAGGATGTTGAGCAAAATTATCTTCCCCGTCCTGGTCGTTGCCGCTGCTGCCATGGCCGTTGCTGCCCACTGCCACGCTGAGAACACAACGCGTGTGCGCAATGATCCCGCGCCCAGTAGTTCCGCACGCCTCCCATTTGACGTAGTGGCGGGTGCAGGGCGCCGTGACAAGGGTTACGGGGAGAGGGGCAGGGCAGGGCAGGGCGAAGGAAGAAAGCGTACTCCGTTAAAAAAAAAAAAGAAAAAGCGGCGAGTGGCCGGGGATCGGCAATGCCGGCGGCCGCATGCATCATGCAGGCGCGCTGGCTTGCTGCAGAGCGCAAGAGCGCAAAGACCGGCCGCAGCCACCACCACACACGAAGCGCAAACCCACCCACACATGTCGAGCGAGAACGGCGGCGGCGGCGGCAGCGGAGGGCGGGACTGAAGAAATTTCGCATGACCCGGGCACTCGCGCATTCAGCCCGGCGCCGCCGCTCACTTGCCTTGCTTGCCCCCAAAGTGCCAGTGCGGTCTCCCCCCCCGTTCCCGGAAGCGCGTTGGAGCGACGCCATGCGCGGCGCGACGCGGCGCCCCATCCACACGACCATGCCCGTAATGCTGGCCCCCGGCTATGTGATACATCGCATTTCTCGACAGTCTGTTGCGACGACGCTGCGAACTTGGAATTTCGAGGAGTTTGACTTGCGGAGACACACTGCGCGCCACGTCGACCAGGGTTACACGGAAACGAATTGTTATGGGAGGACAGCAAAATGCCCACGCAAGAAAAAGCTACGTACTTACATGCCCTTTTCATGCCCGATCTCGTGCTCAACGTCGCCCTGAAGCCATATAGATAAAAAGGATACGCCGGCGGGGTAAAACAGAACTCGTGAATGAATCGCGCGCGCGCAAGAGCGACAGGACGACGGGCTATTCCTACAGCCGAGGTAGTTCTTCCAGGGACTTGCATTGTCTTTTTCGCCTCCAGCATATCCTTCCCATACCCTCGCTTACCTCCTGCATTACCCGTGACAAACGAAGTGTAGCGACGAATTGTTTCAGATGCGCCGGGTTCGAATGCATGTCTCTAGTAGCTCCTGAATCGATAATTGATGCAGCCGAAACCTTTGAGGAAACCCGCAGAGTGGCCGCCATCCCACATGACCTTGAATGCTGACGATGAGAGAGCAGCGTGAGAGGTTCTTGCTGCCGCCTGACTCCTAAAAGAGCACGTTCCAAAGGGCAACGCCGTTTTTCTTTTCGTTGACACCACCGCCATGGTGCAACAGGTCTTCCCGTGAAAAATGATAGGCTAGTCGTCGTCCAGAGAGCTGTGGCGCGACCATCAAGTCGTGATTATCGTATCCTTTGCTTGTGACCGCAAACACCCCCCGAAAGAAATTTAGCCGCCGTGAAAATGCATGTCGAAAACCTGAACGCAAACAAATGCAACCATGCTGGATGAAGTCATGACGAAACCGGACTATGGGGAGATCGAGACGTATCGGGAGTACCGAGAGGTGAATGAAAAAACGCGGGGGTCATGCGTCTATTGCTGAAAATTTGATCCGTTATCCGCAGCTGGGAGACCAGTCAGTGAAGGCTGTCTAGCTGGAAGGGTAGTGGTGAGGGGACAGACGTTGTTGGTACATGTTCTGGCCTTGCGCGTAGGGCGACTGAGGGTAGCTGCTACTCGCATTAGACGCACTGCTTGGGTACATCTGTGGGTTGGCGGCGGCATACTGGGCCATCTCTCCAATCGCGCCAGGGCTCTGTGTGCCATACTGCGGTGGCGCCTGACCACTGGCGGCAGGAGCATAACCGATGGGGGGCAGCTGAGGACCGCCCATCTGGACAGGCTGGCCCATGGCGCGAGGTTGCCCGTAGATCGGTGTCTCAGGGTTGCTGTTGTTGGCGTCGTTGTTCTGCTGCTGGCGCTGCTGCTCGGCCTGCCGTTGGCGTTCCTCGTCGGCCTTGCGCTGAGCCTCCTCCTCCTTCTTCTTGGCCTTCCACTCTTTACGGATTTCCTTGAACTCTGTTGCGAGTACTGTTAGTTGGCGTCATGTTTAAACACTAGTGTGGGCGTGGTGTGTTTGGTGTTGAAGCTAGACAGGGCATGGGTAGTCTTGTACTAGCTTCCGGCCACCAAGTCGAGGACTCCGACCGAGCGGGAACCGCCAAAATAGTTCGCAACACCAAACGCGCGCCGAAAATAAACCTGGGGTCGATCGCGCGCTTACACGGACCATCGCGACTAGTGAGGAAAACAATACCACGTACCTTCCGGAGTGCGCTTTTGCCCGTGCGACTGCATCGTGACGTGCGCGTTGAGATGGTTGAGCGTGCCGTACGCCTTTTCGCACCCGTTCCAACCACATTTGTACATGCGCTCGATTTCCTCGTAGCGTCTGCGCGGGCGCTTGTGCTGTTGCGCGCCGGGTATGGGCACGAAAGAGTAGACGGTGGAGAGAGGGTGGCCGCCCTGCGGGGGTGACGCGTCAGTACAAAGATCCGCGGTGGTGGCCAGGACGCGTCGCGCTGCTTACCGTCGGCGGGCGCTGCACGGGTGATACCATTGAGGGCGCCGGAGGGCCAGAAGATACTGGCGCGTGTCCGTACATGCCGGGATAGTGTTGACCCCACTGGTCAGGACGCCCGTAGACGGGCGTCGCGGGATGTCCGCCGTAATGCGGCATCTCGTGCTGCGGCGGGTATGGAGAGTATTGGCCGTGGGGAGGGTAGGTGGGAGAGGTAGCCGCAGCTATCGACGGATCTATAGGTACTTCGGGGTCAGACTTGTTGCTTTGCGCGTGGTTGTTGGCATTGCCATCAGGCATAGACATGGACGGACTTGTTGCTTGCGCCATATTCCCTGCTTGCGGCGTCTGACCAGCTGGTGGATAGTGTCCTCGTTGAACGTATTCCGGGAAGGAGCCTGAGCGCGCAGAAGACGGATTGATGCCGTACTCGGAGGTGGGAGTGGCGGAGGAGGAGAAGTTGGCAGCACGAGGATCGGAGCCCGGGGGGTATTGCGCAGCAGATGCTTGATCTGCGGAAGAACCTTCAGACTGAGGTTCGGCGGAGAATGGATAGGGCGAATTCAAACCTGACTGCGAGTAGTCGTTTTGTCTACCGTCCATAGACTGCGCGTGTCCGTTGAGGTGCAGGGCAAGCTTTTGACTTGGCGACAGAGGGCTCTCAGGTGCTGGATGAGGAGAAGGATAGCTAGCGGACATGTCACGCTTAATTGGCAAGCGTCCGCGGGTGATTCGCCGCCGGTGGTATCGACGAGCAGGAGGTGGAAAGGCCGTGCGGACCGAGGCTGGGATCCAACAGCTGACTAGAAGGCCGTGGGCGGTGGGTGTTGACAAGCACGATAGCGTGCGACTTAGACGCGGGTGATGCGCAAGCCGGTCTCTTTCAAGGCAGGGCTAATGGGCAGCGAGTTGGGCGCTCGGCAGATTCGCTCCGACGCCCACCAAGGACCAAGATTGCGCACGGAGGCTGGGTGGTGCGGGCGCTTGATCGGGAGCCTGGCTATAGCTGGCTGGAGCGGTGCTGACCGTGGATGCTCGCTCTGGTAGCGTGGTAGCGCGCGCCGTCGAAGGTGCAAGTGCGACGTGCAGTTGCACGGATGCCGGGAGCTGGTGCGCTGGAGAATATCAAACAAGATGGAGGTAGCTGAGGCCGGCTAGCGGCAGGTAGGGGTTGGTGTTTGGGCACGGTGGGAGCGTGGCGTGTGCCCTGTGAAGATTGCGGCGCCAATTGCAGGCCTAGCCTTAGCTTAAGCTGTGAGGTAATGACGCCGAGTCGCTGGAGATCCCCTCGACGCCGCTGGTCCCAGCCGTGTCGACGGAAGGATTCTCTCTGAGCTTTGGGACGGACGGACGGCGGGCTAGGCTGTGCTTGGGAGCCGGGCGAGGAAAAAGTGGAAAAGCGCGAGGACCTCGGTACCCAGGCGGGTTAAGAGCGGCCGTAGCGCTACCACGTATGAAACCACGGTGAGAGCCCTGGACGCGGGCGGCCCAGACTGCCCAGTGAGAGCGACCGGACCGGCGCTGCCTTAGTCGGCCCTTCCACGGGTGAGCGAGGTAAATAGACTTCGCGTCGACCAGACTTTGCGCAATCTAGTCCGCGGGCCCTTCCCAGGCGCTGACTGATGAGCAAATGCCGCGGCTGCGAGTGCCTGACCGTGTGCAGATCCTGTGTGCATGCGCCGACGCTCCCGGGGGTGGTGCTGGTCGCCGTCGGGGGCGAGAGGGGGGCAGGCGGGCGCGCGTTCTGGCGCTCTTCCGCCGCGCAGCGCTGGCTGGCCGACTCGGGGCGGTGGTCTGGGGAGAGGGGCGCGGTCACCGCTCCGCGTCGCGCTGCGGCCGGCTAGGAGGCACTGGACGCTGCGGGTGCTGCGGGCGGTGGGCGACGACGACGCGCGCAGCTCCAACGGCGGGCAGTGTGGGCGCGCGTCACACGTGTTGCACGCACGCGGTGATCTGGTATGACGGCAGCGGAGGGGGTAGCGCGCAGCGGTGCGAGATTCGCGATGGGCTAGCGACGGAGTCGGGATGGTGGCAAAAGTCGCCTGGCTGAGGTGGAGGTTGGTGTGCGTCGAATCAAGCACACCTGCGGGCTAGCGCGAGACGAGCACGCGGATATTGGGGTTGCGCGCCAAGCCCACACCGGCCTAGCAAAAGGCTTGTCTGCGTCTGCGTCAGGGCGCGGGCGTGACGGCAGCGCGATGCGGGCGCAGAGATGCTGATTGAGGCTGAGCAGCCGGCGAGCGCAAAGGGCGCCGAGATGCGCATGCAAGAGCAGGCTCAGGCCGCCGTGCTGGGGGGGGGGGCCCTGCCCGCAATATTGGACACTTGAAGGCTCGCCTCTGCCCGCGCCGCCAAACACCGCGCTGCGAATATCGAATGCCCGCCGCAGTGGAGCGCGCATTCTGGGCGTGTTGCTGGGCGCGGCGGCGGGCAGGCGACTGGCCGCACTCCTCTCCGCAGCACCGCAAATTCCGACACAGCACCGCGCTCACCGACTCGCGCGCGCCCGCCGACGTGGAAGCAGCGGCATCCCCGCGGCGCGCTGGCCACCAGCGCCGTCTCATCGTCGCCTCCAAGCCCAGCGTGTTTCTACGCCCGCCGCTGCCTCTGCGCACAGGCGGATGACGACGGCGATCACAGCTCGCGTATCAAGTGTTGACCTTATTGGCATTCACGCCCCCTTTGCTGAATTTGTAATTTGCCAACCACGTTACATCTGCCTCTCTCTCCACCGCGATACGAGCGGCAGTGATGCGCGCGGTCTGAGAGGGGCGGCCGCCCGCGAGTCGCAGCGCGCGGAGGTGTGCCCGCGGAGGCGCATTTGCCACTGCCACAGCCTGGGCGCGCTGCCGCATCGCGAGAGAGGGTGCGCCTCATCAGTCGCTCTAGCGCCAGGCGGGGATAGCTCCGCTCGCAGCCTGGCCCAGCTGCGTCCAGCTTCCAGGCGGGCACCTTGCGCTGTTGGGCGTAGCCGGCGTGGAATGCGCTGTGATTACGATCTGCTATCTCCGTATGGGGTTCTGCCACCGCACACTGACGACCGGCCCTCCTCACTGCTCGTCCGGCCGCGGCGAGATCCCGCCACGTCCCCGTGGCTGCTGCTGAAAGAATGCCCGAAACGAGCGGGTCGAGGAGTCATTTTGCAGCGTCAGGAGAAATGAGACGTTGCTGCAGCCGGCGAGCATCCCTTGGCCCGTTTGCACGGCCGGATCAGATCCGGTTCTTCGGCGCCGGCCGCTTGCGAGCGCTGCGTGTCTCGTCGAGCGCGCGCGGCAATGTGTGCGCGCTGTGTGTTTACAGCTGAGCGGCGCTTTCGAGAATCTCTGTCGAATGCCGCCGGGCTCCCGCTGCCGTCTCGCCGTCGCCGGTCAGTCGCCCCGCGGAGCCCTAGCCGCCGTCGATGATGGACTGCAGCAACGCTCTGGCCGCAGCCATGCCTCCAGCAATGCGAGGCATCCGCAAGACGTCACGGCGCGCATGCGCTTGCCTCTTTGGTGGCGTTTGGCGAGGCTCCGGGCTCCGCTGCCAAAACACCGCCCGCCAAGCCCAGGCATTCTCTGGCTCCGGTGACAAATATGGCCCCGTCGTGGACATTCCTCCTGAGGCTGCTGGGCTCTCGCGCTGGCCGACTGCTCCTGCTGCCGCCGGCCCCGTCATCCGATCTCACGCCCGCCTGGCACTGCGCAAATTGACGCCAACCATGGCTGTGATCCGCTGGAGGAGAGGCCCAGACTCGGGCCCTGCACAGCCTCGCTCCCCTGACTCGAGCGCACTCCGACTCCCCCAGGCGTGACGCAGTTTTAGCCCGCGGGATTTCTGTTGCCCGTTTGCTGCCCGCGCGCCGATCGTCCAGCTGAGGCACGGCGCCGCCATTGGGCGATCTGCACTGGCGCATAGGCGCGCAATCATTGGGTTCCGTCGTTGCATCTCGAGCCCGTTTTTCCCAAAGCTTCGCATGCGGATCTACTTCGCGATCCATGGATGCTTCAGCCCGTCGAATCTTCACGGGCGGGCCCATTGCGCGCCTATCGCCGCTCCGCGGAGGTTTATGGATCTGAGAGCATGCGCTGCGTCGAGGGTACAGAGGCTGACACACGTCTCGCGCGCGGTCCCCTTTGGTCCTATCGAAACAGAACATGTCTGGACTCCCCTTGAAGGCACACGGGAAGGTCGAGAGAAACGGGAAACGAGGCTCTGCGCATCAGGTCATGGAAGGTTCAGCGTGGATCGCCCCATGTCCGTGCGCGGTTCTCTTGCAACGCGTGTTGTGCCGTGCGCGCTTTCATGCCATGCGAGCTCACACACAGACCGTCCGCGATGTGGATGCTCGTCGAGCAGCGCTGCGAGCCTCGGCTCGCCCTAGGATCACCTGCGCGCGACGAGGGCGGCGGCCCTCGCGTTTCCCCACACAGTATTGGGAGAGGGTGCACCGCACTGTGCGGTGATATTGAAATAAGGCCCATGACTAAGATCCTTAGCCCGTCTCCCGACCTCGCGTCGGTCTGCGGATCCCTTCAGCAGGCCGTCGCCCTTCTGCACGAGGCCCTGGTCGCGCTCGTGGCCGCCGTGGCGCTCGTTTTGGTGCTGCCTCAAGCAGCGCTGAAACTTCCTTGCTCCCTGGGCCCAGCGCGCCCGCTCATGCGGCTGGCTGGAGATGGATGGCCGCAAGATCCCTGATCCTGCGCCGCTCCCTTTCACGCGCCCAAAAAACTCCCGGGCAGAAATTCCCAGGATTCTCAATCCAGGGCCCATGCGATGCCTGCGCGCCAGGGTGTGGCTAGCAGGTGGGGGGGCCGGGATGGTGAATCGTCAACCGCGAATCATCCCGTTCTGTGCTGGCCGCGCGCGCCGCCGCTCGTCGTCGCGCTCGGCTGCCCGGCTGTCACCGCCTTCTGCCACGGCGGACATGCGCAAACGCACACGCGCACACGCACACACTCGCAAACGCCGGACGAGAGGCTGTCGTCGTCGTCAGTGCCGTGCTCGGCGCTGGCGTCACCACGACTCGCCGGCTCCGCCATAAACAAGGGTCTTGCTGGCCGCGAATCTGGTCGGGCTGGCGATAGTGCTGGAGATCCCGGCGCCTTTTGCAAGGCCGCCCGTGGCTGGCCTATGGAGCAACATCATTGCCTGTCCCGAGATGGCAAATATTGCTGCAATGTCTGGTTGATCGTGATCTTCCCACACCCACCCCTTTCCTCTGCGCCGTCGGCAAAACTCGACCGCCAGCGCGCGCGAGCAGGTCCGAATGTGCAGACGAGAATAAGGCCGACACAGCGCGGCCGGGTGGCGGCACGGCGCTCGATTGGCAGGCGCAGGCATTCATGTGGCCGCGGCGAGCAGAGCGTGACGCGTAGAGCGGCGGCCATGCAGAGAGCAGTTGGCCGCCACCCGGAGCTGGATGCGGTGCAGCAGACCGGTCAGGACGAGCGAACCTTGGTCGTGCCTCACCGCGCATTCTCGTTTTTGCCCGACCAGATTCGCGAGAGGGAGAGGGGAGCAGATGGGCAGAATATGACCTGTCGTCTGCAGCAGGAACCAATATGCAGCAGCAAAAGGTACAGGACGCGGGCGCGGGACAGTGCGCCGCATGCCCAGCGCGGCCCTGATGCCTGAGCCTGGTGCCTATTTTTGCGCTGGGTGGTGCTCCGTCGCCATAACCACCGCGGCGGAACAAGCTCCTGCGCTCCGAGACGGCATCCCACCCCCGTGTTGGCGGCGCAGATAGGCAGGTCCTTAGGCAGGGAGGCGGGAGCAGACGAGCGGACGCGGACGCGGACAGCAGCGGCAGCGGGTGCGGCGGGGCGTGCAGGCTGGTGACCAGCAGCACGCACAGTGGAGCAAGGGAGGCGGCGAGCAGCGAGATGCGCGCGCTGACTCGGAGCCAGGGTCCTGCTGCGGCTGTTTCCCTAGACGGTATGCGAAGTAGACGTCCGGCTTGCTCGAATGCAGACAACCCGCCAGCGTGCACTACTCTGGCCCCCACCGCACCCATCAAACCGCAACGTCGACCCTCCGCGGCGGCCCAGCGATTGTCGCCGCGCTCGTGACGGACCGCGCGAGTGGCCTGAGAGCAGCGCCCTCGTACGCGATACCCGGCGCCGTCGTCGCTTCGCACAGAGCGTTCGTCGCTTATCTTCGCCCGCCCAAGGCTTTCCCATCTCTTCCAGTTGCGGCGCCTCGCACCTAGTCCCGCGCGCAACTATAGGCGGCCGCCGACCAACCACACCTCCGGCCCGCGCCCATGTACATGTACAATGAGCAATCCCGGCGCGTTCGCCTTCCCAGCCCGCCCTCGCCCGCCCCCACGACGGGTGGACGGCCAACGCCCACGGGCTGCGCGTGCGGCATGAGGGTGTATGCAACAGTGGGTGAGAGCGGCAGCCGTGTGTGCGCGGTTCTGCGCTTCTGCCGCGTCTCCAGCGGTGCCAGTGCCCATGCCTGTCTGCCATCCGCACCCCGGCATCCTGCCTGTTACGCGCGCACATCATGCAAGCTTCTCTCTTGCCCGTCTCTGGTTTTACCCTTTCTGCCAGCAACCCTGATGCCTGCCGGCCTGGCTGCGTTTGGCTGGCTGCTCCGGCCGCTCCTTTTGCATGCAACAATGCAACACACTCCCGCACACCACACCAGAATGCGCTTCCCGCAACAATAAAGCAACATCCCTGGCCTTACGCAGACAAGCAGTTAGCAGCGCCTGCCCCCCATGCAGGCGCGCGGGCGTGAGGGGATCTCCAGCGTTCTGGATCTCTTGGGCGGCCCGCGTTATACCTGCCTGATCAGGCCGGTGATGATGCTCCCCGTACCTGTACCTGCACCGCTGCTACCCGGCGATTGGACCGGCTGGAAGAAGGAAGCAGACCGGCTGATGTGAGCATGCTCGTGCAGTCAGTGGGCAAACCACAACCTGCTCTCGTCACCTTTCTTTTTCTCCGCTCAGCCCTCTCTTCATTGAATTTATCAGGGCCGGCTTCTAGATCACACTCTTCTGCACGCTCATTCTGCACGCTCAGTCTGAGCAGGATGTCCCCTGTCGTCGTAGCCCCCACTTCACTGCCGGCTGTACCAACACAGCTATAGACGAACGTCCCGGCAGATGATGATGATGATGATGATGATGATGATGATGAGCAACGGAGGGGCAGAGCAAAAAAAAACAGCGGAACCGCTGCAACGCCACCCGCCCCATCTGGGACCACAATCCCAATTCCCCATCACCAGATCCAATGACGCGCAGCAGAAACCAGCAACCGCCAGCATCTCCCATCACGCGTTGCCGGACCGATAGATCGATGGTGGCGCGGTCTCCGCCCTATGGAGCACACCGGACTCCCACGTAACTTAGTACCACTTGTTCTCTTCGCATTCGCAAAGAGCGCAGCCTGCATTTGCGATAGACGTATGCCAGCCCAAACTCTGTCCGCCCTGTTCCCGCCTGACCCATCTCTCAGCGTCGATCGACGACGAACGAGTCCGTGGTAGAAGCCCGCCACCTCGCTTGCTCGCCCTTTCCCCATCACCCACCGTGCCACCCCGCCCCGAAACTCCACAGCGCAGGTCCGTTCCGGCGCTGTTGAATGGTCGACCGCCTCAACCCATCACGACAGTGACCACATTGCCACAACACGTCCAGAGTCAAGACCTGATCAGCTCCACCACGTGTACCCCGCCTGACCAGATCGTCACTTTGCCCAAGCATGGTCCCTGCGTCGCCGCAGTCGTCCATTCAGGTCGGCGACCACAGCAAGCACACGGACGCAAAGATGAACGGCATTTTCAGCTGCACGTCCTCTCGCAGGCATTGACAGAAACAGACGAGGACGCGAAAAAAAAGGGCCGCCCCACGGGTGATCCCGAGCCCGAGAGAACAAACACTCGTGACGGGTACCAGCACAGTGGACAACGCACGCACTCAACGCCTCCGTGCATATCCGCCGCCGCCTCTTCTGTCCTTGCGTGTATTGCGGCTGCGCCTTGGCCCTGGTTCGTGAGCTAATTAGAGCAACAGCCGCAGCCAGCGGTCGGTAAGTACTTTCGCACCCAGCTGAACTGGAACACTACCCACCTCTCCCTGACCCGTGAAGCACGTCCGCGCGGTACTTGGTACGGGCATATCGAACCACCGTGCATGATGTTGTTGTTGTTGTTTTTTTCTTCTTCTGCTGACTTTGCCGCCGCCGCCTGTTCCCCACACTTCGTCAGGCACGGGGACACAACAAAACCCTAAGTATTCCCGCCCCTTCCCTTCCTTCCCTTCATCAAGGAGAGTACCCAACAGATCGGGCCCGCGGTGAGCAAAAAAGGCGTTGCATGATGAGCATCCGAGCCCGAGCCCGGAGCCCGGGGGCCCAGCGGTGGGAAGGAAGGAAGGAAGGAAGCAAAGCACAGGCAGCAGGCGGGCGGCTACGGACGGCGTAGGCGGTGACGAGAGAGGAGGGGGCAGTGCGCGCTGCCGCCGTGCTGTGCGGCTTCACCCAGACGAGCTGGCCCGTCGGTCTGGCACTGACCACCAACACACGTACCCATTTTTTTTTCTTTTGCCTTGAATCACTGGCCAAGGCAGGGAGGGCAGGGGAAGGCAGCGACTGCGGCGGCGGCGGCGGCGGCGCAGGAGGGGGCTGGCAATCACCAGCAGGGCGTAGGCGGGACCTGGAGCGTGCGCGACGTGCGTGATGGGAAAAGGCTCGTCGGCGAAAAGAAGGAGGGAGGGGGCGAGAGGGTTGGAAAGTGGGCTGTATGGAAACGGACGGAAGGGTCGCCGTCAATCATAGCTGGTCTGTGTGTTTTTTGCACATGGGCGACTTTTCACTTCGTGATTTCTCCGGTCGTGTCTGCCCTGTGACGACGGGCCGGGGAATAATGACGATTCGTAGCAGCGAGAGTGAAGGGAACGGAAGATCTGAGCCATCCTTGGCAAATACCGAAGTAGTGTGTGGAGAATAGACATCCAGGAAGCCGCATGGGATTGCTCATCTCCATCCTTCTATTACCCCCTCCGTCTTACCCAGGGAGCCAAGAGGGGCCCGTGACGAAGGGCGAGTGCAGAGTCAGCAGCTTCCGGCAGCAACTCAGCAGCAGCTCGCACCAACCCCACCGGACGCACAGAATGTGATCTGCAAAACCGCGAGGCCCGGCGGGAATTCGAAGAAGCAGGTGGGGTTCAATATTTGAGCTCAGAGGCCGCACTGACAGGGTGCTGGCGGCCGCCGCCTCCACCGCCCGTCGCAACGAATTCGTGCTCCGTGCGCCGGTAAAAAGAAAAAGGCCTATCGGAGATCCGAGCGAATAATCGAAGGCAGCTGAGCGAGAGAGAAGAGAAATAAAAAAACGCAGGGGCACCACGCTGCTCAGTGTTTTCCCGAGAACCCTTTCGCACACCGTACTTGCCGTCGTAGCGAGCACCTCGATCGGGCATGATGGCAGATCTCTGATGATATTCGCACGACTCGAAGCACGCCCACGCATATGTCGGTCGTACGCGGTACGCACGAGAAAGAGAACGACGGGCCAGAACGTGAGGCGAGACAGGAGAGGATTGATGGAACTGGAAATAGAAACATAGAAGGGCTTGGCTATGGGCCGCAAAAAAAGCACAGAATGGCAAAAGAGCAGCACGGCTCTGTATTGAATCGTCGATTCGGCGCGGGATAATTGATTGATCAACCTGCCGCCTCACCGGAGAACGGAGATGAGGTTCGGTACGTGGATGAATACCGACGGCAGTGGCCGCGTATATTGCCAATTGTTATTTGCTGCCCGGACTTCGCCCACGGCGTGCCTCGCATGTGAAAAGACATGACTATTGAATTCGACCATCTAACTACTAGAGAGCTAGAGAAGAAGGAAAATCCTCTATCAGCAACTACGACAGCTATAATCTTTGCCGTCGGGTTGAAAAATGCATCCTTAAAGAAGTGAGCCGCAATCTGTTCATCAACCACCCATCCCCTTCTTAACCTGACTGCCCCCGGACTGTGGAACGACGAAAAGAATCCCGCCAGTCGAACATGAAAGCCGATGATCTGAGGCCGTGATGGCGGTCGCTGCCGATGGGAGGCAAGAAAGGAGAGCCTATTCTATGCATAAAACACCTAACCGAAAAACGCCGTATTTTTTCCCCATGATGGTCCGAGGCTCGTCGGCCCTGAGCTCAGAGCACGCTGGTATCTATTACAAGTCAAAGCCTACCGGACTGCGCAACGGTTGCTGGTGCGTAGCTGAGGTAGCCGCGCGGTGCTCGCAGTACGTGGGTCAAGTCATTCACCACCTATTGCGGCCGAGAGGCTGTGCGTTACCACCGGAGTAACCTGTTAACGAGGAAAGTCTTGTCATTATCTAACTTCTATAGCGCCCAGGGTTCGTTCATCTGCGGAAGAACTTACCACCACCACCACGGCCATGGCCACCGCGTCCACGACCACCCCAACCACGACCGCCACCGCCGCCGCCGCCGTAGCGGGCCATCTCGTGGAGACGAGGATCGATCTGCTGCTTGGACTCAGTGAGAACCTGGACGAGGTCACGAGCTTGCTTGGCATCTACATTGAGCGGTCAGCGTCTGCGATCTGAAAAGGGGAACAAACTGAACTTACTCTCCGTTGTGAACAGGGTAATGGCGGTACCCTTGGCGCCAGCACGACCAGTACGACCAATGCGGTGCACGTAGTCCTCTGAGTTGTTCGGGTAGTCATAGTTGATCACGTGAGTGATGTTGCGAACGTCTTTGACATGCATCAGTTAGCTTGAACCTTGAGGTAAGTCTTTTCGAGCAAGCGATCTTGGTGTCGATCGCGTGGAACTGCAGTATGTTGCATGCACTACTCTCTGTGCGCAAGGAAGGTCAAGGCATCCTTGGTGCGCCGGCAAGGCTGTGGAGGTTCTCATCTCATGGTCAGGAAACCTTGGAAACGTGGCTTGAGCAAGTCAAGAAGCCTATCCGACTCTGCACCCAGCTGGGACGAAGAGAAACGGAAAGTGAGTGAAGCAAGCTTCGCCTCAGTGAACCAAGTTCCCAAGAGGAGAACCGAGAAAAAGAAAGAGCCCTGGACGTCATGAATGCAAGCGAAGGCGCACGAGAGAATAGAGAGCAGAGCATCACACAGATCACGCAACAGAGCATAAGACAAAGGGGGAGGGGAAGTGCAGGAGCAATCGCAACCATACCGATACCACGAGAAGCCACGTCCGTGGCAACCATGATGGGGCTCTTGCCCGTCTTGAACTCGTTCAGGACCCAATCACGCTCGTTCTGCTGCTTGTCACCGTGAATAGCTGGGAATCCGTCAGTTCGTGCGTCCCCGCAATAATGGGAAGCAAGCAACTTACAGAGCGCAGGCCAGCCGTCCTGGCGGAGGAACCTGGTGATGTCGTCGGCGACACGCTTGGTACCTGTGAAGATAAGGACCTTGTTGTTCTTGTCATCCATGATGCGCTCCAGATGCTTGGACATCTTGTCACGCTTCTCGAACTCCGAGACGACCTCGACAATCTGGGTGATGCGGTGATTGGCAGAGAGATCCATGGAACCAATGTTGACCTGAATGAAGTCGGTCTGGTAGTCAGAAGCAAGCTGGCGAACCTCCTTCGGCCACGTAGCGGACCACATGCAAGTCTGACGGTCAGGGCGAATCTGGCCGATGATCTTCCTGATCTGGGGCTCGAAACCCATGTCCAGCATACGGTCAGCCTCATCGAGGACGAGGTAGGTGACACGCCTGAGGTTGGTCTTGCCAGACTCGAGCATATCAATGAGACGGCCGGGAGTAGCAATGCAGACCTCGACACCACGAGCGAGATCACGGATCTGACCGCCCTTGGGAACACCGCCGTAGACGCAGGTGTTCCTGATGCGAGAGGACTTTCCGAACTTGCTGATCTCGGTCTGAATCTGAACAGCCAGCTCACGGGTGGGAGCGAGAATCAAGACGATGGGGCCATCGCCAGGAGCGAGGAGGGGCTGTGCGTTGATATGGACGATGGCGGGAAGACAGTAGGTGAGGGTCTTTCCGGAACCGGTCTCGGCAATGCCGACAACGTCGCGTCCAGAAAGAGCCATCGGCCAACCCTGGGACTGAATAGCGGTGGGCTTCTCGAAACCCTGGGACTTGACCTCGTTCATGACGTAGCTGGGAAAGCCGGCCTCATCGAACGTGGTGACAGGGTTGGGTACATCTTGGCCGTGGATGGTGATCTGGAATTCCTTGCGGAAATCATCGACATCCTTCTGCGAGCGGGCAGCAACGTCGGGGTGCTCCTTGTAGAACGACTTCTCGAACTTGGGAAGAGTGTTGATGTCCCAGTTCTGCTGCTTCAGGCCGGCGCCGAGGTTAGACATCCTGTCACCGCCGCCGCCGCCATAGCCACCACCGCCGTAGCCGCCACCACCACCGCCGTATCCACCACCGCCGCTGTATCCGTTGCTACCACCGTAGCTGCCGCCGCCGTTAGAGTAGCCGTTGCTACCGCCACCGCCGTATCTGTGATGTGAGTGTCAGCGAAAGTTCTGGACGCGTATAATGAGTGACGTCTGACGCGCTCACGCATCACGGAGGCCGGGCGCATCACGAGAAACGCCAGGAGTCCGCTGCTTGCGGTCGCCAGGTGAGGTGGTCGGGATCTTGGAGTGAGGAATGTGCAGGAATGTGGACGTAGGCGACACTGCCAATATCTAGACCTTAGGGCATACCCGCTGGAATAGTGACTGGTGTTGTAGCTGTTGGCCCCGTAACGCGAGGACTCGTACCCGTTGCTGTAGCCGCCGCCGCCGCCGCCGCCGCCGCCGCCGCCGCCGCCGCGGGAGCCACCGTATCCACCGCCGTAACCGCCGCCGTAGGACATGGTGTCGACTGGATCAGTAAAGACGGGCTGGGCTGATAAAGGGACCGTGGGCTGCGCGCTGGTGCTCCGTGTCGCTGTGTGGGTGAAGTGACGTCGGAGGATGGTGCAGCTGGTAGCAGCGCCTGGATGTAAGGAGAGAGGAAGATGTGGAAGGGGAAGGGAGTGCAGTGCGGATGAGGAAGGGTGGGTGGATGTTTTTTGTTGGCAGCGGCAGGAGCCCTGGCTGGGAGGCGAAGGCAACGCAGAAAACTTCGGCCCGGAAAAATTGCCTAGGCTGCCACGCTAGCGCTCTGATTGGCTGCGCACAGCCCTACAGTGTCAAACGCCGCGACGGCCAGCTCGGCGGCCTGCGCGCCCATGTCAGAGGGTCCAGAGCCTGCCTGGCCGCCCTGCCGACCGCGGTACGAACTGCGTCTACGGAATCCTCGCCCTCGCCGTCCCGCCGTCATCTGGTCTGCCCTGTCGCGCAGCCCGAGTCTGCGACTGCTGCGCGCATCCGAGACCTGTTCCGCAAATCTGCCGTCCTCCCGCACGCCGTTGCCGCCCACCCAGCTACAAAGAACCCGAGCCCATGTCCCAGAAGCCCGTCTCCATCTGCGCCAAGCCTCTCAGTACCCTTTGTTCGCACAGTTTGAAATGAACGCAAGCAAGGGGCGACGTACCTTCGTTGCGTGGATGAAGATCTCCACCAGCTGCTCAATCCTGCTTGGCGACTGCAGCACCGCGTGCTTCTCGATGATCGCCAGCCCGGTCTTGACCGCGTCCGTGTAGTCCTCTGCGACATACTGCTCCACCCAGTTCCAGTATGCGTTGCCATCCCGCTTGGTCTTCGGGTCGTCGTACAACCTCCTTGCAATGTGTCCGTACCCGATCAAGCACGGCATAAGCGCTATCTGCAGACCAAACCAGTCCTCCGACTGTCCAATGTCAAGCACGTACCTCGTGTACGCAGTGCATGCTGGGGGAACAGTCAACGCCATGTAGCATATGGCAATTTGGAGGCACTTACCTGGGTGCTCTTTGTGACTCTCAATCTGGGCTTTGGTCAATCCGAAGCCTTCGCAATACTTGATGTGCAGGCTCATCTCCTCCTGAATATGTTGAACGATCCTGGCCGACCTGTTGATGTCGTCAAGGTTCTTTGCCTTGTATGCAGCAAGCGCGTTTGCTCTTGAAAACTGGATCTACCAAGATGTCAGTGACATAATCCAAACCCTGGGGAGCGGCAGCTTACAAGGAAGAGATAGTCTTGAACGAGATAGTTCTTGAACTTCCCCAGCGGCAAGGAACCATCTGCCAGCTGTTTCACAAATGGATGATGGGTGTGCTCTCGCCACGGGCCCTTTACATCTTCCCTGTCAAGAATGTACTCTAGGAAACGGCCCCTGACACATCGTCAGCAACCACGCGAAACACAAACGCTTGTCCGCTAAAGGGGGAAAAAAAATCTACAATAAAAACTTACGGCGCAAAAGGCAATGTGTACGTTGAATGGAAATGGTTGATGGGACCACTTCCCTTTCCGATGTCTTTGCTGGTACGGATTCCTGCCTCGATGTAGTAATTCGCCGTTTTCACAGCCTGTGTGATGTCTATTCCGGACGCCAACCTTGATGCGATAGCCGCTGTGCCGTGTAAGAGAACGGAGATCATGATATCAAGAAGGAAGAGAGAAAATATACTCACAAGCAAGTGAACATCCGGTCCCATGAGTATTCTTCGACTTCAAGTACCCAGTCTCGAACACGGACTCCTCCTCCCCTCCAGCCAGCACATTCAGAACGATATGCTTATCCGCCTCTTCCGTCGGCACAACCCTCTCCTTCGTCAGGGGCACATGCCCACCCTTGAGCAGCACATACTTCGGTCCCAGCGCCTGTACCGCCTTCGCTATCGCAACGATGTCGTCCACGCTCTTCGGCTCGCCAACCGCCTTGCCAGCGCGCTTGAGTATCAGCTGCGCCTCGGGCATGTTCGGCGTGAGCAGCGTGGTCAGCGGCAGTAGCTGCGTGATCAGCGTCTCGACGGCGTCTTCAGGGAGCAGCTGGGCGCCGCTCGTCGAGACCATGACCTTTGCGGAGAGGGTAAGGTGAATGAATTCGAGGATTTTGATTTCGCGTAGATGGGAACAACGGCAAACGTACTGGGTCGACGACAGAGATAGGGACGTTGTGCTTCTTCAACGCGTCGGCGACGACTTCGACCGTCGAGGCCGACGCTAGCATGCCTGAATGCAAGAGAGGAATGTCAAACCGCAGTCCAGGAGAGATAGTTTGATAAAGTTGATGAAGCTGAAAAATGATTGATTGCTGATCCTACCTGTTTTGACGACGTCGACGCCGATGTCCTCGATGCACGCGTCAATCTGCTTGCGGACGAAGGTGGAAGGCGTCTGATGAATGTCGTAGACGCCCTGCGTGTTCTGCGCTGTCAGCGCAGTCGTCGCTGTCATTGCATAGCATCCGTGAGCCGCGATCACTTTTTGGTCGGCTTCGAGGCCACTGCACAGCAAAAAGTCAGAGAGGCCTGCGGTGGTGCCACGCCCACCCTTCAGACGGCACGTTTCAAGGCATTGACTGGACGTACGCTCCGCCAGAGCTGTCTGAGCCAGCTATCACTAGGATTCGCTTGCTGCCCATGGCTACCAACTCGTTGTTTTGAGGCGCGTGATGTTGAGGAAAAGTTTGCTCTTTTTTCACTTGAACGTAAGACTGGACCCCGCTGTCGCAGCGGGTCGAAGCGAGACGAGGACGTCATCGCCGTCTTGGAGCACAACATCCACCGAGTTATCCCCACCCACCCATCTATCCGTCCTTTGCAATAGAAAACCATTAAGCCGTCCGTTCTGAAGGAACCGCCTCGTCGATTTGCATCTTTCACCAATCTTACAATTTTGACGCCAAGACCGTTAACCCATTAACCGTTCCCCTTTGCTTATCCAAGTGCCTGTGCCCCGCCACCGTCGTATCGGAGACTATCAATGCTTGGATTTATGCGCAATAAGCAGGACCAGGCGGTAGCGGAGCTCAGTCTGAATCGGATTCGTCGTCGATGTCGGACTCGTTCCGTTCTGTCGCCCATTAGCCGTGAAAGAAGGTAGACGCAGCCAGGGCCATGGCCATGATGTCGTTGAACAGCACAGTACCTCTGTAAGGCACGTAGTCCAGCTTTCCATCCACATAGGCAGCGAACCGCTGGTTGATTTCCATCACCTCCTCGTCCGAAAGCTTGCTCTGAGGCTCCGCAGAGCTGACCATGAACTCGATGCCCCGATTGCTCGGTCCAAGGCGATCAACAAAGTCAATCATACCCTCAAAGGTGAATGTACTGATCGAGGCAACCTCAACACGGCGTAGCTCCTTGAGATTCGCCAGTTCGGGAAGTATGGCATCGCCAACCTGCAGACTCGTGAAGTAGACATCGTCTAGATGCGGTAAGTTCCTTGCAAGTGTAATGATATGTTCATCGTTGAAGAAGTCGGAAACGCCGAGGAGCTTGATGTGCGTCAGCTGCTTTAGCTGCACAAGTGTCTCAAGGACGAGGTCTATATCATCCCTGGTCATTCCGTCCGAATCTGCCGTAAGATGGAGCCATTTGAGGCTAGAGTGATGGGCGAGAGCCAGATGGAAGTCCGTTGCGGCATGCGCCGAGTACTGGTCAAGGCCCAAGTGAGACAACTTGATATCATCTTGATAGAGAATAGGTGTGACCAGCTTGATGGCAGCAATGAATCCCTTGAAAAAGAGACTGCGCAGAATCTTGCACTGACCCAGCCAATCGCGGACTTCAAGGAAGACGTCGTTTTGCGTAGCTTCAAGGTCAGTCGGGGCTACCAAGACGTCGATGTGATCAAGCTCCAGGCTCTCGATCGTAGTGCAGCTCTTTAGCAAGCCTAGGTGCGGCAGGGCATCGGTATTTAGGGCTAGCTTGAGGAACCTGAGTGACTGCCCATGAGATCCGAGCGATAGCAAAGTTCCCTCGCCGATGCCTGCGTGGCTGATGTTTTCAAAGTACCGCAGCTGCTGGGGCTGAAGTCCAGTGAGGAAAGAAGCGAGCTGTTGGTCGACGCCTTCGCCATTCCTAGTGGGCCGTCAATAGTCTCTTGCCCTGTGTTGACCAAGTGCTGCATTACTTACCAAATGTAGAAACTGAGGGCATCGAACTTCGGACAGTGGGTGATGATGGCCTCCTGTGTAGCAGGATCACCGAGAGCCTTGCCCTCCCACAGCTGGAGCGAGGCCAGGCGCGGGAGTCTAGGGGCCCACTTGACGAGTGCACTTGGCTTGACTGTAATGTAGCATCAGTGAGCTAGCGAAGAAAGAAATGGGTAAGACTCACCGTTTCCGGTGATTTGCTCGAGGGACGGCGTGTGCTGGGTCACGGCTACAGCATGTCAGCTTCGTGGTACAATTGTGTAACCGAGTGGAGACCTCGGCTGTGATAGGATACGGAAGTGGTGGATCATACCTTCTCCAATGGCATCCACGACGGCATCGATGTCGAAAGGCTCCGGCCGCTTCTTCCGACCGGGCTTGGAGGGCGCCATGATCTTGAACTGCGACATCTCGCCAGCAAAGAACGTCCTGTTAGTATATCAGTGAATTTTCTCTCGAGGATTGTGTGGCGAGAGTGTTCAAGACGAGCCCACCTGGAAGCACAGCAGAAGTAGGAGCATGGGAGTGACTGACTTGGAGATATCGCCGCGCAACGCGGTTCTGAACTTATCTTCCTCTAGCAGGTAGCTAAGGTCTCTAAAGTCTAGAGTCTTGATGTAGCGGCAGTAAGGGAAAGCGGTGGCTCCAATGCTGGACGCGATGATGGAGCGCCACATGATCGACCATTTCTGGATCATGAGTAGCGCGTGGGCGGGAGAGATGTAGCTGTCTCCGCCGCCACCAATAACGGGAGACTCATTGTGAGAGCTAGCTGTGTGTCAGAATTGGAAGGCTGCAGGGCGGGGGCGACGCAAAGTACCGATAGAGATTCGTCAAGGCTGGCACGGCAAAGCGCTTGGCCGTGAGGGCGCATTGGAACAGAGTGTCGAAATCCTTGGCGCCGGCGAGCTTTTCGCACAGGACATGCATGATGTCCTCGGGCACTTCGAGCGGCATCTTTGCGGTGGCCGCGCAGCGGGGGCGGAAGCTGCAAAACCTGCGCGACGGGATGGTGTTGCTGGGATGGAGGTGCAGCCGTCGGGGTTGTGTTGTTTAGGGTCGGGGCAGCACGGCCGAGGCGGATGACGTCCACGCGCCGCCGCCGCGTCTGCCTCCAGCCCAGGCGCGCGCCGCGACACGCCCGCCTGCTCCGTAAACTCCACCCCGTCCCGCCAACCCAACCCCGCAAATGGTCGCCCTGGCCTTCACCCTGCTCCCGCAGGCCCTGGCCGCCCTGCATGACGCCCTGGTCTGCCTCGGCAAGTTCAGCGAGTCCGTCTCCATTGAGGCCCGCCGGGACCGGGTAGGTTGCCTGCCTTGTTTTTCAGGCAGACACTCAACGATGATTTCCGCCTGCAGCTCTCTCTCACTGCTCTCAACTCCTCCAAGTCCGCCTACGCATCCGTGGCTCTAGATGCCTCCAGCTTCTTCTCCCACTACAGGTTCGTCCCCGCCACGAGCAATGGCGACGGCCGCTTTACCTGTCGCATCTACAACAAGGTCTGCCGCCCTCGCGGAACTCCCACGGCTCCGCATTGACATTTTCCAGGCGCTTCTTTCGGT
Source organism: Neofusicoccum laricinum (assembly GCA_029906385.1). NCBI lineage: Eukaryota > Fungi > Ascomycota > Dothideomycetes > Botryosphaeriales > Botryosphaeriaceae > Neofusicoccum > Neofusicoccum laricinum. The sequence continues at coordinate 2,764,071 of CP123714.1, read as the reverse complement.
GTTCAAAGGGCGCATACTAGATACGCGAGGAAAGGATACTACCGTAGACCGCTGTGAAGTCACGCTGCAAGACAGGCCTGACGAGACAGAATGCCGCCTCATCATCAAGATGCTCTCCAACCAAGGCACGATATATGCTCTGCTGTTATTCTCGCCTTGGTGCTGACGGAGTGATCAGGAGTGACTAAGACCTACAAGCTGACCTACGAGTCCGTGGAAGTGATGCATGCCTTGTTCGACAAGCAGTCTGCCCACAATCGCTGGTCAATACACTCGTCGGCCCTCAAAGAGACCATAGAATACTTTGGTCCCAAGACCGAGCAGCTCGATATCTACGCTGAAGATGGACGTGTTACGTACACAAGCTTCACCGAGAAGATCAGCAACGGCAAAGGCAACACAACAGCACCTCGCCACTTCTCTCAGCACTACTCTGACCACCCCATAGAAATCCTTAAGCAACCCCTCCAAACCGCCGTCTCGCTCAGCACCGCCGACTTCGAGACCTTCGCCGCTGCCGAGCAGATGCACCTCGTCATCAGCGTCAAGGACTTCAAATCCATCGTCACGCACGCCGACCACCTGCGCGCTTCCATTCACGCCTACTACTCGCAGCCCACGAGACCCTTGCAATTCAGCTACAGCAATACCGCCATCGGCATCCTCTGCGAATTCACCCTCATGACCATCGGCGACTATCAGGGCCAGAACAACAGTACCAGCAGCACGCCCCACATGGTCACAACGCGCCCCAACACCGCTTCGCGAACGCAGTCCATGACTGCCCAGCCCACCACCTCCGCCACCAGCCGACAGTACAGCCCCGCAATGCCGCCCCCACCCGCCCCGGTTTCCCGCCCGGCTACACGCCAGCGCAAGGCACCACCTGGCTCTGCAGTCCGGCCCTCACAGCAAGAGAGCCAAGCCAGAAATGACGAAAACGAGTCTCTCTTTATGCCGCAGGACGAGTGTGATGACGACGCACGGTGGGATCCAGCAGGTGAAGACGAGGAAGAGACACTGGGCTGGGACGCGAGTGCGGATAACAACGCGTTCCACCCGACGTTCAGGGACAGCGCGTCGAGGCCGGCGGGGACGATGGGGGGACATGGCGCTTCTGAGTATGGGACGGATGGGCTGGAGCCTACACAGCGGTTGTCACAGGTAAGTGAAAGCTCGGGTCTGGACTCTTGCTTGATCGCGTGGATTCTGATGTTTGGTAGATTCGCGGGCTATGGTGACGGGGCGTTGTTTCCGGGTATCAATATGCGTAGAGCAGAAAGTGAAACACAATAGCAAGTTTCACTATCGTGATGCTCATCCAGTGCATTTATATCTGCTGTCACCCTTTGCGCTCAACGCTTCTCCTTCAGCACCGAAACAACCACTTTTCCACAAGTTCACAAAAGATCTCGAAAACTTTCACGAACACCAAAGATCTCAACAACCCCAGGATCTTCTTCAACGATAAGTACGTACCACTCTTCCACAGTCATATGAAGGACAAGATAACACTTATAAAGCACCATGGACACCAAGCTCTTCGCCGGAGCCATCATCTTCACCCTCCTCGTCATCGCCTCCCTGTCTTGTTGCTGGATCTCGCTCAGGGGTCTGGCAAGGGACTTCGTGCGGAGCAGGTGGATGGGCGAGGAGCGGGAGCAGGACGGGGTCGAACTGGAGGAGATGGGCGGCGAGGCCGGCGGGGCGGAGTAGGGGCGCGCGGACGCCATGACGCCGCCTGCTGCTGCCGAGCAGCAACAGGCCAAAATGCCGGCGGGCTTGACCCGAGATTGTGCTGGCCCGACGATGGAATTCGAACGGTGAAGACGATGACGGTTCTTGGGAGGAACGATAGCTTTGGTGGCAATTCCGAGGATTTGCGGCTGTTTCCAAAGTAAATGAAAGCAAACGTCTCCAAACACGACTATCTATGTCCTTGTGCGATGCTCAGAGCCTGGAAAGGGCAAGTGGTTGGAACGACGAATTAAACGGCCTCATCTCTCACATCCAAACCTCCGCTCGTCGACTTCACTCTAAACCGTGGTATCACAGTGGTGCAATAGAAACGACTCACCACTCTGTGGGTGCCTCTGGCTACAAAACACTGCTGCAACGTGTTCACCCGCATCATCTTCCCCCAATGATGAGATCCTCAATGGTCTCTGCAGCCAAACGCACGGCAGAGATTTCGAGAAATGATACGTTTCAGCACTTGCTGTGCTCTGTATGTTGTGGGTCAAGGTATTCTTGGCTTGACCCCGTTCAAACGTCCGGCCAGCAGCAGGATTTGCAGTGACTCGTCGGTCCCTGAAATACAGTAGTCGAGACGAGGTATCTTTGCGAGTAGATACGAGCCGCGGAAAAGCGCGAAGCGCTTGTTTTCAGAAACGAGATCTGTTAGTACCCGTCTTAAGTACTTCAAATCACAGCAGTGGCACTCATGACTCTCTTGGCTCCGTGGGCTCTCTCACATCAGATGGTGGGACTGCCCACGGCAAACGCATTCATATGCGCCGGTGTAAAGTTGTCATTTGAACGAAGCTCCGCATTGTTGCTGCCAGATTCCGAGTCCATCGAAACTCCAAAGCGCTAATCCACTAATGCAAAAAATGAAGCAGCCGAACCGCCTTTACCCGTCTCGTCCAGTCCCAAGGTATCTTGCCCATGATCCCCACCCGCCTCTTTAACCAACCAGGACCCAAGTCATTACCTCATCTCTCATAACCCTGAAAACCCCCCAAGAACAAAGAGAAAAAGGCATCAATCTAAGCCCAACGGAAGTGACCAGCAACCAACCAGCCAGCTCGGGTATCACAAAACGGCCTCCGCCCCCTCCTCCGCCCCAACCCCTCAAACCCCCCTCTCCTTCCCCTTCCCCTCGTCCGCCCCCTCGGGTAGCGGCACCGTCTTCGGATCCGGCAACTGCAGCACGCTCGGCAGATCCACGACCCTCGGATCGCCGTTGTCCAGGATCGTAATGGCCGGCTCGCTGGCGCCACCGGCATCGCCGTCGAACCCCCTGCTCGACGTCATCGAGTCGGAGGGCCCGCCCTCGTTGTCGCCGGGAGGCTTGGTGCCGGGCGTGAGGATGATGCCGGGCTCGCGGTCGTCGAGCGACGTCTCCGAGGCGCGCGCGCTGGCCTCGTGCTCGAGGCGGACTTGGCGGCCGCGCTTGTGGCAGTACCAGAAGACGAAGAGGAGGACTGTGGTTGGAAACGGTTAGCTGGACCTCGCGCGATGCGGAGAGGGGAGAGGGGGAGGGGGAGGGGGAGGGAGAGGGGCTCACTGAAGACGGCTAGGCTCATCAAGACGTTCGTCCCTGTCACGACGGCGGGGAAGCGCAGCTTCAGGAAGTTCAGGATGGTGCGCAGCAGCGCGGCGATGGCGCCCTGCTCGGAGGCGAGCTTCTTGAGCGGGGGCACCTTGTTGAGGTGCTTGCCGTACTTTGCGTACTTGGAAGACGACGACGTGCCCTGGGCGTGCAGGTGGGCGTCGGGCTTCTCGGCGGCGGCGGCGGCGGCCAGCACCTCCGGGGCCAGGGCGACCGTCATCTTGGTGGGGAGCTGTTTGATCAGGTTCTGCAGGAAGGGCGGCAGGCTGCCGTACAGCTTGTCCAGCTGCTTCTCCGAGTTGGTCAGCAGGTTCTCCAGATCCTGGTACGCGTGCGGCGCGCCGTTGACCAGGTCCTTGAGCACCAGCTTGAACTTCTCCAGCAGGTCCTGCGACTCTTTGCTGAAGCTGAAGACGCGGTTGTTGACGGCGGCCAGGTTGAGCTGGTCCAGCACGTCCGCCAGGTCTTGCTTCTCCTTCGCGACCTCGGCGTCGTTGTTGACGGTGCCGTCCGGGTTCAGCTCGACGCCTCCGCCCTTCTTGACGGCTTCGGCGGCGGATGCGAGGTCGGCAGCAGCTTTGGAGCCGGCCTTGGACTGGCGCATGCTCTGCCACGGCGTGTCAGCTGCGTCCTTTCAGCAAGAGATACCTCGGGCGTGCCTCTACCTTTGCGCGCTTGGGAATATCAGGCACCCACGCCCAGTGGTTCTTCTTCTTCTCCATCTTCTTGTCCTCCGTCCCCTCAGGTGCTGTGACGGCGGGCGGCGACTGCGGCAGCGGGACGCGCTCCGCGCCATCCATCAGCGCTACCTGGGCGTCGGTGATCTTTGTCCGGGTGGCGCTGGCGACGCCATTCGAGACGGGGGCGGGCTTGGGCCGCTCGGGCAGCGGCGGCGGCGTCTCGTCCTCGGCCTCGGACGTGATTCTCTCCAGGAAGGCTTCCTCCTCGTCGTTCAGGATGGGCGACCTGGGCTCGTCGGCGCCCTGGGCCTCGGCGGCCATCCGCGCGGCGGTGGCACGCTCTTGGACCTTCTTGTCCCGATTGTTCTTGAACCTTTTGTACGTGAAGTATTCCAGCATTGTCGCGGTGGCGCGGCGCGATGCGGGTGGTTGGACGCGGTGTTGGTAGTGCGAGGGTGGTGGCAGTAGGAGTAGAGGTTAAGGCAGTTGCAGCTGCGGCTGCAGTTGCGGAAGCTTGACGTATGTAGGAGTGGGCGTGGTAGGGCGTCGGGGAGGCGTTTGCGACAAGCGACGGGCTGGCAGGCTCCGCGACGTGGAATGCCCGTCCGCATGTGACGGACAGCCTATCAAGGGGCGGCGGCGGGCGCGCCATGACGAGCGAGCGCAGGGAAGGGCAGGTGCAGCTGTGGCGCAACGCTGCGCGCGAGATCTGGTTTGCGCGCGGCTGCGGAGGCCGAGACTCGCCATGACGCAAGCGGGGCAAGTGACGGCGGTGCTGGCGCTGGCGCTGGCGCTGGCGTGCACAGCCCCGGCTGCACTCGAGCTCAACGTCTCAGCCTTCTTCTACTCGAGTACACTCTCCAGCAGTGCAGGACGGATCAAATCCAGGCATCTCACGCACCTGCTGTTTTGCTGAGGACGAGGCAATGGCCGGCCGGACCCGAGAACACGGTTAGGAAGTAACGAACCACCATCCAGTTTCAATCGAGTTCAGCCAAATATTCGCGTCTCTAAGACAAACCCTCCACTTGAGCGCTCTCGAATTCGAACAATCACACAGCCGAGAAGCTGCACCGTCCGCGCTGCTCCTCCTCCCTCCCTCACCAAGCCTCCCACTTCTGCCCCCCCATCGCCACCAGCCGATTGAACAGCTCGTCCCTCAGCGGCAACGCCGTGATCCTCCACACCGCGCCTCTCTTGTCCGTGATCTCCAACCCGTCCGCCACCTCCCGCCCCATCGCCCACCCGACCACCAGCTTCGCCTTCCACCCGTACCCCCCCACCTTCTTCAGCTCCCCGACCTCCGCCACCGGCACGCTCCACGCCGGATGCACGCCGTCGGCGCCGGCCGCCGCCTCCTCGCCCTTCCCGTCCGTGCTGAACGCCACGCACGGAATCGTCGCCTGCGTCGTGATGTACACGCGGCCGCGCCTGCCGTGGTACCGGCCCTTGAAGCTGACCGGCCCGCTGCGCCGGCCCCCCTCGCCCCTCGACGGCACCGCGCCGAGCCGCTCCTTGGCCGCGTCGCTGCCCGTCTTCGCCTTCAGCCGGTCCGCGCCGATCGCCGTCCCCACCACCCCGCGCGCCGTGCCGCGGAAGAAGCTGACCAGCCGCGACCCCTTCTTGCCGTGCGCCCGGCTCCGGGCCGCGTCGATGTCCGCCCCCGCCGTCTCGTGCGCCACCGCCGGGTCGTGCTGCGCGATCGCGGCGTCGAGCTCGGCGGGCGTGGCGGAGAGGGGCGGGTCGGCGCCGGTGGAGCGCAGGTTGGCGTCCGTGACGCGGGCGGGCTGGTCCGGGGGAGGCGCGGTGGCGCCCGGGGGAGGCGGCAGGGGGGCTTTGTTGGCTTCGCCGATGCGGAGGAGCGTGAGGGTGAGCTGGGCGTTGGTGGGAACGCCTTTGAGGAGGGTGCTGGAAGAGTCGTTAGCTTGGGGTGGGGACGGGAGCGCGCGAGGCGGACGTACTTTCTGATTTCGAGCATCTTTTGCCAGCGCGGGAAGGTGGAGTTGAGCCAGGCGAGGCCGCGGGAGATGATGGGGTCGCCGAAGAAGCCGAAGCCGACGCCGAAGGTTACGCCTTTGATGAACGTGTAGGACGTGACGAAGATGGACATGGCGAGCAGGGGCACGACTAGAGCAGCTAGACGGAGGCGGTAGATGTCTCTGGGGAAAGGCGGCGTGGGGGAGAGGGCACTGTCCTCTGTGAGCATGTCGTTCGTCCCCACCAGATTTGCATGCCTCAAGGCGTCTTACTTCCCGAACCGCTCCCAGGTATCCGTCAGTTCAGCAATCCCGTGCATGACCGGCCTCATTTTCGACCACATGGCCGTCTCCATCGGCACTTTGGTCTTGTCATGCTCCGCCGTCGGCTTCGCCCCGCCAGCCGTATCCTTCGCATTAGCAGCACCAACCGCAATCGCAGTAGGGTCGGGCGCGGAGTCCTGCGGCGCGCCATGCTCGGCATCAGGCTCGCTCTGGAGGTGCTTGCCAGCGACGCTGCTGAGCGTGACGGACGCGATGCCGTTGACGAAATTGCTCGCCTCCTGCTCGACGGCCTCGCCCTTGTGGTTCTCCGGCGCGCCCGTAGCGCTATCATGGCTGCCCAGGACGCCGGCCTTGGGCTTCTGCACCCCGCCAGTCTTGGAGTCCACGAGCGCGATCGGCGCAGGCGGGAACAGGAAGTCCCGCGAGGGCGGGTACGCAATCAGCGCCACGACCGACGCCGAGAAGAGCGGCACCAGGAAGTCGAAGGCCCAGGCCACGAAGTAGACCTGCACGCCCTCCGTTTCAGCAAGCCCCACCTCCCACCGCGCCGGGGACAACTCACGCTGCAAAACCACGCCGTCCGCCTCGTCTCCCTCCACGACCGCAGCCGCGCCACCTGCTTCGCCGCGCCCAGCATCCCCATCCCCACCGTCATGTACGCCCTCTCCACATTCGCCCTCAGCTTATCCGGCGAAAACTCCTCCTCGTCCGCGATGTTCAGATCCAAGTTCCCCGGCACCGGATGCGGGTACTCCTTGACATGGTAGATTTGCTGCGCCGCCCGTCAGCCCTCCCCCCGCCTCCCCAGAAGAAGAAAAACCGGCCACCCACCAACCCACCTTGTTGAACCTCCGCACCAGCAGCCACAGCTCCTCGTTCCCGAGCCCGCCCACCAGCGGCTCCGCAATCTCCTCCTTCGGCTCGTTCCACCCCAGGTTGACCACCTCGGCCGCGTGCTCGCGCTGCGCCACGCCCTTCTCCTCGTGGTCGTCCATGGCCAGCGCGTGCGACAGCGTGGGCTCGTCGCGGATCGTCGTCGCCGCCGCGGCGCGCGCGCCCGGGTCCGTCGTTGCGGTCGTGTCCGACGGGAGCGGGACCGGGAGCAGGTCGCGGTAGACGGCGCCGGGGCGGGTTTGCGGCGGGGGGTCGTCGGGGTCGGTGGAGGAGGAGGAGGAGGCCATCGGTGCGCGCGGGAGGTGGGGAGATGGTGTGTGATATAGGCTGGGGAGCTGGAGGGCCCAGGGGTGCGCGCGGGGGAGTGCTTGCGGGCAGGGAAAGGGAGGATGGAAGGAGCAGGTAGGGTGGGTGCCACGGCAGGAAAATGACAGGCGCTAGGTAGGTGGGCGGTGCGCGTGTTTCTCCACAGCTACGTCTTGTCCGCGCACGCTGGCACTGTCGGCACGACTTTATGTCCAACAAGGAAATGGCAGCTGCGAAGGGGTGGAGAGTAGCTCGTGCAGGGCGCTACAATGACGTATGCGGCTGCACGCCCGTGGGCTGGCGTAACGCTTCATGGACAATGGGGCGTGTGTTGATCGACGCGGCTAGCTGCAGCTTCTTTGTGCGACCGAAGGGGAGGGCCGTGGAATGCCTACGTGGTCGATGGGTGATCGATCCGGATGTGAACCATGTCGGTACCGTGGCTGGATTGGGGAGTTATGATGTCGAGATGATCGACGGCATCCCGGCCGCCAATCGAACGCGCAGCATGCACGGACAACTGCCGCTCCGTCGTCGTCATCGTCGGGAATCTGCGTGCGCCAAAGAGAAACGTGATCGGGTCTATGATTGTTTGCTGCTCTATCAATACATTCCTGCTACTCTTCCAAAATGCCCGTCTCTGGCCTTCTTTCCCGAGACCCAGCGCCCCGAACGCCTTTGAGAATGTCTAGTCGATTCTCTTTACAGCTCATCACTAAATGTTAGGAGAGAGGAGATCGTACTTCACGCATGCCTCAACCTGCTGAACGTTAGTATCAAGTGCCATCACGATGGCGCATCCGAGCAGATAGCACTCACACTTCCCACCGAAGCTCGAAGCCAACTCCGAGCCTCGAGTCCCGCCCAGACCTTGAGCATCGAGAAGTCTGCGCCCCGAATCATGTCTCTACCGCTAGATGTGCCCAGCTGGCGTAAGATGGGCAATGCGCTGTAGTACAGTCGGGTCAGCAACTGTTTCGCTTCAAAGATGCACGCGAGTCTTACCCAGCGAAGAGATCCATCTCCGGATCCAGCTGCCGGCCAATGCCCTCCAGCAGCAAGATACTGAGAACAACGTTGACAAAATCGCCCTCGAGCCTGACGTGGTGCTGTCGCACCATGGTGAGCACCTCGTTCAAAATGTCACCAATCTTGATGTTGCCAAGTGCGAAGGTGCGACTCTTGACGCTCAATACCAAATGCTGCATCTTCAGCGCGAACACCTCTTTGTCGATGACTGCCTCCGGCTGCCTACACCTTTCAACCATCAAGTGACCCGATTTGTAGCCGTCGAATTCTGCCACGGCCTTGAACAGGTCGAGGAAGTTCTTGCGGTTCTTGTCGTTCAGTTCTGTCACGAGGCCAGTGTCGATGAAGATGAGCTGGGGACGGTAGCCCTCTTGATCGAGTTGCGCAAGCTCAGTGCTCCATGCCCTGTGCTTGCCTCTCAACGGCTTTAGGCGTTGCAGGACTTCCTCGGTCACATCGGTCGAGTTATTGACAGCTTCCGGAGTTTTCCTGGTCTTGAAGGTGGGAATGTCGGGCGTTTCTGGCTTGTAGAAGCGCACCATGATATTTCCTGGATGCAAGTCTGCGTGGATGAAATTGTCGATCAAGAGCATGTGCAAGAACGCATTCAGACCCTCGTCCGCAATCTCCTTCCGGTATGGGCCACCGCCATTCTTCAAGAAGTCCTCTAGAGCAATGCCGTGGGCGAATTCCTCAACAAGGACCTGGCGGGTGGTGTACTCGTTGTAGGGATAGGGAAACCACGCAGTCGTGCGCTCCTTGAAGTTCCGGCGGAAAATGGTCAGGTTTGCCCCCTCGATCCTCAAGTCCAGCTGCAGCCTCATCATCTCAGAGAACTGTGCAACCTCGTCGGGAAAAGAGAGCCACTCCATGGTGGGTATGGCGTTGATGATGTGGGCAAAGAACGACATTATGCGCAAATCTCTCCGGACAACCTTTTCTATATGCGGGTGCAGAACCTTGACAGCAACATAAGACGAGGGAACCCGGCGGGGGGTGCTCTTCAGAGTCGCGTCGACGTTCTTCTTCAGCTTCTGGCGGAGGTTCTGAGGCTGATCCATGTCCGATGCGACTGGCGCGGCAAGGTCCGGCTTGAGCTTCGCTCTGTAGACCTGGGCGATAGCCCCTACGCCCAGAGGCTTCTCGTCGAACTCGTCGAATATGTCCTCGAAGTTGCGGCCGTCGAAAGCCCGCTCCACAATTCGCTTCGAGTCGTGCAGGGAATGGGCCGGCGCGTTGGAGTGCAGAGACGACATGTATCCGCACATCTCGGTAGGGAATATATCGGTCCGCGAGGCTGCCCATTGCCCCAGCTGAGCGAACTCACGGTCAGCCCACAAATGATCCGAAGCCCGAATGCCAGTCGCCCAACCTACCTTTATGAAAGCGGCGCCGGCTCTCTCCATGCTCCTGACCAGGAACGAGTACCACCAAAGCGTGCCTGTTCTCTCATTGTCCCTGTCCGACGCCCTATGTCCGACCCAAATCACGGGCACAGTCAGGATGACCGGCACGAAGATCACGACGAGGTGTATGAAGCGCAAGCCGGTGGCCACCGGCTCCCAGATGTAGTTCTCGAAGAAGAAGTACACGCCCTTGCGGAAGCCCTCGGAGTTCTCGATGGCCTTTGGCAGCTGCTCTTTGAGCTCGGCCCGCGACGCCTCGAGCATGAGCTGCTCGCCGGTGCGCTCGTCGTCGTCATTGCTCTGCTGCGACAGCGCGACGAAGGCGCCGGGGCTGAGGGTGCCGCAGAAGAGGAGCGTGCGGCGGGCGAGGCGAGGAGGGGCGCGGAAGAAGGGCGGCGACGACGGGGAGAATGGGCGGGCGGACGAGGAGAAGGCGCTGCGTGAGGCGTGCGGGCTAGCTCGTGAGGCGGCAGAGCGCGCGGCGCCCGCGACGAGGTGTGGGCGGAGGCATTGGCGGCCGAGCAGGAGGACCGTCCTCATAGTCGGGCTGGACGGCGACGGGAGGGCTGGCTACGAGCGGTCGGGAGCCATGGAGGGGCGGCGCGGGAGTGGGTGTAAGGGCGAGGGAGCAGTTGCCCCTACGGGACGGGCAGGATGCGCTGCGGCGTCGGCATCGTTGCTGGAGTCGGATGACGTCGCGACTTGTGGCTCCGGCCGCGCCCGCACATCGCCGGGCAACCCCCGCGCGCGCAACGCAACGGCGTGGAAAGGTTCTCTGCGCTCAATTCGCAGGTCATACTACGATACTACGTACATCACAAACTCCAGCCCAACCCGCCTGTCTGCCGTCTAGCCGCCGCCCGCCTGCTCACGCCGTCACGAAGCCCTCGAACCCGTTGTCCAGCGCCTTGCGGCACTCCTGCGTGTACAGCGGAATGCCGCCCGCGAAGCTCAGCTGCTCCTTCGCCTTGCCGGGGATGTTCGCGCCCATGTACCAGCTGTCGACGTTGTGGAAGAGCGTGGCCTTGCTCAGCTTCTCGACCTTGTCGTGCCACTCCTGCTCGCTGGTCGTCGTGGCATCGATGTACGTGATGCCCTCCTTCTTCATCTTCGCCATGGCGTCGATGATCCAATCCGCCTGCGCCTCGACGCAGCTGGGCCCGTTGCTGAACGCCGTCGGGCCGTGCGCGCCGTACAGGAAGAACAGGTTGGGGAAGCCCGACAGCGTCATGCCCAGGTGGCTGTACGTGCCGCTCTTCCACTTGTCGTTGAGGTCCACGCCGTTGACGTCCTTGAGCCCCATGGCCTTCATGCCGCCCGTCACCGAGTCGAAGCCTGTGGCCAGCGCGATCACGTCGAACTCGCGCTCCTTGCCATCCGACGTCTTGATGCCCGTCTCGCTCACCTCGCTGATCGGCGTCTTCTTGACGTCGACAACCTCGTTCTCCGGCCGGTCGAGCATCTCGTAGAAGTTCTGCTCGAGAGACGGTCGCTTGGTGCCCCACGGATGAGGCTTCTCGAGCGGGGCGAGGATGTCGCGCTTGACGGGATCGGTGATGCGCGCGCGCGTTTTCTTGACCCAGAAGTTGTACGCCTCGTCGTTTGCCTTCTCGTCGAACAGCATGTCCTTGTAGGTGCCGAGCCAGTAGAAAAACCCGCCCTTCTGCCAAAGCTCCTCGTAGAAAGCCTCCCGCTGCGCGGGCGTGTCGTCCATGGTGTTGCGGTCGACAAAATCCATGGGGAAGCCTGAGAAGGTCGTCATTCGATACCTGTAGATCTCAGGGTAGTCCTTCTTCTGCGCCTCCTGCTCCTCCTTGGTCAACTTCTTCTGGCGCATGGGCAGGCACAGGTTCGGTGTACGCTGGAACACCGTCACGGACTTGGCCGTCTTTGCAGACTCCTGCGCGATCTGGATGCCCGTGGAGCCGGTGCCGATGACCGCCACCCGCTTCCCGGTCACATCAACACCTTCACGGGGCCAGAAAGATGAATGGTGCATCGTGCCCTTGAACTGATCCAAGCCAGGCCAGTCGGGGAAATGGCGCTTCGCAGCGAAGCCGGTGGCGCAGATGAAGAACTTGGACCTTGCGGTGCGGCCGTCTTCGGTCTTGACAATCCATCTCTGCGAAGGCTTGTCGAATTGGGAATGGACGACCTTCGAGTCGAACGCAACGTCCTTCTTGATGTCGAGCTGCTCATCCACATATCTGAAGTAGTCGCAAAGTTCGTTGTAGTCGGGATACTTCTCCGTCCATGTCCAGTTCTGTGTCCGAAGTCAGCCACACGCCCCGTCTGACTGCCATAGACAAGTCCTTGCTCGCCTTCCAGATCTTTTCAATGCTGTATTCGTACACCGGGACCATAGAGTCGACGCGCGCACCGGGATAGCAATTCCAATGCCTGGGGTTCGCACCAATCAGCATCAAGACGCGGGGCAAGTAGGTCCGAGACACAAGCTTACCAGATGCCGCCGAGGTCCTTGCCCGCCTCGAAGATCTTTACGTTCATGCCATACTCGTCGCGGAGCTTGTGTAGCAGGTAAACCCCGCCAAAGCCGGCGCCGACGATCAGCACGTCGACATCCAGGCTATCCGCCTGCTCGGTGCGAGTCGGTTGTGCCGAGCTTATATCTCTGCGAAGAGGCATGGCTGCGGGGAAAGAAGACGCGACTCGAAGAGAGTTCTAATCCGGTTGAGCGGGGGGAATCTACGTCACAGAATCAGGGTAGCAAGACAGCGGCAAGGTGTGGTGGCGGAGGAGGAGGAGGAGGAGGAGGAGGGGGAGGAGCAGGGTCAATGAACGAGACGGGCGCAGCACCAAGCTACTCTTATACGCACGTCGATCCGTGGATAGCTCGCCCGGGGCAGCGGGCTCCCCAGCCAGGAACGCATGCAACTCACACGACAGCACGTGTCCTGGCGCTTAGCATTTCCGCGTTCGTTGATCGAGAGCCTTCCTCCGCTGGCCCTATTGCAGAGCAGGCGGAGGAACGAGACAAGGCGTGGGGTGGCCAGCCCCCCTCCGGCGAATGGCGGTTCCAGATCGCACGCAGGGCGATGAGCCGCCTTTTCCTTTAGCCCGTTAGGGGCAGTCATGCAGGTGGGCTTGGCTTGCTGACTTGCACCGCCCCGGCTGCATGTTCAACATCCGTGGACGCTTCGTCTTGGCAAAAAACACAAGCAGCGCATTCGCTACCAAGACGTGCGTGGTGCGGGCTGGCCATCTTTCGTTCAGATAGGCTTGCATGGACTTTGCTCTCGTAGACCTGCGCACCATGGGAGGGAGGGCATGGCGTTCGGATACCTACGGCTACGGCGCGGGCACAAAGAACTCGGAAATAAGCCGCGCGCGCAGCATGGTGTGGATCGGTGGGAATAACTCAGGAAACCGCGTGTTTGGACGAAGGGAAGCCAGCAGTCGACGGCTCGCCTCTCGCATTACTCAGTGGCGGCCTTTTGCTTCTTTCGGCCGTTCCTGCTGGTATCGATGAGCGGATCCCTGTACAACCTCGACCCGGCAAACCTCCCTAAACACATGGAAATCTCCCAGAGCCGCGGGCCCGATCGCGCAGCAACGATCCATGAGACGCGCCCGTTCCGCTGGGTTTTTACTTCTCGGTGGGAGAGCAAGGCAACAGCGCGTCGACGTACCCTTCCTTACCCGACGACGCGGAGAGGGCGACGGAGAGGGGGGGGTGGGAGGAGCAAACCCTTCCTCGCTCGGCACTACCCAAACCCGCTAGTTCCGGCGCCCGGCATGCCACTTACACGTACAGCTGGCGGGGACTCCGTGGTGTGGGTTAGTTGGTGCGGGGTAGAAAGAGCGGGGGTGGGTCCGGGGTGTCGACGCCTTGGGACTCGTCGCGACGGGGAAGCTTTTCCGCCGCCGGATGTCGCAAGCTTTGTCTCCATCTCGCTTTGCCTCTTGCGGGTTTTCCGTTATGCTGTCGGTAAGTGTGCCGGCGGGCAATTCGAAAAGTTTGCTGGTGCAGTGCGTCCGCGGCGCGGCTCCTGGGAGGTTTGTGTTGGCGGATGTGGGAAGCGAGTCTGCCGGTGTCAGGAGCGGAGCCGCACCGTAATCGGACGCGCGATGGCTGCGGCGGAGTTGGATTCGCGCTTTGTTGGGATGACGTGTGTGTCTTCTGATGCCCGGCAGAGGATTGATTGACATCGCACCTTACCGAGAGGTCCACCATTCGTACAGATGAGCGGATTGGCAGATCTGCATTATTGCCAGCACTTGAGCTGTGGATCTTGGATGCTCAAATGTGCGACAATGCATGCATTGAGAAAGTCTGGTGGGCACGTCACGGACCCCTACAGTGATATCGCCATTGCTTCTGCCGCCGCCGAGCAACCACACGGAATTGACGTCGTGCCCCCTGAACAGAGGCTCAGACGGCGCAGGTTGACGAAGCACGATTGGCGTGCCACGGCACTGCCTAAACGCCACATCAGACATCCCCATAGTCCGAGTCAGCTGGTGCAGTTGGTTGCGGGTGCATGATTAGTGTCTGGTGCTCAAAAGGACAGATGCGGACGTACGGAAGATGCAAGTTGGTTCTGGATTGGCGACCCGAGATTCGCTTTTCCTCCTGACTACCTTCTCTATTTTGTGCGGTGCCGCAGAAGTGGGTCTGCCACCACAGCTACCCATCATGTGCATTGCAAATAGTGACCAGTCCACCAACTCCCGCCGTCGACTTTCCGGATAAGGACTTGCCGACTTCAACGTGCCGTGAGGTTGAGATGATCACCTCTTTTGTCTAGCTTTTCCGAGAAACACCAGTCAACCCATAACCCCATCTTGCCCACCACTCAAGCCGTAGACGACCTGCCTCCCCTTCCCATTCCCCTTCCTCCACGCCTTCCACCTCTCGCTCCCCTACCATTTCCCCTCCCCCTCCCCTGCGCCTGCCCCTGCATCCTCACCTCCCTCGTCGTCCCACCCCTCCTCGCCCTCTCCTCCCTCCTCCTCTCTCTCTCCTCTCCTCCCTCCTCCTCTCTCTCTCCCCTTCCGCCCCCTCCCTCACCAACCCATCCTGCCACTCCCCATCCTCCCTCCTCGCCCTCTCGCACTCCGCCCCCCAAAACGCCGTCAACCGCCTCACGCCCTCCCTCCTCTCCACCCCCACCTCCCCCACTCCCTCTCCCGCACCGCCCTCCCGCCCATCAGCTCCCGGTGCCGCGCCTCGCACGCCGCGGCCGAGAAGAACGCGCCCTCCACCCGCGCCCCCACCGCCGCCGCCACGTCCGTGTAGGACCGCCGCCGCACCCGCCGCACCTCGTCGTCCTGCCGCCGCAGCGCCCCCAGGTACGCCGCCATCAGCGCCTCGTCCTCCGCCTCGGTCCAGCGCCGCCGCCGCAGCCGCAGCGCCCGGTCCGTCTCGGCCGCCCGGGCTTCGCGGATCCGCCGGTGCCGCGTGCCGATCGACTTGGGGTCGTAGTCGTGCAGCCCGCGCGAGCGCAGCGCCGCGGCCACGGCCTTGTCGGGCTGGCCCGCGGTTTTGAGGGCGAGGATGAGGGCGTCGGTGGCGTCGAGGGGCCCGGTGGGGGGCAGGGCGCGTTTGTGGGCGGCGATGCCGGGGTGTCGTGGGGTGGGGGGTTGGGTGGCGGCGGGTTTGATGGTGCGCTTCTTTGGCTTGATGGAGGAGGGGTATTTGCTGCTGTTGGCTGCTGCTGCTGTTGCCGCGCGGGTTTGGGTCTTGTCGGGGAGCTGGAGGTGTGGGGAGGGGGGTTAGTGGGAGGACAGAGAAGAAGAATGGGCCGTGCGAACTTACTTCGTAAGCGTCCAGGCTGATGTCGCTGTCGGACTCGTTGCCATCGGAGGAGTCGGAGGAGCTATCTTCGGCAGAGTGGTGGCTCACACTGGCGCCCGGGGCGTAGCCAATGCCAGTGCTCGGCTCGGGGTTGAAGCCGCTGTGCAGATCCAGGTTCTCAGCTGGCCTGGAGGGTCGGATGTTGATAGATGCGTTCGGATTTGCGGCGGTGGCTGCTGGTGTGATGCCACCTTCCATTTCCAAGGCCTTAGAAGAGCTGTGGTGTTTGAAGATGGCGGGGCTGTTTGCGCTGTTGCCTCCGGTGGCCATGTCTGAGCGCGTAGCAGGACTGCTCAAGCCGTTGCCCGTGATTTTGTTCTGGGCGTGGTCGTCCTCCGTCTGCAGACTATCAAAGGTCATAGGGGCGGCCGAGATGCCATCTGGATTACAGCCACCGCCCTCCGTGTCATGGGCCATGTAGCCCGGAGGGAACTCGTCTTCGTCTATCTCAAACTCGCCATCCAGGTCCCATCCTTCTTCGTCAAGATTAGCGGCGGCCTGAAGTGTACTTGGTCCGTCCATGGCTTTCGCGTATTTGGATACGTGATGGTATGTGCCGTGATCCGCGGTGGGAGGATCGGGCGAACCGAGCTGCCCTTGACTATCATCTGACATGTTGGTGGTCTCCCCGTTGAAGAAAACCATCTGCGGTGATGTGTCAGCCATTGCGAGCGCTCCCTTCACCTCCGAGAGAGCGGACATTGTAGAAGGTCGTTGGTGTTCACCTCGATGGTGTTTCAATCGAGACGCCGGTCGGGTGCAAAGGCTGCATATGGGTGTGTCTAATCTAATGGTTTGCACTATATCAGCCGAACTGTTGAGGATGGATGGTTGGCAGCATAAGTCATGAAGTAGACGTCTCGTGAGTGCAGGTGGGCTGAAGGTCTTGCTTCCAACTGTGGTGCATCTGACACTCACTACATGAGTGGGGCCCTGGCCCGTGGAAGGGCGGAAGAGGAAGGAAGGGAAGACGATTGAGCGGTAGTCAGGAGGGCACCACCTGCGGACAGTGCGCGATAATGGATGGAGATGGGCAACGAGCTTCACATAGTATCAAGCAGATTCAGAGATTAAACTGAAAAGACAGATCCGGAGCCTGAACTGGGAAGAACGGTTCAGAGATTAGACTGAGAAGGAAAAATCAGACAGAGATTGAATTGGCAAAAGCAGTCCAGAGACTAAACTGAGAAGATTGATTTACCTGATATGGCAAACACATGGAGGATCGTCACCAGCGTTTTAGAGGCCCAAGTCCTCGCGCGAACCCCATCCACCCCGACCGTTTGGCACAAGAGTACTACCAGGGCCGTCGTCGCCCATGATGTTTTTTTTTCTTTTTCTTGTTGAGGTGATAGCCCCCCCTTCGGCGTGCCCACTGGGTCCCCGCCGAAGAAGGCTTCCCTATTGCCAGCTTGCCACGTTGCCGTCAAAGATGGGCGTGGGAAGCTGAGGGAAGGCCCCACCCTCCCGGGCTTTGCTGCTGTCAAGTGCAGCCCTGACACTTTGCCAGCCGCCGTGGCGGCTGTGAAGAAGAAAAGAGGAAAAGGTTTGGCGACGAGGAGGAGGGTTTATATAGGCGAGGGAGGTGACTCTAAGGGCTAGGAGACTAACCCGAGAGGGGAAGTCTAGCGAATGGTGACTGTGCAAGTCGCTTTCGCTGTCTGCAGCAGCTGACTAACGGCCAGGCAGCAGGCTGGCACGGGGTTCCAGGTGCCGGCTGCCCATCACAATCACCCGTACCCTATGTGCCACTCCAGACATGCGCACCCGTCCTTCCTCGTGCACGGCAGGGCCCAAGCTCGAAGCACGCAGGTGCCTTGAAGAAGGGCCAGTCTGGCACAACGAACCTCTTTCCCCATCACAAGCTTCCATACCCCGCACCTCACTAGACCAAGGCTTAAGAGGGTCACCTCGACTCTTTGCAATCATACGATTAGAGAATACCTATTCTTCCTAAAACTCTTCGCATGCAATCATGACCAGCAGAACGTCGAACACCCCACTCTTTTCCAGTCCGTTCACCAGGAATAAGAATTCCCAAAATCATGCTCCTGCAAAGTCCGTTAGCCATCGAGATCCAAGCACAGCATTCCAACCCCGGTAGGCTGTTGGCTCAACTCACCTTGATATAATCCCCACCCTTCTCCTGCCACTCCGCCTTGCTAACCCATGCCTTCTTACTGCCATCACTCTTCGCCCAGCTAGCCGCGCCCTTCCACGCATCTAGCACCGGGTCCTTCGCGCGCCGCACCATCAGCGGGGCGTCGACGGGCAGGCACGCGCGCAGCTCGTCGCGCAGCCGCTCCTCAAAGCCCTTGAAAAGCGTGTTGCCACCGGTCAAAAACACGTCCTTCAGCACGTCGTTCTGACGCGGATGGTCGGCGAGGCGCTCCGTCAGGATGCTGGCTGCGATCTCGACGATGCCAGCCTGGTCGAGACCCGCGATGCTGGGCTGGAACACGACTTCCGGGACGCGGATGCGCTCGACGTTGAGGTGAATCTGGTGCGCCTCGCGCTGGGATTCCGGGTCGAAGGCGTAGGGACCGTGGGCGAAGGCGTGGACGAGGGACTTGGTCCAGTCCATCTGCGCCTCTCGCGTGCTCTCCTCGGTAAAGTTGGGGTCGTGCTTGAGCAGCTGCGCTTCGATGGTCTTGAGGGACGTGTTTAGGTCCTCTTCTTCCTCGTCGTCGCTGCCCTCGCCCGTCGCGATCGTCCGGTATACACCCCAGTCGGCGTCGTCGGCGCCGAAAGTGTCCTCGTCGGCGCCGCGGCGGCGCTTCTTGGTGGGGTTGTCGGAGGCCAGGTTGGCGATGCTCTTCATGCGCATCTGCGCGGCGAGAGACTTGCGGTTGCCCAGGTCGGCTTTCAGGCGTTCGCGGTCTTTGATCTTCTGGACGATTGCCTGCTTGCGCATTAGCTCGGAGTCTTCGCACACAAGCTCCCGGAGGACGTACCTGGCGGGCGACTCTTCTCTCCTCGATCCAGGTCTCAGGGTCGTTTTCTCGCCGCTCGTTATCCAGGCGCTCTTCCTCTGCAATCCTAGCCTTTTCACGTTCCTTCTCTGCCTTTGCGCGCTGGCGAGCCTCGAAATTAGACTTCATCAACCGTTGTTGACGCTTCTGCTTCACCCCCTCCTCGTCAAGCTGGTCATCCGGCACGTCCACCAGAGGAAATGTGGGTGGCTCATTTTCTTCCTCCAAGTCGCCGACGTCCTTATTCCTGGCCTTCCGAATAGATTTGTCCAACTCCCTGATTCTCTTCTCCAGCTGCGCCTCATCATCGAAGTCTTCTCCCTCCAAGATGCGCTTTGCCTCCTTCTTGGTGGTGTCCTGAAGCCTGATTTGGAGTTCCTTGTAGTATGCAAGCTCCTGCTCTTTGGCCATCAACTTCTCCAGCCGCATCTTTGCCGCCTGTTCCTGTAATCGCCTGCCGCTCTCCTTGCGCTTCTCGGCGGCACGCGCTAGCTCCTCCTCGGTCTTCTGCACCACTATTTGTTCGATGAAGGGAAACTGGATGACATGGTCCCGATCTTCTAGCCCTGTCCAGTCGAAATATTTGCTGATCTCGCTGTCGTAATCTTGCGATACGTAGCAGTGCTCGCGGACGAGGTCTTCGGCTTGTATGTCTGTAAGCTTGCTGGGGAAGGTCGAGTATTTGAGGCGAAGCAGCTTTTGCAGGTACT
Source organism: Neofusicoccum laricinum (assembly GCA_029906385.1). NCBI lineage: Eukaryota > Fungi > Ascomycota > Dothideomycetes > Botryosphaeriales > Botryosphaeriaceae > Neofusicoccum > Neofusicoccum laricinum. The sequence goes on along the minus strand of CP123714.1, from coordinate 2,744,661 downwards.
CGGCGCTCTGGTATCGGCCCCAATTGATGCGAGTGGCGTGTGTGAGCATGGCTTTGGACTCGACGACGGGTATCAGGTGCGTGGAGGTGTGGGACGAGGAGACGACAAGCCCGTTCTTGCCGTTGTTGTAGTTGTACGAGAAGAGGGAGTCGATGCCAAAGGCCGCCGAGGGCGCTCCGTATAGCTCGAAGAGGATCTCAGACATGGCTGCAGGTCACCTGGCGTTAGCATCTCAGTCTCCCACGAGAGAGCAGCGCACGTACTCCTTCGGGAATACCCCAGGTTTGCGACGGGCTCGGTCATGACAACAGGGCGATTGATGCCGCCGCTGGAGCCATCGACGCCCATCTTGGTGAAGACATAGTCCAGCACGCCCTCCATCACATCCCAGTTGTTGACGATGTTTGCCCCGGGCTCGTAGACGCCTTTAGCCTGGCCGCGCGCGGTGCCGTCGGCGTAGACCTCGGTGCCGATGAATTGGAAGGTGGTGTTGAGCTTGCGGTCTCTGTAGCGCGCCATCATCGGCGTGACCGAAAGGCGTGGGTTCTTGTCGAAAGCCCAGCCGGCGCGCACGGCGGACGAGCCTGCATTACAGCTGTGTTAGTTAACAGAGCCTGGAAACTGGACAGGAGCTCTGGTTACCATTGTCGATGACGATGGCAGTGCTGGGAGTGCTGCGCTGGTAGCCCTCGGTGTCAACTTCGCGGATGCCATCGAACGGGGGGTCCTTGAGAGACCATATCCTCTCAGGACTCGGCTTCGCATTGCGCGCGTCTTGCGAGGCGCCGTTCGGGGCGGGCTGAACCATGGTGCAGGCAGGCGGTGGAGAGTGGGAGCTGGGCGGGCAGGTGGAGAGGCTAGGTCATGGTCTGCGCGGGCGGGGCGAGGCGTCACGGTGCATGGGCGGGTGGCGCGTGTGTGGTATGGAAGCAGTTCGTAAGGTATCTCTGTGTCTAAAGTCCGGAGGTGCTCCACAAAGCACAAGCGCCGCCGATCGTCAAGCTTCCCTCGCAGCCCCCGGCCACGGCCGCGCCTCGTGCGGCTGCAACGCCAAAACCCGCCCTGAAATCATCACTCCACCCGGCCCGCTCAGTCTAAATGCAAGTTTGAAATGCAAGCGCTGCAGCTGTGCTGTTCAAGAAAAGTGGAAATTTACTGCCCCGGCTCGACTGGATCTTTCAAGCTGTCCGTGGCTGCGAACGACTATCAGCACTGCAGGCTTGATACGGATAATGAACAGACCTTCAAGATGGAAGAGCACGTTGGACTGGTAGTTCTTGAACATCTGGGCAACCAGCTCGACGTTCATGTTCTGGATGTTGATTTCCTGCAGACTCGTCAGTACACTCCGGCGGGGGTATCGCAGGGATGCAGCTACCTGGAGGTTCTTGTTCAGGACCATGACTGCCTCGTTGAGTTTCTCCTGTATGGCGGAATCAATATGCTATCTCTCAGGGTCTGTTTCAGGACGTCTGACGCACCACATTGGTGATGATGCGGCCGAGCAGGAGGTTCTGCTGGTGCTCGTGTGGACTTTCCTGGAGCGGTCCGTCAGCCCTCGGAGCTATGTCCCAAGCATCGGGATCTGCAGTACCATGATTTCAAACTTAGAGGTCTGGTGAGATGCGCGACTGCGTTGCCTGTTGACGGTGTGCTTGTTGATTTCCCCGATGCCCAGCGGCAGCCCTACGGGTACGCGCGCATCAGTCAACACCGACGGATTTCCGCTAAGCCAGATACGGCCTACGCTACGGCAGCTCCAAGTCGAGCTCTCCGCATCGCGACTGTGCACACTTCGCCATTCCTCGACCACCGCCACCCCCGTTCTCCAAGCCGACTTCCATCATGGCACCGATCACACACAACCCGACAGAGCTGGACCACCAGGCCCTGCTCGACCGCCTCGACATGTTCCGCGTCCACAAGCCGTTCCGCAACCCCAGCTGGAAGCCTCCGCAGCGCCGCAACAAGAACGTCAAGCAGATCATCGCCGAAGCTCAGCGGAAGGAAGCCTCTGTCATGGTCACTCAGAATAACAGTGGCAGCTCCACGCCCGCCGTCCTGGGCGGCACGGGCACCGCGACACCCGCCAACGGCTCCACCAGCTCGTCATCCAACATCGCGCAGGCGGCGCAGAGCCTCTCCGCTATGGTTCTTGAAAAGAACGGCAGAGCGGCCGCGGGGATGGGAACCGGACCCGCCGTCACGTTCACCAACATCGAGGCTCCCCCGAGCTTGCAAGTCAAGCGCAAGTACTGCGACATCACCGGCCTCCCGGCGGCATACACCGACCCGAAGACTAGGTTGCGGTATCACAATGCGGAGATCTTTGGCACAATCAGGTCGATGGGGCAGAGTACGACGGAGAGCTACCTCGCGGCGAGAGGAGCGCACACAGTCCTCAAGTAGTAAAGGAGTGCACAGACGAGGACTGCAATCACGAATCAAAGAAACCGGGGCAGAGGCAACACGGAAACATGCACATATTGATTTGGAGGAGATACAACGGCCCGCCAGGCATCGATATTCAACGCTGCGGAGGTTGGAAGGCATTCTAGACTACACCATGTCTAACGATATGTTCGACCCACAAAGTCAAACCTCTTCCACCCACCCTGCCCCTCTCGAGACAGGGTTCAAGAAGACGCTCCGGCTTAATCGGGATCGGGTTTTGGTCTTCGCCCAAGGTGGCAGGGTACCGAGGCCTCATGGGGTGAGACTTCAGTTACAGCAGAAAAAGGTTCATACTGTTGCCCAGGCGTTGGTGTACTTGAAAGAGACTTAGAGGGATTCCTGCATGATTACATGAAGAAGTAATCCAATGATACCCAAGCATCTACCATCCAGATATCGCTTGAAACCAATCCTCCGCCTCCGAATATGCCAATTTCATTTGTGCCTGAAGAGAGGATGCTGAGGACTTCTGACCCGTGAGACGGCAGGCGCCGGATCAGACAGCAAAAAGCAAGCCAGGCACTGCCTCAAGCAGAGGGTCGAAGTTAGTTTCCATCGATGGAAAGCTCAGCCGTCCTGATGGTGCGTTTCATGAAGGTCTGACAGGACGCATCAACTCGGCTGTCATAGCGATTCCAGCATAGCTCCGCTCGCAGCGCGTATCAACGCGTCCATCGGCGGTTGCATGGCTGGAGCTTGACGTGGATCGACGTGACTTCCCGGGTTCGTTGAAGGAGGGTGAGTTGTGGGCAGCGGCATGCGCACAATCTTTTTCCTCCAGCAAGAACGAAGGCGCCAAGTGCCGGCGGACGGAGCGCAAGGCGGCCCCGGTGCCGTACCTCGCGCTAACGTAGATGCCACTCTAGCGGCCGATCACCTTCGCCAGCCCGACAAACGCCAGACCTCCAGTCTTACCTCCGAAGCCACCTGTCGCGTGCTACACAAACCCCAATTCCCTCGCGCCTTGCTTGATCGTTTCTCCTTCTTCCACTCTCTTCGAACCCGTATTACGATTGGCACGCCGCTACAATGTCGTTCTGGCTCAGCGATTCGCAAAGTACGCGCCCGTCCCAGGCTTCCACTCATCCCTCGCTCCGCCGCCCAGCTGTCCCGCATATCTTTTCCCGCCGCATGAACAGACGAGCTAATGCGAGAACATAGAAATCGGAGTCGCCTTCTGCTCAGGGGGTAGGTAAGCCTATATCCCGCCCGCGCGCATCTTCACGCCTGCCGCCGCGTGCCGCCGAACAAAAAAAAAACATATTTCCGGAATATCTAGAGCTTTGAGGTCTGACGCTGGTGGCCTTTGGTGCAATTCAGGCGGCTTCTTCCTCATGGCAGGCGTGGTGATGTTCTTCGATAGAGCACTGTAAGTCGGAGCCCCCAGGCCCATCGGCGCGTTCTCCGCCAAATGGACGTGATCGCTAACACTAGGCAACACACAGGCTAGCCATGGGCAACGTACGTCCTTCGTCTCCCCACCCCGACCGCACGCTGCGCCCTGACACCGGAGACTTGACATACAGATCCTGTTCATCTGCGGCCTCACCCTCCTCATCGGTCTCCAGAAGACGCTGCTCTTCTTCGCGCGTCGCCAGAAGATCGCCGGCACCGCCGCGTTTGTCACAGGTATCCTGCTGATCTTGCTGCGCTGGCCGCTGATCGGCTTCGTCGTCGAGCTGTACGGCATCTTCGTCCTGTTTGGGGACTTCTTCGCGACAATTGCGGGCTTCATCAGGCCGGTGCCGTATGTCGGGCCGCCCGTGGCGAATGCGCTGGAGAGGATTTCGGGCGGGAGGAGAAATGCGGAGCTGCCGGTTTAAGTGAGGGACAAGAATGGAACTGTGGGAGAAAAGAGTGGAAGGGGCTGAGAATGTGCAGAGATGAGCAGACGAAGAGATTGGCAGCATGATAATGGGGAAGTTGGGGAGAAAGCTTCTGTGATGAAGTGTACGATTGTGGTGTCGGTGAAGCGGAAGAATAATGAACGGATGGAGACGGTGTACGAAGAATACGAGGCGTCGTTGGTAAATATGAAATACACTAATTAGTCCCAGACCTCACGTTTCAGCTGCTTATCTGTAGAGATTCGACGGAGGAGTAGCTCATTCCGGCTTTACCCAGGAAGGACTGCAGAAAGTCCAAGGTTCCCATGGGATTGAGGGAAAGAGGCATTTCCAACGGTCTGAGGCTTTCTACTTCAATGCGGCTTAAACTCATGGTTTGAGTTCCTGTTCTCTTCCGCCCTGAATTTCCTTGAGATTGTAGGAATACGGAGCCTTTTTAAAAGTTTTCCGTTGATGTTGTGAGGCTCTCAATTAAGCTCCAACTACACCCTTGCATTCAGCTGAGAGCCTCGCCCCGCTGTAAATTGTAACCATCAAACGTCGCTTCAGCCCCGTCTACTTCAACCACAACCCTTCGCTTCGTGCAACGATCAGGTACATGCCGTCGATTTACTTAGTACTGACCACACGTAGACACAGGCCAAGCTAACCGTGCCCCAAAACGGCTATCGATGGCCCGCGAAGTTTTACCGCCAGCCTCATGGTTATCAACGGCCGTAACGGAGTACCTCAGAGACAGAGACATCAAATATGAGTTGGCAGACAGCATGCAGCTGCGAGGCGAATTGCTGAACGCTACATGTTTCCTGAAAATGCTTGAATACCGCATTGAGGACTTCGACGACTGAATTCCGGTGATGGAGCTCTAAAGCTAGCGTCGATGGTCTCGTTGAAAACGCCTGGTGGATCGCTCAGTCTTCTTATTAAGTTATTGGAGGACAACGTGGTGTCCCGGCATACGTATGATTGTGTCGCTCTGATTGCCAAGGCCCCATGGAAATGTAGTACCGACTCCGCCTTCAATTTGTTATTGAAAGCTGCATCAATGATAAGAGCAGTAACAATCGGTGTCTTTACATGGTGGTTTTTACTGCCAGCCAATGTGGAGAACGTTTCGTCCCGAGCAAATTTCGGGGCCGAGTGAGAACGTCGGGCATAGCGGGTCCCTGACCAAAGAATACGAGGTAATAAACATCAGTTCGTCGAGAGATACATGCATTTGTACAATCGGTACTGACGACTTTCGCTTATAAAATTCCGGGTAGACTAGGCTTCGGTATCTTTCTACAGCCTTTTCAGCCTTGAGCAGACAAGCGTGTCCTGATCTTTAGTCATGTATGATCCTTTTGCAAGCCCGAGTAGTGCCAAGCAGAACACTAGTCAGTCGAAACGTAGGCAATTGCATAGCCTCCTCAGCAGATACCTAGCTCGCGTTCTAGAGCATGCTCTACATTATCTACCACTACCAGGTGCCTCTGTCACCTGTGCCTCGGGAATATAAGGCAACGGGGGCAGGGAATTTCTACCTCGTGTACGATAGCTAAAGCACCTAGATAATGTAGCATACGTCAGCTTTTGACTATGCACAGGCGTTGTTTTACGTTGCCTCTACAGCTGCAAATTTACGACCACATCCTGAGAAGTCGATTCCGCAGTCTAGGCCGTAAAGAGCTTCATGGTGTAGTGCACGAACAGTGTGGCTTAGACTGGCTTGCTGATGTTTTTTGCTGTTGGAATATTGACGAGGACAGTCAAATGAGTGAATTCTTCGTGAAGAGGTGAGAGAAGGGGGGGCGGTCCCCTTCTTAACTGTCTCACAGCGAGAGCTAATTACACAAGATGGTCATGTGACCTAAATCCAACATTTGCCTAATTTTGTGTGGGCTCTTCATTTTTTGTCCTTTTTTGACATCAAGGGGTCACATTCTCAAGCCTGTACTCAGGAGAGACAAAAAGGTCATGGAGATCGTTCAACCATATGATTCAAGTAGCTTAGACCACAGTAGTGTCACAACATATCATGGCTGAGACTGCCAAGAAGGGACGATAAGACGGTGGATCCTCAGGGGGTTGTCGGTTTGCAAGCAGCTAATAGCTGCTTATGAAGAGTGGCTCTGTTTTCCGATGGCCTTGAATTTCCATTGCCTGTCCTGTCCTTTCTTCCAATTGTATTTCTCAAAGCTCACGGATAACACAAAATAGCCAGCGAAAAGTGAAAGCAGTAAGAGCACCGAGCCACCAACAAGCCACCAACAAGGTGACGATGGGAAAGTTGAGAGGCTAGCCCCGTAACGCAAAGAGACATCCGTACGAAAATTCGTGTTGGGTGGAATAATGCCGCACTCGGATCAACCCTTGGTATATACTAGCGGCGCAAGTCTGGACCAATTCAGTTACCCTAAGCACTGCTTCCGCCCGTGTACTGAGGAACCGAGACAAAAATCCTCACTGGAGTTGTGATTCACTATGTTCCCCGTGTCCAAGCATGCTAATCCTCATCCCATACGGAGATTGAGCGCACGACAAATGATGTGGACTGGATTGTCGACGAAGATCCTGCTGGTGGACCAAACTCATTTATGAATGTTGTGCCTGCCGATGAAGAGAATTTTGAAAACGGCATGATTGGTTACATCACCCTGGGAGTGGATACGTCTGCGATTGCAGAGTTGTAGCTGAACTTCGCAAATTTGAAGACAGGTTTTCAGGCCTATCTTTGCTGATTGCGGCATCTGTTTCTCATCAGTCTTTACGCTTTGGGATTTATTGGTCTACTTTATTCTCTTTTCCTCAATTCTTTACACTCATTTTCACATATTCGGGTTATCCTATCCTTACTCCTTAGAAATTTTGAGCACCCACACTCTTTTAATCAACTTAATACATAGACAGGGAGATTTTGGATAATGCAAGTCTCCCAAAGACGGCTAGAGATACTGTATGCTTTGTGACGCCCACGGATTGAGTCACCTACTCATGAAATCATAATTTGAGGAGATACACATGGCCGGGAACATCATAGAAGTTGAGAAAGGTATCAAAGCGTAGATGATATTTATTGAGAACCACAGTGGGCAGCATCCGACCCGGGCACTTATCGATGAAGTGCGTGAAGCTGTGCTTATCGTACAACACCAGTTCCCGGCTGACAGCGTTCCGCACCCACGTGCACCCGAGCAATTTATCATCCGCCTCTTCCACACACCTTCACGCTCTCGCTTTGGTGATAAGTTGCCACAACCATGCTTTGCTTGTGTCTCGCATGGCCACCGAGAGAGAGAGAGAGCTTTACCGGAAAATACATACAAGTGCTAGGTACAAAGGAGTATCACAATCTTCGGTATAATAAAAGGCCGAAAAATGATCCGCTGTGGAAGGGCCCATAATCCTATAATTAACCCAGGCCAGGCCTAGACTAGGTTGCTGACCCGGAGAACCGGCGCCTGGGGAATCTGCTGATAACAAAGCTGAATAATAGCCCCCATCATCAGCACTACTACGGTATGATGTAATGCTGACGGCCACTAGCTCGGAAATGCGTAAGCCTTGATAAAAGCGTGCCTTTAAAAGCAAACACTAATCCCACCTCGAGGGTCCCTACGTGATTATCAAGTCTTGGGTTTTCCAATTATTCCGACACAAACATGGCTGCTGCTTCTACAGCCGATAAATCTAAACCCTACATACCTCTTGCTGGCAGCGCTGATGACGGCTGGTCTAGAGAAAACGAAGCAACAGCCACATGCTTCTGTGGCGCTGTACAACTAGAATTTGTACGTCCAGTACCAGAGATTGTTCGTACATATACTTATGTTCGTAGCCAACTCAAAAGCCCGGCCTATACGACACCTTCATCTGTAACTGCACAGACTGCCGCAAAATCACTGCGTCCATGTTCGCCTCCAACTTTATCATCTTCGACACGCATTTGAAGCATCTACGTGGCCGCGATAACCTGAAGACCTTCAGCCAGTCGAAAACCATCGCCTCAGGCGGCACTATGACCAACCAATTCTGTTCTACATGCGGGACACTCATGTATCGTACGGGCTCAAAATTCCCTGGGCGCAGTGTGCTGCGTATTGGTACCGTCGATGATTTCCACCTACACGAGACCAAGTTGAAGCCCAGAGTCGAGCAGTATGTCAAGGACCGGGTTGGATGGTTGGGCGGCGCTGAAGGCGTCGTAAAAGTTGAGGGAAGCGCTTATGAGCTATGATTGAGCACCGAGCAGCTGGGTATAAGTACAAAAGCTGCAATCTGATCAAGCTTCGTTTCATTCGGGGTTGCGCCATACTTGCTTCGTGTCACACCTACACGACCGACTCTCCAAGGTTATACACAGTAGTCTCTTTTACTACAATGTCACGAGAAGCATGGGCAGTTGAATTTTTTATCCAGATATAAACAGGAAGTAATGCGCCAAGCTTATCCGGACGAATGCTTTATATCCTTGTGTGGAGACGTTGAAATCCTCCCTACGTAGCTACATAATAAAGCATAAGCTCCGCTTTCAGCTACCGCATCCCAAATTCCTAATCCCGGCCGTCTGTAACAAAAGCTTAGAAGCAACGGCATCTTTGACTCTGATTTCCTGCTCTCCATACCACGGTGCTCTTGTCCATGTTTTCTTTTCCCTGGATCGCGTACGCATCAAAATCTCTTTGACGTAATGAAACTGCCGCCTCGACATTGCTTGCCATGCAATCGAACTCTCCCTGCAATCTTATTTTTGATTTTACACTTCATTATTCCCAGAATTCTCTCATTTGCGGGGTCGGCCGTATTTGCCGTCTTGCTGAAGTCGATTGTGCACCTGGCTGTTGTTCTTTTCCTTTACTACCACTCGTCGCTGCCATCGTAGTCACCGCCTGGCCCGTCGTCCTCGCTTTCAGTATTGTGCGGAATGCGGCACTCCTTGCCAGACAGAGGCTTTCCGCCATTGCGGACACAATCCAGACATAAGCCATCAATCTTCTTGAAGGCATCCTCCACGGCATAAGTAAGATCGAACCGCAGGTAATTGGCGAACTCCTCGCTGTAGACGCAGTAGAAGCACAGGCGGGTGTTTCTGAGCCAATCCTTCCAACGGAAGCCGAGATTGGTACCGTACTCGTTACTGTCGTTGGAGCTGGGCACACTCTGCCAGTGCTTGTATGATGAGGCAACAGAGGCTGCCTGAAGAGGCCATATGCCGCCCCGGTTCGTTGCAAACCTGCTGAGGAACAGACTGCCACATCTAGTGGGGCTTCTACACATCTTCTCATCCAGGGAAGCATGATCATCAAACCACTCGGCGATCTTCTGGTTGACGATATTCTCGAGTGCGCTCCTGGCCTCATTCCGTCTGTGTCCGAGTGTGACTTAAATATATGTCAGCAAACTGCTCGATCCAACAAGTTCGACCGGTAGTCAAGAAAGCGCGGGCTGCGTTCTCTTCTTGCAAATTTGCCACAATGCGCGTCAATTCAAGAAGTCTTACCTAGGATATCCGTGTCAACTGAGTCATCTGCGTCCTTCAGTTCCAGGAAAGTTCCCACGTAGCGTAGGATACAGTCCTTGGTGACGATCCTGAAAGCTTCCGGGGTGTCGAGAATCCGGGCGCAGTAGATAAGGCCTGCGTTGCCGGACAAGAACATGCCGTAATCGAATTGCTGCATGATCTCAACCGCATTTTTCAGCCAAGCCTCGCTCTGGAGTCTCATCGAGGATGCCAAATCGTAGTAGTCAACCAAAGCAGCAACCTCGAGAAAGACCTCGTGGATGGGGGTTCCTGACGGCGCCTTGTAGTGCAATGTTTCGCAGATGATACGCATGGCGTCAAGGTGGGTGTCAGGGAGCGGAAGAACCATCGGGTTGGCAGCGCTGGCGGCCTTGATGTTCTGGCCCTCGCGGAAGTGAGGTCCCAGCATTGTGCGGAATACCGGAGACGCCAGTTTCAAGACGCTGGAGCTGACGCGCAGTGCGGAGCGACTTCCGAGATACAAGATTAGGTCTCCATCCGGGTCGACGGCGGTGATGGTGGTGTCGAGATCCAGGCCAGGACCGCTCTTGGACGCTGTGGCGGAGGTCAGGTGTGTAGGTGAGGCGGCGTCGGCTGTCTTCTGGCGTTTGGCAGCGGGTTCATGACCGCCGTCGCTACCGCTGGGGGTGGGAATGTTGCTGGCCATGGTGCTGGACGTGCAGAGGATGGTTGGAGAGGTCGATGGGGTGGAGCGGGGGTGAGGTGCGGCGGAGGATCCGAGTCAAGCCACGGGATTTTAGCGCCGAGTATTTACATTTGCAAACAGAGAGACCCATGGGAAGATTGAACTCTCAGAAAAGCAATGGTCACGTGGTGAGGTACGAGTTCGGTTACGGAATCATGGTAACTTGTTCTTTTCACTGCACTTTCGCGTCCGGACGAATGATTCAACATGTCTTTGCAACACTCACGAAATGAGCCGTTAGACCATTGACGTTTGCAAATGATAAAGTAATCCATGTCCTGCTTGATGCGCTCATTTCACCGTTCTATCAAGAATCCCAGCCACCCTCTCCACCAAACCAACTCGTTCCCCTCATCCTCCTTCTCCTCCTCGCTGACATGCGGAACCCGACACTCACAGTCAGAGGAAAGCTGTCCTCCATTCCTGGCACAGTCAAGACACACGCCCTTGATGTGCCTGAACTTCTCTTCCACGGCTCAATCCACCTCCAAACGCACGTAATCTTTGAACTCTGCGTTGCGAGCGCACTGCGTACAGACACCACAGTGCGCCGCAAACACCCAGTAGTACTGGTCGAGGCAATAGACGCCACCCCAAAGCCTATCGCGGCGGCGACTGTCCTGGAAGAAGCCGTATGCGTAGGACACGCTCCGCTTGTCAATGCCCCTATTCATGCTCTCGAAGCTGGTAGGGAACTGCCTGATGCAGTCCATTCCCGGCCTTCTGCACCTATCGCTGAGGCTGGCCCTACCAAGGCACCAAGCCCGGATCATGTGGCTGACGGTGTTCATGAGCATTGTCCGGGCCTTGGACCTGCGCTCCTCCATCATCAACAGCACCTCGCCAGGCACAAATCCACGCTCGTCCCGGATCTCCAGGTACGACCGGCGGTAGTACAAGATCAGGTCGCGCGTCAGCGACCTGAACGCCTCCGGGCTGTCGTACATGCAGGCCGCAAAAAGTAGCGCGGTGCTCTTCTCGCGGCGGACGTACTTGGCCGCCTTGGCCTCCTCCATGCTGCTCTTCAACCAGCTCTTCGCGAACAGCTTCACGGCCTTCCTCATGTCGTACTTGTCCACAAGCGCGGCAAAGGCGTCGTCAGGAGGCGTGGATCGCTGGAGGTGCAGCACCTCGCAGATGGTGCGCACGCCGTTCGCGTCATCATCCGGGAGGGGGATCACCAGCGGGCTGTCAGCCGTGGCGCTGGGCAGGCCTTGGCCTTCGCGGAACTGAGGGCCCAGCATGACGCGGAAGACGGCGGAGGAGAGCCTCATGGTGTTGGGGTTGACGCGGAGAGCAGACAGAGCAGTCGGGAAGGAGAGGAGAAGAGTGCCGTCGGGATCGATGTCGGTGATTTTGGTGCCAGGGTGGAGGGCGGCGCAGGTGGGGTTGGTGGAGGTGGAAGTAGAAGGGGGTTGGGTTGAAGGAGTCTTCTGGCGTTCAGACCCCGGCACATCGTTCTCCGACAGCTTCCCCGGCTGCTCCAGATGGATCCTCAACGCCTTGTTCAAGAACGTCTCACCCTCGGAGTTCTCCTTGTACGCCTGGAACTGCCTTACTGCAAACTTCCCCGCGTCAGAAATCTATTGGCACCCAGCACGCCCACGACCTCGAACAGGACGGGGTGCAGGTTTGGGTAGACGCCGACGCGGGCGGCGTAGACCAGGAAGCCGTCGAGCCCGTCGATGATCTCGAGCGGGTCCTCGCCGGCGTCGAAGAAGCCTAAGCGCCTGGAGACCTTTCCGGCCGGTCAGCAGAAAAGCAAAGCGGGCTGCCGACGCGACGGAAGAGCTGCCTACCGAGACCTCGCCGAGCGTGTCGAACGGGAAGCACTGCATCCACTGCTGCAGGTCGAACGCCTCGCCAGACCTGAACTCGTCGTTCTCAGCCCTCCCGTCTCCTCGAAGCCCACGAGTTGTGTGGGGGAGGAGCTCACAGCGCGAGGTCGTCGAGTCTGCTGCGGACATTAGCAGTTAGTCTCGAAAGCCCCGCCTTTAGCAAGTGCCTTTGACGAAGAGTATCTCTTGCCCCTCTTTCTTTCGGGGAAGCCGAGACTCTTGTCCTACCTTTATTTCTTAGTGTTCTCTCCTACACACGAAAGCCCTTTACCATCCGTGGAGAGGACTGATGGTTGTGCCAAATAATTGCGCATTCTTTACTCGCAGCAATACGAAATTCACTTGGGAAACTATACGAGGAAACTTGTATTGAGAGGATGAAATAAGTACCGGCTGTCTTTTGAGAAGATTGCCTCTTCTTGCCTCCTCGATGCCTCTTGTTATCTACTTCCTTCACTGACGATGACCGCACCTAAGATGTTGCCAGGCGATAGCGTCGCTGCACAAAGCGACTTTGGAGATGAAAATCTAGCGAGTATCCCTGCGGTGCGAAACACGACAAGGACCTAGGGAGCCAAATTCATCACGCCTGAAGCAGTCGAGACACAAGCATGGCAGCTGTGCAAGACTCGCTTTCTGGATGTCATCCAGGGACTTCGCCCAACATCCGGAATCAAGTGCGCTCGTGCAGTGGTGGCAAAGCCCGACCATGTTGCCCCATCCCCTCGAACGATAGTCAAAGGTCTCTATGTTAGTGTCTGCGCCGGTATGGGAACGGATGTAACTGCTCCAGTACTGAAGGTGACTAAGAACGCTACCGCCTGGCGAACCCTGTATGCCGTATTTGTCCGTGTTAAAGGCCGTGATGAAGCGCCGGTAACAGGGGTAGAGGTCTTGACGATCTCTGATACAAGCTGGGCTGAGAGAATGATGATCGGCGAACCATCTGAAGATGAAAGCGGTCACGTTATTGTCCACCTTCGCTACAGTCTCGGTCCTCTTCTTCTCGAGCTCACCTAAAATGCAGCTAAGTTGATCCCCGGTACACAAGTCTCTTCTGATGCTTACCTATCATGTCTCGAGGCAGCGAAGGCATCTTGCTTATCAGGTAAGTCAACTCGGTAAAAGGCCGGTCCATGTAGAGAATCAAGTCTTGAGTGATGCAGCGGAAAGCGTCCGGGGCGTCAAGCAGGTACGCGACCAGGAGGAGCTCCCTGTCAAACCAGAAGCGGTATTTGTTTCTGCGCGCTGAGTTGATTTCGTCCTTGAGCCAAGCGTCGCTAAAGAACCTCAATGGCATTTTCAGGTCGTATTTGTCGACGAGGCACGCGAAATCACGTCTCAAGATGGGCATCTCCATTCCCAAGTTTTGGTGATGTAGGGCCGTGCAGATGAAAGCCATGTTATCGGGGTTGTCGTCTGGCAGAGGAATGATCTTCGGCTTCTCTGGGGTGGCCTTGGTGAGGTTCTGCCCTTCGCGGAAGTGAGGGCCCAGCATGGCTTGAAACACCGGTGAAGCCAACCTCATGACGGCAGAGTTGACGCGGAGTGCTTGGTTGACTTTCAGATCTCCGAAGTACAGGAGCAGATCCCCCTTGGGGTCGATGTCTTCGATGAACGTGTTGGAAGCTATGTCGGTGATGTCCATCTCGGGATCCAAGCCGGCAGCGTTGGTTGACATGGCAGTGATGATATGCGCAGGGGAGTTTGCGGAAGTCGGGCGGGCGTTGTCGTTCAGCTTCTGCTGCGTTGCGGCAGAGCGCTGCGCGTCCACCGGCGCGATAGAGGTGCGGTGGGCAGTTGAAGCAACAGCACTGTCGTTCGTCTTGTGGCGCTTGGCGAGGCGCTGGCCCGCCTCGTCGCCGGCGACAGCGCCGCTGCCGCCATCTCCCGCCATGGTGGTGTTGGAGATCTGGATTCTTTGGTGCAACTGGAGCAAGATGGTTGAGTCGTTGGGTTGCGAAAAGTTGGGCTTTTGGGTGCGACTACCGAAGAAGTCGAAGAAGGCAGGTGCGGCCGGCGCGCGGCTGCCTGAAACCGCAACGCTTGAATCCCACTTGGGACTCCATGGAACGCCGATGAGTCTGCGGCAATGCTAATCCACACTAAATCCTCGCAGAGGCCAGAGAGTTTGAATTGTGTTGACAATTTGGTGCGGTGCAGAATGTAGTACGATTCTTGGCATGAGTTGGTGAGGGGGGTAGGAGAGGTGCCCGCCTTATACTCAAGCTCAAAGCTATACCTAATCTAGTAATGAATGTACACGTGATTTCCAACAAATTGCCTTCTCAGCAGTTTCCCGGGCGAATAGTATTGCAACGCTCTGTGGACTTGTGGGCCATATTTTCTTCATCCAAAGCGCACTTGCTGCCTGCATTGCTTCTCCCAAGTCGTACTTGTCAACGAGACCCGCAACCTCTTGGAGAAAAGGTAGCGCAGGTGTCTCAGTATCGATGTCGTAGTTGTCGTGCGAGACGCTGAAGATCACTACCATGGCGTGCCGCGAGTCATCTGGTGAGGGAATCTCCTGGGGCTGAAGATTCGCCTCGCTCCGGCTCTGGCCCTCGCCGAAGTGAGGCCCGAACATGGCGCGAAAGACGCTTGAGGCGGACACCAGGATGTGAGATTGAACACGGAGCCTGTACTCGTGGAATTCGTCTTCCAGGATGAATATGATCTCGCTGTCGGAGGCGATGATGGTGAGCGGGTTGAGACTGGTGGCCATGTTGTCGGGTGAGTTCAACGTCCTGCTTCGGGATTCATAGCTCTTTTGTTGTCCGAATTCGGTGGCAGATTGGCTGCTGTCGGAAGAAGGGTTATCGGTAATTTTTGCCAAGGTTGTGGAGTGGACCTCAGGAAGTTCGAAGAGAAGTTTGACCATGAGCGGAAGATGCTTCCAGTCGGTGAGGCATCGGGTTGGAGCGAATCAAGCAAGCAGACGCCCTCCCTGAGAAAATTCTGGACAACTCAGTGGAAACACAGCATTCAGCTGATCTCCCGTTAAGTACCCCGGCTGGAGGATGCTCCTGAATTTCTTTTTCTCTAAGGCATCCTAGACAGGAAGAGATCATGAGATTCATGACTTCCACGAGCACCTACTGAATGAATTCAGAGAATGGCGGCCACAGATGAGAAATCCATCTTTGCCAGGTTTTTCGACAAGAGCCGCAGGTATGATTTAATCTTCAATTCAAATATTAGGCAATGCTTCTGGCGTGTTGACAGACATGCTCAAAGCTGTGAGGATTCTTCATTGCTAGACTCTTCGTATGCTCCTTTACATGATTTCTCCCGTGCATCATGACTGTATAGAGCACCCGTGACCCCGGGGTGATCGCCAGGCCTGGCGAAAAGCTTACTCCAATGCTTCTGGTTGGTGCAGCGCTGAGATAAAAAGGCCCGTTTGCCCTTCGTGCTTAATGCAGCACGGTTTCGGAATCTCCCTTCAGAAGATTGCTTGCACAAAACAGGACGATCCGATTTCCGCCCCTGCGAATGCGGCGCGCAAATGTTGCGGCTCTCAAGGATCCTTGGAATCCCCAGGATTATTCAGAACCTTAGACTGCTCGGAATCCCGGATGATGTTGTCACAATAGTCGATGCGGCACCGCCTACTGGTGTTGTTCTCAACCCTCGTGACGCAATCAAGACACACGCCAGTGCAGCTGTCTTTGAACCACATCTTCCATTCCAACACAGCCTTGCCGATCTCGGGTATGAGTTCCCAGTCAAGATCCGGAGCCTCGGCGCAGAAGTCACACAGTCCCACCTTCAGAGCCCAGCATGGAAACCTCTCCGCGAAGAGCTCCCGCGGGACGTCGACGTCCTCCTTCCCATGGCCCCAGTAGTGAAGTTGGGAAGCAATGCTACGGTGCTCATTCTGTGCGTGGATACCGTGCAGGTCGTCTTTGAACGCGTCGGTGAACCTGGCGATGCACTGGTCTGGAGTCCGGCAGCCAGGAACGGGGGAGTCTTGCGCGCGGGTGGCAAGCCATCGGAGAATATTCTCGTCGACCATCTTCCTGAGAGTGTCTGCTGCCTTCGTCCTCTTCAGATCCAGTGCGGCCACGGCTGTCAACCTCGTCAGCCACACCCGCATAGTCTCAAGGTTTCATGATCGGCTTTACCTTGAGATTTCCCGCTTATCGTGTCAGGCATGCGAATATCTCCCATTTCCTCGATCGATCCTCCATAATCATGGATCAAGCCGCGGCTGACCTTCTCGAAGCTACGCGGGTTGTCCAGCAGGAAGCAGATGACGAAGAGGTTTTGGTGGGAGTCATCTCGAAAGTCATTGTCCCAAGCCTCCTGGATGAAGTGCGTAAGCCATACGGAGAGTGCGAAAGCTATAGATTCCTTCATCTTTTATTTGTGGACGAGATAGACGATCTTCGTGAAAAGTGCGAGCGAGGGAAGGTTGTCGACTGGCCACTTGTAGTGCAGAACCTTGAGAATGGTGAGCATGGCCTTCGGGTTATCGTTCGGGAGGTAAAGGTGGGGACGGCCACCGCTGAAGGCCGATAGCATATCTCGAAAGACGCTGGAAGCCGTCTTGATGATACCGCAGTTGGCGACAATGTGGGCGCCATTCTTCAGTTTGAGGTCGACGTCGACGAAAGGTGTGGAGCCGGTGCGGTTGTCGGAGACGATTGCGCTTGTAAAGCCGCAGGGCGCCGAATGAACGAGATCGTTGTCAGTATCACCAATCGGCTGCCGCCCAATAGCGCGGCGGAAGTGCATGCTGTCGTCGCTGGGGTTGTTGTTGCTCATTGTGGTCGGTCAATGCTATCTGTGACTTGAAAAGTTGACCTTGCGAGGAATATGGTACAAAAGAGTGTAAATTGGCGTAATCAAGAAGAGCCGCATGACATGGGCGCAAGGTCGGGCTCGACTCGCTACGGGAGGAGCTAACCCTACCTGGTAATTCATAAAAGTGAGTGCGACCAACGGAAGGCAGCCGTTCCGGAGTAACAAGGTGGATTCGCAGTGACGAGTCCCCCCCGGGGCCGCTATGACGTCGCAGCAAGACGTGCACGTAGTGGTGTTAAGCCTCCTCTGATCGGCAGGCCCGTGACACAATATCCGCCGGCTTCCGGGTTTCGGATCCGGATATCCCTTTATTGGGGTTCGCACGAAATCTGAACCCGTGCAATGGGCTGTTCTTTTCGAAACACTTCGGGGATACATCGACGCTGTGCTGACCAAACGAAACTCGGAATTTCTGGTCTCCGAAATGTACCTTCAAATGTTGCAGTTGCTCCCTGCCCTCATTCTCCCGCTCATCCTGTCAATAAAATCGGACGACTTCATGGAAAACAAAATTATTCGAGTTAATAGTTGAAGGCGGTGGAGTCCCGTGGCGGAAGGCGATGGTGCCCCCCAGCGGAGGCGGTCTCTTATTTGAGCACGACTCCATTGCAGTAAGGTTCGACTATCGGTTACGGGCTACTAGCTACTGAAAGGTGGAGACTTATGACAAGGGCTTACTGCGGATGTATGAGGGGTAGTGTGGGGACTAAAAGTCCATATCCGCGGGGGAGAGAACAAACTTCGGCCGAAGCGGGTACATCAACTTAGCGCCGCGCCGGTCCGTTCGAGCTATAAAAGAAGATTCGGTTGCGCAAAGGTGCTCATCTGGCGCAGAACGGAAACCGCTCACTCTCCAGTTTTCAATTTCTGCCCCCTACTCGAAACACTGCGAAGGACGCGGGCGACCCACCATGCTTCTCGAACTTCAGACAAACGCCAAAGGGCCGAACCTGCTCGCGCTTGGCTTTGTCTGCAGTCTCTTGGTGCTTTTTGCTTACTGTATCTACCAGCGCTTCTTCTCGCCGCTCGCAAAGTATCCAGGTCCGTTCTGGGCAAGCCTCACAGGCGTGTGGTATGCATATCAATCCACTCGTCATGATCTTCACCGCCACCTGGTCGGACTGCATGAGAAACACGGGCCCATCGTGCGAGTCAAGCCCAACAAACTGTAAGATTTTGAACTCGACTGGGATGGGAGCGCATGACTGCTTTTTCTACCGGCTTGGCTGACGCGAAGCGCCTTCCATCAGGAGTATTGCATCGCCTGAAGGATTCAAGGTCATTTACGGTACGAACTCATCTTTTTCGTCTTCCGCTCAACACAGAAGCAGAAATGGACGACGTGCCTCTAATGCGCTTTACAAACCACAGGCGCTGGACACAACTTCGTGAAAGGCGAAATGTACGTTCCGTTCAAAGGCAAGCGGCCCTTCGACCTCCTCGGCGAGCCCAACGAGAAAATCCACGGCCAGCAACGCCGCCTGGTCAGCCGCGCCTACACCATGGACACGATGAAGAGCCTCGAACCCTACGTCGACACCACCATTAACGTCTTCCTCGACAAGCTGGAGGAAGTCGGCTCCAAAGGCCGCACCATCGAATTCTCCTACCTCCTCCAGCTATTCGCCTTCGGTGCGTCCCCCCCTCTCCCCTCCCTTACACCCACTCACCCACCGCAGACGTCGTCGGCGAGCTCTCCTTCGCCCGTCGCTTCGGCTACATCGACGCGCTCTCCGACTTCGGCATCTTCGGCCGCATCTCCGCCGCCCTCGCCTCCGGCGCCTGGGTCGGCGAGCTGCCCTGGATCTACCGGCTGCACCAGCGCGTCGTCGCGCCGTACTTCGGCAACCGGCTCGGCGTCACGGCGCGCAACGGCTCGCTGCACGACTTCACTCTGCAGCAGGTGGCGGCGCGCAAGGACCGCGCGGCGCACGCCGCGGCCGACGACCACGCAGGCGACGTGCTGAGCAAGCTGTTCGCGGCGCGCCGCGCGAAGCCGCAGCTGAGCGAGGTGGACATCGGTTTCATGCTGACGAGCAACGTGTTCGCCGGCAGCGACACGACGAGCGCGTCGCTGGCGGCCATCGTGTACGGGCTGCTGCGCACGCCGGCGGCGCTGGAGCGCCTGCTGGCGGAGCTGCGGGAGAAGGTGCGGAGGGGCGAGATTGACGGGGAGGGAGTCGTGACGCAGGCGCAGGCGGAGAGCTGGCCGTATCTGCAGGCCGTGATCCTGGAGGGGATGCGGTTGCATCCGGCGGTGGGGGGGCTGGTGGCGAGGGTGGTGCCGGAAGAGGGGTTGCGGTTTGAGGAGCATTACGTGCCGGGCGGCGTAAGTGGAAATGTTGGGGCTGTGTTGAGAGTGGATGAGTGGCTGACCTTTGGGGGTAGTATGAGGTGGGAACGACGTCGTGGGTTCTGCACCGGAACAAGAGCATCTATGGAGAGGATGCGGAGGACTTCCGGCCGGACCGGTGGTTGGACGAAGAAAAGAAGCACGACATGCGTAAGTCTATGGCGGTTTGACGGAGTTCTTTGGAGAGATTGAGTTGCTAACTGGGTTTTTATAGACCGTTACTACTTTGCCTTCGGTGGGGGCTCAAGGACGTGCATTGGTAAAAGTAAGTTGATCTAAACGAAACAAAGAGCTAGCAAGTCTGCTGACACACTAGAAAAGACATTGCTATGCTTGAAATGAGCAAGGTATGACCTGTCCTGTGAACGGCAATGGTTCAGGGTTGCTAAAAGACCGGATTCAGTTGATCCCAACGTTATTCATGCATTTCGATATTCGCCTCGCAGACCCGGAGAAACTCCCTCGGGAAATATTTATGTAAGTGCATGGGATAATTGCAGAAGGTAAAATGCTTACCTGTGTAGGGGCCTTGTTGGTCTAAAGCAACTTTACGTGGTCATCCGCAGAAGGAACATTCTCGAGTAGAGGAACCTTCTCAATCTCATATCTGAAAAGGGACGTGAAAGAAAATTGACGCTGGGTATGGGATAGTCTCATGGGTTGAGGTGATTCTGCCAAGGTTTGCGTACTCGTAGCAGGCGAACACACGGAACTCTGTGTTTACGCTGGCCCCTCTCTGGACTATCATGATGTATAAGCTCTTGGGGTTGATTGATAGACACTGCTTGAAAACTACATACTATCAATTACTCTCTCTCCATCCTTCCCCAGACATGACGCTGCTCGCTGCCGCACCCGCACCTTACTTCTCGGCCCATGGACCGCGTCCAGAAGGAACTCCCTATCGAGACGCTGAGTCATAGCCTCCCTGTATAATATTACGGAATTCGATTGTAAAGCCACAGTTTCCGCAATGGATGACGCGCGGCCAGATTGACGCTGAAACTTGGTTTCTCGTTTGTCTCTTCCACAAAATTGGCACCATGTACGACAGCCTACGCACCACGCATATGGTTTTTGATTTCTGGGGTGGCATTGAAGTGTTCCAAATGCCGAAGAAGTCCGGAGCCAAGAAGAGTCAGGCAGAAGGTGTTGCTGAGGGAATCATCCGTCATCAGGATCCCGGAGAAACTGGAACCATCAGCTGCATTGGATCGCTGGTGCGGTTGACAACAGAGTTAAATGATATGGGCCAGAATAAAGACATGGTGCACTCAAATATGATCAAGAATGTCGTAGGGAGATATCCGAGTAATGAGTGGAGCGGACGCTTCTCTAAGACCATTAGAGAAGAAATTGAGCTGAAGCCATGGGCGCATTCGACCGCCTGCGTACATGGTCGAAAACAATGAGTTGATGAAGAAGTTCGACTGATTCTAGTCTCGTCTGCTCTATCATCTCGCGCATGCTCCTTTCACCGTATCTGAATACCCAAAAGAAATTGAGTCTAGTCATCTGGATGATCATCAAAAATCCCCAACATAAACTCCAAACCAAGATGCCGTTTGAAGGACATTACCTCCTTCTCTACCCCACTTTACTCCTCTCCCTCACCGTCTCTGCGATCTTCTTCCCCTCCTCGGAGCCCAGGGCTTCAAACCCATTGATGACGCCCTGGCGATCGCCTTCGTTCATTTCCTGGCTCATCTTCCACTTTCCTCCCAGATCGGTGATCTCGATCTCTATACCGATGATGGCTTTCTTCAACGCATCAACGTAGGCAGACGGCGCGTCATCCACCTTCCACGGCTTCTCGTACTCCATGATCCGCGTCTCGGACTGATGCGACAGCTCCGAAATCTGCTTGCTGAGGAAATCGCCGGTGGATTGCGCTTTGCTGTTGTAGTAGACGGTCAACTTCCCGTAGGCCTGCACGGCAGAGTAGTTCCAGGTCGGCACGACCTTGCCGGTGTCCGGCTTCGTTTCGACGTAGAACTTCGGCGTCACGTAATGGTGGGCGGGGCCGTTGAAGAGGACCATGACGTCCCGGGTGAGCTTTTGGGGGAGGTCGCTTTCGCCGTTCTCGGATTTCAGGTGGTCCATCAGCGCCTTGGCCTGCGGGTTCGCTCGTGCCATGTGGCCGCGCAGCACCCCGAGCTCTGTTTCGCTGTCTTCGTTCTCAACATCGAGGATCCACGGAATGTGGCTGGACTGGAGGAAGGGAAAGGAGGACGAGTCGATGGCGGTGGTGAATATGCCCAGCGGATTGGCGCGAATGAAGGCGCGCAGGGAAGGGACGTGGCGTTCGGCGTGGACAGCGCGGAGATACATGGTGGCTGCAATGACGGCAGAAATGGCGGGAAAAGCAAGTGTGTGTGTGGAGGAGCAACGGACTAAATAACGCCATTGTGGTTCGTCAACAGTGGGCGGGAACAGTCACGCTGGCTGGACCCCGCTATCTCGGATCCAGCTACTGGATCAAGCGTCGAGCGTCAACGGCGGGCGGGCCAATGCATTCCACCGACAGAATCGCTTGCTCAATAGCCTGCTTTTGCCGTCTGCTCTTGCGGCCAAATCCCATGTTCCTTCGTTAGCATCACCCTAACGTTTAAGGCCCTGGCAAAGCTACCTTAACTCCGCCGGCACCTTGCTTGTCAGTCACAGGGCGTGCCCAGCCCGAATCGGGTAATTCGACGCGGCCTGCAAGTTGCGCTGTCGGCATTACTCAAACGTCTTCGGGTAGCGCTCCACAGCTCAACCAGTCAAACGCATGGACCTGGTAGCAGCTAGCCCAAGTTGATTTACCTAGCTCCGCGGAAGTGCCTTGGGTTGCCTCTGGTTGCTTCTGGAAGACTCGCCGTGACAGGTGTTCCTCATTACTGGGTTGTTTTTATTCAGAGCGTGTCGCAATCCTCGGCATCCACTTTGTTTTTTTGCCTCCGAAAACATTTCTGCACTCCATATTCCCACAGTCCAACGCTTTCGTTCTTCATCAACCACGTTCCACAGAGAGTCTCACCCCGGTCGCAACCATGGCGCAACAACCAAACGGCACCGACGACGAGCGGAAATACATTCAAGTCCGCAAAGCTGGTATCAACGACGCTGCCGAAATCGCAATACTTGGTGGCAAGGTCTTCGATGCTACCTTCGGTCATTCCGTTGAGCCACACGAGATGGCGGCCTACCTGGAAAAAGACTATTCTACTGCAGCCATCACCAAAGACCTTGACGATCCGAACAAAGACACCCTTGTCGCAACCGGTCCAGACGGTGGAATTTTGGGCTTTGGAATCCTTACTCGTGGCACCAGCGAGCCTTGTGTCGACGATCTCGAGAACAAGGTCGAGCTCCAACGGATCTATGTCGATACGAAGACACATGGAAAGGGAATTGGCGGTCTACTCAGAAAAGCAATCGAAAGCTTGGCAAGGGAGCAGGGCTTCAGGAACATGTGGCTGGGAGTATGGGAAGAGAACTTTTCGGCAGTGAAGGCTTACGAGGCGTGGGGCTACAAGAAAGTTGGTTCGCATGACTTCGTGATCGGGACTGTTGTCCAGACAGACTACATTATGATCAAGGCATTATAGAGGATGGGTGCATGTGGATTTGATGGCATTAAGGGTAGGTTTATCTTACTAGAGTGTCGTAGCAAGAACCTCGGAAAATAGATGTAGATCTTCTTGATGTATTTGTACTGGTACACTGTTCCATGTCTGGCTTCCATTCTCATATTCCCCGCGCTTGTAAACCATCCGCCGTCTGACTTATGGCGCTCAGTTCTCGTAGATGTTCCGAGTGACTTTGGCATCATGGTCAATGCGGCAATCAGCATCTTTCTTTCCACCACAGTCCAAGCATAGTCCTTCAATCTCCATCAGTTTCTTTGTCAAATCATCCGCCAGCTTTTCCAGCACCTCTTCATCCAGCTTTTCCAGCACCTCTTCATCCAGCATTTCCAGTACCTCTTCATCCAAAATTTCCAGTACCTCTTCATCCAGAATTTCCAGCGAACTACCCAGACATAGCCTACACACGCGTGACTTCGCAACCCAATTCGGCCAATCCTCCCAAAACGTGTGTGTCGCTTGCCGCGAGCGCGGTTCTGGGCGGTCCCATGGCTTCCAGTAGTCCCAGAGGCCGATAACGCTAGTTTATGGGGGACCCTGAATGTTAAGCTTGTCAAGACTGAAGTCTGTGTTGATGTTGCGCAAGAAATCGTACTGCATTATGTTACTCGCGGCTAAACCGCGTCCGGGGCGTGTGCAAGACGGGGTCATCCTTGTTTGTGTGCCCAGCCAACTGATCATGTGGCTGGCGGCTGTCCGCACCATTTCTGCCTTTGCAAGCTGGCGTTGCTCTTCGAGTTTGACTATGTGGTATTCCGTTAGTCGGCGTTCAGTTGAATGATTGGAATGAGCTTCGGTATGAAAGGGAAGAAGTGATTGCGAAGACTTAAGTTGAGCCGGTTGTTTCACTAACGGAGTATGCACCATTGAAACCTTCCCTGAAAATCATCCAGCTCTGAGAATGAGCCCGGATAGAATACTATTAAGTCCTTGCTGATCGAATTCAACATCCTGGCATTGTCCAAGAGATACGCGAGACCCAGCAGGTTTTGCTGACTTTTCTCCTCATACTGGGCCTCGCGAGCTTTCTCTCTGTAGCTGAGTAGCCATTGCGTAGAGGTGGCGCACATGGATCTCTGAAGTATTTGTGGATGAGGGCGGCAATTTTTTCCAGCAGCTCAAAGGACGGGTGATGCCGCTCCATGTCGTACCTATGGTGGACGACTTCGCAAATCACCTTCATGGCCTCAGGGTGATCGTCAGGTAGGAGGACCCCTTTTGGGTGGTCTTCGCTGAGATTGACCCCTTCGCGGAAGCCGCCCAGGGGCCCCTGTCCGAACATGGCCGCAAAAGCGGGAGAGGCGGGCATCATGGCGGAGGACTTGACCAGTATTCTGGTCTTTCCGCTATCTAGTACGAAGATGACGTCTCCGGTGTCCACAATTTTGGTCACCGGTTTTGTGGCTTGGGTGCTGGCGGTGCTTGGTGATCCAGATTTGTCGTTCTCCATTCGCTGGTGCTTTGCGGGACCCTCCGGCTGGGAATCAATGCTGCGCTTCCCGTTCATGCTAGAAGCTGGCTCAAGCGCGAATCTTGAAATTGGAGTTTGAAGTTCAGTGGATAGGGCAAGTTCGAAGTTCGCAAAAGAAGGAGGCGCTGTGCAAATGTGGAGGAGAGGCTGACGAAGAGAACCTAATAGATAGGCTTATAAGCCGGGCAAACTCGATTACACTCTGGGTTGCTTCGTCATCGCTAGCGAGCCTTGAAATCTTGGTAAAGCAGCTACCTGTCGGCTTGTGTGAACGGCTG
The DNA here is from genome assembly GCA_029906385.1 of Neofusicoccum laricinum. Lineage (NCBI taxonomy): Eukaryota > Fungi > Ascomycota > Dothideomycetes > Botryosphaeriales > Botryosphaeriaceae > Neofusicoccum > Neofusicoccum laricinum. The sequence continues at coordinate 2,719,773 of CP123714.1, read as the reverse complement.
TGTGTAGCATTACGTGCAGCGCCAAATGACGACCTCCAGGTGTTAAAAGGGACCATAACACTCATCAAGACTTCCCTCATTCTCAACTTACTCTCTGAATATTTCATATAGTACCCTATAAATGTATATGATGTGTAAAGACTTTTAAAAGAGTAAGTAGCTGCAGTCCAAGGCATGAAAACGAGACTGAATGGTCACAAGAGGCCATCCCGAAACCTCTTGATATATGAAAAGTAAGAAAATTGTTAGAATGAGTAAGAAAAAAATTTACTTTTGTCCAAGCGGCCGATGAGAATGCCATTGCGTATGCAACTCGTGAAAATCCGCAAGTTGCTTTTTTTGCTGGCTGCTGCCTTCAGTTGCTCTCTCTTCAGTAAAAGCTTCCCGGATTCCCCGTTGTCGCTTCTCAGAATTTCAAAGTCCACTGCCCGTTTTCCTTGCCGTCGCTCAAGATACTGAAGGTTCTACGGGACTAGCCTGAATTGCAGAACCCGACACCTCCCGTCCTCCACCTCCTCCGCACCGCTCCTGTAGCAAAATACATACTATTTCTGTTGGAAATCACGTGTACGTTAGTTGCAAGATTAGGTATAGCGCCGAGTTTGAGGATAAGTCGGGCACCTCTCCTGCCTCCCCTCATACGGCATGTCAAGAATCGTACCTCGTTCTGCACCACTTCAATATTCAACAATTTCTCATCTCCCTCTGCACGGGGAGGGGCTTATCAAAGGCCCTGAGCATAATTGTGGAGCATTAGGACGTGATTCGTCCTTTTGCTCTTTTGCAACAGCTCCGCGCACGGTCCAATCAAACACCCTCCATGGAAATCAGGCTCAACTCGGTGATCTTGAAAGGACTATGGCTGAATTGATTTGCTGTTTCCTATCATCTAGAATGGAGGCATGCTATAGGCGTCAACGACAGACAACTCATTGCTCCAAGCTGTTGCCAAACGGCACCGCCAACAATGTCTTTTGTCTGTGTTTTCTGTTTCCATGCAGCCAGATGATAGACAAGCCGCACAAGTGTTTGTTTTTCATTTCCATGTTTAACACACTCCTTCCAAATCAATCATGTGCCGCCTGATCGTCTAGATGTCCACTACCAGGAAAATTCCCTCCCTCCATCTCTACTTTGTCCGTAAAGGCCGTTTCTCAAACAGCTACCACACCACAGTGTCGGTATGTGGGATTCGACAAGGGCGACTCTCACCATCGTTGATGCAGTCAATACAGAGCCCCTCAAGCTTGTCTTTGATACCCAAGGCTGCATGCTCAAGCCTTGATCGCAGTTCCGTCTTCCATGACTCGCAGGCCTTACATTCCTGGCAAATGCGGGCGGTGTCCATCCACCGCATCCAGTAGAATCTGAATTCGGAATGCCTGAACGAGTCGAACATGCTTTGAAGGCTGCGTTGCGGACGGAACATGATGTTGTAAGCTTGGGTGATTCTGGCAACGAGTATCTTTGCGCAGCCGCCTTCGGATTTTCGGGTGCAGCCGGCCGGGATAGCGGCGCCCATCAACTGATCAGCAACGTGCGTGGAGAAAACTCCAAACAATTCAAACTTTGTCTTTGCCACTCGTTCGGTCAGGGCGGTCGAGGTGGCTCTAGGAAGCACGCCAGACAGTTCCAGCTGGTAGAAGCTGCCTTCACGCTCGAGCATCATTTGCTTGCTGAACCGTTGGAACAAGTCCGGATGGCTGCATCTTCTTGAGAGACTGAGCAGTAAAGCCAACACCCCGTCTTCAGCGTTGTCTGTCGCCGCCATCGTCAACCACCTGTGTGTTGTCGACCGCATCGCCTCGATGAGTCCATATTTCTCTGACAGTTGTGTAAAATCCGTCACAAGTTTGAGGTGGTGCACTTCATCGTGATCATGTGCATGATGAAGCACGCTAAGCAATACTTTCATTGCTTTCGGATCATCACCAACCAAGGAGAGACGCTTGGCCGCACCGGCGGAATTGTTTTGGCCTTCATCGAGGAGCCGATGGAACTTGTCCCGGAAGACTGGCGAGGCGAGGCTAAGGGTGTTCGAGGAGACGCGATACTGAGAACCGTCGTCCAGGTCGAGGATGACGTCGTCAGTCGGCACGATTGTGGTGACAGGTGGAGTGGGGGATCTGCGGGTGTCGCCACCGGTGCCGCTGTGCAGAAGGGGTGAAGTCAGTAGACTAGCAACGTGGGAGCCGATTCGCCTACGCTTGAGAGCCTACTTTATCAAAGAGGGTGCCATATTTTTGGGGCTGTGTGCGAGTGGCCAGGGGATAGCAATGGATGTCAAGAAGATGGTGCTGAGCTGTGAAAGACAGGACAACGCTCGGTTTGAAGAAGCGCCAACAACTTCTAGGCGCCGGAATCGGTGAGCTGGCGAGTGGGGAAGGCGCATGTCCGGCATAAGGAGACTATCACAACATCTCGCCATGCTCCTCCCTGGCGTCCCTGCCTGGCGCGGTGCTTGGCGCTCGAGTCAAAGATTCACAATCACAGAATTCATTCGCATCGCCTGATAGGCTTGGTGTCCGCCACCTTATCAATAACGATGGTCATCACATTGCTGCAATCCAAAGGGGTGGTCAAAGCATATACTTTTTGCGATACTGATATACGGTATACCGTGGTATCGGTGCGTCTGAGCTAATGATTGCTTTTCAAAGCTGTGACGCCCCATCCGATTTCCAATCCTCAAGAAGCCCTTATGGAGAGCTAATCAGCAGTATCCACCCTACTTTCAAGCGGATTCCGGAGTGCTGCCGGGGGTTTCCCATGGCAGCTGCTCGTGGTCAATGTGGCAGGTTTTGGGGTGCGACTCCTCCTTGCCGGCATCCTGCAGGCATTCAAGGCAGAGACCGCGGAACGCCTTCTCCACCCGGGATACATGATTCCTGATGAAGTTGCTCAACTCATTCTTAGCCAAAGAGTCTTTGCAGGAGAGGCAGATTCCTGGTTCTGCCGCGGTGTGTTCAATCCATTCCCGACTAAATTTTATACCGTTGTGGTCCACGATGTAGTAGTTGAAGTAGGTTTCGAGGCTGTCAGTCAAATTTGGGCACTTTCTACGTAACTTATTCCGGCGGTATTGGGCTGCGAGAAGGTCGGCACAAGAGAGATCATCAGGGCGAGTTGATTCAGCTGGCCTGGAGCAGTTTTCGCCGATAGCGCCGTAGTTTCCCTGTACGAGCTCCATGAAGAAATTGGATATCTCTCTGGAGACGGTTTCGCGGAGGTGAGTCCTCCAGGCATCCGCGTGTTCAGCCATCGTTACTGCGCAATCAGAATCAGGCATGTTTCTGCTTATGGAGTTGGGAGAGACCCACCAAGAACGTTCGGAGGTAGGCGGCCGTATTCAGCGGAAGTCATGCTGATAGTGCTCAAACTTCCAGAGCGATATCTCATCAACCCTTTGCTGATAGAGGCGAATAGTTCCGAACGTCGAAGTAAAGCTGAGATTTCGAGAAGTCGGCCGTAGTCCTGGCCCTCGAATCTGGCATCACATGCCGCCGCATGCCAACGCGTCAGTATTGTGAAGGCCATGGCAGATACGGCGTCAAAGCAGAGATACTTGTCGACCAATTGGGCAAACTGCTCCAGTAGATCCAAATTCGGAAGGCCGCCGAGTGCAAAAACCTTGTGGTGAAGAACTTTGCAGAGGAATATCATGCCGGCTGGATGGTCTTCTGGAAGATTGACTTCCGTGGGTTTTCCCGCACTCAAATCCTGGCCTTCCCTGAAATTCGGACCGAACCAGGGCGCGAAGGCATCGGATGCCATACGGAGGACGAGGGAGTGAACGCGGAGCCTTGAGCCGTCATTGAGGAGGAAAATGAGATCACCATTGGAGACGACATCAACGGGATGGCAGATTGTTGACAATGACATGGGACTAGTCCCCTGGTTGCGGTTTCCGTCGTCGCTGGACATCGGGTCGGCCATCGCGCAAGTGAGCTGGTGGAGCGTGGTAAAGGTGATGCGTGGTAAAGATGATGCGTGGTAAAGACGATGCGTGGGAAAGATGATGCGTGGTAAAAACGATGCGTGGGAAAGACGATGCGACGGAGTGGATGACCAGCTCGCGGTTGTTAGGACACGGGAGGGTGGCTTCCTGTCGGGGGCATCGCGGGGGCAAGCGCAAATGTGCTCGAACCGGACTCGATGCAATTTTTCCAACTCGTCCGCTCCTCCCGAATCCCTCTAAATAATACTTCCTCAGACAGCCGGGACATGCGATCAATATTCACCTCTTTTGGGCGGTACTCGGAGCATCGCCGACTGTACACCTCTCACAGGCCGCCAACCTTTGCATGACCGCAAACATGGGAAGCAAAATTGGCGAGAAAGCTGCTATTTCTCCAAAGTGACGCAAGACAGATGAAGATATGGCGCTCAGTGCTGATCTATCGGTCCCGCATACTAACACTGCAACCACCATCGACATCGACGAGTCGGGAGATGTGATCTTCCATCCCAACAATTCCACCGCCATCCGCATTCACAGTCTTTCCCTCCGCCTGATCTCCAAGCCCTTCGCCGCCATGTTCGGCCCTCACTTCAGCCAAGGTCAGAATATCTCACCCACTCAGCCCAAGGCAATTCCGTTCCCGGAAGACGACCCCGCCGCCCTGGCCTACCTCTGCCGCGTTGCTCACCGCCGCCACGTCAGCGGAGCCGCCTTCACGGACCTCCCTCAGTTCGAACTCTTTATCAGTCTCGTCGTTCTGATCCAGAAGTACGATTGCATCTCGGGGCTGTCGCTCGAGCTCGCCAGCTGGTTCGACAGCCACCTACAGCGCGTCGTCTCGGAAGCAGCCAGCACCACGCCTCACGTTACATCAACTCAGCTTGGGAGGCTTCTCGCGATCGCCGCGCGCCTGAACGGTCCCCGCACCTTCCGCGCTTCAAGCCGAGCACTGATGCTGCATCACACTGGAAGCTTCTGAAAATTGCTTCACATGCTGACTGCCGACGAATCCAACATGGTTCCGGAGAGTACAGTCGTGGCGCTCACCGAAAGGGCGGCGCTGACCAAGCGCCACATGTTCACTGTCATTTCGGAACGACATCGCGATGTTCTTGTGATGGGTTTCGGCGGTGATCTGCACGACAACGTGCTCAACGATCCCAGGGGACCGAGTCCCGCGTGCACGCGTAGTAAAGATTGTAGCTTGCTGACCGCTGCTCTGCTTGTTTTGGATGATATCATGCCGCCGGAGGAGTTGAGCTTAAACCAGTGGCCTAAATACTACATGCGGCAGGATTTGAGTGTATTCGAGGAAAAGTACCGTGAACAAATACCATACCTTGATGTCTGCAACGGGTGTGATTTCAATTATAGGGATATCGGAAGGGAGCTGCAGCTGGCGGCTGAATTCACGATGATGAAGATGAAGGGGTTGTGCTTGGACTGCTTGAAGGATGAGGGGAAATGGTGGGCGGATGGGGTCAGCGTCAATGACTACCGGGTGAGCGTTTGGTAGCAGCAATGATCATCGTCATGGAAGTACTTATAGAGGTAGAGCTCTAAGAGGTATTGAGCGGGATGGCCATTGAGAACAACAGGCATGACGCAGGAAATGATTATCATTATTGCGGAATTGGGCTTTGCATCATTGGGGGTAGACTGTACATTGTATTTGGAAGGAGGTCGAGCTTTCGGAAATAAATTGCAGAGCCATTGGCGTAGTCACTCAAAGAATTGCATCCCAAACATCAAACGGTTACATATTGGGGATATCTGTAGTAATTGAACGTGCCGGTGATCAGTATGGACATGGGCATTTTCAGGAATCCGACTTCCCTACTTGAAAGATCATATCTGCTTTGTATCCCTCAATTTTCATTATGTTCCTCTAAAAACCATGCCATGAGGTTTTGAACATGCTAAGCCCTCTCACATGCTGCCGCATCCACAAGCCATGATTCTTCCTTCCGTGATCAGTATTGGAGTTGACGTGCTTCCGTATCTTATGCCGCAAACAATGTGGCTCACTTTTCGTCGTCTTAGGGGGTCGGCTTGTCCTTTATCGAATCGTCTTTGCCGGCCGGGCATTTCATGTGCTTGACACGGCAGTGGATGGAGGGCGCTTTCTGCTTGACGCAGTCGAGGCACACGCCATCCGCCATCTCCTGGACCTTTGTATCAATCTCATGCATGGTTTCCGAGACCTCTCCAAGGCCAACAACAGCGTGGTCGTAGCATTTGGCACAAAGGAAGCACTCCAAGTGTTCCTTAAGCTCGACCTCGATGAGTTCCTTGGACTTCAGTGTGTCAAGAATGTCATCGATTAGGTAGTCGTCGTGGTCTTGAGGGTAGAGTCTTGACTGTGGACAGCCAAATACGCAATGTAACAGGAAAGGTTGGTGCCATCATTGAGACTGCGGTGGGTGCAACCTGTCCATCGGAACGCGAGGAGAAGCATCCATTTGTTGAGTGCCTTGTTGAGCTTGTATGATAGCTCGCTGTGGATCTGACGCTTGTTCGCGGCGATCATCACTACAGACATTAGCTTCTATTGTAGATGTTGTTTGGAATTGGAGAAGGGGCGTACAGAAGACGTCAACTGGAGCGCAATACGTGGGGCAGCCATGATGGTGAAGATCTCCATCAGAGCATAAGATAAGCTTCTTAGTGATGCTGGAAAACTCCTCAGGGCAATCGAGGAAGTACGAGAGGTTGACGAGGTCGCACATCTTGACCATGAAGGCAGTAGGGGTGTCCGCCGGGTCCACAACCAAAGCAGTCAGTTCAGCGAGCCAGGCTCTGCTAAGGCTCTTCATAGCCTCGGTACAATCGTATCTCTTGGCTAGAAGCGCAACACGTTGCACTAGGTGAATACAGGCGATGCTTGTCGAAGTGATGTGACCCTGCAAAACGCTTAGGAGAAAGGCGACAGCCTCAGGCTCGTCGTTGCGGAAGGCAATGACATTCCATTCTTTGCCGTCAAAGAGCTCGGAAAGGTGAGGATAGAAGATGTCCGAGATGACGCATGAGGTCCGCATTAAGCGCATTGGCTTGACTGGGAGCTTCGTATGGTTTCGAAGGACAACGTAGCAATCACCGAGCGGCTCGTGAAGATCGTCAGACGTGGCGCCCAGGCTGTCGGACGCCATGTTGCCGCGCGCAACGGGAGCGGGTGTGGAAATGAGACGAGGAAGAACGAAGATCTTGAAGGTAGAGTGCAGTAATCGGAAGAGGCAGTGACAAAGTCATTGGGCGCCGCAGTCTGCGCACCAAAACACGTGATGTCGAATAAAGTGAAGGGACGCTTGTCGGAGCAGCTCTTTACAGCATATTCAACACCGACAGTCTTCAATCAAGAAACCAAACTTTGATTGGCGAGAATTTACGACGACCAATATGCAAAGAGCCTAATGAGCAGAAGAATTGGTCCCTCGTACCCATTTCACAAAGCTGGAGGACCAGGCGGGCGCCAGCCACGCTACCCCAAAAGAGCCGAGGGAGCTGGACTGGAGACCCTCGTGCCTCTGACGTTGCAAACTAGAGGAACGCGCTCATTCGGCCTCACAGATGTCCCCTACCTGTTCGGTTTGGAGTATTCCAGCGGCGTGGTGAAGAGAGACAGCGAACTGAAGCATTCGTCCAGGCGGAAGAGCGCACACTTCTCATGCGGACGAAGACTCCGGATCATGACGAGCAGCCATACTGTTGCGGAGCTGTTCGAAAGAGGACGTTGCAAGTCGACGCGCAGCTTGACCGTCCGTCGCCAAAGGGGTGCTGAGCTCCACGAAACAAACGCGGAGGACCCAACCGCTTGGGTACGGAGGTGTGAAGCGGCGCGCCGCGCCCAAAATCGGTGGCATTCAGAGAAAAAAACGTTCACCCTCAGCGTATGGCCAGATTCCGGCCTACCTCACGTTACAGCGAAAGTCCTCAGCCGCAGCCTGGTCGCTCTCCGCGTAGCTAGCTCAGCACACCATAACCTAAAGACAGGCTTGGCTCGTCGGGCAGCATCAGCGCGGCCGACGGGAGGTCGGAGGTCAAAGCTCTTCCCGGGAGGTGTAGATCTTTGCCGGCGCGACGGCTTCTCATGTACCGAGGCGCATCATTATTGCGTGGGAGCTGACGAAGGCTAATAAAAGGCGCCCGGACATATAGTACCTGGACGGATGACAGGAGAGGGGGCTGACGGGAGCAGCAGACGGGAGCGATGGAATGGCGGCGGCGGCGGCGGATGTCTGCAACCGAGAAACCTGAGCAGTAAGGAGGATGGCGGCGACAGCGCCAGAGGCGTGCTCAGCAGCGCGGTGCGGGCGGCGATTGGCGCGGCTGCAGTGGTGGTGTGGCACGGCAGACGAATGCGAGTGGCCGGCCGGCGTCGTCACGGCAGCGGGCGTGGAGCCACAGAGCAAACAGCGCGAGTGTCGCAGAGGTCGACGGGCAGGCAGGCTGGCTGCTGGAGGATGTCGGCGGCGGCTGGCGTGGGCTGGGGGCGTCACCCAAAATTAGGCTTCGCATGCACGGACAGATCGCCCTTGCGTGCCGGCGCTCTCGTTGCCGCAAGCTCCTCGTTATCGGAGGCCAGAGCTTCCCTTCCAAGCTGCCCTTCTCCGTACCCCCAGCCCTCCAGCCCGGCCAGCCATCCACCTTCGTCTGCCGCTGCTCTTGCTCCTGTCCACCCTGCCTCCCGCCCGCCGCCCTCTGCCTTCTGCCTCGCTCGCCCTCTCTCCCCAATCCACTCTCGTCCCCCACCGCGCAGCTCCGTTGCGCGCCGCAGCTACCCACGCCCTCGACCCACCCGCCTCGCATCACACCCCACACCCGCCTCATCACAATGTCGACGCGCAAGAGGAAGCAGGAAGCTGAGGAGGAGGAAGAGCTCGTTGCCCTGCCTTCCGACGAGAGTGAGGAGGAAGAAGAGTAAGTCGCTGACGTCATTTCTTTTCTCGCTCTCCGCCCACCATCGCGTCGCATGCGCCTGCGACGCCATCAATTGATGTCGCGTATGTTGCGCGACTGCAACCCAGCTTTCGTTTCGTTGCGCGGAGGCGTGGTTGTCAGCGCATCGTCGCGCCGTCAGCAGAGCTCGCGCAGCTTGCTGACGCGACGATGCGCGGATGGCCGCGGCGGTCGGAGCTCTCTCCCTCCCCCGCGCCTTTTCCTTCAGACTTTTGCTACAATCTATTTCGTCGTGTATATTATATTGCGAGCGTGTGTGGCGTTCCTTTTCCTTGCCTTTTCTCGTCGCGTCTCTTTCCCGTCGCGTTTCCTTTTTGCGGACCTCCTCGCTTGTCGCAAGGCTGAGGTCTAACGACTTACAGGTACGAAGACTCCGAAGTCTCCTTCGACGAGGAAGGTGCATCTGAGGATGACGAAGAGGCTGCTGATGAAGAAGGTACCGTCACCATTGCGCGTCCCGTTCCCGCTTCCGCGCCCTCCGACCGTCGCTCTCCCAGCGAATTCCACTCCCCGTCCTGCTCCTCCGCCCTCAAGCCTTCACCTTGGCGTCGACAGTCGCGCTAATGACTCTTTGTCTCCCGCAGTCGCACCCGAGCCCAAGCCTAAGAAGCGCAAGACGACCAAAGACGCCAAGGCCGACGTTGAAGACGACGAGGAAGAGCCCGAAGTCGTCGCGTCCGACGAGGAAGAGGCCGGCAACGGCACTGTCCCCGTCGAGGGCGCCGACGTCAACGAAGAAGAAGAGGAAGAAGAAGAAGAAGAAGAAGAAGAAGAAGAAGAAGAAGAAGAAGAAGAAGAAGAAGAAGAAGAAGAAGAAAAAGAAGTCGAGGCCGCTCCCGAGGAGGCTGAGAACGATGTTCCTGCCGATACTGCGGACAAGGGCGCCCCTGCTGCTGCGGCGAAGGTTGAGAAGATCGCCGAGGTGCCCAAGGAGAAGGAGCTGAAGGAGGTTGAGTCCGAGGCGTAAAGCTTCGATCACTCCTTCGCTCCCACTCCGCGCGCGTCTTTCTGAGACCATGCATGGTAAGGCTGTGATTGTGGCGGGTGCCACTATCGCTACCGCTGCCTGTTGTATTGTATGTTGCTGTGGCTTTTTGCTTGATTTAGTTCGATATACACGAATGTTGACGCCTTTTATGACTTTGCAACACAATCTCGACCGGAAAACATGATGTGAGACACGCCTGGCGCCGTAAGCAACTGACCAAAAGCATATAAGTGATTAACCCATTCGAAACATGACGGTCTCATCTCATGATTTGAGCAACTCGCAGGAAGCGAAGCACCAAGCTTTCAGGTCAAGTCGAAATAAACAATTAATCCCCCGGAGGCCGCGAGCAAATGAGATCCAAACGAACACCCCAGTGCATTTGGTTGATTGGTGCCAGGCGCATCCGCGCGCGAATCATCATGTTCAGAGTGAGGCTGAGGCGGAAAGTGGATCCGCAGGGGGCTGATTGGGATTTCCATGATGAGCTGGCAAAGCGCGGCTGATCTCCTGCAGCTAAGGAGGTATCGGCTCCCCCGCTCTCGTCTCAGCACTTCCAATTTTTCCTCCCTCTACTTTCCGTTCAGTAGCTCTGTCTTCCCAGTTCAGACTGTAGGGAGATCTTCTTATGAGCCAGTGTACTCTGACGGGGCTGACTACAGTCTTAGCTTGCTCCAAGTCGCACAGAGTGCTCCGGAGGTCACCCTGCCTGTCTTCCAGTAAGTGCACAAGAGAAATTCTCTATACCACCCGACTCTGCTAATGTTCTGGCACAGATACACATAATTCACTGAGCCTTCAGCCGTAATAATCATTACCATCCTCTGTCTTGTATAGCTCCCGGGCTCGTCCATGGTGCCCATATCTCTCGACACCTCCGACATTCATAAACCTGGATCCTTCCTCTCACCCACACACTGAGCCGTTGAAGATGCAGAACTTACCACAAAATACAAATCATGTTGCACACATAGCAATGAATGACAGGCGTGGCTGGATTGCACGCTACGGCTGGGGCCAGAATTGTGATCACAGGTCATTTGACAAAGGAGAAGCAGACGGACATTTTGAAGAAATTGAGAGCCTTGGCCAAGGATCTATCGGACTTGTCCAAGAGATTAAGGTCAAAGGTGGGACACTAAGCATAGTGCGGAAAAGAGTGCATTTGGGATGGGGCCGTCAGGGAAACAGGATGAGGGAGATTGTTGAAAACGAGGCCGACGTGCTTGAACGCCTTCAACACGTACACATCGTCTTACTCGTTGGGACTTACCAGGACGTTTCTGCGAAAGGGGCAATCCGCTTCTCGCTCTTGATGGCCCCAGTTGGCGAAGCCGATCTTACCGGATTTCTTTCTGCTGTTGATACCCAGGACTCCGCAACGCAAGCCAAACATCGAGCCTGGCTGAAAAAGTGGTTCAGCTGCTTATCTTCAGCTTTGGGCTATATCTACAGTCAAGGAATCAGACACGAGGACATCAAACCGTCCAATATCATCCATTCAAGGGACCAAATTTTCTTTACGGATTTCAGCTCTTCCACCAGATTCAACTTCGGCGAAACCACTTCAACGGCAACTCCAGCCCAAAATTCCGCCATGTACGCAGCGCCAGAGACACGATGGGATCCCCTCGGCGGAGATCCGCCTCAACGACATAGTTCGAGATCGGATGTGTTCTCACTGGGGTGTGTCTTTGTGGAAATGCTTTCGGCGATCGCTGGACGGTCTGTTGAGGGGCTGCACCACTTCTGCGAAGTTGCGCTGGGGTCGCGTGGAAGCTTTCGCTACTACCTCACCCTCGAGTCATTGGACGAATGGTTTGCGGATGATAACATCCATGACGATTTTCGGAAAGTCTACGCACGACTTGTCAAGCCGATGCTATCCTCGGACCGTAACGACCGACCACGAGCCGACGAATTACTACGTATCCTTCGCGAAAAAGCAATGCTTGCCGGTCTTCCCTGTACCTGCAATCATGGATCCTCTTCGACTGAAAGCAACGATGAAGACAAAACTCCGCACACCTCTCACTTCAAGGAGGAGCCCGAGCCAGAGGTACCGCAGAGCTCTGCCGGTGACGAGGCTTCCCGGGCGGATTTGTTATCTATCTCTTCGGCGTCGACAGAATCGGCACAGCAGGCCTCTCCCATGCCAGACCGTTGGGCGCAAATCCGCAAGAATGCCGCTGAGAGTGCTTCTCGCACGACGACCGACGATGGAGATACCAGCGGTGAGGAGTCGATCGAGTCCCGTGTGGCACGTATCAAGGCCCGCGTTGCGGAGCTGACGGGCAGCACGACATGGTGGGCCCCTCTGAGAAGATTGCGCCTATTAGGAAACGCTAAATGCAGTTCCCATGTCGTCTACCACAGGTTTGATGAGTAAAGCCGGTCTTGAACCTGCAAGACCGAGTTTTGAGACAATCTATAAAGTATCAGGACGCCGGTTTATGAGCACTGCCGTCCGTCAGACTCATAAAATATGTAAATATTTGTTGCCACTCACCTGCCGCAATCATACTGACGCGTTGGCTCTCTTTCATGCAGCTATCCAAAAGCTTCAGTTTGTTCAAAGTCAGCTTTGTCAGCCCGCCATGCTCCCGGATCATCCGAGCCATCTCGTACAGCTTTTCAACCCACTCCGGATTCTCGAGCAAGTCGTAGAAGAGCGCCGTCAACGTCGTGCCCGTCGTATGAGTGGCCTTGAAAGTTAGTAGTATCTGACCCTGCACAACGCCGTACTTGCGCTCGCCAGCTACATCAAAGAACCAGCTGAGCGCATCCTTAGACTTAGGCATCGGCTTAACGCGTAGCGAAATACACACTATTTCTAATCTGCCTGTGCATGAGGAGGGGGTGTTAACGTCCCTCAAACATTCACGAGCAACTGGGCGTGGTCCGCCCTTTGGCTCTGCTTTTACACAATGCCCCAAACTGTTGGCTTTGTTTCGCCCCACAAGGATCTACGCTCCCGCTGCTCGCCCATGTCCGCGGAGTTGAAGAGTAGTAGGGAGGACGAGCGGAACTCTAAAGTTTCGGAACCTTCCAGCGGCAGCACTTGTTTTCTAATTGTGAGAAAGAGCAGAAAAGGTCTGGATGGTTTGGCATTTCGCCGTGGCTGGTACATCACGGTCGTGGAGAGGTTGAGACCCTGCTCCCATTGAGCCCGCACAGCCGATTGGCTGAAGTCAAGTATCTGGAAATTGTATCGCTTTTGAGAGGCTTCAGGGCATAGAGCACGAGTTCGGTCACGTTTCAACCGCCAAGGCTGGCAGGAAGCGGTGTTCGGAGCGTCCCCTTGGCATCCAAGCCAACCAAGCCGGACGGTTGCGGACAAGCGGACAGCACAAGAACATTGGCACCGGGCTAACGTCTGATGACATTTCACCTGAGTATTGCGCACATCAGCGCTTTTGAGCTTTTGTTGTTCGTCGCCCAATATCTGTCCACCATCCCGCGGCCGACTGCCCTCCAGCGCTCGGCCCAGACCAAACCACCAAGAATACCGAGAAGCTGGGCGCTCCGTCATCTTTTCGCCGTGGTCCGATCTTGCATGGAAGCTGTTTGCTTGAGGCTGAGAGCCCTTTAAAGATGGACTTGGTGCCTTGAGCAGATTTTCCGGGTGCCTTTGTACCATTGATTCATTCAACCAGCATGGCTTCACGCGGCAAGGACTTTGGCCGCATCCTGGCCAAGCCGCTTGGTATCGACGTCGACTACCGACAAGAACCGGACAGACACGAGTACGTGTCCTTGCCCGCCGACGTCGAGCCGTACTTCGAGGAGGAGCCGACCGCGAAGGAGTTCCTGCTGCAGTTCAAGCCGACACGCGCTGGAGCCGCTCGCTACATCAAAACCCTTTTCCCGTTTTGGAACTGGATCTTCCACTACAACCTTCAATGGCTGATGGGAGATGTTATTGCCGGTACGTTTCCAAGCTCAATTTGCTCACGACAAGTCTGATCTGGCCTGGATTCTCCAGGCGTGACGGTCGGGTTCGTCGTTGTCCCGCAGGGCATGGCATATGCCCTGCTCGCCAAGCTGGCACCTGAGTACGGCTTGTACACTTCCTTTGTCGGTTTCGTGCTGTACTGGGCCTTTGCCACTTCCAAGGACATCACCATCGGCGTAAGTATCCAGTAGAGAATAGTTCCCGCGAGAGTCTAACCCTCATTGCAGACCGTTGCGGTCATGTCAACCATTGTCGGCAACATTGTCATCAAAGTCCAGGACAAGCACCCCGATATCCCTGCCGAGCAAGTAGCACGAGGCCTGGCACTCATCTCAGGTGCTATTCTCCTCTTTATCGGTCTCATCCGTGCGGGCTGGATTGTCGAGTTCATCCCGCTTGTCGCCATCAGCTCATTCATGACGGGAGCTGCCTTCAGTATTGCTGTTGGCCAGGTTCCCGCCATGATGGGCATCTCTGGCATCAACACCCGCGACGCTACCTACCTGGTGCTCATAAACACGCTCAAGGCCCTCGGCAAGACAAAAGTCGACGCCGCTCTCGGCCTGAGCGCCTTGTTTGCCTTGTACTTCTTCCGCTGGATCTGCAACACCATGTCCGAGAGACAACCGCACCGGAAGAAGTTGTGGTTCTTTCTCTCTACCTTGAGAATGGCTTTCATCATCCTCCTTTACACCATGGTCAGCTGGCTTTCGAACAGGGGAATTTCCGATGCGAAGGAAGCGAAGTTCAAGATTCTTGGCACTGTCCCTCGAGGTAAGCGCTGTCTTTTGGCCACTGCTGGCCAAGAACTAACCAGCCTTCAGGCTTCCAGCATGCAGGAGCACCACAGATCGACACCAGACTCATCCGCGCATTCTCCAGCGAGCTTCCTGCTGCCATCATCGTTCTCCTCATCGAACACATTGCCATCTCGAAGTCATTCGGACGGATCAACAACTACACGATCGACCCTTCGCAGGAACTCGTTGCCCTCGGCTTTACCAACGTCTTCGGCCCCTTCCTGGGTGGATATCCTGCCACCGGCTCCTTTTCCCGTACCGCCATCAAGTCAAAAGCCGGCGTCCGTACCCCCCTTGCCGGCATCTTCACCGCTGCCCTCGTGCTCCTGGCCCTGTACGCCTTGACTTCAGTATTCTTCTACATCCCCATGGCCAGCCTCTCCGGCCTGATCATCCACGCCGTCGGCGACCTCATCACACCCCCGGACACCATCTACCGCTACTACCAGATCTCCCCGCTCGAAGTCGTCATCTTCCTCGCCGGCGTCCTCGTCACCGTCTTCACCAACATCGAAAACGGCATCTACACCGCCATCGCCGCCAGCGCCGCCGTCCTGCTCTTCCGCCACGCCCGCGCCAAAGGCCTCGTCCTCGGCCGCGTCCGCGTGCACTACCTCACCGACGCCGAGCTCGCCCCCTCGGCCTCCTCCACCTCGTCGTCCTCCGCCACCCCCGCCGACCCCACCACCACAACCGACGCCTACCTCCCCCTCCACCCCTCCGCCGCCAACCCCGCCGCCCCCTCGCCCCCATGCCCCACCCCGGCATCCTCGTCTACCGCCTCACCGACAACCTCACCTACGCCAACCAAGCCGCCTACCTCGACGCCCTCGCCGCCGCCGCCTTCGCCCTGACCCGCCCGGCCACCACGACCCACCACTCCCGCCTCGGCGACCGGCCCTGGAACGACCCGGGCCCGCGGCGTGGCGCCGCCGACCCGGAGGCCGATGCGGATGCGCGGCCGGTGCTGCGCGCGCTGGTGCTGGACTTCGCGGCGGTGAGCCACGTGGACGTGACGGGCGTGCAGGGGCTGGTGGACGTGCGGGGGCAGCTGGAGCGGTATGGAGGGGAGGGCGTGGAGTGGCATTTTGCGGGGGTGGGGCGGCGGTGGACGAGGAGGGCGTTGGCGGCGGCGGGGTTCGGGTATCCGGGGAGGGGGAGGGAGGGGGTAGGGTGGAGGGGGGTTGTTCGCGGTGGCGGAGGTGGGGGTTGGGGGAGGTGCGGAATGAGGGGGGTGGACAGGATGATGAGGAGAAGGGGAAGAGGCTGGCGACGGTGTGCGGGGTCAATCGGCCGTTTTTCCACATCGACGTGCCGGCTGCGGTCAGGGCGGCGGTGAGGAATGCGAGGAGGGAGGAGGCGGCGCAGGCGGTGCGGACGGTGCGTGTGGAGGCGGCCGGGAAGAGGGAGTGAACGCTGGGGGCATGATGATTGCAGGTGATGACAGATTGGACGAGATGGATTTCCTCATGGTAGAAACATGTATGGAGTTTGTTGCAACGTGCGGAACTGGTGGTCGAGATAAGCGTATGCGATGGAGTGACGGCCGAAGGCGGGTCCGCCAATCAGGCCTCAGGCTCTCTGGTGCCACAACATGAGATCTTCGGGCTACCTGACATCTACCCGGAACTGGAAGTCTTGATCATTCATGAGACATCTGTTGCATTCTCCCTGCGGCTTCTGATAGTGTCAATAAGTTGCTTAAGGCACTACATGGGACAAGAGCAACGTGAATGTCGCAGGAGAGCGCAAGAATTAATTTTTTGGAAGTTGGACTGAACTTGAAGGGACCACAGCGAACAAACATCACCCAAATCGAAGCCAGGAAGTTTCAGCGCTTCGCACTCCATGAGCCCCTCGGCCCAACATTCTCCCACAAGTTGCACATGCAACCCTCCTGATGATGGAGAACATGCGGCAAGCGTGTCCCTTTGGTGATACATACCCGGTCACCGCTTTCAGCTCTTGGAGGAAGCCAGGCGAAGCATTCATTGCTCGTGACACTGGTAGGTGGTCGGGGAAATCGGGTATGCACGTCGGTAAGCACATAAACGGCACAGCTCACCTTCAAGCCCGACCACGAAGCAAACCACGATAAGGAGGCACGGCAGGCTTGCAGAAAGTGACGGAACGGGACCACATTAATTCGCCACGAGCCAAGCTCTCGAAGAGGGGGCAGGGACGGATAGTCGGAGTGCCCGATCTGCAGGCGCGCCGCATGAATGGAGCATCGCAACGGAACGAAGCAAGAGGACATGGCGCTCATCAAACGGCGCGAGAATTATGGAGCAGTGCATCAGCGCCGGGGCGAGTACGACTCCGAACGAGCAGGAGCGAGGGGCCGGGTCCACACGGAGGCGTAGAACAAAATCATGCATGCGGATATACGCAAAACAAGCGGGCCATATACCCACGACCGCGATTCCATATTCGCTCGCTTGCGCGCCGAGGGCAGGAAGGTTTGGTGTTGCAGCGCACAGTGGCACCGCAGCACACAGCACCGCGCCGCGTCGTATTCGAGAAGGTCGGCGGCTGCGCTGAGACGGGTTTGGCATGTGAAAATAGAGGTACCTAAGATGTGAGCGACAGGCGCAGGCTCCGTCGCCTGGCCCCGACCACCTCCGTCCCCAACGGTCGCGCACTGTGGGTCCACCGCGCCTCCGGTTTGGGATGGCCGCTGAAAATAAAAAGAAGAGGTGGTCCAGGTGTTTCTCACTGTGCTGGAGCACGACCTTACTCCTTCGACGCCTGGATTTGTAAAAAGGGAAACACACACTCGCTCTCCCTCTCGCCTCGCCGCCCGCTAATGCATCCCACCTCTTAACCGCCTCCATGATCCATCCGCACCCGCTATACCCCATCTCGGCAGTCCCGACGCTTGGAGCACATCTACACAAAGCACTAGAGCGGAGTTTACTCCTCTTCGGATCCAGGAACGACCACCACCTCGCAGCCGACGCCGCCTCCATCCCGTCAAGGTTGGCAAGCATCCGCAAACCTTGTCGCGCTGGACACCCTATGCGGCGTAGCAGAGCCGGCCTGGGCGCGCGCACGCTCCGTTCCCGGCGACCGCACACCCCTCTACCAGCGACGCTCCCGATTGGGGGTGTGAAACGGCCGGCGATGGTTCCTCGTAGATTGCCCAGATCGCCCAGCCGTCCCGAAACGGACGGCCAGCCTTACTCGCGCCGCGAACCTTTTTTCCCGAAAGGGGGGTTGTCGATGTACATATGTATATTGCCGTGTGGGGCCGTCGAATATATACCGACATGACCTGCAGGAAGGGGTCTCAGCTGCGGAGGGGTGCCTGCGCTGTCGGACCGGGGGCTTCCTTGATGCCTGTGTGCCTGGCCGCGCCCTTCGCCCGCAACCGACGCGGCACGGCACAGGTGTGGCGTTTTTTCCTTCGCGCCCGTCTAGACTTCTTTTCTTCTCCGCATCGTCGTTGCCCGGACGCGATCGGCCGCCATGAACGTGATACGGCCGCCGTCTCTGGGCGTGGACGTGGCCGCTCCCTTGGTGGATTTTTTGGTCGCGACCCGTTCGAATGTGCGGCTCCGCCGAGCCATATCGAACACGCTTTTCGAGTGTCGACTGATTGTGGGCTGCCTTTGGGTTGTGCCGTTGATATTGAGGAGTCATTGGCGCCGAGAAACGCCGCGCACGATGACAGTGCTGGAGACGTTACGGCAAGTGTCGGACGTTGTGCGGTGCTTCTATTTGAAATCCATCGTGACGACGGCCGTCTTCGTTAGTGGGTTAGATAACGTTTCACCAATAGAAAACGACGAATCATATACCGCAACTGGGAGGAAGTAGGCGCCCCCCAATCGGTCCGCTTGGCAGTATTTGCTACCATGTTTGCTGTCAATTAGGACTTAGGGTTGAACGGGTGTTCCGGGTGACATTCCAAGGTGATGTCGATCCGAATGGGCTGGTTGAACTAAGCTCTGCGTATGCCTGCAATAGCTGTACCTGTTCTATCGCCACCGAAACCCTAGATGCGGAGTATATAGAACTGAAAGAAAAAATCGCCACTTTTCAGCAGTCGGCAACATCACAACTTTTCCCCATTTGACTCCAAGCCAGTTTCAAAAACCGAATCCACATTCCGCATTTCCGCTTTAGTGCGCGCCATTGACGCTGTTTTGCGCCTTTTCCCTGCGCTCCTTGACCGCGGCGGCAAGGTTCTCCAACGTGCCAACCGTCGTCTCCCAGTCGATGCAGGCGTCGGTGATGCTGACACCCTTCTTGAGCGCCGAGGGGCCCTCCGCGGGCACCTTCTGGCTGCCCTCGTTGATATTCGACTCGATCATGACCCCGACGATGCCCGTCTCGCCCTCGCGAATCTGGTCAGCAATGCAGGCGGCAACAATGGGCTGATTGCGGTGGTTCTTGTTGGAGTTTCCTGCAGCAGGGATACAGTCAGTCACAGCCCGGGATTATATTATGGTTTTCGGGGAAGCCGGGAGCCGCGTACCGTGCGAGCAGTCGATCATCATGACCTCCTTCTGGCCCTTCTTCCTCAGAGCCTCCCGCGCCGCCTTGACGCTGTCCTTGTCGTAGTTGGTGCCCCTGGTGCCGCCGCGCAGGATGACGAAGCAGTTCTCGTTGCCGGACGTCCGAGTGATGGCAGCCAGACCCTGCTTGGTCACACCCATGAAGTGATGCTTCGCCGCCGCAGCGCCAATGGCGTCGACAGCCACACCCAAGCTGCCGTCGGTGCCGTTCTTGAAGCCGATGGGGAAAGACAGACCGGAGGCCAGCTCGCGATGCAGCTGGGACTCGGTGGTGCGGGCGCCAATGGCACCGAGCGAGATCAGGTCGGCAAGGAACTGGGGCGAGATGGTGTCGAGCATCTCGCTGGCGATCGGCATGCCCTGGCCGGTCAGGTCGCAGAAAAGCTTGCGCGAGACGCGCAGGCCCTTGTTGATCTTGAAGCTCTCGTCGATGTCCGGGTCGTTGATCAGGCCCTTCCAGCCCACCGTGGTGCGGGGCTTCTCGAGATAGGCGCGCATGATGATGCACAGCTCGTTGTTGAGCTTGTCGGCCAGGGCCTTGAGGCGCTGGCAGTACTCGACGGCGGTCTCCGGGTCGTGGATGGAGCAGGGGCCGACCATGACCAGCAGGCGGTCGTCCTGCTGGCTGACGATGCGGGCGGCCTCGCGGCGACCCTGCACCACCGTCTTCTGCGAGACATCGCTGACAGGGAGCTCCGAGGCCAGCAGCTGGGGCGGGATGAGCGGGTCGTACCCCAGGACTGCGCTGTCTTAGTCGGCGGAGGGGGCGGGGTCACACAGCGGCGGGGCACTCACCGCGGACGTCGTCGTTGAGCTCGCTCTTCAGCTGGTCAATTGCGTCGGCCATGCTGGTCAATGTGCGCACACGGTCTCGGGGTGGAGGAGAGGAGTATTAGATTGCGGCGGCGACCGGTGGCTATAAGAGGGGCGTGGACGGTGGGACGGGCGAAGGAAAAAGTAGCGAGTCAAGCCTGTCGGCCCGCCGAGCTGAGAGCAATAATTTGGGCGGGCGGTCAGCGGTAGGGCGCAACGCCGGAGGGGCGGTTGCGCGCCGGTCCTGGCAGAATTTACAGGGCTGAGTCGTGCGCCCGTTACCGCCGTATTGTAAACCACGCCTCCCGCAGACACCGCCTTGGTGCGCATAAAGCAACGGTACTGGGGCATGGCGTCGAGGGAGCCGCCCGGATGCATCGGCGGAGCAAACATAAATCCGGCCAGCCCGCCCGACGCGTCATGTTTGGGCCGATTTGAATTCCTGGCGACGCCCGCGTTTGCTGCAGGCAAAGCCATTATTCCATCTGTCGGAGGGCGCTGGCCGCGGCTGAGTCACGGCGGATAAGGCAGGTAATGTGCGAAGGGCGCTAAGCAGGCGAATGGCAGCGGTGGCGGTCTGGCCGCGTGCTGCCCTGTGGGGTGCGGGAGCGCCAGCCACAGCAGCACCAGGCACCGAACGGCGATCTAATCAGCATCAGCACCCTGGCGCCCCGGCACTGGTGTGTCGGCGGCCAGCTGTGGCTCTGCCCAGCGGTGCCCGCCAGGCCCTTCGCACCAGGGCCGCACCTGCAGCGCAGACCCGGCGCGGCGAAAACAACAGCGCAGCGTTTCTGCGGCATGAAGCCGGGCTCGCCAATCTCCCTCGCACGCAGGCATAAGCCGTCGCCCAGGCGCCACGCGACGAAGGCCGCCCGCTGAGGCTGCTGCTCCGTGCAGGCGCCGCCGGAAGCTGCCCGGCCGCCGTCTGGAGGCAGGGGGCCCGTGCGTGGGGCTGGTTTCACTTCCCCGGGCCTTCGAGCTGCTTGACGTCCATCCTGCCAATCGCCCCGTATCGCCCTCCTCGCGCGCCGCGCTCTTTGGCTGCCTGGACGAGCCCAGTGACTTCTCCTGAAACCCACCCACGGCGCGACTCCCCCGACTCAGCACCAAGTCCGCGTCCCTCACACAATGATGCGCCCGAACCTTATATCGTGAGCTTAGACGCCGTCCCTGCCGTCACCACACCCACTCCAGCACCAGGCCATTTAACCCCAGCGCCTGCCCACGCCTCATCCAGCACCATCATGTTCCAACTGCCCCAGCGGATGGCGCTCAAGCGCCAGCGCGACGACGAGGACTCTCCGGCCACCGACCTCCACTACGAGAAGGTATGCAGCTGCCCATCATCCATCGCCGCCGCCGGCGCCGCTGGCCCGGGAACGCCACCTAGTAACCCGTCCCCACAGAAGCACCGCAGCGACTCTGTCTGCCCTCCGTCTCACGAGCATTTCTTCCAAAACAAGAGCCTCAGTTTCTCGCAGAACCGCGCCAACTCGCCATGTCTGCCTGCCCTCACGCCGGGCCATTCGGACGAGTCGGGCTGCGACTCGCCGGAACTGCCTGCGTACGCGGATACCGACATGGAGGACTGCGTCGAGGACGACTACGGCGCTCTTCGTTCCAACCCGCACTCGCCCGCCGTCCCCTTCATGCTGCCTGAGCGGCTCAATCCCCGCCAGCACCAGGCAGATCCCAGCACGGGCCGGATACCGACACCGATTTACAGCCACTTCCCGCTAAAGATCACTTCCAACGAACCGAGCGAAATCAAAACCACAACCCTCGAGGAGCTGAGAGCTGCGTCTGCCAACGCCCGTCGAAGCATGGCCCAAAGAGATGTCGGGCGCGACATGCCCTCGCCCATCAGGGAAGACGACATGGCCCTGACACCCACCACCATAACCGGCAACCGGCTTTCTCGCCTACACTTCTCCGGCCCCGGAGACGACGGCATGGATATGGAATCGCCGACATTTGCTCCGCACCGCAGCCCCGAGTCCAAGACGGGGCGGGCAAGGAGCGGGGCGATCACAGGAAAGAAGAAGTTTCACATGGGCTTCCGCGAGGATTGCGCCAAGTGTCAGGCAAGGGTGCCGGGCCACAACGCTCACTTTCTCCCCTCCTGAATCGACTGTGATAAGACGCGAAGTATACGTTATACGACAGATCAGGGACGTGGCGTCGGCGTTGGGGCTCTCACATGGTCTCTGTTTTTCCATTTATCAACACTACAGGCGCTTTCCAGGAGTCAGGCAGTCTCGCATGGACAGGAGTCAATTGAGCTATTGTTTTACGCACGCCAACTTCCCTTCGTTTTGATTTTTCTGCATTCTCATGGGTACATTTGAAATAAGACGCATGCGGCCCGAATCATGAGAACCCCTGCGGATCTTAGGGCAACTCTGCGGACTAGTAAGCCGTTTCAATTTCCCTCCTGACAAGACATCGCTTTCTCATTATCACATCCCTATCTATAGTCTATGCGGTATGACAGATTCGGTTTTCGATCCGCAAATCCTTCAAACGTACAACCTCAGGTACTCGACCAGAGTCATGATCGCCATGGCCTGGCCGTACGGCATGCTTGTCCTCTCGATGTCGAAGTAGTGCTTGTAATCTCGACCCATGCCGGTGCCGAAGCTGGTGTCGAGCAGCTCGCCGTCGTCGCTAATCTTCCCCAGTGTGGCCTTGGTCGCCCGGATGGCCATCTCCTCGTACTCCTTCCCGATGTAACGCTTGCGCACGGCCTTCAGGATCCCGTAGGCGAAGCCAGCCGTGGCCGACGACTCCACGTAACTCCCCGCGGACTCGGGCTCGTCCAGCAGCGTCCGCCACAGGCCCTCCTCCGTCTGAAGCGCCTTGAGCGCGTCGACCTGGGCCCGGAGGATGTCCAGCAGATACTCCCGCGTGGGCTCGCCGGGCTGCAGGCCCAGCAGCTCGACGAAGTCCGGAATGACGATGGTGACCCACGAGTTGCCGCGCGCCCACCTGGCGCGCGCGAAGTTGTGCCCGAGGCCACCGCCCTTGCCGCCCTTCTCGAACTGCCAGCCGTGGAAGAAGAGACCCGAGTCCTTGTCGAACAGGAACTGCATGTGCACGAGGAACTGGCGCTTGGCCTCCTCGACGTACTCCGGACGGCCCAGCACCAGGCCGATCTTGGCCAGCGGCATGACGGTCATCATCAGCGTGTCGTCCCACAGCTGGCCCGCGTTCTCCTCCAGGTAGGTGATGTGCTGGAAGCCGCCGAAGGGCGTGCGCGGTAGCTCGTGCATGGCCCAGTCGGCCCAGCTCTCCAGCCACGGCCGCCACGTGTCGTCGCGCAGCCGCGGGTCCTCGTACAGGTACGCGAGCGTCAGGAAAACGGACATGGTGTTGATGTTCTTGGTGGTGCCCTCGGCCAGCCGGCCGGCGTACCAGGCCCGGATCACGTCGAGCGTGGGCGCCGAGTTGGTGAGGGTGTAGTACTGGTACAGGCCGTACAGGCCGATGCCGTGCGTCCACTCCCAGTCGTTCCAGCCCTTGGTGTCGATGACGCGGCCGTCGGGCAGGCGGAGCAGGAAGTGCCCGGTTTGGTCGTTGATGTTGACGAGGTTGTCGGTCAGCTTCTGGATGGCGCTGTGGATGGCCGAGGCGGGGAGCCCGTGGGCTTGGAGGGCGGTCGGCATGGCGGCGGCGGCGGAGGAGGAGGAGGAGGAGGAGGAGGAGGAGGAGGAGAGGGACTGCGGCGCGTGGATGGGGAAAGTTTGTCGGCCGGCTCTGGTCAAGCAAGATGCTAACTGCTGTCTAGGGCGACTGGCGGGCGTGTCCCAATTCGAGCAATCTGGAGATCGTCAACGCGGTGAGGCAGCAAGCTCGCGAGAGACAGCGGCATGCGCGGTGGGGAGTGTTTGAGCTTTAAGCCCCGGACGACGCGCTTCCTGCGCGCGCCAGACCCGCGAGCCCGCGTCAGCGACCCGCCGCGCACCACCGAAATGCTGGGCAACTGCCCGGTTGAGTAAGCAGCTCGCGCCGGGCTCGCGGCGTCAGCCAGCGACCCCCACCCCACGCGCGCCCACGGCCAGCCCCGCCGGCGTTCTTTGACCCGAGGGCCGCACGCGCAGGATGGGCGCCAAGGGCATCGCCAAGCTGGGCCACCCCGCTTACCCCGGGCCAGCTCTCCGCATTCAGGAAGAGACGGTGCTGCGCTCCCCGTGGGGCCAATCCGGGGGCCGCTCGGCGCGCTTCCTCTCGCCCACCGGTGGCTGCGGCGCTGCGCTCGGAGAAGTCGGTGTGGGACTCGGCCATCCTCGCGTGCAGCCCGCCAGCCTGTCAGCCGCCGGGCCCGTCCCAAGCTTTGCTCGCCTGCTTGATTGCCCCCCGGCATGCGCGTGTTGGGAACGGGGTGCCCGGTTGCTGGCTCGTACCGCCCAGGCGAGCGGATGGATAAATGCTTGGGCTGCGGAAAACGCCCTCGGTCCATGTATTCCCCGGCCCAGACGTGCACGCGCGAGCCTGCACCTTTATATTTGCCCCGAGCGATATTGGAATGTGTTCTGCAGTAGTCGAGTCGCCCTGCCGGGTCCCTGCAGGCCTTGTCCCCGTCTCTCGCTCCTCTTCTACTCCCTCCGCCCGCCCCAGTTCCTCCTCCTCTCCCTCCTCTCCCTCCACTCCCTCCCTCCGGCACGTCCACTGAGCGCGTCCGCACCGCTCCCTCCCCGACACCATGGCCAACTCCCAGGACAACGTGGCCCACGTCGACGGCCTGAGCCCCGACAACCGCGAGACCAAGAAGCACAGCTCCGACGTCGCCGAGATCGAGAAGGTCATGTCGGCCGACTTCTCAGAGCTCAAGCAGGACCATGCCGACTACGGCCGTCTCGACAAGGAGGTCGCCAAGTATGCCAGCGGCCACGCCATCGAGATCTCCCCCGAGGAGAACAGGAGGCTGAAGAGGATGATCGACCGCCGTGTGCTGCCCGTCATGATCTTCACATACTTCCTGCAGGCTCTGGACAAGGGCACCATGAGCTTCGCCAGCATCATGGGCATCCAGACGGATCTGGGTCTGGTCGACCAGCAGGTATGACCATTTTTCTCGTTCTCATTTCCGCTTCGAGCGGGAGCATGCTTGCAGCGACATACCAGGTGATCCCTGTCGAGAAACGCGAAACATCACAGACCAGCCCTCAGGAACGACTAGCTGACGATGCTCGTTGACAGTACTCCTGGCTCACGACCTGTATCTACATCGCCGTCCTGATCGTTGAATACCCCACCAACTGGATGATCCAGCGTGTGCCGATCGCCAAGTACCTGAGCGTCAACATCATCCTGTGGTCCTGCGTGCTGGCTCTACACGCCGCGTGCAAGAACTTCGCCTCCATTCTCGCCGTCCGCACCCTGCTCGGCATCTTCGAGGCCGTGTGCCAGCCCTCGTTCCTCGTCATGAGCAGCATGTGGTACAAGCGCGAGGAGCAGGCCCAGATCGTCACTTACTGGTACATGGTGCGCCACCACAGCCCCCCGCCAACCATCCCACCACCAACAACGCTGACACTCCCTAGATGAACGGCGGCCAGCAAATCGTCGGCGGCCTGCTCGCCTACTGCTTCACGCTGATCGAGAACGGCCCGATCCACTCGTGGCAAGCCATCTTCATCACGTACGGCTGCTTCTCCGTCCTCTGGGGCCTCTTCGTGCTCTGGTGGCTACCCGACAGCCCCATGCGCGCCAAGTGCTTCTCAGAAGACGACAAGCGCCTGATGGTCGAGCGCGTCCGCTCCAACCAAACAGGCCTGCAAAACAAAACCTTCCGCTGGGACCACGTGCGCGAAGCCTTCACAGACCCGCAGCTATACTGCTACTGCCTGATCGCGGTGTGCACAACGCTGCCGACCTCCGGCCTCGGCGCCTTCGCCAACATCATCATCACGGGCTTCAAGTTCTCGCGGCTGGAGACGCAGCTGCTGGCGATGGTGCTGGGCGTCTTCATCATCGGGATCCTGCTCAGCTCGACGTGGCTGGTGCGCCGCACCGGCCAGAACCTCATCGTCATGGGCGTCTACGTCGTGCCGTCGTTCGTCGGCACCGCCGTCCTCATGGCCGTCAAGAACACCAGCAAGGCCAACCAGGCCGGCCTGCTCGTCTCCTACTACATCGTCCTGTCCTTCTGGGCCGCACAGACCCTCGCCATGTCCATGATCTCCCGCAACGTCGCCGGCCAGACTAAGAAGACCGTTATCGTTGCGGCGAACTTTGTCGCCTGGGCTGTCGGTAACGCGATCGGCCCGCAGGTGTTCTTGAAGTGGGACAGCCCGCGGTACTTTATTGCGTTTGCCACGCACATGGGCTGCTACGTGCTGTTGGTCATCGTGATTGTGGTCTTGCGGTGGTGGTTGAAGAAGGAGAACGCGCGCAAGGATCGGTTGGCCGAGCAGGGCGTGGGTGAGGCCAAGGATGCGAGCTACATGCATGCGTTTGAGGATCTGACGGATAAGGAGGTGAGTTTGTCCCGGCGCCCAGCGGAGGTATGGAGAGACGTGCTTGCTAACTTGTCTCGTTGCAGAACACCAACTTCCGGTACATTTACTAGATGTGGTTATCCCATCCGGACGGAGTTGGTGGAGCGGAAGAGAGCTGATCGGAATAATGAAAGTGGCCTCGGCAGTAGCGAGAACCCAAATCTATGACGACGTTTTTTATCATTGAACTTTTGCGTCCACGCATGTGAATTGTGATCAGGATGCTCGTCTATCAACATCACCTCTCCACACCAACCCTACGCATCCCCGCCCTTCTTCTTGCCATCATCCCCCTCCACCGTCGGCGGCTTCGGCACCTCCACCCCCTCCACCTTCCACTCCATCCTAACGTACCCATCACTCACCACTCTCACATCCACCACCCTCTCCACCGCGCTCTCCGGCAGCCTAATATTCACCTTAGTGCTCGGCCGACTCCCCGCCGCTGCGCCCTTACCCCTTCCACCGCCGTTATTATTCCCGGACGGCCAACTCACCCTCTTCAGCGCGACGACTTCGTCGCTCCCCCTCTCCACCACCACCACGAAGAACCCCTCCGTTTGCGGCTTCGGGAACCGCGGCGCGAACATGCGGTGCTCGGCGCCGGTCACCGCGTTCTTCCTGCCCACCGTTACCGTCAAGCCGAGCGCGTTGACCATCGGCACCGCGACCTTGAGATCCGGCAGGATGGCCAGGGGCTTGATGCTGCGCTGCAGCGCGCCATGCGCGACGCCCGCGTTGCGGAGCGCCTTTTCGATGGTCGGGCGCGGGGCGGCGACGGCGGCGACGAGGGAGGTTGGGTGCGGGTGCTGGGATTGCAGGCGCTGCTGCTCGGCGGCCAGGTCGACGTTGGGTAGGATGGCCAGCGGACCGTCCGAGGGCCAGCGCGCGGATTTGACGCACTGGAGGAGCGTGATCATCATCTGCACGCTGCTAGCGTAGCCGAGCTCGGTGAGAACGTCGATGGACGCCTGGATGATACGAATGGCTTGGTCGAGGACGGATGTCTGGTCGCCTACGTAGTCGGAGATGGGGAGGTCGAGGCGGGAGAAGTGGGCTTGGAGAAGGAGGAAGGCTTTGGTGTGCGGATCCCAGAGGGGAAGGTGCCCGAAGGCTTCGTCGATTTTCAGCGGAAGGGCGGCGTTGAGTTCGGCGTTGATGAGCTCTTCATTGTGGCGCACGGGCAGCTCGTCATACTCGGTGGCGCTGCTCATCCACGCGAGGACGTCGGCGAAGGTGGCATTGGGCTTGGCGTGCTTGATCAGATGTCGGATGGTCTTGTGCGAGAGGTAGTAGTACGACATGATCTTGCCTAGCGGGGTGGGGTCGACGTCGCCGTTAGAATGCAGCACGGCGCAGCCGGACTCAGCAAGCTCGGTGATGGACTTGTCCACCAGGTCAACCATGTAGTCGTTGGCGAGCTGTTGAGCGGCAGTGGTGTTGTGCTCCTCAGCAGAGATCTCGAGTCCGTAGTACGAAGGGTTCTTGTGGAGACGGCGGAAGAAGAATGTCCATGTAAGGTAATCTAGCGCATCTTGCTTCGTCGCGACGGTTTCTGCAGAGATTTCGGCGCCCAAATGATTGTCCACAACCTTGTGAAGGGTCGACTCAACGGGGAAGCCAGTGTGGAGGAAGTGCTTGTAGAAATCCTTCTTCGCATCCTGAGTGAAGATTCTCGCAATTCCCTGGGTATCGAACTGGGGACGTCCGGCACGCCCGAGCATCTGAAGCACATCCGTCAAGTCCATATCCCTATATGCTTCGATCTTAGCATCGAAGTACTGCGTGCCCTTGACAACGACAAGATGAGCTGGCAAGTTGACCCCCCACGCAAGCGTGCTGGTAGCCACTAGGATTTGAATCTTGTTGTTCGCAAAGAGTTCTTCAGCGAGCTGACGGTCGGACTCAACAAGACCGGCGTGGTGGAGACCAATGCCGAAGCTGAGGGCCTCACGGAGAGATTCGTCCTTGACGCGAGAAAGGTTAAGAGTCAGGTCTTCCTCAGACATCCGAACGAACCGCCTGGGATTGTCCTCCATGCCACAGTAGTTGATCAGATCCCTCGCCGTCAAACGCGTCTGACGGCGGGAGGCTACGAAGACAATGACTGGCTTGTCTGGCGAGTGAGTCTTAATAGCCAGGAAAGTAGGCCTGTTCATAGACTGCATCAGCGGGCAGAACCCTCTCTGCTCTGGGAACCCGTCGATGTAAATTTCGAGTGGAACGGGACGAACGGAATGCCGGAAGTTGAACAAGCCCTCTTTGACGCCAAGCCAATTGCCCAGGTCCGTGGCATTGGCGCATGCAGTCGACATGCCCATGAGACGAACTGAGCCCTTCTTCTGAGATGCAATATAGTTCATACGAGACACAATGATCTCCAGAATAGGACCGCGGTCGCCACCCAAAAGGTGAATCTCGTCAATAATGACCAAGCTGACTTTCCGGACATAGTCACGAGTCTGCCAGCTACGACTGATACCATCCCACTTCTCGGGAGTAGTGATAATGATGTCGGCATCTCTAATCGAGCGAGTATCGGGCGTGTTGTCACCAGTCAACTCCACTAGCTTGAGGCCCATTGGGCCTGTCAAGCGCTTACCCCAGTCTTGAACTCGTTCACGTACCAGGGCTTTCATGGGAGCGATGTAGACAACCTTGGATCCAGGATTCTCTCGGAAAGCCCACCACATAGCCAGCTCGCATGCAACAGTCTTCCCCGAGCCGGTAGGTGATCCAAGGAGCACGTTTGCGGATGTGTGGTACAAGCAGTGGAAGAGCTGCGTCTGCATGGGATTGAAGAACTGGAATCGTTGTCCATAGATCTCTTCGAGAAGAGGATTCTTCAAGGCAGATATGGGCAGCGGCTGGAGATTGAGAAGATCGGTGTACACGCTCTCTGTATCAGGCCTGATAAGATGCTGAAAAGAGACGGGTGTGACTGTCTCAGCACCAAGCCATCTATCTGAGACCGCGCGAACGTAGATCTGGGACGGCAGAGGGTCAGAGAGGGGGATGGTGAAGTTGAGCTCGTGTTCATCGTAAAGCTTCCTTCTCGAGAGGATGAAGTACTCGTGGTGGTAGATCTCCGACGTCTCGGAATTTTCCACCCAGATCCAGTACGACTCTGACGAGCCATGATGGCGATCGTTCCATCGGAATTCCGGAGTGAGGTACAAACGAATCCTCAAGACGTCGCGGTTCAGCGGAGCGATTTCGGCCTCGACACTCAGCGTAGGGAAGTTGTCGAGAAGCTTGCTGATGGTGTGTCCCATCTTATTGTTGTGCACAAGCTGCCCGATCTCTGCAGGTTCCATGTCTCGGAGTGCTTCAACAGAAGATACTGAGCTCTTTTCGTCCAAGTTCCTTATAATGGGCCGTGGGAGGTCGAATTGGTGGAATGGATGCTCAAATGGCCAGACCTGTCTCTCAATGGACTTGCACAATGACAACAAGACCAGGCACTGGTGGCCCCAGCGCCTGTTCAAAGCAATCATGAACAGAGCTCGGCAGATACGAGTGGCGTTTTGCGCAACGTAGTTGGTGTCCGACTGAAGCGTGTAGTCTTCCAAGCGTGCCTTCGAAATGTAGCCTTGAAGCAGGATATTCGTCTTCGAGTGCGGTGTTCCCACACCACCTTCGATGTCGCAGGGAGTGATGAACTCATCTTCCTTCAAACGTAACAGTTCCTTCTCTTCGGACTCGCGGGATTGGATGTTATCAAATTCACCGCTCATACTGATCATCTTGAGCACATCTGCTTCCGAGGCTTGCGCCCGCATCATAGTATTGAAGATTTCAACACTGGTCTGAAGGATGTAGTACTGGCTAGCAATGCGGCCAACATCCTTTGCCTTCAACTCACCAGTGGTCTCGTTGAAGACGATCATCTGGCTTTGTTGAAGAACTCGAGCCGCGTCAGTGATGAGCTTATTCCGTCGCTGGACCAGTTGTGAGTCGTTGCTGATTTCAAGCCAGTCGATTCCGTAGGCATGAGGGTTCCGCTGCATGCGAACGAAAAGGTAGGAATAACCCAACCAGGTTACTGCTTCTTGCACAGAAGTGACCGTGCCCAAGGAGATTTCGGCGTTGAGATTATCGATAAGCCTCTTGGAAAAGTTCGATTCAATAGGCTGCTGCTGAGTGACGGCAGTAAGATAGTGCTGAAGCTTGTCATGGGTCGTGCAAATGAAGCCAATACCGGTATCTTCGAACTGAGGTCGACCAGCACGACCGAAAATCTGTAGCACGTCGAGGATACCGACGTCAACGAATTTACCTTCCTGAGCACTGTAAAGCTGGGTTCCCTTGATAACGACTGCGGCGGCAGGCAAGTTCACACCCCAGGCAAGCGTAGCCGTACAGCACAGAACTTTGAGAACTCCTTCCCCAAAGAGACGCTCGATGAGATTGCGGTCTGATCTGGGCATTCCGGCGTGGTGTGTTCCCATTCCCTTGGGCAGCAACTCGCGGAGATCTCGGCCTTTGGAGGACTTCATGTCTCGCACAGCCAAGTCGTAATTGGGGTGCCCGGATGGGTCAAATAACTCCGTGCATCCATCTTCCATGGCCTTTTCCCAGAGGACCTTGGCAGTCTTGAAGGTATCCTTGCGGGAGTGAACAAATACCATGACTTGATGGCCCATTTGAAGCATTTCCTTGACCTTTTCAAAGGCGACATGGTCAAGATTATCTCTGGACTTCCCCGAACCAGGCTTTCCTTTGATTCCGATGAAGTGTTGCTCGAGCGGGACAGGCCTGAAGGAGGCATCGAAGTAGAAAAGTCCAGCCATACGGTTGACTTTGAGGAAATCCGAGACATCGATGTAGTTCGGTAGAGTGGCGGACAAACCAACGATCCGGATGAGAGACTGCGTGCTCTCGACCTGTCTCTGTGTACGCGCAACAAGAGACTCCAGGACAGCACCACGCTCGTCGTGCAGCATGTGGACCTCATCGATGATGAGTAAGCGGACCTTGTGCACCAACTCTGTATCGCCGGTGCTCTTGCGCGTAACCACGTCCCACTTCTCCGGGGTCGTCACAATGATTTGCGTCGCGACAATCTCCGCTTTTGTGAGGTGCATGTCTCCAGTCAGCTCGCGAACCTGAATTCCGAGCCAAGCAAGTCGCTTTCCAAGCTTCTCGACGATTTCGGCAGCAAGAGCCTTCATCGGGGCAACGTAGACAATCTTGAATTCGTCGGTTTGAACGACGAAGTCAGAGGCGTCAGGCTCTTCCCACGGGCTCGGGATTATGTTCTTGGCCACAGTGTTCAGAATTGTAAGCATGGCAGCATCCGTCTTACCAGCACCAGTGGGAGCACAAATGAGCATGTTCTCGCTAGTCCGGTATGCAACTGGATAGACTAAGCTCTGCATGCGGTTGAGCGTCTGGTATCCCCTGAAGGTCCTCTTGCAAAGGCCATCCAATTCACTGATCTTAACCAATTTCTGGCCAACGCCCAGCGTACCAACACGTGCGGCTGGGATCGAGTACTCCTCAAACTTGTCGTTGTCTTCCCGCTTAGAGCCAACCGGAAGTGAATACTTCTTGCCGAGAGCGGAAAGGGTGTTCCCGGCGTCGTGTGCTTTGTAGACATGGGGGTATTGGTCCCCGCCTCGGTTGACAGTGGGTGCCAGTGCAGCAGTTTTGTGCTCATGATCCTGTCTCCGGAGCGCTTCTTGTCTCTCCTGCTTGGTTTGCAGGCGATCAAAGACGCCACTTCGGTGTGCATCTGCCTGTGCAGACTTGGTGATCTGCTTACGGTGGCCAATGAGATCAGCCACGAGGTCAAGCTCTCCGTAGCCGACAATGTCTGCAAGCATCATCTGAAGCTCTTCGTCGTTGCTGTCAGAGCTCAGGAGTGCCATGATCTGGTCCTGAAGAGTCTGGGCCTCCAGGCCAGAGCCTCGCTGGGCCGCCTGAGCGCACTGCTGGCCGAGCCAGCTTTGGCTGTAAATCGGACCGGCGGGGCCGGCATCAGCGGGGAACGAGTCGGCGCCGTCAAGCTGGTCGCTGCTGTAATCTGCGATTTCTTCATCACTGACGAGGTCCCAGATGTCGTCGCCGCTGACGGTCCCAGACAGGTCTTCATCGTCAATGTCGATGTCGGCGCCATAAGCGGGAGCGTCCCCGTTTTTCTGAGGCAGCTTCAGTTCGGCGATTGCAGCGCGCATCTCGGCCAGCTGGGCAAGCCAGCGCGATTCGGCAACATCCAGGGCGGGCGACATGGTGGCAAGGCGTCTCCAGCGGGTGTGTGGTGTTGCAGGGATGGCGGGCAGCAGGTGACGGGCGGTTAGGCAGCGTCGCAACAACGACGGCAAACGGTGCAAATCCCCCGCGGCGTGGGTGGCGGGGCTTGGCTTGGCGTACCGACTCACCGCCTGCCGGACCGGGATGTTGCACTTCCGGCCAGGGCTGGACGAGCTCCCGACTCCCAGGCCGCCAAGTATCCCGCCCATCCATCTGCGTTTCAGACCGAACATCCTCCCTACCGCCTCTCTCTTCACGGCCCTGCCACCAACGACTCCTTAAGCCTAGCACGCTACATTCGCCCGCCGCCCACCGCCACCATGAAGATCCTCTACATCGGCGTACGGCCCCCGTTCTGTGCTGTCGCGCTACTCCGCTGACGTCGCATGCCCAGATCCTGAAGAACGAGCAGAAGCCTGCCGTCGAGCTCTGCTCCGAGCGCGAGCTCAGCAGCTACTCGCGCTTCACCCGCACAAGGTGCGCCTCTGCTGGCCCCGCCTGCCCCCGGTCGTCGCGCTCCGTACTGATCCCCTGGCTAGCGTTGGCGAGTTCATGTCGCTGTTCAGCAAGACGGTTGCCGAGAGGACAAAACCCGGACAGCGCCAGGATGTCGAGGAGCAATGTAGATTATCCGTCCCCGTGTCTTCCGGATGACTGCTGATTGTGACCCCAGCGTACACTTTCCACGCTTACGGCCGCACCGAGGGTATCGCCGGCATCATCATCACCGACCACGAGTACCCCGCTGTCGTTGCCCACCAGCTCCTCTCCAAAGTCGTCGACGAGTTCCTGAACAAGTACCCTCGCAATGTCTTCACCGCCTCCGACGCCGCGTGCCCGTACCCCGAGCTCAAGGAATACATCGTCAAGTACCAAGACCCGCAGCAGGCCGATAGCATCATGAAGATTCAGAAGGAGCTGGACGAGACGAAGATTGTGCTGCACAAGACCATTGAGAGCGTGCTGGAGCGAGGAGAAAAGCTCGACAGCCTTGTGCAGAAGAGCGATGGCCTGAGCGCCCAGAGCAAGATGTTCTACACACAGGTAAGCCCACCCCCATACCTTGTCTTTCTTTTTTGGCCCGCCACTAACGCGATCTACACGATAGGCGAAGAAGCAGAACTCCTGCTGCATTGTTATGTAATTTCTTTTCCGGTGTTTTCGGGAGCAGGTTTGCTCGGCTGGTTGCATAATGATTATTTAATGACAGATCCACCACATACCCAGACTGAGGATATATAGCAAACACCACCCATGCGGGTATAGAGTACGCACCTGTGCAATTGGCTTCGTATATGTGGCATGCGTTTCCGTATTGACTTAAAATAGCATCGGAAACCAGCCTCACTTCATGCTGACGTGCGAAACAGCTCAGCTCGCAAATTTTGGTTTATCCGCGCGCAATAACATCATGCGCAATACCACAGAATGATCAGCGGAACGATGCGCGGTGCGCACCTTGCGGTGGTGGAGCCTTGAATTCGCAACCGTTATTTAAGTTTCAGTATCAATGAGGCGGTGCGTACAGGGCCTCCAGATGATCCGTTCGAGATTATTTACTCCTTTTCCTGCCTTCAACGAGTCTCCATATACACGCCCCAGCGCTTTGGTCTTCTGAACTTCCTCACACCCCAACGCCTTGATACGGGTGCTCTTATCGCTTGCTACTCTACGATGCTAATTTTCTGGACACTACTACCCGCATCACATAGTTGCTATGGCTCCCAACAACGACCTGGAATCGCCGCCTACCAAGGTGGATCCTAGAAAGAATCTGGCCAAAATCCAAACATCATCGCAAGAACCCACCGACGGCTCGTTCGGCATATCTTCGCCCGCGTCCGAGTTCTCATTCAGATTTTCTGCCTTCGAACCCACCGGCAGCGATGGCGACATCACGCCCACAGGCTTCACGAGGATCGGCGCACCCTCAGGCCACTCAAGAGGAGAATCCACATTCAGCATTGCTTCAGTAGCATCCGATTTCTCCTTCCGATGCTCCGCCGCGGGTTCCAGTTCCAAGGCCAAGGAGCCCTGCCGCAAACGGAGGGGTTTAACCAGCATTAGCATCGCCTCCCGCGACGCAAGCGGCGACGACCCGTTCCGCATCGCCTCGCCGGCCTCCCTCTTCTCCTTCCGCGTTTTCTCGCCCACATCCGTCTTCTCCTCCCGCATGAGCTCCATCCTCCCGCCTGCCAACCGCCTGGAACGCCTCCCCGCCGAGCTGCACCTCGAGCTCATCGGCCACCTGGACGCCGACTCGGCCCGCCGCATGCGCGGCGTCTCGCAGTACTGGCGCAGCCTGGTCACGCAGTACAAAAAGGACCGCCTCACCGTGCGCCTGCCCGTCGACGTCCAGTTGCAGATTACGGGCTATCTCGACGTCGAGAGCCTCGTCAGCATGCGCAAAACGAGCAAGTACTGGCGCGGCCTCATCAGGAAGCACGGCAAGAACCCAGAGACGGTACATTCGACCCGTAGCGCGCTGCTGTGCACGTACGACGAGTGTTTTGGGAGGGGCACGAGCATGTATTGGAGGCTGTGGGTCCGGATCCTGCGGACCATTCAGAGGGAGAATCCGTGGGTGTGAAAGAGCTGTAAATTGGAGGCCGCGGGAAGGCCGGAATCGTGATGAGTGGGTCCGGGGTGCCGAGGACGATCTGGTGCCCTAGAGTGAATCCTGAGTTTTTGCATATGTCCTCAATGCCTTGAAGGTTTTCGCGGAGCTCTTCGAGCTGCAAGATCCCGCTGCGCTTTTTATGACCAGCATGGCGAGGGAAAGCGGAGATAATCATCCCTATTGGAACGGCTCTGTACAGAGCTACACGCCGGCAGAAGTCCCGTCACAGGACCCGCTGCGGTCTTGCCTCGATCTTCATTGCCAGGGTGGATATCCACTCCCAGAGCACAAATGAGCGGATTCCAACTAATACTTGTGTCTCAATTCGGGACAAAGGTTTCACAGTAAGATCAACAGATCGAACAGCATCACACCAATCTTTCGTTTTTATTTCAGAAGGGTTCAAAATTGCCATTCGTTTCGAGCAGTTTCCTTTTCATTTTCAGTCTTTATTTCCATTTGGTCTTTGGCGTCGGGCAAATGGTGGAGTTTCCTTTGTAGATACCCAGGCGGCGGCGTCGTCTTTCTTTGCTCTTTTCCTTTCAGTGTTGGCCACATGCAATCCATATCGCTTGTATGCATTATACCAGCAAGTCGTATTCTTAGTGGGGAGAGATCTAGTGAGAACATGCCTTGAAGCTGCGACCTTATGATGTGGTTCACGTCAAAGAGATGATGGTAACCCCAGGTGATTGACTTGCACTTTTTCTGTATCTCCCGCCTTCCCACCTTCTCACGACTGCTGAGTATACCTCAAAGAGAAAGCCACAAATCAAACCACTCTATGATACCCCTGAGACTCTGCTCTTTCGCCCAGCCTGCAATATCATGTCAGCAACACAGATTGATGGTTTCGTGGGAATAAGCGTACGTTGGTAAGGGTCGTCTGGGTCGCCCCGCAGAGCAAAGCCATGCTCAACACCAGAAAATAACTGAACATGCCACGTCTTCTTTCCCTCCTGCAAAATATCTAATGCTCGCCGCCTGGCAGCTGCGTCGAAGGTATGGTCTATCTCCGAACACGACAGCAAGAGAGGCTCTGCAGATATCCCGTCAGCTTTTCGGTGCATTGAAACCGCTTTTGCATGGATTTTTTTTCTGTGGAGCAAGAAACTTGCTGGTTTTGGAAAAGGAGAGAAGTCCCATACTTTTGATTTGCTGGAAGTGATCCTCCTTCAAGCGCGCAGGATGAGCGAATGCACCAGCCGTCACTGTATCACGCGCAAGCTCATCACACACGTAGGGTGCCCCCCAGCAATAGCCTACGCACGCGTATTTCGTGCCAGTGCTGCCGTATATCGCCTTCACAGCATCGACCCACTTCGGCACGGCGGCGTCCCCGAAGGCGGCGTGCTTGCTCTTCCAGGCCTCGTAGTCGAACGTGGGGTCTGAGTGATCGTGACGATTCTTGCGATGCTTCCACACAGGATCCTAAGGTGAGGAGGACTCAGCAGACCGCTAGCGAAAACCACTTGATCCAGAAGTGCCATACTCCACGGAAATAATCAAGCCCCAACGTGAGATATCCGGCATCTGCAAAGGCGTCCATGACGAGGAGGCCGTTAGGGAACATGCCCCACACATCGGGGAAGTATAGCAGGACGTGGCCGTTCGCCTTCTCCGGCGGGGGTTTAGAGACATACGTCTCGACGTCAGCAATCGTTTCGAAGACACCACGTGCTTCGCCACTGTGCAATGTGCCTTTCAGACAGCATTCGCCGCTCGGCTTGGCCAGGTATCCGTCGTTGGCCATCGATGCGCAGTGCGAGGAAAGTAGAACGATGAGGCCGGTAGCTATGAGAGCACACAAAGAGATATGGAGACAGAGAATGAGGGGCAAGATTCACGCAATCAAGTAATCAACCTTCCGAGATGAAGAGCTCGCCGAATCGGCTGCTGGTATCATGTAACCCTATCGCCATTGACTTTGATCCGCTCGGCTGGGTTGGCCCCGCGGGATTTCGCCTCGGCAATTCCGCGACTACCAGTGTTCTGCGGCCACAGCGGGGCTCCGGATCAACAGCGCGGGGTGAGCCAACCATTTCAGCCCGGTGACGTGTGGTCAGCATGCAGGATCCAAGAACCCCTGTTTAAGAGGTCTTTCACCTTCATCTTATGCCCTGATATGATATTTGTTCCTTTCGATAAAGTTATCGTCACCCCTTCCCCCTATCGTTCTCCACTACCTGAACGACTCCATCGAACCCGGAACCTTGTTGAATACGAATATCCGGCAAGTGCCACAAGGATGGCGCATACAATCCCGCAGTCCAAGGATGCGGCTGGCCGACAGGACAAAGTAGAGAAGAAAGGCCCATCATCCATCACGGAAAATCCTCATTGCTTGAAGAGAGATAATGTCCAAGTGGTGCGCTCCCATAACTTCCCGCTAAGTCAGTCCTGGTGCGTAAAAACACTGACGAAGATAATCCAGCAGGAGAATGCAGTCGGCTACAAAGAGTACCTCGAGGCTCTGGATATTGAGATTTCCGAACGAGAAGTATGATATAATCCATGAAGACGGCATACAAAAGTGAAACTATGATGAGAGACATTCGACTGACCGTACACTAGGCTCGAACCGTGCGGTGGAAGATCGATTTGATTATCCTTCCCACCTTCTTGATCACCCAGGCTCTACAATTCATGGACAAGACGGCCCTTAACTATGCCAATCTCTTCGGATATCAGAAAGCTCTGGGTCTCCATGGACAGCAGTTCAACTACCTGTCTGCTAGTACGCATTCTCTGGCGGGTATGGCCGTTGCCAGCATCGGTCCATATTTAACGTGCAACCAGTTGTGTACGCCGGCTACTTCTTCGGGCAGTATCCGTGCGGCTGGCTCATCGGTCGACTACCGGCTCAGAAAGTCATGGCTGTCAGTGTTCTATGCTGGGGAGTCACAGTCATCATCCTGACTCAGTGTCGATCTTATTCAAGCGCTAGTGAGTCTCCAGGCCTTACCTTTCTCAAGACCGGCAGACGCTAACCTGCGCAGTGGCTGTCCGATGTATGTCAAACAATGATCACCACCTCTCTGAGTCAGAATGAAATTGTTGATGAAATACGTAGTCATCATGGGCGTTTTTGAGGCCGCCGTTACGCCGTGAGCATTCTGTTGCGGAGAAAGGCCTCGATCACAAATGCTCGGATCTGCTGATGATTCTTTCCCAAAGTGGTCTGACTCTCATGACCGGCTTCTGGTATACAAGGAGAGAAATTCCACTGCGCCAGTGTATATGGTAGTAAGTTCTTAGATATGTCTGTTCCATTCCAGAAATCTTAATAACTTCTACCGCAGTTCTGCTCTGGGCTGGGGCGGTATAGTATGATCAATCCTCCACGCACCAAAAGGTATGAGCACAAGGGCTAAAGCGTCTTTTCCAGGTTGGATCTTATATTTCCATGGGTATCTCAAAACTGCCGGCGGATATGACTCCCGAGCGATGGGAGCTTATCTTCTACATTGTAAGTTCACCCAATCTTGGACACAAAATGTCGACAAGCATGGCTCACTTATTATGATAGCTTGGCAGTATAACGTGTGCTTGGGCATTCATCGTCTGGTTCATGCTCCCCGACTCGCCAGCCAATGCGTGGTTCCTAAAGCAGCGGGAGCGCCTCGTTGCTGTCAAGCGCGTTTCTACCAACGAGACCGGCATCAAGAACAAGGCATTCGACAAGAAACAAATCTTGGTAGCATTTCGAGACCCAAAAGCAATTCTGTTGTTTATTTCTGTTTTTGCTGCGTAAGTGTTGCTGACTTCTCCCCAAGCTTTGTTAAGAGGCTCACTCACTCCTTCTGATTACCGATGCATGCTGACAATAATTCGCACAGAGCCATACCAAATGGCGTAGTGAACTCCTTTTCCACGATCATTATCCGTGATATGGGCTTTGGAACCACAAAAACGACGGAGCTCAAGTCTGTCGGGGACGCCACCCAGATAGTCGCGCTCTTCATCGGCGGTGCTATCACCCTGAACGTCCGGAACTGTGAGTGCCACTACTTGCCTCCGCCCCATTCTCTTAACCCCCAGATCACTAACAGCCAAAAGCGAGATTGTTGACGGCCACGGCGGCCAACATTCTCTGCACCGTTTCTGCGGCGCTTTTGGCGTACCTCCCTCGATCGAATACTTGGGGCAGACTTGTGTGCTTCTGGCTGGTCAACGCCCAGTCCGTGGGTTTCACGGTGTCTCTGACAACCATCTCGTCGAACATGGCTGGGTATACGCATCGTTCACTGGCAAGTGCTCTTGTATTGTGAGTAGGTGCCCGTGGACCTGTTTCCGTCCCCTTCAATTGACTCCATCGGCAGCACGGCATACTGCTGGGGCAATTTTGCTGGCCCGTTCGTCGTCAAAAGTTCACAAGCTCCATACTACGAAGGGGCCAGCATCGGCCTCTTGGTCGGCTATTCTATCAAGGCGGGCTGCCATATTTTGCTGCTTGGTACGTTTGAACCCAAAAGTCCTTCATGATCCGCTTCTTCTGCTAATTGATATGCTGCTACTTAGTATACATGTTTGTGGAGAATCGACACCGCGATAAGACTTACGGCCTCGCGAACAAGGAGGAAAGCGACGAGGCAGGTATGCTGGATCATACGGAATTCGAGAACAAGAATTTTCGATATGTGCTTTAGGTTTGGAAAGGGCATGCTTCACTCGTACTCGCCAGCTCACTGGTTTTTCGGTTTTTGTTTCTCTCAGAAGATGATTGGATGATTCAGGGATGCCGTGCATAAGTTCCGGCCTTTTCATCTGTTAATGAGAAATTTCGACAGCTTTGCAGCAAGGGATTTCCGTTGGCAGTGGAGGCAACAAGGGTCTCCGCATCATTTCCAATTCTTTTCCGCCTATTTGTCCAGATGTGGGTTCTTCTACGAGAGCTGTAGGCCAGCGAATCCCACCAATCACATTCTCAACTTGCGTCCGCCCCCGCACCTCAACACGGGTCGATGCCGAGCGGGGATTCAGCGAGTCGCCACGTAACCTGACGCTGAAAGACGTCATGAGGCATTGGGGAAGACGTTCGTGAACACAATATACATAAGACTGAGAAACAATTGAGACAAAATACTGCTGCGTGTGAGGGCTTGCATCCGGTGCGCTCGCGGAAATGCAGTGGCATTGCTTTCTACAAGAAGACTAAGCTAAGGAGAAAAGAGAGAACAGTCAAAACGAGCGAAAGGTCGCTAATAAACACTCGTCGCTACGCATGGACCAACAGTTGCGAGGAGCAACCGCTTCGCTTGCTTCTCGCATGCGCTTCGCCGCAGGATTATCCAAAGGCACCTTACGGTCTAAACCGTCACAGTGATGGAGGTTAAAGTTGTAACGGCGGGCCTCTACCTCTAAGGATCAAACACCAAAGAGGGTGGTAAGCCGTGTAAGGGTTTACCTTGAGTGGGTACAAGGGAGGGTGTGAGAGAACGAAGTGACGAACACACGTAACAGAGCACTACGTGCGAAGGCCGTGTTACTAATCAATGGTGCGGATTGATTATTGAAGTTGACCACGGAGGGTCAAGTATCTAGCTAAGTGAGTGTGCTTATATACTATAGGAAAGCTATGACAATCTGGTGTTGCTCCATATAGCCGGGCTACGCTGGGCGACGGTTGCTGTATGTCGCCCGGCTCGTGAGGGCGACATGTGGATCTTAGGTAGATCATCACGTGCACTAGTCACGTGGGGATGCCTTTTCTTGCAGGGTTCCTTCGTGAGCCCCTTACCTTTCTGCGTCTTTAGAGACTGTGCCGTAATACCTAGCCCCAGCTCGAGCCCGCTAACGTGGCCTCCTCCTAGATCTCCACCCTGGTCTACTTAATTATGGAAGCCAGTGCACGCCTATAAGTCTAAAAACTCCAGCCTAGCCCCCGTACGAAGCCGGTTTAAAGTCTATATAATAATACTAACTAAGTAGTAAAACCCATCTCGACCTTAACGCCGACGAAGCTAGTAAGTATAACGGTAGGCTCCTTCTACTAAGCTTCGGAGTCGCTTAGCAGGTTGGTAGAAACCGAAAGGTTTACCTTGAAGAGACAAGAGGAGGATGGCGGTGCAAAGAGTGAAGTATCACGTGATAGCGCGGTGCGCAATGAGCTTGTTACTGTTATGGTTTGTACCCATAATGGTGCCTTGGAGGATCCGCGGCGGTCACGTGTAGCGCTAGTCTTCGCTTATATAGAGTCGCTGGGGACGCGTGTCCTTCCATCCCCAGCTTGACCTTCGTGTAGACGGAATTCAACTCTTCAGCGCTTACTCTGGGGTTGAACCATTACAGTTACCTCCAAATCAATAGGGTTTGAATTGGAACTTTGAGTTGACCACGAAGGGTCAAATGTCTAGCTAAAGGAGTGCGACTATATACTACTAAGAAGCTATAACAATCTACTTGGATAATCGTGGATAGTTGGGATCCCGTATTATCCAGTGTCTTTCTTGGATAATCCATTCTTGGCATTATCCGTATGGGTCCCACGTGACTTCGGCGCTTGGCCTTGTTCCTGGTTTCCGATATTCGTCGGTGTGAAGCGGTCGCTATGTTTACCTGTTCCGCGCCCGCTTACCTTTTGTCTTCTCCGGGATTCCAGCTTCCGTCCCTTCGTCCCTGTAGGTCTTCTTCCCGTAGGGGATTCTGTCTTGCGCCTTGCCCCGTGACTTCGCAGTCCCTTGGGGTCCTGTTTCCCGTGCGGGCTCCTCGCCCTTAGGGTCATAAAGCCCGCTTCCTTGGAGGTTCGTAACAATCGACACTTCAATTTCGCGCCACATTTCGTCACACTCGCTTCAAAATGAAGTTCACTACCTCTGCTGTTGTTGCTTCCTTCTGCACGTTCGGTTCTGTTGTTGCTATCATTCGCGACGGCGATGTTGGAG
Organism: Neofusicoccum laricinum; assembly: GCA_029906385.1. Classification (NCBI taxonomy): domain Eukaryota; kingdom Fungi; phylum Ascomycota; class Dothideomycetes; order Botryosphaeriales; family Botryosphaeriaceae; genus Neofusicoccum; species Neofusicoccum laricinum. The sequence continues at coordinate 2,677,521 of CP123714.1, read as the reverse complement.
CCGCTTCCGTCGTCACCGCCTACCCCTTGGGTATGCTGAATGATGAGTTTGTCTGCGAAAGTAAGCGACCCCCTACAGTCCTCCTTACACCGCGCAGATCCTCCCCAACACAACTCTTGCTGACACATCCCCTGCAGAGCGCTGGAAGGTGAAGCATGTCAAGGAGCACACCAAGTTTGCTAGCAAATACATTCCCACGGCCGACGGCGCCGCCGCCACCGGGGCCCCCAGCGGTTGGCCCAAGGAGTTCAACACCACAGACGACCAAATCCTGCACGGCTGCTCTGGAGTCGTGTACCAGTGGCCGCTCACGGAACCTGACTACACGGTAAGCCTTCATCTACAAGATCAGCCTTGAAAGAGTGTCAATGCTGACGGTTTTGCAGGAGGGTTCTACAGTGGGCTCCGACTTCTTGCTCGTCGAGGTGGACTACGCCGCAGACAAGATCGAGCTCTGCAATACGGTACGTACAGATTACATCTCTGTAGATTTCTGTCCAGAGCGAAAGCTAATTATGTACATAGGTCACTACCGGTGCTAATGGCGACTTCGTCGAGTGTGACCACCACCGCAGCGTGTACTAAGGCCTTCGCATTCCTCAAATCAATACTGGAGCTTCCCAAGCTCATGCACAGACATTGACTTCTAAAGGAGTTTTGGATACTTGGATTCCCAACTCCGCACCGCTCGACTTTTCTTTGCTCATGCCCACTGAGCATTGTCAATGCTTTGGAAACACGGATTCTCTTCACCACCAAAGCCCGGATCTATTATGGCCTGTGGACTATTTACCAGGAAGATTCTCATCACGCACCCTCTTCTTGTCGATATTAAAATAGAATCTCCTTGAGCTTGAAACGGATTCCTGGGCAGGCTGGCGTTACCACCGATGAAATTTACTGCCATGAGACCGATCCTGAGCAAGTCAACGACCAAGCTGCTACACTCTCTGACTCAGCAACGGGACTCAGCCAACATTACGAACCATAGTTAGAGAATTTTTATGTCATTGCGCGAACCAGCCTACGCGTCCATAGTCATTTCACACGTGAGTGAGGGATATCCAAAACGAATACAGGGCACCAGCTTTCCATTCGAGAAGTTTCTACGCGCATTTGAGGCCATTTTACTTATTCTCACATTGAAGATACCGCTTTATGCTAGCTTTCTTTTCCCTTATACCTCTGCTCTTCGCTGCATGCGGACGGGATCGATTCATGATGATTCGCCTAGTACTTCCGAGCGGTCTGTGACCACCGCTGTGCTTGTGCATCGGCAATGGCGCTCCGGCAGCGTCACTACCCATTGGAGCTGCATAAACACAGCCTCAATTTAATGCATTCCAAATAAGCGACTCATGCCTCATTTTAAGCGATGAGATCTTGCGTGTTGTTGAGATCACGGCACCGGAATAGCACGATCACGCAAAATGGTTATATGCATGGACTGGGCAGCTGAAGGTTGCAACATTTGCATCGGCTGAGGAAAGCGATGGCCAATGAGGGAAGGAGACTGAAGGACTAAAATGCGGATAAGATCTCATTCCTTAATCTTTGCGGCTGGAGACGCGGCTAGCCTTAGATCTGAGTTAAAACACTTAGCCCTTTTGTCTTGTCCCGTTGGCCCAGATTTTCAACTTTGCCGGCCGCAAACGGACCAGGCTTCGGCGGCGAAAGCGCGCTGCTGTTACCTGGCGAAAATGCTCTGGGAACGTTATACTGTCAGGGATGCAACTTGTATTTTCTCAGAAAGTTAGCACAGTATGTACAAACCTCAGTGCAAGCAGGATGACGATTTCATTTTTCAAGAGTCGAGCTAAAGAAAGCCTTGCATTTCGGCACACGGGAAAGCTAACCAGGGGGGGAAGCTTCTGTTCTCAGCCGCCTGCAGGATTTCTCTTTGCGATCAGCTCTCTCCCGCCCTTCTGGCGTCGATACTTCTGATTGCCATATCCAGTCAACATATTGCTGACATTCGCGCTAGGCACACCCTCGTCGACGCTGCTACGGACTAAACTCCTTCGCCAAAAGCGTCGCGTTCCGCCGTCCTTTTTTTTATATTTACTTTCCACTGCTTTTGCTTCCCGCTCAGCTTGGGCTGCTACCCGAGTCTTCGAACACGGCTAGCCTCAGCAGGCTCTCGGAACCAAGGGTTAAAAAAAAATGTTTTTCTTTTAAAGATGCCCCCAGCCTCTGCGCCACTCGTCCGGGGGTCTCGCTCTCACGCAAACACGTAAGCGGAACCCGCCCGACCGAGACCCGGCATCCGCCAACGCCTGACCTTTCAAAACACCAACAAGCCCCTCAAACGACCTTCACCGTGACTTCCGTCATCGTGTTGTACGACGGCTTCGGCTCGAGCCGGTACGCCCACTCGACCTCGGGAAACGCGCCCCTCGGCCGCCCGCAGCAGCACTGCACGCGCCCGAAGAACACCATGAGCGCCGGCACGAGCAGCGCGAGCGCCGGCATCACCGCCCCGAACACTACGAACCACCCGTACGAGTACCAGTCCGGGCTCAGGTTGTTGTAGATGACGAGCGTGTAGATGACGGGGACGGGCATCGTCGAGACGCCTGCAGGGCCACCGGGTCAGACGCACGCCGGCAGCAGGAGAAGGAAAGAGAGGGAGAGTTGCTTACCGTGCATGACCAGCGCGAGGCCCAGCATCGCCTCGATGCGCAGCAGCCGCACTCGCAGCTGCTCCGCCTTCGACCAGTGGTCCGCGACCTCGCCGCCGTCGGCGAGCCAGTTCCACACGAGCTTCGCGCCGGCGGCCGCCACCGCGGTGTCGGAGCCGAAGGCGCACCAGATGACGATGTCGGCGCCGTGGTGGTAGTGGTTCGTCAGCGCGACCGCGATCGTGACGAGGAACAGCGCCAGCCACGATGCCATGAGCGTGCGGCCCGGGTGCTTCTGCACGAGGCGCGGCGCGAGGACGACCTTGAGTGCGATGATGTACTCGACGGCTTCGTGCTCGAGGAAGAAGTTGAACTTGACGGTCGTGATGGGGTTGCGGTCCATCAGGAAGAGAATCGGGGCTGCGATGCCCGAGAAGGAGAAGATGAGCGCGAGGTAGTACAGGTCGAGCACTTTGCGCGGCTGGAACCAGCGGAAGGCGAAAGCGAGCCCGAAGACGAGGCCGTGCTGGAAGACGCCGTAGGCGAGGTTGTCGAGGCTTTGGTTGTAGAGCTTGCTCATGCCATACGGGCCGGTGAGGTCGGGGTTGTCCGTGGGGATCACGGGGATGATGTTTGGAGGCCGGGCTGCTGGGTCGTCCATTTTCTTGGTAAGATTGAGTGATTGAAAGGTGACAGAGGCCTGCTGCTTCGACTTCAGCGGCGACGAAACAGCTGTGGGCTAGGAGTCTTCTTGCGACGAGTGGCGGACGAGAAGAGGCGAAGACGGGCGAGGGCGACAAAGCAAGGAGGAAGTCGGCAACATTAAGCTCTTCATCACGGTTGCGCTATGTTGGAATATGATGTTGGGTTCCCGTTCTCGTCAACCCCGAAGCTTGTATCTCTGTCCTGCTGGGGCTGGTGTTCTCCTATTCTGGTGACGGCCTTCAGAAGATTTCGGGACCAGCCGTTGACTTGTTCGTCGGTAGCTACCGTGCATTTCTATAAATACAGAGTCAATGGTGGGGAACCTTGCATGTTGGAAATTGGTAAGCTTTTAAGTTCATGTTTTGGCGGGCGTTGATGTCGCGGACGAAGTATAATTACAACAACTTCTCCGTTTCAAACCCTTTGTCGACCCGTCGGTTACGAGTCAGCAAACCTCCTAATGCTAAACTTAGAAGCGGAGCTTAAAACTTGGACGACGAGAAGGGTTCGGCAAAGGTTTGCATCGTTTGATATCCGGAGAAGCCGAAGACAGCGCGCACAGGAGCCGGCATGCGTACGTGGATATCGGAAGTAATGTTGCGATAAGTCTACCTACTGAGAAGTGGGGAAACTTCCCGAAGCTTCTCTGCGGGACCGACGGAAGAAAGCGCGAAGAACCTCGGTAGCTGCGTGTGAGACTGAGCCACGCTGCTCTCCGAGCCTTACGATTAGACGCTACTTTCGCACAGCCAGCAAATGGCATGTCCACAAAGACAGCTTCTGTCCGAAACCCCGGGAACAGATAGCTATAGTTATGCAGCTCTGGTGAAGGCAATCTCTCCATTGCCGCCTCATTTTCAGCCGCATGGCCAAGTAAAGACGCTAAGCGCGCAGTCGCCGGGTCAATGGGATTGCCAAGTCACGGCTCAAGGCATTTCGCATCCCCATCGCCCCTCGATGCCGATAACTAAAGTTCAAAGTATATGTGTTAGGCAAGCGGAGAGCATGGTGTGTTCAGCTGTCTCCGCATGCTCATCGATCACGTCTCGGTATCGGGGCGTGCCGATCGACAACTGTAAATACGACTAAACAAGACAATGCGAGTTTTTCCAACATCTCCCAACACCGGTCCTCACACAACATTCAGCCTTTGACAAGTACCCATCTAGAAGTCATGAATAGTTTCGAGATCCAAATCTTTTCTAAGACTATCATTCTTGTGCTTCTCAGGCGGTACGGTCTATAATCGGACTCGGAAGTCTGGATAGTTATGTTTTCTCGGCGCCGAAGCGGCCAAGATGGGGCAGAGTGGCTGAATAATTGTACATGACTGAGAATCAACTTAAGGTTTGAAAGTAAGAATACGCGCTGACACTGGTTATCGTGGAATTGGGCTAAATCAAGCGCTTCCAGTTTCAGCACAAGTCATACCTTGCCAGTTCAACTTGTCCTGATATCAAGGATGGAATCTCTATAGACACTAGAAGACGAGCTACTACTGTACCGTCCTTGCTAGGACGAGAAAATGTGCACAAGATGACCGAGATCCGAGATACAAACTGGCTTGAAAGGAGTTTCCACTGTCATCAGCTCTGATGAGGAAGATAACGGCAGGATAGGACATTTTAAGTTACGCTACAGAGGCCAGAGCATTTCCACCATGAACTTCCGCTCGGTACCGGACTCGAGGTTACGCACTGTTCGCCTAAGAGCACCATGAAAGGTTATGTATGCACCCAAATAGAAACCACACGAGAACCAGAGGTGCCAAGCACAGATAGGGAAACGCATGAAGACTGTTGTAATAGGGCACATTCCAGAGAAGAAGCACGATATCGAAGTCTTCAATGCGGTCCGACTAAATCACTCTGTCTTCGTTCGCCCACCCATCTCCACACCGTCTGTTTGAGTGTGAGGAACAAAGCGGCCCTCATTTCCTTTTCCCTCACGAGCCTCGGTCAGAATGTTCTCTCACGTCAGGCGGTGGAACTCGGTTTGGAAGGACCGTATACGGAGGAATCGTGGACTTCCACAGGTATGTTGCCAAGTCATCATGGGCTTCACTGCGTTGCTAAATATTGAACACCATACTGACACACGCAGCATACACCTGATATTCCATTGAAAGTGGAGAATCTTCGATATAATTTTACCTCAGAGGCAGTCAGCGTAAGAGATTCTATTTTTCACAGCCCATAGACCATATTGACACCGGCCAGCTTCAAGTTCCTCTTGTTGGTCAGATCGCGGCCAAACTCAAACCCTCTACCCAGCAAGAGCATCTCGATGACCACTTCTCCTGGAGGATATACATGGAGCCATGGAAAGATGGCGGTCACGGCTCACTCCTCAAGATAAGCGTCAAGGAGCTCAAGATTGTAGAAAGCGCCTTTCCACTGATGTCCAACCCGGAAGCTATTCTGGCAATGGCAGCATGGTTCGCAACACTACTTCTTGTTGATGACCTGATAGAGAATATGGACCTCAAAGATGCCAGGCAAGCACTAGCAGACTCAGTCCGGATCCTGAGTGGAACTCACGTAACAATATCAGAAGGTACGCCCCATTTACCATTAGCTCCCGAGAGCAGCACTTACTGGGTCCCAGAAACCAATAAACCAGTGGTCAGAGTCTGTCACGTCATAAGGAGCCTTCGCGCGCGGATCTCGCAACTGCTTGGCCACGGCTCAGCCATAGCTATGCTGAGAGACATCAAAGCATGCCTCGAGGGCCAAATGGATGAACTTCGATACCGCAGCAGCCCGTGCACCAGCTTGGAAGAATACTCACGCATCCGCCACCGCTCCATCGGCGCAATGCCGTTCCTCACTCTAGTAGCACTGCAGCTCGCCCACGATTCCTCGGCCAGGGCGAACAGGTCTCTGGTCAGTCTGAAAGAGCTCGTCGTTTCGATCGTGTTCCTGCAGAATGACTTGGTTGGGCTCGAGAAGGATCTCAAAGAAGATGTGTCCATGAACGCATTCATGGTCATGAGACAATCGAGAGGAAGTTCAACTATACCAACCTCTGACGACCTCGCAGAACTTAGCGCTCAGCATAATGCGCTCGTTTCTAAAGCTCTGTTCATGTACAGGCGAGATGCTGGGCAAAACGGGTCGGATGGATACACGCTTGCCGCTGCTTCGATCGTTTCTTTCATTGAGACTCACCTGACCTGGGCCAGAAAATCAAAGCGGTATGATGTCTCGTAGAAAGCTGAATATTAGGCATTGTACTTGGTTGAGATAGAAGGGTGCTGAAAGTTGCACAAGAACTTCGTGTCTTGATAATAGGACCGGTTGTCGTCGCACGTACGACTCGGCCGGGCTCGCGGGCGCGGCGCCGGACGCGAACGTCGACGCCTTCGCGTTCGGCGGCGCGGTTGACCTCCGCGGGTGCGGCGTCGATGCGACGGGCGAGCGCGGTTGGTGGAGCTGGAGCTGGGCGGTTCTGAGAGGCGCGGCCGCGGGATCCGGGCGGGGAGCGTGGCGCTCGAGAGGGCGGATCCGTTGGGTGTGGCGGAGGTGCTGTTTGACTCTTTTGATGCGGGGGGTGCGGGCGCGGAGCCGGATTGCGTTGGCGAGAGATGCGTTCGAGAGGCAGCTGGTGAAGGTGGATGAGGTGCTGCCGGGGCCGGGGGTGCAGAGTGCGGAGCAGGTGAGGGATTACAGCAACGATTCGGCTTGGGGGCATCACTGCCCCTCGACGTGTCCCATTGGCACCGACGATGATTCTATGGCGGCCCTGGACTCGAAGCTCGGGGTTAGAGGGGTGCGGGGGGTGAGGATTGTCGATACGTCAGTGTGTCCGCGGATTCCGGGTACGTCCACCGCGGTCTCAACGTACATGGTGGGTGATAAGGCGGCGGATGTGATTTTAGAGAGGGGCTGAGTACGTGAATTAGTTTTGAATTCTAGCTTTACAGCTATACGCGCTTTTTGCACGGGTCCGCTGGTCATGACATATTCGTCGGATATGTAGGTCAGGGCAAGAGTGAGCTATTAGGGTGCCACTAAACAGAAGTGCAAAGGATAGAATCCGTAGCCGTGCATGGAAGGTTAGCAGGGCAGAGTAAGAACCGATGATTGTAATTGACCACCACGGCTCTTCATTCTGTAAATGAGTGTTGTCTATATGCTGGGTGTCTGGTGGATGTGTCCGCTCACCGTGACCAGCCCCCAAATTCATGAGCTCGCAACCCCAACTAAGCTTCCATACTTTAGCGAATTAAGAGTCGCTGCATAATGGTCCGCTGCAGGAGGGACCGTCACGATCATCGCCGAAGTCCCATTCTGTGAGCCCAAGAAGTGCTCTCGCAGCATCATTGTAAGTTGGGATGAGCGAAAGGGAATCCTCTTTTGGTTCGACGCGTAAGCCCGGACCACTTCCTTAAGCGCAATCAAATCGGAGTTGACTTGCCGTCTTTCTTGGCGCTCCTGTGGCGTCTGACCGCGGAGGGCCTGTGACGATGCTCCCTTATCCTGCTGGTATTCTGCGCCCGCAAGATCCACAAACACGAGCTTACCGCCGAGAGCATCGGTAGAACGCAGTATGCTTGTAACATGATCTTCTGCAGCAGTAACGCGCGCCTCGAGTTCTGCTTTCTCTGCCTCGGCAGCGTCGATACGCTCTTGGTTGGCCCCGTAGTCTGGATTCGGAGCGTACCCGCCATCCGGATTGCGGATCATGCCCTTCATTGTCTCTTCGATGCTAATATCCGTGGCACGCTTACCTACCGGAACAAGCTCGGATTGACCGTCGGCTACAGCTTGCCGCGCCTCGGCTAAAACAGTGTTGATGATCTCGATCTCCAGGATGGCGTGGGTGCGAGAGCTCTGATCGTGCACAGAGGATGATCCTACGGCGCGAAGGCCGAGACTCTTCTGCATTTCTTCCTGGAAAGACTCGTAGGTCCAGCACGCGCGTTGAACAATGGGCTGGACCCTCACTTTTTCGTCTCCCAAAATCTCCATCTGGCCTCGGATATGAGTTTTCCCGTCAGGACCTTCCCGGATGTGACATTGGGTGCGTTCGTTAAGCAGGTCAAGGCCGATTTCTGTCCCACCTCGAACAGGTTAAAGCCAAGACCAAGCTTTTCTTCGCTTCTTTCCTTGTTCAGAGATGAGAGGAGGGTGAAAAGCCGGCGGGCAGCGGCGACGCAAAGTCCCATCCTGTCTCTCGCGTCGTAATCATAGCCAATGATGGTATGGGGTTTCCCGCTTCCAGAATGGTCATAGGCGAGGAAATTGCAGGTTGATCCCTCGAGGACTCTTGGAAGTGTTGGAGCAACGATAGCACTGAACAGAGTTTCGTTATCGTCGATGGGGTCGAAAGAGCCTTTGAAGGAGGGAAGGCCGCCACCGAAGGAACACTTGAAAGGGCTGCGTAGGTGACTTCGAGCTGGCCATCACAGGCTGTGGAATAACAAGCGCGGTTTTCAGTAATGAGGCGTGTTCCTCTGCGGTACAGCAAGTTTTGTGATGGAGGCACGTCGTGGCACTATTTGGGAAACAGCGCGTTAGGCTCCAAGCTTGGCGCACAGGCGCACGACCGAGCGAGCACTGGAAGGTGTACTACCCATATTAAGCATAGCGCCGCGTTCCAGTCTGCAACCGAGTGCACGGCTCGTGAAAATCCAAAGATGGTAAGACCACGGAGTACCCGCCACAGGCCCCTTCCGATGGTATTGGATAGTCTCAGATTCGCATACGACCCGGGCCCAGCTACAGGCCCCTTCCATGACACGGCCCCATCTTCTGGTGCCTGAAAATATCGTCATTTGCTCGACTTGGCTCGACTTGGATTATTTGACCTCCTTCACCGCTCCACAACCCTCACTCTCACCCTCTCCGGACTCTTCATGAACAGCGTCGAGCCTTCGGCGATGTCGCCCATCACGTCCAGAATCCTAGCCTTGGCCTCCGCAAACCCCTCGCCCGCCTCCGCGTCCGGCACCACTTCGATCCGGTGCCGCCAGAGCATCAACGCCACCACCGCCACGAACTCCACCTGCGAGAACTTCCGCCCCGGGCAGACCCGCGGCCCGTCGCCCCAGGGGATGAAGGCACCCTTGAGCGGAGACCGCATCGATTCTCCCAGTGCTTCCAGCCCCTCGGCGGTATTCCCGGGGCCCTTTTCGATCCAACGTGCGGGCCTCCAGTCCAGGGAGTCTGGGCCCCAGTAGTCGGGATGCGACTGCAGGGCCACGACGTTGGGGAAGACCATGGCCTTGGCAGGGAGCGCGGCAGTCAAATTGGCGGACGGGACCTTGAGGTCCTGGGGCAGGGCCCCGGTCGTTTTCGGGATGTTGAGGACCGGGGGGAAGAGGCGGAGGGTTTCGTACTGTGGAGCGTCAGCTTCTCCGGTGGCGGGCAGAGACCGGTAGCGTCTGAGAGAAGTGGATTGGGGTTTCTCACCATGACGCTCAGCGTCCGCTTCAGCTGGGGGAAAAACTCGTACGGTAGCGCCTCGGGATCCTCGACGCTCTTGAACACCACCTCGACCTCCTCGGAGACCCAGTCCTGCACCTCTGGATACGCGGCTAGGAAGTAGAGGGCGTAGCAGATGGCGTGCGCGGTGGTTTCGTGGCCCGCGAAGCTGTAGACGAAGAGATTGCCGTACAGCTCGTTGTCCGAGAGACCGTGCTTCGCGCCAGCGCCGTCCGCACCCGCTGCTGCTGAGCCCTTGAGCTGGCGCGCTTCTTCGTTCTTCTGCACGAGGACGCTGAGCAGATTGCTTTGTTTGGACCCTTCGTACCTCGTCTTCTCGACCATCTCGGTCAAGTACCCCTTTAGCTCACGCTTGTACGTCAGGAACTCCCTGAGCTTCTGGGGTAGCCACGGTAATGAGAAGACCCTCTTCGGAAGTAGCTGCATCACGACGAAGTTCTCGAGGACGGCGGCGAGACAGTCGCCGTAGCTGAGTGTGTGGCCCCCTTTCGAGATCTCTTGGCTCCGCTGCTCCTGAGAGCCGCGGAAATCGTACGAGAACCCCAGGCCAGCGGAGGTTAGGATGTGTAACGTTAGCGTCATCGTATCGTCTCCTAGCCCGGTGGAGCCGGTGGCGCCAACTTTAGACTTAAAGTAAGAGAGCATCTGCATTGTTTGCTTGACGGATTCGCTCCAGACGATGCTGTTGTTACGCTCGTTGAAGGGCGTAGCCGTGATGCGGCGATGACGGTACCAGTCTTGTCCATCTGTAGACGCGACAGTAGGGCCGAAGAGGTTGATAATCTCTGCAGTGGTGGTTGAGAATTTGCTGATGAGAACAGAATGGCCGGAAGGAAACAACTCACCTACGAAATGCATAGGCTTTCCAAAGTCTTTCTTTCTCGCTAAGATCTCTTGACTACTAGCCGCGTCGGCCACGAAGACCTCGATATCTGAAGGTGTTGCATGGGCGAACACCTTCCCGTACTTTTGGTGCATTTCGTATCGGTCGTGAAAATTCCAGCTCCGATTGGTCAGCTTGAGTATGACATTAGAGTTGAGCTCAAGCTTTCCCAATAAAGGCAGAACGGCGCCCTGGAAGATCATCCAGATCGGATTGAATGCGCTGACAGGGCTGATGACCACCTTCAGTCCGGACGATCTGGCCAGTCGGATATTCCGAACGAGGGAAAGTATATTCCATAAGATCCAAAGCGGTATAAGGCTTGCGACCAGGACCGCGAGCATGATGACGTCTCGAGATACGAAGCTGTGGTTGTGTATTCTCCACTGGTACTGACGACTGATTGCTAATGTGAAAGTCAGCTTTCAACGAGAGTAGGACAAGTAGTGGTTCTTCCAAAATCATAGAAGTGTCTACGGCTTTATAAATTTCCCAGTAGCGCAGGCAAGGGGGCTTCGTGCTTCCCTTGTTGCGGCACACGGTGACTAAGAGTCGGAAAGAAATCCTTCGCTTCCGACTTTATGTGCAATAAAAAGTGTGCATGAAAATACTTGCCCATTGATTGACCACCTTGAGTACTTCATTTTCGGGCTGACAGTTTGAATAAGATTAGTCCAGCCCATGAACATCCATCTCCGCTACCTGATTCTGCAGCACTGCCACGACATTTCGTTGTTCGGAAGCACAGGACGCGTGTCGTCAACAGATTGGCATGGAGGGCAACAACGGAACGCAGTGAAAGATTACGAGAAGGACGGTGAAGTGGGAAAGAAGTGAGAAAAGCGTGTCGCCCCGAGGTGTGCACAAAAATCGGGCCGGCGACGTATTCGGGTGATTCGCCGCCGACTTTGTGCAAATTCCGTACCCAGCGAATCGGAAGTCATTTGATCCGAGCTGTGTGAAGATCCGATGGCCTCGTTCCCGATCCTGTTTGCACGCCGCACCGCTGCTCCATGGTTTGTCCGAGGCTTGGTGTCCCGATGTACCTGCATCTGAAGTGAGCAAGGTCAACGGAATTGCAGCTTAGCGTCCACAATTGCGAGCAGAGGTTGCCCAGTCCTGCGAGGGTTTTGTGTGGCTCGGCGAAACGGATCTGTAAAGCAGGGATAGCCCGTCCCACGCCCTTATAAAGACGTTGCTTCACATTGGTTTGCTTTACTGTATCATTTTAGTTTACACTCGCACAAGGCATTTCTGCCTCAAATCTTTTCTTAACAGTTAATTCCATGCCTCACGAATAGTTCAGACTGTCCAGTTGGCAAGCCCGACCAAAAGGCGAGAGCCATGGCTTTAACCGTACTGCTGGTAGCTATTATAGGCTTGGTGAGTCCAATAGTCCTCCTGGCCACCAGGAAGAAAGGTCGGCACTTTCACGTTGGCCCGCGCGCTTGTCCGGGTAGAAATTAAGCAGTTCCTTATTTCTTCCCCCACTTTGTCAATGGTTTGGCTGATAAGGTCATGGCACAGCCTGGCATATGCAGAGATACGCACCATCCTTGCATGTGTCATCTACAACTTCGACATGAAGCTTGTGGAGCATAGCCGGGATTGGATGAAGAGGCAGAAAGTTCTCCTTTTGTGGCAGAAGCCGTCTCTGAACGTCCATCTAACGCCAGCTGCTCGGGAATGAGAGCTATGGTTCAGCGGCTGTAACGGCGGGCCTCTTTTACCGATGTTTGGAGCCACCGGATGGGTATCCGACAGTTGAAATTGGAGAAGGGAAAGATGAGGTGTGAAAATGTAAAAAGTAGCCGATGTGTGGGTAAGTTTAGCTCTATCACAAAGAGTATGGTGCGTCACCAACTCGAGAGACATCTACAATAGACGTCAAATATTATGTTGCTTTATAGCAAGGTTAGAGCTTCCAGTCCCGAGATGAAAATATTTCCACACAGAAAGTGGATTCACATGTACCTATTTGAGGACAAAATTGCCGAACCGGGGGTTGAGCTCCACCCATCTCTCTAAGAAGACCTGCCCAATACCAATCCGATGCGAAACGCCTCCTTTCGTTTCGACGGCCATGACGTCCACGGAGTACTCCCCGAACCTCTTTTGAAGGAAAGGTCCATTGTAGCATGGGCTGATGCTGAGCGCCAAAAACTCAAGACTGACTTCATCCCAGTCTTGTAAGCCTGAAACGATGTGTTCTTCATGTTCGATGTGATCGAGAAGCAAAAAGCCAATGGGGAGAGCGTGAGCACAAATGTTGAACGTGTTCCTCCCCGAGATGTTTTGGACGTTGGAATCCAGCTCAAGCCTTGTGCTCTGGGTCGACATCAAAAGCTGGCCGGGCGTTGTAGCCGCCGTTTGAATTTGGTCTGTCGAGAACTCCCTTAGAGTCTCCTCTTCATGGGAGCGCAAGAAAGTGTCGAACGTTGTTCTAAGATGAGTTTCAAAGTCGTCCTGAGACCCCGAAAAGCTGGCGTGCGCAGGAGAAGCCATCCCAATCATTCCCTCCTTGCGAGCAATGTCTGCGATCTTGAGATAAGTCTCCATAGAGCCGCATGAGCTCGAAACCAGCCCTGCAACTGAAACAACAGACAGCTTCATTCGATTTCCTGATTGTGCCAGATTTGAGGCACATGATGCCACGGGCATGATGAGAGTATTGGCGGAGTGCTGGTGTTCCAGCGGCGTTGTTGCTGATGTCCATGACCAACTTGGAAAAACGAAGCCTTTCTGAGATTTCCGTGGACGTTCACAGTGCGCGGGATACCAGAGCAACGCTTTCGAGAATTCGCAAACCGGTATTCCGTATAGATGATCGTTTCCAAAGAAATACTGCAGAATTCCTGTAAAAGCTCGTAGGATATCCATCGGGTTCCCCAAGTGTCGCCGGGAGTACTCGTGTAAGCAATTAAAGTAGCTGAGACCTCGATGGCTGTCTTTTAAAGAGACGTGCCAGTGGAGGAGCTTAGCCGAAGGCATCTGGCTTGAAATGATTTCCGACTGTGGGATGGTGTCCATCTGGATGCCCAAGTTCTCCAAAGATTCGAAGAAGACCCTCTTCTCCGTGAAGATCAATAAATTCTGGGAAAGGAGCGCCTCTTGTAACGTCCACCCTCGGGTGCTCCACGTTGACTCGGACATTCCGCCGGGGGGGCTTGGACAGTTCTCCCAGATTTTCATCCCCTGGAACAGGACCTCGTACGATCGCAGACCGGAAACGCCTCGGAGACCAGCATGCGCGTCGTTTCCTTCCATCGCCACTAATGTGACGTAACTATTGCTGTAGATCTTGTCCATCGCATTGATTTGCGCACGACATGAATCCGCATCGTCCTGAATGATACAAAACCTGTCCACCCAGAGATACCTTTTCCCAACGAGGGAACAAACTGCCATGGCATCTGCTATGGTAGCCGGAATCTTTTTCCCTCTCAAGCATCCAGGGCTGGCGAGCTCTTCGACGTTTGCTTTGGTGGCCTTAAGGGTTCTCTTCGCGGGCTGCCACGGGCCCCAAACGTAGCTTAATGTGACGTATTCGCACTCCGGAGGTGCAGCCACAACGCACTCATCAACAACGTCGATGACTCGAAAGTCGGCCGGCCGGTCTCCTGGAACGGCTGGAGGGTTTCGCCTTTTTAACCAGAGGTTTGCCTTGTCCCAGTCAATGGTCCTCGTCCGCAGGGTTGGGCGCTCAAGGTACATCTTGTCCGGAAAGACGTCCTCGGTGTCAAGCTGGCATTCAAGGGTGGTAATCAGCTCGTCGTTCTCGTCCACAATCTGGAGAAATCCGTCCTTGTGTTCCGGGAATTCGTCGATGCACAGTTTCACTCGAGAGACCGGACGGAAATCCGGAAGACTCGCCGAGTACCTGGTGATGATTTTCACGAGCAGCTGGCAGAAGACACAGCCGGGGCGATTGCGCAGAGTGTCCACGTCGTCGGGATAGACGCAGAACGTTGGTCCTTTGGTCCTGGTCAGGCGGTGGAGGCGCATGAGACGCAGATGCGAGCAGAAATCACAGAGGTGGCGGTTCCTGGCTGTCTGGTTCCATTCGGAGAAGTCGGGGTCGGAGCGGCGGTTCGGGCCCTCGGGAGCGTCATCGTGAAAGAGCCAGCTGCACTGGCTCTCGGCACCTGGAACCTCCATGCCGCCATCTTTTATCATGCGCTCGCAAAAGCTGCATGGCTTGTCCTTCTGCGATTGGTCGCTGGAGAACAGTTTTTTCAGCGTCTCCTGCGACAGCTGTTCCGAGAGGTTGGCGCTCCGTCTCCACAAATCCCGGCTCCGGAACTTTGAATTGGACGTTGAAAGCCTGCTGCGACACGATTCGCTTGATCCTCGCTCGCTCATTTGGCCTTCATGTGAGAGGAGCCGGACGCTTGCGCTGTGCTGGTGCTCGTGACTGAAACAGAGGAAGACAATGCGCAGCTGCGGGCTGTTTCATGAGTTGTGAAAGGAGTCACCACCTCGTAAATGCGGAGAGCTCGACCGCAAAGTCAGTCAGGGAGTGATCAGGAAACGTTGCTCTTATTTGGGCGCAGAACGCAGGCACAGACCCTCAGATTACGCAGCAATCGAATCATTTGTGGGGCGGGAATAGGGGACGGAGCAAGATCTGCGTTTGCGTGAGAATGTCGACTTTTCCCGCCCCGAAGACTTCAAATGCCGTGGAATATGATATATAAGTTAGGGCATGTACCGGAGTGAGTGCTGCTACGTGCATGCTGCAGTACTTTTGCATTTCTTCGCTGCCAGGCTGATCAACTGCACAGAGGCACTGCAGCCGTCGGCCTTATTCCTCTCACAGGGCTTAATTCCCCGGAATCCATCGTAGTATCTCGCTGCAGGCAAGGATACATGGAAATGGAAAGACAGCCGACAGTTTTCTAGGGACAGATCTGCAAATAACCATCGGAAGGATGTGACTCGACCAAAGGGCACTATTTGCCCCGGCATTTATGACGAGCGCTCTTTGTAGACTCCTTATCAGATTTAAAGACGTGACCAGTCCTTTTGAAGCTCTACCGAGATTTACGTGCCATGTCATATGAAGTTGAGAATCATCACTCCCCGTACTGCGCTTACACGTCCGGCGGAACGACTTAACACCGTACCCACTACTCAGGAAGTGATTCATTGCTTCAGGGATACAGTATTCACATTAAATTGCAGTATTTTTTGTCAAAAATGGCTTTCTGGATCCGGATTGCTACTGCATAGCTCGGTGAATGTGATCCGAGCTTCGCAACGAATGTATGCGCCGCACGCTACTGACTAGCTGGACGGCCACCAATTCTCCAGTCGCTGTACTGACGGCCTTCTTTCCTTCCCGAATATTATTCGTGGGTCGTATTTGATCTTGTCCCTGGAGCAAATGTCCAATTGCATGTCTTCGCTTTGTACTACAAGGATGTTGGACAAGGCGTGACGGCCAATCCTGCAGGCGCGGGCCAGAGCGGGGTCATGCATGAACGAAGGCATTGATAAGACTACCGACACTTCAGCCTCACAGCCCGTCCGTTCTTTCTCACAACCTCTAAATCATGTTTGTTACGGGGTCCTTGGGCAGCTTCGCTCTTGTGATCCTCGTCTACGTCGTTCTTTGCCGTTTCGTGATTTACCCAGCCTTCTTATCACCGCTCTCGAAGATCCCTGTAGTACATCCCACAGCGCGATATTCCTCCTTGTGGATGAACTGGCAGCGTTATCATCACAATGAGCTCAATACCCTTTTTCAGGCTCACCAGAAGCACGGGCCAGTTGTTCTTGTTGGTCCTTCCGATATCAGCATTAACTGTGTAAAGGGTGGGCTGCAGACGGTATACCTTGGTGGATTTGAGAAGCCTGACTGGTATGCAAATATCTTTGTCAATTTCGGGTAAGTTGACACGGTAAAGCACCCACGTAACTGAAGTTGTTCTGAGAAACACCACCAGAATGGCAAATATGGTGTCTTTTATGGACCACCACTCCCACTCTGTCCGGAAACGGATCGTCTCAAACATCTACTCCAAATCCACCATACTTAGCTCTGCTGCACTGAAACACGTCACGCAGACCGTAACCCAGGAGCGCTTTGTTCCACTCCTCCATTCCGCAGCAAAAAACTCCACCGACGTCGACGTGTACTCCCTCTTCGGCGGCGCCGCCATGGACATCGTGACCGGCTACCTCTTCGGCCTCTCCGCCAGCACCGACTTCACCACTAACGAGGCGGAAAGGCGCCGCTTCCACGACCTCTACTTCAGCCGGCGCGGCCCCGACTTCTGGCTGCAGTTCCCCAACCTGGTCCAGACGCTCAAGAAACACCTCGCCATCAAGCTCATCCCTGACTGGATGACGGACGCGACCCTCGAAATCGAAGCCTTCATGCTCGCCATGTGCGACAAAGCCGCCACCCCCTCCCAGCACCCCGCCGCCGACCACCCCTCCCCGCACCCCACCGTCCACACGCACCTCGCCGCCGCCCTCGCCGCGCAGGACCCCATCGCCGCCCCCTCCGCCCTCCGCCTCGCCCTCGCCTCCGAGCTCATGGACCACACCATCGCCGGCTACGAGACCTCGACCGTCACCCTCACCTACCTCGCCTGGCACCTGTCGCGGCGGCCGGCGCTGCAGCGCGCCCTCCGCGCCGCCCTGCGAGGCCCCTCGCACGACCCCCGCGCCCTCGACGCCGTGCCCCTGCTGCACGCCCTCGTGTGCGAGACGCTGCGCCTGCACACGGGCGCGCCCGGCCCGCAGGCGCGCGTGACGCCGCGCGTGGCGGGCGGGACGGCGCTCGGGCCGCCGGGGGGCGGCGCTATGCGGGGATACCGGGCGGCGTGCGGGTGGCCGCTAGTGCGTGGTGCCTCCACAGGAACGCGGAGGTGTTTCCGGAGCCGGAGGTGTGGAGGCCGGAGAGGTGGTTGGACGGGAGGGGGAGATGTTGAGGGTGGGGAAGGCGGAGGAGCCGAGGGGTGGTGATGGTGGCGGGGGCGAGGGAGGGGGAAGTGGGGAGGAGGAGAGGGCGAGGGAGATGGGGAGGTGGTTTTGGGCGTTTGGGTCTGGGGGGAGGGTTTGCGTGGGGAGTCATCTGGGGCTGTATCGTGAGTGTCTTTTCTTGCCCTGCCATGTTGAATGAGGGACTGGGGCACAGCTGGGGGATGTGCTGACCAATTTCAAACAGAAATCAAACATGTCGTGGCTGCGTTGTACGCGAATTTCGAAACGGAGATTGTAGATGATGAGGGTATCGAGCAGGAAGATCATTTTCTGGCGCATCCAAAGGGCCATAAGCTGATCCTGAGGCTGAAGGAGATAAGCCAGACGGCATGATAGGAAAACGATAGGCAGATTGATGCATTGATGAAGATACTGTTTATATCAACGAGTGGTTTATTTCGACATTAATGCTGGCCCCGTGTGGTATCGCTGTGGTAGATAGAATCACCTCTTTCATCCGTGAGATTTCAACTACCGCCACCCGACCGAGCTCTGTAAAGTCTCAACTTCTACCTTTCCAGCCACTGAGCACCCCAAAGTATGACGCACTCTCAGGCGTGTTCAAGCTCTGATTCCGGAGGATATCTCATCCATGAATGTCGAGCTGGAAGAGATCTCTTTGCTGCCTGCTGCTGCATAGTCATCAACGGGTGGCGCCCTCGATCCGTCGTTGGAATCAAATGGAACGTATCGACCCAATGCTTCCATGTCACTTCAGCCATCAGTTCTCTTTGGCCGTGGTCGATTATTTCAAGGTTGAGTAATCTGAATGGCCGGCAGTTTTAGTCAGGTGCAAGTGCCGTTCCGGGTCTGTTTCGGGCTTTTGCTCCAAAATACGGCGGCCTCTCTGGTGATTTAGCTGAGGCTCTGATATCCTCTTCACTCAGTAACGCTCCCTTTGGCATCACCTTCACTCGGATCGGCCTCATTCACCCTTCTCTCCAAGCTCACCCATGAGCCCATCGAGGAACTTGTCCGCCTGTGCCTTTGATCTCTTTTCCTTGAGCGCCTTTCTCCTCTCCTCCACCTCCCTCTTCCGCTCGTCCTTCTTTCTATCTCTTTCAGAACGCCTCTTTTCTGTTTCTTGACGCTCCTTTTCCAGGGCCTCCATCTGCTTCTTGCGTTCTTCCTCATCCTGCGAGAAATGGAAGAAGCCCGTCCCCTTATTCCTAATCTCAGCATTGCCGTCAAAGTGGGTGTCCTTCGGCGGAGTATCCTCTCTCTTGGAAGCAAGCTCAGCCATCTTCTCCATGATCGTCTCGTCAGGGTTGAACGCAGAAGTCTGGATCGTATCGCCGTAAATGACATTCGACGGCATGGCGGGCCTCGCGGTGAAGCGGTCCGGTTCGTCCAGCATCGACTTCTTGCGGCGCTCCTCCCTCGCCACATCCGCGCGCGTGCCCTGCCTCGTCCTGCCGAACTCGTCCACGTACTCGACCAGCTCCTCCGGCTCGCTCCCGGCGCCGTCGTCGTCGGACGAGGTGTCCGACGCGGCCTTGTCCTGCTTTTCCGCCCACTTGCGGTCGAAGTCGATGGCGTAGCGCTCGTCGGCGTCCTCGACGTCGCCGCGCTTCATGGCGGCGTACAGGCGGGCTTTCTCCTCCATCTTGCGCTTGGAGCGGTGCCATGTTGCGTCGTCGAGGGCTGCGCCGGAGGTGCTGTGGCGCTGGGTGAAGTCCGTGTCGTCGAGATCCTTCAGGGCGCGCTTTCGGGTGTTCTTGTTGTGCACGCTGAATATGTCGTCCTTGTTCTTGGGGCGAGGGCGGCCGGAGGCGGTGGGCTTGGACGACGAGCCGGCGGCGATGAGCGACGAGAGCTGCGAGGTGAAGGCCAGATTGGTGGACGAGGTCAGCTCCTTGTCGGCGGCCTTCTTGGGGCGCGGAACGCCGTAGAGCGAGGCGTCTTTGTTGGATGCCATGGCGGCGGTGGAGCGGGCTGGGGATGGGTGTGGGTGCGGCGTTGCGGAGCTGACGCGCAGGGCTGCAGTGCTCTCCCGCTCCGGCTTCGGGGCGCCGGCGGAGCGGAGTGCGCGAATCCCTGGCGACAGCGGGGCTCGCGAGAGGAATTCTGTGACAGCTCCCCGCCGGGTCACCGAACCACCTCCTCCTGACGCCATTGACGAAGCGCCTCCTTAAAGTCCTGTTGTTCAACCTCTCACGCTCCGCTGTTTTTGCTTTCACGCTCGAACACCGCCCTTTGCTGCCACAATGCCTCTTCCCCGCCAGGTCTACGTTGCTGTCATCGGTAGCCACGCCTGCCCCACCATCGCTCCGTATTCCGCTCGTCCGCGCTGACACGTCTCTCAAGGCACCGGAGGTGTTGGAAAGTGCTTCCTGAACCAGCTCCATGCCATCGCCTCGCGCTTTTCGCAGTCGCACGCCCCGACCTACCTGTCTTTGATCCTCCTCGCCCGCAGCAGCAAGGTCCTCCACAGCACCGATTACCGCTCCCTGAGCCTGTCCACCTGGGAGAGCGACCTCGCGGCCTCCACCACCGGCGCCCTCTCCCCCGCTCAGATCGCCGACTACCTGGCCGCCGCCCCCAACAAGGTCATCCTGGTCGACAACACCTCGAACCAAGACCTCGCCGATGCGTACCCGCTGTTCCTCAAGAAGGGCATCAACATCGTCACGCCCAACAAGAAAGCCTTCTCCTCCTCATACGCGCTGTGGCAGGCTATCTACGGCGCCGCCAGCAACGGCACCGGTTCCGGCGGCTACGTCTTCCACGAGAGCAGCGTCGGCGCGGGCCTGCCCGTGCTGAGCACGCTCAAGGAGCTGGTCGAGACGGGCGACGAGGTCACCAAGGTCGAGGGCGTCTTCTCCGGCACCATGTCGTTCCTGTTCAACAGCTTCATGCCCGTCGGCGGCGGCGGCGGTGCTTTCTCCGCCGAGGTCAAGAAGGCCAAGGAGCTGGGCTACACCGAGCCGGACCCGCGCGACGACCTGAACGGCCTGGACGTCGCGAGGAAGCTGACCATCCTGGCCCGCATCGCCGGCCTGCCCGTCGAGAGCCCGACCAGCTTCCCCGTGCAGAGCCTGATTCCCAAGGAGCTGGAGGGCGTTTCGAGCGGCGACGAGTTCTTGGAGAAGCTCCCGCAATTCGACGGCGAGATGGACAAGCTGAAGGAGGAGGCTGCGAAGGAGGGCAAAGTTGTCCGGTTTGTTGGTAGCATTGACGTTGCTTCCAAGAGCGTCAAGGTCGGCCTCGAGAAGTGAGTGTACAATCCGTGCTGGACTGGCTTGAGTAGTGTGCTGATGCTTCGCAGGTTTGATGTCTCGCACCCCATTGCTGCGCTGAAGGGAAGCGATAACATCATCAACTTCTACACCAAGCGCTACGGAAGCAACCCCCTCATCATCCAAGGCGCCGGGTAAGCCCCTTCAGTCTTAGCCTAGTAGTTGACAGCACTAATATTTTACAGCGCCGGTGGTGATGTTACTGCGATGGGTGTCTCCGGTGATCTGATCAAGGTTCTCCGCGCAATCCACTAAATGACACGCTAGTAGACCAAATAGAAAGCGATTTAGCACTTGCCTCATATATGACCAACAGGGGCGGAAGATCTGTGTATGTATAGCTTTACGTCAAATGGGCACTGGACGTTAACGGCCTGCTGAAACCATGGACCCCGACCTGAATGCTAACCAGATAAAGAGTGGGCCGCGTACCACTCTAGCTATACTAACTGTCTGTTTGGAAGACAGTTTTAAGCCACCAGTATGTCTAGCATCAAAGAGGAAGGAGGGAAGGAGCTCCTTTTTCCGTGTAGGGAATTGGGGCGCAAGAAGCACACTTCATATTTACTCTCCTACCAAAAGTAGCAATACACAAAAAACTGTGCCTACGGATCTAAGCTCTTACTCCAGCCTATAACCACCTATAACGTGTCGAATTATGCTCTTATATAAGGTGGTGGGGCCCTAACAGCACGGTCTATCCGCCTATCCACATTTGCCTTTAGCGAGAATATTGGGTCTAGATCTCCCTCGCACGGAAGTTGCCTATTGTAGGATTGTTGGGGAGTCCGTGCTTTCAACAGGAGAGTGTTGCAGCTGTTTGCGGAGGAGTCGCCAGCGCAGCTCTATGGGAAGTCACAACTTTAACGTCCAGCATTTAGAGCGGGTATAAGTGGGAACTATTTTTGACTACCGTTGTTCAAGCAATAGAAGCTTACCGTGGTTCGTCTGCCCAACTAAGTACTTAAATCGGACCCGTCAATGGCCTAGCCCTGTCTTCCAGCAGACCCTTTCGATGATCGCAGCAGCAGAGAAAAAAAAAAAATGCCGGCCTAAAGCTTACACGCGAGACCAGCCTACTGCGTACAGCCTCCCTCTTGGCCTCTGTCATGTGTTCATATGAAGCGCCGTGCTAGATGCCTGCTACGTCTTTCAAACATCACCAAGAACCCCGGAAGTCCTGGAATGACGCATGTCCTCCCGCTACTCAAAGT
The DNA here is from genome assembly GCA_029906385.1 of Neofusicoccum laricinum. Lineage (NCBI taxonomy): Eukaryota > Fungi > Ascomycota > Dothideomycetes > Botryosphaeriales > Botryosphaeriaceae > Neofusicoccum > Neofusicoccum laricinum. Next base: position 2,655,417 of record CP123714.1, on the reverse strand, counting down.
CTGGTTAAGCCCTTAGCGCAGCCCTCGTCAACACTCTTTTGACCGCCGCCGCAGGCGGCAGCCGCGAAAGGGCCCCACCGGACCATTTTACACGCCTCTTAGTGCTGTCTCGGATGACTCGCGGTAGCTGGAGACACGAGACGGGCGACTCAAGGCGGCGACGGATGCTTCCGGCGGGACGAAGTTGATGATCAAGCAGGGCAAGCGAAAGAGCCCCGTTTGTCTTGTCTCATCGGCAGGAAGAGCGTGCACGTCTGGCAACTCTGCGGCACCTGCACTGCCTCAAACCTTGCGTCCGCGCAATCTCGTTGACGTGCAGATCGGGATGCTGTCGTCATACACAGCAGCAGGTCGTCGCTCTCCGTGCTCGCTCGACTCCGCGCACCAACGACGTAAGCGAAGAGCCTTGACCTCGACGAAAAGTCAAAAAAAAAAAAAACCTCTCTTGTCGTGTCTGCCGTTCAGTTGCGGGGAGCGTAGATCCTCATTAACGCCGCTCCGCTCCGCTCCGCCGCCGATGACGTCGGTGATCAGAGAGGAGAGGTCGTCGAAGCTCGACTGATGTTGATGATCGGCCGTCGTCGTTCTGACATGCGCCTCACCGGTCCCTTGGTTCCTGTCTTGGCCACGCCAGAGCCCCGCCGTCGACCATGGCTCTGCCTCGCGCTGCCAAGCCCTCTCCGCGCGTCGCTCCGGGGTGCCAGGCTCTCGCGCCGCGACTTTTCCACACCGGACGGCGCTCAGATCCGCCGGGTGCCTCCGTCGCGGCGGTGGCAGTGGCGGCCACATACGTCAAGAGCCGCACCAGCGCCTCAGCCACGCCGCCGCCGTCCCCAGCCGGACCTCTTGGCTCTATTTTGCGCCGCAGGGGAAAAACGCGAGTCCACAAGATTGGCTGACTGGCCCGGGGCGGAGCGAGGATAGTGCCGGTGGGTACCGTTGACCGGCGCCCCCTCTCGTGTGCGCTGCCGATGGGCCATGGCGCCGCGGGGAGCTGGGCCGTGGGGCGCGCTACGGCGACGGGACAGGTGTCAATCCAGTGTCAGGCAAGCAGTGTGTTGGGGAAGCAGGAGAGGTATGTGATGAGTGGAGAGGGAGGAGAGAGATCGTCCGAAACAAGGACGATAACAGACAAAGGTGATGGTAGTGTAAGCGCCGAGAAGTACTCCAGCTCTGCGGTGCCGGCGCTCGCTGCTACGTCGGACGGAACAACAGGTGTAGTTGTGTTGTTGCAATTTTTAGTCTGCCTGAACACTATTATTCTGCATGCGGGGGCCGGAAATCTGATTCGTTGGCTGGCATCGGCCTATTATCGAAGGCTAATGTCTCGTGCATGTGTTGGAGGCCTCGCATGGACAAGAACGACGAACACCTTTTTCAGCTCCGCACCGATGTGCGTGCGTCCTCTCGAATCGCTGCTGAGGCCCCCTGCCCTCTCGAATCGAATCGACGGCAAGCCGAGCCGCACCCGCATCCAGCCGGCCGGCGATAAACACAAAGGTGAAGATCAAGCAGCCATCGGTCGTACTCGTCATATGACCGGAAGTGAGGCTGATTAGTTTTAATCGAGTACGTACAGCGGTGGATGACTGACCAAGCGGAGCAAAGCAGCCGCATGAACGCGAACTCCTTGCCCTAATGTGTCATGCATGGATGGGCGGAGTCTCATGCAGCCGCATCCCTACCTGACAGGCCAATGCAGTACGGCCAACTACACGTTCTACAGATCTGGTCACTATTTGCTACCATAGAAGGGCTTCCATGCGGCAAGAATATTGAAGAGCCAGCTCTGGGGGGCCAGTCCCGGGACTGTGGCCCATGACAAGACTTTTGGACGAAGACAAGAATATGCCCAGGAATAGACGCGGCAGAGGCGGCTTGGGTGGGCCAAGCCGGCGGTGTTGTCTCCTGCTGTGCATGCACAAACTGCCGATTGCGGGCCATGCATGCTGCATATCTACCTGTCGACATCCTTCGAGGGTGCGGCGATAACGAAGGGCGCAATCGGAGGGGGAAGCGGGGAGAGTGGCGAGACGGCGCGCTGTGAGTGGATGGCACGTTGTTGGTGGTGGATGTGAGTGATCACCGTGGAGCCGGCGCGGCATCTGCGGCTTCGCGGGCAACTCGGTTGTGGCATTTCTTCAGCGGCTTGTCGCCGTATCAGGGCGAGGGGGCGCGGCGGACTGGAGCTGGCACATCGCGGAAGGTGGGGGAGGGGTTTTGGCGATGCGCCCCGCAGAAGCAATATTGTCGCCGCTCGCAGTGACGTGATGGGAGAAAGTTGACGCGGGGAATGACGTTGCTGGTGGTCTGCACGCTGCCGGTCGTCTTGTCTAATCGGGCATGGCCAACGGCTGCAGGGCAGGCTCTGCCAGTGCGAGAAGTGAGGACGGCGCTGGTCCGGAGGCTGGAGGGCAGTGTGAGCGAGGGGAAAGCGGACAAGAAGATCGACCATCGGGGCGCGTATCAGATAAAGCGGACGTGACGCTGGCGGCACCGAGAGGCGCCACAGCTTCCCCGGTATTTGTCGCGACTCTGCTCTGGGATGGCCGTTGTGCTGAAACCGGTGCCTGGTGATCGCCGAGAGCTCCTCTCGTAAGACCCGTTTGTCTGCTCTCCAGACCCGCCGGCGCTCAGTCACAGGTGACCGGGCCGCGGGCGCAGGTACGTGTCAGCCAGAGGGATCACGCATCACGCATCACGCCTTCCCCCGGTTTTCGCTTGGGACGGCCCATCGTCGGCGCGCGCGTCGCCTTCCCGCAGAGCCCGCAGCATCGCTGGCCGGCCGGCGAAGAGCGGCGGTCGAGCACGCGAGCAGTGGGCCTCGAAAGAACAAAAGCCCTACGACGGCGCTTCGTACCGCTGCCTAGCGCAGTTGACCGGAAGGCCAGCAGCTCCACAGCGGCCGCTAGCAGCCCTCTTCGCGGCGACGCAGTGGAGTTTTTCTCGTTTCTTGCATGCCACATGCTCCTGCAGCCCTTCGCTCGATCCACACAACGGTGGTTCACACACCGGTTTTGCGCGGACGCATTCCACAGCTCCACCGGCGGTCCAGAACTTTGTGCTTTTCGCTGCCAGAACTGCAACGGCGCCCGGCCGGCGGTTCTCTGCGTGCACGACACAATAGCCGGCCACCTGGGTCGTCGGCGGACAGCGGGCCACGTCCACGCGCACCTACCCGCTGCTCCTTCGCTCCCAGTCTTCTTTCTTTTCCCCGGTGAGCGGATGGTTGGTAATAGGGGCAGTCTGAGTCTGACTGGGATTGGACTGCGACGGGGGTAGCCGTGATTGTGGCTCACCGCGTGATAGGCCCGCTGGGCGCTGGCTGGACGGTGGGATGCGGAGATCTGACGCCAAGGGGCAGGAGCTGAGGCTTGGCCCGGAGCGGGTGGGCTTGGCGGGTGCGCGCTTCGGCGAGCTGTGGCGCTCGCGACGCCGGATGGGGCGGTGTCCCATTGGTGTTGATGGCTATCGACGGTGCAGCCACGCGGCAAGCGAAAATCACATGGCAGCGATGACTGTCCAGCGCGGCGCGGTGCACCCTTGGCCGCCCTACGTGTGCGACGTCCAGCAGCAACTGGGTGCTGACGCAAAGCGCCGCGGTGCAGCGTCGTGCAGGCTGCAGCTGCCGTGTCGCGCCTGCTCGTCAGAGGCTGGCCATGAGTTTCCGCAGCGACTCAGGTGAGGTGATCTGAGTTGGCAGATCGACTGATGACTGTGATGAGGAGCGGCCAGAACCTCGCTGTTGGGCCGCGCATCGTATCCCTATTCATAGCCAGCAATAAAGTCCAGATAGGGTGCACAGAAGCAAAAAGAAGCGGCGGGAGCGCGTTCGTGTCACACCGCGCGCCCGGGTGCTCAAAGGCTCCTGGCCGCTGAGCGAGTCGTCGCAGCGCCGACTCGCTTCCTTGCCTCTCCTCCCGCGCATCCCCGAGCCGCCGCACCTTGCTAGCTCCGCCCCGCTAGTCGCAGGTGCGCCGGCGGCAGGTCTGCGTGACGACGATGATGGGTGATGATGATAGAACAATGAAATGCGCATCCCCGGTCCCGCGCACGGCAGCGCGCTCGCACAGGGCTGGCGCTGGCGCGCCGTCGGGCAGCAGGGCTGGCCAGCAGCTGGCCGGCTCGCGGCGCGTGTTTCATTCGCGACCTTGATTGCTGTTCCACCGTCGCGCTCGCGGTGGAGCCACGGGCTTCAGAGTTTTAATGCTTTTGCAGATGATCGCGCTGGCGGGCAGCAGGCGAACAAGAGACCGGCCCCCCGGTCGCCACCAGACTGCCGCATGCAGATTCGCACAGCGGTGCTGTGTTTAGCCCGGCTGGCAGCAGTGATGGACAGAGTCAGGAGCAGGGATGCAGTGAGCGACAGCAACGGCGCAAGCTGATCCCGCTGGCGAACGCGCGTAGTGGTTCGTTTCGCAGCGCTGCTGGACGGCGCGCCGATCATGGATTTATGCGGCGGCGGCGGATGAGACAGGCTTCCGGCCAGCGCTCATCTCGCATGGGGCAGCTGTTTCATCTCGTTAAGGCTATCGCGAGCCCAACCCACCCCGGCGCGCACGTTGTGGTGGCAGCTGGAGGAGGAGCAGGGGCGGTGCAGCGGTCAGGGATCCGACAGAGTGGGCTGGGAACCATCGCTGCACAAGCGGACGCCATTCCAGCAGCGGCCTAAGCTTCCTGCCCTGGCCGCACGGCCCCAAGCCCTGCACACCTAATCCGCCGGCTGCCTGCAGCATGGATAAATAAAGACCACCGCCGCCCGCCAGCACTCCCTCCGCTGGGAACGGTAGATCTTGGCTGCCAGTGCAACAGACCACCAGCATCAATCCGCCCCTCGTCTCCAAGCCCTGCCCCCATCCGCGCCCGCCGTTCGCCCACGTGCCTGCGCACATTCCCCAGCTCGTCGACGCTGCCTGCGTGCCACTGCGTATTCTGTGCAACGCGAGCCACGCACGACAAGCTTCGAAAGATCTGCTTCCTGCGCGCCTCGCCTGCTCGTCGAAACATCGAAACACCACCCGTCGCACCTCGGAACCCTTGACGTCAGCCTTACCTCGGCGGCCTCACGCTTCCGTCGCCAGATCGGCTTGACCGGCCAGCTGCTGCGCCTCCTACAGCCCGCGCCAGTCACCGCGGCCCCCCAACGTCCGCAGAGGCGAACCTAGCCCGCCACTATAACTGCTCTCTCCCCGCCATCTCAGGCCCAGCACCTCCACACCCCACCTCGCCACCTCCCACAATGTGTGTCGCCGAGCTCAACGTCTCCGTCCTGCCCTGCCGGCATCGCTGGTACCACCTCCTGCGGCCCTGCTCGCCCACCACGAACCTCAGCAACTGCCCGAACAAGCTCGGCATCGAGGGTTGGGAGACCAAGTGCGACTTCTGCCCCTACTGCTCAGCTTGGAACCTCTCCAACACCGACTTCCGCCTCGTTGGCAATGACCGCAGCCCGTCCGTTGGCGGTCTGTCGCGCTCGCCCTCAGTAAACTACGGCTCTACCACAACCCTCACAACCGCCCGTCGCGACAGCCGCCGCGCCTCTCTCTCTCGCACCGACAGCGCCTCCAGCATTCCTGCATTGGGCTTGAGCGTCGTCGAGAAGACTGGGGAGAAGAACAGGGCCATCAGCGCCCGTCTCGACGCCTACCTTGGAAAGAACCCCGAGCGCAAATACAGCAACTCAGACGGCGAAACCACCGATGGCGAGGAGTCACGCTCTATCCACGGCGGATCCATCCACGGATCTGTCCATGGAAGGGCCCCTTCGACCGACGGCAGTGACATCATGTCCAGGGCTGATGCGCAAATCACCAGCGGCACCGCCGCCGCCACCACCACCACCGACAAGAAGGACAAGAGCCTCCTCAAGAAGGGCTGGAAGAACAGCAAGAGGTTTAGCAAGGGCATCTTCAAGTGAAGCCCTGGACTCTGATCACGAGTCGAGTTCACAATTCTGCTGCCTGGCTACCTAGCTTCGCGTCAGCACAGCCTGATCGGCAAGGCGCGAAATCGCTTCGCCACTGTACCATACAGGGACCTCGGGTGTCGTCACCTGCCCTCCGGGCACACCGAATCATCGCTTCGAGTTCTCCTCTCATGCCCTCCGTCGGCGTCTATCGGTTCATGGATCCTTGAATAGGCTTCCAGCTCTACGCCACTCTTACGACTTCGGTGCCCTTCACTTCTTCTCTCTGCCACAATTTGCCTTGATTTGTTGCACCTCTGTGCAAAGCGAAGAATGACGGGGATTTGCATTACTACACACTTTTTTTTTTTTTCTCATTTCAGGCTTGGGTTTGGGTTCCGGTCACTTGGTTTGGCGGAATGGGTCATGGCAAAAACGGTTAGGGGACAAAAGGATCAGGCGACGATTGCTTGATGCGCATTTGCTTTTCGGACTTGGGCTTGTTTCGCATTCTGTTTGCTATTTCGGACTATGGGGTAAAAAAGGGAGTCGTCGTTTCGGCGCATGTTACGGAAACGGGGCGAGAAACATGCGGGTGGGTAGTGGGAAACGGTCGGGCGGTACAACACGGCCGGCTATTAGTATTACTTTTTTCTTGTGTGTTGTTTCTTTACTAGTCTACACCTCTCATGATACCCAACAGACCGGCTCTGGCTGTCTGGATCAATCAGAATCGTCTGGTTTTTTCAACCTAACATCCACATCTCACCTCATCCAATGCATTTAACACGTGTCTGGGTTATCGGTATGCAAGTCGACCGCGGTTGCGAAGCTTCGCTCGCGTCAGATATGCTTTCTGACTTTTTTCTTTTGCATTCCTGCATCCCGCCCGAAGATGGCGAGCGCAGATCAGCGATAGAGTTTGCGGCAGCAGCAGAACGTCGACTGTCCCCAAACACTTCTCAGACGGAGAACACAGATAGGAGGAGTGGATCGGCCTCCTGTGCTGGGGTGGGGGCTGGCAGGTGCGATCGCACTCTCCCCAGAAGGCCATGTGCGCGGTGTACGGGGTACGTGGCTACCAACATCGATCCATCCGGACGGTGTGCTCGATGCGGCAACCTGGGCGCACCGCCAGCTCAGGCCACACCTTGTCTGTTCCTTGGCCCCATCACGCCCACCGTCCGGCCGGGACAGGCGAGCGAGAAGGCAAACGTGGCAGTGCCAGCCAGCCAGCCTCAGCCCTCTGCTGTCCGGCTGCCGGACGGCACGCCGGTCGGACCTTTACCGTATTCACGAAGCCGGCCGGAAGGAGTTAAGGTTTATTTCGGCGTCTTCCTTTTCGTCAGCAGCCAGAATGGTGTGCGTCGATGCTGCAGAGGACATGCAAGGCAGACCGCCACACCACCACCGCAACCCGGCACGCCGTCGGACAGCTCGGTGCTGCCGAGGGACTCCGGGCGCCGCGGGACGGATTCATCAGCACTGTAATCACGCAGCTTATTTGATTCCAATCCGCTCCATGCCCGATTTGAAACATGCTTAGCAATTCCCGAGCGGGTGGCAATCATCATCAAACAGCGCCGACGACGGCGTCGTCAAACGATGACGCTTGGACTGCACGTTGCGAGGTGTACGAATTGTTTTACTTTTTTGGCTGAGGCAGCGTGCCGGGGCAAAGCTTGGAAGCTTGGATGCTCCGTACGTCATGTACTCTGCCTTATCGACAGGGATCGCCGACGCACGACGACGTCGCGTGCACCTGCGCGGCATGTAGCCCTCGCGCGCGCTTCTCGACCACGGAGGCAAACCGGAGAGCGCACGACTGCCCGCGCGGACGCCGCGGACAGGCGGGGCTAGTGGGCTGCTGCTGGTCGGCGAGGCCAGCCAGCCAGCCAGCCAGCCATTGAATGTCAACCACCCAGCGCCGCCTGCGGTGGCGGAGCACGCAGCCTGTGGCTCCTAGAGTATTTTGGCGGGCCGGCCACGGCCACGGCCACGGCCACGGCCACGACCAAACGTATGCGCCGACGCAAGTCCCGCTCCGCACGCGTCGAAGACTCACCCGCGGCCTAGTTCTCAGGCTGGAAGCGTGACGCTGCCGCTCTCACTCGCCCTCTCTATCGGAGGGCCAACAAAAAAAAAATAAAAAAGATCGGGGTCCCCTGACCGCGCGGTGGCACTAACTGCACGCGGCAAGAAAGTCGCCGGGCAGCGTCCCAGCGTCGTCGACCGCACCCCTGGGCTGCCGCACCGATTACTGCTTTTTCAGAAACTGGGCCGGACGGCGCCTGCCTGCACATCCCCCGCCTTGCAATCTGAGCGGCCATCACTCCACCACCGGCCGGCGCCTTTTTCGTTTAGTGCGGAGCGGGTGCGGGCGCGGAGCCGCCGAACCGGGCCCCCGCCGAAATGAGAAGACCGAGGTGCCAGGCTATCGCCGGGCCCCTTCCGGCACTCCGCTCGTCGGGCGGTCGTTTGGAAACTTGCCGCGCGCGCGAGTCGAGGCGGGGGCGTCGTCGGGTCTGCCGCGTGCGAGCGGTGTGAGGGCGCTGGCTGGACGTGCTTTGTCGTCGACGTCGATGGAAGCGAGGCGAGCCGTGACATGCGGAGGGCAGGCCCTGGACCCAGTCGGTCGAGGGGGTGGTGGATGGCAGCAACGACGCCACGACCTCGTTCGCACGTATGTGCGAGACCGTGCGGCGCGTCTTGTGGGACCTTGTCGCATCCGACGGGCTGCCGCAGACACCCCCAGGTGCTGGAGTCGCGGCGCTGGAGCCTCACCTCTCCTTTCCCGACCACTCTCTCCTTCCCTCGGCCGCCCGCCCCGGCTTTCTCGCCGTGTCGCCCGCCAGAGCGAAGGAGCGCGCGACACCACGCGCTCGTGCAGATCCGCCGACCATCGCACCCCAAGCGTCGCGTCGAGAAACAGACAGTCACGTCAGGTCGGAAGCCTTTCTCTCCCCCGTGCCGTCGCCTGACGATCAGCACCAACAGCGCCTGTGCGCCCACCACGCGCGCGCCTGATCCAACCCACCCCCGCCTCGGCCGTACCTGAGCCTAGGTAGCCAAACCATCCCCAGCCCGACAGGCCAACCCGGTCATCCAGCCGCGCGCCTGGTCCTCCCACGCTACTACCGCAACGCCTCCAGCCTCCACAAAACAACCGTGCCAGAACGACCAGCCCATCCGTTCCCCCCAACCACTCCGTCTGCTCCTTACGACTAGCCCTGGCGCCCCCCACCCCGCCGGCCGGCCGCAACCAAGCGGTATGCAGCTTTCGTCGATTGCTTTTGCGGGCGCCGCGTCGCCTGGCCAGCCTCAGCCACCGCTAACCCCCCTCCATCTCCACCCCCTGACCACGCGCTTCGCGCAAATTTCCGCCCGCCCGCCCCGCCCCGTCCGCCCCGCGGTTTCCGCTCCGCCCCGATCGATGAGCGGGGGGCCGTGGTTGGTTGGTCGGTCGCTTCGCGCCGTCGTTGGGCTGGCGGCGCGGGAGGGCTGGGGTGTGGTTCCGGCCTGGCTGTGAGGGGTGGGTGTGTTTGCGGGTGGTGGAGGGATTGCGGTGGTGGTGGGTTGGTGCCGTTGGCGGGTGCAGTTGAGGTGAGGGGCAAGTGGTGACCTGAGAAGCGTAGTGATTGTGTACATACGGTGAGCGTGTTTCTGTGCTGCTTCCTGTTTGTGGGTCACAGCAAGAGCACATAAAAAACCGATAATGATGGCTGTTGTGGCCACCTCTGCGCTTTCTAAAACGGCCAAAATGAGATTCTCACTGTGTGATTTGGTTGTCGTCGGAACAGCTGGGGTGCAAGTTTTTTGGATAATTTTCGAGCTGGCGGACCAAACGATTGCTAAGCGGTGTCCTCGATATGTACGGCCGACAGGAAATGTTAAACTGCCTGCACGGTAGTGAAGTAGCACTTTGACAGGGCTCTGGATCGGCTTATGCTCCAGCACCACTTCGAATCCGACTGGCCCAATGGTTGAGTATACTCTGTGACGAGGAAAATTCTGAAAAGAAAATTGACGGGAAGAGCAAAAGAAACCGGCCAGCGGTGTTTATTTACCAGGTGACCAGGAAGAAAGCAGCTCTGGCAGCTGGTTTACTGATTGATCGCTACCCACCCTGCTTTGTCGGTGGAGAAACCTCGGTCTCCTCTTTGGGTAGTAGACCTATGGACTTACTGAGATCAAGTGTTAGCAGTTCTTCAAGTGTAAGTTTGTGGGCATACCACTTGGCCACTTGGCCGGTTGTTTGTTGCTTGTTTTTCGGTGGATGCCCGTGGGCGAAAGTCAAGGTAGCTGAAAAGGTTCGTGAACCCAAGACTGGCATCACTTGGGATGGAGCGTAGACGCTGAACTGATTGTGGCAATGGGCAAGCTCACCCCCAGCACTCGCAAACCTCCTTCCCCTCAGCATATTACATCGCGTACCACCACGAGGTATATTTTGAGCTTTGTTAGAGGTCGCCGTCTTGTGTGCGCCGATCTGGCCCTATGATCCCGTCTCTTGTGTATTGTTGTCTCTAGCAAGAACAGTCCTTCTCGCCCATCTCTTCTGTCGTCATAGATGGCCCTCAGATCATGCATAGACCCGTCCCGTTCCAATGATCGGATTCAACACGGCCACCGCGCGTTCATACACTGTAAACAAGATGCCGCCGCTGAATATCGTCCTCCCCAGCCTCATCACCGTCCCCCTCCAAAACCCCCTCAACCCACCATCCGCCCAAAGACTCCTCACCGCGTCAGCCGTCGACTCCCCCCTCGCACTCTGGCACCTCGTCTTGATCGTATCAAACGGCTGCGTCGCATACGTCGTAACAATCCCAGCCACGCTCCCGTTCGCGAAATTCACCACCGTCGTCTGCTCCACCCCCCTCACCCGCTCGTATCCCTTCAAGATATCATACGACCCCATCCGCACCGCCGTCGCGCTCGCCTGCTTCATCGTCGTCCCCGCAAACCCGCGATACAGCCCCCTCACCACCCCGTCCTCGCGCACCGTCGCCCGCACCGCCGCGCCCATCGACCCGCCGAACCGCCGCTCGCCCCGCGCGTCGTCGATCAGCGCCGTCTTGATGCGCTCCGTCGGCGTGACCGCGCACACCGACGCCACCACGCCCGCGCTCATGCCCGCGCCCAGGCTGCGCAGCGGCGTCAGCGCCCCGGTCTCCCTGTCCGCGAAGCTGTTCTTGATCACGTCGAACGAGAGGAAGCGCACGCCGTCCTTGCCGACCGAGCCGACGACCAGGCTGGTGCAGCCGGCGTAGAGCGCGCGCCCGCCCTCGGCGCGGATGACGTCGCGGATGACGAGGAAGGGGTTGGGGCCGCGGCGGTGGGGTGTGGGTGGGGGGGCGGTGGAGGCGGTGGAGGCGGTGGAGGTGGTGGAAGAGGTTGATGACGTCGGGTTTATCGATAGCGTGCACGCCGGCTGGTGTTGATCGAGAGTCCTGGGTAGCTCTGTGACGTCACCAGCAAGCTTCAATCTTGATAGCACGGTGATGCCTGCGAATATTTTCTCCGGTGAGCATGAGCGGAGTAGAGCGCAGCTTGTTGGCGGGAAATAAAGCTTTAAAGAGCAGCCCGCACCACCTGTCAACTGCCGCGCCTCTCTCTTTGGAACTAAATGATGTTCTACACGGCTTCTCCTATTGATTGCCTTCTTTGGGATACTAGTAATTGAGGTACATCAGCCTTGTCTCGTAATTAGGCACTCGTGCTATACCAGGATTGCGGGGCATTCGATATAAATGCAATTATATGCGCCAAGGTCCTCGAAAATGTGTTTCCTTCCGAAGTCTTTGAGTAAGATCGTAGTGTTCAGACACGTCTATGGAGAGCTTTCTTGACTTACTTCCACTCTTTCGTTCGTCGCGTCTCCACCATCTGATGGGGATGGCCTGAGAAGCGCTGTGTACACTGATGTCGTATGCGCTTTGGGAGACATGATCCGGGATTGGAAAAGGTTCATCGGCATGGATTGTGGTTGAAGGCTCGAGGGTTTCTTTCTTTGCGCCTTGTGATCAGGGTTCTCATCAGACCAACACAATTCTCAAATCATCAATGCAAGCCAAGATGACAATAGCCGTTCTTAAGTTTTGCTCAGTCATTTCGGGTATTTCAGTGGCAATTGTGCATTTTGCAAATCAACTCAGCATATCCAATCTTGTGTGCCCTACATTCAAGAAACCAAGCCTCCTCTCCTCCACCCTCTCTCCCCAGCCTCGAGAAGTTCGTCACTGAGAGCAGTTCGGATCCGGACACCCCCCATCATCCTCCCCACTCGCCGCCACCCCCACGACCTGCGGATTCATATTGTAAATGCAATCCGGACACCCCTCGCTCACGCACCTCCCGCCCGCCGCCACGCCCACCGTCTCCCCACTCCCATCCCGCACCTCCAGCCTCTGCACCCCCGCCCTCAACCCCTCCACGCTGCCATAATTCAGCCCCGCCGCCACCTCCACGCTCCCGACCTCCTGCCCCCCGCTCACCAACCTCACCGTCCACCCCTCCACCCCACTCGGCGCCACCACCGCCCAGCTCAGCACGTCCGCCCCGCTGCCCCACCCGTCCGGTTTCGCGTACACGCCGCCGTTGCCCTCGAGCGGGCACGTCGTCGCCTGCAGCATCGTCTTGTACCACAGCGCGCCCGTCGCCGCCGCGTCGCCGACCGGCCGCATCGCCGCCGCGCTGCTGGCGTTGCTGCGGAAGGCCGCCGCGAAGGACGCGACGAGCGGCTGCCAGCCCGCGTGCGGCGCGACGGATTGCGTGGCGTAGCGGGCTGGGTCGGCGTCGGTGTTTTGCTCCGGCCAGAGGGAGCCGATGTAGTGCGATTCGGGGCCGTCGTTCTGGGCGGGGGTGGGGTTAGTTTTTGGGGGGCTTGGGGGGTTGGGGAGGGGGGGGTGGAAGGGGGAGGAACGGACCCATGTGACTATTTCGGCGAATTCAGGGGAGGGCGTCATGGAGAGGACGTTGGAGATGCGTTCGGGGAGGTTGAGGTCGCCGGCGCGGTAGAGGTTGGTGTTGTACTTGGTTGGGCGCTGCGGTTAGTGGCGGGTGGGAGGGCTCAGGTGTCGGGCGCGGGACTCACGGCGTCTTTGTACTGCAGCGGGCTGAGGCCGATCATGTAGTCCTTGCCTCTCTGCTCTGCCCCGATGGCTACTGTCTCGTCTGGACCCGTGTCGCCGGGGAAGGCGCCGCCGAGGCCGTTGCGCTCTGGCCACATGGCTTCCCAGCTGAAGAGCCCGTCGACCACACCGCCCCAGTAGGACCACCAGCCGTCGGCGGCGTCGTAGTAGCCCTGTGTACCGTCGAAGTCGGGGACGAAGTAGACCTTGTTATTGAACACGGTGCCGCGCCAATCGTCCCAGGTCTCGTTGGTTTGACCGCCGTCGCCGAAGGTGCTGACGAATGGGTAGGAGTTGGGGCCGAGGGCGTAGGCTGCGTGGGAGGTGTACTGGGTGAGCAGAGGGGTATAGTCGGAGAGGGAGGCGCCGGCGCCAAGAGAGGCAGAGAGGTCAAGACTGGTAGAGGTGCGTCAGTGTCTGTGATTTTAAGAACATGGAGATATGACCGATGAAGGGGTGGCATGAGATGTTGGGGACAAAGTCGTAGCTTACGAGAAAAGGAGGTGGAAGTCCGGGTGGTTGGATGCGGCGTAGTCAAACATGTACGACAGGGTGTTGGTGACGAAGGACTGACGGGGGTCCCCGATGTTAAGAGCGAAGCCGTCAAGGCCGGCAGCGGCAGCGTCGTCGATATCGGTATGGGCATGCGTTTCGGTGGTGGTGCCGACCTATGTAAATGGGCATGGTGGTTAGTTACTTCTCGTTTGAGTTTTAGCTGCCCTGATGCCCTTAATTGAGGAAGGCCGTATAGGAGATGACGAGCTTGGTAAAGAGGTTACGGAGGGGTATGTGATGCTATTGTGTCAAGATATGAGGGGCTCAGAGGAGGGGAAAGAAGCTGGAGATGACAAGAACATAGAGAAAGGATAAAAGTGAGGAAGGGATGCATTTCTAACAGGGACATACCATGTAATGCGCAAAGACAGCTTTGGCGGCAACGCCATGGGCGAAGTACAAGACCGAAGTGACGACAGCCACCAGGGCTGAACGAAGTTGAAGGCGGCACATCGTTCCAGACGACTGTAAGGCGTAAGTTGATCAAACCTCGATTGAAAGGTTGAGAGGTCTTGCTCGATACCGCGGAACGTACTGCGGGACTCCAGGGCGGTGATATATGAGTTCCACAAAGACAGTGACGTCTCTTAGGACCCGCGTACAGTATGGCCAGCTGACAGGGGCTCTTGAGCCCCTGCGCAGTAGATCCTCCATTCTCGGGCAAACGAGAAGCAAGTGAGCACTCAAAAAAGTGGTGGTCCAGCTCGAAACACCCACTCATCGACCGCCCCGCCCCCGCCCCTGGCCTGCCGTCTCCTTTTCAGAAGTCATGTTGAGGATGTCCTTGCAACTGAATGCAGTTACCTTCTCCTTTCTGCTATAGTCCCGCCCTGACCTGCGCATGCAGATGGCTGACTGACAGCAGAACAGCAGCAGGACAAGCCCGCCGTACGTCCAGCAGACGTCGTCGACGCCGGACTCCATCATGCCCGAGGGACTGCGGAGCAGCAGAGACACGGCTCGGCAGCTGACAGTCCGGACACTTACCCTTCTGAGAAGCTCTCCCCTCTCATCGTGCCCAGAGCGGAAACCGTACAGACAGCATCCTGACCAGTAGCAAAAGGTAAACGGGCGAAGAAAAGCGGTCAGCTGACTTTGCAGAATTCGTGCTTCCGTGCCGGCAGAAACCCCACAAAGACACCTGCGTCAGGGAGGTATTGCCGAACGAATGATGACGGTTCTGCAGTGCTTTGACGGCGGCATTTAGGGCAGGGAACAAGGTGGTTGGTTGAATCAGATGGTGAGCGCCACAGCGGTGCAAGGGAGGAGCATCCACATCACGGTCTCAGTCTTCGACGAAAATGACGGCCCTGGCCACGCGTCCAGTCTTTCATTTCCCCCTTACTATTGCCGGTGCTGAGAGAACTCCACCAGTACAAGATGGATATGTCTCCGAAGGCGATATGTGGTCGAGCGTGTTGTATATATTTGCGGAGACAACAATTAGAACACTGGCAAACGAAGAGCCGACCCCCAAGGACACGCAAAATGATGAGGCCCACAATCCGACAACGGCGTCAGCTGGCACTCTGTCTGAAACGCAAAAGCCAGCCGCGCACCCACGACCTGCCGAGAGACACGGCTAGTCGGCCCGTGACCGAAGACGCTACACTCCCGACCAGTCGGAGATTTTCTTCACCGCTGTCACGGTAGCATGTCCGCTGGCCGAGCAACCGCTGGCTGACCCGTGGCCGATAGTGCCAGCGTGCGGTCTGCCGTGCTCACGCGATCACGTCTTTCAGCATGGGAGGGGAGGGTTCGGTGTGCGTTCGATGGGGCTGGGCGATGGGCGAGAACATCGGATGGGGCGTTGACTTCCCATACCGCCTTTGAGAGAGCTGCACTGCTTGCATGGGAGAGAGTCAGGCCGACATGCCAGCTTCTCTTTAGGGAGGTATGGCATCGGTGTCGTCGGCGGAGACCCGAGGTGGCCGGTGAAGGGAAAGAGATGGATGAGCTTGGGAGCCGATTGGGCAGTGGTGCAGATGATTGAGAAATAAGTAACGTGTGCAGAGTGCAGGTCACGGCACAAGGGACGGGATAGGGCTGACATTAGCTGGGCTGTTCATTGGGCTTAGAAGGCCAGCGGGGGTTCGATGGACGGGTGAAAGGATAAATAAAAGTGACTTGCGAGAGACTTCACGAGCAGAACCTTATGGGGGTATGGAGGACATATACTGGATTCTGTACAGCTGTAATGGGCAGCTGGACAGTGCTTAGATGATACTATACCACAGGGTGGCGAATAGGAGGCCATTCACCCTGGCCTTCCTAGCTCGGATATGTTCCAAATCTCAGAGAACCTCACAACGATAGGCAGTAGAGTGACCCGGCATCCACGTACCAGCCGTAGGCCCGCCGACCAGACACTCTCGATCGGCTCGGACCGAACCGCCTCCACGCACACCATTGGCCAGGCAGGCACGAACAAGTGTCGGCACCTCTGAGGCAAGGTGGGGTTGTAAGGTAATAGCATAGTGTTGCACTCCGCCTTACAGGCTCTTTTTCCGGCACGTGTTGCTTACGCCTGTTCTGGCAGAATAGGTGCATCCGGCCTATAAGAGCCGTGAGCGCAGGGCCAGACTTGACCTACAAGACGGCGGCTCGCTGTTTCGGGAAGCACGTAGCGTCCGTGCAGGGATGCTTATACTACGCTGCGCAGGGATATGGCATCCGGCGCGTGCTGCATGCCACCACTTCAGCAAGCGTCTGCTACCTCTCGCTTGCCACGCCGCAGGGTGGAGCACTGCTGAGCCAAAGACGGTTCACCACGCCTGCGCATGTCTCACCCTGGTTCTTCGTGTTCTTTCCTCTCGACCCCGCAATATGCGAAGGGGATTCGTCACGCTTATGCGCACCCGGCGTTCCTGCTTGCGCGCACGCCTCGCGGACCGCCATGCGTGACTGCAATCGGGCCTCAGCGAGTAAGTCGCCGACATTCGACAAGCTTAACCCCTAGCCTTCAAAACCTTAACTCTATGCCTATTTCTCCTGTCAGCCTTGTGGCCCTGTTGTCCAAAAAAGGCAGCTCTGTAGAGTCTGCGCAGGAATCCTACACATCGCATTGCGCTATCCAGCATCCATAGCATGTGATACAAACAGTAGGTTGAGCGGAGTTTGCACGTGGAGACCCGAGGGTTCGCGTGATTTTTCGTGTTTTTCCTACCACAAATATATACATGTGTACTTCGTGAATCTTTTTGAGAGTTCGCAGAAGTCGTCAGAATGGTAGACGCCAGTAAAACTTTGAACGCCTACGACACAAGCTTCCCAAGTCGCGAAACACCATCCCCGAGGCTTGTCCGCGCTTCGCTGTCGTGCGGTACAGTCTAGTTCCTTGGTGCGCGGCAGCGGCGGCAAGGCTCGGCGCGTTAGCGCTGACCGGTACCAAACGGACTTTGTGCGCGGGGCATAGAGAGGAGGAGTAGAGCTGATTGGCTCCCCTGCAGTAACGCTCTTTCGACAGCGATACTGAGAGGTTGCTTATGAACCATCTCGTGGAGCGGAAGCCGAGGTGACCGGTCAAGGGTAGTGTCAGCTGAGCGCTCCTGTCGGAACTTCGTTTTCACTCTCTTTTCCCTCCTCCCCGTGTCTCCGCTCCCCTTCGCTCACTCCGTTCTCCAGCCTCACTCCATCTCCTTTCCGCGTGCCTCCCACGCGGCAGATGAGCTCGACAACATTAACAATGTCCTTGAGCTCAGATGCCGAGCCTCACCTCCATTCAGACCCACCCCCTTTAACCTGTCAGCAGGGAAAAAGTGGAGGTTGAAGAAAAAATAACGGCCCTCTGTGCAAAAGTCCCAGAACAACCGCACAGCTGTCAACCCGACTCCTTTCCACAGAAGAGCAACCCCCATAACAAACGGCGCAGCAGCAAGCAACCCCCCGCAAGGGCTCCCAACCGTCATCCCCTACCCGGCAAAAAAAGTCTGCAACACCCCCTCGAACCTGCAGGCCAGCTATCCCTCTTCTCTCCCACGTCGTCGGCGGAAACATCATCCGTTTCAGCACTGGACAACTGGCCGTAACGCACTGGCAGTGGGTCTTGGTGCCCCCCGCCTTTCGCCCTTGTCCCGGAGGAGTGGAGTCGTGGGATGGTTGGTCCAAGGGTCTCCGGTCAGGCCGGCGGGAGGTGGCCACTGCGCCGGGTGTGGCGATCGGGCGCTAAGCCCCATTGAGGGGCGTCATCGCATCATGTCGAAACCACCATTCTGGATGCGTGCGTTCGTCGAGTGGGAGCCTTTGTTGCGTGCGGGTGTGGATAAATCAGGATGCTGGCGGGGTGGAACAACATTTTGCCACAGACGTTCGAGGTTCCGGAGAGGTGGGTTGGGGTTTTGGTCAAAGGGTGGCCGGGAAGGGGGAGAGGGAGGGGAGAGAAGGGTTCAGGTGCGGATGAACATTCTGCCGTGAGTCTTTCTCAAGGAACGGGGAAAAGAAACAGCGAGGACAGAAAGGCGAAAAAATATATTAATCCCGACAGTTCCCCTGTCAAAGAATACACAAAGAATTGAATTAATAGAGGAACCGGTGGTGTCGCAGACTCCAGAAAACGAAAGAGCAGCAGAAGCCGTTGACCCGCGCCTTTGCTTTAGGGGAATTTCTTGATTCTTTCGCGCAAGCCTGGTTGGTGTAGATAGGAAAAAGACAGCGAGTGTAAAGATAAGGGAGAGATGGTGGTAATGTATGTGCAGTTGATGTCCGCAAACAACATCGAGATAACATTTGTACATGGCCATCGTATCTACGTTTCCCAACAACGACCACGAAAACCTCCTGGCCCTTTCCACCTTCCTCGGGTTTTCTCGATAGTGTAAGCTCTCCAGACAACCTGCACCGGGAGCTGGGTCGTTTTGCGTTTGGGTTTCCCGGTCAAGAGAAACCCGGCATTAAGTAGCCAAGACTTGGCGTAGCGCTTTCCCCTTTTTCGGAAGCTGAAATGGACTGGTCAAGGGAAATGTAGGCTACAGCGGATGCCAAGAGATGAGGGTATAGATTAGGAAAAGGTGTGGGTGGAGGGTACCAGGTATGAGGGCGTGGGTTTTATGCAATTCCGCACTAGAACAAAGCAGCAGTAACAGTCTGGACCTTTCAGTGCTAGAGTCGCTCCGAGGGTATAATGAGAATCCAAAATCAGAAGGGCAAAAACAAGATTAGAGAAATATGGGAGCTCCGCGTTTCCGCGCGCAGCTGCCGTAGTTGCCGGGGTGTGGGTGATTACGCCTTCCTTTCCAATCTCGATCTATTCCAACAACAAGCGAGGCGTCCCAAGCCGACAGCATGGTCCGGCTACTTGATGTTCTTGAACAAGTCGTCCGCGCCAAGCGATCCGTCATTGAGCTCGGTGCCCAATTTCTTGAACTCCGGCAGCTTGGGCGGGGGCGGGCCCTTCTTCTGAGGCTTCTCTTCCTCAATGGCGCTGCCGTTCGCGAACTCGCCGCTCTCGGGAAGGCTTCCAAAGCCAAACATTGTGCTCGCACGCTTGTTGAACCAGCTCCCACTCTTCCTGCGCTCGCGCGCGCCCGGGCGCGGGGCGGGGCCGGCGTTTGCTGAGGCGGAGCTCTGCGGGCTTTGCGGGCGGCCGTTGCGCAGGCTGTCGGACGACGAGGCGGAACGGAAGCCCAGGAAACGGCGCACGGACGAGGGTCGCTTGCTGCCAGACACGCTCTCGGTGGTCGGGGTCGGGCTCAAGGGGTTTTTCGAGCCGGGCGAGCCGGGCTTGGTGTTGGCGGTGGCAACGCTCTCGGTGCGGCCACGGTGGTTGGCGTGGCCATTGGCGTCGGATCTGTCGTTTGCGTGGTCCATGGGGTCGGTGGGCGGGGGGTCATTCGGTGAGGTGGGATGCGACGAGAGCGGACCGCCGCCGGGTGTGGGTGGGCGGCCTGGTGTGGCGGGCGGGGATTCAAGCGGGGCGGGGATGTCGGTCCCAGCAGTGAGGGAGAACTCGATGGGCTTGATCTCGAGGGGGATGAAGGAGGGCTTATTAGTGTTCGAGGGCGCCATGCTGGGGACTGGGACGCGGCAGGGTGCGGTGTTCCAGAAGCTGCTTGGTGTGGAATGCGAGGAGCGCCCGGCCAACGGCGTGGAATGACGGCACAGTGATGCGAGGATGCGGCGCAAAGGAGCGGTCGAGGGTCGAAGAGCGCCTGGAGACCCTGATCTGCTGGGTGGGAGGCTGGTGTGATTTGCGCGTTGCGGGGACGGTCCCAGACAGGGGAAGCTAGTCGTGGGCGCGTGAGAGCGAGCGTGCAGCCGCGGACCTGGAGCGAGTGGAGGGCACTGGGAGCTGGCTGAGGGCGGCGCCAATGACGGCGGAGGGGAGGAGGGGAGGTTCACGCGAGCCGGCGCCTGGTCTGGGAGGAACGCGGGACTTGGGTGGTGATGGCGTCGGACGGGCGTGGTGAAGGGAGAGCGAGCCGTGGGCAGCCCGGCGCAGCCAAGGAGGCGGCCATGTGCGCCTGCGCCTGCGCAGCAGAGAGGCGATGGACCCTGCACCGCCCAAGCGTCGTCCAACGGCGATCGGCTGCGCAAAACCATCGGGCTTTTTTCTGCGCCAGCCTGTTTCAGGCAGCGTGCATCCATGGCCGACGAGCCCGCGCCCAAGAAGATGCGCAGAGACGACGACTGCGCCGGCCGTGAGCGCTTCATGCGCGACGCCCTCGCCATGGCCGAGCTGGCCCTCGCCACCGACGAGACGCCCGTCGGCTGCGTCTTCGTGCACGACGGCCGCGTTATCGGCCGCGGCATGAACGACACGAACCGCTCGCTCAACGGCACGCGTCACGCCGAGTTCGTCGCCCTCTCGCAGATCCTCGCACAGCACCCCGCCAGCATCCTGCGCGAGACCGACCTCTATGTCACCGTCGAGCCCTGCGTGATGTGCGCGTCGGCGCTGCGCCAGTTCGGCATCCGGGCTGTCTATTTTGGCTGCTGGAACGACCGCTTTGGCGGCACTGGCGGCGTCCTGGACGTCCACGAGGAGTACGTGCACGCTGCCCCACTGCCGCTCGGCTGAACAATGCCTGACAGAAAAAGCCCGAGTGTCGACAAGCCGTACCCTGTCCACGGCGGCATCTTCAGAGAAGAGGCCATCATGCTGCTGCGCAAATTCTACGTCCAGGAAAACGTCAAAGGTAAGCTGTCGCCGGCAATTGCCCCGCAGCTGCGCGATGCTGATGGAGACGCAGCTCCCGAGCCCAAGCAGAAGGGCACGCGCGAGCTAAAGACGGAGATGGAGCCATTGGCTGTGAGCAAGGGGTGATCAGGGCCGCAATGATGGAGCTTAGATATACCCCGGATAATTGTACAGTATCGGAAACAGATCCAACGCCGACTCGAAATGCTTGAGTGATCCAGCGCCAACGCCATGCTATACCGTGCCATGCCCGCTGGAGGACTGAGAGTGCAGACGCCTAGAGCTTTCCGTCATGCTCGCCAGGCAGTCTCTTGACGCGCTTCTGCTCCCAGTCGTCGAGATCCTTTGCTGCCAGTCTCTGTCGCAAGCCCCTGTCAGCACCGATACAGCCTGGCGAAAGCTTGTCGCGCGAAATTGGAAGGACTCACGTAGTACTCCTCCTTCATGTCCACTTTCCTGCGGTTCTTGCCAATGCCCAGCTCCTCCTCTCTCGTCATTTGTCGGACCTTGCGGTCGTGTCGCTCGTAACGCAGAGCCGTCGCAGGCGTCAGGAAAAAGCTTCCGGCAACCATTGTGGCGATGAAAGGCAGGCCGAAGAGGAGAAACGGATGCCTCTGCATTTGCACCCGGTATTTCGCGGCGAAGGTATTTTGGGCGGCGGACCCGCGGAACTTCTTCGATTGGAAGGACATAGCGGCAGGCGGGCGCGCGGTGTGCAGGGAAAGAGGTCGAGGCGTGAGAGCGGCTTGCGTGAGGTGACCGTGGGGCGCGACGTCTGGTGAATGGGGGAAGGATGATTTGCGTCCGTCCGGATCGCCGTTGCAGCGAGCATGGCCATGATGCGCGCCGCCAGCCGCTGCCGCCGGCCATCACGCGTTGCAGCCCCGATAAGCGGCTTATCGCCATGTGACCGCGTGATTGCTTGTCGCGCGTCAAATCCATTGCCGTTTCTCTCGCTGCCTCTCCCACCGCATCCCCACTGCCACGACATGGCACGTCCTCCGGCCTAACGCCGCCACCACCAGCATGGCCCGAAGAGCCGGAGAAGCAGCTCAGCGCGGCCCTGCGGCCGGTGTGCCAGCCTGGAGCAACGGTGTTCCGCCGTCTACCATCGCCGCTCAGATCGTCAACAACCACTCGCGTGCCAACGAGACACAGGAGCCGCAGAACAACGCGCTCTTCGGTCAACTTCTGCAAGAGTTCCTAACAGATCAATCTGCCGAAGCACCGGACGTGCGACTGAATCTGCAGCTCGTTTCTGTTGTCGTGGAGGCTGGCTTCAATGCTCTTCTCAAAGAGAACCCATTTGGCCGGGACGTGCTGCTCTCCCAGGCCAAAGACGGTATCTCCGTGATCCGTATCACCATAGAGCGGAACCCAGAGCTTTTATTCTATCAAGATCCAGAGAAGAAAGACTCTGCCAGCCAGCCGCCTCTTGTCGCGAGGCTTTTGCCGACCCTGTTCTCTCTTTTATCTCGTCCGTCCCTTGAACTACTACACGCAGACTTGCGAGACTTGCTCTACTCCTCTTTGCAGGCTCTTCTTGCACATCGGAGCACCTGGGAAAATGCAAATGTCTTGATTGAGACATATCAAGCATCCATCATTGGTTTGCCCGCCTAGATTCACACTCGCGTCAAATGCTGACATCACCAATAGACATCATCACATCTCTGGAGAGCCACAATCCCCGCCCGTCTGCAAGTACTTCGTTCAAAGTCTCGCTACCTCCCCCCAATCTCGTTGTGCGAATGCTTCCTGGTGGACAACAGCTCGTGGCAGTCCCTCAAAACTGCCAGATGGAGGTAACTAGCCTTTGGCAGGCCATCGACCTGGCCTTGGCGCTCCTCAGCCCTATCTGCAAACACCTGGACTCTCCCTCATGCACATTCATTGCTGGCGCACTGCGGGCTGCTACGCCTGACTGGGTTGCGGACTGCCTTGACCGCTTGTGGGAATGTTGTGGGCGTTTGAAACTTCTCCAGAAATCCCAGAAAGAGCATGCCGACCTTCTATTATTCTCTTTCCTTTCTATTCTAAAAAGCTTTGCTTCCCAGGCTGCTGGGACACAGACCGGAGTTGTCCTTGCCCCCAGGATACCTACGGTTTTCTACGAGACGCTGTCGGATATTACTGAGCATATCTACCGATACTCCTCATCTTCTGCCGTCCAGCTCGAACTTTCCCATGTTCTTCTCGTGACTCTCTCGTTGGATCAATCCACTAGGGATGGGGAGCTCATTATGCTGCAGCATAATGCGTTGGCCAGCAGTCTTCGCGGTGAACTGCTCATACCGACGCTTGAATCAGTTGCTCAGGATGAGTCTCAATTTGTGCAACTTCAGAAAGATTTAAGGGTAAGCTCACCTCCATTGTAATACCAATTTTTCCCGCTGACCTTGTGCGATAGAGCGCCATTGCCCTTAGCATCAAGCGCCATAGTACGCAGGGCAATGGCCAGCCGGAATCTCAATTCACCCTTCGAACACAGTCGTTCCGTGAAGCAACCGGTCTCGAAGATCCCCAACTGCTGGATAGGTTTTCAGCTTTACTGCTAGAAACGCCGCAAGACGAATTTCCCGACGATGAGAGGCCTCATAAGAAACCACGCCTCGACATATCAGCTCAAGCTCCCCGCCCCATATCTTACTGGGACTATCTGATGGCCAATGCCAGCACCTATCTCTCTGGAACGGATCAGTCGAATCTGGAGGAGGTTCAAACCTTAGTGAAGTAAGCGGCTTTCAAACATCGTATGGCAGAGATGCTGACCAAATTTCAGAGAAAATTTTCCGAATTTGTCTGAACGGGACAAATGCATGGTTCTGAGGGCAGTAATGAGGCTTCCGTGTGCTGCAGTGAGCACCTTGGAAGCTACTGTACTCAGTAATGGTGAGGTTGTTAACACCACCTGCGCCGTGTGTGACAGATATGACAACATCATCACTCCTGATCACCGCTATTGGAACAGCGACAGCTCTGATCACTCGTGGAGAGAAGCAATCAAGATTATGGAAGAAATTGTGGGCTTTCCTGACTTTCACCGGTCGAAAGGACCACGGGTCCTGGCCGCCACAGCAATCAGAAACTTGCTAAGCCACGTTAATGACCGCGAAGCGCTGAGACTCACCAAGTCAACACTCGGCCAGTGGTGCATGAAGTCTCTCAAGAGCTCCTTGAGAGAGCTACGCATCGCTGCTGGGTATGTTCACCTTCAAAATCACACTTTAAAGCTGAGCTAACCGATTCCAAGTCTTGCTCTGCCTGTCTTTCTGCATGATGACGTCCCAGAGGCTATTCGCGAAAGAAATCGTTTGGCAGCTCTTGAACATATGCTGCAGATCGCAGACCGAAAGGAACTTGGAGAACAGGAAACACTAATCCTCGCATGGGGTCAAGTGGCGAGGTAAGCACTGATCATGATACGTCCAGCTGCATGCTAACATTAGCACAAGGGTCTGTGGCAATGAAGAACTCCAGATTGCTCTACAACAATTAGTCAATTATCTCGGTCACACGCATCCTATGATCTACGGAGTCGCGTACAACGAGGTAAGCTAGTAATTGACCTGTGATGAAGTAGCACTGACACGAAACAGCTTGCATCCCTTGCCGACGCTTTCAACTGCAAACTCTCGGAGATACTTAAGCCTTACTGGAGAATCATTGGGTTTGAAGTATTCAAGGACATATGTATCCGACCCCAGAAGGCACAACAACTTGCGGACCTTCTTGATATGAGCGTCAACCAACTACTTGAAAAGTCACAGAGGGAGATACTGCCTTACTTTGTGCTGAACAAGAAAAAGGATGTGCTCAAAAGGATTGCAGCCGCGCGGAACACCACGGTGCAAGACGTATGTTTGCAGCCGAAGGAGAACCTTGCTTCAATCTTGGCCGAGCTCTTGATGCATCCTGCGGATGACATTGAAACTTCTGCCACTGCGCTCTTGTGTGCGTCTGTACCTGAGTTTGAGAAGGAAGATTTGTCCAGCTTGATCAAGACACAGCCTGTTCTCATTGCCTGCGAGATTCTCAAGGCTGCAGCTGGGGAAGAGGGCGCAAGAAAGAAGCAGGTCAGTACAACTTACGCAACGCGTCGCTTCATAAAACTAACTTGTCAAGATTCATCAAGCATTCGTCACGTTCGCTATGTTGTGTGACCGTCGACCGGGATTCTCAAGCAGACATACCAAAGAAACCAAAGCATTGGAAAACTTTTTCAAGAACAGCATTCTTGGTATCATGGCAGATTTCTCGTCATTGATCGATGACCTGAAGGACCCGCGGCCCCTATCGGAGAGGAATAGGTGCCTTGGTGCTATCGAGGAGCTCATCAATCTGGCAGGAGCCGATGTCAGGCCTGCATTGCCCCAGGTAATTTACGGAGCCTACCAACTGAGCTTACAGCTGATGCTAACGTCGGCAGATACGCGCATGTCTTCAATCAGCATTTGACGTTCCACAATTATGCAACAAGGCATATTTTGCTTGGTCCGCACTCGTGAAGGCCGTTGACGGAGATGATGTCGGGCCGTTGATTGACCAGACCTTCTCTGTGGTGGTCCGATATTGGGAATCGTTCGTCCCAGAAACCCAGGACAAGGCTGTCGAGACAATCTCCGACATAGTGCGCAGACACAAAGCTCTTCTCCATGACAGAGTTGACATGCTGCCATCGTTGAAGTCAATTCCTGTGTTCAGCAAGACGGAGGCCCAGATCACCAAAATCCGAGAGAAACCTCCGATTAATCAGTTTGCGGCTTTCACTCGGCGCTGCCGGGATGAGAACGCGTCGGTTGTCGCCCAGGCCTTGGAGGAACTTAGATCCTACCTTGAAATACACCAACAATTCGTCCATGAAGCGACTATCAGTCAACATCCAAGTCCCGCGATTGCAGAGCTTTGTCGCGCAATTCTGGATGCCTCTGTCAGATTCACTGAAAGTCACTCGGGAATTACCACTTTGGCCGCCCAATGTCTTGGTGTCATTGGCTGTTTGGACCCCTCGCGAACTGAGACCGTGAGACCACGGCGAGAGATTCTTGTTCTATCAAATTTTAACCGCGCTGATGAGGCCGTCGAGTTTGTCGCTTTCATGTTGGAGTCTGTCCTGGTAAAAGCCTACAATTCGGCCACCAACGCGCAAAACCAAGCTTTTATTGCGTATGTCATGCAAGAAATGCTCAAGTTTTGTAGGTTTGGCAAGGAACTTATTGCCCAGCCCCGCTCATCACAAGGGAGTCCAACCCATCAGCGGTGGATGGAGATTCCTGAGACGATACGGACTACGCTTACGCCTCTGCTGAACTCGAGATACGAAGTGAAGCTGAACGCGAACAGGGCACCGATAGTGGCCCAGAACTACCCGATTTACAAGCCACAAATCACCCACGCAACATGGCTGCGAGAGCTTGTCTTCGATCTACTCCAGCGATCCAAGGGCGACAACGCACAAACGATGTTCCCAGTACTTTCCAGGATCATCAAAAAGCACGACTTGGCTATCGCAACATTTCTATTGCCCTTCACAGTAGTTAATGTCATCCTAGGAGGGACAGAACGGGAGGTCGAGGACATCAGCCAGGAGCTCCTCGTAATTCTGGAAACCGAAATTGAAGGATCAGGACCGAGGGGTGACATTTTGAAGCAGTGTAGTGAGGTATGATATGCTGCTCGAAGTTCCATTCGGCTGTAGCTGACGCGCCCCAGAATGTCTTCCAGGTACTCGACTACATGTCAAAATGGCTGCAAGAGAAGCGTAAGCAGCTTAACGAAGCTCGAGTACTTGCAGCAAGGTCTGGAAGAGAGCCATCTGAGCTTGACGAGGTCGCTGCTATTTCTCATATAAGCAGCATTGAACGTGTTCTTCATTTCATCCCCGCCGAAGTCATCTCCCGACGCGCCGTGGAGTGTGGCTCTTACGCTCGAGCGCTCTTCCATTGGGAGCAGTACGTGCGGCAGAGAAAGGAACAGGCTGAGCTATCGAGTGAACCCATGGATCAAGAGGCCCTCTACCAACATCTTCAGCACATCTACACCCAAATTGACGAGCCGGACGGAATTGAAGGCATATCTGCTCATCTGCAGATTCTTGATCCAGCCCAGCAGGTTTTGGAGCATCGTAGGGCCGGTAGGTGGACCGCAGCACAGAGTTGGTACGAATTGTCTTTGGCCGAAAAGCCAGATGATCCAGAGATTCAGTATCAACTCTTCAATTGTTTGCGGGAGTCCAGTCAATATGGTAAGTCACCGAGACGCCACTTGTTCATTGTTCTAACGCTATCGCAGAATCACTCTTGGCACAAGTAGAAAGCTTCCAGCACTCAACGGGATCATGCACGCCAAAGATTCTTTCCCTTGCAGCAGAGGCTTCTTGGATTACCGGCAAATGGCGAGCGTTAAAAGAACTCATCTCTGCTGCTCCCGCCGATATCCAGGAGTTCAATGTTGGAGTCGGTGAGGCTTTCTTGTCTTTGCGCAACAAGGATAGCGAGGGCTTCACAATGAAGATCAACGAGATAAGGGAGACAATCGCCAAAGGCCTGTCATCTTCAATCACCGCTTCTCTTCAGGCATGTCATGATCCCATGCTGAAGCTACACGTCTTGTACGAAATTGAGGTCATCACTGGAGCAACGCCTGCCTCCCAACTCAATCGCGAGGACCTGCTCAAGATCATGGACCGGCGCCTGGATGTACTCGGAGCCTACACGGCGGAGAAGCAATACGTCCTTGGCCTAAGACGAGCGGCAATGCAGCTCTCCTCAAGAGGTTTCAGCAACACTGACCTCGCATCTTCCTGGCTCACTACTTCCAGACTAGCGCGGAAAGCCAATCAAATCAACACGGCTTTCAATGCGGTCCTTCACGCAACCCGGCTGGGGGAGAGCGAGGCCAAGATCGAACATTCGCGCTTGCTGTGGAAGAGCGGTCACCATAGGCAGGCGATCCAGAATCTCGAAGGCGCAATCGCCGCAAATGTTTTCGCGCCGGAGCAAATCCCAACAGATGTGGCGGACAGCATGACAACGACGAATGAAGAGCAACGGCAACTTGTCAACAAGCTCTCGGCAAAAGCATACCTTCTGAAAGCTAAATGGTTGGATCAATCAGGGCAGTCATCTTCTCAGACCATCATCCAGTGCTATCATACTGCCATCAAACTTTACAGTCGGTGGGAGAAGGGGCACTACTTTCTTGGCAAGCATTACCTCAAGTTGCTGGAATCTGACAAGTCACAAGAGAAGGTTAGTTTCTCGACCAAGTGCGGTGAGCATGCTAGGCTCATCGTTGAGAACTATCTGCGAGGGATCATGTACGGCACCAAGCACCTTTACGAAATAATACCCAAGGTTCTCACGCTATGGCTTGATTTGGGGATGGAAGCTTCGCATGACATTCTTCCAAAAGATTGGGAGAAGAACATACAGCGCTATGAGAGGGAGTAAGTACCAGAACGAGTATTGAAGGTCAATCTTGAGCTAACGGCTTCAAGGGAGAACGTTCCCGTCGTCAGAGCCAGACGGCTGGACATGCTCCACAAGCAAATCCAGAAGTACGTTCTGGAGAGGTTGCCTGCATTCGTCTTCTATACTGCTTTGCCGCAGATGATCACGCGCATCAGCCACCAGCATCCGACGACTTACGATATTCTCTCCAAGATCATTCTCAAAATTGCCCAAATCCATCCACAGCAATCACTTTGGAGCCTTCTGGCTGTTGCAAAAGCCAAAGACGCCGTTCGATCCAGTCGAGGCGCAGCGTTGCTGATGAAGTTACGGGTATGTTTTTCTGAGAAGAGAACCCCGTTCGAAACGCTGACGGCCGTACAGGAGATCAGCAAGAGGACTAGAACGGCGGATTCATCCAGCTTCGATTTGAAAACATTGGTAGTGCAGGGTCAACGGCTCTCAGAGGCTCTGTTGCAAGCTTGTGATGCTCACGTAGACCAAAGAGCCGTCCGCGTCAGCCTGTCCAGAAACTTGGGGTTTGCACACAAGCTCGCCCCATGCGCTTTAGTCGTCCCGATTGAAGCAACCCTGATCGCGAGCCTTCCGCGCAATGCAGAAGTGCTACCCAGAAACTCCAAGGCTGCGTTCTCCGGAAATGTCATCACCATTTCGTCTTTCAGCGACGATGTCCTCATTCTCAACTCCCTGCAACGCCCGCGCAAGCTGACTGTACGCGGCTCGGACGGGCGCCCTTACGGCCTGCTCTGCAAACCCAAGGACGATCTCCGCAAGGATCAGCGACTGATGGAATTCAATGCTATGGTCAACCGCGCGCTCTTGGGCGACGTCGAGTCGAGCAAGAGGCGGCTTGACATCAAGACGTACGCCGTGACGCCATTGAACGAGGAGTGCGGCGCGTGCGAGTGGGTCGAGGGCCTCAAACCCATGCGCGACATCATCCTGAAGCTGTACCGCGAGAAGAACATGAAGATCGACTACAACATCACGAAAGAGAAGCTCAACGAAGCGTGCAGCCACCGGGACAAGATCGGCATCTTCACCGACGACATCATCAAGCACTTCCGGCCGGTGCTGCACGAGTGGTTCATCGAGACGTTCCCGGAGCCGGAGGCGTGGCTGGCGGCGCGGCTCAAGTACACGCGGTCGTGCGCGGTCATGTCCATCGTCGGGCACGTGCTGGGGCTGGGCGACCGGCACGGCGAGAACGTGCTGCTGATCGAGGACGACGGGCGCGTGTTCCACGTTGACTTCAACTGCCTGTTCGACAAGGGGCTGACGTTCGAGAAGCCGGAGCTGGTGCCGTTCCGGCTCACGCACAACATGGTCGACGCCATGGGCGCGTACGGCGTCGAGGGCCCGTTCCGGCTGGCGGCGGAGCTGACGCTGCGCCAGCTGCGGCAGCACATTGACACGCTGATGACCATCCTGGAGACGTTCCTGTACGACCCGACGGCGGACTTCGTGGAGAAGCGGAGAAAGAAGTATAGGAACGTGCCGAACACGCCCGAGGAGGTGTTGGTGGGCGTCAAGCAGAAGGTCAAGGGGTTCTTGCCGGACGAGACGGTGCCGTTGAGTGTGGAGGGGTATGTGGATGCGCTGATTGAGAAGGCGACGGACCCGCATAATTTGGCGGCTATGTATATTGGGTGGTGTGCATTCTTTTAGGTTGGTGGGGTTGGTGGAGGAGAGAGGGGAAGGAGGAAGGGAGGGGAACCGAGGTTCCTGTGGGCATGGGGGATTGGGATGCAGATACAAATGAAAGATACGAAATACTCGAGGTGGTTCTCGTCACCGCGGTGAGTGAAGGTTTGGGTGATGTTGACAGACTGCAGGATCAGCTCGCTAGAGTTCCCAACGAACGCCACAGCGCTTAAAGTTGAAGACTGAAAGGAGGCACTAATAACCGATCAGGAGGGTCTATACTATCACACACGTCATACCATTGCTTATGTTGCTTAGCCGAACGCTTATCTCGTCCATCCAATGTCATTAGCATTAACCACAGCGCACTCCCAACACACAACCTTTCAGCACATTCCAACCGAGTCAAGCAACACCACCATTCAAACCACGACCCCCCTCAGCTTCTCCCAGTCCGGCTCCCCCAACCCCGTCGCCGCGTCCCACCCAGGCAGCGCCTCCCACCCGGGCTCAAACCAGGTCGAATTCGAGCACCCGGCCGTCTGCCCCTCGACCACATCCTTAAACACCCCCCTCGCCCCGTCCGAATACAGCAGCGGGTTCAAGAACCCCAACACCGGCTTCCCGGCCCGCAGCCTCAGATCGTTCAGCAGCGCCACCATGGCCGCGAACACCGGCGTGCTCGCCGACGTGCCCTTGGCCTGGAAGCTGTACCCGCCCACCGTCACCACATAATCATTCCCGATCAACGACACATCCGGGAACGCGCGGCCGCCGGCATTGTAGTACGGCGCATGGCTGCCGTTCAGCCGGTCGACGTACGCGGCGACCACGCCGTCCTGCCACGCCGGGCGCGCAAAGTAGTCGGAGAAGCCGCCGGCGCTGTACGACGCGGGGCCGCCCCAGGCGGCCGTCGCGCCGACGGCCGTCACCCACGGACAGGAGGCGGGGAAGGTGGGGACGAAGCGGGTGGAGCCGTCGGGGGCGAGGCAGTCGGCGCTGCCGGTGCCGAGGGCGCCGCCGTCGCCGGAGGCGTCGATGACGGAGACACCGCGGGCGGCGAGGCGGGCGAAGAGGTCGCAGGCGCGGGCGGCGTAGGCGGGTGGCACGGTGGACTCGTCGTCGGAGTAGGAGATGGAGATGACGGTGGGGGGGGAGTCGAGGGCGAGGAGGTGGGTGAGGAATTCGAGGTAGGGCTCGTTGCCGGCGAGGGAGGGGGGCACGGTGGTGTTGCCCGGCTGGAGGAGTTGGGGCGGGCGGCCGCCGGTGGAGAGGTAGGTGGCGGGGAGGGGCCCGGTGAAGGCGAGGGTGTATTCGAGGTCGAGCATGGCTTCGACGCCGACGGTGGTGGGGGTGGTGGGGGCGAGGCCGCCGTTGATGAGGGAGGTGGTGTAGTTGGTGGTGGTGTTGGAGAGGCCGTAGGTGGTGAGGAAGGATTGGAGGTCCGCGTGGCTGGGGTACTCCTCGAGGAAGCCGGCGATGGCGATGGTGGCGCCCGAGGAGGCGTCGGGCGGGTAGTGGTTGATGTTGTATTTGGTCCTGAGGTTGGACGGGCACGTGTCGACGGTGCAGTTGGGAGGGGTGGGCAGGTTGTGCTGGCGCGCGTGGAGCGTGGGGGCGTGGTGGCGGCTGACGGCCAGGAATTGGGTTGCGGGGAACAGGAAGTCGATGCTGCCGGTGAGGGCGGCCGGCACGCTGTAGGACTGCGTCCTCAGCACGGGGGGCTGGCTGCTGTGGCTGTAGCGCGCGAAGTCGGCGTTGAACAGGTCGCGGGCTTGGCCGACGGTCGTGTCGAAGCTGACCCATTCGCCCGTCTGGGAGGCTCCGCGGACGCCTTCGGACTCCAGCCAGGCGATGACAGCAGCGCCAGCTGAAGAGGTGTCGGGCAGGACGGCTTGCAGCTGCTCTGCGCTGAGGTGTTTGCCGTAGTTGGGCGAGGCCGGGTCACTGACGTCTTCGGCTATGCGCAGGTAGTCCGAATGAGGCCGGTGCAGGGCGACGCGAAGGCTCAGCGTCTCATTGCCGCTGGCCTTGGACTGGAAAGCCCAGCCCGCGGGCAGAACGGGCGTCGACTCGAGCTCAATCAGGTCTGCGGCGCGTGAGATCAACGCTCGGCAAGACCCGGTTTGGGAAAAGGCCCAGAGGGCAGCTCCCAGAACAGTGTTCAGACGCATTGCTCTTCGATTGCGGGCGGGAAACGAGAGAAACGAACGGCGGTTGGGGTGCTGGGAAGTCACAGTTGTGCGGTCTAATATAGCGTTGTTCTCGGATGGGGTGGGGCGGAATTGTGGTTAGAGCGAGGCGGGCGGGATGTCACTGTCACAGCTGCAGTGCTCGTATTGACGATGGCAGCGGGTGCATCCTGCGTGTGGAGGTGTGATTCAATGCGCGCACGGCACCGATCTGCCGACTGGTCGCGCCAGGTGGGGAGCAAGCAGTCTGGCAGTCCTCGGCTCGCCTGCTCCGTGCTGGTCCCAACTGACTTTCCAGAGATGTTCAAGCAGCTGGGCCGTTAGAAGCAGGCGCTCCGTCTAGAATCGCGCTAGAAGGCGGCGGTTTCTTGTTGATTGGCTGGCCTGCGCCGCTGTACTATGTGTGCGAGCAGCTCGGTCCAAGCCCCCCCCCCAACTGCTGCCCCGGCCAGCCCTGCTGCCGACCTTGAAACTTGCCGCCATGGGTGGAGGCGGCTGCGATTGGCACTGGACACGGGCGCACCATTGTTGCAAATGTTTGGCAGAGATCATGCTGTGCGCTCGCGCCGATTGTTTGCGGCGTAGCATCGCCTATATTTACACCCGCCAAGCCCGGCCCATCGGCCGCCACGCCCAACGCGGCAGTCAGGAAACAAGGTTAACACGAAGCATCATGAAGAACGGGTCCGTGCCGAGCTTGCCGTTGGCGAGCCGTCGTATTTGCACCTCGATATATAAACACCCAGTGTCGTCCGTCCAATTGCTCGGCAGCAGCCAGCAACACTCCGTCCCTCGCTTGTACATACACACAGAAGTTCGTTCTGGGTCCTCTCGCTACCATGTTCCCGCTCCTGTTTCTGCCCGTCCTTGCGGCCGCCGCTCCTGCTGCGAGACAGGCCCAGACGCCGAAGCTCCTGCCTCTGTCCTACAAGTACGGGGGCTACCCCAAGATCTCGACCGATATCGTGTATGGAACGCCCGGCCAAACTCCCATCGAGACCGTTGTCGACCTGGGATCGGCCAACTTCTGGGTAAGTGTGCCAAACCACCTCGAGACGAACCAGCCCGCTGACGCAGCGGCAGGTCTACGGCCCCAATGGCACCATCAACTCCGGAAGCCCCTACCTCGGCGGCATCGGCCCCTGAACCGAGGACGTGACGCCGTTCTTCGACTACCCCGAGTCGTCCACCGCCACCGGCTTCGCCACCCAGGGCCAGACGTACGCCTACGGCGGCAACGGCAAGATCATCACCGCGCCGTCCAGCATCAACGACAC
This sequence comes from Neofusicoccum laricinum, assembly GCA_029906385.1. Taxonomy (NCBI): domain Eukaryota; kingdom Fungi; phylum Ascomycota; class Dothideomycetes; order Botryosphaeriales; family Botryosphaeriaceae; genus Neofusicoccum; species Neofusicoccum laricinum. The sequence goes on along the minus strand of CP123714.1, from coordinate 2,622,104 downwards.
CATCTCCTTCACCAACCCCAACTACCCCAGCCTCCTCAACCAGAAGGTGCAGCTCGCCAACTTCACCCTCGTCCGCGCGCGCGCCACCACCTGCAACGGCATGGTGTACGAGCGCAGCATCCTCGGCCTCTCCGAGAACACCAACACCACCTACGGCCCGTCCTTCCGCGGCGACCTGCTGGCCACCGGCCAGATCGAGTCGCCGACGCTCAGCATGTGGTTCGACGCGCCGCCCGCCGCCGTCACCGGCGAGTTCCACGGCACCGCGCTGTTCGGCGCGCTGCCCGCGGCCGACAAGTACGCGGGGCCGCTCGTCAAGGTCGCGCAGCACCCGCCGGAGGACGCGTACGTGGGGTACTACGTGGCGACGCCGCGGTTCAGCGTGGGCGGGCGCGCCATCCCCGTCGACACGGCGCGCAGCCCGCAGTGCCTCGTCGACTCGGGCTTCGGCACCGAGAACCTGCCGCTCGCGACCGACGCCTTCCTCAACGCCACCGGCCTCGTCGAGTCGCACGGCTACCCGGCCTGGCCCGGCGACTGCGACTCCATCCCCGCGAACAGGACCCTGGACTACACCTTCGCCGGCGCCGACGGCGAGGACGTGACCGTCCGCGTGCCGCTGCGCAGCTACGCCCGCGGCATCAACGACTACTACAACGAGACGGGCGTGTGCGGCTTGAGCTTCACGCTCGAGTCGACCGGCGCGTGTGCGCTCGGCGCGCCCTTCTTCACGAGCGCGTTTTTGGCGTTCAACGATGATACCAAGGAGATTGCCATTGCGCAGGGCGGCGTGTCGAGCGGCGCCGAGGAGGGCGTGGATGGGTTGGGGGAGGTGACGGTTGTGAAGAGCGGCGAGGGGCTGCCGTAGGGGAGCTTGAATGTCGGGTGAATGAATGTGACGATGGGATAGCAATGGAATTGAGATGGCTCCGTGAATTCGGAGGCTTCCAAGTCGATCTGGGCTCTGCTTTAGTTCGTGGAGCGTTCTTCTCTTTTCTCAGTCCCAGGGGCGGGACCCTTGATTGAAGCTTGCGTCTAGCAGGGCGTTGCTACGTTGACTCGTGGGGCGGACAAAGCCTATTACATCTGATGAGGGAGAAGCAAACTTGAGCTGGCGGGAATGACGTGCATGCGTTCAGCACCATCCGATCAGCCAGCCCTACCATCTATCCCAGCAACCTCTTCCCTCGGATTTTCAAATTCCCCATCCGGCTCACGATCCAGATGCTTGGAATGGCACTGCCCTCCCTGCGACAAGCTGATCAAACCACTGCCGACAGCTTCCGCGCCTCCAATCAAGGTCCCGAGTGCGAGTCAGTTGAGACAGCCCACCTCTATCACGAGCCGTCTGTGCGCAGCTCTCTCACGAGTCGTGCACAAGGAGTGGAGAGAAAGCAAGGCCTTGAGGCTCAAAGATACGTTTGCGGATCTGATGTTTAAACATGGAAGATGCAGCTCGATCTCCGGTCCGGTCCGGTCATGCAGACGGGATCGAGGAGGATCTGCAATAACAAGACGGAGGATGGTTCGACTTCACACTTGCTTCTGCTCGTATGTTGTCTGTGCCGATCTTTGCTGGTGCGAGTTGTCAGGGCTCAACCTCAGGATGATCGCTGAAAGGTTTATTGCGCTATGTACGTTAAGCTAAGACTTAAAGAGAGAAGAAGAAGAAGAAGAGGAGAAAGAGAAGAGAACGACTTAAATACAAGAACGACTTGGCATCACGTGATCCGCCGATGATCCTCTGAGGCTTCTCCCGAGGCTCCAGACTCTCACACGAGTATTCAGGCAGCCGTGCCTATAATTTCCGCCGGGAGAAATGAATCGGAATATGTTGGCCGTCTGAGAGGTTTTTCTTGCTTTCGAGAAGTTCAATGCAGTCGACGAGAAAGAATTCAACCAGAATTCACGAAAAATTGGAAGTACCATCACAAAACAGCGAGCATACCTCCTACTCTACTCGAGAAAACAAGTCCCCAAGCAAAACAGATGCCTCAATTCCCTCTCGGTGCAGCGTAGCCCCACAGCGGGCCACGACAATCCAAGATCAGCTCAAGAAGCCGTGCTCGCAATCCGTGAGTCCAATCATTCCCCACCCCTCCTTACTTGCCCGGATATAAGAAGGCCGCTACCCCATAATTTCATGGTAGTCATACACATCTCATTTGGACACCACAGTCAACTGCCGCCACGCCGCAGATCAGACAAATCCCACCACCATCAAAATGAAGACCTTCACCCTCCTCGCCCTCATCCTCCTCACCGCCTTCACCGCCGCTTCCCCCATCGCCGATGCCGGCGCTGAGCTCACTCTCAAGCCGCGCCAGTGCCTAGCTAACGGCCGTACGTCGACCTCTCATACAGTCCATCATTGTGAAGAGAACTAATCCGTTGTTACCGCAGTCTTCTGTGGCTCCGCTTCCGAGTGCTGCTCCGGCAACTGCATGAGTACGTTCCATCCACTTCCAGCCCGTCCATGCTTCCAATGTTTTTCCCCTCGAAGAAGACATCTCGGCGCTAACTAAACGTCCAGCCGTCCTCTGCGAGAATTCTCCCGAAGGCAAGCGGTGCCAGCCGGCCGGCACGGAGTGCTTCAAATAGACAATGAAGTGGTGGACGCAGCAATGAGATAATGATAATTAACTCGGCATAATTTGATTTGACCTTCCTCTGGGTGCTTCTGGTCCGTCTCGACGGTAAGCGAGGCTTCTGTATTGAAATCCATTTGTAGACTCCGTGGCGTTTGTCGTACAAGGTCTGTGCAATACATTGCTTTGTTCTCTCGCAAATCACTGAACATTATCACCATTGCCCTACAGCCCGGAGTCCAAGAAGTACAGTTGCCCGAAAACCAAAATGCTGTAAGATGATGCATCCTTTGACTGTGCTCATGGGAATTTGGCTTAGTTTGAACGTTTCAGGACATTACAAGCCGCAGAATGTCAGGAAAGACGCAGTGTTTGGGTTCCAACAACTTCCACCGATGTTTGCACCTCTCTCTGCGCTTTGAAGTGCTACTGTTTTCAACACCGGGTCGAATTTAGCTGCGAACACAATGGGACTCGCAGTTGAGGCAGTTTCCATTGCTTGCATCACGGCCGCGCCAGTGTCAGACGCCGGCTGGCCCCTTGATTGTGCAAATGAAGACTTCCAGCACTACGCGAACGATACAAGCTGACGTACATGCCGAGACTCTGTTCCGTTGAGTCCGAAACATGGCCAATGTAGTTCCTCAAGGCTGGCCATCGCGTCTCTCGTCAATATTTAACCTGAAGTGTGAGCAAAACGAAAAACACCAAGGCGGTTCACGGACAGCCGAGTGTTCTACCTGGTGTTCAGTCTTGTGCCCGTGTTTCGGAGCTGGCAGCTACATTACGGAACTTTGATGGTGTCGCGTGTAACCGAGGTATTTTTGGTGCAGGGCTAGCTAAGCAGAAGAAAGCGGACGCTATTAGGGAGCGGCCAAAATACCGCTTTAATTTGCTGAGGACTATTTGAACGACTCGGGGAAGAATGCCAGCGCCGAGTCCATGTATTCAGGGGGCGTTGTGAGGGGATGTGAAGTGCAATCGCGAGCAACTCGATAAATTTCTCACTAGGACAGGCGCACACACACATGAATGAAGACTCGAGGACGGTAATGTGTGCGTTGGCCATTCACTTGGACAGTGCATCCAGTGGCAATATTACCAAATGCTTTCAGAATGTTGAAGGCGAATTGTTTGCAACAGGAAGGGCGAAAGGAGTGGCACGAATATACACTTTCTTCGTATAAGCATCGCCACATCACGAAGACCGATCGGGCAAGAAGACCCCAAAATCGGTACCCCTGCATCCGAAGTCGATCAATAATCATCAGTGGCAATCCGACGAGTGAAGCATGGGAGCATCCCGCAGATCCCCCAGTCTAAGGCTTGTCGCCACGCGCGTCGGGCCTGATCGGGCAGGTCGGGATCTCCGCGGACACACGGGCTGCAGCCACACCACGCGGCGGCCCTGGGTATCTCGGAAGCTGAACATCAGGAGACAAGCTGCAGAGAAGTTTCCCATCCGCTGGTCCATCGCAGCCAGGGTCCGGCAGAGGTTGACCAATGCTGAAGTGTGCCTCCTGCTAGGCGTGCGTCACTACAAACGCTATCAGCGCTAGACTTCTCAGCCGCTACGTTGCCAAACCTTATTCCCCTCGTGCAAGCGGTGTTCTCGCCGACCGACACAGCTTAAGAGCGATGGAATCTGGTGATTGCAATAAAGCTATTCGGACCTGCTTAGCACTCGTTTTGGGCGGTATACCCTTCACCTCAACGTTGCGGTCCTTTTCTGCCGTATTCGACATCGAAACGCCACTCCAGTGGTTGTGAAGAGTTAACTATATCTACCCCGCACACCCCGCGCCTCCATTGCCTGGAAAGAACTTTATTCCCGGACTCGTCCGGCCTTCCCCCAGATGCTCCGAGCAGCCAAGCTGCTCACCTACCGTCGATGCGCATTCCACTCAAACACTTCTGCTCTCCAGAGAACCAACTTGTGCCCACGACTCTGTTTGTTTCGTCTTCGGCCACTTCCACAAACCCGTCATGACCGGAACACTCGTGCCACCATGGTTCGAAAAATACCATGTGACCGAACTCGACATGTCCGTAGTGAGCATTGTTTGGGGAATCAGTCTTGGATGCTCCATTTTCTGCGCCGCTACAGCCCTCGGCCAGACCTTGCAAACATGGGCACGATCCCGCAAGATAACAGCGTACATTATTATGATCTGGACCGAGTTGGTTGCGAGTACGATCATCGGCGTAATATCGTGGCTTTACATGAGGGATGACATCGGACCAAGGTGCGTTCAGTGCTGTCTTCCCACTCTCCTGTTTGCCTTCTCGTACGCGGGCTCAACACTGAACGCACCCCAGCTTCGAGTTCTTCTTCTTCGTCCTCGTCCTCTGGGTGATTCAAATCCAAGTCCTCCTCCAAATCATCGTGAACCGAATCGGCCTCCTCCTGCCCGATGCGCGCCGCGTATGCAGAATGAAGTGGATCGTGGCCGGGTACGTGGGCGTCATCAACGTATCTGTCTTCTGCATCTGGCTGCCCGCGCAGCTGCAGCGCTCCCAAACCTACGTCAACCTCAACCACGTGTGGGACCGCGTCGAGAAGGTGCTGTTCATGCTGATCGACGCTGGGCTCAACTTCTACTTCATGTGGCTGGTGCACCGCAACCTGATCGCGAACGGGCTCAAAAAGTACAAGACGCTCTTCTGGGCCAACTTCGCGCTGGACGTCGTGTCCATCTTCCTCGACGTAAGCCGCAACCCCCGCTCCATCCGGGCCGCGCTGACAGCAGGACGTTCCCGGCAGCTCGCAATCATCCTCTCCATGTCATTCCGCAACCCGTTCATCTACGTGCAGTTCCACCCGCTCGCCTACACCATCAAGCTCGCCATCGAGATGTCCCTCGCCGACCTCATCGCCAAGGTCGCCCGCGCCTCCTCCAACGCCCGCCTCGGCCTCGCCCTGCCCACAAACTCCTACGACCTCTCCTCCAACCCGCACTCCTCAAACTCGAACAGCAACCGACGGCGCCAGCGGCACCGCGACCGCCCCCGCAACGGCGCGGCGCTGGACGTCCTGGCCGCCGGCGCGCCCGTGACGAGCGAGATCAGCAGCAGCAGCCGGAAGAGCCGGGCGGACGAGGGGATGTTCGGGATCGGGGACGGGATCAAGAAGACGGTAGCGATGGAAGTGCAGAGCGAAGGGACGCCCGAGGTCGAGGAAGCAGAGGAGGGTAGTGGGAGGGGCGGGAGCTTGGATTCGGCGTACGTGGCCACGGATAGGGATAGCACGAGTTGGTTGAGGAGGGAGGGCGTGGAGGAGGTGCCGAGGGCGTATATCCCGTGAAGAGGGCGGTGGAGAAAGTGGTTGGACTCGGCAGGAATCTCTCGCGAAGGCGGGGGATGCGGTAGGACTGGCGGCAGTCACTGCTCTCCACAATCACTGGTCGCTCGGGAGCCTCCGGTAGAGAGCACGAGGATGAGGGATGCAGGCGGACACAAAGATTCCCCGGCGCTCTCGCAAATTGCTACCACCCCTTGGCCTCTGCCTCCGTCCGCGCTTTCTCTCGCCGCTGCATCAAGCCCGCCGTCCAATCCGCACACCAACCACGGTTATGCACCGCTCATCCATGATTCCGCCCCTTCCAGGCCGCCCACCACCCAATCCACGCCGGCAACCCAGCCCACATCCAGTCAACCAGAACGAACACCTCGACACTACCGACCACGCCCGCTACACCGCTGCCGTCCCGGAAAAAGCCGGAAATGGCAGTCTCGATGCCACCCAGGTCAAAACCAGGATCAGGTTCCCGATGAGACATTGGTTGAGGCAGTCGAGGGTGACGAGGGACACGAGATCGCCCGTCGGGTAGGAACCGGGTGGCAATGTCGAGGCGTTCCGCTGGACCATGGACTCGGCATTCGTGATGGCATTCTCAGTAGGGCTGGATAGAATGTCTGCAATTCCCGCGAGGAATTGGAGACTGGCCGCATTGGACACATCTTCGCAAGTCCTGCAAGAGCCCAGAGAAGTAAAGCTCGGCCACGCACAGTTGCTCGCCGGGCAGGCGAGCAGTAACAAGTTGAGAAACCAGCCCCTTTGAAAGACAACTCCGAATTAAGTTTTTCAGCTCTCTAAGTACAGATGTACAACCCCTCATCAATGGTATGCTTCAGCTTTGTGTTAGAAGATGGTTCGGAATGTATGGCAGATATTCTCCACCCCCTCCTCAGGATTCACGTATTCCAACCCCAGCGCCGGAAGCCTTGTCTCGATCCAAACCGCCCGCCACACTAATCAACACAAACGCAAAGAATCCCAGCTAAGCATCCTATCAACCCAAATCGCATACCGACATGGAAAGATCCAATAGCACTTTCGCCTCGTTTCCCCGTATCTACGCCGTATTTTTGCCGAGTTGGTCCGCTAACCCACCCAGTCATAGATATGAGCGCAGATTGCTCAAGGGACTCTTCATCTGATGACAACTATCTCATCCGGGCCGAGGCGAGCAGCTTCCCACTGGTGCAGGTCCATGAACGCCCTTGAATTCAGCAGTTACGCCACCATGTCCAGAGTTGGCCGTGTCGTTTTATGCTGGCCAGCGTAAAATGTGCAGAGGATGTCCACCAGAGAAGACGCAGAGTTCATCTCCACGCTTGTATCCAGGCGAGGATATTCCAATGCGGCCACCTTCGGTGCTGAAGAAAGAGTGCCCAAGAAGGCTTCTAAACCAACCAATGAACCACCTCTGCAGAGCACTCCACAGCATCAGATCCGCGCGCCCGATGGCCATGTGAGCTGCTTCACACTCTCTTGGAAGTTCCGCTCTATCCGAAGTCGTGGCAATGCTCCATTGCCTTTGAACTTGGTACGCGTTCAGAGACAAAATGTCCTTCATCCGCACACGTTGGTCGTGGAAAGGGGAAATCACCGATAAGTTGAGGAAATTTTCGGTCTTAGGACACTTACACTTCTCATCTTTTGCTTATGCCCTGATGAAATATTGAAATGTCCAATCAAATTGTGCAGCAAGTTACCAAAGCGTTAAGGCCTCGTAATAAGTGAAAGATTCAGTCAGCTCTGAGATACGGGGCTGAGGCTCAATCTGTGCTCAGATAGGTCACTGGGTGCTAATGATAGAGAAGCGGAAGTACACAACAGAATTTCCCCAGTCATTGGACAGCCTATTGACCAGACAGAATGTCCAACATTGATGCTCTAATCCATTACCTGGCAAACATTCGATAGCCTGTATCCTTGACGCACAAGAAAACTTAGTGCTCGAGGTCATATGGTGTCTTATTAAGTGTTAATGACCCGTAGTTTCCCGAGAATTTAGGTGCATTTACCATGAATAGTTACACGACACCGTCCTTTTGCACAACTTCAACTGCTCTGATGGGTGCAGCTGCGCCGGGGATATTGCCAGCAGCTACTGACTGCATCCACTCGCTCGTCTTGCTCTTGTTCACTTTTTGCGGCGTGACTGGCTTGTACCATTTCTTCCAAGGCTGAGACAGGACGTCGTCAGCTGCTCTCTCGTGGGAAGGCGACAGTGTGTTCATATTCTAGCCGATTAGCTCATACTTTGCTTGCGATATCATCGAAACTCACTTTGGCGCGGGGCTTGTTCGAAATAGATAATTTCGCGTACTTCTCCAAGGCTTGCAATGCTCGTCTTACTTATGCACTGTGAGGCTCTGCTCGGAAACGACCCCGCTTTTTGAACACGAAGCCCTGCAGGCTGATGATAAGAAGGCAGCGAATCACTGTTTTGCGTAACCACCCCGACTTCCGGTTCTCATGATCGAAGCGCGCATGGCGCTCTTTATAAAATACCCGCCCGCAGCCTACCCAGACCCCGGTGGTAAACCCCCCCCCCCCCCCCCCCCAACTCCCAGCGCTCTGTGTTCTCAAAAATGCATTCATGTGACGACACAACTCTCCGAGTCATCCACGAGCCGCAGCCTAATGGTAGCGCGGTGGTTGAGTATTGTTGAAAATTGGTGCGGTGCAGAATGTAGTACGATTCTTGGCATGAGTTGGTGAGGGGGGTAGGAGAGGTGCCCGCCTTATACTCAAGCTCTAAGCTATACCTAATCTAGTAACGAATGTACACGTGATTTCCAACAAGTATGTTTGTTCAAGTTTAAACCGGTAAAATTCATGCTAACGGAACAAGTATAATCTCAATTTCTGGATTACCACGCACAATACCGAGCTTCAGCTCGCGCGAAGACCTGGGGTGGCTCCAAAGCGTCTTGATCCCCAGCTGTCCCAGAGCGCGGATCATTTCGTTCGAGTACGCAACAAACAAGCCTCACGACTGGACTCCTTGCTGGCGGGAAATTCTTGGTGCTGGGGATGAGCTGCTCTACCGTCTTCTCCACCTGCGGGGAGAGCAGGTCTATCGTAAGGTGCCGATCATATTCTTTTGTCGGTCGTTCGGTGGGCTCTTGGCGAAACAGGTTCGCACTCAACCTCTCTAAATCAAATCTGTGGCGTAGATTAACGGGGATTCCAAGTGCTTGAACAAATCAGCTCGGGATTCAAGGCCCCCCCAGTTCGGGCCATCTTCGAAAGCGTCGGCGGTTTAATATTGTTGGGCACAATTGACAATAACGATGACGACGACTTCGAAGCCAACATCTACCGCTGTGCAGCAGTGGAGCTTGGCATTGAGAAGAAGAAACATCCTCGTATGGACGCTTTACGAGTATCGCTAATGCCGAGCAGCGAGTCCGTACGACAAGTCAACAAAACGTTCTCCGAGCTGAAGGTCGAATTCAGTGTTCTAACCTTCTACGAAGCGTTGCCGTCAACATACGAGAAATCATCATGGCGGAAACATACCGCAATAGTAAGCCAGCCAGACATATTTCTTGAAATATTTAACGCTGATAGACCTTGCAGTTAGTACCAGAAAGACTGGCGGTGGTGAGAGCCACCAATGAAAAAACAATACCTCTTTCCGTTACGCATTTGGAGATGTCTGGCCTCCCACAACGAACAAGTGCTTGTTTCGGCGCCTTGATGGGACAGGTCAAGATATTATACTCTGAAGCTCTCAGAAGCCGTTCTGCTTCGCAGCCTCAAGGTATGCATTTCTGCCACTTTGTTGAACCTTTTTGCAAATTTTTACAGTCTATTACCATTGCGTGCTGTATTAAATGGGTCATTTCACACCTTCAGCGGTATTAAATGTATGCCTGCTCTTATTTCTTCCTTTTCTTTCTTCTTTTCTTTCTTTTCCATTTACGAGGGTAAACTGACGCGATTGCCTCAGATTTGCTCGGCAACCCCGAATCAGAAAACCAAAACGAAAGCAGCCAGAGTGACAACGATCACCTTGTCATACTTACTCCTGAAGAATCTAGTGATAGCGCATCCAGGTCTAATTCTCTGGAAGAGGCACTCGCAAATACCTACCTTTTTGCAAATCCCCCCATGAGTAAAAGCGCAAAGACTCCGTGTTATTCCCTTGGACCCTACCAACCAAATGAAGACTTTGTCGGTCGAAGAGAGACTCTCAACCAACTGAAAGGTTCCCTTTATCCCAGCCAGGGCGTATCGACACACTCTTTTCTTCTGTACGGTCTCGGAGGCATGGGAAAAACAGAGACCTCAGTGCAATTTGTCCACCAAAGCATGTCGGTGTTCCGTGTGATATTTTGGCTTCATGCGGAAAGTAAATCGAAATTGACCGAGGGCTTTGTTGAGGCTGCAAAGACTTTGAGGCTTGTGGAGGAAGTCGGCAGAGACCTGGAGAAGCCCCGTCTGTTCCTGAAGCAGTGGCTCGAAACGACGGACGAACCCTGGTTACTCGTTTTTGACAATGCTGACGACCCTAATGCACCGGAATATCTGGCAGACTTCTGGCCCACCAGTGACTCTGGGTCAATTCTGATAACAAGTCGAAGCTGAAGACTTTTCAAGAGCTTTGCCCGTCATGGAGACCAACTTGGAGTCCTTGATGAAAGTAGCGCCATCGATTTGTTGCTTAAGCTAAGCCAATCAAATGAAGACCGAACGTCCCCTGCAGCCCACGATTTAGTCACTCGTTTGGACTGTCTCCCCCTCGGAATTGTCTCTGTTGCGAGTCTCATGAGAAACGATGCCCTCTCTTCGGTCGAATTCCTGGACACATACAGCAATACTGAACTGGTCGAGGAAGCTCTCAAACGCACAGATATTGGCTCTTCCTTGAGATAAAAGCTCACGCTTGGGACAGTATGGGAAATCGAGTTCCAGAATCTTTCAACATATGCGGAGTCTTTCATTGAAATTCTCGCATTCATGGATACCGACAAAATTCAGGAAGAGCTCATATCGGATGCGGCACACAAATTCAAAGACCCAGCTTTGGCATCCCTTGCCCGATCGAATGTTTTCAACAGATGCCGAGGAGAGCTTGTCCGAAGCTCTCTAATTTCACGCAACGAGCAAAAGAGGCAGATATGGATGCATAGACTTGTCAGAGAAGTATGTCATGTGCGAATGAAGCCAGAGTCCCGACAGACCGCCTTTCAGTCAGCCATCAACATACTCAGTTCAACGCTTCCGGTACAAAAACGCCATGAAAGATATCTGCCCAAGTTGTGGCCGGTCGTGAGGAAGCACTTCGCGCATGTAATCTCCCTGAGTAATTATTACCGGCTTTCCATGCCTGAGGGTGACACTCGACACGCGCATCTGAAGCCGGATCAATCATTTGCCCATCTTCTGTACAATACCGCGTGGTAAGTTTACTCAACAACTCTACAGCACTATCACTGACAGAATCAAAGGTATATGTACGAACAGGGCACTTTTGATAGTGCCTCTGAGCTTGTGCTATCAGCAGAGTCGTATTGTTATGATCAGCCTGAAGGCTCACAGTCTGTCCTCGCAGACCTTTACCATCTAAAGGCATCATTTGCCTCGGAAAGTAACCAACCAGAGACTGCCATGGAAAACTACACGAAATTCAGAGAAACCTTTGTTGACGCTCAACGGAAAGGCCTGATTGAGGCCTCTGATATCCGTCAAGGAACATCGCTTGCGGCAGTTGGGCACGGGCTTCAATGCTTGGACCGGTACACAGAAGCAGAACCATTTTATCGGAAAACGCTACAAGTTTGGGAAAATGAGAATCTACCGGGATCACCGGTCATACGGGAGCTTGTTCTGGCACTGTGTTTGTATTTCCAGGGCAAGCTTGAGGAAGCCGAGGAGATCTGTCAGCAAATCATCAAGACACGAGAAGCATTATATGGTCCTTTCGACACCGTTTCAACGTTGTAAGTGATACCCCAAGGTTATAGTATATCGGATAGGAAACTTATACGTAACGATACTCCATAGCACCTGCTCTGCCATGGTTATCCAGGGCAACATCCGTGTAGTTCTGGGCCAGTTCGATGCAGCCTATCATCTCTTCGTCCACGCACTGGACCTCTACAAGAAGACTTTCGGAGTTGAACACCACAAAACCGCTGACATTTGCTACAAGGTAGCCTGGCATAACTATAGACAGGGCAAACTGCAGAGATCAATGTAGGCTGTCCGCTCGATGCATCATGAGCAATATACTTACCGGTGAACAGGTTCCTGCTAGACCAAGCTTTGAGAATCTATAGGAAAAGCTCCACCTGCGGTAACGAAATTGCTCGCTGCCTCTACAAGAAGGGGTGTATTTATCAAGATCGTGGCGACTTTGAAAAAGGCCATCAGGTTCTCGCTGAAGCTGAGAGCCTTCGTCAACACATCATGGGAGACAAGTGGACGCCTTCCGTGGATGAGCGTGACTTTGATAGGCTCATCAGGTTTTGGTCTAGGTGATATCGGTGGTAATGTTGTGCGTTGAGATGGGTCCATCTTTGTTATTGTTTTCATGTGTTGGCATTCGGTATCGGTGTTGCGACCCCCTCGTTCCTGTTTTCCTGTTTCATTGAACGACCCACATATTACCACAGCCTCCAAAGATCATGCGGAACACCGCTTATCTACATTCCCCGGGCAGAAGAATCCTGCAAGGCTCCAGCACCGGAGGAACCAATGATACACCATGCCAAGATACTGTTGACGCATGTCGGTCAGGTGGATGTGATGTGTTCAACGCGCGAGGCTAGATTCAGCAGAAATGGCGTCTATACCACCCGGTCACCTTCCCTTAGAAGTGCGAGAAGATAGGTAGCCTCAGGTGAGGCTGAAGGATCTTGCGCTCGCCCTGTTGCCTTTTCTTTTACAGCAGCGGGAATCTCCGAAAGGCGAGCCTGCGTGGCATCACCACGCGATTCCTGGCTGCCTTCCTTCTACTTTGCTTTTTTTTGTCATTTGGGGCTTAGACTCATTTGATCAGCCATGCAGAAGGGCGATCATATATCTCCTAGAGTTTTGCTCGACGTCACCTTGAATGTTCTGTTATCATCAACTGATGGATGATCAAGGCGTGTCTATCCCACTTTCTCCAACACCTCATCCCATCTCTCATACATCATCACCGTCCACAAACACGACTTCCGTGCAGTCCTATCTTCACTATATCCGAACATTCTACTTCAAAGAATGCAAGTCTTCCGAGTACTTCCTATCTCTGGAGAGATTTCTCTCTACGAGTAGCTGTTCGCGGCTTCAGGAAATCAAATGCATCGAAATGGAGGGCCATGGCGGATCCGGACCAGGAGCAAACATGGCAATCCGCTCAGTACGCTTCGATAACCACAGAAATACCACGAGAATCTGCGTCTTGGAAGGTTTCCCGTCCCCAGAATGCATTGCTGATCTCGGGGCAAGATACCGCCTGCGTCCTGAGTTCTTTCTTGGTCACTTGGAACTGGAAAGTTGGAAATCCGGTTACCCGAGATGGTATGAACTTCCTACAGTACTTTCCCGCCGGCGCAATATCATCCACACTCGTTTCATTACCCTTGGCCGTCAACGCGGTATTAAAAACCATGGAGAACTACGATCATTCAAGCCTCAGAGGAAAGATTCAGCAAAAAGGCTCAGAGAGCTTGATCAATGCCTGCTTCAGCAGCGACGTTACGGAGAGGCGAGATTTCGCCAAGTTCACGTACACAACGCTGAGCATTTCAGTGTGGAGCAGATGATCAGTTTTTGCGTTGCGGAAACCGATACATCTGGGGATATTCCCTGGGCAGGTGAGTTGTGTCTCGAAACATATAGCAATACATCACTCAAACATTATAGGGATATTTTTGCTTGATCATGGCCCGAGCATAGAGGACAACTTTCAGCTCCCATGGCATGACAGCCGAAGAAGCGACGAACGATCGGACATACTGCCGCCAGTCGATTACAACAACCGTTCAAAGATGTCTGACAGAATATTCCATGGCCTTAGGCAGGGGGGCATGATCCCAAGCTCTGGGCTTCAGCAGTATCATCCCGTACTTGATGTCGCAGGGATTTCCCCTGCCGATGTCGAAATACTGAACCAAGACCCATTTTTCATTCTTAGCAGAGTCTGCCTCAGCACTTCTCAGTCATGGTCTCAAGTCCTTAACGTTATGGAAGAAGACATAACAAGGTGCCACGAGGCTCGGGCAGAGGACTCAGCTGATGCTCTAGAGCAATTTCAGTTCAACATCGGGCTTCTCGAACGGTTTCGCGGTTTCCTTGCTGAGGATCTGGACATCATCGAGTGTCGCAGCTCATCTTCGTGGAAGTCGTCGTGGCAATGCTCAAAACTTGATGAGATCCAGGGCTCCCTGATCAAAGACTATCGATACCTGATCTACCGGACCGAGCAGTTAATGAAGCGCTGCGAGATGAGCAGCAGCATTCTCGTCAGTACCATTGGGGTATTGGAGTCACAGAAGTCCATCGCACAATCACAGCAGGTAAACACTCTAACCAAGCTGGCATTCGTTTACATTCCGATGTCGTTTATTGCTGCCGTATTTGGAATGAACGTGAAGGAGATAGAAACACTACCGTCAATCTGGATCTTCTTCGCAGTCGGCGTACCGTTCACCCTCATATCTGTTGGTCTGGCATTGTGGTCGTCTGCCAAGCACCACCGTGTTACTCCAGAACCGATGCCACCAACAAGTTCTGGTGACTATCCTTGAACGTCCGAAGGGAATGCAGCGATCCTCATCTCTATGCTTTCTCGCATCACAGTCTCGTCTAGGTTTGAGTTCGGGAATGCAACATGAAAAGAGAATGGTACTACGAAGAGTCAATTGATTTATAAAGAATCACAAGTGGCGTTCAAACCTTACATGGAGGATCAAATGAGCTGGTGTTCCGGAAAATGAGGACCTCTTCCGGTCTCTGGTTCTCCAAGTAATACCATCGATGTGCTGAGTTTTTTAGGAGAAGGAGATTTTCATTCGTGGCGTCCACATAGAGATTGTCGTTGGCTATGGTATCGTTGGCAAGATCGACTGACTTGTAATCGCACAGAGCGAGGGGGAAATCGGTTGTAGGACCTTTTAGAAGTCGCCACACACTATATCCAGGCATAAGCTGATCTCTCCGGGGAATGCGGTTGCAGGAAGGACCGGCTTACTTGAGAATCTCAAAGTTCCGACCGCGGAGCTTGTCAAACTTCTCTGCGGGAAGCTTGCTGATTCTTTTATACGCCTGGACAGCTGTCATGTCGACGTGCGCCAGGAGCAAGGGTTGTGCAGCAGGGAATTTGGTCAATCCCTGCGCGGGAAAATCGCTGTTCCTTTTTCGCACCTTACGATGCTTTAACTTTGTATCATGGCGACGAACACAATATGGCATAGTAAATCTCACCTTGAAATCAAGAAAGACAAGGTTCGTGTATCGCTTGAAATTTTGCTGAATGAGTTGTTCAAGCTCCTCCAGATACTTAGTCAGAACCAACTCCTCAGAATCGAAATCTTCAGGTTCGAGAGATGTCGCATGCTCGACAAATGTGAAGCCATTCGTGTCGAGGTCTGGAGCAAACCCGCGGCAATCGTGCACAGCAACGGGAACTGCCTCGAAAATGTGATTGGTAAGTTTTTCCCCCTGCGGAACCGAAAAGTTGGCAATGTAGGGTTTCTCTTTCTCAAACAACTCGTTCCGCGCAAGATGCTGGATGTGAGTGTTCACGATCGCCATGATTGGAGCCGCTTGCGACTACAAGAGACCGTGACTTCGAACGCTGCATTTAAGCACGAAAGGTTGAGGCTCTGCATCGCTAAAGAAACGACGCCTGGCGAGCCCATGTGATGACTTGCAGCGATAGCTGCATGAATTGTTCTGGCTAGGCTGCAGGCGAGGACGAGATTGTAGCGCATGCGTTATATTACCGGGGGCCCACAGCGCCTATGACGCTGCTGACGGTTTTCTGCCTGCCGATCTAAAACCTAAGTACATTGACTCAAGTGTTAACGGACGGACTTAACAAAAATTCTTCTGCGCAAAATACCTTGGTATACAGCGATCGTTACTTTTCCAGCGTTGCTGATTATGCCGTGCTGTGGGATTCCATCAACGTGGCCGCACACGTAGCGAAATGTGCTGGCAATAGAGGCAACAACATTCAACGTGGTCGGAGCCTAACGCGCCCAGCCTCCCTGCAGGTAGATAAGCAAGCCACCCTCGCCAGTGACCACTCATCCCTCTTCCCATCTTCATTCCGCCATGTTCGTCACCAAACTCGAAGACCGGCGGTATTAGGTGAGGGAGAAGGTCGAGGTAAGCTGCGCCATTCATTAGCGTGCCCCGCTTGTCTGCTGAATCGCAGTTAGTGCACACTTGTAGCCAAAGGTGACGGGGTCAGGACGTGGTTGCGGCTGCTCTGCGGCCTGTTGGCATCTTGCCTGAGTCGGCCCAAAGCTCCACCCAATCTCGTCGCGATCCCCACGGTCTTGCTCGATCTTCACGGCCTCCATGGTGCACCGCAGTGCATCGTCGCGAGCATCCGCTCATTTGAAGCCAGCGATGATGTCTTCGCCCGCCACTTTCTCTCTAGTTGCGTCGTCCTCCACGGCCGTCCAAACGCTGGTCGCTTGAGCTATAGAAAATTGCGCGACGTCTTCAAACAGGCCGGAGAGGAGTCGGGCGTGTCTTGGGACGTTTCGCATTTCCTATATGCACAGGATACCGACGTAGCAACTCGACCGGGTCCCTACTTCCTGCGAGGAAACGCACTTCATCAGGCTTGGTTGCTGTATCCCGACAGCCTTGATTCATTCCAGGAGGCAGTGCGACCGGCTGATTCCACCGAATCCGCGCAACATGAGTAATTTCTCGTTTTCCTGTTGTTTTCGTTGGTCGCTAAAACTGTGGTAGATTTTCCGTCTCCAGCATACTTTCCGAGGATGGTTTTACCAAAGCCGTGCCTGTTCCAAGTCGTTTATACTATCTAAAGAGTGCTGAAAGGCCGCTAGCTGGCGCGAGAATATCCATCAAAGACAATTTCCGCCTGCAAGGCGTTAAAACCTCGCTTGAATGCCGGTCCTTCTATGAGACGTATGGTGCGGATGAGCAGACCGCCGAATACGTAAGGCATCTTATTGATCAAGGCGCGATCATCGTGGGGAAGACCAAATTGTGTGCTTTTGCATTTGCTGAAGATCCTCCACTCCACTGGATTGACTACCCTTGCCCGTTCACCCCTCGTGGAGATGGCTACCAACAGCCGCTTGGGAGTACAACTGGCGGTGCCACCTCACTCGCTGGCTACGGCTGGATGGATTATTACTCCATCGGCACAGACAGTGGGAATTCAGTCTCCAAACCCCATGCAATAAGATGCTTACTTGAACAGCCACCGGTAGCACCCGCGCTCCCGCAGCCTACAATGGCCTTTGGGGTATCCGTACCACTACAAATCTGGCCGCTTCGTTCTCTGGAATTTACCGGAACTGCCTGTGAGCCTTCTTTTATTTACTTTCTTTCTCGGCTAATTTCCACTAGCGCTTTCGATACCATTGGGCTACTATCCAGATCAGCACATGGTCTTGAACATCTTTCGAGATCCAGCTTGAGCGGAAAAGTCCAGAACACGATACCTGTAGGCCAACACGTACCCTCATCGAGAATTCGAGATGCATGTTCTGACCGACAGATATAGTTTCCAACGACGATACTGTACCCTTCTGACTTCTTTTCGAGCAAGCCGCATACAGACGCCTATCAGAAAGTCGTTGACAGGTTTGTTGAGGTGCTCGAGAAGTATCTTGGCGTCAAAAAGGTCGAATTCAGCATGATGGCTCTTTGGGACAAGTCTCCTCCTCCCGAAGCTGAAGGCAAGGGCTTGAAGGACTACTTGGACACAGTACGACCTTCCTTGCTGATTGAAACTTGCGGTGAAGCTCATCTGTGCTTAAGGCTGCCTATTTCCCCAACATCTACGATTGCTACCATCAGTATGACAAGTTTCGTGAGGACCATTGGGATAAGTTCAACAAAGCACCCTATGTCTCACCATACATGGCCGAGAAGTGGTATGCTTGATTCTCCGGCTACTCTAATCTTTCTGATATGTTGCAGGAGGCTCGGCAGCCTGGTCACCTGCGCGGAGAAGGAAGAGGGACTTCAAAAAATAAAGGTTTTCAATAGATGGTTCAACGAACATGTCATGACTGGTGGCGAAACCAGTGTATCGAACGCTGTCATGATACTGCCTCAGGGACGGGGCGAACCCTGGTACAGAGATGTTCCTGTCGAAGTGCCCTATCGAGGACCCGGTTACTCAGCCATGAACCTCGCACATATGCTCAGCCTGCCGCAGGTCGTCTTTCCTAGTAAGCAGCAAGACCAAATCCTGTTGTCTGCGCCACTGACGCAAATCTCTACAGTTGGGCAGTTTGTGTACGATTCACGTATCACGGAAGATATCGAATATCTGCCCATCTCAACGTCCTTGGCTGGTGCTCCCGGTAAGTGGTAGTATGTACGTTGCGATCTTGAATCTTACATCATCCAGGGAGTGATTTGATGCTTATCAAGCTTGCTGAAGCAGCCTTACAAAAGGCTTCATGGCCTACGGAGGTGGAAATTGGCAGCCTTACCTTCAAGATGGAACACAAGAAAAGCGCGTCCGATAGCCTCACTGACTTGATTCTTTCCTAATCTACAATTTCAGCTAGAATTGTAACCCTTATCTTGTCCAGTTTGCCAGTCCGTCCAATTGATAGAGAATCACTCTGTCTGCATAACAAACGGAAAGAGGATGACAAAGAAGGATTTAGTGTCACCAAAGTAGAGTCGTTAGCAGTTTAGATTCATTGGTCCATCCTAATTGCTGAGCACAAAGGGTGTTCAGAACGTAGTCCTGAGAGGATACTTGGTGGAATGTGCTTTGCGAGTTATTCGCATCGGGATGAACTAAAAGACACGAAGTGATATCGAATGAGATATTTCAGAAAGCGGGGGGAGGGGGTTAAGAAGCTTAAATACCTACAGTACGTAGTTTCTGAAGATAACCCTAAGCATTGCTCTCTTCAACACGCCTCAGCGGTTCAATGGCTCTATCGAGATGCCGGTAAATTTCTAGCATTCTACTCTTGCCATTTCTTTTCCACTATAGATTTATTCTAGGCATCCCCTCTTTGCACCCCAAACTCATGGCACCATCCATCCCTCTAATTCCCCACCTCAAACCTCCCCTGCACGAACCCCCAAAACTCCTCCACCACCCCCTTCTGCCCCTCCCCCTTTCTCACCGCCAAATACCTCCTCTGGTCCACCCTCGGCTCCCACTCCCCGGGATTCCCATCCACAATAATGCCCCCCGCCTCCTCCAGGATAACCCACCCGGCACACACGTCCCACGGCCAGCACCCAGCCTCCCAGTACACATCCAGCGCCCCGCTCGCCACCCCACACAGATTCAGCGCCGCGCTACCAAACGACCTCAGCCCGTGCACCATCGCGCCGCCATCCTCCTTGCGCGCGCACAGCTTCGCAAACGTCTCGCTCTTGACCTTATAGTCATTCCCAGCGCGGTCGCTGCCCCACTCGACGCACACGACGGCGGTGCTGAGGTCGGGCAAGGCCTCGGGGGCGCGCAGCGGCAGCGGGGTGGCTCGGTCGAGGAAGGCACCGCGGCCGCGGATGGCCGAGTAGAGCGTGGCGGTGAAGGGGTTGTAGACGACACCGACGGTGGGGCGGAGTGCGACGGCCAGGCCGAGCGAGATGGAGACGTAGGGGTAGCCGTGCACAAAGTTGGTGGTGCCGTCGATCGGGTCGACGATGAACTGTTGTTGGTGCGCGCACCGGTGGTTAGGACGGGGGCCGGAGGGGAGGGCGGGCTGGGCTTACGGTCGGGTTGGGGGTGAGGGCGTCGCCCGGTTTGTAGGTTTCTTCGCCCATGAAGCTGGGTGCGGGTCAGCTGGGAGGTGGTGGGCGGTTGGTGGCACGCAGAGGGCGGGGGACAGACGAGAAGTCTGGGTATTTCTCCTTCAATGTCGTCGAGACCATCTTCTCCACGGCTTGGTCGGTTTCGGTGACGAGGTCGACGGCTGTGAGGCGTTAGTCTGCACTTCCCCAAGCTCATGATAGCTCGTCGGGGGGCTTGAGCTTCTAGCTGGACTCACAGTTCTTCTTCTCGCCCGTCGTGGTGGTGGTAGGGCGGGCGGAGGTGATCATCTCGCCGGCCTTCTTCGCGACCTCGATGAGGAAATCATGGATCTCCTGGAGGTTGAGGTCTGCCATTGTGAAGGCGTCGAGGGCTGGAAATGAGGCCTCAGAGTCTAGCAGCAAATGCAGAGGAATTGGGCAAGGACAGAGACTTTTTGTGGCGGGATGGACATCTGTTGGGGAGTCAGGAAGCGGCAGGCGGAGGGGATGGCGGGGTTGTCTCCAGACGCGGTCCACCTGCCCCTCCGAGAGCGCGCCGCAAGGCGGTCAGTCAGCGCCCTTTCGCTGGCATGCTCCCACTTCATTCGCCTGCAGTCGCCGACTTGCAGACCCAATCAGGAATGTGATTTGCCATCGTTGTTCTCGAGTCCGGAGCTCCATCACATTCACAGACGTCAATGATGACGCACCCAAAACTCAGAGGACAAACTTTTGATGCATCTCTAAACTACTTTATCTGGAATATCCGATTGCGTCATAACATGCGCTCGTGGCAAGCCCCGCCTATTCCACGCAGTCCCACCCAGGCGGAGCCGCTCCGCGCTTTTTTGTTTAAGCACCAAACTGCTTCACCAGGCTCGCGACCTTCTGCGCCAGATCGTCCGCTTCGGTCCGAGTCTCCGCCTCGGCGTACACGCGCACCGCATCCTCGGTGCCGCTGGCGCGCGCGAACGACCGGCCCTGCTTGTACTTGCCGACCAGCTTGTCGATCTCGTCCTGGATGCCCGCGGGGCTCTCCAGCTTGCGCTCGGCATCGACCGCCTTGAAGATGTTGCGATCCTTGACCTCGACGCGGACCAACCGGTTGGGCAGGTCGCTGTACGTGTGCAGCCACTCGGCAGGGCCCCACTTCTTGTGTGCAAGGATGACCTCGACAAGGAGCAGGTCCGAGAGCGCGTCTCCGACAGTCTGGTTGATCAGGTCCGTCAGGGCCTGCAGAGTCTCCAGCGCCTCGTGTTGCGCGGGAGACTGCGGCTCGTGCTTCTCGATCGTCTTGAGCGCCGTCGGTGAGAAGACAATGGTGCCGTGGCCGTTGGCCTCGAAGTAGACGCCGACATCAAAGCGCAGTGCCGCGTGGTGCAGGTGCTTCACACCCGTCGGCGTGCACACGACGGGAAGGCTGAGCCCAGAGGTGATGTACTTGGTGCTGGCGCCATTGGCGTACGCGGTTTGCACAACACCAACCTTGAGCTGTTCACCCAAGCCGGCGTGACGGGAAAGATCGCCAATGAAAGAAGCTGCAAGCGTGGCAATGCGGTCTCCGTCCAGCAGGTTGAACTTGCTATCCTTGTCGTTGAAGTAGTAAACAATGCGGTCTGCGTCTCCGTCCAGAGATGCGCAACGCTCAAAGGGGCCAGCCTTGGACGACGGCGGGGCGCGCTGGCCGGTCTTGACGTAATCGGCACCGCACTGTTCGGTGTTAGGCCTGGTCAAAGCTGCGGATGTATCTGGGAATGCGCACCTGCGAGTTCAAGTTCTCAGGCTTGTGCACGTCATCGTTGACGACCTGGATCTTGATGCCCTTCTCCTCAGGGCCGGGCAGATACTTGATGAGCTCCCTCAACTTGGGGCCTCCAACACCGTTTGCGCAGTCAACAACCACACCCTTGTCCTCAGGCGCGTCCTCGGGGATCTGCCTGTGCTTGAGGGCCTTCCTCAAAGCAGCGCCAATCTTCTCGTAGTAGCCCTTCTCAGACGCCTCACCGTACTCATGCACGGTGCCCTTAGTGTTCACACAGCGAACGAGGTAGTGCAGCTGAGGAGTGGTGAGGAACTTGTGGTCGGTGTACTCGGCACCCGTTGCGTCAAGAGCGTCGACAAGGCATCCCACTAGCCGCGAGCCGGAGGCACGAGTGTCGCGGGCAAAGATAACCCTCGCAGGCGCGGCGGTATTCACCTTCAGATCCGCCGCGAGCTTGTTGTAGGCCTCAACGAGGGCCTCGTCGGTCTCGGCGTTGGCAAGGATGGTGGCGTGGGCTTCCCAGGAAGACTGGAAACACGGTCAACGGGTGCTGTCAAGCTGGAGAGTGTTCGCAAGAATGCATACCTCAAGCATCTCGCCCTGTTTGGTGTTGTGTCAGCCTGACGTGCTCGTTCTCAAGCTTGACGCGATTCACGCACCATGGGGTCCACAAGCTTGACACCATTATCCTCCGGCGGGTTGTGACTAGCGGTGATCATGACACCGATGGTCTGGCCATTGAGCTTCCTAGAGCGCAAGGCAGCTAGCAGGCCAACACGGTAGACGACAGAGTCCAGTAAGTCGCTGCGGCGGCGGGCAGCTACGTCAGCGCTCATTCCATGTTGGCGATGCGCCGGGCAGTCAAGGCGGGGGAGAATAAACGAGCTCAATTGACATACGCTTTCATGCGAAACTGCACTCATCGTTAGCAGCTGCCTCTGGTCGGACCGACACGACCGCTTGAGGGGGGGGGGGGGGGGGGGGCGTGTTTCGAAAGCGACTTACACCGGCGGTGCCATACTGGAACACCTTGCCCGGCTGGGGGTGCTTCGCCGAAGCTTCCAAGATCTTCTGGTCCATGTTTGGTGGGGGCGCGGGAGCGGGAGAGAAAGCGGGAAACGAGAGGAGAGGGCGTGGAGAGAGGGAGAGTGAAAGGAACCGGAGGACAGCTGGGAGCTGGAGAGCGGCGGGGAAGGAGGTAGGGGGCGGGCGTTGGAGGGGCTTGTAACGGTGTCTTCAGCCAACAGCTCCACCCACGCAGTACACAGACGCAGGCCGCGCCCGCCCGCCGATCGGGGGGCACACCTTTGCCAGGGCCGCGCTCGTCTGTCCGGTAGGGCTGAGACGGCGGTGAGCGACGAAAATAGCTCTTGCCCTTGCCAGCCGCCACCGACCTACCCGGCAGCTGGGGTTTGCCGGGAAAATCGACGGCCCGGCCAAGCCATCGATCGGCCTGCCGCTGCGATGTTTCCCGGCCGCTGCTGAGAGACTCCAAAGAACCGCTCGACGAGGTCCCGCCGTGCTCACCGCACCCAGACAGTAGCCATGATACGAACAATACCAGCCTCGATGCGCGCCTACCAGCCCACCTTCCGCCCGCTCGCATTGCGCTCGATGCCCGTCGTCCCAGCGCTGCACCGCGCTCCTCTCGCGGCGGCAGTCCAGCCAGCCACAGGCCAGAACACGTCGTTTTCCACATCAGCCGCGCTGCAGGCAAAGAAGACCAAGGGTCCCAAGAAGGATGCGAGAATAAGTGAGCGCGCCTCGTCCCCCCAGACGCCCCAATGGCCCGCAGGATGGCAAGCTGACCTCATCCGCAGCGCAAATCCGCTACCACCTCATGCACCCGCAGGTGCCGCGGCCGCTGCGTTTCTCGCGGCTGCGCTCCCTGCGGCACTGGACCATCCACCGCGCCTGGATGCTGTTCAAGCGCAAGCAGCGCCGCGAGCAGGAGCTCGAGCTGGAACGCCAGTACTACGCCATGAGCAACGCGTGCGAGACGCTGCGGCTGATGGACGAGCGCGGCATGCCCGGCCCGGAGACGGCGAAGAACGTGGGGCGTCTGTACAGGACTTCCATGATGAAGGAGGATATCTGGAACGGCGTGCCGATTGAGTATGCGAGGCCGCAGGTGGATACGCCGTCGAAGGATGGTTGGAACCATGAATGGAAGCGGTAGATGCGTGGCTATGAGGGAGAGGAGCGTGACAGGGTTCGTCACGGTGAAAAAAAGGGGAATAAGCGACGATAAATATTCTGAGCAGACGGCGGCGTCATGCTCGTTGTAACAATAATCCCTAGTCAGGCCATTCCCGGAAGGAAACTACGTGCTTGTGGAAGTCTGCGTGCTATAGCTGATAGCCACAGGGTGCCGAGGCAAGAATGACTCCGCTATTCCCAGTTGATGCAATCGTATGGGCCTTGGAACAGTTCAAATACTTTACAAACCCAACACATAGGTTAATGAACGTAGGGACTTTAAGAGGGAAGTAGTTAAGTTTCAAACCACTATATGTCACCAGCTGTCTGGGATGAGCTTATTTCAATGTCACGGAGTATAGGATGACATCAAGCCTCAGCAATCAAAAGGTCCTTCCTTGTACGAGCTATTATAGTATCTCAGAATTACGATACAATAACCCAAAAAGACTGACCCTCTCACCAGCGAGGTCCAGGCCATGGTTTGGACCAGATGTAAAAAGAAGTTGGACTACCAAAGAATGCGATACAGCCAGTCCAAAAGACAAGAACTGGACTGAGTCGGAAAACAGGCGAGCCGCTAAAAAAATATCAAAGGAGCGTATCGATGGTATCATCCGTCATTAAGCGTGACCGCTGCTTGAACTGAAACGAGGAATTTTGATCGGACGAACGGATTGTAGAAAGGAAGAAGGACCCGGTGGAAGCGCTGTGAGGACGCCCAATGATACAAACCCAAAACTCCGCCCATGCAAAAAAGAACGAAGCAATTGTGCTGCGCTCCCAGGATCCATCTATCACAGAATGACGCAGCAACCATTGGTCTCGGCCTTGTCGACGGACAGCAATGCAGCGCGGGTTGCTGCTTCGAAAACGTCGTCCACGCCATCGCCTGTCAGCGACGAGCACTCGAGGTATTTCCGGGCGCCAATTTCATCCTTCATGTCGTTGCCGGCCTTAGGTGTCGTGAACTTGAGCGACTTCTTCCGCATTTCTTCCTGAGCTAGTGGATCATCGCGGAGATCCTTCTTCAGACCCACAAGGATGATCGGAACGTCTGGGCATCGCTCCCTCGCCTCCTCGGCCCACTTGTGCTTGACGTTCTCCAAAGAATCCGGTGAGTCGACGGAGAAACCAATAAGAATGACATGGGCCTTTGAGTATGCTAGAGGGCGTAGCCGTTCGTAGTCCTCCTGTCCGGCTGTGTCCCATAGCGCAAGCTGTACGGACTTGCCGTCAACGCGGCAGTCGGTGACATAGTTCTCAAACACAGTCGGAACCTTGAGCGCTAGTCAATATCTTTGCGACCAAGTGGGGCGTCAGCGGGCTGACGTATAAGACTTACATATCTCTGTGTACCGATCAGTCATTGGTCTTACGTCACCTGAGAAGTCGGGGTCTAGAACTTACAGTCGGAAAGTATCCAAGGGTGAAGACACTGAGTAAACTGGTCTTTCCACATGCACCGTCACCGATAATGACTAATTTTCTATGCAAGGCCGCCGGCGTCAGCAGGTTACACAAGGTAGCATATTTTGAAAATTGGCTGGCGGAAAGATGAGGCAGTGCGACTCGCACAAGGAACAACGCAGCTGGCAACCGCGGCTAACAGAATGAAATTACGACGGCGAGTCCCAGGGAAGCGTGGTCTATTTTTGGTTGCCTGAGGCTCGGAGCGCGGACGCCAATGCACGCGATCTTCCCTCGCTTCGTTTAGGGTTGAAGAGCTAAGAGGCGCAGCTCTCCACACCCGGCAATGGGAATCGAGTCGGATAGGGGTAGGAGAAGTGGCAACGTGACAGGAGGAAAGTAGGATGCGTGCGCGCGGGAAAAACGAGGCTCGGAGAGCGAGGCGGGCGGAAACGGATTGCCGTCGATCTTCAGAACCCCGTGCGGCAGCTTGATGGAACTGATTGGAAATGCACCGGGCTCGCATACCTTCTCATGACCTGAGCATCTTGGCCGTTTTGCTGAGCCATGTCTGCTGATTATCCCCTGACGAGCTCCGGACGGCGGTGCGATGGGGGGCCGCGGGCAGAGATGGCTCCTGATGAGCGAGAGAGGCCGAGTAGCTCGTGGACGCAGCGCTGGACGCTCGGGGGGCTGGGTCGCGGGCGGCGTAAACAATGTGCTAGTTGGGGTATCTTCGGTGCTTGCGGAGACGTTGAGGACGGCGTGCGGCGGCAGCAGCGCTCAGACGGGGCGGGCGGTCGCAGGAGCGCAGCGGTCGCGGGCGACGGGCCACGGGCGAGGCGGCGCGGCGGGCGATTGAGGAGCGGCGTGTGCTCGGGGAGCACGGCGAGGCCGGCGGTAGAGGGTGTTGCGGAGGGCGCACACGGGGAGCTTGTCGGGTGTGGTGAGCGAGGGCGCGGTCGGCGAGGGCTCAGGCGAGGGAGCGGCGTGGGAGACGGCGGGTGCAATGGCGTGGAACGGGGCTCAGATATACGGGGTGTTGGGTGCGGCCGGCGGGCGGAGCTGCAAGGAGGAGGCAGCGCGAAGAAATGTGCTGAGATACGAGGATGGAAGTGAGCAGGGCACCGCAGCGACGCATGGGCAGCCCACTGGGCGCCGCACTTGGACCAGGCAGGGCAGGCAGGGCAGGGCAGGGCAGGCAGGCAGGCAGGCAGGCGCAGGCCCGCCGGCGATTTGTCGGCCGCCGATACAGCCTAAGCGCGACCGCAGCAGCACCTGGACAGAGAGATGATGCACGCTCTTTGACGCCGCCGCAACACCACCACCACGCCGCACGCGCCCGAGCAACCCGCGATCCGCTCCCCCGCAGGCCCGAGAAAGCAGAGCTCCCCGCGCCGCCGGAGCAAGGCAGGCCCGACCCGAGCACACGTACGTGACATTCCACGCCGTGGAGGGGCCTCAACAGCCCGGCGTCCTTGAGCGCCACCTTGGCCGCCGTCAGCCTGTTGAGCAGACCCTCTTCCCGCCGCGCCAAGCTGCCCCAGACCCCATCTCTAACCCGTCCGCGCCGCGCCAGGTCTGCTCCCGACGCCGCACCCACACCACATGGCCAATACCAAAGCGCATCCCGGCGCGCCTGCGCCCAGCAACGGCGTGCTCACCGGCGCAGCACCGCCCGGCAACCCCAGCGTCAATCGCAAGAAGGCGAAGCGCCGGGCGAAGCTGGCCGCGAAGCAGCAGGCTGAGCAGCACGCCAACCCCAGCCTGCGGAACGGTCATGTGCCGCATGTCCACAGCGCGGTGCACAACGGCGGTCCAGCGCCCGCCGACATCCAGTCCGCGCTGGAGTACGACGACGACCTGGACGACGCGGACCAACTCGATGCTGCTGATGGCGACGACTTGTACTACACCGATGACGAGGCTGCCCACGCGTATGCCCACCACTACGACCCCAGCATGCCCACGGCAAACGGACACGCTGCGGACGCGGCCATATCGGGCAGCAAGAACAAGAAAAAGAAGAAGAAGAAGCGAGGCAGGCAGTCCGATGCGCACGCCCATCCCTACGACATACCGAGCGGCAGCTCGTCCGGAATGCTCACCCACGCAGGCTCGCATCCACCTCCGCCCCCGCCGCCCCCGCCACTCTCCAATCCCGCGTTTCGCTCGATGCGCAGCTCGACCTCCAGGGACCGCATATGGAACACGTCGACGCAGGAAGAGCGGGAGAGGATCAGGGAATTTTGGCTATCGTTGGGAGAAGAGGAACGGAAGTCACTGGTCAAGATCGAGAAAGAGGCGGTTCTGCGCAAGATGAAGGAGCAGCAAAAGCATTCGTGCAGCTGCACGGTCTGCGGACGGAAGCGTACGGCAATCGAGGAGGAGCTTGAGGTTCTGTACGACGCGTACTATGAGGAGTTGGAGCTGTACGGCGACCAGGAGCACATACCCAACGATGGCGATTCCGTGCTAACCACAGGGAGGCCATACAGCCGCAGACAAGATCCTCGCCTCCCACCGGACCGCATGATCGACCCAAACCAGCCATACGACTCTGGCAACCGCGTCGAAGAGTTAGGAGACGAGGAGGACGAGGAGGACGAGCTAGACGATGACGAGTATAGCGACGAGGATGAAGAGGAGTATAGTGATGAAGAGGAGCCCGAGGAGCTACCTGTGAGAGGTACAGCTGCGGACTTCTCCTTCTTCGGCAACAGTCTGACAGTCAAAGGTCGGTTGATGGAGTTGCTCGGAGACTGGGCATAACGAGAATGGATGCTAAGGTCTTTTATTAGCAGGTGGAATCCTTACGGTTGCGGACGATCTGCTCAAAAACGACGGCAAAAAGTTCATCGAGATGATGGAGCAACTGGCGGAGCGTCGAATGCAACGAGAGGATCAAGTTGTAGAGCACGCCGGCAATTTGGCCTATTCGTCATCTATGCAGAATCATCACGCCGGCCACAATCACGGTCCACCTCCAGACGAAGAAGATTACGAGGAGGAGGAAGAAGATTACGACAGTCAAGAGGACGAGTATGAGGAGGAGGAAGACGACTTGGTTTGGAGATCACTATTCTACACCCCGGGATTCCTTCTGACAAAAAATAGGACACCATGACGGAGCAACAGCGGATGCGGGAAGGTCGAAGGATGTTCCAGATTTTCGCGGCGCGAATGTTTGAACAACGTGTACTTTCAGCATATCGAGAAAAAGTCGCAAACGAGCGCCAGCAGAAACTTATCGAAGAGCTCGACGAGGAAACCCGGCGCACCGCAGAACGCGAGGCGAAGAAATCCAAGGACGCTCAGAAGAGGAAGGAGAAGAAGGCTGCGCAGAAGCAACGGCAGGCTGAGGAGAAGGCTCGAAAGGACGCCGAGAAGAAGGCCGAGGAGGAAACTGCGAGAGCAGCAGAGGCAGAGAAGCAAGAGGAACTACGGAAGAAGCGCGAGGAGCAGAAGAGGAAGAAGGACGCCGAACGGAAAGCTCAGGAGGAAGAAAGGAAGAGAAAGGAAGCGGACAAGAAGCGAAGGATAGAGGAGGAACGTCAGAAGCAACAGGAGCTGGAGCGTAAGGTCCAAGAGCAGAAGGCTGCGGAAAAGAAAGCTCGGGAAGAGGCGAAGCGCAAAGAGCGCGAAGAGCGGGAAGCTAGAGACAAGGAAGCGAGGGAGCAGAAGGCCCATGCGGAGCAGCAGCGGAAGGAGAAGGAGGCAAAGATCAGGGCGGAGAAAGAGTCCAAGGAGCGCATCCGGAAGGAAGAAGAGGCTACAAAAGCTGCTCAGCAAGCGCAAAGCAATAAGCGACCTTCTCAGCCGACACCGGCCCTTCCACCTGGACTCATCTCCAAACAGTCTTCGGCTGGTTTTCCGTCGCCTCTCGTTCAGGTCGCAACACCCAATATCCCGAAGGCCCCGACTCCGTCAAAGCCGCGTCAGAACTCCCAGCAAGGCTCCCATGGATCTTCACCAAAGACGCCTCAAGTTTTTCCAGGAACAAGCAAATCAGTGTCGCCA
Source organism: Neofusicoccum laricinum (assembly GCA_029906385.1). Lineage (NCBI taxonomy): Eukaryota > Fungi > Ascomycota > Dothideomycetes > Botryosphaeriales > Botryosphaeriaceae > Neofusicoccum > Neofusicoccum laricinum. The sequence goes on along the minus strand of CP123714.1, from coordinate 2,592,913 downwards.
AGCAACCAACACGGAGGTGCCGCACCAAGGACCATTCTGCAGAAGCCTCAACCACAAGCTCAATCATCCACATTGCAACATCCCCAACCGGCCTCGCCAATGCCGCCGATAGGCCCTCCTCCTGGTATGCATTCTGCGTTTGGTGGTCTGCCTCTTGGTCTGAATGCACCTTCGCCTATGCAGGGTGGGATGATCCACGGTCTGAATCAGCCCCGTGGGCCCATGTTTCCCCACGCACCTCCACCGATCGGCGCACAGTACCCCGGCTTCCCAGCTCCGAACGGTCTGCCCGCACCACCTCCTGGTATGAACGCGCCCGGAATGCCACTTGGTCGGGGCTTTCCCGGTATGGCCATGCCCCCTGGCTTTGGCCAGCCTCTGCCCGGCATGAGTGCGGCAGGTCAGATCCCTGGGTTCAGTGCTCCTCGTGATATCATGCCATCACACTCTCGCCAAGCATCCGGATCAGGTTCATTTGATTCGCCGATAGGCGGTCCTCAGGCTCACCCGATTTCTCGGCCGGCACCCATTCAGCGACCATCCAGCGTTAAGCCGCAAGAACCGAGCCTGGAACACAAGAGGCCTGGCAACACGGATGTTGACGAGCTCAGTAACCACCTGGGCAGTAGCGCTCTTCTCGATGACAGTGATGAGCCTATGCCGACGAGTGCAGGTGAAGTTCGGCGTGCCAGCCTTGCACCCTCGGCGAGGTCTGCCGGTAGGATGGGCTTCGGTACATCTCCGCTCTTCACTGATGTTGGCACTCGTGGTATTGATCCTTTTGGTTTACCGAGCGGCGGCAACAGTACGTGGGGTACACCAACTATTCCATTCGGACCTCCTGGTATGGGTGGCAGCACATGGGGATCTCCTCCTACTGCTGGTGGTTGGCCTACTACAGTTGGCAGCTTTGGCAGCGTTGGAGCCCCACTTGGTGGTCCGCATAGGTCAAGCATTTCGCGCCCTGTGTCGGTTCGTCTGATGGTATGCCAAGCGTGCAAACAGCTTGCGCAGAGCGATTCAAACTCAGACGGCTTTTATGATATCCCGTCCATCATCCGCGCGATCGACAGTGGCATCCGCATCCCGACAGACGCTCCTGTCGCGGGGCATGAAGTCGTAGATATTTGCGAGACTGAGGGCGACGCCCATAACGGAGGCGGTTTCCTGCGCAAGAAAGATGGACCGGACGGAGTCGTGGCAGTAAAGTTTGAGCCGGATTCGGCCAACAGCGCCGGCGGGATCCGTATCCCTGGCCAAGGTCTCCATGGCTTAGGCGAGATTGGCAGCCCCATCCCGGCTCACTCGACACCTTTCGGCATCGGCACCAGCACTCCTGCGGCCCGCGCATCGCCATTCCCTGCCTCCGCTCTTGGAGGCGGTGTATCATCACCAAGCTTCTAGTTGGCACCTCCTTTTCGGTGCATGTCAGCCCAGTTGATCAAGCCAAAGCCAATCAAACTTATTTTCTCCTTCTCCCATGTTCGACTAGGCCTTGCTCTTGGTGCTGCTGCTTCTCTTCGTTTCTTTACTTCCGCTTCCAATCCTTTCATGAAATGAGTCTCTTGATGACCCAGACCATTATCCCCCTGATGTGTAGTCACTGCAATGACACAATGGAATTATTCTTTCCGGTCTCTCCCCAAAGCGACATCTCGTTCCGACGCCTTTGAAACCGACGCTTTGATACCGATCCGTACGCGCAAACGATTGCCACTTGAACTCCAGGCGCCCCTGCTTAATAGATACCGCAGATGCATGAGCTCAGAGCCTTTGTCAAACGTGGATGGGAAAGAGGGTTGGGCTGGCCTCTTTCTGTTTGCGAAGATTTCGGCGAAGAGGCGGCTGCGAGTGAGGAGGACGAGAAGGAGAATATTTTCTTCTCCATTCGTAATTTCTGTCTACGTGGTGGTCAAGCAGACAATGATAGTGTTCGGCTTGTTCCTGTTATGTGCAATATATCAGTGGGATCGTGATGCGAGGCCTATAAGTGAATCCAGGGTACCGGTACTTGCCGCTGTCATGATGTTACTGGACCGGATCTGCTTTCCTTTGTCATTGATCGAGACCCTATCTCAAATCAGTACCCTTGGTGTCTTTATTTCAACGATAAATTTGCTGGCCCATAGACCCTAGACCGGATACTCATTTTAGTGAACGTGCTTTCAGTATTACCATCAACAGAACTTGTGGAATCAAAGCAGTAATACTAGTGTTTATTCATTGCCTTATCTATACTCCTTCTCCGGGCTGCAGGTTCTGATATGCGGTTTCAGGTCTTAAATCTGCGTCAATATTCATCCACACTTCCGTGGCTAGGGTAATAAGGAGTTAGCACATCGACGTTGGCGCAGTGATATTAGCTGAATCCAAAGATTAGTTTCCAATTTCTCTCTAACTATGATCAAATCAAACTACAGGAATTTAGAAATTTTAAATTTAGAAATTTTATTCGCACAGTAACGCGGCCCTCAATCATATTCTTTTTACGGGCAACCATAAATTAGAAAAGGTCAAGCATATTCGGATGGAGTTAAAACTTATGGTTCATCGTTTTCAATAGTTGTGGACGGTAGGGGTACCAATACTCCGGATAATAGATTCAATGCCAGACCATAAAATCAAGACCAATACTCTTGACTGCCTCATTCCCGTGTGCAATTTTTTAAAAATCATGATCCTCAGCTGAATGAAAAGCCAAATTGCAATGACATCTCGACACAACTAGCAAGATATACATCTTCTACGGAGAACCTTAATGAAAGCGCAGCCTTATGCAGGGGATCGAAACCCTCGTTCAACGTAAAAGCCTAGTACGCAGAAATTTTACTTCTTTAATCTGAATGCACCAAGCCCTCCTACATAAGACTCTCTACTATTGCGACACTGTCCAAAACAACCCCGCAGCCCGATACTCCAACCAATCTCCCCTCTACATTCCCCCGTCTATTTCTCCGCCACAGCAGCAACGGCCTTCCGACACGCCTCCCTAAACACCTCCACGAACCGCCACACATCCTTAAACCCATTATACAACGGCGCCGGCGCCACGCGCACCACATCCGGCCGCCGCTCATCCACCACCACGCCCTTCTCCTCCAGCTCCTCCATGACACGCTCCAGCAGTCCCGGCCGCAGCCGCAGGCTCAGCTGCGCGCCGCGCTCCTCCGGGTCCGCTGGCGTGATCAGGGCGTACGGCTTGTCCCCGTCGGCAGCGGCGAAGAGCAGGTGCTCCAGGTACGCGGTCAGCCGGAGGGATTTGCCGCGCAGCTCGGCGATGGAGGTTTGGTTGAAGACGGAGAGCGAGGCGAGCAGCGCCGTCGTGTCCAGCGCCGACGGGTTCGACAGCTGGAAGCCGGCAGCGCCGGGCATGGGCACGAAGGTCGAGTGCATCTGGAAGCGGGACGACTTGTCGTGGCCCCACCAGCCGGCGAGGCGGGGATGGTAGCCGAGGGTGGAGGCGGTAATGTTGGGGGAGGGGGAGGAGGAGGGGGAGGGCGTGGTGATGGTGGTGTGGCGGGAGTGCACGAAGAGGCCGCCGATCACGCCGGGCCCGCCGTTCATGTACTTGTAGTTGCACCAGGCGGCGAAGTCGACGTTCCAGTCGTGGAGCGAGATGGGAACGTTGCCGACGGCGTGGGCGAGGTCCCAGCCCACGGTGATGCCGCGGGCTTGCGCGTGGGCGGTGATGCGGGGGATGTCGAAGAGTTGGCCGCTGTAGTACTGGATGCCGGGGAGGAGGAGCACGGCGGTGGTGTCGGCGTGCTCGTCGATGGTGGAGAGGATGTAGGAGGTGGGCAGGTAGGCGGTAGTGGGGTCTGGGGGGTTGAGCTCGACGAGGGCGGTGGAAGGGTGGAGGTTGTGGTGGTGGAGTTGGGATCGCACGGCGTACTGCGGCGGTGGATAAGCACCTGTGGGGTGGAATCAGGGCGGGGTGCGTTTTTATACGTACGTGATCGCTGGGGAATGCTTTGCCCTCAATGATGATCTTGTAGCGTTGCTTGGTTGGGCGGAAGAAGCTCGCCATCAGCAAGTGGATGTTGGCCGTCAGCGTCTGCATGACGGCCACTTCGTCTGGCTGGGCTCCCACAATCTTGGCCGATTCCACCTTCGCGTCCTCGTCGATGTCGACCCACGGGCGCGACACGGCGTCCTCAAGTGGCTGAAAGTGGCCATACACGCCCTTGTTCGCCCAGGTGTCAAGGTACTTGCGGATGTAGTCCTGAGTGCGCCGCGGTTGCAAGCCCAGAGAGTTGCCGCACAGGTACGTGCACGGGTAGGTCAACTCGTTCTCAGGCAGCAGGGAGTTGATTGTCTCGCTGACCTCCACGGAGCCTGCTTCGGTGCCCAGCCGCTTGCGCTTCAGGCCAGCGCGCGTCGGGATTATGAATTCTTCGCGGAGCTTGCGGAGAGGGTCCTGCGCATCGAGCGCCTCCGCGTATTCTTTTGTGAAAGACTTCGGATCGTCGAGCCGAAGCTTCGACGAGGCGTTCTGCGCCATGGTGGAGGTTCAATGATTGTAGCGTAAGTAGTGTGACGAGAGAGAAGAGGTCGTCGATGATGCGCATCATCATCGCGGGACTGATGGCGGGGCGATTTGTGGCTGGTGCAGTGCGCGCCACATCTCCTCCGTACGCAGCCGTTGCCGTCGGTCATCGCCCGCTCTTCCGATGATTTCAAAGCCCTCCGTCTTCATCTCTCCCGCCTCCACCGCCGCAACACCATGGCACCCGCGCCTATGATCTGCTCTTCTTGCCTCCGCTCTATGCATTCCGCAGCTCGCGCCCGCCCGGTCACTGCGCCCCAGACCATCCGGGCCGCCCACCGCAGCTTCGCCGCACCCTCGAGATCCGCCACTTCCTCAGCGACATTGCGCTTCGACTTCCTCGCGCCGTCGACGCGCCCAAAGGCCACTCCATCAATACCACAATTTGTGCGACTGAGACTGTCGGAGAGGGTGCTCGCAGTTCGAGCATTCTCATCTTCGGCGTCGCGACACGCGGCCGTCCTAAACCCGCGAACGGACGAGGATGGACATGAGATGGTGGTAGAGATAACGCCACGCGCAGCACACGTAAGGCGCCGGGATATAAACTACCTGTCGATCACACGAGAGCCATAGCTGACCTACTTCTCCGCAGCGCCTAAAGCAAATTATGGCACAAGACAAAAACCCAGACCTGCTGCTTCGCATTACCGTCGAATCGGGCGGCTGCCACGGCTTTCAATACCTAATGTCCCTTATCAACATGTCCGAGGTTTCGCAGGAGGAAGACACGGTGTTTGAGGGCCCGGATGGCACCAAGATTGTGTTGGACGAGCCCAGCTTGGAGCTGCTGAAGGGAAGCAAGGTCGACTACACAATGGAGCTGATTGGGAGCCAGTTTAAGATTGTGGATAACCCTGCCGCGAGTAGTAGTTGTGGGTGCGGAACGAGTTTCGATGTCAAGATGTAGGGGCTGGAGGGATCCAGCAAGGAAATCCTAATTGCTTGAGCTTCGAGACATGATCATACTAGCGCATAGTGAAAACACCGCTCTCCGAATTGCACTAATTGTCCCAAAGGTCATGCATTCCTGCTCAACTGGTTGCGTCAACTCCAATCTAGCGGCAGCCATTTCTCATCGCCGCGGTTAGGTAAGCCGTTAGCCTTGGCGTTGCAAATCTTGGCGCTGCGGACGCGCTAAGTCACGTGAAAATCTTAAGCGAGCTGCCGCGACAACGAAAACTTCGAAACTCCCGGGCATTTCGCTTCCTCCTCCAAGGACGACAACCAACACCTTCGGCCACACAACAACGTCAAGATGCCGACCCGCCTCTCCAAGACCCGCAAGCACCGCGGCCATGTCAGCGCCGGTCACGGACGCAGTACGTACACCATTCTCACCCACGCTCGCACTCCCGTTCCCTCGCACCCTCGCTCCCTTCATACGCTGTGGTCCACTGTGCTGCGCAAAGCAAACGGGATACTGCTCGAGACGAAGACTTCTTCCGGCCGAACTCTCGATTGTCGGTCTTTTCGACTTGCTCTCCGCCGCCATCGATGTCAAACATTCATTCTCAACACCTACACTCTTGGCATGGCGCACCTACTAGGTGTCACCACCGAAGATACTCGTAGTGGAATGGAAGCTTTTCGGAGACAATTGGCTATGGCGAACAGTCGTTGAGACTAGGCGAGAAGACGGCTGAAAAGGATCAATTCTTTCACTTGCCACACCAAATCGTCTTACTGGGAACCTTTTACTTACATCTCAAAGTTGGCAAGCACAGGAAGCACCCCGGTGGTCGTGGTCTCGCTGGTGGCCAGCACCACCACCGCACCAACATGGACAAGTACCGTAAGTCTTTGACTCCTGAGTATGGCTTACGGGTGTGCTAATTTGCGCAGACCCCGGTTACTTCGGTAAAGTGGGTATGAGGTACTTCCACAAGACTCAGCAGGAGTTCTGGAAGCCCGTTGTCAACCTCGACAAGCTGTGGTCCCTCATCCCTCTTGAGCAGCGCGACCAGTACCTCTCTGCCAAGAGCAGCGAGAAGGCTCCCGTCCTCGACCTTCTTCCCCTTGGCTACTCCAAGGTCCTCGGCAAGGGCCGTCTCCCCAAGGTCCCGATCATTGTCCGCGCCCGCTACGTTTCCAAGGAGGCTGAGTAAGTAACTTGCATCTGGCTCGGCTCGGGCGTGTTACTGACTGCTACACAGGCGCAAGATCAAGGAGGCCGGTGGTGTCGTCCAGCTCGTCGCGTAAGCGATGACAAACAAAAAATACCAGAGGAAATGGAAAAACGGGCATTCATAGGGCGTCAACCAGCCTAGCGCGGTGACGACTCTTGCAGCGTGGTGGCTGGGGAATGCATTCAATCAACATAGCGAATTGAATCATTCCCGAACAGACCGTTCTCAAATACACCTCCAATGGTGCTATGCTCGTGAACCGGACATCCCCAGGGATTTCCGAACCATGGTGGCTCAAGGATTAGAGATGTCGGATGCGTACGTGGTTGTGATTATCAACCGGCACTTCATGCTCCAAGAGCGTAGATGGTGTTGATTACAATTCTTCCACGTACAACGCACTTCTTGTTCCCTGGGCTTGCCACCCACGAATGGTAGGTCTTGTGCGTGTGTGAATCTATGCTGTGATCAACATGCAATGTGATATTGAAGCTGTAACGCTGGTGATCACTCGAACTGCTCATACCACTGACTAACAACTTGCTTTATGTTACGATCATACGCACGTTTCATTCCGAGATGGCTTTGATAGTTGAGTGTCCTCTTATGATCATGAAGGCCATGCTTTGAGGATACTTCCCGCGGATTTTCTTCTGTCGTAGATCTTACAATAACCTGATCTTTGCCAACTTTCGAGATAACAATTCTTCGTATGTGAGACTTACTCTGATTGTATGCGAATTCTGCTAGCGACGCAAAAGGACCAGTTGCATACTACTTGTTCATCTCCAAATGCCACTTGTGTTGAAATCAGTTTCGGACTACCGGTGCACATTTGGATAATAATTTCACAGCCTTTCCAATAATAAAGCTTGGTACAAACCGGGACACTTTCAAGTTGTAACTTCAAGAACTATACTTATTTCATACATTATTTCTATACGTGTGTTAAGGTGGAAGAGCGTCGATAGCAAAGCACTTGTAAAGTGCATATCCTCGCTTGCTCATTGCACATGTTGACCTAAGAATGCTCTTCCGCCCCGACTAATCAACCACCAACCAAAAGAGCTACCCCATGCATGCGTCCGTACAATGCATGGGCAAAAGAAGATGACCACACCAGGGGTCGAACCTGGAATCTCTTGATTCGTAGTCAAGCGCCTTGCCATTGGGCCATGAGGCCAGTTGAAGCAACTGTTGAACCTTTTAGAGGTAGTTGATGAATAGACGTCTGGAAAATTGTAATATAGAGTATTATGCATGGATCTCAAAAAAAGGCGGGTTCGGTTCGGTCGGGGAGGTGGTTTAGAGGCTTCTTCGGTGATGGGATGGGTGTGGGATGGAGGAAGAGTAATTGCCGAGGTTAGGGTAAAGGTGGGGGGAGGAAGGGACTGAAAATTTTCTTCTCATTTACTGCAACCATGAGCACGCGCTTTCGCTATGCGAATATAATCCATATACTTTGCCTAAACACTGACGTTTTCATCTACTTGGACGAATAGAATAGGAAACCTGAAAAACACTGGTTATTGAATGAGTCAGCCCGCACACGCTTAGCAATACCGCCACGATCGCCGCAAGCCAAAAGTTGAACAGCTGCGGCGTTTTGTATCTGCCCTGCTACCGTTATAATAGCCCCTTTAGCTCGGCAGAGTCGTATGTCTCCGCTATTATCGCCAACCTGAACCTCTGGCACCTGTAATTTCCCAGTTCATGGCCCGGGTGAACGATGAATTGTTTTGCTGCAGCCCCATCCAAGGCCTAGCCTGCTCTCCTGACGCATTTTTTGTACCAAAGCCGACTTTGCGAGTCCTTTCGGGACAATAGTAGAGCGAGAGCCTCGAGTGTCTCATCAATCAGTTCTTTTGGAAGTATTTTTTATGGGAAAATTGCACCATCTTTTTCTTCTATACTATCTGGTCAGTTCAGATAGTATTTCAACGAGTGCATTTCTTCATGGACAGTCAAAGCACTCGTACGGACGCAAATTTGTGGAAGGAAATTTTTTTTTGAAAACGTCATCCGGACGAAGGCTTCAACTGCCAATATGCAAATTTGTTGAAATACTTTCCGAACCAGCCTCTCACCTGAGATCAAGGTAAGCGGCGCGGTTTAACCTTTGTAGGGATGGACTTCGCTATAAAACGTGGTAACGTGCTGTTATATCCGCATACAGTGTGGGTTCTGTTTTATCCCTTCGCAAGTTTCTCGTGCTCCTAATAGCAGTATGAGCTTCCTTGACTTTGTTTTTCAACGCAGACAAGTTTCAATTTCCAGGCAGAACCCTACCACCGAACCCTCACGTCTAAGCAGACAACCTTCCTGCCACCGCCAAACCATAGCCCCCCCCACCACCACCATGCACAGCATCGCCCACGGCAAGTAGCCGCAGCTCGCACAGTCCCCCACCTGCCCCCGCCGCACCAATCCGGTAGGCACTCCACCGCCAGCGCCAACGCTCCGGCTCGCCAGGAAATCGCAACCCCGGTCATCGCGCCCGCGAACCGCAGCCGTTGGTTGAGGAGGCACGTCCCGCGCCGGTCCGACCCGCGGAGGCCCTTTGCTGCGGCTGCACTTTCCCGGGCACGACGGCGCGGAGGGCGGGTGAGCGGGGTCTGCGGGGTGTGGGCGAGGATGTTGGCGGCGCGGAGAAGGGGGAGCGCGGTGGTGGAGTGGAGGTGCCGGCTGCTGGCGACGAGGCGGGCGGCGGAGGTGCAGAGGTAGAGGGGGAAGGAGGTGGCTCAGGTGGTCCGGAGGCCGGAGCTTAGGGCGCGGAAGTAGTGGGGGTGGAGTTTGGTGCAGGCAGAGACGTACTGAGGATGTTGATGCGGAAATGTATGCATCTATTCGTTCACTTGATTTTCTCCCAGTCGTCTACCAACAACTGACTGTCTGGATCTTTCGCCTTCCGAGAAGCCCATACGACGACGCTGACATTGACGATGAGGGTTCAGGAAGCGAGAATAGAAAACCAAACCGCACTGGCATGCCAGTCACGAGGTATGCGTTACGAAAGAGCTTGAAACCATCTGAGCTTTGTTGCCTGGATGGAGCCCTTCTGCTCTCTGGAGCATTCATCCGGACGCAAATGGGCAGTGAAAGTTGTACATGTGTAAACATCTTGCCATACTTTCCGAACCGACCTCGTGGGACAATCGATGGGGACTGCATGATCACCATCTGTTCAAGAGAGACATCGGTAAGGTGTTGTTGTAGGTTGCTCTGTCTACTAAGGTATAAGAGCGCGTAATCACAAGCTCAATTCAATTGGTTCGCGGAGTGCTGCCTTCATGCAAGTTGAATCTGGCAACACTGACGTATGAGCTGGGACCGTGTATATTCACCTATCGCACTTCACATGTGCATAGCGTCCACAATCCCCGGCGATAAGTGGCGGAGGAGGGGCGGAGCGGGATGACATCAACAACACTTGGCAGCACCCCCATCTGCACCTCGCCCTTGGCCGTCTGGGCATCCCGCACCGCGTCCCGGCCTATGATGACGCCCAGAAGAGAGCGAACCGCGAGCAAGATTCCGGAACGCTTCGGGAGCCGCAATCCTGCTTCAGCGTGACGAAATGCCTCCTCCGCGTCTCCGGCTCGCCCGGCCGTGGCGACGGGCTGATGTAGATCTCGCAACATATAAAACCGCTCGAGGAGGGGGACATGGCACTCCTGCTCTCCAATTTTGCAACGCCATTTTCCGGCCGACCGACACCCACTCAATCAAACTGACCCCCAAAGGCCCAGCCCACATGCCCCTCAACGTCCTCAACACCTCCGCCGGCGTCGACAAGGCTCCTTCTAACACCAGCGGTGGCCTCCCCTCCGCCGGCGCCGGCGCCGGCCTTCAAGATCACCACCGGCCCTCCGTGCCGTATGAAGAGCGCATCCGATCTCCGAGACCGCCGGCGCTCGGTGCCTCCAAGGACGCCGTGAAAACCGGCGCTACGGGCGGAGACAGCTTGGAGAAGAGCGGGATGGCGGAAAAATGAGCCGAAAAGGAGATAGATGATTAGTGGTTCTATCTTGAGGCTGGCGGAGCGAAGGACGTGCCGTTGACTGATGAACTGCGACAAGAGAATATTACGGCGTTACGATTCTACACATGGTAGCCGTGCCCCAGGGGCGAGCCATCCGTATACGGTGTCAGAGATGCTGTGAGAACGCTGGGAAATGTAATTCTCTTCCACGATGTGATCGCAAGCCAACACGCTTCACTATTACGCAACGCTTCGAAAGTTCGTACCGTCCTTCAACTTTCCCATTTGGCTATCCAATCCAAAAAGCCCAGCGCCATTTTTTACCCTCTCTTCCCTTCCCATCCGTATATTTTGCCCTCGCAAAACCCATGGATATGAAACTCAAGAAAGAGAAAAAGAACCAAGAGACCCATCTTCCCTGCGACAAAGGAGAAGCGGGCAGATCCAACGAACCCCTCACCTCAACCCAAAAAGAACCGCCGACCAGCAGCGTTCGCTTCCAACACTCCCCCTCCCCTCCCCTCAACCAATCCTCTCCGGCATGCTCCTCCTATACTCCGCCCCCGGCGGCGGCGGCATGATCCTCCTCCTCCCCCTCACCACCTCCTCCCGCACCACATCGCCCCCCAGATCCCTCGACTCCCTCACCTCCCGCGACTCCCTGGGGCCCCTACTCTTGCTCCTCCCCCTCTTCCCGCGCTGCCGCGTCCGCGGCGGGAAAAGCAGGTACTCGTACGTCTCCGGGTCGCGCTCCGCGATCTCGCGCTCTAGCCGGCTGAGCGGCGCCTCCGGCAGCACGCGCGTGCTGACGTCGCGCTCGTCCACGTTGCCGCGCAGCTTCCAAAACACGTCGGGCGGGCCGGCCGCGCGGCCGCGCGACGGGCCCCCGTCCGGGGACGCGCCGTCCTCCGGGTACTCGACCACCAGCCGCCAGTCGTCGAGCGGCTCCGGGTCGTACTTGCCCTTGTCCTGCTCGCCCGGCCCGCCGAGGCGGAAGCGGGCGCGCACGCTGGCGTGCATGTACTCGTGGGTGTCGCGCAGCGGTCTCCCCGTGCTCTTGCCCGTCTGCGGGTCTACGGCCGTGTACTGGCCCGGCGTGCGCTGCGCGCTGCCCCCCAGGCTGTAGATGCCGGCCGAGGAGTTGGGGATCTCGCCGAAGGACCAGGGGCGCAGGGGTTCGTGGTGGCGCTCGTAGAAGCGGTCGTTCTCGTCCTCCTGGTCGAAGATGTACTTGATCTTGAAGTCGAGGAAGGGCTGGAGCTGCGACACCATCCACGACAGCGTGATGTTGGCCAGCTGCTGGTCGTCGTAGCCGCCGCCGACGTTGCTGTGCACGCCCGGGAACCACACTTGGCGGAGGATGGTCCGGTTGTCACGCGGCTTCTCCCAGACGGCTGGCGAGAAGGCGGCGCGTCGTTCGTCCAGACCCAGTGCTTGGAAGGCGTGTTCGATGCAGTTAGAAAGCTTTGTGTCGTAGAAGGTCATCTCTCTCGACTGCATGGGCTGGAGCCCAACTCGGGTAAGCCAGCCTATTCTTGGTGCGCCGAGAGCGCCCACCGTGTCCCAAACGCCAATGGCCTTGACCCTTACGCCGAGTGTTGTCAATCCTCTTGCTTCCAACTCATGCCGGTACGCAGGGTCGCTCGGGTTCGGCTTGTTGGAGAACGGGATATCTGGATTCCTGTCCCTGTAGTTCCTATCTCGCCGATGTTGCACATCCTCGAAGATCGCGACGAAGGCTCCGAGTCCCTTCTTCGTTAATATCCCGATCTCCCCTATCAGGCCTGCGATGCTACGTGCGGTGAATGCACCTCGCGAAAACCCAATGAGGTAGATTTCATCCCCGTGTGAGTAGTTGTTGCTCAGGAAGGAGTAGGCTTCGCGCACGTTTTCCTCAAGACCACCACCTGTTGAGCCGTTGATCACTTTGTTGATGAAGTTTCCTCGAGACCCCACGCCGAATTGGTAGTACACGATCTGCGGGATGCCGTCCTTGGAGATAGGTTTGATAGCGCGGGAGATGCGTGTTACATTGCTGGGGACGGCGAGTTCGCCATTGGCCATTCCATTATCAGAATTTAGCCATGTGCCTGCGGTTCTCGTCAGCATATCATTACGAGGACCACAAAGTATACAAAAACAGCCAAAACTTTACTCCGGGCACACGAAATCGTCGACCAGTAGCTTTCCAAAAATACAGAACAGTTTCATTGGGGAGAAAATAATGAAGAGCACACTACGCAGATAGCAATCTGGAAAGGAATAGCTGGTAAATGGTCCTCTGCAAGTCTGTTCTCTCGAAAAGGTCTGAATCCAAATCTCTGCTGTCAACCGTGATATTCCGGAGAAAAGTGAACGAGATACAAGGTCTAGTCCACCACGGACAACTTCTTGCCTCTTTGGACATGGCTTCGACTGCAAAGTATCTCACATGAAGGTCACGTTCTACACCTGCATTTACGGCATGGAGGGACTTACCGGCCAACGCAAGGCCTCCAGAACCGCAACAGCACATGACATCACGTCAGAGAAACCAGGAAAGACCAACAGAGACAAGGCAGACGAAAGCAGAAAGAAACAGCACGACCGCACCCTCAGGCACGAAGAAAAAAAAAAATCGGCACTCACCATCACAAGCCACAATCAACCTCTTGAACGGCGGCGGGCTATCCGCGCCCCTCATATCCAAACTCGCCTTCCGCCTCACCCGACTCTTGCTCCTCGCCCTGCTCTTACTCCTCGCCGGCACGATCTGCTCCACAATCTCAATCTCCTGCGGCTGGCTCCTCACCACCAGCACGCCATCCTCCCGCGTGTACACGCCGCCGCCCCCGTCGTCCCCCCTCCCCGAAGACCCCCCCGCCGCCACGTCCGCGTGCTGCACCACCTCGTACTCCGACCGCCGGCCCCCGGACCCCCGCTCGTGGTGCGACTGCGACGACGGCCCGCCGCCGTACTCGTAGATGGTGACGCTCTCGTCATGCCGCCGCGGGGGCGGCGCCTGGCTCGGATGCATTGACGTGGCCGGGTTGGTCATGGTGCTCACGCTCTTCGCGCGCCCGGGCGGCGGCCGCCGCGGCGCGTCCACGTCGACCTCGATCACGCGCTCGCGCTCCCTATACTCGCGCTCGCCCCTGTCGCGCTCGTCCCTGAACCCTCCCGGCGGCGGAGCCGGCGGCGGAACGGGCACGGGTGGCGGGGGCGGCGGGGGCACGTTGACGACGACATCCGGACCGCCGCGAACGGAGCCACGGACGGAGGCGGCGCGGACGGAGGCGGGAGGGGGAGGGGGGTAGGGGTCGCGACGGGGGGCGGTGGTGGTCTCGTGCTCGTACTCGACCTCGATGTGGTCGTGGTTGGGCTGGGGCTGCGGCTGCGAGTACATGGACACGGCGCGCGGGCGCGAGCCGGACACGCTGCCGCCGCCGGCGGTGCTGCGCGGGCGCTCGACCACGACGTACTCGTCGTCGTAGTAGCGGTGGTCGGATCCGTCGCGGCCCCCGCGAGCGGGCCCGCGCGAGTAGTCGCGGTAGTACTCGCGGTCGCGGTCGCGGTCGGCCATGGTGGTGGCGTGGGCGGGCTTGATGGGATTCTTTTTTTTTTTTTTTTGCCCCTGGCGAGTCCGGTCGGTGGGTATGCTGCGCGGTGGTGAGCTGGTTGGTACGGTTCGGATCCTATCGGGGTGGCCGGGTGGTTGGTTGGATGGGCCGATGGGGTGTTTCTTGGTTCTCCTCCTTGGTTGGCTGGATGGGCGGGCGCTGGGCGGGCGCGCGGGCTGGTGGATCAGTGGAGGGGCGCGATTCTCAGGCTGCGGCCCTGCGGGCTATTGGAAGCGCTGCGGTGCGATGCGGTTGTTGCTGGCTGGGTGCTGGGCGGGCTACCGCGCGGACGGATGAAGCGCAGATGTCTGGGGCATGGACGAGGACAGGACCCAGCACGCCCGGGAGATTGGGGAAAGGATCAGAGGGGCGCTGGCCGAGGAGGGTAGTGTGATCAGGCAGCAGGGCAGGGCTGACTTGTGCTGGCGGGGCGGGAAGCGACGTGAGCGGCGGGAAAGCGGGTTAGAGGAACGTTCGTTTTGGTCGCGGTGCTGACTGCCTGTGGAGTGTTGGAGGAGAAGCAACCCGTCACATGCCCTCCGCCGACAGCGACAGCGGCAGCGGGAGCAGCAGCAGCAGCAGCCCGCAAACCGGGAACCAGGCCAAGGATGGCAGATCGGCTCACCGGCGAGGCGCGCCTGCGGGAGCGCTGGGTGTCAGGACACAGTTTGTTTGGCCCGCCGTGTGCTTCGCGCAGGGTTGTCGGTTGGGCGTCGCCCGCCGCCGCCATTCCACAGCCTTCGGTCGGCACTTGGGCTGCTCCGACTGCGTCTGTCTCACCGCGTGGCCCCGGATTGGGCGCGCGGTAAGGCTGCTGCGGCTCTTGGGTGCCCTAGGCAGGAACCTGCCTAGCCAATCGACACCGCAGGCGCCGTCAGAGGCGCCCGCGTGCCCGATGGGCATCATGCCTGCTCAGGGTTTGCTCAGGGTCTGCACGTCGGCGCAGAACAGTGGAGAGGTCGAGGTGGTGATCCGGAGTGCTTGGACGCGATCAGACTCGCATCGGCGTCTGTGTGCTCCTGAAGATCGTCTGCCAGTCCAAGCCCACCCGCCGCGCATCCCCCAGCCACCATGTCTTGCACGGCCAGCCTGCGCGCTCTGACGCTCTTCTTTCGTCACCCATGTCGCCCTCCGAGCAATCCCAGCGCGGTGGTTGATTCGTCAACGCCCCCGGATCCTCGCTGCCCCGAGCCACTGCTTCCGTCTGCGCCGCGCACACGAGTGGAACATTGCGTTGTCCACGTACACCCGGATTCACTTCACCAGTCGTTGATAGCGGAGTATTTAGAAGCGAATCAGATCACTTTCTGTGTCTAGCCTAGGCATCCCACCACCCTCTCACGTCGTCCATACACATATCAGAACAAGGGGCTTCTTAGCCAGCGCCAAACACACCGTCATCCGTCCTCTCTTCGTCTTTCATGTGCTAATTCTACAGCTTCCAAGGCGCTACTGCAACACCAGCATATCCGCCCCCACCCTCTCTCAATCTTGCGCCTCGCCCTTCGTGGCCAGCTTGGCTAAGCAAGCTCAGCAATCAACCCCTCGTGCAGAAACATCAGGACTCATGCAATACAGCAAATCAGCGCTATGCCACCCGAGGCTAGACACAACGTCTAGCAAAGAAAGTACGAAATATAGTAAAGACAATAGAAGAAAGAGAGATGGTATGAGATACAAGAAGGCGAGACGAGAGGCTGCAGACATGGGGAAATACTCCGAAATAACACTGAAATCCCATTTTGCCCCCATGCGCCCAGAGTCTTTTGTGTTCTCGAAGCAAGGAAAGAACTAGTAGTCGCCGAGAAGATCATCCAGCTCGTCCAACTCAATGGACTCGGGATTCTTCCACTCGGACCAGCCCCAGTTGTCGTCACTAGCGACGCGGACGTCCTCCATGGCATCCGTCTTGGACTTCTGCTCGTGATCGACCGGCTTGAAAACGGGGCTGCTGACGCCAAAATCCATGGCCGACGCCGCCGTCGAGCCATCGCTCTCGACGCTCTGGCCGAAGAGGAGAGCCGCAGCCTCCGAGTTACGCAACGCAGCACTCTCTTCAGTCTCGGCCTCGTTCGCCAGACGGACGCTCTCGTCTTCCATGTTACTCGATGACGGAGAAGCGTCCGCGATATTCGACTTGTCCGACTGCTGGCTGCGGTTCCGCTGCTGCAGCGACGAAGCCGTGGCCGTAAACTCCCGCTCATCTCTCTCGAGAGGCGGGCTGGCGGCGCGCCTGTTGTGCGCCATGTTGTTGGTGGGCGGCATGTCGCGCATGAGCGAACTGCGTCCGGAGAAGGTAGTGGTGTCGCTTTCGTCCTCGAGCTCAGGGGACGACAGATCGATTTCGGGCGAGGGTGACATTGCGCAACGAGCGCGCCTGTCGCGCTCTTCCTCTTCCGAGTCGTCGGCTGCTGACGAGAGCGAGGGCGATATTATGCGCGACGGAATATTTGCGCTGGCCGACGCCTCGTTGGGCTCGGGGATGGGTTGGTGGGGTGTGGTCGTGAGGAAGAAGTAGATGCGCTTAGGGTGGGTACCGACGAGCTCTCTCCCCACTGGGCAAGGCGAAAGAGCAGTCCATGGCCGGCGGATGTAGGCGGTCAGACGCGAGGAAATTATGGCAGAGGGGTTCGCGGAGCTAGAGAGTTTGTTAGAGGCCTTATTTTTGGAACCGAAATTGGGCCCGGATACGCACCTCTCAACAATGGGCAGCTGCGGGGCAAGCACGGCAGCGAGCTCCTTGAGGAGGTGCGGGCGGTTGCCCGTCTCCTCGAGTTGTTTTATCACGGCGACGACAATGTCGTCGTTGATGCCCTCGGTGTCGATTTTCGAGACGCCCTCCGCGCCGGGCGACGGTGGCGGAGTGTGCTCCACGGGCCTGCCCGAGCTCTTCGGCCGCTCGTCGCGAAACTTGGGTGCAGCGGTCGCGGGCGGGCTCAGAGGCGCGGGCGAGGTACTTGAACCGTGCGAGCGCTTCTGTTTCTTTTGCGGCGGTTGCTCGGCGGCGGGCGCGGTCGAGGGCGGTGAGCGGTGCGACGAGGACCGCGAGCTGTTCGGCAGCTGGATGCCGAGCATGGGCAGCGACAGCGACTTTCTCCGAGTGTTGTAGCCCATGGCGAGAGGTTTCTGTGGGTTGGAGCGGGGTGCGAGTTGTGGTCGAGGGCGACGGCGAAATGTCGCGCGAGCGAGGCAATGGTGGTGATGCGGGCGAGGGTTTGTTGTGTCTGCTGGCTAAAAAACGGAGGCCGCTGGGGAGGCGAGTCCTATTGGGTGGCGACCAGGGGGCGCTGGAATGCGGTATGCAAGACGGTGAGATGGCACGGCTCCTTGCCTCTGAATGGTCGACCACGCATGCGACGTGGTACAATCGATGTGCAAAGCTGCGCGGTTTGGGCGCAGGCTGCGGAATAGGCTGCAGCGGTTGTGCTGAGAGATGCTTTGCTGATGCTCGGCGACTAGTGAGGGCGGAGACAATGCTTGTGTGTCGTGCGGCGTCAATGCGGCGTGAGGCAAGTCGGACGAGCAGCAGTTGCCAGCAACCAGGAGCTTCGGGAAACGCTGCGCAAGGGCGGCAAATAATACAGGGTGCGTATGGTACAGGGCGCAGGGCACTTGGCAAGGCAGCAGACGAAGGTAGAGTACAGGCAGCAGCGGCGGGAGTGGACGAGGGGGCAGGCAGCTGGTGTTAGGCGGGCGGGGGACTGCAATTGAGCGTGTCGAAGAAAGAGGCTGGACTCCAGGTTGCGATACAGACAGACGACCTGAGGAAGGGGGCGCGAAGGTGATGGATGGGCTACCTACCTAGGCGGCGGGCAGGCGGGCGCAGGGATGGAGCGTCACTGTCGGTTGCCCCAGTCTCAGTTGGGGCTAGTCGAGTGTTTTTTTTTTCTCCTCACGCTTTACAAAGACAGGGGCATCAGCTCTTTTCCACGGCAACCTGGTGAGCGCTGCTCCCGGGCTTCCGGCCGACGCGCGCGTAGACCCTTTCTTGTCGCCTCCACCGTGCAAACCGCGCGCTGGCCGTCATGGCGGCCGGGGCGGATTGCCCGCCAGCACCAGCAGCACGCGAGCAAGCGCCATTGCCTGCCCTCAGTCCCAGGGCAATGACGCCTGCCGCGCGCGCTGATCCCGCCATCATTGCGCGCCGCTTCGATCTGAATCTCGCGCTGGCCGCTTGGGGGGCGCGGCCGATCGCAGCACTCCCAGCAGCTGAACGGCCCTTGGAGGCGAAATTGCCCGCGCGCCGGCTTTCCTTCGCTGAACAGCAACAAGTTTTTCCCGTCTGTGCTGGCCGCCGCAAGTAAGCCCGTGAGCGCGTCGAAGGCACATGGAACAGGGCGATCAGCCCGCCTTAGCACCGAAAACCGCTGCGCCATCACATAATTCGGGTTAAGCTCACTGGCTGGCGCTTTTTTGGTTTGTGCGCCGCGCCGCCGCAGGGCAAGGCCGGCCAGACCAGCCGCCGCGTACGTCCTCTGGTGATAATTTTCGGACGCGAGCGTCGGCGGCCATTGGCACCGGTGAGGGTTGAGGACAGAGGACGGCGGATGCAAGCCGCCGGCGAGGGTCAGGATGCTGCGTTTGAACGTTTCATGATGCATCGCATCTCCACGCCGGCGCTGGCTGAGGACTGCACCAGCTTTCATCAACATGCGACCCGTCCGCTCTGATACATACCGCATCAGCACATCGCTTCGAGCAGCCCCGCGTTCGCCCGTCACTCCTCCGCGCGCCAGCCGGCAGCGTCGACGTCAGGTCTGGCAAAAACCAGGCCAGCAGCAGGACGCATGCAACATCTCATCTCGCATCGGCTGAGCAGCAAACGAGCGAGGTGCGACACGCCGTTTGACGGCGCGCAGTGGGAAGAGCTCCCCGGCAGACCGTCTGGCCAAGCGCACCAATGGCGCGGCGCCGAATCCTCTCCTGACTCAGGGCCCCCCAGCATCTGGCAGCCCCTCCAGGTTCAGCGCCACCCCTCGCTTGCCCCCCAGCTGCAGCACGCCGCGCGCTACCGCTGCAGGAGACGGCCGTCTGGCTGCGCGCGCAGACATCCCCGGGCGGGCTAAGCTGCTTTGCGCGGCGGCGCGTTCGAAGAAGCTGGCTGGAAGCTCAGAAGCTTGGGTGTCTGATGCTGCCGTCGATCAGCCTCTCGTGCATGCATGAACGCAGACCGCCTTCTGGTCCCCGTCGCTGCCATAGCCGTAGCAACAGCGTCAACACCGCAACTTTGCCAGCCCGCGTGTGCGCTGGCAACTGCGGAGAACTTTCCTCACCTCTCCACCCGCCGCTCGTGTGCGCCACCTGCTTCCGACAAGCTCCTATCAGTCTATTTGCGTTCGCCAATAGGCCCGATGTCGACTAAGATTGTCAGATTGCGAGACAAGAATGCGGGGATGGAGGGGGAGGGGCAGCCACAACGTGCATGCCGAACTTTCTGCGATATGGGCGCGCTTGGTGTCGTTCTCGGCCATCGTTAGCACGCGTCGGCGCCTCGAAAGTATGGTTGGGCTAACGCGCACAGCTCGGGCACATGTCCCTCCTCCCTTCCTCCCGTCCCTCCCAGCCGCTGCGTCTGTTCGCAAACGCCCTCAGGGCATCCTTCCGTCGCGCCGCGCAACGTGAGTGGCGGGGCATAAGCTTCCGCCGGGCGGCTCATGGCTCGTGGCTCGTGGCTCGACCGGGTTGATGACGCCAGGCATCCCGCAGTCGCGCCCATTCGTCAATCGCAGGAAGCGGATGCAACAGGTTGGAGCGACCTGCCGCGCGCAACGGATTTGGGCGTCTAGGCTCGGGGATGCTGCTTGCACGCGTCCTCAATCGAAGTTGTGAGAGTTCCTCGAGAGCGTTCCCTTTACTTCTTGATTGTGTCATCTTGACTCGTTGACAATGCGCTTTGCGATCGGTCACCAACTGGGCAATCGTCTTTTCCACATGCGCCATGTCATGAAACACGAGTGCCCTGCGTGCTGCTCCTGAGGCCTGCAAACCGCATTCAACCGCGATATCCGCCAGCGCTGTCTCAGAGATACGATTCGATCTAGTCGGGGATTACTGTGAATTTAACTTGGTGACGATTTCTCGAAACCGTCGGGTAGCTCGCGGATACGACCGCGGAATTACCTATTTCAGCCTCGTGGCTGCTCCAGCATTGATCTACCTGGATCCCTACAGAGGGTTTCTGAGCCCACTGGTTAGCGCGAATTGCTCTCGACCAAGCACAACTGCGTACGGAGTTGAAGCCTTCGACCGGATGGAAGCGTGGTCAAGAAAATATGACAACGGCATCTGGACGACTGCTTCAACTCCCCACGGCCAAACTCAATCGTGAGTTGGATCAGCTCTGCTGAAAGGCCGGGTTCTTCGCGCTGGCCGTCGGTTGCAGTCCCCACTTGTACAGATTTGGAGGTAATCGCAAACCTTATGGTGTTCTGTCCGTGCCAAGGCTATCATCCACACCAGGATCCCCATCCACCACGAGCCGACGCTATCGTGATGACGACGTCCAGCCTCCCCACCAACTACTTTTTCCGCCCGGGCCACTGGCTTCGTCCCGCTGCGTAACCACGCTATCTGGTGATCTCCGCTGTGCCTCTTCCGCTTCAAATCTCTCGTTTTTCCGCAACTCGACCCACCATGTTGTGCCGAAGTGATACCATGGTCTGCTAATCTGGACAACCTCCAACCCGCTTTTCTCCACAATATCGCCAATGTCTTTGTTCCACCAGCAGCCATGCTTATCCGCATGCCCTGGAGCAGCCTTGTCCAAGAAGTTGTTCAACCAGTCATGGGTAGCTCTCCCATGCTCGAGCAGCAAGATCTTTCCATCCCGTTTCAGCACCGCTCCCATGCGCTGAAGCAGCTTCTCCGGCTCCGGTGTAGAACACAGACCCATTGTCTGCACAATCGTGTCGAACTTGCCCACCTCTTGATCTTTGCCACCATTCTTGACGTCCGCTGGACCCTCAATGGGCTCGAACGCGCTCTGCGCCCTGAACTCGACACCGCCAACCTTCTCCCTGACCCCCACCATGCTCTTCGCCCTGTCCTCCTTCTCCCTCTTCAGCTCCTCCCACTTCCTCCGCGCCACCTCCAGCATCGGCGCGCTCTGATCCAGCAACACCAAGCTCCTCACCCTCCCCCAATCATAAAACCGCGTATTCCGCCCCGTCCCCGCGCCCACCTCCAGCACGTCGCCCCGCGCCTGCCGCGCCATCTTCTTCCTCAACCGGTTCAGCCCCAGCGCCTTCTCCGTCCCGCCCACCTCCTCGTCAAACTTGGCCGCCGTGTAGTCGTACCGGTCCGAGACGTCGGCCGGCACCGCGTGCGCCGGCACGTACGGGTTAGCCACCGAGTAGCCTACGCTGGCAATGTAAAACGCGATGCCGGCGCCCACCAGGCTGGCGCCGATCAGCGGGACGCGCCGGCTGCGCGGCAGCGGCGCCGGAGGCATCGTGGCTTCGATGGCGGCCTGCGCGGCCTGGAGGCGCGGCGCGCGCGTGCGTGGGGCGTAGGCCAGCGGCTTGGGTCGCGTGGAGGAGGCTTTGGGGGGTGGTTTGGACGAGGGGCCCCGCGGGGGAGGCGGCGGGGTCGCGGACTTGCTGCCCATTGCGAGAGAGTGCAGTTGGCGCGGGTGCGGTTGGTGGACGCGGTGGATGGGAGAGGTCGAGGTAGAGCTTTGTGTGACGCGGAGCACGGCCGCACGGATTCAGAAGCTGCGGGTGGCGGCTAGCGCAAGGTGCTCTCGACAAGTACAAGTACGACTGGCTACTTGGGCAGTTGAAGCATTCGTCCGGACGGCTTTGGCATATAATTTACAGGACTTTTGCATCTGAATGAACGCTTCAACCGCCCGTGGTCGAGATGCCCAGATGCTTTGTTTTCTGCGTGTCAGTCATTGGCTGCTGCATTCCTCTGCGATGCCGTTCTCGGAGCATCTTTCTCGGGTGAGCCGCCGATTGCCGCAACGCAGGACGCCGTACCGTGCGTCAGTCCGGCCCTCCACATCACTTTTTTTTTTCTTCAAGTGCGGAGAAGATCCTCTTTCCGAAATATCACGCGATGGGAGTCTATGTCTGCTGCTTGCGCCGTAGTGTATAGCTCCATTTCCCTTCAGGCGCAATAAGTATACATCTCCTACACGTATCTTTGTACAGATTCCCTGCTTCATCTTTCAATTGAGAGTTCACTCGTATCTTATCCTGTTCCGCGATTTCTCTTGTCTACACTACCATGACCAGCAAAACACCCTCCTCCATCCTCATAATCGGCTCCGGCGCCTTCGGCCTCTCGACCGCCTACTCGCTGGCGAAGACCCCACAGTACCGCGACACGACCATCACGCTCGTCGACCGACAGAGCTTCCCGTCCAACGACTCATCCAGCGTACAAGCCGCCAGCCAGACACCGCGCCCCCATCCCGCACCCAGCTAAGCACAACCGCCTTCACAGATCGACACCTCGCGCATCATCCGCCCCGACTACGCCGACCCGGCCTACGCCGCCCTCGCCTACACCGCACAAGACCTCTGGCGCACGACCGAATGGGGCGCATCAGGCCGCTACACCGAAGCCGGGCTGTGCCTGACGGCGGACGCCAGCGGCTCGGCCTACGTGTCCGAGTCGCTCGACAACGTGCGCGCGCTGGAGCCCAGCGCCGTGCGCGAGCTGTGTACGCTGCCCGAGAGCCGGGGGCACGGCCGGCCCAAGATTGAGGTGCTGCAGACCGAGGACGAGGTGCGGCGGTGCGCGGGCACGGGCGGCACCAACGGCGTGCAGGGCTACGTGAACTGGACGTCGGGCTGGGCGGATGCGGAGGCGTGCATGCGGTACGTGTACGAGAAGGTGCAGGCGACGCAGCGGGTGCACTTCGTCCAGGGCACCGTCACGCGGCTGGACATCGACTTCAGCGCGCCGGCGAAGCGCGTCCGCGGCGCGCACCTGGCCGACGGCCGCACGCTCGCCGCGGACCTGACCATCGTCGCCGCGGGCGCGTGGTCGTCGGCGCTGCTCGACCTGCGCGGGCTCGTCAAAGCCACCGGCCAGACGCTCTCGTACGTGCCGCTGTCCGCGTCGGAGCAAGCAGCGCTGGAGCGCGCCCCCACCGTCCTCAACCTCACCACCGGCATGTTCTGCATCCCGCCGTCCCAGAACCTCCTCAAGCTCGCGCGCCACGGCCACGGCTACACCAACCCGACCACCATCCCGCACCCGGAGGAGCCGCCCTCGACCGCGCGCCCCATCACCGTCTCCCTCCCGCGCACCCATCTCACCACCCCGGCCCTCCCCTCGCACCTGCCCTCCGAAGCCACCCGCGCCCTGCGCCGCCTCGCCGCCGCCCTCTACCCGCCCGGCGCCGCCCCGCACGACGCCGCCTTCTCGCCGCTCCCGATCGCGGACCGCCCGTTCGCGTCGACGCGCCTGTGCTACTACGCCGACACGCCGTCCGGCGACTTCCTCGTCTCGTACCACCCGGACTACCGGGACGGCAGCCTCTTCGTCGCCACCGGCGGCAGCGGCCACGGCTTCAAGTTCCTGCCCGTCATCGGCGACCGCATCGTCGCCTGTCTGCGCGGCGACTGCCCCGCCGAGTTCGCCGCCAAGTGGGCGTGGCCGGCCGAGCGGGTGCTGCCCGAGGACGACTGGGCCGGCGACGGGTCGAGGGGCGGACCGAAGGGCATGGTGCTGGATGAGGAGTATGCGAGGGGCGCGACGAAGCTGTAGGTAGGCGCGACGGCGGGTGAGCGCGGGGTTTGGGTGTTGTCGTGTGGGGGAACCTGTGTTTCTGCGCGGCAGCTGTCGGATGTTAAAACGGTGTTTTTTTTTTGGGGGGGGGGGGGGGTTTTAGCTCTTTGCGCGTTCGGTTTTCTTTGGGGGAATGTTCAAGGTACCTAGTAGGAAAAGATACGGGCGGAGGAAGATCATGAGGGGGAGAAGTGTTTAGCGAGCGGAGCGGAGCGGGCTTTTTGAGTAACAGTTACGAGTACCGCCACGGTGGATACTCGGTGGAATTAGACGTAGACTAAGACTACCTACACAAAGATCGAGGCACATATGCAAGATTGTATGGTCAAGAACAAAGCATGTCTACTTTGCAGCACAAGTGTGACGACGGGCAGTTGAGGGATCCGTACATAGGCAAAGTCGAGCTGAGGAAGGCTATGACTACGCAGCCATTAGATGCAGGACCGTCAATTCTTCAGAAATACATCATACGGACAGAAGTTGCTTGTGGAGGTTGAATTGATACCGACTACGTATCTACCTACGCAGCTCCTACGCCGCTCCACAGCGCTGTCGTTTTTTTTTTTTGCTATGTTTTTGTGGGTAAACGCCTTGATGTCTAAGATCAAGGTGAAAAGCCATGACATCGCAAAGGCAGTCGTACCAGGCTCTTCCAAAGAAAGTCTGTCATCCATCGTCAAACCCGCCCTCCCTCGCCGCTGAATCGTTTCCCGGAATCTCGTCGCAATTTCCATCCCGACTAAGAAAAGCAGTGTATCAAATTAACCCAGCAAACCCTCGGGTCATAATCACCGCCTTTCGAGGGTTGCTTCCTCTAAAACGTGTTTAGAAAGTGAAAGGGGTAATAAAGTTTTGGAAACCCGGAAGCCTCAGCGGAAGCTAGAGACCAGATAAAGAAAGCCAGCCGAAAACACCATGCAATGCCGCAAAAAGCAGAAGACGCAAGCAGGAAGCAGGTAAGTAGTCATGTCCAAAGCTAGGAGAAGCTTGGAGCAGACTGAGCATCGATGCCGAACCTCAGCAATCGATCCGCTGTCGATGGTGTATATTAATACAAAAACAATCGGGAACTGGGTCGAGGGCTGTTATCACAGGTGCCGGACGCGAATGATCTAAAGTTGAGTCCATTGTCATCTTCGGCGAGGCATTTAGCTCTTGCGGAAGTCTGGCCCAAGGTTAGCAACACGTTCACTGGATGGAAAAGGCTCCATCGCATACCAGACAACACCGGGTAGATCAGTTCGAAAGCCTGGTAGATCTCCTCACGGACCTTGGCACCCGTGAGAACGATCTTGCCCGAGACGAAGATTAGAAGCACAATCTTAGGCTTCATCATGCGGTAGATAAGACCAGGGAACAATTCAGGCTCGTAGGAGCTGAAGTTGTGATGGCGGCTGGCCAAACCCTCAAGGCGAATCGGGAACTTGATGTCGCAAGAACCAACGATGTTCTGGATCTTGAAGTCGGTGAACTTCGCGTTGAAGCCGAGCTTCTGGATGATACGGGCGTACTTGCGCGATGCAAGCTTCGAGTCATCCTCCGACTTGGCACCGGTTACAACCATCTTGCCCGAGGCGAAGATGAGCGCCGTCGTCTTGGGCTCACGGATACGCATGATGACGGCCGCGAAACGCTAGAGCCAAAGTTCAGTAAGACCGTCTATGAAGAACCAAGAAGCTGACAAGACGCCAGTACCTTCGGGTTGTACTCCGCATTGCGAGCGTGCAACGCGATCGTCTTCAGGTCCAGGCGACAGTCAAGGTTGACGGTAGCACTGTACTGGGTCAGCGGCTGACGGCAAGGTTCAGCGCACCGGTACTTACACGATGTTCTGCAGGGTGGGCACGATACCGGAGACGCCGTTGGCGGCAGCACCGGGAGTCGCAGCAGGCGTAGCGGGCATCACCCCGTTGCCGGCGTTACCACCGTTCTGGCTCTGCTGAACGTCCTTCTCAGACGAAGGCGGGGTCAGGTCACCGGCGCCACCGGGGAAGGACAAGCTGCCGGGGGCAGTGAAGGCCTTCGCCTGGGTGGCGGTGGACGGGTGGCTGTTCAAAGAGTCCATGTTTGTAGCAGACGCGGTTCCTTGGTTGATATGGATGGGTTGCGGTGTTGGCGATCTGGTGGGGTCGCGTTAGAACGGATGTCGGGGGTAGGGTGGTGTGTCGGATCGGCGAGGTCGACGAGGCGCGTTGACGCTATTTGTGTGCGGCGTCGGCGACTTGCTCGAAGGTTTTGCCGGATCCGAGTGTGAATGTGAGGCCGTACCGTCAGTGGGAGATGAACAACCAAATGCCTCCCCTACAGTCGATGCCAAGTGATGCGCAAGGTTTCCGCTCGGTCGCAGTCCTTCAGAGGACGACGGCGACGATGCTGCGCGAAGACGATGGTCGCGACACGGTCAGAAGCGAGGCCAGCTAGCCCCTGAGGTGGTGGAGTGAGGTGGTGGGTGAGCGACGGGGTCGTGGTGATGAGATGCGGCTGTCGCAGGGCCGGTTCGGGTCGCGGGCTGGGCGGAAACGGGCGCGGGTACTCGTAGAGAGCGTCGCAGTGCGCGCAGACGGCACTGGAAAAGTCGTGAGAGGGTAGAGGATGGCGCGCAAGCCGTCGACGGGTTGGATCTTCGGATGCGCGGGGTGGTGGTTGAGGTGGCTAGGACGAGGAGGACGTGCGTCAGAGCCAACAAACTCAGAAGGGGGATAACAGGTTCGCAGACGCGACCGGCAGCGGGCACCTTCCAGTTATATAGGCCGCGCCTGTCTGGGCCCGAGGCTGAGCCGAGCGCACTAGTCCCAATGCGGCACAGCTTTTTTTTCTTTCAGTGAGTCGGCCAGTGGCCACGCCGCCCTCTTCTTCACATGCGCTGTCGCGGCCGCCTCGCTGCACTCTGCCGCCACCGGTACGCGCACGTTGGGACGTTGTGAGGAGGCGGGAGGGGGGTGCGAGCGCGAGTGCTGTGGGCGCGCGGGCGGCAGGCGCCAGGCAGCAGAGCCTGCGCAGAGCGGGTGAGAAAGTTGCCAAGCAAAGCAGGAGCGGCGCGTTGTCGCAGGGCGGTGATCTGCCACACAAATTCGAAACGAGCACGCGTCCGCCGTCATTTCTCCAGCGCCTATCGCCATCGAGCGCCCCTGGAGCAACGGCGCAGCAACGCGCACGCCGGGAACGCGCTCACGCTCGCACGACGGGCGGGCTCTGCCGCGATGCTCACGCTGTGTGGCGACCACGGCGAGCCCGGCACGCTAGCAGCCAGTGGAAGCCTAGCTGGAAGAGGCTGGCCCAGCGAGCCGGTGGGTGCCCGACCACGACCGCGCCGCCTGCTCCCCAGCGGCTCCAGGCGAATAACGCGAAAATTTGCGTTTGGCCTGGCGCGTCCGCGCATCACGGTCACTTCACCGACGGCGGGCGTCCGCAACTGCTGCCGCGATGCTCGAAGCTTCGATGCAATGTGGTGGACACGATGGCCAGTGCCAGCGCGACGCTGACGCGACGCGGCTCGAACGCGCAATCCAGCGGCGGTGGATGCACAATGCTTCGGTCGCGGGGTGCGGGGGCCCAGCTTACTGTGTGCGCCTCCATATTTCCGCTCCCTTCACGCCGCATGCCTACCTCCATGCAATGCGCTCGCGCTCACATTGGCCGGATCGCATTCTCAGCCCGATGCATCCATCACCGCCCCTTTTTCTCACCTGCGGATTAATAGGCTCTCGATAAGAACACTTGTTCTAACCGCTTGCAGGCTCCGTTGGTCCCCCATCCCCGTCGCCGTTTGGCCGCTATTTTGGCGCGCATGGTGGCTGAGTCTTGGAAAATTGCTCCCATGCGATGTGATGCACACACAGCTGCAACAGGGGCAGCCCGCATTCTTTGCTACTGTGGCCTTTTGCAATAGCAAAACTGCTCGGTCGCCAGCACTGGCGCGCCTGCAGCCGATATCAGAGTGACGTGCGCACTCTGGCAAGCGAGTACGCGATCGACGAGAGGAATGCTTCTCCGTTGCGACTGGACCTCCACGCGCTCTGTGGCTTGGGATTTGAAACAGTCACATCATTAGTGCACCAGCGCTGCGGACCCCGGGTTTCTCTTCTCGCGAGTAAGAACACGACGAGCCAGGAGGAGAGAAAGCCACAAGCTCTGGCGAATTGTCCAAGAGATCTGATTCTAGAGTATGCGTTGGTAGGGCAAGTCGATTGCGTCATGAATGCCGGATTTTCCTGTATTCCAATCGGAATCTGCCCAAGCAGCCTCACAAGCCTCACCTAACGTTAAGCTTTGCCCTTGGCGGCTTCAGCCTCGCGACAGGCTCACAAGCTAGTCCCCCAAACTCAAGTTTGTTTCATTTCATGTTTTCGAAACACAAAAGCCCAATGTTAAGGACTGGACATGCATGAGCTTGCACGAAAGATATTGACCCAGCTTTCTCAGAACTACCTGCGACAATGACAGAAGGCTTGGTCCGCAACGCCCTACGTGGTCAGTTCGGCCGCTGCAAATGCAGAGCTCAGGCATAATGCGCATTGCCTGGGTCGCCTTTATGTGCAGCAACGTGCTTCGTCTCTCTGTATGGCGCTGGCAAGCTGTTTCAGTGCATGCTTTGTAGAGAAGGGCATGGCAACGAAGGCACCTCATCGGGCTTTTATAGCCAAATTTGGCGCATATTTCCATCTGCACGATAGACGCCCGGAGCAAATAAGAGCTTAGTGCTACCCCAGCTCTCCGCGTCGATCCTGGCAGCGTCTATCCCCATTGGGCCGTTCCACGAGATCTATGGTTCAGCCCTACGAACGACACCCGCACAAACCCCAAGGATCGGGCCTACAGATGCAAAATGCGGCTGCGTCCAGTCAAATAGCCTCAGGTATTGCATGTTCCTGACTAGATCCGCATGCGCGAAGGATGACGGATGATCGGGAGAAGTGATGTGGAGCAGGTGCTGCGGGCAGGACGGCGGTCTCGCCCTTCCGTCTCCTTCCCGCTTCTGACACGTGCGTCTGCAGCTCTGCAGGACTTCTTATCTAATGGTAACCCAAGACTGTCCCAGAGGACCGGCGTACCGCACGTGCGCGTGATGAAAGTTCGGTGACGGCGTCGCTGTCGGGCGTGCCGACGATAACCGTATTCGACCACCACCCGCACCAAAGCAGCGGACACTTGCTAAGCTTGAGCGATAGCAGTCGATGGTAAGGAAATACCGTTCTGAAAACGACAAAGTCACGTCTGCTGTGTAGAAGAGTGCATGTGTGTCTCGAAAATTGCAAACGGTGCGGTCGGCGCAGACGTCGTCGAGGTCGTTGACCCCCTGCACAGGCGGATCTGGGGTGTCAGATGGACTGGAGATGCATTGGAAATGTGCTGCGGCTCATTGACCGGCTTGCCGATAATCGTCTCGTTTTGTTTGCTGTTACGTACTGGTTTTCGAGTCAGGATGTGTGTGGAGGGGGAGGCCGGAATGTTTCCTATCAACTCGTCTTTGAGGCCGGATTGATTCCGGCCTCGAGATATAAGCAGCTCGTCCGTCGCTCCCTTCGCTCCCCAACGCCCACACTCAATTTCTTCCAATCCGCCATCCCCACCCCAGACCTCGCATTGTCACAATGTCGTCTCCGCCCCGCTTTGGCTTCAACGTCCTGACGGACACCAAGCCCAATGACAACTCCCTGCCGGCCTTCATGGTCTCCACCACGCGTGGTTTCCTTCCCCGGCAGGACCCTGTCGTCAAGCTGCCTGCAGACTTCGACGCACTTGAGTCCATCCTCTCCCGCATGCCCATCAAGACCCTTTCCGGTGCTCCGGGCCTGCTGGCCGACTTCCAGCTCGGCCCCACGGTCAACAAGGAGCTGCCGGACCTGTCGGAGGCGGTCGAGAAGTACAAGGACAACCTGCCTTTGATGAATGCACTGTACCGCGACTACTCCTTCCTGGCCTCGGCGTACCTCCTCGAGCCTTGCCATCAGCGCTTCATGCGCGGTGAGCTCTACGGCCTTGGTCGCCAGACCCTGCCTAGCAACATCGCCCTTCCCATCACCAAGGTTGCTAAGTTGTGAGTATCTGTTCATGTCTCCTGACAACTGCATCGCATGCTGAAGTTCCTTGGCAGTGCGGGTTTCATGCCATTCATGGAGTACGCAGGCTCGTACGCACTCTTCAACTATCGTCTGGAGAACCCGGCGCAAGGTCTCGAGTACGACAACCTGCGCCTCGTTCGTGCGTTCGAGCTTGGCTTGGACCCGACGTCTTCCGAGGCCGGTTTCGTGCTCGTGCACATCGCCATGGTCAAGAACTCCGGCGCGCTTGTGTCTGGTGCTGTCGAAGCCCTCAACGGTGCCCTTGGCAAGGAACGTGAGGCATTCAATGCGGGGATGGCGGATCTCGTAAATGCGCTGGACCAGATTAACAAGGTCATGAACAGTGGGTTCCCTCCGATCTGCCAGGTATTGAGAATGCACACTGATTCCCCTGCAGCTATGTGGACCAAGAGCAAGCCCAGCGGCTATACCAGCTTCCGTACTTTCATCTTTGGCATCACTTCTCAGAGCATGTTCCCCAACGGCGTCGTCTATGAAGGCGTCAGTGATGAGCCCATGTCCTTCCGTGGCGAATCGGGAGCCAATGACAGCATGGTGAGTGGATGGCTTTTTAACAAAGAAACTCCGACGAAAGCTTGGATACTAACAATCTCAGGTCCCTCTCTGCGACAACCTGCTCCAAATCGCCATGCCCGAGACTCCTCTCACGGAGATCTTGAAGGACTTCCGCCAGTACCGGCCCGGTAACCACCGCGAGTTCCTCGAGGCTGTCAAGGACTACTCGGAGATGGCGAACCTCAAGGAGTACGCCCTGTCCGACCCGGTGTCGGCTTCGCTGTACCTGCGTGCGCTTGACCAGGTCCGCGACTTCCGCTGGCGTCACTGGTGCTTCACCCGCGAGTACATTCTCAAGAACACTTCGCACCCCACGGCTACTGGCGGCAGCCCTATCGTCACTGTAAGTCTTTCTGATCCCTGGGACTCAAATGCTGACCGGGTCTTAGTGGCTTCCGAACCAGCTTCAGGCGGTCATGGCCAACATGGTTGACGCCTACGAGTTCTGCAAGGACGTCCCCGGCACCGCCGATATCATGGACGTCGTGCTCACTCAGCGTGACACGCTGGCGAAGGAGGTTGAGAAGTACTGCTCGGAGCGCAGTGCTGCGTAAACATTTTTCTCCACACCTCTCGGCTTTGCTTTCCCTCCGGCGTTACGATTCACTTTCACGACAGTACTCTGCATGACTTCGGCATTGCCAAGTTGTGTGAGCAACGAGGCTACGATGGGACTCTGCGCGGCATTGGGGCCGCGTGAGCAACGAGGCATCACGAATTTTTTTTGGTACTCTGCATAACGCATTTCTGGGATTGGGCGTTGTGTGAGCAATGAGGCATAGATACCCCGGGTCGTCTGTTATGGTACTCTGCATGACGGGTTACGGCGTTGTGTGAGCAAGGAGGCATCATAGATACCCCTGGAACCAGGAAAGCAAATGAACTTCCTCGACTTTCTTCTCAATTGCCGTTCTAATTGCAATGTGATGTGCCGCGCGACCTGCAGTGTCTATACAGAAGTGACTGAATCCGGTACGCCTGATCTTCCTCGCAGCTGCAGATAACGAAGACCAACTCCGCTGCATCCGGTTAACATGAGTCCCTGCCAGCGTCTATGTTCGACAAATTTCCGTCTTCTCCAAGATACAGATCTCGCAAACGCGAAGATCGACCATCCGTAGGAATTATACCGCTGTTCCATGCCCTTCTTGCCTGTAACCAGCCTGCGTGAATGAAAATCAGCAGAAAGCCAAAGCCGCTCTCAACGCCCATGCCCCGAGCGGTACTCACCCCCACAAGAGAATCATTCCCCACCCCCCTCCCGCCAACCCCGCGAAGCGTCTCTCGCGACACCCACCAGCAACCCAACTCCCACCCCGCCCCCTCCCGCCCCTCACCCAAACCCCTCCCCCACCCACCCCCTCCATACGCAAACCCGCCGCCACCACCACCACCACCAACCCCCCTGCCGCCTCCTCCCCTCCTCCACCTCCCTCCTCAACCCCTCCACCTCCCGCCTCAACCCCTCATTCTCCGCCACCACCCTCTCGAACCCGGCCTGCACCTCGCCCCGCTCGGCCTCCAGCTCGCGGATGTACTCGATCGCCCGCTGTATGATGCCGGCCTTGGTCAGCCGCGCCTTGCCGGGCTGTTCCCGTCCTTCCTGCAGGAACGCCGGCACGTCGTCCGGGTCGTCCGAGTGCTCGCGCAGCCCGGGGATGGCGGCGCTGAGGCGCCGGAACATCGCTTTGATGCCTTCGCGGTACTTCTTCTCGACGGCTTTGTGCGGGACGCGGGACGCGGCGGCGCCGTATTCGACTTCGATGGCGCCGGGGGCTGGGGACTTGGAGCGGGAGTGGTGGCCGAGGGGGAGGGGCACGCGGTGGTGGTGGTAGGCGGGCGTGCTGTGCGCGCTGGCGCTGCTGGTGGTGCTGGGCGGTGGGGGGTGGGGGTGCGGGTGGTGGCTGGCGCCGGTGGCGGGTAGGGCGTGTTGGCTGGAGGAGGCGGTGGGCGCGGAGCTGGCTTGCGAGGAGTGGCGGCGGATGGGCGCTTTGGCTCGGCGGGGGCGCGGGGTGCGTTGGGGCTCGGCGGGGGGCGGGGGCGTGGGAGGGGTGTGGCGGTGATGGTGGTGGTGGTGGGCCTTTTTCTTGCGCTTCTTGGGGGATGAGGCGGTGGGTTCGGGGGGTGGGTCGGGCGGCTGGAATGGGTCTTGCGGGCGGAGGGTGGTCGTGGTGGGCTGGTTGAGGGTGGAGGATGGGTTGATCGTGGTGGGGGAGAAGTCGGGGACCTCGGGGCCGATTTGGGAGTCCTGCGGCAAGCGGTCAGCGATTGCGACTCCGTGCCCGGGGATGTGTGAGCATGCGTCTTGCAAGGCGGGCCAATTCGTAATCTGTGGCGCTGAGGGATCGTTTTCGGCGGCTCCGGCGGCGGTGCCTTGGTCATCAAACCATGTACTTCCCCAGCGGAAGTCGACATCGAAGCCTTGGGTGTACTGCAGAGGAAGCGGGGGGAAGGTGGTTGGCGGCCAATTCTCCGGAGGCCATTGGTCGTCTTCGCCGTCGTTGGTCTGGCGGTCCATGGTGGCGGTCGACTTGGGGAATGCCACCGCAGACGGCCGAGCGACTCACGGGTAATATCCATTTTGATAGCGGGTTGACCAAAGTTCAGGTAGTCACGATGCCCCAGCACAGCCACACGTCACAAAATCACCCCAGATCACAGGACGCCGCCGGCAGCAGAGCGCACGCAACCATGGCGTGAGAAACAGTGGTAGGTGCTCGCAGAGAACCAAGCGGTTCCCTCCAGCCCGCCCGCCAGCCGTGCGGCCAGATGCTCCGCGGCACATGTCCCCGCGTCATCGGTGGTGTGTGGTAGTGGCACACGGGTCTGGTCGCTTAGGCCGCGGATCACTGTCCCACAGCGGCAACAGGGCTGAGCACCGGACATGGGGCCCCTGTCTCCGCCGTCAGCCCTGGGACGCTGCTCCAGGCGCGCCACGTCCCTTACCGCTTCGATATATATCGCTGCGTCGCCGTCGCCGCTGGCACCGACCAGAACCTCCGTCCCCTTCTCCCCGCCCACCGCGCGGCGGACACGCGAGCAATTTGCTTTTGCCCCACGGGCCATCCGGACGCCCGACGCCCCCCCCCCCCCCCTGCGTCCCGATCGTGCTCCGTCTCGTGATCGAGCCACACCGGCGGGAACCGGAGGCTTTCGTGCGGACGACAGCCACGTAGATACGCGACCTCCGATGACACTCCTTGTGTAGGATCCAGAATGCCCGACGCTCTGCACGCTCGTTCCATTGCATTCCGGCCTGGTCTTTGTGCTGCCGCGATGACTGAGGCCTGTTACCTTGGTCCCTCGGGATCCGGCGCGTTCCCTACAAGCTGCTCATTGGATGATGGTGTTTTGCGCACAAGCAGGGAAAGCTTACCGAGTACTCTGTTCGTGTTGACATGCTACGGGCATCGAGGTCGTGGCCGTTGCTTACCCGTATCATCAGTAAGCCAAATGCTCAGCCCTCAGCGATGCGAGCCGCCGCGACCACGCCTTCGATTGCGGAGGGCGGAACAGACGAGGCTGTGAGCCCGGCCGGAGGTGCACATGGCCTTTCTATCTACTCGCACACTTCCAGCCACCCCCCCGCATAAAGTTGTAGTGGTGGCAGTGCAGCGATGAGCCAACGGCCAAACGTCATCACCAACACCACCAGGCCGCCGGATCAACAGCTCAAGGCAAGTGCGACCTCCAGCTTGCACCTGCATTGCCCACCACCAGCCCCCCGCTATCGATAGGCAGCAGCGCCTTGCTCGCACCACCTCCCCCCGCTGCAACCACCCCCAAGCTCCCGCCCTCACCAACCCACACCGCCGGCACCACCAGCCCTCAACACCCGCCACCCCCCACCAACCAAGAAACCCCCACGTCTCACCACCGCCACTCCCCCAGCGCAGCCGTGAAGTCCGACCACTACCCCACCCTCTGCCTCGCCCAAGCCGCCCCCTCCCCGTGGCGCGGCGGCGCCGCTCCCGCAGCGTCCGGGGGCGTGGGAGGGGGCGAAGGTGAGGGATTTGGTGGATGGGTTGGAGGGTGCGGTGGAGATGGGGGGAGTGAGGGCGGAGGGCCCTTGTGTCACGAAGCATGAGGTGCTCATGCTGAGGAGGTTGGTTGGAGGGGGGTCGATGAGGGTGGGGATGTGTTGCGTTTGCTTTCGGCGTGGAGGTTGAACTCACTCTTCCTTGCGCCGGTGCGATTCCTCTAAGATTGGAGGCGTATGTATTGCACGCGTAGCTCGTGGACCACCTTGAAGCAGACCGCCCAGTGCGTCCAGTTCCTCTCAAATCATCACTCGGTTTTCTTAATGCAGAAAAACTGGCGATTCCCCGCTCGCAACCACCCACCCCTACAAACCGCAGGCCCCGAGCGGATGCCAACTTCTCAGTCCCGTCGTCGCATGCCCAATTTCAGCGTGCGCAGCCAGATGAGCAGCAAACAAGATACCAAGGACACGGTCGCCACCATCTCTTTGTCCCCTTGCTCCGGTCGAGGCGCGGCCGGACTTGCAGTGCTGCTCCAGCGCGATCCGGTGTTAAGCGCGCAACTGCACTCGGCTTCCTTTGTCCGCGCAAGCATCCGGGTCGCCGGCATGGTGGTGGCGAGGAGAGACGCGAACGCGGAGTCGCCACCGGGGAACGGGCGCGCCCTCGCATCTCGGGCTCCGGACATGGTTTGAATGGTCTAACGTGTGTACGTCCCGGTGAGGGTGGCGAGGGTCGCTGTGATGAGCGTGGTGGGCTGGATTGCTGTTGTTGGCGAAGAGAGCGTCGCGGGCAAGTGAGTGGACTGGGTCGTGGTGCTGACGAGTGGAAAGGGAACGCTGGGGACGCGGTTGCCACTCGCAGAGGTGGAGTCGAGAGAAGGGGCGAGAGCTCGCGAGCGGTTCAAAGCCACAGCTGGATTTGGATGGGCGGGTGGGTCTGGACTTGAGTTCCTTGCTGAAAGACAAAGAGGCTTCCACCGTCGAACGCAGTGGATGGTGTTAAGGACTGTTATGGTTGCTCAGAATGGGGAGATCGAGATCAGCAAACTTAAGGTTTGAACGGAGTAAGGTGCGGTCTGGGGAGAACGCGCGTGAATGGGCCACAAAGTAAGAACCCACGATAAGTCGTTCAAGACTCCCTCTGAATCTCACGTTTTCGCTCCGTGCTCTTTGGCATCCCCTCAACTCGACATATCCAGCCCATGTTGTCAGAACAAACCTGATCGAAGCTCGCACTCTGCCAACTCCGGCTTTCCAACCGCACGGCTGTTGGCAGCGTTATTGACGCGGCATTACGCAGGTGGAGTTCTGTGATGACATCTCAATTATCCGCACAGTGACCACATCTTTGGCGCCGTCGTTTGCTGGTCAGCTCGCTGCGCACGCTGAAGGCGGATGGCCGGTGGTAAGGCCGCGATGAGACAACCGTGGGGTGGTTTCGGAGGAACTGGGCGTTGGGGTGGAGACGGGAGGGTGGCGCTGAATGACTGAGAAGCAGAGTGTATATTCGGCGAGGGTAGTGTGAGATTTCGACATGAAGAGGAAGTGATCCGCCCGGTGTGCTGAAGTGCGAGCTTCTTGGATTGACGGTTTAACGGGCGTCCGTTACGAAGTTGTAAGCGGTCGGTCAAGAAGCAGAGCAGACGTGCAGGGAAGAGCCTCGAAAGACCGGCGGGTTTGATTGAGGTCCATTCTACAGCAACGAAGTCGTGCTACGAAGTTGCTTCGGGAAAGTATTGCAATGCGTACATGCCTTCAAAGCCAGTTGAGGTATCCCTCCGGATGGGTCTGGCATTTCTTTCACTGTGTATTTGCGTCCGGACGGATGCTTCGACTGGCCATGTGTGAACTTGTCGCAACACTTTCCGAGCCGACCTCGCACCGCCGCCCCTCGACACCCAAGAAAGATCGACCCGCGAGCCAGGCAACCGGCCCCGCAAAGCCCTACCGCAGCCCCAGCCCGCAAAGGAAAAAGCAAAAAGGAAGAGATGAAGTCGAAAAAAGGCCCTGACGCGCCCCACAAAAGAAACCCCACGCACCGAGGTGGAAACGCGGAGAGGCGCGGAGAACCCTCCCGAACGCCGTCGCGCGCATGCGAGCCGCTTCGTCCTGTCTTACGTGCAGGGTTTCCCCACATCGGTCTGACACCGTGTTTATTCCCGACCCGCTAGCGCTACCCAATCCGTTAAGAGCAATCCGTCGATCCGTTAACCCATGTTCCGTCGTCGCAGCCCCCATCGCCGGCCGAATCCGCTTCCGCGCAGAGAGAGCTGCTCTCGTCCGTGTTTAGCTTTCGCGCAAACGTGCCTCGAAGGCGCAGCGGAGCCATCTGGCCGCCATCGATGCGCGGAACTGCCCCGTTTCGACCTGCGATAGCCGCCGTGCCCGAGAACTTTATTCGTCGTGTCTTCCTGGCCCGGCTTTACACGGGACTCACGTTGCCTTCCGACGGCCGTCTGCGCGGCTTCTTGAGGCCGGCTGGCACGAGCCGCGACAGGCCAATCCACGGCGTGTTGACGGGGCTGTCGCCGTCGTTGAGGAGGAGGTCGTACAGGAAGCCGCCGAACGTGGTGCCCAGGAAGGGCGCGACCATCGGGATCTAGATGTGCGGTGGGGGCGCGTCAGCGGTGGTTCAGCGAGAGGGCGCGCGGCGGGGGCGGACCCAGAAGTAGTACTGCCCGGCTCGCCAGACGTTGGGGCCGTAGCCGAGCATGTAGGACATCAAGCGCGGACCGAAGTCGCGGGCGAGGTTGATGGCGTAGCTGCGTGGGTGGGTGGTTTAGTCGCGGGGTTGGGGGTGGGAGAGGGGAGGCGCGGGCGTACCCTGTTTCCCAACCACTGCGGTGCGCGTTAGTGGCTGTGCCTTGTGAAGAGTGTGTGCGTTTGAGCAGCGGGTGGAGCTTACAAGCAAGCGCCGATTCCAAAGATCAGGAAGAACAGTGCGAGCGGCGTCAACGGCCCCGCACCGATGTTGTCGTCGTCCTTGAGAGCAAAGATAACGAGCATCAGAATACTCGAAGCGACGAACTCGGAGAAGAACATTCCGGTCCTGGTCATGAATTCCGCTGGGTACGTGCAGAAGATGCCTGCGCTGGAAGTGTTTGAGTAGCCTGGGACGGTGCGCACGCCGTAACCTTCGTAGGCGTCGATGGCGGAGTTGTAGTTTCCGTACACAACAGCGGATGCGCACATGGCTCCGAGCACCTGCGCGACCGTGTAGATAGGGAACTTCTTCCAGGGGAACTTGCGGAACACGCAGTTGGCGAAGGTCACGGCTGGGTTGATGTGGCCCCCTGAGTAGCCTGAGCAGTATACACCGAGCATTACGCCGAGGCTAGACAACGTCAGTTGAGACGGGTAGAAGCGCACTGTAGTTGAAGCGGCTTACCCCCATCCCCAGGAGATGGACTGGTAGTCGCCTTTCTCGCCGCCGGACAGGACCACCTGGGCAACGACGCCGTCGCCGAACATAATCAAAATGAAAGTGCCAATAAACTCCGAGAAGGCCTCCTTGTGGATGCGTCTGATCCGGCTCCAGAGAAGTGTAGGGCGAGAATCCTGCTCCACGATGACACGGTGATCATCGCTGAGGGTCTCAATGGGGATCTTGTGGTCCACTCCATACTCATCGTCCTTCTTTGGCGGAGGCCCCTGGCCCTTGGAAGGTACGTATTTCTGGGTCTTCGTGGTCGGGGCGGCAATGTCCTCCACATGAAAGGCACCAAAGCCGGAGTCCGGGCTGCTCTGGGGAGTGAGCTGGTCTTCATCACGGGGCGGCGCCATGGTGCTCCAATCAAAAAAGGGGGAAAACGGGAACACAAGAACGGATTGCGCAAGACTTGGGACTGGAATAGGCTTTGGATTCAATGATCAAGATCGATCTAGAGCGGCGGCTCTCTGCGTTTATAAAGGGCATTGCACGGCATCTGCGGAATGCGGATGGGAGGCGACCAAGACCTCCCCCGCACCACCAAAAATACTAATCCGGCCGCCCTTTACGCCCCGTGGTGCTATCGGTGATGTCGGAGATCGGCAATTGGGAATCCAAAGCGGCCAACCGTCAGACGACAGGCAGAAGGGCTCTCATCGGTATCAGAGATCGCCAATCCATCCTCCAAGCCGCCGGCTCACCAATGATGGTGATGCCCGTAGCCGAGGGTTGATGCCGAGTTAACCCTGACCGGCGATGGATGTAACCTGTGCCACGGGGAAACAAGAAGCGGGGAGGGGTGAGACGAGGGAGTCAGATAGATGCGTTCGCGGCGTCGAGTCGCGGCGATTGGCTCATCTGGTTCCCCCTCTCCCATCTGGTCTCCCATTGCACCACATTAGCTCCTTAGGGAAGCAAGATGGATACGAACACCATGTGACGGCATCTCCGAATGGCGTGACGAGTTTATCCCCGGTGAGTAGAGGATGGGTGGCGTGGCATTCTCTTGGTCGTGCTTCTTCCGCCCTCTGGCCCGTATTACCTGCTTCTCACCACTGAGAGAGCGTCAATCGTACCGCAGACCAGGCTGGCAGAAAGCCAGACCTGCAGGCGTTCGAAACGAGACGTTTGGCTACGCAACCCGTTCCCCACAGCCTCCTGTGGGCGACCGTCGCTGACGAACGGCTCCCCCGGATGGCTCGAGGAAACGTGACGCCATGTTCTGGGAAAGGGCCAGTTCCAGACCAGCCGGCCACGCGGGTTGGGGATTAGTTGCCGCGCGGTACAAGACGCCTCGACCGTTGTGCCGAGGCAGTGCGCATTGCGAACGCGTCGGAAGAGGCTTGGTGGGCGGAAGGGCAGAGCTGATGGCTGCGGCGATGCATCCAGAACAGTCAGGAGCCGCGTAGCTGTCGCACCATGGCGGCGTCCCGGGCGGATGGATGCGGAGAAGATTTTGTTTCTGAGCTTACCGTATCTCTGTACCCCCGGGATTATTCCCAGCTATGGACTGGTGCTGTGCCGTGCCGGTGGCGCGACCAGGGCGTCGCATTCCTATATAAGCTGATTAGGGTTGGCGCCAAGCTTTGCGGGGAACGGTTGATCCTGCCTGATCCCAGGCCAATCATCCCCGGCGAACTCCCCCGCGATCGGTCACATTTGTCCGACCCCGCTGATATTCGAGGAGAGTGGGCTCCGCTGTGGCTTGCGGTTCCCCTCTAAAACTCCCGCTCTTGCTCGTCCATGATGTTGTCCGCCGTACCACTGCCCTTTCTGCTCGCTGCTGGCTCCGAAGCTCGAATCGCTGAGCACCACCCGCCCTGAAAATGAACGGTAACAACGAGGAAATCTTCGTCGGCGCGATTGACCAAGGGACGACCAGTTCCCGGTTTTTGATCTTCAACCCGGCTGGAGAGCTGGTTGCCTCGCACCAAGTCGAATTCACCCAATACTTCCCCAACTCCGGGTATGACAGCGCCCAGCGCAGTCTGTTGAGAGCCAAAGCTGACGATCCTTAGCTGGCACGAGCATGACCCGCTGGAGATCATATCCAGCGTCGAGGTCTGCATCGAGGAGGCCGTCAAGTCGTTCGAGTCCCAGGGATATTCCCGCTCCGCGATCAAAGCCGTCGGCATTACGAACCAGCGCGAAACAACTGTGGTGTGGGATCGTGAGACCGGAAAACCGCTCTACAATGCCATCGTCTGGACCGACACTCGAGCGCAGGCGCTGGTGCGGGAGCTCAAGCAACGGCCTGGGGCAGACAAACTTTTGCAGGTCTGCGGACTGCCGTTGTCCACGTACCCCAGTTCGGCAAAGCTGCTTTGGATGCTGGAGAATGTTCCTGACGTCAAGGCCGCGTACGACGAGGGGAAGTTGGCATTTGGCACCGTCGATACTTGGCTGGTATACCATTTGAACGGCGGTGGCGTGAACAATGTCTTCGTGACCGATGCCACTAACGCGTCGAGAACCATGTTCATGAACATCTCGACCCTGCGCTATGATGACGCGTTGCTGGACTTCTTCCAGCTGAACAGGGCCAAGGTGCGGCTGCCCAAGATCGTCGACAGCATCGATGCCAAGGCATATGGTACCCTGGCATCCGGTGCGCTGAAAGGCACCGTCATTGCAGGCTGTCTGGGAGACCAGTCGGCTGCATTGGTGGGCCAGAAAGGGTTCTCGCCTGGCCTTGCCAAAAACACATATGGAACAGGTTGCTTCCTGCTCTACACCGTTGGCGACAAGCCTGTGATCTCCAAACATGGACTTCTGGCTACAATCGCTTACGTCTTCGATGGCAAACCAGTCTACGCACTGGAGGGGAGCATTGCCGTGGCTGGTTCCGGCATCAAGTTCCTCCAAAACAACCTTGGCCTTTTCACCGAGGCCAAGGAGATCAACGACCTTGCAACGTCTGTTGAGGACAACGGAGGCGTTGTCTTTGTGACGGCGTTCAGCGGCCTCTTTGCGCCATACTGGATTGATGACGCGAAGGGCACAATGTGTAAGTCTCCTTCCCAGCATTCAAAGGAAAGAAGATGAAGAGCGACTCGCGGGAAGTTGAAGAAGTAATGACTGATGAATGCACACCTACAGTTGGCATCACTCTCAACACGAAGAAGGGTCACATCGCTCGAGCAACACTGGAAGCAACCTGCTACCAAACGAAGGCCATCCTCGATGCCATGCAGCTCGACAGTGGTCACGCACTTGCCGAGCTTGCTGTCGACGGAGGCATGTCCAACTCGGATCTCTGCATGCAGACCCAAGCTGACACCATCGGCATTCCCGTTTACCGACCAAAGTACGTCAAGATCACCCCGCGCAGAGCATCTCACTGACAAACCTACCTCCACAGGATGCGCGAGACGACCGCGCTTGGTGCGGCCATCGCAGCCGGTCTGGCCGTGGGCGTCTGGCGCAGCTTCGCCGAGCTGCGCGACGTCAACCGCGCGGGTGGCACGGTCTTCCAGCCCCGCACCACCGCGGCCGACCGTGAGACCAAGTTCGCGGCCTGGTCCAAGGCTGTCGACAAGTGCAGAGGCTGGGTCGACGTGCCCGGCAAGGCCAAGGAGGACAAGCTGGAGCCGCTCTCCAAGCCGGAGATCTCGAGGTTCCGGAAGCGGATCGACTCGGCGGTGAGCGAGGGCAATGTGGACCTGGATGGCATGGACGAGGAGGACCTGAACATGGAGCTGCGGAAGATTGAGATCCTGCAGAGCCTGAAGAGGCTCAAGGCAGGCGGGCGACGGAGCATGCTGTAGGACACAAAGCTGGAGTGGGGTGGACGCTGGCGTTATTGCCGTGATATATTGACGCACGGAGGCCTGGAGGGTGGTAGTGATAGGCGTCCATGATTCGACTTTTCTGAGATGATCCGTTAGCCTTCGATTGGTGCCGGGTGCGCTGAAACACGCTCAGCGAGCGTCCGAGTGCGACGCGCCGGTGCACGCTGCGGCGGCCAGACGGCCAATGGACGCGGCGCCGGGCTGGGAGGCAAGCAGGCAGCCAGCCACCGGCAGCAGGTCGGGAGGGTGGTGAGGCGGGGGCTGAGGATTCTTGCCCTGCTTTTGTTGGTGCGGGCATCATCTAGCCTCCTCACGTGCCTGACGCTCGCGATGACGCTGGAGCCGAAAGACGGCCTGCACCCGCCGGCCAATGAATGCGCGTCCTGCCTCCACCGATCGCCCAAGCTTCTCTTCAAGTCCCCAGACCTCCGTCCGTCTTTCCGCTCAGCCAGCTCCAACATCACACCATTGTCGCTCCCCTTCCGCTCCTCCTTCCCATCATCCAACCCGCGCGCGCATCAATCTTTCCTCCCCGCCGTCGCACGCTCTCTGCGACCGCCTCCACCTCGTTGCCGCCGTCCGCGCCCGTTCACGTGTTGCAGCGCTAGCAGCTTAGCTCCCTTCAGCTCCGAACGCGCATTGCCAAACCCCATCGCCATGTCTGAGCAAGAGATCCAGAAGGGCGACGAAGGTACGTTCGCCCAATCGCGTCATCGCCAGCCGACGGGCGCGCATGCAGCCCGCAGCCATTCGTATGCGCGTACCCTCGCGTCTGCACGCGTCCCCCCGGGCCCTACCCGCCCCGGCCGTGCGATGACGTATGCGCGCCGGCGTGTCAACAAAGACTCGTCGTGCCGCTTTTCACAACAGTCGCTGACGTGTTTCGTGACAAGTAGTTTCGTGGAAGTGGGGTGGCGGTGCGCCTGGCGGTACCGTTGCTGAGGTCGCCAAGGAGGGCGAGGTCGCCATCGAGTCGCATCGCGGAAACACTATCAAGAAGAGCGCCGAACCCGACAACCCCGCCGTGCACATCGAGCGCCCCGGCAACGATGTCGTGAAGAAGGCTTCCGAGCTCCAGATCGAGGACAAGGCCAATGGCGCCGAGGATAAGGCCGAGGACAAGAAGGAAGAGGACAAGGCGGAGAAGAAGGACGAGGAGAGCAAAGAGGACAAGAAGGAGGAGACAAACGGCGAGAAGAAGGAAGAGAAGGAAGAAGAAAAGAAGGAAGAGCCTGCCAAGGAGGCTGACAAGGCCGAGAAGTCGGGCGAGAAGGAGAACGGCGAGGCGCAACCCGGCGACAAGAGGAAGGGTAAGAAGACGAATGGCCAGGCGAAGGACGTCGAGGACAAGTCCGAGGACAAGGAAGATGGCGAGCCGCCTGCCAAGCAGCAGAAGACGGATGCTGAGGCCAACGGCAAGAAGGGTCGCGGCAGGCCGAAGAAGGCCGAGTCTGGAGAGAAACCTGCGACCAAGGCCAAGCCGAAGAAGCAGCCCAAGAAGGCTGCCACCGAGACGGGCGAGCCCAGGCGCAGTGCGAGGAACAGGTCCTAAGCCGGATGCTGCTGACTTTATTATGTATTGCCATCTACGAAGTGGATTGAATCTCTCACGCCTACTGCGAGTGAGCTCAGGATAGGTAACAAAAAGCTGGGCATGTCAATATTCGGCGCTCGGGCGGTACACTGGATTTGCTGCAATAGTTCAATGCATGGAATGTGAAACGGTGTCGTATTACTACATATGCCGATTTCGTACGCGTCACAGAGTGGCCGGCGTGTCGGATATCGTGCGAGAACCGACTGGGTCTTGTATCGCAGAAATCTACCCGTAGTCTCAGGTCAGCTGCAGGTTCGCGCAACAGTCTTGAGGGATGAGATGGTGACTGGGAGGGAGCAGAGTTCAGAGAAAGGTGCTCATTCATGGGGAAGAAGTACGAAGAATTCCCTCCGATCCGTCTTGAAACATTGAATGAATAGAAGGAATCATCATAATACTGCGGGAACAACAGAAGCGCCGGGGAAGGGATGACTTACGATGAAAGTGTGATGAGAGGCCCAGTGCGTACAGACTCACACGGCAAGCCTCATGGATCGCAGCGCGACCCAACAGCCGATCAGCTGGAATGCTCACTGCATAGACGCAGCAGCACGCAGCACGCCACAGGCGCTTGCGCGGCCATCCCTGCGCACATCACGGTGGTTGCGTCGGGATGTTGGGGTGGTGTTGTGAGGTGGGGAGGGCGGACGAAGTTTTCTCGGGGCGGGCGTGCTGGCCTCTCGGCAAGAACCCTGTCCGAGCTCCCGCCTGGGGCCTCCTGCCTCCCTCCTCCAACCGCCGCGCTCTCTGTCCAGCTTCGACCTCCATTTCTCGGCTGACAGCTCATCGATCCCCACGCCCGCCGAAACCAAGCGCCAGGCACTCGAGCCTTGCCTTATGGAGTCTGGGCCGGTGAGCGTGCAAGGCGCCACGCCAGGCTGAAAGCCGCGTCTGCCTATCGTTAGCCCGATGGCTGATCCCGGAGTGCTGCTTTGGGACAACGCGCTCTCCCAGGTCCGGCATACGGGCGTGAGCTAGCGATATCGCACACAGCTGCCGTATGCCTGACGAGCACTTACTTCTTCAGCTCACCGGGAGCACCGACACGGCATCATATCGATGGCTCATCATGCCCATTGTGCGCCTTCTGACGCGCCATCATGGCCCCCAAATACGCTTTTCCGGGGTGGCTTTCTCCGCGACTCTACCGCGCTGATCGCG
The DNA here is from genome assembly GCA_029906385.1 of Neofusicoccum laricinum. NCBI lineage: Eukaryota > Fungi > Ascomycota > Dothideomycetes > Botryosphaeriales > Botryosphaeriaceae > Neofusicoccum > Neofusicoccum laricinum. The sequence goes on along the minus strand of CP123714.1, from coordinate 2,548,317 downwards.
AGAGCTTGGGCTCATACTATTGGGGGCTGACAGCCGGGTTCGCGTCAGATTGGAGGGTGCCTGCGCCGCATCCTACCGCTACCCGCCATCCCGCCGTCCGGGATGGCTGTCTTAGGCCCGCATGGCCGCTGTCGTCGCCGCTGTTTGTTTGTCTCTTTCCTCTTCTCGTCCCCACTACTCGCTTGACCTTCTCTTCCGTCGTCATGCATTCTATCCACGTGTGATCCGAGGGCAACATCTCCGCTATTGGTCGTCTCCTCTTTCGAGAAGATCTCACAAGCTCATCTGGTTCCGCTCGCCTACCGACACCCGGTCGTTCAACAAGTTCCGGCTTCATGGATAACGTCCCCGCGTCGCTGCGCGCAGGTTCTCCTGCAACCGAAAGGTACAGCCCGTTCTCAGATCGCAACGCCATACCAGAGGAGACGCATACGCCACCACAAGACCAGCCGCCCAGCCTCTTTCCCCAGCGCCCTTCTCTGATCTCGACGCGTCGCGATTCCCGCCAGCGGTATTCTCTTGCTTCTTCCATCTCCTCTCCCGACAAATCCTCATTTACCATATCTGATGTGCCATCGCCGCCGGCTTTTTCTGGATCCACCGCATACGATTCCGCCCCAGGCTCTTTTACGCTGTCCAGTCAGACACCCTCACGTCAGCCTAGCCTGCTCAGTAAGCTGGGCTCATTCAAATCTCTTCGAGGGGCACGACGCTCGAGATATGGCAGACTGGAGGATGACGACGGCGGCGGGAGCGTGGATTTGGGGAACGCTAAGTTGAAGGGGGTCCAAGAGGAAGGAGATGAAGGTGACATTGGATTCGACATAAGCGCGTTCGAGGGACCTATTGCTCTTCGGAAAATGTCTGTGGGCGAAATTTCTGGAAGGGAAGACACAGAGGCGAGAGGGGCTTATGCGGGGCTAGGTGACGCAAGCCAAAGACACGGAGCTGAGGGAAAGCCTGGTCTTCTTGGAAATGGGATGCAAGGAGTCCGGGACGCCTCTGAGCCCATCCGCAAGGCAACGGTCAAGAGGGGGCAGACTTCAGTCAAGGCCCAGCGGAAAGAAGTACAAAGAGCAGCGGAAAAGACTGGAGAGATCTTGGCCGTGGATACGCCGGTCGTGGATCTCAGCAGTTTCGATGGTGTGGATGTCGAGTCCCGCAGTATCCTGGAAAGAGTCTCCATTGCACCGAATGGCCAATCCGAGACGAGCTACTATTTCCCCCCCGACCCGAGTATGCCTTCTTGGAAACCCATGTCGATGCGGTGGTGGTGGATCGCGATGCTCATCATCATTGCTATTGGCCTTGGCGTACTGCAGGAGTTCCTCTGCCAAGTTTCGATGCGTAAAGGTGATCGAGATGGGCTTCTCATGTTCGTACAACCCCAGGAACTTTCAATGACGGCATACTTCACCTGGAAATATGCACCAACGATCATCCTGCTGTCGTATGGTATCCTCTGGCAGATCTCTGACTTTGAGGTAAAGCGACTTGAACCTTATTATCAGCTCTCCAGGCCAGGGGGTGCAACTGCGGCTGAGAGCTTGAACATGGACTATCTGACGTTCTTGTCGTATCTAATTCCCATTAGGGCAGCTCGCCATCGACAATGGGCGGTCCTGCTTTCATCACTGGCAACACTCATCTCCGGCAGTCTCGTCCCGGTCCTGCAATCGGCCTCTGTTAAGATGTACCCAGACAAGGAAAAGCGGCATGAGGACGAGGAGAAATACGTTCGTATCGTTCCGTACTGGTCAAGACCGCTGTCAGCCGCCCTATTTGTGGTGGCATTTTGCGGAATTCTGCTTCTCTTCAGACTCCGGAGAAAGAGCGGTCTCCTCAGTGATCCAAAAGGTATCGCAGGCATCGCAGCCATGGCTACCCAGAGTCACATTCTGCAAGACTTTCAGGGTCTTGACGTAGCACCTCAACACCTTATCCACTCGCAACTGGCACACCGACGCTACATTATCCACAAGAGTTCCCTCTGGCAAGGCGAATACATCCGTAACAACCGCACGGAAGAAGTGACCGAGAAGTTCGAGCCCCCACACCCGCTCATGCTCACGCTCAAAGGTGGAATCCCGTACATCTGCTTCATGGTCATTGTCATGATCCTACTTCCAGTCTTCCTGTTCCAGCCCAACGCGAACATTGTAACCGAAAAAGTCCCTTTCCTGCTTACCGCTATCGGAACTATCATCAAACTCTTGTGGGGAACGCTAGACATGGATGTTCGTATTGTCGAACCCTTCTACATTCTTTCCCGCCGCAATGCCCCCCCTCGGACCCTGACTCTCGACTATACGGGTACTATGCCTGGCTACCTCCCGGTCAAGGCTTTCTTCAACCGACACTACCTCGTCGCGCTCGTCGGCGTTGGCGCCATTATGACTGAAGTCCTGACTGTCTGCGTTTCTTCGTTCTCCGTCGATGGCCAGAAATTCATCGCCGGCGATGGTCACGACCTGAAGCCGGGAGATCAAAACAACTCCTCCCGCTACAACACTGACGAGACCTTTAAGTCTTTCTGGATATCCTTCGCCCTCGCCATTGGCATCCTCATCTACCTGTGCATCGTCGCATCTCTCGTCTATGCGATGAGACGGCACTATTTCCTACCCCGCCAGCCCGGCACGATTGCGAGTGTTTTGGCATTCATTCATCAGAGCAACATGCTTATGAGCTTCGTGGATACGCAGCGCAAGAATAGCACTGAGATGACGAAGTACCTGGAGGGTATGCGGAAGACGTATGCGTTGGGGTGGTTTAGGGGACGAGACGGCGAGGATCACTGCGGGATTGATGAGGAACCGGTGGCGGCGGAGTACAAGCATGGTGTTGATTGGAGGAAGGGGAGAGTGACGGGCGTGCAGACCTGGGATATGTACTGAGGCGGCGCTGCAAGACTGTTATGTCCACCTTGCGCGCACCTGCCTCTTTGCTAATGCCTTCTCCAACAAAGCGTCGATGGAGCAAGAGCTCGGGCGGCGATGGTTCGATGTTGCTGCAGGAGGTCTGTAATTGCTCAGCGAGAGCAGTAGCAATCAAGGGCACGGAGAAGGAAGGTGAGCCCGGCCAGCAACACAACAAACCCACGTCGACCGTTCCGATATAAACAGGACAATACAACTCTGAAATATCGTCAACGAACAGTCGCCACGACTTATCATTCCAGAGTACCATCGTTAACCAGCAACTACATTCATACATTGACACCACCACTCTCTAAATAGCCGGCACTTAGAAATCTACCACGTCCTGGTGGCAGTACGCTGATTTTGATTCCTTCCGACCGGAAAATGACTGACCGCAGAACCAGAACAATCATCAGCATTAGAGACCACCGCTTCGCTCCTTTTCGTACCCCGTCGCTTTAGCTATGAGCCTCGAAAAAGACTGCATTTTCGATTTGATGTATGAAGAGGATCCGTTGATCTTGAACGGCTCCAGCTCGGAAGTCACAGCACCGGCACCAACCAATGCATGGTTCACACGAGAAGAGCCAAGTGATGAACTAGTGGAGGGACCAAGCGAGGAACCAACTGAGGACGAACTCCCGCCTCTAAACCCATTGAGTTCTCGGGAACCAGTACGACGGATGCCCATCACATGGCGGGCGCGAGACATATCGACTGAGGACGACGATATGGGTTCTAAAGAGCATGTGCAGGACTTGGAGCGAACACCGTGTGCTGAACCGCAAGAGCGCGTGGATTCACCAGCTCCGTGGGCACAACAGGACACGACTGTGTACCGGTCTTCGCCGATACCCTACCGTGATCGTATCCAAGCACAGCCTGCTGCCGCTCCTGCTCAAACCACCCCGGAAGGAGAGGATGGCGTCTTGCAATCTCCCACCCCTCGCGGACCTGTACTGCAAAAATATCCTCCCGAACGTAGTAATACTACTGCTGCCCGTTCCTCACGGAATGCCAATGGGCCTGGGGTAAATGGCACGATGGAAAGGTTGCAATTGGCCGAACACGATCGACGAGGTGCTGATCTAGTGCGTCAACAGCCATCTAGGCAGCAATGGAACAGTGGGCTGATGGCGTCGCGATATGCAACTTTACAGCAGTCTACGGGAGAAGCCGATCGCGACCTTTCCACGTTGTTTCCATCTCTTCATCCTGGCAAAGCGCTCTCGAGCGACGCGCCCAGCACAGCACCCACGGGTCCTCGAAGCAACTTTCTGGGGTCGCCCTCTGCTCGAGGATCTTCCAGCCGTAATAATCGGGATCAGACATCATCCCAGAACCGTGGTGGCACTCGAGGGTCACCCCGTCGTCGGATCCGTGGCTTCGGTCAGCGCTGTCCACCAACTTCCATGTTCGCTCGTGACGGCATTGGACACGGCCGCACTCGCTCACTTGACCGTGAAAAAGAACGAGACAATGCAACGTCAGGAGGTAGGACCAGAGGTAAAAGCCGTCGCGGCATCAGCAGGACGGACGAGCCAGACCCGTCAGTCCCAACCCCTGTGAAAACACTTGCGAAAACGGGTCGACAGAAACGGCGCGAGATGGCGACCGAGATGATGACCCACGTCGGGTGGCAACTTGCAACGGAGCGTGCTCAACAGCAGCAGAGGGAACCGGAATTCTTGGGGGCGCACGGGTCTGACCAAGCCCAGGTGCTGGTTAGAGAAATGGAGGCGCAGCCGGAAACGGCCAACCAGAAGTCTTCTACATCGTCACCGTCGGCGACCAGTCCTGTTCGACGGCCGGAACCAGGGGGCTTGAATCCTTCTGGCATGGACGACGGCTTTACTCATTCCGGTCCCTTCAGGAATAGGAGTGAGCCTGCCTTAGACCGAGGAAGCCCAATACCAAAAACCCCACGGGCTAATAGGACTTTACGGCCGCCCGGAAGGTCATATGGCACTTTTGCAAATCGCTATCGCAACCCGCGGTCTGGGTCCAGGTCGTTGGAGGGATCACCCGCTTCTGTCAACTCTGGGCCGTCGGAGAGTTCGCAGTCGTCTCCAGCATCGGGCCTTGAAAGATCGCCAGGAAACACTTCTGCGTCTAGCAACACCAGTCCATCGTCAAATTCGCGAACAAAACCTACCATCACTACCAGGCCCAGTCGGTCATCACATGGACGAGCTACCAGCACCACTCAGTCACCGGACGCACAATCACCTACACCGCCGAGGCGCCAAGGGGCTCCGCCTCCGGCTGCACCTACAAACACCCAGCCAGGCCAGCGCGACACAGAGGCTTCCGACGCTGGGCATGCGTCAACGAGGTCGATCAATCCACATCAGCAGCACGACACCAAGACAGTCCTACTCCCAGAGACACATTTCGACCCCCAGTGCGACCTCTCTTTCCCGCCGCTGCGAAGAGCGAAATCGTTCCCGGGGAGCGGTTGCCCATCGGCAACCGCCAGTTCCCCTGAAGACGACGCTTCGTCGGGCAGCTACGGCCTCGTCGCCGTCGTGAAGACGGCAGCCGCGAGGCGTAAAAGCGAGCCGGCGAGGGACGGTAGCAGCGGCAGGGCCGTGGAGCCCGTGGAAGGTGGCTACGAGCCCTACCGCGTCCGAGCAGCGAGGGCTGGGACGGACTGGTGGACGCGAGCGACGGAGCAGATCGAGCTTCTGTGCGAGGCTTTGGGCGTGTTGGGGAAGAGGCGGGACGGGCGTTGAGGGCAGCAAGTGGCAGTTCCGGGACGGGGGCGCGGGTGCGGTGATTCCGGCGTGCGAGCGGAACGATCGAGATGGCAAAATGGTCCCTCGCTGCGTCGGGGCTCCCGGATCTCGACATCAACGGGTGCCAGGCTGAGGCGGGGACCGTGTTGTGGTGGACTGTCGGGCTGCAGATTTGGAGGCCGGAGCGCGACGAGGCTTGTGGTGGGGTGCAGAGGAAGGAAGATGCCGGGCGTTGGCGCGACGTCTGGGGGTCTTGTCTGGCGTCGACTAGTCCGGTCATGTGTGGACGGCCAGATATGTAGCACAGCAGCTGGAGCAGCAATGCGAACGTCGTCGCCGCAAACGAGGGCGTTTTGCTTATTCATTCGAGCCGCCTTGGTCCCAGGCCGGACTTTACGAAAGTGCGTTGCGGCCGCGCGCGAACGGCCAGACCAGCTCCTATCTATATGCATATTGGACTTGGTTGGGGCTCCCGTCTGTCTTGGCCTCCTGCTGGAGCGGGAAGCAGCAGCACTCGAGGCGCCGCGCGCGCCCGCCCTTCCAAGACGCTCTAGAGCAAGGGGAGCGTGTCTCACCAAACGAAAAATAAGCACAGGCACCGCGTGCGTGCGTCTTTTCCCCGCAAATTGCACAAGAACCAATCGGGCTCGTGCGGTATGATGGGCCCCCATGTCTCGCCCGCTCGCGCGCACCACCATCCCAACTGCCGGCGGCACTTGCAAGTGCCGACGATCTACTCAGGCGGCGCGATCAGCTTCTCGTCCGTCCCGATGGGAGGGGGCGATGCTCGTTCCGCTCGTCGCCCACTCTTCGAGCCGGCGGTCGGCGGTCAGTGCGCAGGCTGCGCCACGGGAAGCTTCCCCGTGGGGAATGCTGCTAGTACGGATGTGCGTGTGTCTGTCGCTCGGGCCACGGCGGAGGCCAGGCCGGCGGCGCTGTGCAAAACTGACTGACTCTCGGCGACGGGAGGTTGGCGGTGCCTGCGTTGGGATGTCGGATTTGGCTGCGTCCGATCATGTGCTGGGCCGGCAGGACGACGGCGCTGGCGCGCTGGCGGTGGGCCATCCTTCGGGAGCTGTGAGATGAGAGGGTTGCGATCCTTCCTCCTCTCTTGGGCGCGACGGAGGGAGGCAAGAGGCAGCTGGGGATCGGCCGGCTAAGCCCCAGGTATCGGCACGGCTGGAGGCGGACGGTGGACCTGGTGGGCCTGTGGGCCTGGTGGGCCTGGTGGGCCCCTAGGGCTTGGCCCGCCTGGCACTGGGGGGAAGGGAAAGAGGCGTTCGTCCCGCTCCGGCTCTTTCGCGCCCGCTTCCCTGCACCACCACGGTCCCTCTGGTTAAATGCCGCCAAGCTGTCAGGGCCCCGCCATGGCTGCCGCTTGCTCCCCTTGCCCTTCGGCGCGTTGCGGCACCAGCGTGAAACTCTAAACCGCCGCTACATAAATATACCTGCCGAACCGCTCTGTACAAATAACCTCCCCCTCCCCCCCCCCAACGGCACTTGCTGCTGGTGCAAGCGCCCTTCCTCCTTTCCTGCACATTCCTTTCTCTCCCCCGTCTCGCTATCTTTCCCTGGGACGCGGCCTCCCTGCCTGCAACAATGGCGCTGCCCAACCCGCCAGAGATGGAGATGAAAGGCACCGAGAAGGACGGCCCAGCCGACTCGCTCGACGTGCAGCAGCGGCCGACTTCGAGCTCGCCCAGCGCCGACGATCCAGAGGAGAAGGTGTCCATGTCGGCCATCATCGCCGTCTTCGTGAGTCCTCCCACCGCCACCTTCCTCATCGGGAGGCACCCCCCACAGCTCCAGGGGCCTTGAAACGTCACGGACCCTCTGGGAATGCTCGACGTCAGACGCTGACAAGGCGGATTGCGGCAGTTCCTGGGCATGTCGTTCGTCGCGCCGGTCAGCTGCGGCTACGTGCTGGTCAACGGCATCCTCAATCCGATCGGCACCGCGCTGGGCGACACGGAGAACATCGTGTGGATCGCGGGCGGCTGGAGCGTCGCCAGCGCCGTGAGCTTCTCGATTGCGGGTGGCTGGAGCGACATCTTCGGCCGCCGGTGGGTGACGCTGTCGGGGCAGATCATCACGCTCGTGGGCGCGGTAAGTGCGAGCACTTAGATCTCGAGTCCCCTTGTCGGGCACGGGCTGACTGGGCGGCCCAAGATCATCGGCGCGACGGCGCAGAAGACGACGACGGTGGCGGCGGCGTCGACGATTGTGGGCTTTGGCGCGGGCGTGGCCTTCGTGGCCTATCCCGGCATCTCGGAGCTGCTCCCCAACAAGTACCGGTACGTACCTACTGGAAAGCTTCTCCGTGTTTCGGAACAACTCTGTCTGACGCGCAACGAACAGCGGCATCGGACTCGGCTGGACTGAGTTCTGCATCAACGTGCCCTGGGCCGCCTTCGGCGTGCTCATCGCCAACAAGCTGGCCCAGGAGGCGACGTGGCGGTGGTGCTACTACATCGCCATCATCTACTCGGCCCTGTGCACCGTCGGCATCGCCGTCTTCTACTTCCCGCCCTCGCGCCCGCGCAAGGACTACGACAAGTCGCGGTGGGACGAGTTCAAGGAGCTGGACTGGGTCGGGCTCTTCCTCTTCACCGCCGGCCTGACCATCATGCTGGTCGGCCTGACCTACCTGGGCAAGACGGAGTACTCCAAGGCCCTCGTCGGCTCGACCATCACCATCGGCGCCCTCGTCACCGCCGCCTGCTTCGTCTACGACTTCACCGTGCCGCAGAACCCGCTCTTCCCGCGCTCCCTCTTCGCCATGATGCGCAAGTTCACCATCCACCTCCTCATCGTCTTCGTCTCGGGCTTCATCTGGTACGCCATGGCCGCCCTGCTCCCGCAGGCCTCGCTCTACATGTACACCAACGACCCCACGCAGATCGGCCTGATCGCCATCCCCAACGGCCTCGGCGGCGTCGTCGGCGGCTGGATCATCCCCAGCCTGCTGCACCGCATCAAGCACGTGCGCGAGCAGATCATCGTGGCGCTGGTCATCCAGACCGTCTTCAACGCCTGCTACGCCGCGGTGATCCCGCACAACAAGGCCGCGTGGATCGCGCTGCAGTTCTTCGGCCAGGGCTGCTTCACCTGGCTCACCACCATCGCCTACGTCACTGCCGGCCTCTTCGTACCCCAGGAGGAGCTCGGCGTCGCCTCCGGCCTGATCGGCACCTTCCGCTCCGCCGGCGGCTCCATCGGCAACGCCATCTTCTCCACCATCCTGCATTCCGTCACCAACAAGGAGCTCGGCGGCAACATCGCATCCGCCGCCGTCGCCGCCGGCTTCGACTCGGCAAACATGGCCGCGCTCATCCCCGCGGTCATACAGAACGCGGTCGGCGTGCCGGGTGCGCTGGCGGCCGTGCCGGGCGGTGTGAGCGATGCGGTCGGCGCCGCGACGGCGGATGCGTTCAGGGATACGTATGCGAAGGGCTTCCGGATGGTGTTTTTCGCGAGCATCCCGTTTGGCGTGATCACGACCATTTGTGCGTTTTTCGTGGAGGACCCGAGCCCGCATCTGACGAACCATATTGCGGTGGTGCAGGAGAGGGATGTGCTGGCCGGGAAGCGGTTGAGCGTGCATGCGGGCGGGGCGAAGGAGGAGGGGGTCGAGCACAGGGAGAGGGTCGAGGAGAAGGCTTGAGGGGTGGGTGGGTTATGATTGATGTCTTTGTTTGTGATTTTTGGTGTCGTAGTTATCGTGGGAAAGGGGTTTGTAGGGTTGGCGGGCGTTCTTGTGGGTATGGAGATGACGGTTACTGTAGGCTTGAGAGCCAGTGATACGCGGAGAAAATGCTTCGCGTTGTCATAGGTAGACAGGAACTCGGAAGCGAAGACTTGGAATATTGACCTGAGGCATGTCGGATGGATAGATCGTGTCGGTTGATCGGATTCTGGGGGTGTGAGATGTGATGACCGGTGGCAGACGGGTAACCGAACGAACGCATCTCGCCAAAATGCGGTTCGTGGCTGCTCAGTCCGTCCGTGTATTTTCTCTGCATACGTGCAGCATGACTCCAAAGTAGATCAATTTCACCAGGGGACCCGATAGAACGAGCGTCTTAGCGCCGCCTTAGCTTAGTTTAGCAGCTCCTCCGGAGCGAACCTCTCCAGAACAATACAGCAACTTCCGACTGCCGTTACATTGGGTGGTCACTTAAAGATAGGATGAAGGAGCTATAAGTAAGTCGTATACAGATAATCTTAAAGCGTAGATAATACGAAATGTATACGTCCCAATAACTGCTCAGGGCTCATCGATCAGAGCCAAGTAGGCTTTAGTATCGTCTCAATTATTTCTACTAAAGCCGTACAGCCTTGGTATCGTCAGTAATCGAAAGCTACATCCCACTTGCTGATGAAGAAGCCTTGACTTGCGCGCGTATTTCAAGGTTGAATGTGGATCCGCAGGTCTCTGCTAATGTTACACCACCTACCGCAGGCTTGTTGCTATATTCTTATCTGCATAAACAACAGCCATGACGACGTGCAAACGACGTGGCCCAGACCCCGTATGGAACGCCACATGACAATAGGATCAGAAAATTCCATCCAATGGAATACACACAAAGCCCGCTGTTAGGAATCGATAGTGAATTTACATTCAGCTACGTTCTATTTACAAGAAGAAGTTGCTAAGGAGTGGAGAGAGCTGCGAGAAATGAGAGACTAAATAGTAGCGCGGCGAAACGATGTTCCTGAACTAGTACTGTGCGTACAAGTCCTTTGGACTCTAACACCCGCAGTCATAAAAGGCTGATGGGGGCACCTCGCTGATGCGCAGAACAGCCTTGCAGACTGCCTTCGGAATGGTCATCTTCAGCTGGTCTAAGCCTTGCGGCATCAAATTGGCCTTGGTCTTTCCCTGTTCGCGATAACCAGCGACCGCTTCCCGCGTTTCAATCGGATATACCTGCAGCAATCGACAAGCGCCGCATCCGAACCCTTACGGTCTTCGCCCTTCGGGCTGCCCGAGCGCCCAGCTATATATAAGGCTGAGGGTACTTGAGGAGGCCTCGAAGATGTTTCGAAAGTCCACAATCTCGACGCCGATGAGCTCGGAGCTAGTCAAGGAGAGCAGATTGTGGATGTTCAAAGACATTATTAAGCGTGTATGGTGCGATATTGAGAAGATGTACGATCGGCACATATTCGAGAATGCATCACCAAACATAGACTTGGAAAGAATCTTTTGGTCCAATTTGGTGGGTCATGATCTCTTCGATCTAGTCGCAAACAAGATGGCGTCCGTTCCACGGTCAGTATCAATCAAGTCAAACAGCCAAGCCTGGCTTGGTTTCATGAGGGCCGTTGACGCTGTCCCTCTTCTTGGTTGTGGGCTTGGAGATCTTCTGAAACCGGACCAAGATTGCGGCACCCTTTGCCCGGCTTGGTCAGAAGTCCCGAAGCAGCAAGAATACCTTGCTGTTCCTTTTTCCATAATAAGAGGGATTGGTAACGAAACATTCTCGAAGGGTTGGGGCTTGGAAGAGCCTTTGGCTAGGAAGCACGGATCGGACTGCTCTGGAAAACACGTGAAGGAGAGTTGCTCCAGAGCATAAAGGCTTGTTCATCGCAGCGACTGTCAGACTTTTTCCGAATATCGACGATCTCATTGAAAATACGGGTGGAGCTCTCATAGTTGGTGAACACAGCTCGTTCGGCATCGCGAGCTCTCATCCAGCTGAGACCATGAAAACCGTTTCCTCACAGGTACTTCTGGAATTCACCTCTGCACAAGCTCCTGAACTACCCGAGTTCGATTTCTCTGAGTGCGGCATGGAATTTCCATGCGGCGAGAGGACTCAGGCGAATCGTTCCCAAGCCCGGCCACTTGACAAGGTATTCATGAATAGGAACTGTTCAACGGACAACACAGGTATACATCACATCCTCAACACTTATGATAACTACAACTGATGAAATCAAGACTTTGACGTTGGAAGTCCCCCCGGATATCGACATAATCGGCTGTCAAGTTTACCAAATGGCGACTACACCATCCGAAACCCCCCGCATTTGAGCATTTCCGGAGTGAAAGGACTCAGTAGAAATTGGGGACACTGCTGGGCTGAAGTATGAATTTGGAAAGGGGAGGGGGGTTATGGAGAGATTGGTGAGTAGGTCTATATATATGTCTACCTTCGGACTGCCTAGAGATTTGTGTCTTCCCGGAAAGACAGGCATGGAATGCCGACTTGGCTACACAGTTAATCCGAGCAGTGACTAACTGAGGCGGAAGGGAGGAGACATGATCCAGAGGACCACTTGTAGTTGCGCCGGGCCAGGATAGTCCGCGCTAGACTGTTAAAGAATTTGTCTGACCAAGGAAATACAATCTGAGTTGCTGCCTTTTCGAGGCGTGTGTCTAATCCGCGTGCTATATTCTATGTTTCCCGCAGTTTCTCGTCATCTAATTCTTGTTCGAAAGCCCCCTAAAGCGCAGCGCTTTGTTCACATACCCAAACAAGTTGCCGAACCCAACCTCCGAATGCAGATAGTACGCCACAAAGAAGAAGCACACATTAAACGCAGTGTACGCGCACAGATACCCCAAGTTCCGCCAGCGATCCGCATAAACCATGTTCAGCCCCTGCAAAAACACATCCGCAACAGCAAACCGGCAGTACTGGCAGTCCGCCTTCGCCAGCGGATTGTACACAGCGCCTCCCGCTGCCGCTGCAAACGCGCTGGCGTACTCCCCGCACGTCTGCCCGTCCGGCGGCTGGAAGACGTTGACCTCGACGGCGGCGCAGGTGACGGGCACGTCGTGCGCGCCGGTGGTCATGAGCGCGGCGACGAGCCAGGTGAACGGCGAGACGTAGTAGGCGAAGTGCCAGAACCCGACGAGCTGGGCCAGCGGCTGGACGACGCCCGAGAAGGCGAGGATGAAGGTGTAGAACAGGATGGTGAGCATGGCGGCGGTCTCGGCGTCCGGGGCCAGCATGGTGATGGTCTGCGAGAAGGAGGAGTGGTAGAGCTGGTAGGCGAGGAAGATGAGCCACATGGTGGCGCCGCGGCCGGCGGAGATGGTGTGCCACCAGCCGATGGGGAAGTACCAGGCAACGTAGCAGAGGGAGGCGATGGCGATGTTGAAGGGGAGTTCGACGGCGAAGGAGGCTATGACGAAGACGGTCCAGTGGTACATTTTGGAGTGGCGTTCGCGGACGTCGTAGAGCTCGCGGTAGGCGATCAGGCGGGGCTGGAGCTGGACGACGACGACGAGGCAGACGAGGAGCATCATGTAGATGGCGAAGACTTTGTTTTGCAGGCCTTGGACGGAGGTCTCTTCTTTCCAGAACGTGAAACCGAGAAACAGGCCGCCGAGGACGTACATGATGAGCTTGCCTTGGATGTACGCGGGAGAGCGCCAGTATTGCTGGAACAGGCGTTTCTGCACGGCGAAGTACTGCTGATGCAGTGGAAGGGCAAAGCTGCTGTTCTCATGAACGTTGGTGGCTTCAGTTCCTTCTTTGTTGAGCGCCTCGAGCTGTTGGATTTCGGCCGCGACATGCTCGTGCTCAGCCGAGTTCATCCAGGCATCGGCCCACTTCTGTGTGCCTTCAGGGGACGACGCAGCACCGCCGATGACATCCAAGATGTACTCAGCAGGGTTCTCGTGGTCCTCGCACCTCCGCGCACCATTCCGCTCGTAGTAGCCCCGCAACGTCTTCGAGTCCGGTCCCAGGTCACCGAAGTAGACCGTCTTTCCACCCTTGGCCAGCAGGAGTATGCGGTCGAACTGCTCAAACAGCGCTGCCGACGGCTGGTGGATGGTACACAAGATAGCCTGTCCCGCATCCGCCAGCTCCCTCAAGAACTTGATGATCGACCACGCCGACTGCGAATCCAGGCCCGACGTGGGCTCGTCCAAGAATAGCAGAAGGCTGGGTTTCGCCACCAGCTCCAAGCCGATGGTCGTCCGCTTCCGCTGCTCGACGTTCAGCCCCTGCCCGGGCACGCCGATGACGGCGTCGGCGTACTTCTGCATGCCCAGCGCCGCGATGATCTTCTCGACATACGCGTACTTCTCCTCAACCGGCACGGTGCTCGGCTGCCGCAGCAGCGCGGAAAAGCGCAACGCCTCGCGGACCGTAGCTTCGGCGAGATGGAGGTCCTGCTGCTGCACGTAGCCGGTGCGGCGTTGGAAGGACGGCCCGAGCGGCAGGCCGTTGACGAGCACGTCGCCGCTGACCACGCCGGTGGTGACGCGCTGCGCGAGGACGTTGAGGAGCGTCGTCTTGCCGGCGCCGGACTCGCCCATCAGTGCGGTGAGCGTGCCGGGTTTGACGTAGCCCTGGACGTCGTTGAGGAGGCGTCGGGGCTCGCCTTTGATGTCGACGGAGTAGTCGAGGTGGTTCCAGGTGAAGACGTCTTCGCTCTTCGCTACGGCGCTTGGCTCGACTGCGTTCGAGGTGGGCGCCTCTGAGTGTTGGGAGATGTCATTTGTGCTGTTCTTCCCGGAAGGGCGGAGCAGTTCCAGTAGCGGTCGGTGGAAGATGAGGTATTCGCCCTTGGATACGGCAGTCTGCTTGTACTCAACGGCCACAGCATACGTGAAGACGAAGAAGATGAAGAAGCCAATGCAGATGCCGAGATTGCGCCAGAGGTGCGAGTACGAATAAGCGAAGGAGGCCTCAATGTAGTCGTCTCCTGACACGTACGACTGGCCTGGTTTCGCGCCAGTCACCGCACACACTTGGTGAGAGAGGCCCACGGTCTCAAAGCCAGGACCAGATGGAACGAGGCTTGCGCAGCCCGCCTTTCTGCCGTGAAATTCCACGATCATCTGCGACTCGATCGCGTAGTATACCGGGTTGAGGTAGCTGATCCATTTGAACCAGGGATGCATGGACGGTCGGGGAATGATGTAGCCGGCGTAGATCGCGAGAGGCAACATCAGAAGGCCGGCGGCGCCCAGAGCGGTCTCGACAGTGTCTGCCAGAGCGGCAATAGTCCGGAAGAAACCAGTCATGGTGACGGAGATAAGGAAGGTGAAAAGTAGAAACAGAAAAAATGGTCCCGCCTCTTGCTTGAAGTTTGACAAGAAGTAGATGATAACACTGAATATGGCAACGTTCATCATCTTCATGGGCCATTGCGCAACCATCGTGGCGAGGGCGTCGACGAACGGATGATACATGGCGAATGACTTGTGCTTCTCGACGATCGGCCGCTGAGAGAATTGAGCGCTGATTTCAGCAAAGTTGATGATGATGTTGAAGAGAACGGAGAAGTATATGACGCCGCCTTTGGAGAAAAAGCCAGAGGTGTCATCAGGGATGTCGTAGAACATCGACCCGACGACCAATGCGATGACGACCATGGTGACAATCATGGCCATGGTGTAGACACGGTCGCCCTGAATCCGCTGAAGAGCTCGCTTTGCTGTGACAGTGAATTGCATGCCTAGGTTTAGGGTGTAAGGGGATTCCTTCCTGCTCAGAGGAGCTTTCTCGGCCATCTGGTGGTCTTTGAGGATGTTGAGAGTCTCCGAGTGCTCTCGCGGAAAATCAATCTCATGTTGCCGCATCTCCGTCATGAGGTCACGGTAGTAGACGCTGTCTTTCCACCGCAATGCAAACTCTTCGGGTGTACGTGGAACCTTGCTTTCGAAGCCCGAGCGGACTTGGCGTGCAATGGGGTCCGTGATGGAGGTCAGGAACTCCGCTGCTGTTGCCCGCGGGGAGCAATAGAAACCCATTTCCTCAAAGAATGATTTGGCAGGTCGCAAATCTCCGAACCAAATCTGATGGCCGTGGTAAAGAACAAGGCACTTGTCGTAGACGTCGACAAGTCCGTCACCGGGCTGGTAAAGGGCAGAAACGCTGACGTTCTGGGTCAGATTGGTCGCAACACGTAGACTGCGAGCAAACTCCAAGGACGTCGAGGAGTCCAGTCCACGCGTTGGATTGTCCCAGTACATGACAGAAGCGCGAGTTGCCATCTGGTTGATTTAGCCACGATAAGAGTGAATGTTTTCAGGGCAAAACACACCATTTCAGCAATCGAGACACGCTTCCGTTCTCCTCCTGAGACTCCACGGATGAAGTCATTGCCAATCTTTGTATTTACGGTATGCGGCAAACCCATGGTAGCAAGCAAGATGTTGCGCATCTTGACGATGTATTCCTTCCGGGTGAGTCCTCCGATTCTCTGATGCGGCGTCCTTGTTCCCAGGGCAAAGTCGAGCGTCTGTGCCACCGTGAGGTGAGGAAAGTGACAATCCACATCTGCGTTGTACACGACGTTGCCACGGAAGCGGTTCTTTATGGTTTCGATGGGTACTCCATGGTATGTTATGTCGCCATGCCATTGTGTAAACCCTTCCGTGTGTCCGGAAAGTGTCTTCATCAGAGTTGTGCACCCTGCTCCAGGACGTCCAAGCAAGAGGAGCATTTCACCCTCCCTTACCAGGCCATTGATCCCATGGAGGATCTGCCTTTCCGGACGACGACGGACAGCGCTTGCCAAAGACTTCAGCGGATTTGTGAAGATCGACGTGATGTCAGGCTGAGTAGCAACATCGACACCTTCTCCGAAAACTTGCACATCTTTCCACCGTACAGAGTTCTCCAGGGATATATCAGGCAGGCCATAAATTCGGGACTTTTGAATAGCTGCTGCGAGGGCGTGTTCAAGCGTCCACTCGGGATGCGTCGTGTCGAAAGGGTCGTGGTTTCCTGTCGGTCTGTCGATGCGCTGGGAAAGAGTGCGCACGATTCCGGCTAGCTCCTGTGCTGTGTAGTTCAGATCATCGTGTTCGGGCGTCTCTGCGGTTCTGCCCATCTCCTGGCTAGTCTTGGTTTCTCCAGATAGAGACGTCTTCTCTCTTTCCTCCACTTCCTCCTGAATGGAACCCGGGAAAGCCATGGCTTGCTCAACCAGAGAGGTACAAAGAGCAAGGTCTGACAGTGGAAACAAAGAGTGAGAAATGGTGCTGTTGGCAATTCTGCGGTGGAGAAAGGTCTCACAATTGCGTCTGTAGAATATATACAGGTTTTCTTCTCCTTTTTGAGTCCTTACCGGCACGCGGCGAAAGGTTCGGAAGCTCTAGTGACGTCGCTGTCATGTGTTATCATCTTTAGCTCTGTGGCTATGGGGTCCTTCCTTCGTATGACGACTACAATGTGTTGGTGCTCGGAAGGAGAGCAAAACGCCATCCGAAGAAAAAGTGGGCACAAGGGCCTTTGCAAAAACCGTTCGGAGACGGTGGATTGCGGCATAATTATTGTCCGCTTGATGCTCCGGAAACCCGTCTCCTCAAATAATGGGTTTCCCGTTCATGTTGAGCCGGATGGGGGGCCGTCGGCGCCGAAGATTGCTAAAACGGTTTAGCGCGGCGGCATTCGGTAATGGTGCGCAGGGAACAAGTACCGGACGGAGTCTCCGCTGCTCAAGAGAAAATTCGAAAGCACCTCCGACTTCTACCGCACATCCTCTTTCTCCGACGTTTCGGTGAATCTGAGGCATGATGGCAGATACGTCCCTGGCTGTCCGGAAGCCCTTTGGCAAAGCATGTGATAGATGCAAGGCCCGTAAAGTCCGATGCACCGGTTGGTCACCCTGGCCCTACGTGTCCTTGTGCAACAGGATATTGACGCGTTTCCTTAAAAATAGTGGATGCTGGCTTTGAGATCTGTAATGATTGTAGGGTACAGTCGCCTTTTGCGGGCTCGTGGTTATCCCGCTAATTCACATGTGAACAGAGACTAGGCATCGAATGCCACTTCAGTCCGAGGAAGAAGCCACAAAGACGGACTTGTCTTGAGATTGAAGAAGAATGGCGCCGGTGTAAATCCTTGATATCTTGATTGCCACTGAGAAACCAGTGCTAAACATCTCGAAAGCCGCATCCACCTCAAATCCCGGACACGCGGATTCAACAACATTCCAAGTTGTGCAGCCAATACCTCAGCACTCGCGACCAGCAACGCCAGCTCAAGCAAGACCTCTTTCCATCTCTCCTCACCTCGCACCATCCAAGGAGGCTCCTCCTCCCTGCTCTGGCGGGGTTGCAAACGCAGACCTTAACCTCATCGGGCCCCATTTACCCTGTCAGGCAACACCACTACCATACGGACATGAGAGAATTCCAAGACTATACATCGACGGGCTTTTGTCTAATCCTCAGGCTTCTGATGGATGTCTTCGCGAGCAAGCAAACTCCCAACCTCAGGTATATACCTCTTTCCTCGAACCCATGAGAATATGTGCTCACGTATGCAGCCAAATTCCGACTTGGCCGGCATGTCACTTATCTCCGCTCCAACGAGCTTGTTTGACTTGGCCGCAGGAACAAACCTCAGCCTGGCTTTTCTATCAAAAAGGCGGATACTCACGTTATCAGCTCGACTTGGACACGACAAGCTGAACCTGCTGGTCGAGGAAATTGAATCGATCCTCAATGCCCGTATGAAAAGTGTTGACAAAGTACCTCAACATTCACTCGTCAAAGAAACGCATGGAGTGGCTTCCTTGACATCAGGAGAGCCTGCCTTTGCCTACATTGGGTGTATGTTACATGCAAGATCCAGTATTCAGTCGTTTCCTGACCTTCTCAGCATACTTTGAGCAAGTGCATCCCATGTACCCATTCCTTGATCAGCAAGCTTTTGAAGCACGAGCCTTTAGCCCACAGCTCGCTTCAGACCTTGCTAAAGATAAGAATTGGACGGCATTGTACTATGCAGTCCTGGCCATTGGATGTCAATATCATGACGGGGGGAGCTTTGAGCCAAGAAAGGGACAGGCTTGGAAATTCTTCGAATTCACATTCTCTCTCTGTCCTGATCTTCTGATATCCAAGGCTTGTCTAGTCACTGTTCAGGTAGGCCGTACCTCACCAAGAAGTGGTACCATTATGGCTGACCAGGTATAGGCACTTACCGCAATGGTTGGCTAATGATCCCCATTCTGTCTTTTGCACGTAAACGACTGATCCACGAGCCGCAGGCCATCTTCGCTCGAAACATATCCTGCATCCAGCTCGAGTCAATCACTGTGTCCCAGGCTGCTCGGATGGCGCAAGCACTCGGCTACAATAGAGCCACACCCACAACCGATCCGTCCATTCAGCGCACATTCTGGGTCCTGTACTGCATGGAGAAGACCACCTGCTTTTACACCGGGAAGACATCTGTGCGCCTCCTCTCCACAAACAGACATCACCAGCTGACTTCCCACCAAGCTGCTCAACGACCGCGACATCGGCTGCGCGCCACGCAGCCTCCCCACCCCCTCCATGCACGGCCTCGACTGGCTCGTCACCTTCTCCCGCTACAGCCGCCTAGTATCCCAGATCTACGACAACCTATTCGCCATCAACGCATCCGGCAAGTCCGCCACCGCGTACTACGCCATCATAGACGAGCTCTCCGCCAACCTCGAGGCGTGGCGCGCCTCCATCCCTGAGCCCTTCCGTCCCGGCGCCGAGTTACGAGCCCGGGCGTTCCGCGGGCCGCCGGCAACGACGCTGGCCATCTTCGTGCAGTATTTATATTACAGCGTGTTGCTTGCGCTGTCGAGAGCGACGCTGCACGTGGCGGCGACGAACGTGGAACACGCCGCGCGGCATCAGGAGGGCAAGAGGCTGTTGATGCGGACGGCAAGGTCGATTTTGGAGCTGACCAAGTTCATCGAAGTGGAGACGTATACGCCCGTGTGGTGCGGCAGAAAACCCCCCAGCTCGTGGAATACTGGACCAAGCGTGCTGATCTCCGCAGGGTGTTGGTCTTCATGCCCCTTTCCGCCCTCTTCATCCTGTTCGACTTCGTCGTGCATAATCCAGTGCATCCGGAGACCAACAGCAACCTGGCGTTGCTGGACATTGCGGGCGGCCACTTCGGCCATCTGGAATACGCCAGCCACGGCACGCTGCCAGCGTCCCTGGTGGCTGAGTTCGCACACATCGCGCGTCAATACGTGCAGGACTTCCGGCTGCAGCACCACCAGAAGACGAAGAGCCAGGCAACACCGGCGGCAGCAGCACCGGCTAAACCGCCGAAAATGGCCACGATGGCCACGACAGCGAAAGCGGCGGCTCCGGAAACGACGGACGAGGATCCCGGGGAGACGCTGTGGCCCGTGCCGTACGCGGAGGAGAGACAGTCTGCGCCCGCTCAGATGGTAATCAACAGCTTTCCAACGTGGGGACGTCGTTGAAATATCTCTTGGCTAACGTGTGCTTCTGTCCTAACAGAACCGAGAAGATCAGAGCGCGGCATCGAATGGCGTACTGGAATACACGGACCCGTTGTTCTTCTCTCTCGGAGACGATTCGGCATCCGCGCTTACGGACGCGGGTTTGGGAATAGACATTATGGATCTGTTCGATATAGAGCTCTCCGATATCTGGTCGGTGGCGGCATGACGGGAGGGTTGAGCGGTGAGCTTCGGGATAAGCTACAGGGGTGAGATTGAAATGCGGGGACGATGAGCCGGGTTGAAGCCTGGAAATATTTGGGATTCGAAGCAAGTTATGAGCTTTCCAGACCTCCAATCGATTATAGAAAGCGTAGAGGAAGAATGACACGGCGAAAACGCTGCGTAATTGGGTTGCTGATCGCCTTGCCCATGGACTGCTGCTAAACCTTCGTGCTGTGAAGCGGCGGGGTGAAAATGCAGGTCTGCGGCGCAGTTGGGCCTGGACCGCTCGGTAAACACCAGGCAGCAGCCTTGGGCAGTAAGTATCCCCTTTATCCCTACCACGCTATGCCTCCGTAGTATTCGAATCTCACAGTATTGGTTATGATGACTGCAGCCAAGGGTGACATTTGTGGTCCTGCATGGCGGTTATGCAACCCCACATACGTGCGTCTGGCCCAATTTCGCACCAGACCCTGCCGAGGATCGACGAGCAAAAATGTCGCAGATCTCCGGACGCCTTGCAGGACCTACGCACCAAATCTGGTAGAATGACATCGCCGATCGCGAGTGGGCAAGGTCTCTGGGATTTACTTGATTATATCTGTGATAATGAACTCTCAGTGTGCTTCACTTTATGCATGATGCATCTGAATACAAAAGTTCCAGAGGTCATGTCGGCCTTCTCGCTCAGAGCGCGTGTGGGAGCCAGTTGAGAGGAGGCTCTAATGATCTATAGGGGGCATTGTACGGCAGGAACATGGAGTCTCCCAAGGCTGTTGTGGATCTAGTAGCGACAGCGTTTCCATTCCTCAACCCAACTACACAATGTAGGGAACGTATGTTGTGGTCATGGTATTTTGGCCTGCGAAACAAGACTACTGAAGCTGGAAATAGCTGAGTAAAGTAGCTGCAAAGGTCAGGCGCTTGACAAAGCTTTTCGAGCATTTTTTCCTTGATCCTGAGTCCACACTGCAAGGAAAGCCGACAACGCATACAGCATAGTGCTCCTAAGCTTTGAAGCTTGTCACTCTGAGAAAAGAATGAACAGATGGATCCGAGAGAAGTTTCCCGGAACGTGCTTGGTAGTTCCCAGCCGCCCACGTCAATGCACGCGGCGGGGCCTTGACAACCTGGTCAGAAGACGTTGAGCGTGATCTCACTTCTCGGATTACTTCCCGGACCTTGTTTCCCACGATACACGCATGAATAATCCGATGCACTGTCGATCCCGGAGGCATATGTCAACAGGAATGGGCGCGGCAATTCAATGCAGAGGAATGTCGATTGACTACAGTGACCGCCACCATCTGCAAGCTTTACAAATGTCTGAGCGGAGGAAGCGACCTTGACGCTTTTTATTTCCTCTCGTTATTTGATCCAACAACCAGGTACCGAATATCCTCGTCGCATGAAGGTAGACAGAAGCAGGTAAGCATCTCGACGTGGACCAACCGTTTTCTCGCAGATCCAATGTGGCACAGCACACTATACCTGAGCTGCGTTATCTTTCCGACAGCCGTCTTCCAGAAAACGAGACGCAGTGTAGCCTGATGGTCTTTGCGCGTCCACACGACCATCGACCGAGAAAACAGCCGTCCACGCCTCGATCAACGGTGGGATTTCAGTGGGCCCAGAGACGCGACCGGCAGCGCAACACGCGCGCCCCATGCGGAGCCACCAACCACGTCGCAGGGCTGAGCTAGGTAGCTGCCGAAAGAAGATTCGGGAGTCCCTCACGCGAGCTGGCTCGGGACGCATTCCTATTCGCGACGTGGCCCGGGGGCAGGCGAAGGGGGGGGCCGTCGGGGAAACGGCTGCAGCCGTGCAGAAAAAGGACCTTCCATCGTCGCCGACTCAAATACCCCTCAGCGACCGCCTCCCCGCCGCCGCCGCCGCCCGGTCCGTTACACAGATTCCGTTTTCTTTTCCCATCCCCCTCCCGCTCCCACTTTTAGGTGGCGCACGGGAGCATCCGCTCCCACGTTCCTAGTCCGACGAGCTTATTCGCACCATGTCTTCCCCGCCCCGCCCCGGCTCTGGCTCGCCAGGGTTCGTGCCGACGCACGAGAAGCCCCTTGTCAACATCCCGGTGGTGAGCATAATCAACATTGCGAAAGTCTCTGCACTTTTCAATCTGACAGAAGGCCACAACAGGATGAAAATGAAGACGACGACTCCGCCCTCGGCGAGGACGACCTCAGCGACACGACCTCAATCGCCTCGACCATCTGGCGTCACCGCTTCGAAAACGGCCGCCGGTACCAGAAGTGGAAGGAGGGAGCATACTGGTACGGGGGAAACGTCGAGCACAGATTGGACCAAGCTCGGGGCACTGAATCATCTATCCGGAATACAGGGGCCCCAATGACGACACGCAAAACGATCAACTGGATATCGGGTAACCGAAGGCGTTCTTCCAATTGGCCGAGCTTTTCCTGACCAATTTGCAGGCATCACATGCTGAGAATGGTCCTCGGCGACAAGCTCTTCATAGCCCCGATTGGCGACAATCCCCAGGTAAGCCGTTCTCGCGCTGGAGCCAGACGTTTCCTAATCACGGCTGTAGAGAGTGCTGGACGTCGGCACCGGTACTGGTATTTGGGCCATGTAAGCCAATGGAATTTCATATCAGAAGGAGTTCTACCGTGGTACTAACCATGGCCAAGAGATTTTGCGGACGATTTCCCAAGCGCCGAAGTCATTGGAACGGACCTGTCGCCAATCCAGCCGTCACTGCTGTAAGATGCCGGATGACCAAGAGCGCCGTAATGCACGAATGGAGCTGAACATGGTGCGAAAGGCCCCCGAACTGCAAATTCGAGCTCGACGATGCCACCGAGAACTGGACTTTCCCAGAGAACCACTTCGACTTCATCCACACGCGAATGCTGTACGGTAGCATCGATAACTGGCCCAGATACTACAAACAGGCCTTCCGGGCCCTTAAGCCGGGCGGCTGGTTCCAGCAGCTGGAAATGTCCATCATTACGCGCTGCGACGACGAAAGCCTCGACAAGTACGAGGATAAGGTCCTCAAGGAGTGGGGCCCCCTCTTCATCAACGCCGCCGACTCGCCCAAGTTTGGGAGGACGTTGGATATATGGACGGATATGAAGCAACGCATGATTGATGCCGGCTTTGAAGACGTTCAGCGGGTGGATTACAAGGTCCCTATTGGCCCCTGGAGCAGCGATCCCAAGATGAAGGAGATTGGGAAGTGGCATCTGCTTTACTGCTTCCAGGGAGCGGAGGGCTGGGCCATGTACCTCTGCACGCATGTCTTGGGCGTGAGTATTCGATGATCTGTACCCATGAGAGCTCGTACAAGCTGACATCAATGCAGTGGAAATTCGAGGAAGTGCAGGTGCTGGTTGCGAGATACCGAGCCGCAATCAGAAATAGGAAGAACCACGTCTACTACACATAGTAAGTGCTATGCACTCTTCCATGTCCAGGTGCCAAACTCACTGACCTTTGTTTAGCTCTGTAGTATATGGCCGCAAACCTGAGAGCAGTTAAGGAGGTATAGCGCGAAGAGAGCATGGTAGAATACACAATAAATGCTAATTTTATGAGCATCTAAGACGCCACAGACATGCATTTCTGGTAGTGCGGGAATTCAGCGGGTTCCATGGGCTTCCGTAAGTTGCTGATTTTCAAGTCGACTGACAGGTGCAGCACAAAGTGCAAATGAGCCAATGAGGTGAGCTTAAAGGTTTTAATTGATCCTGCAAGCTTGAATCTAGACGTCGAACTATACGCGCATCTTTCTGCACGCAATAGCCAAGAGCGTTGAGTCATGACGCACGTGATGAGGGCTGCGGACATGTTTTCCGTTTTCGGGTATGCTGTGGATATGCCGTGGCGCTATTTTTCCCTCCCTTCCACCTCGCCCTCTTCACCTTGCACCATCTGGGGAGTGTAAGACAGAACACACTTCTATCGTTCCGAGGACCACCTCAAGTTCGAGTAGTCATTCGCACCCTTGGTTGCCTTCTTGCAGTCCTGCAGCATGCGAAGCCAGCCGAATATCGGTACGACTAACTCCGGAGGCGGGGTCGAAAACGTCGAACTGCAGCATGTTGCTTCCCGTTCATCCGACGAGAGGTCCCTCAACTTCTCAACGCAGCCGCAAGAGAACACAATCATAGCTTTGCAAGAAGACATTCCTCCCGACGGAGGCTACGGCTGGGTCTGCACAGTCTGTGTTTTTCTCATCAACGCCCACACCTGGGGCGTAAACGGCGTGAGTGACTCATTTCCATGTCCATCAAGATGAACTTGGTCACTGACATGCATACAGTCCTGGGGCGTAATTCTCAACCACTTCTTATCGAACTCCACATTCGCCGGCGCCGGCCACCTTGAATACGCCCTCATCGGCGGTCTTTCCATCTCCCAAGCCCTCATGGTCTCCCCTCTCGCGGGCATGAGCCGCGAAAAGCTTGGTACACGCACCACCCTCCTCATTGGCACCGCCGTCGTCTTCCTGGCCCTCTTTACTTCCTCCTACGCTACCCAGATCTGGCACCTCTTCCTCAGCCAGGGCGTAGCTTTCGGCTGGGGCATGGGCTTCCTCTACATCACCGCCACCGCCGTCCTACCCCCGTGGTTCTCCACGCACCGCAGCCTCGCCGTCGGCATCGCAACCTCCGGCGCCGGCCTGGGCGGCCTGGCATACAGCCTAGCCACGGGCCGCGCCATCGAAACGCTCGGCGTCGCCTGGACGTACCGCATCCTGGCCCTCTGCAGCGTCGCCACAAACCTCATCTCCTCCCTCATCCTCAAAGACCGCGTCCACCACCACCACCACCACCACCACCGGCCCACCCCCCCACCCCACCAACCGCCCCGCCGCCAGCCCCGCCTCCGCAACTTCAACGTCCGCGACCTCGGCCGCGTCGAAGTCCTCCTCATCATCTTCTGGGGCGTCGTCACCGAGCTCGGCTACATCACGCTGTACTACTCTCTCCCGAACTTCGCGACGACGATCGGGCTCTCGGCCGGGCAGGGCGCGGTCGCGAACGCGCTGCTCAACCTGGGGCTCGGGCTGGGGCGGCCGGTCGTCGGCTACTACAGCGACGTGCTGGGCCGCATCAACATGGCGATGCTGATGACGGCGCTGTGCGGCGTGCTGTGCTTCGCGCTCTGGATCCCCGCCGCCAGCTACGGCCTGCTGGCCACGTTCGCCGTGCTGGCCGGCGCCGTGTGCGGCACCTTCTGGAGCACCATCGCGCCCGTGCTGGCGGAGTTCGTGGGCATTGCGGACCTGGCGAGCGTGTTTGGGTTGATTTGCTTTGCGTTGGTGCTGCCGACGACGTTTGCGGAGCCGATTGCGATGCAGCTGGTTAATTCGGCGGGGCTGGGCGAGGGCGTGAAGAAGTATTTGGTGGCGCAGGTGTTTGTGGGCGCGATGTTTATCTTCGGGGCCGGGAGTCTGTGGATGTTGAGGTCTTGGAAGATCTTTGAGATTGAGAAGAAGGCGGCGCGCGAGAGGGCGGAGGGAATGCTGAACCCGGACGCGAGGTCGACGGCGTCGCGGAGGATGGAGAACTTTTGGCTTACGCCGAGGAGTTTGTTTCTGCCGCGGCGAGTGTAGAGAGCTGTCGGGCTGCATGCTGTTGGAACCATCGACAATGCGCAGAGCAATCTTCGGATAGTTTTCAGTCTTGCCGTTTCACATATCCAAATTCATTTATGGTTTTGTGGCAACAATCTGGCTTTCAGATTTCGGAAATTATTATGCTCTTATCTATCCGTACCTTCAATTCCAAACCACCTCGTTTTAACCTGTGTTATCCCTTTTCTACATAGACCACGTCATTAGCTGTCAATAGCATTCACTGTCATCTCCGTTCAATTTGCATCCGCCTCTCTTCCCTACTCCGACTTCTCGCATGATTCGCCTCTGTATCGGGCTGGCGCTGGAGGGAAGGAGTGCGTGTTGGAATCGTTTGCTCGCTCTGGCGTACGCTCGACTTCTCTACCATCCAGTTCGCTAGCAATTATCTCGGTTGGCAACTCTGTTGCTAAGGAATGGCTGGCTTCCAATTCGTGCAAGCCAGGCGCGACGATGGCGGCGCTGTAATCAGGATGGGCGGATGCATTTGAGCTTTGTTCTGATACAGCCGGTTCCTGTTGATTTACTTCCTCCGTAGAGTGGCATTCTGACTGGCTTTTTACGCGATGTACCAGTCCGCGCAATGCTCCTCGAAGATTTGCCAGGGCGCTGGTATTGGGATCCGTGTTGCTCGGAGTCTCGGAAGACTGGTTTGCCCCATATTTTAAGTTATGAGCCATTTCGACAAGCTCATCAATGGAGGCATGGCCCAGGGCGTTGGAAGATTGAGCGTAATTCGACAAGGATGCTGGTTGCGGTTGAGCGTCCACACTGGCTGGGGGTGTCCACTTCTTCCTACGACCTTCGTGCAGCTGGGTTACCCAACGATTACGTCTGGAACTTGCGCCCGCTTTTTCTCGTTGGGAGCCTGATAAATGGCGGTTAGAGAAATTCGACATAAAAAGTGACCTCTCGAACTTACCACCTCTGCTCTTGACTGTCTCTTCGAGTAGAGATCGAGGAAATCCGCTGATCGGGAAGGTCTCGCTGCCGCTGAAACACAGCCGAGCATCCGTCAGATCATCTGTAGGCGACAGCTCCAGCTTCACAGAAGGAGCACGGAATTCGTAATGTACAATCATTTTCTCGAGGATTTCCTCCGAAATAACGACTTGTTGTAGCTTCAGGTCTTCTGGACCCGACCGTTGACCTGACCGTTGCACGAGAAAGAATGGCGGTCTATCGAAGGGCGCCCAGCTCTTGATGAGTCTCCCGAGCTCACACACTTCTCGGGACTTGTTTGCCAGACGGCATTGGATCAATCCTATGCTAGTCAGTCATCGAATTCTTTGTTAAATTATCAGCAGATATACGCACCAGACACAACTCTGTCCTCAGAGACTGGCTTTCGGAGCTCGAAGAAGAAGCTCGTAGCTGCCAAGCGCATAGCTATTCGCCTGATCGCCAGTGATTGCTCTTGGCTCAACAGCATGTGATTTACAGAGTCTTGCAGCTCGTTCATCTGGGCAACCTGGTCAAGATGAGGTAGAACCGGTGGCTCCGGGTTGATGCGCACGAATCGTGAATACTCCCACGAGTATGGCAGATCGGACATGAACTGTTCCCAAGCTTTGTCACAGTCCAGAGTTTTCATATCACGATCTCTCGAGACTCTCCTTCGACCCAAACCACTTGGCAGTAGACCTGGCTGTGATCGCTTTGGGATTGGTGAAGATCGGGATGCCCCTTGGCGATGACGAAGGGACGACCCAGTTCCAAGAGAGAGGATGACATCTGCAGATTCCGAAGGCTGGTCTGGCCATATAAGCTTTCGCTCTCGCTCTGCTACATCAATCGGGTTGTTGTGATAAGTTTCTCCATCCAGGTACACTTGTTTGGATGCCTCGTGGTTGAACGACGTGAAGTATCCAGGAGCAGCAGACGTCGCTCTAGCACTGATGAAGCATGTCAGAAATATACATAATATCCGAAGAAGAGCACCCACGTTTCCCATAACTTTAACTCCGAATCCAGGTTCTCCGGTCGTTGGAAATGATATGATACTGTTTACTTGAGTCAGATATACCAAGCAATGAAAGGGTAACATACGCTTTTCCGAACAAGACCTGTTGTAGTTTGACAAAACAACAGCTGTTCCAGTTGCTGCCGAAGTACTCGTCACTGCAACCTTTATTCCCGTCCACTGCGTAGTCCCAGACCTTCCGAAAAGATACTCTTTCTCCCCGAAAGCTTGAGTGAGGGCGTTCTCCAGCGGTGAAGTGTCGTATCTGGAATTGCGGTAGTTGTTGACGAGCCATGAGACACCAAAAAGACCTTCAGCGGTACGAGGAGTGAAAGCATCCCTACAGATCTGCTCAAAGTGGTTCAGGCACTCTTGCACTGACCATCCTTGTGCTGCAAGACCAAGGGCAATCCAACCACCGGTACTACGCAATTGTTAATCAGCTACACTCGAACCAGATTCTCTGACAGATATATACCTTGTTCCCACTATGAGGTCAAAGAAGTTCTGTATCGGCAGTTTGTCCCCCAGTGCACGTTCGATTGACCGAAGTATCTCCAGCTCGACAATCCCTCTCATGCCCCCACTGCAAATACATTAGTTGATGCATTTCCTTTCCAACAGATGATCTCTCGGCTCGAATCAGAGGACGTACCCATCTAGTGTCAGTACTCGGATGCCGGCCTTCTTTGGCTTGAGGTGTATCTTGCACGGGCGACTCGCGTTGCAGAGGGGGCATTCCGGCACAGTGAGCTCAGTCTTGCTTTCAAAAGAGCCATATATCCTGGCACAAGATGCACAAATGATATGTCCACATGGGAGACAGTATTGTGGTAGCTCGAAGAGGCAGCAGAAACAAGCGGTATGACTGTGGAAATGAGCTGCCATGTCTCCTCGTGTGCAGCGGCGGAAGAAATTGCTCAGGACGGTGTCGCGGTGGATTTTGGAGACGGCGATTTCTTCTGGGTCATTCTCAAGCATCTGTCGATGAAGGAGGCCTTGAAGGTCTTTCAAGTTGTGGAAGACGTTGTCGTGAAATACTTCGTGGTCGTTCTGGTAAGAAAATGTGGAGATATACTCACCCACTGCCAGAACCTTCCCATCTTCTCGTTGGTGGCCTTTCGCGTGTCCACTTCTCACATTCACGCATCGGGTTCCGGTACCTGGTTTCACGTATTCGCAAGGCCAGTGGCTGTTGCAGAAGTTCTCAAGCGCAGCATCCAGGTGGTCGAGGTAAAGAGGAAAGATGGACTCGACAGTTCCTAAATAATCATCTCAACAGAAAATAATGCCACTTTGGATGTATAGAGCGTACCTTTGTTCTTATTGCGCGCCAGGTCGAACATTATGCAAGACGCTACCATGTAGCTGAGCTCTTGGAAAATTGTTCGTGCGTGTGCTTGGTCCTTCCAGACCTGCATGACGTTGATCGCAAGCTTGAGGATATTTCCGCCGAAGTCGAGTGGTATGGGGCTGTTGGCAAGTGACGCTTGGACAAAATCGAAAGGTCTATCCAGAGTGTGGGCATAATGGTCGAACGCACAATCTAAGTAAGACTGCAATTCTTCAACCTCCAGTAACATTCGAAGTTGCGAGCGGCTATCTCGAGACCACGAACAAGCGTCACAAATACTGTCGTAGAGCTTTTGTACCTGGTTCTGGATGAGTGTTGGCCGACCCTTTTCAGGAACTCGAATGATCTGTTCAATCATTAGTACAGGAGACAATTCTCTTGTAGCGTACTTCTTACATTGATTGAGCTGTACCACGAGAGCATTAATTCTTCCAAGGACTCAATCTGCTGACCTCTTTCGCGCCATATCTGTGCCTGTCTTTTGAACACTCTGTTGTGATTGAGAGTGCCTCGAAGGTTGGCGAATATTGTTTTGGTGGCTGTTTCGGGATCCCAAAGTGACGGGTCAATGTCGTTGCTCGACGCATTGAGGACGATGATGGCATGCGGGAGGACTGGCTGATTGGATGACATCTCCAGCGCTGCAACCGCCCATTCAACAAGTCTCTCCAACACACTTTCCATAACGCTGGAAATGTGTAAGTGCTTCGTGGATTCCAGCGTGAAGATTTGTGACCTACCGAGCTTCCCTGAGGACGAACACGACGACATCCGAGAATGTGTAAAGAAGTCGGGGATAGAGGTTGGTAACTGCGAACTCTCTGCTTTTTGTACGTGGGTTCTCAGCCCAGGTGATTTCGCGCTCGGAAATGGGCCTCTCCTTGTGGCTGAGCTGTTCATTTGTTCCAGTTCCCTCTGCGTTGACTTTTCTGCGAGCTGCTTTTTTGATGAGGGCACCGATGGGTTCTCGCGTTCCTCCTGTCAAGCCTTCACAGTCGGCAAAGAGAACGGGGGTGGGAGTATAGGCGGTGCGAGGTTCGAGATACAGATGTACATCCTCAGAGGTGGGTACATCACTTCCAGCGGCACCAACTACGGGTGTTGTGTAGTTCTCGTGAGACTCCATATTCAGGTCGATCAAAAGCTTGATGAGAGTACTTTTACCTGCTCCTGTTTCTCCAACAAAGGACACGAGACTGGGGGTACGAGTATCACGCGTGAGGCCTTGACCCGAGCCTTCATACGGCCGGGTGCTGTTTTCTTCCGTGACGTTCATCAGAGTCGTGAACCGTCCATAGTCTTGAAAGAGAGGCGGTCCATCTTCCGGCCTGAAAATGCCAAACCAAGCTGCGTCGGCATCGCGAATATGCAGCTGCTCCCGAACGGAACTTTCAACTGGGGGCTTCAGGACGTTCTGAACCTTTTGTGCAACAGAAGCCGGCGTTTTCTCATGCGGTACACCTCCGCGTCCGGCTCTCTGCCGCTTATGCTGGAACTGGCCTTCCCAACACTCAGCACAGAATACGGCATCGCAACCATTGCAGAAGCTCGCGTCTCTGTCTGCGCTTCCGCATTGCTCACACTCTTCTGGATTCTGCGCTTGTGTGGCAGCGAGGTTCTCGTAACCCGAATCAATGGAGTGTACGGGGTCTTCGAGGTCAAGAAGACTTGGCTGCAAGTGCAGTGCTGGAGATGTGGGGGTTCTTTACAAGTCCATATCAGTTTCCGTTTGGTCGGATATGGAATGTGCCACAAGTTTGACACGTACCGCTGTTGATCAGCTGTCGAGGTATCGTCAACGTCGAGGTCGATCAGATTTCCGACGGACCCTTGATCGAGCTTGTCCAGGCCCTCCCAGGGATTTGGCTCCCGCGGGCCGTTTAGGGACATCGCTTCGTGTGAAGGCTCGTTGATTATTGCGCCCCCGGATGGCTCCTGTGGTTTTGCAGCATGCGAATTGATTCTGTATAAGCATCAAATGGCAGCAGCGGTCATCACATGCTGGGACAGGTGCCTGGAATGGGTTGTTGCAAAACTAGGTCAATGAAGGCCAAATTCGCGGGTTTGAAATGAAGGCGACAGCTGAAGAGGAAACGAAGGGACGTCAGCATTTTGCGCAGTTGTATGAGCCCAAGACCCAGCCTTGTTGAAAGTGGGGCGCCCAGAAATCCCCCACTACGCCGCAGCAGGTAACTGCAGTGCAAGGCTGTAACATCAATTCCGAGGCGAGCATGTGTTCTGTCCCATCCCATCATTTCATTGGGCGATCAAACCTGCAAGTTACACAGCAGAGCCACACGGTACACCGCGTGATGACGCCGGTGACCCCTTTCAGCTGAAGTTGACGTTACCAAAAACTTGGTTTGGCCCCCACCATGTGAAAGGTATTGGTTTACATCCATCTCCCTCACGGCTAAGAGAGGGAAGACGTAGACGCAGGAAGATACATAGCTGCTTAGGCCTCAGCCTTGGCCACAGGGCACGCGAGCACTTCTGTTCCACGGCAGCGGAGCCGGCATCTCGAAGCCTTCTGGGTAACCCGTAAGCTTCCTGGAACGTCTCCTTCATTTCGTGAAAAGTGCTGTTGGCCCCCACTTACCGCCCCCACGCCGTTATCCTCTGATCGATGCGCTCCGCAACCAAACATCCATAAAATGGGTATTAAAGCTCCCCACTCAATACTGGTCAACCTCTCCACAGCTCTACACAGTCATGTAGCCGGGATAGATCATTTCTCTTTTGAGGATTGTTAGGATGCTTAATCCGGGTAGAGACCTCCTCTAATTTGCAGTGCAAATGCCACTCGAAAGCTGTATAAACGTGAGAGTCACTGTTTGCGGGGCCTTTTCAAGGGCCTGTCGCCGTATTCAATACCTTAATGGAGCAAGAACCTTCGGTAAAATCTTGCATCTCACACGCCCAGGTGGCTGCCATCTATCCATTTGGGGATTCTACGACCCGTCCTATCAAGAAGCTCTTTCTTCTTCTCGATCAATATGAAGCAAAGCAACCGCCCTCTACCCAGACACGCTTCTCCCACCCAGTCTACACAATACCGTTCAACTCTCGAAGAACCATGCGCCGCCCCGCTATGCAGGAGCAAACCGCACACCAAGATCTGGTATCGATAAAACGCGCCAATCCCATACCCTCATTTCCGCAATATCAACCCCCATTCCCCCATGCCCCAAGTGCTACCTCCACTCCGCCTTCAAAACCCACTTCCCCCTCCCATCCCCCTGAGCCGGCTTCTCCAGCTTCGCCAGCCTGTTCAGCATCGCCCTGAACTCCTCCGCCTTCTCCCTGCCCTCTCCGACCTGCCACTGGAACTGCTGCTTGATCATCTCCGTGAACACGACGCCGCCGTGCGCGCGCATAAAGTCCCTGATCGCCTTGAACAATTCCGTGCCTTCGAGATCCCTCTTGCGCTCCGGGCGGGGCGTGCCCACGCGCGAGGAGGATGCAGAGCTGCGGGCGCCGTTGATGGGGGTGGAGCGGCCGCTGGGAGGAGGCGCGGCGCGGCGAGCTGCGCTGTTGGCGGCGGGGATGTCGCGGCCCTGGCGGGCGGATAGGTTGGCGAGGACGGAGCTGGATCCAAGGCCTCCACGACCGCCACGCATGCCGCCGCGGCTGGCGCCGATGCCGCGGGAGCGGGGCGGAGGAGATGCAGGACGGCCTGCGGAGCCGATCTCGCCGGTCCAAGTGACCGTACCGGCGGGGACGTTGCGAGCAATTTCGCCGGACCGAGCGAGCTCTTGTGCAGCCTTCTCGGCCTTCTCGCGAGCCATCTTCGCTATCAGCGTAGGATCTGGTCCGACCCTAGGCTTCTTACTGTTGCTACCAATGATCGAGTCGTGCTCAACTGAGCTCTGGACGCCGCTGCGCGCGAAGATGGTGCTCATCAGACGCTCATCCTTGTTCGAGCCGGTAGGCTGATCTTCAGATCCCTCGCCATCAGTTTTTAGGGGTCCAGTGTTGACCACTTCACCACGCCAATCTTCGCCACGTTGGATGCCGACTATGTTAACCATCTCATCGCCAGACCGTGTGGGCGGCTTGCCGTCCCTAGGTGGAGAAGGAGAGAAACGCGTCTCGGTGCCTTGGAAGAGCGTGCCAGTTTCGGTCTCCTCACTTGGGTTGCCGAGGGTGAATAAATCATGTAAGTCTTTGAGCTGGAAGGTTTGGCGCTGCTTAGGATCTCTCAGAATCTTGTTTGTCAGGAACTGCTTGAAAATCTGACGGTGGTAGATTTTCTCCTCAATGGTGCCAGCAGTCATGAGCCGATATATCTCAACCTCGCGCTTCTGGCCAAGGCGCCACGCACGCTCTCGGGCTTGCACGTCTGTCGAAGGGTTCCAGTCCGGGTCGTAGATAATGACTCGATCAGCGCCCGTAAGGTTTACTCCCAGGCCTCCCACCTTGGTTGTCAATAGAAAAATGTGCAAATTTGGGTCGCTGTTGAACCGGTCAACGAGATCCTGACGGTCTTTGATATTCGTCGATCCATCCATCCGCAAGAAGTTGATATTGCCGACCTTCCTCACGAACTTCTCGAGAATATCCAGCATGATACGGTGCTGCGCGAAAAGAAGAGTCTTGTGTCCCTTGCGTTTCCACATCTGAACTAGCTCCTTCACGACTTGCATCTTTCCAGATTTGGTACCAGTTCCGTACTTCGGATCCGATTGATGTTTTTCGGATTTGTGGTGAATAAGATCGGGATGGTTGCAGATCTTACGCAAGATGTCGATTCCGAACAGGGCCTGCCTCTTACCATCAAGGATGGAGTTCATTTCTTCCGACTTGAGAAAAGCCTCGTAGGCCTGCCTTTGAGGCACAGTCAGGCGACAAAACAGAACTCGTTCGGTCTTCTTCGGGAGGTCAGCCGCAACATCAATTTTGAACCGTTGTAATAGGTAAGGACTAATGGTCTCTTTCAAAATCTCCGCACACTGCATGGCAGTTTCGACCTGGAGGTTTGATGCATTGGCGTATCCTCCAAACTTGATAGGGTTCTCAAACTGGTTGCGGAATTCCGGGAGAGTGCCTAGGCGCATCGGGTAAACAAAATCAAACAACGACCACAACTCTACAAGATTATTCTGCATAGGTGTGCCGGAGAGAATCAGGCGGTTAGCTGTTCGAAGTTCCTTGCAGTAGACGGTGACGCGTGAGTCCGGATTGCGAATCTTGTGACCCTCGTCAAGAATAGCGTAATCCCATTCAGTGGGAATGAGGAACTCGCCATAGGATGCAAGGCCAGAGTATGTTGTGACCAGTACATGTCCGTCTTTTTTGACCCTGTCAACGATCTTCTTTGCGGCTTTTTCGGACCTGGTAAGCTTTTTGTTGCTGTTGTAATACCGTGACTCCAGATCCCGTTCGATTTCCCTCTCGCGCTTCACGTCCATCATGCCACTTCCGGAACTGTGCAAGATCGAGACCCTCAGCGCAGGCCACCAAGTGTGGAACTCCGTGACCCACTGCTTCATAACGGTAGCAGGGCAGACAACAATCACCGGCTTTGTAAGCTTTCCAGAGTAGTGAAGGCCAGCGACAAAGGAAATTGCTTGGACGGTTTTACCCAGACCCATCTCGTCACCGATAATACCACCTACTTGTTGGCTGTACAGCTCCCAGAGCCACTGGACTCCGGTCTTCTGGTAATCGAAAAGATTAGGGTAGATGTCGCCGGGAACCTTGAAGCCACCGTGGAATATTGTGTCGGATATGTGCGGAAGAGGCTGTTGCCATTCAGGCTTTCCGCCATCCTCGTGTGCAACTTCGGAAGTTTTCTTGGTAATCGCCTTTCGGCGGGCAGCGCTCCGCTCGTTGACCCATTTGCTGAGCCTAGCTTGATAATGCGCCTCAACCCCGTCATCGAGATCTGCCAAGTCTTCTTCCTCATCCACATCCTCGCTGTCGGGTTTCTGCTTCTTCCTGGACTTTACTGACTTCGCTTTTGGCTTCCGCTTGAAGCCTGGCGTGGTCATGTCGAAGTCATCGTCGTCCTCAGCACCATCAAACTCTTCTTCCGCTTCACCCAGTGCGGCCAATTCTTTATCGTCCATTTCGGGTTCAAAGGCATCGTCAGAACCTCCCGCAGTGAGACTGGAAGCTACCGAACCATCTTCTTCTTCGCGCGTGAACTCGACTTTGCGCCGCTTTGCTGGCCGGTCATCCAGCTTGGAGATTACGGAGCTCGCCTCACTCAAGTCATCGGCGAACCCAGGCCTCCTCAAATTACGATGTGACACTGGGCCTTCTGGTGCGAATGAAGCGTCCAAATCTCCGTCATCCTCTTCCATGTCCTCGCCCAGCTCAGCGTCAAGCAGTATGTCGCCCAGGTTGTCGGCGGTCTTCGGTAGGCGAGCCATCTTGGAGAAAGGCGTGATCTTTCCGGTGCGGATGAGGAAATCACGACGGCTCTCGTTCGGTTGCTGCCGGCTGCCACCTACTTCGAGAAGATCGTCCGCGTTGCCAGTCTGGTGCCTCTCCGCAATGCGATTCTCAATCTGCTGCATATCCTCATTTAGGCTGTCGATGCGAGCCTTCATGTCTGCAATATCCTGCCTGACCTTGTTCTTGATTGTCGAACCCCCAGGCCCGGCAAGCCGTTCTTCCAACTTTTTCAACTGTGTGGTGCAACGCTGTTTCTCCATGACAGTCTTGTGCATGCGCTTGTTGTCGCGCTCATCGGCTTGCTCTGTGAGCATCTTGTCGGCCTGACGACCAATGTCGCGCTCCAAATCGCCTTGGTCGCGGACAGTGGTGAGAAGCTTCAGCCTGCTTTCCTCATCCTCGTCTGCATCTCCATCCGTGTCATAACCATCGGCGTCCGACATATCCTCCGCTCTTCCTTTGCCCTTGTCAACGCGTGGCGGTGGGTGATCATCTTCGGCAAAGTGATCGGTGTCGGGCCTAGGTGACGATTGAGCACTACTGGGGCCATCTTCGCCCCTGGAGAGCGGATCGGACATGGTGTTGTGCGGTTGCGCGAACCGGGGCTCGACTCGTAAGAGTGGGGAAGACCGATGGCGTGTGTACGGTCGGAATTATCGGTGAGGCTCTCAGGAGTGCGTATATACAGATGTGCAGTGAACCCGACGCCGATGACTGTCAGGAGCGATGCGATGGCACCTACTGGCCTCCGAACCGGGGTCGCACCTGGCGAGGACGAAGGACAGCAGGGCGAAGGCGAGCAGGCGGAGGACAGTGATGGCAGCGCGCCGATCGAGCGGGCGACAGCAGCAGTGGCGCGCGCAGGCAGACGCGCGAGCGGAGGCTCAGCACAAAGAGAGCGGCACCCTGATGACCTCATGCGTCATCCAGGCTCCAGCGATTCTGCCGCGACTCACCGCCCATGGCCGCCCACCGCGGATGCCGACGCGCCTGTGCGGGCTGCGGCCACGCTTGTGCGCCACGGCATTTGCGGTCTTGGGTCGCGCCGCTGCCTGCCGCTTCTCCGCATTTCCTTTTTCTCGACGACGTGCTGTCTGTCTGCTGGTGGCCCGACGGTCCCAATCCCTTTGCGCTGTCCAGCTCTGGATACCGCTCACCCGGCCGCTCGACGCGTCGCGAGCCCGCAGCCGAGGCTCTCGAATGACGCGCCGGCCATCGCCACGGAGAATACGAAAGCTGCTCCTTGGCCCGTGTCTTGGGCCTCGCGATGCTTCTGTGCGGCTCTCCAGCCTCCCGCGCAGTCACGCGCTTGGCCCGACTCAGTCCAGCGCTTGCACCCGTCTGATTGATGGAATATCGCCGCCTCCACCTGCTGTCCTGCGAACTTACCCGCTTCAAAGCCGGTGGATGCGCCAGCCACGCGCCACCCTCACACCGCACGCAGGTACCCCACCCCAGGCGCCGTCATTCCGCTACAGATCAAGTAAGGCGCAGCGATGCCCGCGTAAACATCCGCTCGGGCTGCCATTGTGCCCGTTGTAAACCAGTCCATTACCATTAGAATGTAACGTTCGCTGTGGGCGCTCGTATGTCTCACGCCTAATCCTCCCGGTCAACGCCTATAGCACTGGAGCATGCCCTGACAAGACGTTGTGCGTGTGTCGCCGCAGGGGCTTACAATGGCGGAATATTCCCTGCGGTCCCGGCGCTGCTTACCCTGCAGGAAACATGTTGGACGCAATGGCGCATTGAGGCCGTGCTCGCGACTGGGTTTCGCGGACTAATGCACCGAGGCCGTTTCCCCAGCTCTCTCCACGCGGGCTGGGTCCGCCCACCGGGGCCCCTCATTGACTTTCCTGATCTCGTGTAGATCCCTTCCCAGATCCGTGCTGGCCGTGTTTCTATTTCTTGTCGACGCCTATAAAACCAGCCGGCGGGCTGCAGCAAAGATCTGCTCTGCAAGCAACAACCCGTTCAAGATGCGCTTCTCTCTTACCCTTGGCCTTGCGGCTCTGTCGCAACTAGCGGCCGCCCTCGAAGATGTTGTTGTCTTCTCGCCTCCTTCCGACTACATCGTGCCCAGGACTCTTTACGCCAGGACTTTGTACTTGGAACAAGAGAACGCTCTCCTCGCTACGTGGGAGAACTACTCGCCCGAGCCTCCGCTAGTGTGGTACCCTATCTTCCGCTCCGACGATCTGGGTGAGACCTGGTACGAGATCTCCAAGGTTAACGACACCGTCAACAACTGGGGCAACCGCTACCAACCCTTCTTGTACGAGCTCAAGGCGGCGTATGGGGACTATGAGGCTGGCACCGTCCTTTGTGCTGGCAACGCTCTCCCGACGAATCTGTCCAACACCACGATTGACCTCTATGCCAGCAGAGACAGAGGGTGAGACGTCCGCCACGATTTTATCTGAAGCATTCCGCTAACTCTCTTGCAGCTTCACTTGGGAATTCGTCTCTAAGATTGCCGATGGAGGCAAAGGCGTCCCAAATAATGGCGAGACCCCAGTCTGGGAGCCCTTCATCATGGAGTACAACGGTGATGTCGTCATGTACTACTCAGACCAGCGCGACCCTGCCCACGGCCAGAAGCTCGTCCACCAAGTCTCCAGCGACCTCAAGACCTGGGGTGATATTGTCGACGACGTTGCCTACGACACCTACGACTGGCGCCCCGGCATGACCACTATCGCCCTCCTTCCCAATGGCCAGTACATCCTCACTTACGAGTTCTACGGCGCTACCGAGGCCGATTTCGCTGTGTACTACCGCCTTTCGGAGGACCCGCTCAAGTTCGATGAAGCCCCTGGCCAAGTCATCCGCACCCAATCGAACACCGTTCCCGTCGGCTCTCCTTACGTCGTCTGGACTCCGACCGGTGGCGAGAACGGCACCATTGTCGTCAGCTGTGGCACCATGTCTCCAGTCTTTATCAACCGCGCTCTTGGTCACCCGGATGCCTGGGTCGACTTGGCTACTGTTGAGTCTACTTCGTACACTCGCAGCTTGATGGTTATGCCCGATGAGGAGGATATCCTCATCGCTGGTGGCGGTGTTCTGAACGGCGAGAGCAACCAGGTGACGGTCAGCACCGTGAATGTTGCTCCTTAAAATCTCGGTTGCTTGGAAAGATCAGCTTGAGTAAAAAGAGACTGCTGATCATGTAATTAAAATAGGAATAACAAAAGAGAAAGTTTTATACAAATTCGTGGAATTGCCTGCTCGCGCGCGTCCCTGACTGAACACAATCATGGTGTCGGGCTACTCCCATCTATGAAGACCGATGGCAGCCAATGCAACTGAAGTAAAGCGGAACATAGTAAGCACCAGATCTAAGACGGGAGAGCATATTCAGCGATTGGTAAGCTCCGGAATTGGTAAGCGAGGGGCAGAGAGCTGCGATTAGTAATGGTGCGGGGCATTTCGTGCTCTATGTCATCTGTGACAGAGTGGTAGCATCATCGAGCGTTTATATCGCGTCACTCCTGGCTTATCTCCTATTCTCCATCAGACCCTTCCTCTCTCAATTCACACATCCCAAACCCAAATTCGACACCGGAGCAATCATAGCTCAGACCTTCCGCCACAGCTTCACCCCCTGCTTACAGCAAGACCGCAAGGAGCCTGCCTTCGTAAGATGTCTTACCTCTACGCCGACGACACGCCTGCGGACGTCAAGAACGCCAAGGGCCTGCATCTCATCACGCAGAGCACTCCCAATGGCCAGAAGGTCCAGATCTTCCTCGAGGAGCTGGCGCTCGTCTACGGCACGACCTGGACCACGACCCTGATCAACATCATGACCAATGAGCAAAAGAAGGACTGGTTCCTTCGCTTGAACCCCAATGGCCGCATTCCGATCATCATCGACAACACGCAGAGCCCACCTTTCCCCGCCTTCGAGACATCTGCCGAGCTCCTGTATCTGCTCAAGAAGTACGACAAGGACGACGTCTTTGGCTTCAAGGATGAACTCGAGCGTAGCCAGGCGCTGCAGTGGCTCTTCTTCTGGCACGGTACCTTTTCCCTCTCATCCTGAACTCTTGTGAGCATAAGTTGACACGTAACCTACCTTTATAGGCAGTGGAGCTCCGTACCAGGGCCAGCTCAACCACTTTGGCAAGTTTGCCAAGGATAAGCTGCCGTACGCCATCGAGCGCTTCAAGAACGAGACGCTGCGCGTCTACGGCGTGCTCGAGATCCACTTGTCGGGCAAGTACAGCGGCGAGCCGCGCGAGTACCTAGCCGGAAACGGAAAGGGCAGGTACAGCGTCGCCGACATTGGTACCTGGCCGTGGATCGCGAAGTGGGAGTTCAGCGGTCTTACGAAGGATGACGTGTCGCAGTTCCCCCACCTGCTGAAGTGGATTGACAGGATTGCGGAGAGGCCGGCTGTCAAGACTGGAACGGGCGAGAAGTATCAGGCCAAGTGAATCATACGGTCAGGAGGAGTCGCCCATTCGTCGGTGCTTTAAGTCAGTCAGGCGCTCGAAATACGAAGTCTACGAATCATGAATCATGGTGCTCAACTCCTTTTCATTTAGCTACGGAGAATCCGGCTATGCGTGTGCAGTACGTGAAACACCGTCCTATCTGCAGCAGAAGAACAAGCCCAGAGGATCACCATCAAGGTGCGGCGGATTCCGCATGGATTGCTTCGCCAGAGCTTACTCAAACCTGTTCCTGAGACCGAGCCTCGGATCCGACAGGTGCAGCTAGTGACTGGTGGAAGAAATCAGGAGCCCAGCGGGATCCCTGTCGACCCCAGGTCCGGCTAAATCCCACACTTTCCCCAGAAACAGCCATATCCTGGGCAATCTGCCATCTCGCTTGTGCTGCAATGCTTGCCGCTCCGCAATTGCTTGCATGTTTCCCGCCGCAAGAAAAATCCGTTTCTCCATGTCGGCATCATCCACCCCACCTCTATGCACCCTGCATGCGCGTCCAATTCCCCGGTTTCTGACAGAGTCCGTGCAGCGGGAGAAGCAATGATAAGACCCGGATCCCAGGCTCGCAATGAGATCGACGTGCGCGCTTTCCTGTCTTCTTCAGTGCTCGTCCCTTGAACCTCCGTCGCCATGGCTGTGCTTCCCTCCATCCCGTCTCGCAGAGTCATGACGTCTTTACTTTCTCTTCTGCTTCTCTCTGCGCTTGCTCCATCCTCTACTCTGGCATACAGCCGCGCAGAGTGCCAGGCTCCTACCGCAGACCCTTTGGCCGGTTGCGCGCCAGGCACAATTCTTGTTAGCCCAAACAGCACCACCACTGCTGGTGGCAATAGCACCTCCTTTACATCCATCCAATCCGCCATCCTCTCCCTCGGCAACACCACAACCCCCGCAACCCTCCTGATCCTCCCCGGCACATACACAGAGCAGGTCAACATCACCCGGCCCGGCCCGGTGACCTTCCTCGGCCAGACCTCTTCCCCTAACAACGCCTCCACCAACGGCGTCACCATTCTCTGGCGCCAAGCCACCGGCAATTCCGTCAACACCTTCGACAACGCATACACCTCCGTCCTCACCGTCGCGCCCACCCTGAACGCCAGCCTTACCGGCAGCGGGCCCACCGGCTTCGCCGTCCCCGCCGACACGCCCTTCGGCAACGAAGACTTCCGCGCCTACAACGTCGACTTCGTCAACGACTACGCGCCGTACTCGGCCGGCCCGGCGCTCGCCATCAGCATCAGCTACGCCAACACCGGCTTCTACTACTGCGGCTTCTACAGCTACCAGGACACCGTAAGCACGCCCGCCCCCTCCCTCCCCACCACCCGCAGGGAGCCCCAACGCTAACAATTCCCCGCCCCCAGATCTACATCGGCAAGCTCGGCAACGCCTACTTCCACGCCAGCATCATCGCCGGCCAGACCGACTTCCTCTACGGCTTCGGCACCGCCTGGATCCAGTCCTCGCGCCTCCCCCTCCGCTCCTGCGGCGGCGGCATCACCGCCTGGAAAGGCACCAACACCTCCTTCCCCAACGCCTACGGCGTCTACATCCACGACAGCACCGTCGAGAAAGCCAACGCCTCCCTCTCCCTCGCCGGCAAGTGCGCCCTCGGCCGCCCGTGGAACGCGCAACACCGCAGCATCTTCGCGAACACGTATCTGGACGACTCGATTCAGGAGAGCGGGTATATCGTCTGGGGGTCGACGGATCCGCGGACGAATAATTACACGTTCATGGCCGAGTATGCGGATTTCGGGCCCGGGTGGAACGAGACGGGGAGGCGGGCGGCGAATATCACGAGGGTGTTGACGGAGGCGGAGTACGAGCCGTATGATAGCGTGGAGAAGGTGTTTCAGTATCCGTTCAGCGGGGAGTTTGGGAATGTGGGGTGGATTGACGAGAGCCCGGAGGCGTGAGGTGGGGGCTGGGTTCCAGCTGTCGTGTGTAGATGACAGATGTGATTGTTGACGGTATGCTTCTTGGAAAGAAATTTATTTCGTGGAATATCTGCGCGCAGTTGACTTTTGCGGGCTGAACCCGGTGTCATTTTGAGTGGAAGGGTGATACGGAGAAGTAAAAGGAGATGAACGCCACTGCCCTGGTTGGCACCGCTCGCTGCAACACGTGAGGGCGCTGACGATACGGCAACAATTTGTGCTACAAAGGAATTGGGAGGGCGCACTGATTACTTGCATGAGGTCTCGGGTATTGTCGGGTTGCTGTGTTTGCTTGAGGCTGGATGGATGACGTGGGCGGTGGTTGGTGCGAATGGCGGTGGTGTTATGACTAAGTGAAGAGCAACGTAGATTGGGTAATATTACGCTTCAATCATTCAAGGAGGAGGAGGAAGGGAGGAGGGGAGGGGGGTGCATTAATGCTTTTGAGCTGGCCAAGTCGTCCTTTTTAGAAAACCGAAGTGTTGCAAGCATAATACATTAGTTGTTGAAAATAATCATCTGTGATCAGCTGCCACAGGATTTGCAGGTAGTTCTTGTAGTGAACCAGCGCGGGTTTCGTTTTGTTCACCATGCGATGGTCTGCGTAGAATGAATGACGCTTTGTTATCGTCGGATCTCTTTTCCGCCAAATCCGCCCCCAAGGCCCATTCTAATTTTAGATCTGATACGCGTCCCGGGCAGATCTATATTCCAGCCTCGCCGTTGATTTTCTTTACTTGCATCACCGTAAGTACTTGAACCCCATCAGATAACATCCTCTCATGGCAAATCAAGATGTGCAAGAAATCAGTGGATCATCGAAAGAG
Organism: Neofusicoccum laricinum; assembly: GCA_029906385.1. Lineage (NCBI taxonomy): Eukaryota > Fungi > Ascomycota > Dothideomycetes > Botryosphaeriales > Botryosphaeriaceae > Neofusicoccum > Neofusicoccum laricinum. Next base: position 2,505,704 of record CP123714.1, on the reverse strand, counting down.
GAGGATGCTGGACTGGTCAAGGCTTATTGTCTGTCAAATTTCCATTCTCGAGGATGGTGCAATCATCAGACTGAACACTTGAGGGAAACATACAGTGAAGCTGTGCTCTCATATTTCAGCCTGCTTGACCGCACGGGATTCCGGGCAACGAACCATACCGCATGCACAGATGCACCACGTTGCATAGCCAACAAAGTCAATATGAAGCATTACTTGACCAGGCATACCGAGCCCGGCTGCGATTGCCCAATGGTCGGAGTTGCATACGACCAAATCATCCAAATCATCCAAGACGGAGGCGTCCCGCTTGTTTCCATACAGGAACACGGCGAAAGCGTGTCCCTGAAAGTCGAGCCGCGCACTTCGAAAAGCCGATACACTGCCCTGTCCCACGTCTGGTGCGACGGCTTGGGCAACCCGTCCGCCAACGCACTGCCAAAATGCCAGATCAAGCGTCTAAACCGCTACCTCCGCGCGATGCCGCGCGACATGGAGAGCGGCGAGCTCGGGATCGGCCCCCTCTCCATCGACTGGACCCGCCAAAACTTCACGCTGTACCCGGAGCGCGCCCCTCCACCGTTCTGGATGGACACGCTCTGCATCCCCGTGCAGCCGCAGCACGCCGCGCTCCGCACCCGCGCCATCAACCAAATGGCCTCCATCTACGTCGCCGCGGTCCAAGTCCTCGTCCTGGACGCCGAGCTGCAGCAGATCGCCGTGGCCGGCGCGCCGGCCGCCCGGCTGCTCGCCCGCATCGCGTGCAGCGCCTGGATGGGCCGCAGCTGGACGCTGCAGGAGGGCGTGCTGGCGCGCGAATGCGTGTTCCAGTTCGCCGACGCCGCACTCGACCCGGTGCACGCGTGGTGCCTCGACGGGCCGCGCCGTTCCTCCGCCTCCGCGGCCGCGACCCCGGTCTCGTTCCCGCTGGGACACGCGGACGCGGAGGCGGGGGTGTACTCCGCGCTCTACAACGCCTTCTGGGACGCCCTGCACCAGGACTGGAAAAGCAGCTACCGGCGCGACCCGCCGCGGCGCGGCTGGCGCGGCGGGCTGGGCGGCAGCAGGGCGACGGGCAGGGTGAACACGCTTCCGACGGCTGCGGGGGTGGGCAGGCCGCGGGGCGCGAGCGGGCTGGATGCAGATGATCATTTTACGATGGCGCTGGGCCCGGCACATCGCGTCAAGCAGCTGGTTGATACGTGGAATGAGTTGGCGCATCGCTCGACTACGGTGCCGGAGGACTTGCATGTTATTGTGGCGAATCTGTTGGACTTCAACGCGGATGCGGTGATGAAGCGGGAGAACAGAGAGGAGAGGATGCTGGCGATGATGCTCAGTTTTGAGGTGTTGCCGGTGTCACTGTTTTGGAATGCTAAGGGGAGGAGGTGGGGCGGGGCGGGGATGAACGGGTGGGTGCCGGTGGAGCCGAGCAAGAGTGCTTTAACAGTCAGGCCAGTGATGGAGTTACAGAATGGAGCTTTGCGGTTGGACCTGGAGACAGGACTGGAGGAGGGGGAAGAGCGAGCAAAGGTATTGTTGCTGGATGGCCGGGTTTGTGGGAATCAGAAATGGATCAGGGTCGTGGACTCGCGGACAGACGCTCTGCACGAGCTTAAGCTGTTTCGCCAAGACGGCGATGGGGCAGTTACAGAAGCGCTTGAACATCTAGGCGCTTCTGTACTCATTCTCGAGCAGGGTCTCTCATCTTCGACAGCTTCCCGGCGATCAACGGTGATCCGAGGTGCGCTCTTTCACCGGGTCACTTCCGCGCCGAACCAGGCCGCCAGTACTGAAGGACCCAAAGAGCTTCGCCTGGTTTATTGCTGTCCTTTGGAAGCCTATAGCATCGCCGACGACTACGGCGAACTGGATCATCCCTCCCGCACCATTCACACCGTTACCTTTATTCCTCCGACCACCTCCATAACCGTCAAATACGGTAAGCACAACCTTCTCACCTCTACCCAACAGGCATCTCTGACCACCTACTACTATGCAGACCCCATGACAACCGCACCTCTTCCCCGTCGCCTCAACCAGGGCCCCAGTCTCCAAGGCTTCGTATTGATAATGGTCATCGGCCCGCTCCTCGCCACCATCGGGTTCGCCTGCCTGCTTGCTTTCATAGGGTTGATCGCTCGTCCTCCCCACGACTTCTCGGGTACCGCAAAGGGCCTACTCATCGTGGCAGTGTTGCTTTATTTTATGGTCGGGTTGTTGGCGCTTTGCTGGGGAATGGCCATCTTGCCCATCAAGTATGGGATGTGGTTGAAATCATTTGAGCCAGGGTGGGAGGAGGGGAAGTTGCGGTGGTGGAGCAGATATGTCATGATAGAGCAGGCCCTTGGTAGATGGGAGCATAGTGCGTATGCGAGTGTTGTGAAAGTTAGCGAAGTAACGAAGAGGTGGTGGAACAAATGGACTCAAAAAGAGGGAATGCGCCGGGAGAGAGCACAGGAGGAGCCCGAGGTGTGAGATAGAGAGTTAGAACTGAGTCTATGAATATTTATAGGTGCAGCAGAGAGGAACATGAGTTAATTACTCACAGTCCTGAAACAGTTGATATCCTGACCTGAAAATAAGGTTCTTGGAACTTCACCGTCAGAACTGATCCGGAGAATCTTGGTCCGTGGCGCTATTCAAGCAGCCCTTTCCAAAGTTTCACAGCTTGACACCCATAGTGCTCCCAGAGGCAGAGCTGCTGTGATGTAGAGCACAGCACTTTCGAGAATTGCACACGTGATGCAGCCCTCGGATTAGTCATTAGCCGCCGATCTCGCTGCTGTCCGTTATCTCGGCTGCACCTTCTGCACCACTCTCATCACGTACACCGCGCTCGGCATGTCTTCGAAGTCGACAAGAAAACTCTCGTAGGGCAATGCCACGCTTCCGCGTGAAAGGCTGCTGACAGAGCTGCAGATGCCAACGTTGCCAGACCCGCAAGGTACCGAGCGATGAGCGCTTATCAGGCACCCGGAGAGCTCTCTGTACTGACCTTCCCTCTCCAGCTGAAATGTTCCAGAAAAGAGCCTTGCGTGAGCTGCGTTTCGGCCAATCAAAAGTGCGAATTCCGCAAAGATGATACAAAGAGGCGCCCCATCTCCCACGACTACGTTGAAAGCCTCGAAAACCGGGTTGCATCACTCGAGTCATTCGTCAAGAGACTAAAGGACGCGCCATGCGAGGAAAGAGACGCAATGCTGGATGGAGTGCTGTTCCATGATCACCTGCTGGCTTGCAGTGATGGAGCAAAAAAGAAGGAGGCCCACATCCGATCCCATCTGATCCACCTTCAAGTGGACGTCGAAGGCTCGTTGATATACCACGGCCCGACAAGCATCTTTCCCCGCCACGGAGCCATTGAGCCTGTAAGAAACATTCTTCACTCCACCTGGAAGCCGGGTTGGGATTTCGCGAACGTAAGCGAACATTTCGGTATCCAAGAGCAATCCGTCGACAGCGCCCTGCGGAACTTCTTTAGGTGGCAGTATCCTCATTTTGTGTTTATTTACCGGGAAGCATTCCTCCGGGACCATCACTCCGCCGATCGCGAAAATGGAAAGTATTGGTCTCTGAGCCTTTTGTACGCCATGTGCGCCCTGGGGAGCTGCATGGCAGATGGTTCGACCAACACCGACGACGGCGAGAGGTTCTTCGGTGCCGCTGAAAGTATCCTGATGGTTTCTGGGCTAAACCATCCATGCATCACGACTGTGCAGGCATTCCTATGTCTTGCTTTCTATCAAGTCGGGAGAGGGAATTTGTCCAAAGGATGGACTTTTTCTGGTCTGTTATCTTGAACATCCTTTTTGCTGGACCCTCTCTTAATTTTTACCTCTTCTTAGGCATCGCCTTTCGAATGAGTCAGGATCTCGGCATCCATTGCGACCCGCGTCTCTGGATTGCCGAGGACACCTCCCTCACAAGCCCTGAAGATCTGGAGATTCGTCGGCGAATCTACTGGGGTTGCTTTGCATCAGACAAGTGCGTGTTACGCTGCGCCTTTCATCCAAGAAGTATTAAAGCACTGACGTGTCATATTTTTCCACAGGATAATCAGCTTTATGCTGGGAAGATCACCGTGCTTATTCGAAGACGACGCCACGGTTGAGCCAACAGAAAGACTTCCGTAAGTACACATGAAACCGCTTCAGCGCGCACTCCACTCAACTCGGAAAAGGGATTTCCCAGAGATGTCTCCCTGGCTCCCTGAAGGAGTTCAACCGCGGAACAGTGGAGACGTGGCCATGGATCCGGGTATTGTCAGTGCCTTCCAGAAGCTGATTGAGCTCACTCGAATCATGCATAATCTGCTCATCAGGTTTCGTCCTGGAGGAAATCGGCATTGCCTTGCAGACGGCGTTGGTGGCCATGCGTCCATTGTGGATGCTCTGAACCTGGACCTCTGCCGCTGGCAAGAAACGCTTCCGGGAGGACTGAAGTGGAACAAGTGGGAACCAACCACCAAGCCCCTACTTCCACACGTGGCAGCGTTGCAGTAAGTGGGCAGACAGAGCTCAATGTCTGATTTTGTTGTTGAGCTGACAATCGCGGCAGCGTACTCTTCAATAGCGTCCGCGCATGCCTCAACACCGGTTTTGCACCTTCCGAATCGGATGCCAACGCCAAACGCATTTTGACGTCATCAACCGAGAACATCGTCGCTCTGGTGCGTAAGTACAAAAATCAGCATGGTCTAAGACATGTGCCTCTTGTATTCGTGTACGGAATCACCCAGGCAGCGTACGCGATGACTTGTGGCGGTAGGGGAGGGGCATCCACTCCAGAGCATGCTCCTGAGCTGGAAATGCTGCTCCAGGCGCTGGATAAATGCTCCGCGACATGGCCACTGGCATGGCAAGCAAAAGAGAAAATCATCCAGGCAAGGGCCCTGGAGAGCACGGCTCACGTCCATCCGCTCCATTGAGCCAAAAGGTAGGCAATTCTTTTTTGTCGATGGCGAACAGCACTCAAATACCTTATACAGTGTAACCTACAGCGCGGGGATTCCGCTTTCCAACCCCATCTTCAGCACATCCATCAACCGCCGGATGTCTCCAACGTTATTGTAGAAAGAAAAAGAAACGCGAATGCCAAGGCGATAATGCTGCACGTAGACGCCATGCTCGAGCAGATACGGTTTCCATGCCGGATCGAGCAGCTGTAGCACGTACAAATGCGGCGAATGGCGTTCCCTCTCCTTCGGCCCCACGATGCCGACGCCCAGCCCACCGCAGCCCTCGCGGAGCACATCGCCCAGGGCATACAGATGCTCCTCAACCGCCTCTGGACCCATCGTATCGAGGTAGAAAGAAAGCGAAGCCTGCGCCGCGGCCGCGGCGACGTACGACAAGTTCAGGTGCTCGAACCGGCGCGCGGAGGCGTGATACACGACGTCGTCCGACGGGGCGATCAGATCCGCGCGCGCGTTCGCCACGGCGCCGTACCCGACGATGGGCGGGGGCGTCTTCAGCAGCGACAGCGCGGCCGGCTCGACGTACAGGCAGGCGAGGCCGACGGGGCAGTTGAGGCCCTTGTGCAGGCTGAAGGAGGCGGCGGACACGCCGAGCGCGCGCACGTCGAGCGGGGCGAAGCCGACGTGCTGGGTGCAGTCGACGAGCACGTGGACGCCGCGCGGCCGGAAGGCGGCGCTGATGCCGGCGACGTCGTTTTTCTGGCCCGAGTGGAACATGATGGAGGAGAGGCCGATGGCGCGCGTGCGGGCGTCGACGAAGGGCGCGAGGGTGGAGGCGGAGGCGAAGCAGCTGGCGTCGGTGGGCACCTGGCGGACGTCGAGGCCCGCGGCGCGGAGCGAGAGCCACGTGTAGGCGTGGTTGGGGTGCTCGGTGTCGAGGATGACGACGTTGTCGCCGGGCTGGAAGGGCAGCGACTGCGCGAAGTAGCCCAGGCCTTCGGTCGTGTCGCGCGTGAAGGCGATGTCGGAGGCGGAGGCGTTGATGTACCGGCCTACCAGGCTGCGGGCCTCCTCGGCTCGGGCTTGCCAGCCTGGCTTTGGTGTGGTGGCGTGAAGGGCTTCGTCGAGGTACTTGTCGATGGCCTGGCGGATGACGTTGTTGGCGGGAGGGGCGAAGGATGAGTTGAGGTATGTCACGCCGGGCTGGCTCAGGAGTGGCACCAGCTGCCGGTACTGGTCGAACTTGGATTGTGTGGCTGATTCATCGGGTCAACAGGTCTGCATCTGGCATCAGTCGGGGTTGGTGTCTTGCCTACCTTCGGTCATGTTGGGAGGTTGGGGACTGTGACTTGTGTCTCAGCAGACCGCATAACTGCTCGAAGGTAGTCTTTTATCAAGTCCGAGGACCGGCTGGAGTGCATGTTTCCCGGACATGCGTGGCGTACCCCGTACTTGGATCCGTGCCGCGCCGAGGAGCGTTTTTGCGGGCAGAAGCGGCAACGACATATGATCGTGGAGTTGGACCTCCGCACGCAGCGCTTGGGCCACGGAGTTGGACCTCCGCGATCTTGGCGGCTTGCTCTATCCGAATACCGTCTATCGTCAACCGTCGTCTCGACTTCGTGGACTTACGTAAATTACTGAATCGGTGTCGATAAGCATGTCTGGGTCATGTACAAATGCTTCTCCGCAGCTTTCTGCTTCCTGGCCAGTGCCTTTCCCGTCCACGCTCTCGTCTCATCATGTCTACCGATTGCGAAGATGTCAAGAAGACCTCACACACTCAGGATGCCGCCTCCGAACGCGATTTGGGTCATGTCAGTAACCATGAGGGCTTACGGCGGGACTTCAAGCCCCGCCATGTGTCCATGATTGCCATCGCCGGAGCCATTGGCACGGGACTCATCATCGGGACCGGCACCGGCCTCGTCCGCGGCGGACCCGCAAGCTTGTTCATCGCCTACGCTGCCATTGGGTCCGTCATCTACTTCTTGATGACTGCACTGGGCGAAATGGCGACCATGTGCCCCATGGAGAAAGGCTTCGCGGGCTACGCCACTCGCTTTGTGGATCCAGCGCTTGGGTGAGTGCGCAGCGATCTGCGTGAGGGCCGTCAGGATGTCTAATCGAGTGCCAGATACGCCGCAGGATGGAACTATTTTCTCAAATACGCCATCGTTCTACCCAATAACCTGACAGCCGCCGGCATGATCATCCAATATTGGAGGCCCGACCTCAACATCGCAATATTCGTCGTCGTCTTCATCGTCGTAATACTGGCAATCAATGTGATAAGCCCGCTTCCTGCATACATTGACGAGAACATACTGATTCGCCTCCTCTTCCCAGGTGTTGCACGTCGCCTTCTTCGGCGAAGCCGAGTTCTGGATGTCCCTCGTCAAGCTCCTCGTCATGGTCGTCCTCATCCTCACCTGCCTCGTCATCTCGCTGGGCGGGCAGCCCTCCGGCGACCGCATCGGCTTCCGCTACTGGCGCGACCCGGGCGCCTTCGGAGCCTACCTCCACTCTGGGCCTCCGGGGCGCTTCCTCGGCTTCTGGGCGTGCATGGTGCAGGCCTGCTTCGCCTACACCGGCACCGAAGTCGTCGGCGCCGCCTTCGGCGAGACGCCCGACCCGCGCAGGAACATCCCCAAGGCCATCCGCCAGACACTGTGGCGCATCTGCTCGTTCTACGTGGCCGGCGCGCTGGTGCTCGGCATGGCGGTGCCGCACACGAGCGACCTGCTCGTCGGCGCCACCAAGCAGAAGACCGGCGCCAGCGCGAGCCCGTTCGTCGTCGCAGTCCAGCTCGCCGGCATCCCCGCGTTCCCCGACGTGATCAACGGCTGCCTTCTGGTCTTCGTCCTCTCCGCCGCGAACTCGGACGTCTACATCGGCTCGCGCACGCTGTACGGGCTGGCGCGCGACGGCCAGGCGCCTCGTGTGTTTTCGCGGACGCTCGAGAGGAACGGTGTCCCGATCGTGGGCGTGCTGCTCACCGCCGCTTTTGCCGTGCTCGCGTTCATGAACGTGGCGAAGTCTTCGTCCACCGTCTTTGGGTACTTCGTGTATCTGGTTACCGTGTTTGGCACCCTGAATTGGGTCTCGATACTCGTGTCCTATGTGCAGTTTACCAGGGCGATGAAAGCGCAGGGCATCGGGCGGGATGGAATGCCGTATCGGGGGCCGCTGCAGCCATATGGTGCGTATGTGGCGTTGGTGGTAACTGTGCTGATTACTTTTTTCAATGGTGAGTGTGCATGTCGCATGTTTCCTTTCGTAACGCGAGGTCCAGAGAAACTAATTCGCGTGACAAATAGGCTACAATGCTTTTATACCGAGCTTTGATGTGTCGACGTTCATGACTTCGTATATCGGAATTATCGTATATCTTTTCAATATCGCGAGCTGGAAGGTTAAGAAAGGAACGAAGGCGGTGGATATCCGGACGATGGATCTGAGTGTAGTAGGATAGCACCTATAGCTCACACGTCGTTATAGCTCTTCTTGGAAATCAGTCTTCTGTCACGCGTATGTCTTCCGAGGCTGTTGTCAGCCTGCCCTGGACGTATCCGGCGTTCTGGTGACAACTCGTTTTGACGGGGAGATCCCCTGTTCGAATCCACTGAGCTTGAAACTGTTGAATACCAACTCGGGGGAGAAAAAAAAAGAAGAATTTACTACTTCTCGACGTGCACCATGTGCAAAAGCAATGTACGGCCGAGTACCAGCCTCGAAATTTCCTGCCAGCCAATCAACGCAGAGTATGCCACAAAGCCAGGCGGATGAAGTCGACTCCATGCAGTCGATCGCCAGCGGGACGTGTAGACTGCCTCCGATCGTGTTGCTGCACATTGTGCCAATTTGATTTCAAAAGCAAGCAGCACAAGCGGCTACCTGCAACTTTTGGGCATGAGCATTGCATCGGCTGAGGGTGCCGTGACATGCTTCCGCAGACCCCTGCATGCAGCATCAGGCCAAGCATGCGCAACGAAAACTCCAACTTCACTCCAGAAGCACAAGCCAGCCATGTCTTATCAACTAGGAAGCACGCGTTACACAAGAGGTAGACATGAAACAGGGCTCGCGTGGAGTAAGGGACGTTTGTGCTACGTCCATGGGCTCAACGTGGCGGAATATAGACCTCGCTGCTCGTGTCTCGTTTCTTTCGAGCCAGAAACATCTAAGTCTCTTCAAACATCTGATTCGACTGCAATCCTTCAACTACAGCCGCTCATTCTCCCATTCGAAAATGATTCCGTCATTGGTGTTGCAGCGTGTCCGCATTCTTCTTTCCACTTCGATCCTGATTGCTGTGGTAAAGTCGTCCGATGTTACCAATCTGCTGGAAAACGTGACCTCCTTCAGGTTCCAGACCGTGCAGGGAAAGATCAATTACACTCGGGATGCATACTGGCACGGGGAGTCCTTCTTCGAGAACTTCGATTTCATGACTTCCCAGCAATACAATCAACCTCCCATCAGCAGTCCTGACCCTACCCATGGATTTGTCAACTATGTCGACGAAGACACCGCAACAAACACGAGCTTGACCAGCATCACTAGGAATGGAAACGCACGATGGGGGGTCGACACGTCCAACACGTACACCCCTGGCAAGGATTGGGGCCGCCCCAGCATTCGGATCGAAAGCAAGAAGAGTTGGACTCACGGTCTCTTTTTGTTTGACATCGTTCACATGCCCGGTGCAACCTGCGGTATATGGCCAGCTCTTTGGAGCCTTGGATCTGGAGAGTGGCCATACAACGGAGAAATCGATATCCTCGAGGGCGTCCATCTCAACACCAACAATCAAGTGGTTATCCATACCGGCGACAACTGCACATTGGTCACGCCGTCCGGCTCAGCACTCGCGCCCGTATCTGACCCTTTGGAGAAGGCATCCATCAACGGCATGGCAGCGGGGAACTGCGCAGAAGAATACAGCTCCAGCGGTTGTCGCGCCCAAGCAACGACCCCGAAAAACTACGGCGATGCCTTCAATGCGAACGGCGGCGGGATTTACGCCATGCAGTGGACCGCCAGTTTCATCAAGCTGTGGTTCTTCCCCCGCGACGAAGTTGACCGGAAGATTCAGGGCGTGCTTGACATGGACCCGGATTCCATCGACGTGTCTGCGTTCGGTCTTCCCGAGGCAACTTTCGCCGGTGGGCGCGGCTGCGATTTGGACGCACACTTCAAGGAGCACCGCATCATCTTCGACACGACGTTCTGCGGAGACTGGGGCGGCAATTCCTGGCCTTCCCGCTGCCCTTCCGTTGCTGGAAAGAAGCGGAAGGAGTCGTGTGAGATTTACGTCGGAGCTCATCCTGAGAAATACAAGGAGACATACTGGGAGATCAACTCCATTATGGTTTTCAAAGAGGGTACATGATTCTCAACAGCAAAATTGTGATATGCGCCGATGACAGGCTAGACCTATTCCTACGTTTTCCTCTGCCTGCACATCAGCCGCCCAGGCTGTCAGTCATCCTCATCTTCTTCTCTCTTCTATTTTGCAGATGAAATGTATCGAGTACGAAAACATACAATCATATCGTCATTGAATGACATGGCTGTCTTGAGAGCAGACAGCGTACACGTGCTTACGTAGCTACCCGGAGATGGGCCAAATCGGCGTCTCGTTCGGCGCAAGCAGCCGGCATCTCCACTCCCACCAACACCCACCCGCTCACCCCGCTACACAGCCGACTTGCCATGCCCACAGACCCGCAGCGCACAGGAGCGGGCCACACAAGGCAGCGGGCCAAGCAAGCGTGCCGGGAGTGCAACGCCCGCCGGGTGCGCTGCAATGTCACCGAAACGCGTCCCTGCTCCAACTGCCGGTCGGCCGGCGTGTCCTGTGAGGTCGTGCCATCACGAAGAGGCCGGTGAGCATCGTCCTTGCTGTTCCGTGCGCTGCTGAGACCTTCGTTCCAGCCATCCACGCAAGTCCTGGAACCAGCTTGCGAACAATGCCACACCGTCTCGCACCCACCATGGCCCCGCCATCCCCGCTACTACCCCGGCGTCACGGCATGCTAGCTTCTCGCGCGTCAACGAGGACCCCAGCCCCAGTCGACGCATCCCGGACGTGCCTGCAAATCACCAACCCACGCCATCCGTTCCGCGGACTGCATCGCCGCCTCGCGGCTCGGCAAGCAGCTTCTTCTTCGGAGAATCCAACCTGCTCACATGCGTCCCTCGCCCCGCGCCCGCATCGCAACGTAATCAAAGCAGTGGCTTTTCATGCCCAGGGATGTTCAACACGCCGCCCACCGAAAGCCTCAATGTCGATCCCGCCAGTGCCAGAACGCAGCGCTACCTCCGCGACGAGGGCGCTCTGGTCCTCCCAACCCCGGAGAGCTGCCTGCCCGCCCTGCGGGCCTACTTCACCTGGTTCCATCCCTGTTTCCCCGTTGTCGACCGGGCTGATATAGCTTCACGGCTCGTGACGGAGGACATCTCGCCTCTTCTGTTACATGCCATGCTTTTCATTGCTGCCACCTACTGTGATGAGAGAACCGTTGTGTTCATGGGCTTCAAAGACCGCTTCGAGGCCAAGTCGACGTTTTACAACAGAGCTCGGCTGCTGTTCGATGCTGATTGGGAGAGGGACCAGCTCACGGTGCTGCAGGCGCTGTTCCTGATGAGTTTTTGGCGGGGCAGTCCATCCAACAGAAGGGACGTGAGGTATTGGCTGGGCGTGACGATCACACTTGCGCAGACGTTTGGACTGCATAGGTCGTGAGTAGTCCTGTCACTGATAGTATTCGAATGATGTTGCCTTTGGGTGCTGACTTCTGGCGTTCGAGGACTCGGTTCACAACGAAAGATCCACGGGCAGCCGGGCTGCGGAGGCGAATCTGGTGGTCCATCTACGTTCGTTGAAGAAAAACGGGAACTCCGTGACAGAGCGCTTAGTATTAACGCTGACTAGGTTCGCGAACGCCAAGCCGCCACTTCTCTGGGCTTGCCGAGCCGAATTCGAGACGAAGACTGCGACGTTGAGATGCTTGCTGCTTCCGATCTGGAGCACGACGCCGACGACAGCCACGACACCGCTTTTGGAACTTGTCAACCAGAACACGTCATATATGCTATCAAGATGGTAGAGATAGCGCAACTGCGTATGGAGCTTCCAATGATGTGAAAGTCGCAATTGCTGACTGTCGACGGTAGTCGGAAGGATCATCGACATTTATTTTGTGCCCAGACGGTTGCCCTCTACAGGAGAAGACGGGCCGCCGCTCAAGGACTCGCTCGAGGAATGGAGATCAAGCCTGCCCGATAATATGAGGAATGCTCCAGAACCCGAGCAGTCGTCTATTTGGGCATATCTCTTGCACTTGGCATACAAGTCAGTCCGGCACCGCTCCTTGTCAAACCGAAAGTCTCTTTCACTAAGCGTTTCCTGCTAGTCACCTGCGCATCCTGATCCATCGAGGAGAGTTTCTACGAAACCGAGAAGGCTCCGAGAAGCAGGCCGCCCTCAATGCAGCCTCCAAGATCAGCCGGCTATCAGAGGACATGCTTGCCCAGAATACCATACAGCTTGGTCAGATGCATCTGTAAGCAGCTTCGACGGATCTCAGATGTACCAGTAACACACTGACTTGATCTTAATAGGATTACAAGCTTGTTTGCAGCGCTGTGCATTCATGTCATAGACATCCGAACTGCCGAAGGTGTCTCCAAGAAACTTGCAGAAAACAGGGCACAGATGTGCTTGCTTGGTCTCAAGGAAATTCAAAACTATTGGAGCATCAACAACGTCGTTCTGGATCTATTCTTCCAGTACTTAGATGACTCTACAGCCAGAAGGCTACATGGTGACCAGACCCATAGCGGGCAACCTCAACCACACGCCGTTCCACAGGAAGATAGCACGAGCACCGCCAACACCGTGTTGCCCGCGGCAGATTCTCCATGCACAGCCGGCACTCCTTCGTTACAGCCACAGCAGGACGCAATAGAATCAGATCTGTACCTCAACCTGTTTGGTGCCGGCTGGAACAACGGAGATGCCTCAATGCTGGACCTTGGCCTTCTCTTCGATCCACACCAGCGGGCAAATAGCCCCGTCCAAATTGGTGGAATGCAATATCTCGAAAGATGTCTGTAGGCAGACTAACGGGGTGTGTACACACTTTTAGCGATTCGTTCAAACACGGTATGATCATGTTTGATATTGTTCTTTTTGCTTTCTCGCGAGCCCGGCCTAGTAGCTGCGCGGCAAATCCAGCACCTTCTCGCTAATGTAATTCAGGATCATCTCTCGGCTGACCGGAGCAATCCGTGGCACCAAGCATTCCCTGAACCAGCGCTCGACATCGTACTCTGCCGCGTACCCCATTCCTCCGTGTGTCAGAACCGCCCTCTCGCACGCTGTGAACGCCGCCTCTGCCGCCATGTATTTGGCACTGTTGGCCGCTACGCCAATGGCATGCTGCGTTATGGACTCATCCGTTTTGCTCGCGTCGTACAGCTGCGCTGCGTGGTACGTCGCCAGCTTCGCACCCTCGAGCCGCATGTAGGCATCCGCCAATGGATGCGCGATACCCTGGTTCATCCCAATCGGCCGTTGGAAGACGACACGCTCCCTTGCATACTCCGCCGCCCTCGTTAGCGCCGCGTACCCCAGCCCCAACGCCTCGCCAGCCAGCAGACATCTCTCCGCGTTCATCCCATGCAGGATAATCTTAAAGCCCTGATTCTCCTCCCCGATCAGCGTGTCCGCCGGGATCTCATAGTTGTCGAAGAAGACCTCATTCGCATCCACGGCGCGTCCCCCCATCTTATCAATCTTCCGCATCTCCAACCCCGGCTTCCCCCTATCCAAATCGATACAAAACAAACTCAACCCCTCACTCAGCCTCCCCACCTCCTCCACCGGCGTCGTCCTCGCCAACAAAATCATCTTCCTCGCCACCTGCGCACACGTAATCCAAACCTTCTGCCCACTCACCCGATACCCACCCCCACCTTCGCACCGCCTCGCCACCGTCCGCAACCGCAACGTATCCAACCCAGCCCCCGGCTCCGTAACCCCAAAGCACACACGCCACTCCCCCGCCACCACCCGCGGCACCGTCGCCGCCAGCTGCTCCCGCGACCCGAACCGCGCGAGCGGCTGCGTCGCGTACACGTTCGCGTGGATCGCCTGCGCCCCCGCCATGCCCGCCCCCGACTCCGCGATCGTCTGCATCATCACCGTCGCCTCGCCGATCCCGAGTCCGGAGCCGCCCAGCGCTTCTGGCAACGCGATACCGAGCCAGCCGCCCTGCGCGAGCGCGGCGTGGAAGTCGGAAGGGTCGGCGCCGGAGGCGTCGCGCGCGCGCCAGTAGGTGTTGGGGAAGTGGGCGCAGAGCTGGCGGATGGCGTCGCGGACGAGGTGCTGGGAGGAGGTGAGGTTGGTGGTGTCCATGAGGTGGCGGGGGGGCGTGGTGGAGAAGAGGGCGGCGGTGTGGCGTGGGGGGTTGTGGCTGAGGGCGGCGGTGGTGCGGCGGAGGAGGCGGCGGGTGGCTGATGGGAATGTTCTTGCGGCCATTGTGGGTGATTGTGGGAATTGGAACGCTGGAGGAGCGGAGAGGAAAGGAGAGCTTATTGCGAAGTTGGGAGGTTAAGTTGAAGGTGTTGTGCAGCGGGGCAGGTCGAGCTATGTCATAGCCGTGGTGCCAGGGATCGGCAGGGATCATGTTGCCGACTGTGTTGGCATATAGCCGACTACGGTGTGGCGCAATCATTCTCCGCGCTATGGATGTGGGGAACCCTCGGCCTCGACGCAAGGTGGCCGTGAAGCTACCAGTGCTCAGTACGATGTCTGCATGCAGCGCGCCTTGTACTCTTACATTCCCCGATCATGATACTGAGGTACACATGCTCAAATTTGAGTACTTGGTATGAGCTATATTTTGATCAAACTCCTCGTCGTAGTGGACTCTGAACGCTACTTCTTTACGTCGCCCCGTATAGACCCGAATGAATTATTTCGTGAATGGCAGGATACGAAGTCTAGTACGCAGGTATATTTTGGCCTCGTGGTTTATCGAGGTCTATGAATTGAATACAATGAGTTTTCATCAGCGGCATATTTCTGTTTCGACGCTGCGGCGGCCGAAACTGTCACAATTCCAGCAGTTCGCGCAACGGCCTCATTCAGCGCTATCCGCTGAGTGAAGACCTTCTGAGATCGTTGCCCAGATTCTAGCATGCTGCCATGTGCCATTGTACTTTTAGGCTCAGTGCCGGGGGTGCGCACTTGGGCGGCGCTGATCTCAATGAGAACACTGCTGATAACAAAGCCTCCAGAGGTGTCAATACGCATAAAACTGGGGAAAGAGTTGCAGGAGCCGATGGATGTGAGCACTGGACGTGTCTCCCAAGTTCTCGGGGGGGGAACCTTTGCGGGAGCCGAGATGTGGGACTTGAGCGGCAACAAATGAGCAAGTACGGCGGAACCTCGTGCACGAGTAGAGGTTTGGTCAGGAGACTCGCCACATAATATGTGGCAATTATGACAGGGACTGGGGAAGAACGATGGTGCGGAAGCAGGAAGGAGGCAGGAGCTTCAAGAGTGGGATGAATACAGATGAATCTGGATATTGCGGCTTCATTTTCGGATATTTCCAGTAGTATGGTTTAACCTGGTCTGTATAAGTAATCAGATATGGCCGGAATAAATTTTCCTGTGCCTGCGGAACAGATGTGACAGAAAATAAGGTTTTACGGGAGTTGATCAGCCGTTGAGCTCAACGTCTTGTTCGACAGTTAAAGCTGCATGACCGTCTGCAAGGAACTGTCTCAAATGCCGATGGCTCCATCAATGCGAGTGTATCTCTGCAGCGTGAGAAGACTATGATAAGATGGAGTAAGCACGTAGGAAAAGCATACGGAAGAGACCCTTAGTGAGACAAGTGACTTGACCATGTAAGTTCGGACCGGCTCGTCATCCGGTCCCTGACTTTATAATTAGGTATAACGGCAGTGGACATGGGGTTGAAGCTGCCGAAACATGATAAGAATGCGGAGCCGACAGGAGGTACTCCGTCCAGACTGCCGATCCCTGTCATTCACTGCACGGGTGGCACCACTACTTGTCGCTGTTAATGCTGGGTTATCATCACTTGCAGTGAGACAGACACGAATGACTTGGTAAGCTTCGAGTCCTGGAAATGTTGCAGCGTATTACGGATTGCCGATATGGTAGCTACCTGCGGAAACCCGAGGCTCTTGCGGAAGGTTTAGCGACCCGCTGAGGAGTAACACAGCTGCAACAGTGCTCGATTTGCACTCACTTCCACATTCAATGTGTTTCATCATGAAGATCAAATCGACGGTAATCTGTGGTACTGGATTATAGTGTACCTCCTCGCTGGGTCATGGGAAATGCTATTGGCTGTAGTAACGCTGGTGAAAACAGTAGCAAGCAAGGGTCTTGAACAACGGGCGCCCTCCTCCGTCAGAAGCGCTATCTACGTGTAAGTGTATTCCATCGAGGTTAACAAATCTTTATCTCCAGAGCTGATTAATGCTCTTCTACGTGCCCATTCGTCGCTTTGTATCAGTGACTCACTTGCAGGGTGAACCAACGCGATGTGTAATCGTTCGGTTGGGGCGACCCCCTCCGTCGCTTTGTAATGGGAAACGGGAAAGCCTCTCCGCTCGCACTTATACGCCTGCAAACCGCCTGTTTGATGAGATCATCGGAGCATCGCAGTACAGGAAACAAATTCTTAAATATGGCCCCACATTTCCAAATAAAGCTCCACAGCTCAGGACTTCCGAGAGCATCGCCAAACAGTACGACCGACGCCGAGCAATTTTGGGGCCAATACCTTTCAAAATGGTGCCTCCATACCTCAGAATTTCTATAATCGTTGCCATAGGTGGATTCCTGTTTGGGTAAGCTGGTTTGGTTAAGCGCAACATCATCCCATCATCGAAACTAATGGTTTGCAGGCTCGAGACAGGATCAATTGGACCTGTCACCGTCATGGACTCCTTCACTTCTACAGTCGGCCATTTCAACGCCACCATCCACGGCGTTATCATCTCTTCAATTTTAATCACCGCTGCTGTTTCATCTTTGATTTTGGGAAATGTCGCAGAGATCTATGGCCGACCAACGACGATGATGTTCGGTGGAGCCGTCTTCGGCATCGGAACAGCCCTTGAAGCCTCTGCCCAAAATCTCGCTATGTTCATCTGCGGCCGCATCGTCGCCGGAATCGGTGAAGGATTTACCCTCAGCCTACCCATCGTGTACATATGCGAGATCTCTCCCGCAAAGAGACGCGGTCCCCTTGCCTCCGTTCCACAGTTTGCAACCGTGCTGGGCATCGCATCCGGCTACTTCATCTGCTACGGCACGTCTCGCATCAACAACTCCACCGCTGCATGGCGAGTGCCACTCGCATTCCAATCACTCCTGGGCTTCACCTTCGCCGTATGCTGCACACTGGTCCCACAGTCCCCTCGCTGGCTCCTCACCAAAGGCCGCCCCACCGAAGCCGCCCGCGCCCTCGCCCGCCTGGGCATCCAGCCCGACCAGCACAACGAACCCCCCAACACCAACATTGCCGACGTCGAGGTCATGCCGCTCACCCTCCCCTCCAGCATCCGCTTCACCTTCACCGACCTCGGCCAAGCCTTCGCCAGAACCGTCCGCAAGCGCACCGCCCTCGGCTGCTTCCTCATGGCCATGCAGCAGTTCTCCGGCATCGACGGCATTCTGTATGTCGACCCCGGAGATGCACAGTTTTTATATCCAGTTCAGCTAACTTCAGCCAGGTACTACGCGCCCCTCCTCTTCCGCCAAGCCGGCCTCTCCTCCGACCAAGCCTCCTTCCTCGCCTCGGGCGTCTCCGCGCTCGCCATCCTCGGCGCCACCATCCCCGCCACGCTCTTCTCCGACGTCTGGGGGCGGCGCGCGTCGACCGTCTGCGGCGGGCTGGCTCTGGCGGGCTACATGGTGCTGATCGGCTCCCTGTACGCGTCGGGCAGCGTGCATGCTGATCGCGGGGCCGCGCGGTGGGTGGTGATCGTGGCGATCTACCTGTTTGCGATCACGTTCAGCTCGACCTGGGCGATTGCGCTGAGGGTGTATGCGCCGGAGATACAGCCGCCGAGGACGAGGGCGATTGCGAGTAGTTTGGCGCAGAGCTCGAATTGTGTAAGTGTTGCCGATGGGTCTGGTGGGTGCAATGTGGAAGCTGACGATGATTAGTTTGCGAACTTTGTGGTTGCGCTGACCACGCCGGTGTTTTTGAACTCGTCCTCTTTTGGGGTCTATTTCCTCTTCGGAGGGTGCACGCTGTTCACGGCGGCGGTGTGTTATATCGTGATGCCGGAGACGAGGGGTGTGAGGGCTTGCACCCGGTGCACTCGCGGAAATGCATTGGCATACTTCTACAAGAAGACTAAGCTAAGGAGAAAGGAAATAATAAGCGTAGGAAGGTATTATATACCGAAGTAGTTGATCCGTGCGCCCTTTGAGTCATTAGGTGTTGACTCATAATTGTTAACTCATCGCCGCAGGGATCTTCCAAGGCACTTAACGGTCTAGACCGTCACAAGGGGAAGGACGCTGGAGACAATCGATAGCTCCTTCCAGCATCATGCGTGGCTTGGGAGTAGGAAGAAGGAGGCTCAGTATGTTGAAGCTGAAGGTGGCTTCAATGTGGTCCAAGATGGCTTCGTGCTGAGGGAGGTGTAAAAGACGAGAATGGCTAACAGTAAATCAAAGCGTCTTCTTCTTTTTGTTTCCTTGAAAGCAAAAAATGTCACTACGTAAAAGAAGCTAGCCTTGAAGATGTTCTGGACAAAACCACAAAATCTTTCGAGATAGATCACATTTACGTCCCGGATGAATGCTTCTACCTACATTGAATCAGGCCGAGCGGCTACCATTTTCTCGGCATTCTTCGCACTCGGAAAGTGCGCCGGAGCAGGCCTTCCTTTCCTGACAACCTTCTGGCAGCCGCCTCTGCCAAGTGGGCGGCCCTTTTAAACTCTTTCCTCAAGCCTGCACACCTGCCTTCGATCTCCATCCTTTCTCTTCTCAACACCACTTGCCGCCTCACAACCCTATCCTGCCTTTCAGATAGCAGGACCAGGGCCAAGGCGGGGTCGCAAGGCTCTGTCGCCTACACCTCATTGTCGCATCTTCATTTCTGCCGGCCCATTCACTGGCTACAAATCAACAATCCCTGCACTTCTTCACCAGTTCACCTCCAACGACAGACGCCGGCGTCGTTTCCAGATAGCGGGACTGTGCATCTCACTTCTGGCCCCCCGGTTTCATCAAAACAACGTCAAGATCACTGTTTCCTCACGAACCTCCCAATCTCACAACCGACTTCACCTCTGCTGCGCGACTTAGCCAGGGATGTCTGAGTGTCATACCGGTGGGAGCTTGAGCGGAGGGCAACACAATGGCTCATCCCAAAGCGCTGAACAGTGAGTAACAAAATAGATCCGGAAACAAAGGATAAGCTGACGGGGCCAAAGAATCAATGGAGACAGAAGCAGCAACAGCAGCAGCAGCAGTTTGCAAGCCCAGAAGATCCTTACCCACGCGGCCTTGAAACTGGCTGAAAGATCTGAACAAGAAGCAAAAAACCTAGATCTGGGAAGCCAGGAAGTGGAGCAGCAGTACCACGGATTAAAGCGAGCGGCAGAAGCCGAGGTCAGGAAGGAGATAGCCAAAAAGCGATCGACAGAGATAAGGTGGAAGATTGCAGAGATGGAGAAAGATAAGAGCAAAGTACACCAGGAGACGGTCAGCGAGACCGTATCTGCCTCCTCAACAAACAAGACACCGACCACAAGCAAGCCGTCCGCAGCCCCTTAGGTCGGAAAAAGCATTTGACTCGGCGTTCACGAGCAGATCAGTTTCATAAGGCCTTCCAGTGCACCCAATAACACAACTGTGAACATCGAAGCTTCGAAGAACAAGGCGACAGGCGAGAGCCAAGATGACGACCGGAGGAAGCGCGGTGATTGGAGCGAGACGCAGGCGCAAGAGATCCTGGGAGGATACCTTGAACGACCGCTCATACAAGCGACGCTGAATTTCTTCGAGTCCTTCCTAACAGAGTGTATGTTGAAAGAGCTGGCTGACGTTCTCAAATTTCATCCGCGTGCTCTGATCGATTTGAGAGTTTTAAAGGCTAGTTGGGGTGAAAATCCCAAGGACTACTTTGAAGAATGTGCGAAGTGGACGACGACAAGGAAAATACGGCGTACGTTCAAGTGGAACAGATACTATCACCAAGGCTTCATTCGTCGGAGCCATGGAGGACCCCCGAGTTCAGCATTCATGAAGATGAGCGTAGACGACTAGAAGAAGACTTACCAGAGACCCCTTTTCGGTTACCGAGTGCAGTCGAAACACAACAAAGGTGGACAAGTTGATCCACTCAGCCTTAGTCCGTTGTACCAGGCTTTTCTGCGCACTGATCACGCAGCTCATCACCCTTGCGACTCGCATCTTATGAAGATCCTGGGTGAATCCGATACCTGCAATGGCTGTAGTCTCACTGGAAGAGCCATAAGCCAACGAGAGTGAGATGACCATCCTCACATCTCACAGAGACGTGCAGCCACAACTCTTTCACAAAGTTGATAGACTCACGAGAAAGAGTGAGCCAGGAGAATGGGAAAATGGGAAAATGGAAGCAGAGGTTGCATTGGGATGCATTCAAACAATGCGTCTTGTCTGGGTTTCCCAACGGGGGCGGAAAACTCTTCGTTCCTGGGGCGCAGGTATTTGAAGGCGGTTCTATCTGAAAAATTGGCGTTGTAGTCTTGACAGTTGCCTTTAAGGAGCTTTCTCTCTCCGTTAAGGTAGCGGACATAAATGATCTGGGGAGATCCTTCTTCGATACCATCGGAATTAGTGGCTTATGAAATTCATTCTGCCAGTCTCTCAACAAAGCGCTTCGACATCGCAAACTATAAGCATGTCTCGAAATCTCCAACTCACTATGAGTTGCCTCATCTGATTCGCAAAGTAGACCAGCTGGAAGCTTCACCTGACTACAACATCTTCTTCCAGCCTCCATGCCCTTCTCGTTCCTTCCGATATCACACTGGGCTGTCCTCGCTTAAATTTGCTGCCTTCCACACAGGGTGCATGACTTTGCGTGAACGCCTACACCTCTCGGCGGATCTGCTTTATCTCTACGGCTCGAGCGCCGCCGCATCCCACACTCAAACTTGCCTCCTCCTAAAAGCGTCGGCAGGCGTCCGCGCGCTGCATTGAAAATCATTTGACACAGCATTCCCGGGCCTCTCGGCAGTGACGGCGCATCTTCCTCACACTTGCTAAGCCGTCAACCCGGCGCGCCTTCACCATGTCGATGTCACAGCGATCGACGCAACAAACCACTGCGCAGCCCATCAGACAGCCCCGAAAAAGGAGTTAGTCAGTAACAGAGCACACTGGACACCCCTAGAAGCAGATTCTGACTCTGCCAAGTGACACTAGTTCCTCCAACGACGACGGCTCAGACGCGCAGATGAAAAGAATCAGGCAAATTGAGAACAAAGCAGAGCAAGCAGAGAAACAAGAGACCGAGGCCATGGAGGAGTTCGAGAAGACTCAAAGGCAGCTAGAAGCTCTCAAGAGACTGGGAGCGGCAAAGGAAGGGAAGGCAACAGTGGAGAAGAAGATCCTCGCGACGAAGGTCGAGATTGCTAGGTTGGAGAATCTCTACTTGGACGAGAGTGACGGCACTGCCAGCTCAAAAGATAACCTTCTATTCCAGCCTCTCCTGCCTCTAATCATGCCTCTATTCTCGCGTATTACACAATGGTTGCAATCGACGCAACGAAAGCGTCCGGCGACCAAAAAGATCTCGACCGACCCTCAGGACAACCGCGCATGAGAGTTAAGAAGAGGTCCTACAGACCCTCTCCTTTCTCTTCTGACGATGAGATACCCTCTGCTGAAGACAAGGTGGAACATGTAAGCGCTCGTTTCTCAACCTGGGTCCGGGCAAGATCTAACACAGAGCCTGTGAAGGTTCAGAAAATTCTGAAGGTCGAAAACCCCGTACCTAAGAACTGCCAGAACTCTCTCTTCAAGGTTTCCAGCTATCAAAGCCCGAATGAGCCCCACTCACTCTTTGATCCGTTCTGAGCACAACGGAAGAACAAGTTGTACAACCAGAGGAGGCCGGCATGGATTACAGTCGATGCTCATGGGCATTGGAGAACAAGCGTGGCTTGTGGACCAAGTCGTCCGCTAGCGCCCCATTGGAATCTATATGAGGCAGCCTCTGATCCAAAAACATATGGAGTGCCTTGAATTATTCGTCAATGAGGTTAGTGTCTGGGTTTTTGCACAAGTCCTTGATGCCGAACCTTACGCCCCGTCGAAAATCGAGATCCTCAATAGAGAAGAGGTGGCGCTAGAAGGGACTACTTGGCGAAAGGGAGGATATGGTACAGAAATCCCTGCCACTGATGAAAGTTACCTTTGAGGCTGGTAAGGCAGGTGAATACACTTTTGGCGAAGTTCCATCAATCGGGCAGACACTCTATCATGCCATTAGTCCTACGCGCTTGAGACCATGTGCCAAAGCCATTCTCACAAATACTCCCACTTCCCGCAGAGGAAATCCAAGCACACCCACCCCATCACCCACCCCCACCACCACCACCCGTCAACACCATATCCTACATCACCAACGTCTCAGCGCCTCAGGCCACCCTCTCCACTCGCGCCCTCCCCAACCCCCCGTCGCCAGCCAGCCACGCTCCGCACCCCCGCCGATCAAACACGCCCGCCAAGCCCTCCCTGCCAAAACTACCCACGCGACAGCCAAGCGATCCTACCTGCTCCCCACCCGCCAGCAACGCCACTCGCCGGGCCAAAAAAGAAAGGAAGAAAAAAGTCCCGACAACGCCCGTACGCCGCACTCGTACGTCCGCGCCGCTAGCCTACTGACGCACACACCAACAAACACACACCATGCGAGTAAAGGAACCCGGCGCCACGAGGGCGGCCGCGCGCATCTGAGACAACGCGGCCAGGGCAACACACGCGGGCCGGACGCGGGCCAGCCTCGTCTTCGGCGAACACGTCCGAAAGAGGAGGTACATGCGCGTCGGGGTATGAAGCGGGTTGGTGCCAAGGGCGCGGTCGCGGGCAGGCTTTTTGAGGCGGGGATGCCTTTTTCGGGCGGATTCAAAATTTGAGTGGTTGGTCGGCCACGGTGCAAAGGGCGCTGGAGCAGGGCGGGCGGCAGAGATGACTTGCATTTGCGGAGGTCGGCGGCGGCGGTGAGGACGGCGAACGGTCGGCGCGCGGAGCCGGCTGGGTGTTGTGGCCAGGTTGGAGCGAATGGCGGGTCCGGGTTACATTGCAAAGGACGCCGGCTGACGTCAAGGCGGACGGATGGGCGGATCTTGCAGGCAGTGTAGCAAAGTGCTATACAAGGAGCCCTGAGAATGCGCTGTTGGACAGCGGAATGAGATACACCGGGACACGAAACGGGCATTCAGGCAAGGCAGTAAAGCTGCATATTTTGCGTACGTGTTCTTCGAAGCTCGGAAGACGGAGGAGTTATGCGCCGGTCTAATTACTTTCTTCTCCGCAAGGCGTGAGTAGTGTCTCGATCCGCCGCCCCGCAACAGAGTTGGAGAGCCTCATGAACATCAACAAGCTACCTCGGACGAAGGGCTGGGATACAGGAGGGTGCCTGGGTATGAGGTCTGAATGGCCGTCCTCGGGAACGAACCGAACGCGCAGTTCCGTCATCATCACCAAGAGTAAGCGTTGCGAAACGATAGGATGGAGGATCAATTAGGTTCGTAGGCTGTGTCAGAGCAGACGGTGAACTACTCGTCTGTGCGGAGACTGGTCAGGGGGTTTGGCTCCGCTCACCTGCGGCACTATTGTTAGTCCCACAAAGGGGGTGCGGCAAGTGAAGGTGGTGAAGGTGATACCAGTGATGTGATGCGACTGACGTGCATGGGATTTCCGTGAATGTGACACTCGGAAAAAACTCAAGCAAGTTGCGATGATGAGGCGCCACAACGCAATGCACGTGGTGGCTATGAAAAGCATACTCGCCAATCAAAAAATCCTCGACATATTTGTCCGGTGGCCGAGCAGAAAGGCTATGTGGACGAGGTGAAGAGCGGTGCCTATGAGGTGGCAAGAGCATAAAGATGTATTTCCTGCTTCTATTCTGCCCCTTATGCATACCTGCAGGGCCTACGGATGCTGCCCAACGCTGCCGACGCGCGGGTTTGCTGATCTCTTCTAGACTGCAGCCAAAATGATCCACCAGATAGCAGCCGACAGCCGAAGCAGCGAACAACGCGATAAGAGGACGAGAGAACTAGTGAAAGTGAGCGACAGAGCCGTTAAGCACCCGCTTACTTTTCTGAAACCCCCGGAAAGAGGGTGGAGGACACTTGCAAAATAGATGACCGCAGGATTTGGGTTTGTTGCTGCCGACGGACCGCGGTGGCTTTAGTGACAGATGAGGTCTGGTGGTTTCCAATTGAGGGAAGTCTTTTAAGACATCCCCTGCATATACCGGCTCTGCGACCCTGCGCTGTGGCGCACTAGATGGTCGGAGCGGGGGGAAGAGCAGCCGGCCCGAATGGGGAATAGATTCGCGAGGTGAAGAATGGTAGATCTCTTCGCCTGCTCTATGTGGCTGGTGACGCACTGCCGGTAACCAACATGAGTGATTTGGAGGGAGGTCCCTTGGCTATAATATATATTGCGAGTGATCTAGAGCATGTGGGTACGAAACGGGCGTCAGTTCGAAAAATGGCGCAGTTCGTCTCTCTCATTGATGGGATTGCGACAGCTTCATCAACTCAGCTCTGCCGAAGGCGGCTAAATGCGCCTCGTCCGAGCAACCTCGCATGGGTCCGTCTGTACTCACGTAACGGAATCAACGGCGAAACTGGATTGATTGAGCGGTTTTGCGATGGATACGAGGTGGAAAGGGTGCCTCTGATGATTGTTTTCTTTGCCACTGGGTGGTTGTTCTTCTTCAGACTGTGGTTGGTCGCAGTGCCAAGCACAACGCGGCGCCTCCGAAGAGCGCAGGCAAGAGTCGATGCAGCGCTGTTCAGCGGCTGTCATCGGCGAATCCGGTCCAATCAAGGTACCACTGCAATTGTGAAGTTGCTGTTGCGGCTGTGACGCGTCGCGCGACGTGAATGGAGAGCGTCGGCTACTCCTGTCGCCTGACGTCGAAAAGGAGCACAGACGCTGGCTCACGATTGGAAGAGGTGGATTGCGCTTCGGCCGGGCCCTATACACACAATCAGCTAGAGTCGCGAAGAAAATTGGGGACCTGGTCGTTGCTTCAGGGGCACACAGTCAGCCTCCAGGCGTCAGACAGTGGCGGAAAGGCGGTCATGGTCGCGGAAAAACATTTTCCTCAAGCGGAAGGATTGCCCCGGAGATTTTCAATCGCTGCGAGACGATCACGGCGCGGTGGTTTGAAACGCTGACGTGCGGCGTTTGCGAGGAGCGCAGTGAGCAAGAGCCGGCCTCGTCACCTCAGCTCGCGACACCGGCGCGCGGACTGGTGACTGGTGTGGGCTGCGGAGTGTCAGAGGCCTCTCCATGCTGATGCTGCACTGTGATTTATGCGCATAACAGCAGAACGAACCGGGCGAACAAGGTTTCCGTCTTTGCTCGAAGGAGCAGCGAGCAGTCTGGTTTGCGAGGATCGTGCAAGTGTAGTCGCGGGTGCAGCGATCGGCTGGTATAATTTCAAGCGTATAGGGCAGCTGTCAGCGTTTAGGGCTGCGCTACGGACGCCCGGAGGCGCTTTGGGAGGATGGTTTTTCTGTGGGGAATGCGGATCGCCAGCGATGTTGGCGTTTTCGGACGCCGCTGCCTGAGCGTTTGAGGCTGTCAAACACCTAGCGGCCCCGAAAAAACACACCATTGGCCTGCCGACTCGATAGGCACCAACGGCTGGATATCAGGACTATCGAATCCACCGCAAAAAGGTTCGGATGGCAACATGCAATCCTCGTCTGATGCGCAGCATCGTCTGCCCGCCAGGGCGCACGAGCGTCGGGGAAGATGACGGGCCTGTGGGCCCGCTGGACCAGCTTCGGGGCCTATGCCAGGTAGGCAAGTCGATTTGCAGAACAGCCGGAGCTGCAGTGTTGCGGTGCGGGAGGGAGACGGCTGCGGCGCTGGAGCAGGGCGAGGACGGCAGCGGGCGCGGCGGGCGCAGCGCGGGTGGCGCGAGGAGCTTGAGGTGCGGTGCGCAGCAAGAGTCAGTGGGCGGCGGGCGGCGTGGTGGTGCAAATCTCCGGGGTTGAGTTTAAAACGAGCGCAGCGCGAGCGGCCATTGCGGTCATGACAGCGCGGCACGGGCCTCCAGCGCCTGAACCGCACGCTGCTGATCCGGGTCACCTCACACCGTACGCGAGCCTATTCAGTCGCATCGAAAACGCAGGCCAGCAGCAGCAGCAACAGTGACGGCAGCACCTGAGACGGCACGACGGTGGCACGGCAGACCAGAAATAACCGCCAGCATGGCACCGCTGGCGTCTTGAAACACAGCACGCGTCCGACAACGCAGACGCGACAAGATGCTCGACTGCAAACCGGACAGCACGCGTTCCGTCCCGCCTACCGCGCTCGCGGGTTCCCTGACTCTGCCTGTCCTGGCAGCCATACAGCAGCACCGGACCCCCAGGCACGCGTCCGCCCAGCCGGCTGTCTGGTGAGTGCTGCAGCAGATGTCGTGAGCCCGCCCGGACCCGCCGCCGGCGTGGTGCAGCTCGTCACTGCCGCCATGTGATGGCGATGTCGCTCGCGCAAGACCCAGCGCGGCGGACGGGCGACAGGGCGTGCGGGCCCCATTTGAGTTCGTCGTCAGAATGCAGCAGGCGCCCGGTCGTCTTTGTACCCAGCACAGCAATGCTCGCCGGCCTTGGGGCGACTATCGACGCCGATCCACGTGGGCCAAGGGCGTGGTCGCGGACTGCACTATGCCGACCGCAATCTGTCAGCGGCCTTTTGGGGCGTCAGGCCGCTTGCGGTGATGGCCGTGGGGATCAAGGGTCTGGCGCGCTGCGTCTCCCAACCGTCTTAACGCGAAACGGCCGCCCCTCCGAGCCGTGACGCCCGTGCCCGGATCCTTGGATCCTTGCACCCATGGGCCGGCATGCCAGAGGCGCAGCCCAGCGGCGCAGGAACCCGGGGTCGCTTACGCTCTCTTCGCAGTCCATCCCGGCCGCCTGGTGGCCATTGGCAAGATCTCGATGCGCCCCATCCATGCCCGAAGGATTCCGTATGGCTCGTCTCTTGGCCTCTCCAGAATACCGGAGCCCCCATGAGGATCCTGTGCTTAAAGTTCGGTATGCAATTCCGTGAAACTGCTGATAATACCCGCCGCCGCCCTCTCTTAGCCGTCTCTAGTTCTCTCTGGCCTCTCTCCGCTCAACTCCAGTCCAGTCTGCCCAAAGACATACCCACCCAAAGCCCGCCATGGCTGCCTCTGATACTGGCACGCGCTTCGCCGCGACCGTCGTCTCCATGACGGTCCTGGCCTTCGTCATCCTCTCTTCCCGCCTCGTCATTCGAACCTGTGTTGTGAGCAGCTTTGGTCCTGATGACTGGTTCATCATCGCCGCAATGGTACCTACACTCCAAACTCCATGCCAGAGTTCCCAAGCTGACCTGCCCGCCAGCTGTTCACCATTGCCATGTCATCCATGATGCTGCTCCGTTAGTCCATCAGCTGTTCCCTCTATCTTTCCCCCTTACTAATCCCTTCGTGCAGAGGTGCACCATGGACTCGGCAAGCACGTCTGGGAAGTGTCTCCTGCTGAACAAATGGATCTGTCCAAGGTGCGTTGAGTCGGTCCTATTTACCTCAAGCTTCCGCTAAGCTTATCCTTAGTATCTATACGTGAGCGTCATCTTCTACAATGGCGCCGTCGGCCTGGTCAAGATCTCGATTTTATTGCAATATCTGCGCATCTTCGCAACCCAGAAGATGCAAAGAGCTTGCTACGTTGTCCTAGTCCTCAACAGCATGTTCACCATCGAGACGGTCATCATCAGTGTCTTCGACTGCACGCCTATCCCTTTCTTCTGGGACAAGACCATCCCGGGCGGTCATTGTGTTGACTTCGGTGCCATGTGGTTCTCTCACGCATCCGTCAACATCATCTTCGATCTGGTTCTTGTCATTCTGCCGATGCCCGTCATCAACAGCCTCAACCTACCCAGGAAGCAGAAGATTGCCCTGATGGGAATTTTTGCGCTGGGCACCTTGTACGTCGTTCTATGCCTGACTTAACAGACTTCGGCTGACAATAAGCTTAGTGCCTCGGTCACGTCAATGCTGCGTCTGCAGTCCATCTACAACGTCTCTTATTCCACGGACATCACTTATGACAATGTCGGCGCCGCTCTCTGGTCCGCCGTCGAGATCAACACGGCCATCATCTGCGCATCGCTACCGACTTTCAAGGCCGTGGTCAACCGGATCTTCCCGCGTCTTCTCGCAACGACACAAAACAGCACGCGCCACCGCAGCCGCACATGGCACTCTCGCGTCGGAGCAAGCAAGAATCACCAGGCGCTCGTGAGTCTGAATGATCCAGAGCGAGGGGAAGGAGGAACCGTGCACTTGGAGTTGGCGCGGCGAGACGGTACCCTGGGAGCAGTGAGGACGAACTGCGAAAAGGGAGTGGTCGTTACAGAGGACTCGGATGTCTCAAACAGGGAGAGCGAGGATGGCATCAAGGTCGTTACCGTTGTTACTCAGCAACGAGAGCGACAAGGCAACAATGCGCCCATGTCGCCGCCGGTGGACGAGTCAAGAACGCAGAGTCTGACACAAAGCGAAAGAGGCTTCTTCGTCAGCTACGACCACCCGCGCCGGACATGATCACGATGCTTGCGTTTCATGCATGTACTTTTCTAACGACTCTTAGACGGCTTCACTTATTATACCCCTGTAGATAATTACCACCTTCGTTTTGGCTCGAAAGGGATATCGATGCCAGTGGACATAATTATCCCAAAAGTATTCTACGGTTCTACAACTTGACATTCCACCAATGCACATGCGGGACGACGTGCAATGCACCGTGAGCACCGTGGTCTGATTTGGCTTCCACACAACGGTAAAGCCAGCGGCAAGCTTAAACAACATGCTTACTGCGCATATACTTCCCGCGCAACGCTCGCTGCCACACACTGGTGCGGTGCTGCAATGCAGCCACTCCCGTCGCCGGTAAGCCACGGCGATCGAGGGAGTCGTACAAGCACGTGTTTACTTTTTGTGCTCTGTTGCGTTGAGGTTGCTCGCGACCCACCGGTTGACCTCGGTGTTGAGAAGTTGAGGACACACAGCAGCGGGCCGCCGCGCCGGAGGCCGCGGATGGGAGGACTTGCCCGGTTAGGGTTGAAGTGTCGCGGATAAAGTCCTAATCGCCTCGGCTGCCGTGGTTGCGACACCCGCTCTCCGCCACTAAAGCAAATTGCCGAGCGGCGGCTTCAATTGACTTCTGTCACGAGAAGGAGGAGGCGCCCGCTTCCACAAATTTCCGGTGCATTCGGTTTCGTATTGTCTTTTGCTCTGCTATCTCCCTCTTCTTCTACGCTGGAAGCCGGGTTGGCTGGAGAAAAAGGAGGTGGGATCTTGCACGCTGGCTGCAGGGCTAGATCGAGTGTTCTTTCCACCTTGCTTTTCCCAAAACGGTTTGTGATCCGAAGCAGGGATGCTGACGTTATTCCGCTGCCAGCGAACGCCAGCAAGCCGGCCGAGGCAAGTCGGAGAGACCAGGAAAAAGCACTGGCACTGCGGTTTCGAGTTTTTAAAACCGCTTCAGCCATCGCGTCGCTTGCCAGCACAGAGCCTGGTGCCGTCAAACAGGCACGGTCTGAGGAGACCACCGCCAACCTGTGCCCGCCATACCTACTTCATCGCCATGCATGCCACTATCCCCTCTGATCGCCCTTCAGCAATCCGGTAGCTTCTTCAATAGAGTTTCCCCCGCCGTATGCTACGACAAAAGTTTCGGACCAAGCCTGTTCCAACGCCCGACTACGCTTTGCCCAAAGCCGTTGTCCGCGCATGCTGCTGCTATACACGCTTTCCGAATCAGTCAACCTTGAACATATACTTCCGTTACATATGTACATCTCAGACCAAGCCTGTTCCAAGGCCAATCAAGTTCTACTTCCCAGGCGAACGTGTTCCAGAAGGCCATGGCTGGCCGTGCATCCGTGGCTGCCACCCGATTTGCCAAGCCAGTGATGTACGTCAAAATGGAGCCCTTCAATCCAATCCATCTCATCTCTGCGGGTCCTGTACGACCCGCCACTCCCGCTCACACGTAGATCCTATCTCAAATCTCAAATCTTATTCTGTGAAACCTGTAGAATCCTTCTTTCAGCTGATGCAAACCTTGGAGATGACACCAAGCGTTAGTTCCAGTGAGCCCAATCCGGAAAAAAAAAAAAGTAAGGGAGTCGAGCTAACGAGCATTAATGCCGTGCTGTCATCCAAAGATCAGAGGGAAATTTAAGAGAACATTCTCGGAGGATTCAAGATGCCGGTTTCACCACCAATAAGCGTCATCCTCCCAGGTCCCACCTGCATACATCAGTAGTGCGCCGTCGCTGCCCCTCAGCTTTGAACGTGTCTGGCATCGGGCTTTTCATTTGCACAGCCACTGCCTACACGTGGCAGACTTGTGCCAGAGGCCCAAGGTACCCGCCCACCTCTTACACTGACTCTTCGGTCCTCTTGCAGCCCATCCACTCTCCACCCCCCTTTTCCATCTCTCTGCGGCCGTGCTATCTCCTTTTCGCACACTCGCGCGTCCCATATTCTACATGCATTCCGTCCGCTCTTCTACTTCGAGGTAGCCCCACGCCGCGACTTGTGCTTTCACCATGCCCACCTCTTCGGCGGTGAGGGGGTGAGGTCGAGCAGCGTCGTCGAATCTTGGGACCGGCGTCCCTTAGTCGCGTCGCGTCGTGCCGTCGACCGGCGCTCGTTCGTCGTGCGCACCACCATCAACACCAGCGCTTCCTCCCGGGAATTCAGAGATGGCGCACTCAGGCGGTGCTGAGAAGACGAATCGCTCTTCTTCACGGGAATCCGGGGAAAGGAAATCCTTATCGAAAGGATCCGCGCTATTTCTTGTGCACTAAAGTACTCTGGGGCAGGCGGCAGGATCACCAGACAACGTTCGAGGGATCTCAATGTAGTTCGGTCCCAAGCAGAAGTTCCTCCCTCTCTTCCTCGAGTTCTAGACCTTCTCTCCCTCTCTTCGCGTCTACTCTTTCTCTCCGTCTATCTACTCTCGCGGTTGCCTCCGTCCATTGATTCTTCGATAATATTAGCTTTTGCCGGGCCAAAAGAGACCGAATAGAGAAAAGAGATGGGGCGGAGCCGGTATCGCTAAAAAAAGGCTGAGCGGCACGGCTACACTAGTCATCCCGCCTTCCTCTCAGCAGCGTCCATTATACCGCACCCCATTCTCTTAAGTCCCCTCAAACAAGAAGAAACCAAAGCCCTGCTAAGCGCGTAGTATCTTTCCCGTACTACTCGCACTCCCAAACTCCTCTCCGAGATAACCGAGTCAAGCCCTCCGTACCCTGATCAAATCACCCTCGCCCTACGATCCACACCCAGCACGGCAGTCACCTCAACTCACCCCTCTTCCCCTCCAACATGCCACATAACCTCTCCACCCCATCAGCTCACCCTCCGCCCCTCTCCCTCCCAACACCCCTCCCTCCCCACCCGCCACCCGCAGCTCAGGCCTCCCACACGACTCGCGCACCCCGTGCATCTGCCGCACCACCCACCCCCAATCAGGAACCCTCGCACCCCTGCGCCGCTCCGCACGGCCGGCGCAACCACCTAACTCGCTCCCGTGCCTCTCGCAGCCCTACTCGCTCGGCGCACCGCAAAACCCACATGCGTCTCACAACCCGGGAGACGAAACGCCAACCCCGTCGCGACGCGGTGTGTGGTCGACGGTGTTGGAGAGTTGGGGGGGCGCTGTGGTGCGCGATCGAGTCGCTGGCGGGCCGGTCAGGCGTCCTTTGGGGGGGTGCGGGAGGAGGCGGTGGTGGGGCGGGCCTAGCGCTGATGCGATACGGGTGCGTGTGTGCGGAGGCGAGGAGGGGGGCCTGTTGGGTTGGGGCTGAGGGTGATCGGGCCGGTCGGGGTGGCCCGAGGGGGGTAGTGGCCGATGATGGGCCGGCGGGAGGGGCCGTGGTGGAGTGGGGTGGCAGAGGTGGTGGGATAAGTTTGTGATCGTGGTAGGTGAGTATGGGGATAGTGGAGAGAATGGGTGGATGTTGGGAAAGAGAACCGACGGCTGTGGGATGATCTGTCGTAGTGGAATGAGGCCTACAGGTGATCTACGCATAGTTCTAACGCCCTATGAAAGAGGCGAGGTGGACTTGAAGCGGCCTAGAATGCGTTTGAGATGTCTTGTAATGGGAGTTACTGGTTCTCATGGCCGATATCGAGTTCAAAATGCTCCTTCTTCATCCAGATCTGCCTGATCGTTCTTCTATACTCTCTAAGAAGCCTTAAAACTATTCTCGATATCTACATGTAAACCAGATCAAGATATGAAGTGCATAATATTGAATCTACCCGTTGGTCTCTCTGGGTACAAGCGAGGAAAGTTTATTTCCGTTGTGCACACTATAATGTAGGAAAATAAGCGTGCTCGCACTTATCTCGCTGGTTTTTCCGCAGCTACTACGATCTGGTGACTGACCTATACGAGGATAGCTGGGCGCAAGCCTTTCATTTCTGCCGCTTACTATTGGCAAGAGATTTCTGCAAGTCTTAGCCCGCCATAAGCTCTACGTGGCTCACCAACTCAACCTTGGGGAAGACATGAGAGTGCTTGATGTAGGCTAGCGACATTGTCTATCCCGCTCGCGAGATAGCCTCGTTCACTGGATGCGATGTGGTCGGCATCAACAACAACAGCTACCAGATCGAGCGTACCAGCAACTACGCAGAGCGTGAATGTTTGAACCATCTTGTGTCCTTTGTCCAAGGAAGCTTCATGGTGAGTCCCAAGCCTGAGACTCTGTACGCACACAAGGGACCTGCCGATTCTTCAGAATATGAACTTTCCAGATGCTTCGTTCGACACTGTCTATATAATGGAGGCGACAGCATATACCCCGGTGTTGCAGAGCGTCTGCAAGCAGACTTTCTGCGAAAGCCCGGCGGGGGGTTCGGCATATGCGAGCGGGTCATGACAGACCGCTTCGACGAGAGCAAGGCCGAGCACCGCACCATCCGACTTACCATCGATTTTAGCAACGGCATCTCCCATATGCATCCCAGGGGTGATGCTGTTGATGCTATGAAAGCTGCTTGGTTCGTTGTTGAGGCCCAGGAGGGACCTTGCCGAGCGTCCAGGCTGCCATCACCGCTACTATCCTATCTCGGGAGATTGGCAGTACAGACGTGATCTCTGGGATCTGTTTGAGGTTGTGCGCATGTCGAAGGTGAGCCGCGCCGCAACGGGAGATCTGCTTCGAGCTCTCGAATCTGTCCGCTTGACCCCGCCCGGGACTGTTCGGACGTTAAACGAGATAGCTGTGGTCTGTGAGATTGTGTAACGAATTGGGCGTTCTGAAGGTGTTGGATTGCTGGCATTTCGGAGAGGGAGGAGGATAGGGGAGGTGCCTGCCTTATCCGCTCCCTCTCACGCTGACTGCTTCTGTCCTAATTGTACACGTGATTCGCTACAGATTGAAACTGCTGCTTAAGGCATTGCTGTGGGAATTATTTGTAATATTCATTCAGACATGTCTTTAGTCTTTACTATTCTGCCGTATAAATCTCTCGTCAAATAGGGACGGTTATCTTCTAAAGATGATAGTCTAAGGAATGCAGCTGGAATACGAAATTAAAGATGGAAAGAGGAACAAAGAAGGAAAGTGTTGGAATATTGATGATGGCAGTCAAATGAGTGGATTCTTGGCTAAGAGGTGAGGGAGGTGGGAGAGGCCCCCTCCTTAACCGTCTCGCGTCAAAGTTAAATATACGTGATACCAACGTGACCAAAATGCAACAGAAAGAGACTCGTTTTTGCTACGTATACAGGAGAGAAAATGAGAACGAAAGCAAAAAGAGAAGAAGAAGAAAACAAGGCGCCGCGGGTGGGGGGCGGGGCCGCCGCTGCGTCAACGAGGTCCTGCGTGATGATCCTGTCATCAAACAGAGGCGTTCAGGAGAACTGTTTGTGGATTTAAAAATTTTTTAGCTTGCGTAATCACATGAATCCTCGCATCACAAGCCAATATCTTTCCCCTCATATTATGCAGGCTGCCAAGTCTTGAGTAGTAAGGGCGTCCGAGATAGCCTCGCGGCTTGCATTCGAGGGCTGGTAATACGAGTGTCTTACTGGAAAAACTCCCGGAAATAACAAAAAGGACATTTATTATGCACTAAGTATCCAATCATGACTGCATGAGGCATTGCGGAGATGTTGCAGGGATGCAATTGCGGAACGGCATGATTTTGGCCAAGGAGCAAATCAACCAAACCGGGCACCCTTCAGCCTTGCACCTCCTGAGATGGAGTGGACATACTGTCGCTCCACGTGCGAGTTACACAGTTAAGCTCCAGCCGAGTCGCGTTTTCGAGATAACTGGTGCTCGATAGAATAGTCACAGTCTACTTGGCGAGTCACAGAGTGAAAGCTGAACCAATCATTTGGAAGTTGGAACAGAACCTGCAAAGAGCCCGGCTATTCAGCTTCTCCAGCAGAGCCTGAGAGAACAATTTCTGGCTTTCCTGTGGAAAGCTTCCACTTAAAATGGAATGCAAGATAATGTAGAAACTTCCGGGAAGGCAAACTTTCCGCGTTTGTGCTGACAGCGCCACGGCAAATTCACCGGTGACCCCCACAATTGCTGTACTCTCGCAAGGCTGGTAGTACAAACAGCGCAGCTGTCCACTTACAGCCCATGCAGAGCTCTAGATGAAACGCCTTTAGAGCAATGCGCCACTGTATTGCCGGTGTTCCGGTCTACCCAGAATCCAGAGAGTTAGTGAGCCTGCAGCGGAACCTCCACTGCGACTCAGCTCTCCAGGGTGGTTCCAATCGTCCAACAGAGCCCAGCGCATCTTTGAAGCCACCAACCACATCTCGCAATCAGGCAAATGATCCAAAAGCAATACGAGTATTGGATTTACACGGATACTGAACGAGGTTGCCTTGAAGTCAGACCACCGTTGCATTCTTTGAATTGTGGGTGAATGCAGATTTCTTGGCAATACACCTCAGCCTCAGCCAGAGGAGGCAGGGTTTCCAGCTCTTCTAGATACAACATAGTCTGCCCTACCATTTGGCGAGCCGCCCAGGCCTTGTTGGGGGTTATAAGTATGAAAGACCTATTCACTCTGCTCGGGAGTTTTCTTATCGACATACTGCTTCATCCCCTCAGAACTCGTTCAAATTCATTGCCTATATCTAAGCTCATCACCGTTTCTTCAAGCAGACATCATGATGCTCTTTCAGAAGCTGACTGCTCTGCTGATATTTCTGAGCGTGTCCAATTCCGCCTTGATCCGTGGCCAACCACTCAACACTTTGCAGGACTCAAAGATCAAGACTCCTTCGATTGAGAAACGAATGGTAGCGGCATCGCAGAACTCGATATTAGCCAAGCGCGTTACCCGCCTTGAGCTCGTCACATCTTTTGACCTGCAGTACATGGAGAGTGCGTTCCTATCCATAACATTTCGTCCAATCCGTCAAGAAGCTTAATACGCAGAGCAGAAAACTCGGATGCCGTAAATTCTTTCTTGGCCACGGTCCATATCGAGTCCGAAAGGCCAGTTCTACTGCTCGAAGACTTCGAACACCTTATGGAAAGCTTGGAATGCGCCGATGGTAGGCTTTCTATTGCCTTTTTCAGCCCGGATCAGCTAAGCACCAGCATCCTCAACGACCTTCAGGGCGGGTTGGTCATTAGTTCCCATCACGGATGCAACGATGCAGGATCAAGAAACGTATTCAAGTGAGCATAAATCTCCCATTCAGGCCAGGCTGGAGCTGATAAATGCATTGCTCAGGATTGAAAGGCACGAGCTTTCGACTGACGAGAAAGCAATTTCTCTGTCAGTTGAGCGCCTGCCGTGGAAAGCAGCTTTCCCTACCATGTTCATCAAAATGGGGCAAATTAACGGATCTTCCGAGTATCTCCCACGGAAAGAACCTATACGTAGAGACGAAGCCGCATCGGCCACGACCAGCCTGCCTAATCCTTCGGCAAGTTTCCCTACTTCCGCGTCGGAGGCCAGGTCAGCTTCACTCTCTCTTGAATGGCATAGCTACGATAGCCTGGACGTTGTAGATGCGCCAATCACGATAGGTTGCAATAATTGCACCACCACCGGAGAGGTGGAGTTTTATTACGCCGACTTCGAAACGGGTGACTGGGGCTTGGACAATCTGGAATCCTTTCACGCAGGCACTGTTTCGATCAAGCTTAATGGATTCATGGCTCACATGGATATGAAAGCCGATCTCAAAAAAGAATGGGAGGGCGAGTTCACCTCTTCTTTATACCAGAAAGGACTAGATCACAGTCTCCACGTAAGCAAAAAGCACCTACCGCCGTTTCTTCAACTGATCATTATTATAGATCCCTGAGATCGGTTATACAAGCATTGTTTGGGAACCTCTGATTATAGGTAGTTATCAACTAAACGGAAGTGTCGAGATAAATTATGGCTTCAACCTAACAGTAAGTTTCGTCCGATTTACGTTTTGGATCTTTCACCAATTATGTACAGGTCCCCGATGGTACACGCCTGACAATAGATTTCGGTGAGCTAGAGAACTCGTCAAAAGAGAGCGATTTGTACGTGATGCTTGATCTGTATAGGGATACTCAAGGTTAACAACTGCATATAGTGGCAGCGGGTGGGAGATCAACGCTCTTCCACGTGAATGACATCACTATAAACCTCGGTCTTCGCAATCTGGTCTCCGTCCAATTCCAACGTGAAGATCACGATGGTACGACGGATGCAGACATGGCTGCCGGCGCCTACCTTGACTTTCCCAGGATCTCGACCAAAATCACCCCAAAAAAGTCTGTCGATGCCAACTGCACAGTACTGGCAGCCGATGCGGACAACAAGGACAAAATGGAGCAGACCCTTGATAATGCCTATCTCATCGAACCATCTGCAACTGTCGATGTTGGAATCTACGGCGAGGTATATCGAAGGAGATCGCTAGTCTATACCAAATACTTACATGCTGCAGTTTTTCCTTATTAAAGGCAGCGACACAATTTACAACAACTCCATGCCCCTTCCGACGGCGTGCCTGAATTTCGATCCGAAAACCAAAACATACTCGGACGCGGCCGATGTGGTCAATGCTGGGGGTAGCACGGTGAATCCGTTCTCTGCGCAGCCGCTTGCTATCGGGATGCTTTGCCTTGCAGCTGCCTTCTTACTGGTTTAGGGAACAAAGCGGTGCAAGAGAAGAAAGTTGTAGTGCTTGTGGGGATGCTCCGCGAGTTTCGATGATCTCATCTTTCCTCTCTTCCGGCGCACCGTGTGTGTTTTCTGCTGCCTTTTGCCCGCCCGCCGACCACTTCCGCTTCCCGTTTCCTGCTTAAGTGCACATGCGTTTAGTCTTTTCAAAAGTGCGTTGTCCATGAAGTGTCTCCGCATCGTATCACATATTCACCTGTGAAGTGCAGATTTCTGATAAGAGCATCACGCAAGCCTCAAACAAACCGTAGCATGCAAAACTTACTCAATGAACATTATCATCCCCCACTAATTACATCTTCTCAGCACTCACATCCCCCTTCCCTCCGTCTGAGACCCTCACTCAACCATCGCCCCCGGCGCAAAACAAAGCCAAAACGAACGAACAGCGCAGACAACATACCAAATGCTGTACAAAACAATGACATCCATCTCCATTCTCGTTTCACTATGCAACTTCATTTGCTACCCACATACACAACCTGCGTACCTGCTCTCCTCCTTCGTCATCATCCCCTTGCACTCCCTCATCTGCCACCATTCGAACTTAAAATCCAGAACGCCTGCCTCCCCATTAACCGGACTGCATCCCCCCCCAAAAATGAAAGATATGCCGACTCCCCTCCATCCATTCGAAAAGTTCTCCAGTCCATCATGATTCCCAGGCAAAACAAAGGAGTGTGGCAAGCCGC
This sequence comes from Neofusicoccum laricinum, assembly GCA_029906385.1. Classification (NCBI taxonomy): domain Eukaryota; kingdom Fungi; phylum Ascomycota; class Dothideomycetes; order Botryosphaeriales; family Botryosphaeriaceae; genus Neofusicoccum; species Neofusicoccum laricinum. The sequence continues at coordinate 2,467,566 of CP123714.1, read as the reverse complement.
TGGAAAACGAGAAGAAAGAATAAATATATGTAAACAGGGAACGAAAAGAGATTCGAGTATTAGGCGTGGCTTTCGTCATGTATGCGTATGCGACAGATCCGCCACGATACAAAAGCTATAGAGGTGGAAAGGGAGAGAGGAAGGTTTAAAACCATTTTTGTTTGAACGCGCATTGCAATGCTCTCGTCAAAAATTGAGTTGGATCAAGTCGGAAGAACTCGAACCCAAGATGCCGACTACTACCGTTCAGAAGTATTGTCCAGCCGGAGGTTCCGTGATTTTCGTTTAGATGACGCCGACACCGATGACGAACCAGGTGAAGGTCAGGACGGTGATGGCAAAGGTGCCGAACAGGAAACGGACGGTCTGTTGCTCGACAGAGACGCCGGCAGCGCTACAGCCGGGGCAAACCCAATCTAGACGGACAATTAGCCTTGACTTATCACGACGAAAATGCAAGTATTGGGTCCAACTAACCAGCTCTCGGGGTGTACTCCTGCGGGAGGTACATGCCAAAGGTGAAAGTCTTCGAGACGCCCAGGTAACCGGCGGCAGCGGTAGCAGAGATACTGCTGTCGGCATCATAGATGATGAGAGTGTACGTCTCCTGCAGCAAGCTCTTGGTGGCTGTCTTCTGATACTCGCCGGTATCCCAGAACACCGTGTTCTTGCCATCGACGGACATGTTCTGGGCGATAGTGTACGTCTCCTGGTTCATGCTGCAGCTGGCCAGCACGTTGATGGCCGACGGCGTCGCCGATAGCGACGTGTAGTTCCATGCGAACGAAAGCCAGTCGCCGATCTTGTAGTACTGCGACGTGTCCGTTGCCGCCGGCGTGATCATGGAAATGCCACCCGCGGGCAGCCGCGCGTCGTACGACGTGCTCTTCGATCCCTTCTTCGACGTCTTGGTGCCGGTGCTAGTGCCCTTGGCCGTGCCCGTGGTCTTGCCTGTCTCGGACGCAGTGTTTGTGCCGGTGCCGCTACCGGTTTGCGCGGCAGAAGAGCCGGTCTCGGACGCCGTCTCCGCAGCCGTTGTCTGGTCGCTGTTCGAAGCCGAGGCGGTGTCAGAGGCAGTGTCGGTATTAGTCGCCTCCGCGGTGTTTGACGACGCTGTTGAGTGCTGAGGTTAGTTGGAGTGTTTCTCGGGATCGGCCTGTGGGGCGGGCAGATCTTACAGTCGCTGCTAGCGTTGTCGTTGTTATCCTGACGGGCGTAGAAGAAAGTGTCGCGCTTGAACATATTCTCGATGCCCATGACGGCCTTCATGTCGTCGATGTTGGGCGGCCATGGCCATGCGGCCGAAAGGGATGACAGCGTTACGGCCGCGGCGAGGAGTTGTTGAGGACGCATCGTGGGATGCTTCGGGCGGGTCGACGCTGATGCAGAAGGTCAATGGACGCAGACGCGTCGTGCAGGCGGCGGACGGCTCGGTGGTGACGCGGAGAAGTGCTTGGGGGCGGGCTCTGCGGATCCTTGAGTGGCGTGGTTGGCGGTGGAGGTGCGCGGGAGGTTGGGACGACTAGAGGCTGCAACGCGACGGAGACACTGGCGTGCGGCGGGCTTCCAAACGAATGACTGAGAGCGATCGGTGCCGGACAACGAGCGAGGCGGGCGGTGGATAGGGGCCGCAGGTGTTGGATTTTGCGTGTCGCTCGGAGAGTGTCGAGAGAAAGAGTGCTGCGAGGCGGATGGCCCGCAGGGGTTGCAGCGCTGGAAGATCGCCGTCGGGCCCGGAAGGCGAAAATGCCTAAAATTAGCGCTGAATACGGGGTAGTCTCAGGCCGTATCGCTCACGAACAGCTCAGCACCACCCGTCGCAGCAATGCGCAATCTTCTCGTCAGCCGGCCGACCGAGCGACCGCGTGCAGTGCAGCGGGTGCTGGGCTCGATCTCGCGGGCTTCGGTGCGCCCGTCCGACGCGAGGGGTCATCCTCTCACGCGTCCCAGCGCCAAGGCCCGGTGCTCTCTGTTGTTTCCACGAGCAACGGCACGCACCCCCGTCGATTGGACAGGCCGCCCGCGGGCGTCGCGGATTTACAGCCCTCTCCACTCCCACATTGGCTCAGGAGCCAGAAGACAAGCAGCGCCGCAACACAATCTGCAAAGCCCGCCCTCCCCTTTCCCTGCCATTTCGCCGCACTCTATCGCTCCTGTGGCTTTGCGGCTCCAAAACAACACTAGGTCCTGGGCCACGGCGCTGCCAGGTGCCAGCTTGCAGCCGTCTGTGCACCACCCGCAGCCCTCGGTCGCATTCCTGCCCGGGATGAGCAACACCAACACGTCATAAAGTCAATATGTGGTGTATGCTTAGGGAATTTACCAGGCCGTCTATGTACATCCCCTCCTCCGTCTCCCCATTCAGCCATGATCTGCCTGTAAGAAAAGAACAGCGCCATGCCGTCGGCCATTACTACCAGACCAGAGCCCTGCGTAACGGCTCCCTCCGTCGCTCGTATAGCAAGCAAAGAAATAGAAAGCGAAAGACCCACCGAGAGTGCGTCCAATCGCCACTTGCGATTCGATGAACAAGTAAACAGAAAATGTGGGCTCGGCTTTGTCGTCCTAAGAACCCGGAGTATGTGTTATTCTTCCTTCCTTCCTTCGCTCTTGATTCCTGCATCGGCGGTCCGGAAAAGATCGCACCATTCCAAACAATAAAAATTCACTTTCAAGCCGCCCCATAGCGCCGATGCCAATCCCGTGCTTTCCATGATCCTCGTTGCGCCAGTCCCGTGATAGTTTAGAGGACAGAAAATGCACAAAAAATCTTTGCACACAAAAAGAAACCAAAACGCCTATGTAAACGACCACTGGCAATGGCAAGCGTTCGAAGGGTCCTCTCTTTTGTATATCGACCTCTTCGAACTCTTGCTCGAGCCGCTCTCGTAGCTGTCGTAGTCAGGATCCGACTCCGACAACTTGACAATGATCACCTCGTTGCTACTATCCAGCACTGGCACCATTCGCCCGTCGTCAAGAAGCTGCATCTTCTGGCAGTACGGCTGCACCGAGCTTGACATGCGACGCTCCTCGATCTTCACAATGCGAGGGTACCACTGTATGTCATCGCTATCCAACCCGCGGCGCGAAACCCCGGAGGACGTGGTCGTCGAGGTTGGCGCACTAGTTATAGGCGAGGGTTGAGAAGTCGGAGCTGGTGTCGCATATGTCGATGGCGCAGGCGAGCTCGTGCCGGTTGCTGTGGGTGTGCCGGCAGTCACAGCAGCGGAGATTGCTGCAGATGTATTTTGCTCCACATAGACAAAGGCTTCGATGAAAGTCGAGTTCCAGATGCAGTACCAAGGAGTATCGCCGGCGACGACTTGATGGCGAGGCTTGAATCCTTCAGGCATCGAGAAGCCATCCGGTGGGTAGGGCGGCGGATCATAATCGTCAGCAGAACCTGACGCATGGGCGTGTCGTTTCAGATTTTGACCCGCCGTGAAATCTTCAGCCCTCAGAATGACAATTTTGTCGTACAAACTCTGGAAATGCCACGCAGGTCCGTCAGTGGGGTTGTCGAGGTCGGTGACTAGGCTGAGAGATTGAGGCTTGATGTTCGGTGCTTGGCTTCCATAGTTGATAGTCGTGGTATTCTCCAACGGCTGGAGCCACATGGCGTAGGAGTTAGCCTTGCCGGAAGTCCCGAGGTTAATCTCGAGGGGAGCGCCTTCAACATTGCAGGACCATGCATCGTTCTGCTCTGAAGACGTAAGGCACTCGTTGCTCGAAACGTCAGGGCTGCGAATGGGAAGGGCGTATTTGCCAAGCGGCAGCTGAGGAAGTCCAGTGGGGATTGGTATGTTCGAAGCATCAAAAAGTGACTCAGTACTAATTACGGTGACCATGGCAGGCCTGTTGTTAGTCAGTATCGCTTGAGGTGTGGGAGCTGCATGTTGCATGATCAACTCACCCCTTGTCTTTCCCTTTACCCTTCATGTGCTCCTTGGCCATAAAAGTGCCGATGACAACTCCTAGTACCACAGCCAAGATCACAATGATGATAATGGCGGTGATCAATACCCACAACGGTACTTTTCCCCACAAAATCCGTGTCTTCCTCTTTTCTTTCCACGTCTTTTCACTCCATGTCTTGTCGTTCTCGTCTCCAGGGTTAGCTTCGTTTGTCGCATCGGATCCAGATCGTGCTTGCGGCTGCAATGGCTCCTGGGACTGTGGTGTTGTTTGTCCGTTGGCCAAGGGTTGCATCATCATGCTAGAATTACTGGAAGATAACGCTTCCTGGGACGCGGCTCCAGCTGGTGCACCTACCGGGGATACTGTGGGGGTTGCGTACTGTGATGTTGCTGCTCCTGTCGCTGCGGTGGCGACAAGGCCATACTCTTCCGGAACTGCCATCAGTGACGCCTTAGTTGGGCCCTCCTCCGGAAACCTCGAGTAGGGCGGTAATTGTTCGGTATGGCCATCTGGCCCTATGATGTCCTGCTCTTCGCCATCGGGCCCTATTTGCCTGTGGTAGCCCCGACCAAGACCTGGGAAGCCGACTGGTATCTGGTTTTGTGCGGGTGCAGGTTGAATTTCGTCAGGATCCTCGAAGACATTTTGTGGGTACATGGCGTAGGGATGTGCTGGGCCATGGTTGGATAACGAGCGTTGCGGTGTTTGTACGGTGGACGTAGTTGTGACACTCGATGACCTCGCTAGGCCTGTGCCCTGAGGGTACATGCCGTAGGGGTGGCTAGGGCCCGAGTTGCCGGCGAACCCGCTCTGCGACGCGTGTTCTGTCGCAAACGACGAGGTAGAAGCGATTGAGGCGCGATGCGTGAGCGGTGGCAGCCGAGGGGCGGGAGAGTAGGTGTTGCTTCGCTCGGGAGTCGAGGAGTTGGGTCCGTCTTGTGCCATCGTGAGCGAGCCTCTTGGCGCGTGGCTGCCTTTCACGATGCTGTCCCGCGGCTGAGGAACAGCAGGGGCATTCTTCGTGTCCAGGGGAAAGTTCTCGGAGACTGAGTGGCGGACTGACGATCGTATCGACGCCCTGTGGTCAAGAGCGGTCGCCGAGTTTCCAGCGCCAGCACCTCCATTTTCCTGGCCTGGACGGAAGCCGTCCGCTACACCAAAGCCATACTCGGATTCCTGGTCGCGCTCGAGCGAGTACTCGTCGTCGAAAACATTGGGTTTCCTGGAGTTCCTGGGATTGGAGGGCGTCGCGTGGTCGTCGCTGGGCGGCTGGCGTCCGTCCATTGCGCCCGGCAAGCGAGTGCCTCCTTATCGGGGGCGTGTCGGCGCCGTGGTGAGTCGAATTCGAGGGTTGGTGGTGCGAGAGGTCAGTGGCGGATGGCAGCGACGGGCTGGGGGTTGGCGTGCAGGGAAGGCGCGGCAACGTGATGGGGGCGAGGGCGGTGTTGGTGTTGATGAATGTGGTCGCGCAGTGAGTGGAGAGATCCGGGTGGCCAGGACGGCAGGCTCGGGGTGCGCCTGGTCCACTGGGCAGCGCATGATTTCAGACTAGAGCCGTTTCAGGCATGACATAAAAATCCGTCAGGACACAACCCTGCCGACGCTACCGAAAAGGGCTGCTTGACGCCGCGAGGGCGCTCCGCGGTGCTGCCAGCGCCGCTCTCCATCATCCGCGCCTGCACAGCCTGCGATGCTTCCTGTCGCGCGGCGCCCGTGAGGCGTCTGCCATACCCGCCGCGCTCTCGCCATCGCCAAGGCCGCGGGCGGGCGGGCGGGCGGGCGTGCGTGTGGCCGCCGTCTTTCCATTATGGCCGGCGCCGGTCCTTGCCACGGTCGCACTGGCACCGAGCGGGCTGACACCTCGCGTGTGTGGCATGGGATGCTGCCTGCAGGCGCGAATGCCGTGCTGCCGGGAGAGGGCGAGCCACACCCCCCGCCCTCCTCGCAGCCAGCAGCAATATTGGCGGCGCGCCCGCTTTGGCCCTGTTTTCGCTGCCAGAGCCCGCAGAATAACCTTGAATTTAGCCTCCCCAGCACTCGGCCGTCACCCCTCGCCGCCTCTTTCCAATCGGGCAGGCCGCTGGAGTTCCTGCCGTGCCGCCTGCCACCCGCTGCCAAGCTGTTGTGCCCACCCACATCACCCAGCGCGAACGATAGGGTGCTGACGATAAGCTGGCCCCATTCCGCAACTGCCGGACGCTCGCCTCAACGCAGGCGCGTTTTTGTAACCGCCGTACCTGCGCTGCGACACTCCAAGTGACTCTGACGCGTGAGCCTGAAACAGGCCGATCACGTGCACAGGGCGTGCTAGCGGGGGCTGGATGCTGCTCTTTGGTTTCCTCGGAATCCCCTTGCACACCCGTTCGTTCGTGGGACGATGAGATCATCGCGCCGGCCTGCCCTGGCGCGGTCCCAACGGCTACTATTTTGAGCCAAGCCTGGTTTAATAACCAGCGTCTGCTCATGAGCTGGTCGGCTCCTCTCACGGCCGCACTCGCTTCGGCGAGTGGAGTCGCCCTTCTTGTCGCCGTGGAGTGGTCCGTCCTGATCTCCGTGGGGCCAAGCACTCGACTCGGGACTGGAGGCGGAAACGACGTTCCGACAAGCTGTCGCCTCAAGAACTGCCTCGTATTCTCGCGTGCCTTGTCTGCCTGCAAACTTTACCGCTTGTCAATGCGCGTGGTCCCCAGCCATGGACAGCGCGAATGCTCAAGTTGATCGGTGTCTTTTGGTGCTCGGAAATGACACTCAAGCTTTTCGTGAACACAGAGCTGGGGCCCTCAGCTAGAGCCTTGGAGAAGGGTCTGGGCGTGAAGATCTGCCCGTCAGTGCCCGAGACTCGATAGTTCGCGGTCAAATTTAAGCAGCGTTAGCCGCTCATTGCTGCAAATGAGGACAGTGCTTGCCACTGCGAAAACCCGTGGCTCCTGTAAGAAGCTATTTGTTGACAACCCCACCCGCTGTCGACCGCCGGTGTCGCGGCGTGCAGGCCAGGGGCAATTACTGCGAATAGCTGCGAATTTTACTGAGACATAATGACCTTGTCGAGGCGTTGATAGAGGCGATCCATTGGCGTGCTTGGCTTGATTCGGCCTGCAGTGCACGGTCGCCTTGCCGCAGGGCTGTGTGATAAGATGTGTATCGGACGACATCGAACGAATCAGTTCATCTCTTGGTCTTTGAGTGTTTGTAGATCAATAAATTGAACTGTCGGGACGCGATAGCCGGTTGCCTCTTCGATTCGCGAACCGGTATTACGGAGTAACTGTTGTCTGAATTTTAGATGCGTTGTGCCGATTCGGACACTATGCAGAACTTACACAGTACATACCGGCAGATTCGGTTGGAGATTTGCTCAACGTTACACAGGCGTTTGCCACCGGCACAATGCGACCTTACCGTTGGCTGTACTACATCAGCGCACCGGAAGCCATGCCGACTCCGACCGAGGGACCACCTTCGATCCGACAGTGTCGACAAGTCGCAGAGTGAGACACGGAATCATCCGATATCCGTGGAATTCAGGACCCATGCCGTTTCGACCCAGAAGTCCACTGTTTAAAGGAATGCGGAAAGGACCGATAGTTTCGCTTGGTCTGCAATTGCTTGTATTCCAGTTGGTACACATGCGACGCGACCAAGCTTTGCAAGAGCTTCCTTCTTGCTCCATAGGCTAATGGCCAAGGAGGTAGTTCCCTGAGTTGAAGGTGATACTGAAGAATAGTGCTGTCGCATGAATGTGAACGGGAGGCATCCCTACATGCGCATGGATACAGCGATGGAGAGGCTGCCCGTGCCACTTGCCTCTGCCTACGTAGTACCGAGAGAAGCTTTTTTCAGTGGAAACTCAAGTGGAGCCGAGGCATAAAATGGAACAGAGATCATCTGGACGGTGCAAAAGAGGCGTCCAAGAGGTGGCCTCGGTCGTTCGGAGGACCTATAGGGCCTTCAATTCAAGGATAGGGTATGACGGTCCGAGGAGTGCACCCCGAGCGTACCTTTGGGGCCGAATGGAGAGCCGTGATGTATAAATAATAAATACTCGTTGTCGTCTACTTCGCAGAGTTCAGTCCGTGGGAGCGTATGTGCTAAGCATTGGCTAGTACAGCCGTCCTCCAAGAGTAAGTCGACACCGCGACAGCAGCAGCTTACGAAACATGATTTTTCGTATATTTTTGTCCCCATATTCAGTTTCGCACAGTGCCGGTAGTTAGCTGAAATATTCCTCTGGACACAACAGCGCTGTAAGAACGATGCCAAAGCTATCCGGATGGGTCCTCCAGTTTCTCCGGGACGTTTTGTACTTCCCAGACAACTCCACAAGGGAACATGAGATAATTTCAAAATATATCGACTCGAAATCTAGCCAAGTGGCAAGTCGCGAGTCGTCGCCCGCCAGTAGACGAACCAAACGATCTTGAACGGATGACACCGTAGAAGTGGTTCGACGTACAGCGCGATTACCTTGAGGCTGTTCACCCATCGCCGGAACATGGACATTGGAATTCCCGAGCGAGGCTGGTTGTGGTGACGCACATGGCTAGTATCTTCGAAGGAATCCCCCGTACTACCGGGGCCTGGCGTGCGAAGGAAAAGTTTTCTTCGTTGCAGCCGCGCGAACCGACCATGGCGTCGATTTATGTGCTCACTCTGCAGAAAGCCTCCTGCCTGGAGGAGCGAGATCGGCTCAATGGACCGCAGTCGGACAGAGAGTTTCTCGAGAAAACGTCCGGTGCATGAGATAGAAAGAGAAACGACAAACTATGACAGCTGAGAATGGAGTGGGCCCGAGAGCGGGCTGAAAGACGCAGCTAAGAAGCGAGCCTCATGAACGCTAAGTGGTCATAGAAGCGAGGGGCGTATTGATGAGGTATTCCTCCGAGGCTTTAAACAAAAGAAAGCAGGGTATGTTGGGAACAATAGCAAGACTTCTGAATATTTGATCGGAGATAAGATACACGAGGATCGGACTGCCGAGTCTGGCCCTCGGCGCGCTGATGATGGTGTGCGGGAAAGGCTGCGGGTTGGTCCGTAACATCCCGTTTGGAGGGAGAGTCTACGTAAAAGCTGAGTGGTGGGGTCGTGGAGGAAAATCTGCGCGAAACTGCCGGGCGGCTGCAGAGATTGATTAGATCCTCTTGCCGATAACGGGGTCTTGGCTCGTATGACGGAGGATAGCGCGCGCCTCCAGTGGTCACGCCGGGCGGTCTGGGGCAAATGAGGTCCGTCGTGGTGGATGGCGGGATTGCAGGCGGCGGGCGCGCGAGCGAAGGCTGTGTCTGCACCCATGGGGCCATCTTCACGACCGGCCAGGCAGCAAGCAGGCGAACAGCGGCGCGGTGACTTCACAGCCCTTGCTGCCGGGTGCCTGCATTTAAGGATTGAGGGATGGGTGACCGGACAGCTTGCGTATGCACAGTGGCACAGTTGCTTGGGGCCTTGGGGCGAGTCGGCGCGTTCTCTGCCGTCCCATTCGCAGCTTGTCCGCGCGGAGCGGTGTGGCCGTGGCTCTGATAACGGCCTTATCTGTTCCTGGCTAGCCGTATACGTGCAAAGCGGGCCCCCCTAGCAAGCCGAAGGCCCTGTTCAGAACCTACTATAATTTCTTTGAGAGGCGTTGAGCTCGCCCACGCCGTCCGCCTCTCAACCCACCGCTCCCTCCCGCCCTCCCTCTTCACCTGTCTGCCGCCTACCTCTGCACGCACGTCTTCCACCATGGCTCCCCAGAACATCGGTATCAAGGCCATTGAGCTGTACTTCCCCGCCCAGTGCGTCGACCAGGCCGACCTCGAGAAGTTCGATGGCGTTTCCCAGGGGAAGTACACCATCGGCCTTGGCCAGACGAGAATGAGCTTCTGCGACGACAGGGAAGGTTTGTGCCGCCCGCTTTCCCGTGCGCGACGCTTGCAGCGCGTTGACCACGTAGCGTACCAGACATCTACTCGCTCGCCCTCACCACCGTCTCGTCGCTGCTCAAGAAGTACAATGTCGACCCCAAGAACATTGGCCGCCTCGAGGTCGGCACCGAGACCCTCCTCGACAAGTCCAAGTCGGTCAAGTCGGTGCTGATGCAGCTCTTCGCCGACTCGGGAAACACCAACATCGAGGGCGTTGACACCGTGAACGCCTGCTACGGCGGCACCAACGCTGTCTTCAACGCCATCAACTGGGTCGAGTCCTCGGCTTGGGACGGCCGCGACGCCATCGTTGTTGCCGGCGACATTGCCCTCTACAAGAAGGGCGCTGCACGCCCCACCGGCGGTGCCGGCTGCGTTGCCATGGTCATTGGCCCTGACGCGCCCGTCGTCTTTGAGCCCGGTCTTCGCGGCACCTACATGACCCACGTGTACGATTTCTACAAGCCCGACCTGACCAGCGAGTACCCCTACGTCGATGGCCACTACTCCATGCGCTGCTACACCGAGGCTGTGGACGCCTGCTACAAGGCTTACAACGCCCGCGAGGAGCAGCTCGCCGCTCAGGCGAACGGCCACTCCAACGGCACCAACGGCGCGGTCGCCAGTCATGAGGTCCCGCTCGACCGCTTCGACTACATGTCCTTCCACGCCCCGATGTGCAAGCTGGTCGCCAAGTCGTACGCACGTCTGCTCTACAACGATTACCTCAAGGACCCCAAGAACCCCGCTTTCGCCGAGGTCCCTGAGGAGCTCCTGAACCTTGACTACACCGCCTCCATCTCCGACAAGACCGTTGAGAAGACGTTCATGGCCCTGGTAAGCTCTCACATTTTCTCGCGTCATTTGCGCGGCGTTGATCCGGCTAACCTCCGACAGACCAAGAAGCGCTTCGCCGCTCGCGTGCAGCCCAGCATCCAGGTCCCAACCATGTGCGGTAACATGTACAGCGGCAGTGTCTGGGGTGGTCTCGTCAGCTTGCTGAGCAACGTCTCCTCTGAGGACCTGCAGGGCAAGCGCCTCGGTGTTTTCAGCTACGGCAGTGGTCTCGCTTCGTCTCTGCTGTCGCTCAAGGTCAAGGGCAGCACCAAGGAGATCGCAGAGAAGGTCGACCTGCAGAAGCGCTTGGATGCGCGCGAAGTCGTCCCCCCGCAGACTTACGACGACGTAAGTTGAGACAGACCGAGTTGATTCTAGAATCAAGCGCTAACAAATCCCGCTAGATGTGCAATCTCCGCGAGCAGGCTCACCTGAAGAAGGACTTCACTCCCCAGGGCTCCACCGACAGGATCGTCCCCGGTACCTATTACCTTGAGAAGGTCGACGACATGTTCCGCAGGACGTACACCATCAAGGCCTAAATTCCACATTCCCATGCAACACCGCCGGGTCCATGACACCGCTGGCGCATACATTTTCAATACAACACGTTCGGCGAGTTTTGTGGGTGTAAATATATCTGCACTTCGCTGCTGCATTTCTCCCGCGGGGGTTGGGGAAAAGGTGCCGAAATCACGAGCTGGATGACACGATACCTTCGGCGACTTAATGACCGCCGTCCTCCACAGATAGGAGGCTTTTCACTTTACATGCATGATCGAGACGATATAATAGATCGTTGCACCCGGCCTGACCATTCTTGTTTTCTAACGGTCATGGGCAGCGAAGGGCTTCGGTTGGAAAACCATAAAGAATTGCAATGCTTGAACGTAGAAAAATATCAAACCCATTGGTGGATTGAAATTCACGATTTTACTAGATTAAATTACTGTCCCTAGAGATGCACTTGTGAGCGCGCATATCTCGTTTGAGCCTCTGACAGGCAACACATTAATGGTGGCTATTCAGCATCTCGAACATCACCAACCAGTTCTTTAACCGCAGAATAGCCACAACCCGCAGTGAAAAAGACGGACGCACCCACCTGACAATCAGGCAAGAAAACAGCCCATAATAAGCTCGGACTCCGTTTCCTTGCGCTGTCGTTTGCCAACTCATCCACCGTGGATGGGCCGACGGGATCATCAACCCCTCCTCCTCCACCGCGTTTCCACGGCGGTGGCGGGCAACGCGCTAAGCCCCAGCTTCACTTACATTTGTAGAAAACCGCTCGCGATCACCCTACCCCGTTCCTGCCGGCGACGCCGACAATGGGGGGCCTACGCGGCCGTGCGCAGCTCAGCGAAGCATCTCTAATCCGTCTGTCAGCATCGCATCGCCTCGTCGCTCGCGGCAGCCGTTCGAAGCGCCACGGACACAGCAAAAGCAGCAGTTCTGCGGCACAGCACGCCCGCAGCCCCGGAGCAGCGGTGGAGTCGGTCTCGCGATAATGCACAGCACGTGCGTTGACAGATCTGGAGCGGCGCGCGTCCCGACAGATCCATCATCCGGCCACTCGCGTGGTGGCTACTTCGCCAGGGCCGTGTGAGGAAACAGGGCTCCGGAGCCTCCGAGGGGAGAAGGAGAAGGGCGGGTGATGATGGGGATGGGTAGGGGATGAGGGCGCTGGCTGCTGGCCTGAGCTATCGCGGTGGTGGTGTTGTGTGCTCATTGGCCTCGGGCAGGGCGGGAGGAAGGCGTGCACGGTGAGCGCGCCGCCGCGGGGGCGGGTAACGGCGCCGGGGCGTTGGATGGCTCGGAAGACGGCGGCACAAAGCTTGGAGAGTTTGGGAAAGGCAGCGCCACTCTGGAGGGCTTTTTTCTACTTCTGTGGAGGCGAGCAGGAGCAAAAGCACGGTGCATGGCGTGTGGTCAGCCGCTGGAGAGAACTAACGGAGGCAAGGGCGAAACCAGCTCGGCGGGTGTGAGGTCGCGGAGTGCTGTGCTGCTTACACACCACTACAAACGGACGGAGCGCGCGCGGGTGGGGGGCGGCTCGCTCGCTCGTCGCTGCAGGATGATGGTCGACGTCCGTCGGGGGGCGAGAGGTGAAAAGTCTATTGACGCAAACAGTTGGGTCGCGCATGTCCACGTGTTGCTGCTTGACGCGGCCATCAGCAGGGGGAGTGGATGTTTGAGAGAGCCTTGCCTGCCCGAGGCATCCGCAAAGTATGGTAGCCCTCTCGCGTGTTGGGACTGAGGCACCGAACCGCCTTGAAGCGCCCGCAGCGATCTCCAGGCATTTTCACTGCGAATGGCAACTTGCAGATCTAAGGAAGGCTGAATGATGAGATTCCATAGCTGCTGATCGCGCAAACCAAGGCGGGGGTCTGGCTGGGACCCCGGGAGCTAAGCACAGGATGACGAAAGCCAAGAACCCCTAATAGGAAATTATCTCATTCCATAGCAAAAGAGCTTCTAGTATACAGTGAACCCAAGGGAAGGAAACTAGTAAAAGGATCATGATTGCAGTTCGTTCCTACTGGCCAGTGTCGATGCAGCCCATGGCATCGAAAGCCTGGCAAAGAGCTGCAGTCGTCGCCACTCAATTGCGAAGAGCAGCTTGCTCGGCCAGTGATGATCCTAAAGCCTTTGCTTGTGTTTAAGTTCCCCCAGTATCATTATCCGCGCAAACCGACCGCCCGCCCGGAGAGAAATGGTAAACCAGACCTTCCCAAACGCGCCCGGTAAAGCAAGTAGCACAGCAGATACCAGTAGTTGTGATGATGCAAACGTGCGGGTGACTCGACCACGATAAACCGACGCACGACTGTCTCACCCTGCCAACGCCGCAGAGCAAAACAGCAAAGAGGACCACGAAAAGAGGCTGACTCAAGGAGGAGAAGACGGAACATCACAAGAATGAGGACGCAGGAGCTTTACTCCGACGTCTCGTCCTCTTCGTCGCCGGCCTGCGCTAGTCAGTGTCGAGTTCAGAGATCCAGAGAGTGGGTAACGTACAGCGTTGTAGGCAGCCTTCTCGTCCTCGTATCTCTTCTTGTCGTTGGCAGCCTTGGCCTCATAGGGAGCGCGCTGCTTCTCGGAAAGAGCCTTCCATCTCTCACCCAGGATCTTGCCGACCTCACCTATAGGGTGCGTGAGTAGATGCGTCAGGCGGGGGCGGATGATGGCGACGTACCAAACTTGATGCCGGGGTTCTCCTCGCGAACCTTATCGCGCATGTCGTTGGCGAAGAACATGTAGGCAGAAAGACCACGCTTAGGTGCGTTGGGATCTGTGATGCTGTCAGCTATGCTGCGCGCAGTGCGGGTAAGGCTGCGGGCGGGGGGAGTGCATACCCTTCTTCTTCTTTCCGTCAGCCTTGCTGGCCTTAGCCTTGCGAGTGGTCTTCTCCTTAGGCATTGTCGAGGTGGTCGTCAAGCTGTGGGGTGGAGCGGTCAGCGTGGTGCGCAGAGGTGAGCTGTTGGTAGAGGGAAGGGAGAGGCAGCGCGCTTGAAATAGTCGCGCGAGGGCGCAGGCCCATATTTTAGCGTGCAGGTGGGTCAGATGACAAGTAAATGGGTACGCGACCGACTGCAGAGCTGCAGCGACAGTGCAGGGAGTGTGTGGTGGTGAACGGAGCTGTTGTGGGTGAGGCAGTGCGGTGGTGGTGTCTGCGTGCATCGCGGGCGCAGGCGGGCGCGGTCGCAGAAACCGCGCAGGACAACAACACGGGCAAAAATCGTGCAGACGCGTCGCAATAGGGGCAGAATCGACTTACAAGACGAATTGAGGCGGTTCGTGTGAGGGTGTGGAGATGGAGTGCAGCTGTGCGGCTGGTTAGCAAGGTGGGTTGGTGGCCGGCGTTGATGGCGAGATCAAGGCGAGAGCGCGAGATGCAGTCACGAAAGAAGCGCAGAAACAGGGAGAATGAAGGGCGTGTCGCGCGGAAATGCGAGAAAAACGCGTGAAAAAAGGTGCGTTGTGGTTGCGGAGTGCGGGCGGGTGCGAGGATGCAATGCGCAAGCGATACTTACTCGTGGGGGGACGTGTCTCGACGGATTGTGTGGGCGCTGTAGAGAGAGAGGTGAGAGCTGCTGCGCAGTATGGGAGGGAATGGGCGCGGGCGCGGTTTTGGTGAGGGCAGCGCGCCTGGCGTAATCAGAGCCTAAGCCCGGGTCACGTGCTCCACCACAACACAGCGCCCGCGCCGCCCACACATGCTGCGCTGAGAGAGGGGCACATAGAATCGAATCGGCACGAAGCAGCCCTCTCCAGGCCGGCCCGCGCGCCCACGGCCAGCGCTTCCACTGCCCGTCTGGCCCAGCCTGCCCGCAGAGCGCGCCAGCTGCCCGCGAAGCCTCCTCCCTGCGCGCCGCCTTTGTCCCACGGCTGGCCCTGCACTGCGCATGTGCCCTGGCCCAGCACTGCGCGCAGCAGGCGGGCACTGGAGGAGAGCAGACAAGGCACCGCGCCCGCACGCGACACGCCGCTTCTGGTGCGCCAGCCGCAGCAGCCTGCACTCATCCACCCTCCGCACAACCCCTCCCAAGCTCCTGCGACGCACGCGCGTGTCTGTTGCCGTCCGCCAAGCTGCGCGCGCCTCGAGAGCCCGTCGCCGCGACGATGCCCTCCACGCCCGTCCAGCGCACGCTGCGGTGGCATGATGTAGCCTTTCGCGCCCAAGCCACGCCCTGACGCCCCAATATCGTCCCGTCTGCTGCCGCCCTCTCTTGTTGCTGCATTGCCCGCCCGCGCAGGCGCGGATCTTCGGCTGCGGAGAAGGAGCCTCCCAGCTGACGCCCGCCGCCATTACGCGTGCAGCCTCGCAGCCCTGGAGCGCTCTCCCGCGTTCCGACCTCGCCCAGCGGCCCCCCCTCCGCCGCCAGCCCGCCCGTCTAGCTGAAACATTGCGCTGACACGCTCGCGGAGCCGACCAGCGCCGCATCAGAATACGGCATAACCTCCGCCTGCAGCGCCTCTCGGGCAGCATTGCAGCCCGTCACGTGACTGCTGCCACGGCAGACACGGAATGTATAAGTAAGCGCCCTGCCCGCCTGCCCGCCGATCGGTGCGCCTCTTCCCCAGCTCAAAGAAGTCTGGTTGTCTGCGTTCCCATTCGCGTTCGCGCAAAGATTGCCCTGCTCCTTTGTTTTGGCTTGTTCCGTCTCCCGGAATTCGAATGCCCGCCCCCCCAGCAACTAGCCGGGACCTCCAAGCCGCAACGCTCATTGAGTTCCAACAGGCTTTGGTATGTCGTTTTGTCGCTGAACTGTTCTTTTGTGATGATGGGATACTGCATGGCTTATCCGAGTCTCTCTGTGCGGAAGCCTTTATCTACCCTAATTCCCTTCTGAAATGGAGCACCAAGTCTCTTTTTGTTTCATTACAGCATCAGCGCGAAATGATTGATCCTGACCGTGTGCAGACACGTCCTATAGGGCACTAACCTTTAGGAATCGTTCCAACTGACCGCACGCGCGCTGGCTGCTACCAGACCGCTATCACGTGGCTAGTGCCGTGAACGAGCGACGTCGTCATCTTTTGTTTGAGTCCTACTTAAACCGACTTGCAGCAGTACCGACTCTCGCTTTGTTTCCACCAGTTAATGCTATGTTGGGCGGCAACGAACAAGCGAACCTGCCACGGTTGACTGTCTCCGCATTTCAGAGTCCAGGATCACGACCACACATGTCACCAGCGCCAGCCCTGCAAGTCCCTGGACAACGGCCCTGTTTATCATCTGGACACACAAGTCTCGACAGTAGGCGTGTTGTGCTGTCTGCAACACAAGAGCGTGGATGTTGGCGGGTGCCTCACCAGGGATTCTCTAAAGCAGGTTCGGCCGGGTTTTCAACATATATCAATAGAAAGCATCAAGTTATCACAGCAAACCAGCATACCACAAGCGCGTTCAGTTCGATTCATACTTCTCGCCCTTGGACCGTCCAACATAACGATCAGTCCACGTTGCGTTCGCCCATTTCACTCTCATCTTGCACGCAGCTTATTCACTAAACACCGGCACCTTCACCCGTCTTGTACATGCACTTTCACTACCCGGCACACGGATGTTGATACCCGTAGCTGCCAACACGCTGTTGGCAAAATGACTTCATGCATCTCAATGACATCACCCCTGTTGCTGAAAGTGGAGCGAAGTGGGTCATACCAATACAGCAAGTTTCCGTACGTGTGTACGAAATCTACCGTTCCTCGCCCACTTGTACACCGGTGTTCGCAAAGGATGACCTATGTTTAACAGATATGATGATACATTTCACTTTGGTTTTCCGCAATCGCATTCCCACTCCGCACATCGAAGGATCAGCACGAGGGTCTGGTGAAATGGGTCCGTCTGACATCAGTAAATTGCAGGCCCCACTTAGAGGACAGCCCTACGGTTATGGAAAGCATGGAAGGGACCAGTCCCCGGTAAGAACTTTGTTTTGACTGCAATGAACATGTGGCTCATCCCCGGACCTTTCGCTGTCGGCGATATCTCTTCCATGGTCAAGCCGTATTCAGTTCAAATTTTATCTTAGTATTCATCTTTATTCCCACGATTGTTCGAGAATGTTCCCTTCTCTGCATTCTCTCAGTTCAAGAATTAGGCGGAAAAAGTTCGTGTGGTTACAGTTGTGGATCTCAAGGTGTCATACAGCGGAACATCAGTAACAAAACTACCATCAAGCCCCACCGAAGTGACTCAAAGCTTCTGATCGCCAAAACCCACGAAGTTTACCAAACTCGCTGCAGTTCCTTTAGGACATTTCGGTTGGAGCCATGCAATGGGCTGAGCGTTTTTTTCTTGGCAAACACTTCTATTTCGAAACTCGGCACCGGTGTCAGAAAGAAAGCTTCAAACAACGCCACACATGTGTAACCAAAAAGCACGTTATGTAGCAGCTGTTCCAGTGTTTTGGAGATATGGCACGTGGCAATCGTGACCATTTCCAAGGCTAATATTTCGCCAACCAGGGCTGGGCAGGCCGTGCTCTAATCTCCTCCCCGTATTCGTAGCCATGATCCAGGGAACGCCCACGGTATAAGTAGTGAGATGAGGGAAGTCTTGCTGAGGTATACTTTCAGACGATCTTGCCGCAACTTTTCTCTCGACTCAAGCTATTCTCGCTCATTCACACACGATGAAGATCTCGGATGTTCTTGGCATGGTCGCTGTCCTGTAAGCATGTTAGCCCCGACACTTTTGGGCCAGAACCCGAGATACTCATACTGAAGGAAGGATCACGGCCGCTCCAATGGCTGTTCTTGCTCAGCAGGTGGATTCTCAATGCATTTGTCAATGCATCAACCAGTCCAATAAGCCTGACGACTACGGCACAGCAATGGCCTGCCCCGGCGCAGCCATCAAGTACGAGGAGAGCCTTGGTGTAAAGCCTCCGAGGCCCCCATTCTCGTTCCTTATTGATCTGACAATTCGATAGTGTGCTCGTTGGTCAGGTCATGCGGAAGCAGATGCTGCCTGCAAAACGTATGGGGCTTCGTATTTATATGCGCAGTTGTTGCGGATTGGGTGTCTTGCAATGAAGAACTGAATTTGGGCATATTGTCGTGAGGGGGGTAAGGGAGGTACCCTTTATACCCGCGTCTCGGCTATCTGAGGAAGACTAGTGTTACATGAACCCTGATATGCTACAGCAGTGTACAAGCTGCGAGTGATCGGAAGGATCGGATGTACCGGAATGCGATCTGAACGCTTCTCTGAACCCATTGTTCTCCTTGCTTAGACTCGTGATTGAAAAGCATTTAAAAGCCTCGGAGGAGCCGCGTTGAACCTTATTGTGACCACGATGATGGCGGCCCAGGGCACGTGATTCGGCAACCACTTGTAGGGTAGCCTCGGCTAAGCTTCGCGGGACGGATCGTTTGCGTTCTCGAGTACCTCATCTCTTCTCTCCCCGAACACAGACCCTTCAGCACCGACAATTCTCCACCGCTATCCTGGGAAACCAGACGCCGCTAGCACTATCGATACTGTTCTAGGAGCCGGTGCTGCCACAGGATACGAAAGCGTATGGAATGATCAGCAGCCTGCCATGGCCCACACGCTTCTCAGCTACCTTTCTCGAGACATAGCCACTCGGACTCGGGCGGCTTATGCTTTCCGTAAGGCCGAGCGCATCAGCTGCCGCTTACACTCTGCCGGCGGAGTTCCATCATGAATTGGCAGATAGCCGGCTGGGCCGCTGCGAATTATGGAATGGCGGCGGTCAATGCCGCTACCGCCGCCCTACGCCCTGTCAGCCAAGTCCCGAATCCACATGGCGCGATAGGCCTTCCGCTGTCATCTGTTGGCGAAAATGCCTACTTCAACGCCACAATAGGGGATCAATCTTACACCCGAGTCAAGTTTCGCCATTTGCATGATACGACCTTGATGCCTCAGCTACATGCTATACTTAAAAAGCCAAATGGGCATCCGGAGTCTGAAAACCATGACAGCGGTAGCAACATGACTTAAGCCTATTGGAGATACGGAGGCCGGTAGTTCGTATTCCGTAGTCTATGCCGTCGTCTATTTAGTATTACACTGAAGTGTTGTTCTCTACGGCCGGCCTCCTTTCTGTTTATCCGTCGTACCACTGATTTCAGGCGAGCAAGGTCGCCCAACAATTACCAATCACGGGCATGAGCTCAGACCTGTCGGTCGATGCTCCAGCTGAGTATGGTCGACACAGTGCTCATCCCGCGGCAAGCTGTCTTGGTGTCGCAGGAGATTAGTTCTGCTCGGATATCTAAATGGCAGTTCTCACTGTAACGAGGCTATTCTTCCTATAAATTAGCGGAGCTACTGCATTAGTACCTTTATTATATTTCCCCTCCAGAGACCCTGCTTATGCACACCACCCAACATGACGGCCGCACTTCAGCTTCCTCCAGACATTCAGTTCAATGGGAAGTCCAAATGTCAGATAGTCACGAGAAGGCCGTCTACAAGCACCCAAGACTGCCACATACAGCAAGTTTCTCCTGCATATCCCGCGCAGGACGCACTTTACCCTTTGGCCAATATTGAAGAGATTTCTCTTGAGCTCCTCAAGAACGAAGACGAGGCCGAGGCAGCTAAACTCTTCCAGGCGTGCAAGAAGGATGGCGTCTTCTACCTCAACCTCCGAAATCTTGATAGCACCGACGGTCACCTACTACGGACATCGAGGGACATCTATCAGCTGTCCAAAGAGCTATTCGGCCTCGCAGAAGATGAGAAGATGAAATATGATATTGATCTCTTCGGCGGCGACATGATGTTGAATGGGTAGGTCCATCCACGTTGCCAAAGAAGAAACCCCAATTGGCTGAATCAACGTCAGATATAAACCCATTGGCCGAAACCACGGAGGTACGCCGCCACCTTCCAGCTCTCCCATCGAACCCCTCTGACCCTCTCAGGCATCCGTGGAAAGAAGGACGGCTTCGAAAGCTACGCAGTCCGTCCATCCATCCCCCGGCTCCATCCCTCAACCCAGCTAACCCGTCTCTACAGATCTCCAAAGACACAATCCTCCGCCTTACCCCCGCTTCGGCGTCGCACCCCCACCCTCCCCCAGTTTCAACACACCTCCCCCTCCTTCACGCCTTCACCCTCGCCACCGCCGCCGCCACCTCCACCATCCTCTCCTCTCTCTCCACCTCCCTCGGCCTGCCCGGCGCCGGCTTCGCCGCGCACCACCGCCTCGCCTGCCCCTCGCCCGACATGCTCCGGCTGCTCAGGTACGCGGCCCAGCCCTTGATCGAGCGCGGGGCGCCGCAGAACGCGCACACGGACCTGGGTACGCTGACGGTGCTGTTCATGGCGCAGGCGGGGCTGCAAAGGAACAGGGATGGAGGCGACGGGGCCTGGGAGTACGTGGAGCCGCGGCCGGGGTGCGCGATCGTGAATGTGGGGGACGGGTTGGAGGCACTGTCGGGTGGGGTGTTGAGGTCGTGCGTGCACAGGGTTGTGCCGGTGGATGGGAGGGGGATGGAGGAGAGGTGGTCGTTTGCGTATATGCAGCGGGCGGAGGAGGGGACGGTGATGAGGGGGTTGGAGGGGGGGAATGGGTTGATTCCGGAAGGGCGGGAGGGAGAGGAGGTGTTGACGTCGGGGGAGTGACTGAGGAGGAAGTTTGGGATGCTGAGGAAGGAGACGCATAGGGTGGAGGGCGAGTGGGTCATTACGGGGAGGAAGACGGGCTGAGCTGTGCATGGGATTCGTGCGGTCGTGTAAGTCACGAACATCTTCTTGAAGTTGTCTATCTTCGCATTTGCTTTAGAGTTCAATCTAGCCACTCTCAAAAGCATCCTGGACAGGTAGCAGTACCATCACGACTCTCATGGCTCAGTGCAAGCCTGCTCGGCCGTCCCGATCCGGAAAACTGCCGAATGGAGGTGAGAGGCAGTTCGAAGCTGTGAAGCGAGAGACCTCAACCCTCACGTAGCGACAGCCGCAAAAAAGAATCCGCTCCTTCCAAAAGCAGCCCAGGTGTCCGGAACAAAGGTATGTGCGGGTGCCGCGCACAGCCCGGATACAAAACCTACGGTGTTGAGCGCCGCACACCCGCTCTCTTTCTTTCCTCCTCGGTCTCACACATTCGTCGATTTTGCCTGCCTCTTCGCGCTCATCCGCCGCACGCCCAACGACGCCCTCGACGAATCCAGACACCATCGCCACCATCATCACCATCATCTCTTCTTCCTTCCCCCTCACCACCGACGCCGTCCTCACCAACAACGCCGCCACCACCATGTCTGCTCCTCTCTCTCCTCCCGCTCCTCTCGCTGCCGCTGCTGCCGCTGCTGCGCCTGCTCCTGCTGCCACTCCCGCTCCCGCTCCCGCTGCCCGCACCCCTCTCGTTGCAGAGGGAAAAATAACCATGAAGTTCCATGGGAAGTGCTGGACGAAACATAATCCTTGCGATCAACACCGCAGGGAGGGTGTCCTCGCCGCCGCCAAGGGCGAGTACTCACGCGAGGACGCCGGGGTGCGGGTGGTCTACTGGACGGATGCGTCCATGAACCAAACCAATGAGTACAGCGACACGCCAGAGGGTGGTCCGGAGGGCGACCACGCCTCTTCGGTTGTCGTCTGGCGTCACCCGCTCGCCAGTGGGGAGTTGGAGTGGCAGGAAGCCGCCAAGCTCCACGCGCTCGTCGTCACCATCCGTGTCGCAGAGCTGTCCGCCATCATCATGGCTTTGGAGCAGGCGTTGGACTTTGTGGAGTCTGTGGCGGGCGCACACATCTTGAGCGTCATTGTCTACAGCGACAACCTCCGCTCTGTCGAGAGCATTCGCGACTATCGGAAGGGGTGGAAGCGTTACGGATCGTGATCTGGGTGGGGAAAGAAGCTGCTTGTCAAGGTCGTGAAGCTCACCAACAAGATCCGGGCAATTGGTGTGGAGGTCGAGCTGGCGTGGATCCCTGGACATGACGACGTCGAGGGAAACCAGCTGGCCGACTACATCGCCAAGAGCACCTCCGGCAAGTTGTGGGATCCCGAGGAGATGGATGAGCGTATCCAGCGCCTCATCTATTTCCGAGGCCCCGACGACCCCGAAGTCCTCCACTTCGTAAAGGAGAGGGACCACCTCGCGCACGCGCGTCGGGTCTTCGAGCTGCGGGATCAAGCCCGCGCCGCTCGTCAGCTCTCGGAGCTCGGTAAGCATTTCAACACTCTCTGTCCCTTTTGCAAGAACAAGATAACTACTTACAGACGAGACCTCTACCTGATTGTCTCTCCCGCTCGCCGCCCTTCCGCTCTCCTCGCCGCCACCCCCCTCGCTGCCGTCACCACCACCCACTCGCCACGGTCCTGGGACGACCGAAACAAACTCATCCCCCCGCCACGGTCCTGGGATGACCGAAACAAACTCACCTGCCCTCCACGGTCCTGGGACGACCGGAACAAACTCACCCGCCTTCCACGGTCCTGGGATGACCGGAACAAACTCATCCACCCTACGGGGCGCCTGACGACCAGCCCACACGTCCTCGTCGTGTCAGGTGGACACTTCTCAGCTGAGATGCTAAGATGGGCGAGCATAGCTGCAATCCCGGATCCGGTAAGTCATCTACGCCACTACAATATACTGAAGTTGCATGCTAACCGCACAACCCGTCACACTCCATCGTGCTTGGAAATGTCGCTGGAAATTCAATATGAAGAGTGCAGAAAGCTGGTCAGCGCAGACTTAGCCACCACAAGCCCAGTCAATTATCAGGTAAGCGAAGAGTTCCTGCTCGTTCAGGAGCAGCTGGATTAACAAGTGCTAGGTTCCCCCATGAATCGAACGCTTCTTTGGCCATGACATCCTTCGCCCACTCTTGCGCCTCCCTTCTTCCTACGGCCATATTCCTCCAGAGTAAGACGATACGGGAATCCGGTCGAGAAATAGGGGGTGCACGTGATGTAGGTGTCGAGGCGGCAGGTACGGGTGAAGAGGCAGAGGGGTTGGATGCCATGGTGTCCTCGCAGCCTTGTGCAAACGGAAGCAGCAGCTCATGGTTACCTACAGGATCATGATCCTTGCACTTAAGTACACGTCAGCTTGGTCAAAAAGCCTCGCCCTGATCGCCGCTGCAGCGAAATCTCATCGGGTACTCAAAAATCAATATGACCACTCCCAATAATAATCCACCACAGTCACAGCTATGTGAGGTGTGCTCCGGGATCGACTTCAGCAACATCACACACGCAGCGTGGCCATGCAGCAAGCCACGAGCCGACGAGTCATACCACTCCGACCTCTACCGGACTTTAGGCACGACCGAGGAGATCATCCAGCGTGAAAAGCACTGCGTATTCTGCAATCTGGTTGCTAGGCGCATTCGAAGACTCTGTCCAGATCAGCCTGGCCGATGCAGCATCGTCTGTGATCAGGATTTCTGCCGCTCGAGCTTTCAGCCGACCGCGGCCGAGAAGATCTCAGATGGCCTCCACATACATACCACGGTAGCCACTGTCCAATTCGATCCCGAAGGTTATTCTCTCGGCCCTGCGCTTCCGTGGCAGGTGGAAAGCACCTCAACACAAGGGGTACGCGAAATCTTGCAGCTGCAGGCCTTCCCCAAAGCACCCGGTGACGCGAAATGGCCCACAGCCTCGCCCTCAGAGGAGGAGGTCCTGAAAAACATACACGGCCGCAGGGTTTCAACTGAAATCGACATGAAACTGGTGTCTGGTTGGCTGCAAGCGTGCGAAACGAAGCATCGCGATGGGTGTACGCATGGGTCAGGAGGGGCGGATAAGAACAACAGGTTCATGCCCATGTTCGTCATCGACGTGAAGAACTGCTGTCTCGTCTCCACCCCAAAAGATTGCCGTTACGTAGCGCTGAGCTACGTCTGGGGCACCGGACGCATGTTCAAGCACGTCCAGGCCAACTCCGACCACCTCTTCGCACACGGATCGCTCAGGACGCCGGAAATCCCAAACACCATCCGCGACGCAATAAACCTAGTTGAACGGATTGGGGAGCGCTATCTCTGGGTCGACGCGCTCTGCATCATCCAGGACGACGTATCAAAGCAGCAGTCCCAAATCGCCAAGATGGACCGCGTCTACGCCGAAGCCCTCTTCACCATCGTCGCCGCACACGGCGACAGCGCGGACGCCGGCCTGCCCGGCGTCTCCCACGGCACCCGCCAGCAGAACCAAGAGGTCCTCCGCCTCCCCTCCGGCGACCTCGCCACCATCCTCCACGACCCCGGCGCCATCTCCGACTCCGTCTGGATCCAGCGCGCCTGGACGATGCAGGAGCTCCTCTTCTCGGCGCGCAGCCTCATCTTCACCGCCGCCCAGGTCATCTGGCGTTGCGCCGCGGCCACCTGGCTCGAAGAGCTCGCGCTCGAGCGCGCCGCCGCCACCACGCTGGCGCTGCTGCCGCCGAACGCGGACGACGCGCTGCCGGCTGCCGCCCTGGACGCGCACGCGTACGCGGCGCTGTACCGCCGCCTGCTGCTCTCGTACCGCCGGCGCCGGCTGAGCTTCCAGTCCGACCAGCTCAACGCCTTCGCCGGCGTCACCGCGACGCTGGCGGCCGTCCAGGGCGACGCGTTCGTCTGGGGGCTGCCACGCGCGCAGTTCGCGTGGGCGCTCGGCTGGTACTTCTACGGGCACCACGCGCGGAACGGCGCGGGCGCGAGCGTCGCCGCGGCGGTGGAGGAGGGCGTTAATGTCCCGGACGTCCCGTTCCCGTCGTGGAGCTGGGCTGCGTGGGGCGGGGGCGTGTTTCTGCCGCCGATAGACTTCAAGGGCGGGCCGGCGGGGGGCGCGGCGGAGGCGAGGTTCGGACATGCGCGGCTGGAGCACGTCACGCAGTTCTACGTCTCGGATGCGGCGGGGCGGGTTGGTGCTGTTGATGAGGGCGTTGGGCGGGGTGGGGGGATGGCGAGCGTCCGGCGGAGGCGGTTTGCTTGGCAGGGCGAGGAGTGGCAGCCTCCGGTTGAGAATGAGGCTGCTGCTCGTCCGGAGAGGGTGGGCTTACTGTACTTTTGGACGAGTGTTGCTACTCTCAAAGTCGGCCGCGTGGAGAAGCCGGAGCCGGAGAGGTCGGAGTACCAGGCGTTCGACCTGGATTATGACGAAGGGATTCCGGTCATTTCCCGATACCTGATGATGGGTTCGACGAGCCATGTCAAAGGCCAGCCGGGATACTTGAAGACGGAGAGATGGCCGTCGGGCCAGCCGTCGGTGTTGGATGATATGTTTGACCTGGATTTCGTGGTCATTTACAGGTGGGGGACCATGCTGGTGCTTCTTGCGATTGAATGGATCGATGGGGTGGCATATCGGCTCGGTGCGGCTGAGGTGGAAGAAGGGGCTTGGATGGGTTTGAAGCATAGGCAGTGGAAGTTGGTCACATTGGGATGATCGTCTATCGGATCTGTTCGACAGGTGCTGAATTTAGCGGGTTGATGGGCAGCAATCAAACAGAAAGCACTGATATCTCGGAACCAATTTGTATCAGGTCCAAATGCAGAGGTGGATGTCGAAGGCGTAGGCCTTCGAGCTTGTCAATTTAGTTTTGCGCTGATAAGCACATGTAGCTGCTTGAGAAATAGCTACTTACCCCACTCAGAAACCTCTTCTGGCGCCAACTTGGCTTGGACGAGAACCCACGCAACACATTCGAGACCATCTCCCGAGCACGGTTGATCTCGCGCTATTTTGTTCTCATATTTGAGGTACTTTACCACTCGAATTTTCTTTGCTTCAAAGGTAGCACTTCTTTCCTACCGATTGCGCGATTGCTCAGCCACAATGCCGCTCTGCGAACATTGCTCTAGGATAGATTTCCGGGACGTGGTGCTCCGGGAAGCAGACTCCGACTACCCCCGGTGGTTCCAAGAGTTTTGGAAGACTAAGAAGCTCTCCGACTGCACCAAACACCACGCTGATCTCGTGGAGCTTAAGGAATGCGCGCTCGGGCCATCCGGTTGCGAACTGTGTGAGATTTTTACTCTGAGCTGGGCATTGGAACAAGAGCAAAAGACTTATTGTCCTGAGCTTAAAGAAGGCTTAGCCATAAAAGACAGGGTCAAAAGGTATCTCGACCGCCGATCTGATCTTGGTGGACGTGTTCTCTACGCCGGTTCCTACGAGTATCAGCCCTCGCCAGGGCTGAAGACACCAGGAATTGGACTGTGGGCCAAGATCAAGGATGAGGAGGCGGTAGTAGGATCAGAAAAAGACGGGAAAGAATTGTCTGATTCGATCGCCAGCGTGAGATTTCTTTTGAAGAGAGGTGTGTCACATTAACATATCACTCACTCTATGTTGTAGCTGATCAAAAGACAGATGCTATGCCTCCAAAAGATAGCCCTCTCAGAGAAAATATCTGGATGCGGGACATCCAAAGAGATTCTCGAACATCAGAGTGCATGGAAATAGCCCGCCGTTGGCTTCAAGATTGCCTCCAGAATCACTCGCTCTGCCAAAGCGCAGCTGGTCGTGACAACTTGTTGCCGACGAGAATCATCAATGTTGGAGATGAATACCATGACCCAAGGCTGGAAATACCAAACCATCAAAAAGAGGCCTATGGCACACTCAGCTATTGCTGGGGTTCCGATAAAAGCAAGCACATGATCCTGACCAACGAGAACCTGAGCGGGTTTCAAGAAGGAATACCTCTTGCAAGCCTCCCAGCAACGCTTCGAGATACAATCTATGTAACAAGAGGACTGGGTGTGCAGTATGTCTGGGTCGACGCGTTGTGCATTGTTTAAGATTCGAACGAAGACTGGATGAAGGAAGCAGCGCGCATGAATGACGTTTACAGCCAATCCATCATAACCTTGTTTGCAACGACTACAAAATCGGCAGCCGATGGCTTTCTTGGGGAGCGCAACCTCAATAAGGATTACTCTCTACTTGTTTCTTCGGGGTCAGCAGACGCTCCCAACCCAGAAATCCGCGAAAAAGTCATCCTCTGTTTCCAAGACGATTCCCCTCATCGCCTCGATGATTCTATTATTCGCGAATACGGTAAGCAATGGAAGACGCGTGACTGGACATTGCAAGAGCACTTGTCGGCTGCTCGTGGGTTGAGCTTCAACAGGCTCTAAATGAGTTGGCATTGCCTGACCATCACCAAAAGGGAAAATGGGAGTCAACAAGATCATGTGGCAGAACGACTCAGTGACATGGTGGGAAACATCATCAGAGGGGTTGACGGAGCTCTTCTGACGTCACTCTCAGAGCCCTGGATTACAATGACGCGACCGCAAGATTCGCACCTTGGAGGCTTATCCAAGCAAGTCTTTGGAAAGCTGGCTCTTCAATTATGGCGTCGACCCATGAACGATCTCCAAGAGCACTCCTTCACCTACCAAGCAGACAGACTGCCAGCTATGGCAGGGCTTGCAAAGACTCTTGAAAAGTGCCTGGAGGGACGGGACCGGTACTGGCCTGGCCTGTGGGAAAGTGATTGGCTGGCCGGACTTTCCTGGCGAAGCCACCGACTCTACCGCCACGGTCCCCATCCTGACTGGGACCGGGCCCCACATCTGCACAGCAGGGACCAAATCACGCTAGCGCCTTCGTGGAGTTGGGCCAGCACCATCAGTGGCCAATACGACAAACTCCACGATGTTGCGATGGCCGGAGAAACTGCTACGACCAGGAGCCTTGTGATCATTCAACCACCTGAGGACATCTCCGATGAAGAGCGCTTCATTCCTACAAAACCAATTGCTCTGGTTGTGAAGGCCCCGGCGAAACGGTTGTCCCCCTTTTGGACACGCACGAATAGCATCATGGAAGAGCTAGACGTAGCTCACGCGGCATTGGAGAAATTGCTGCGAGCCCATGTCTGTGTTGAGAACACAGACCCAAGGTTTGACAGCGCGAAAGGACTTCACGAAGCACAAAAACACAAACCGCTGTCTAACCAGCATTTTGTTGCCGTCCAAATCTTCGAAAGATCACCAGAAGACCCAGACTTCAAGCCCTACTTTATTTCCATCGAAGGTCTGTCTGCCAAGTCCGAAATTTTCTTCCTTGTTTTTGGAAAGCTTGCCCGGTAGAGCTCGGCGCTATCGCCGTGTTGCAGAATTTGCTCTGCTTGAGGAGCACACACCATCCCATGAACCCGGTCTCATTGTGGAGAGAGACGGGGACAAGGTGTACGATCGAGATCTTATAAAGATTGTGAAAGAACACGACTGGCCAGTAAAGGAAATAGAACTGGTTTAAAGGAGATGGCAACTCGGGTGCCACCATTCGGTGATGCGTCTTATTATCAAACTTCTCACCACTCTCGGAGTACACACAGCGCTAATGAAATTCCCGTTTCCCTAAATCAGCAAACTCACACATGTGCGTACACATTGTCCAGGCTCAAGTGCGCGAGACAAAGGGCGTCTTCCAGTACCCCGGAAAGTACGTCGGCAGCTTCTCCGCAATCCACCTCACGATCGCCGCATTCGTCTCCTGCGGTTTCTCCAGCGCAACCCAATGCCCAGCCTCGATGCTGCACTCGGTCAAATTGGTGCACAACTCCCTCATCGGCTCGCTCAGCCGCGATATTGCCGTATCACACACGACATCCCACCTCGCCTCGATAAACAGCACCGGGAAATCCAGAACCCCCCCGTTCGGCGCCTTCTTCAAGTACGCGCCGTTCACGTCGTGGTTGAGGTAGTACGCGTTCGGGCCCTCGAACCCATTCCGCTCAAACTCCGCCACCAGCCGCTCGAACATCGCCCTGTCCCCGCTCAACAAGCACTCTTCAAACGGCGACTCGGGCGCCTCATCCAACCCGCCCCACCACCCGCCACTCTTCCTGACCGACGTCGTGAACGCCGGCTTCCCGTAGTGCGCTGCGTTGCCGGGCGCGTACAGCGCCTTGACCGTATTCTCCACGTTGGCGGCCAGCAGGCGCGCGCTCCTCTCGGGCTCATCCGAATGGAAGGCCTGGTAGTCCCACTGGGCGAGCGGGGCGACGTCGGGCGGGTAGACGTCGCGGTTAGCCAGACGCACCAGGGTGTCGAGCCCGGCCTCGAGCACGCCGTACGGCACGGCCATGCAAGCCACGCCCGTGCACGCGGCCGGGTGCTGCGCGGCGAAGGCCCACACCAGCCCCGCGCCCCAGTCGTGGCCGACCCAGACGGCGCGGCGGCGGCCGAGGTGCGCCAGCAGCGCGAGCATGTCGGCGGTGTGGTGCTCGAGCGCGTAGGCGCGCGCGTCGGCCGGGACGCTGGACCGCCCGTAGCCGCGGCTGTCGGGCGCGATGGTGCGGAAGCCGAGGGCGGCGAGGGCGAGCAGCTGCGGCTTCCACGTCTCGCCGTTGGCGGGCCAGCCGTGGATGAAGATGAGGAGCGGGCCGGCGGCCGGGCCGGCGGACCAGTAGAAGGTCTTCTTGTCGCCGTTGGCGCCGTGGGTGAAGGTGTTTTCTGTGAGCTTGATTTGGGACATCTTGGAGAAGGCAGCTGGAGTTTAGAGCGGGCAGGTTGGTGTCGGACGGAGCTTGTGAAAGACAGGTTGTTGAAGCGGGGAGACCGAGGACAGCAATACGACGTTGATGGACATTGAAGCAATTGATGAAGCCAGAATAAGCGAGCGTCAGCTTTTATATCTGCAGTGAGAGCAGCAGATCCGATGTCTCACCGTGTTAGTGATCCTCTGGGCGGAAGCCGCGGGATATCTCTCTCCGCAGTGCATATGCGGGCAGGCAACCGATACCCGGTACCCGATAGCCGGCAGACAGGTCTGCAGAAGATCCGCAGCCGGCGGAAAGTAAGGCGGTGGAAACAGGTTCAATGGCGAGGCGTCCTGTGGCCCTGTAAGATTCAAGTGCAGTACAGTACGTACCCCGCATTGCCGATCATCCAGCTGAATCCGACCAAGATGCCAAAAGCAGTGGCGTAGACATTCGGAACCATGTCTACGGATGCTCCGAAACTACCAGCATAGAGGTCAAATGCTCCTCACGCTCGAGAGATTGCAACATCAGGTATAATTTCGTTACGGTGTGAAAGTGTTACGGCGCAGCTGCAGGAAGTGGGAAACGGGGTTAAGAGGCGCGGAGGAGGTCCTTGCGATCCACCGCCTCTGACCACGCTGATGACTCAGCAGCCGCAACACATCAAACCTGACCTCCCAGACCACACGGTCACGAACCACGGTCACGACCTGAATTCCCTATGTATATAGTCAACACTCCTTTGCAGTAGATAGGACCCTCGTGGTTAATTACAATCTTTGAACCCTACTCCCTGCTTGCCTTCCCTGCCTGGCTACGGCTGCTATCCTCTGAACAGTTCAGCGACATCCCGATAGCGGTAGCGAACCCCGTGACGCGACCCGCCTCGACCCCCAGGACCCGACTCGACAAACCTACCCGGACGAGAGGCCTCGCGTAACAGAAAGCCACTCAGACGCAGCCAAGCCGCCAAGGCCCTGTCGGTGTGCTTTCTCCACCACTGTGGAACTTCACCAATGAAGCGTTTGTCAGCGAAACTGTTGCCTGCTGGA
This sequence comes from Neofusicoccum laricinum, assembly GCA_029906385.1. Lineage (NCBI taxonomy): Eukaryota > Fungi > Ascomycota > Dothideomycetes > Botryosphaeriales > Botryosphaeriaceae > Neofusicoccum > Neofusicoccum laricinum. The sequence continues at coordinate 2,436,930 of CP123714.1, read as the reverse complement.
GGGATGTTTGGTTTCATTGGTTCACTTGAGGTCCGGGAGGATTGGACGCTGCCAAATCCGGAAAGTGCTGGAATTCGCGCAGCGGAAACCACGCCACCATTGCAATTTTATCGCAACGACCACAGTGACTCATTCAGCCACCGTCAGCCTTGGCCTTAAGGTCCAACGGGCACTGAGGAGCCAAGGCGTACACTTCTCTGCCAGAGACTCGCTGTACGGGCCGGAATCATTAATTTTCCGACAGAGGATGTCGTACAACTCTTTGAGAGTCGTTGGTACTTTTCCAAGCTCCGCTTCTACGTCGCCAGGTAACTTGAGTCGTTGAGAGTCAGATGTTCTGTATCTGGAGACTCACCCAGCAACGAAACCTGTAACGATGGTTGTTAGCCAATGGAGACCTTGTTAAGATTTGACAGCAATTGAACACTCACATTCCCTGCGTGTCGGCCTTTGCTTACCCGAATAACCACCCTCTCCTGGAGGTTTGAGGCAAGAGCTGAAGGTGGTGAAAGTGGGATTGAGAGCTCAGCCCTTTGGTGGTGATGATGTGCAGCTGATCTGACTCCCAGCCCTAGATGAAACAAATCAGTTGGCGAGATCGGAGCAAGGAAGCTGGAACCCTTGGGTATTCTTGCAAGAGCACAGGGCATTAAGCAAAGGCTGGGAGAGCATAGTCTCAGGACGCAGTCAGTCGAACTCCAGATGCAGATGCAGAAAAATTTCCGTTGAATCAACCCCCTCCAAAGCTGCTGCGATGCCAATAACTTTAATACCTGCGCCGTGAACGCACTACCATGCAACTGCCCTCCGTCTTACTACTCCCATGGTTATCTTTTGAACCTTTGCCAACCAGCCCTCTTTCAATCCAGAAGCAACCCTCACGCATCCACATCCACCCCCTCCACCTCCGTCTCCAACTTCTCCCTAAACTCACTCTTCACCGCCACCTCTCTCTCGTCCAAATCCCTCACTTCAATCTCCAGCACATCGACCCTGTTCTCCGCCTCCTCGCCACCCTGGCTCATCACGCCCATCGGGCCGCGGCCCGCCTTGCGCTTCGGCCGGATGAACGTGCGCTGCACGATAGGATAGTAGTACGCGCCCTTCTGGAGCCTGGCACGCTCGCCGGGCGCCGCACCGACATCCAGCTCCGGGTCGTGCAGCGCCACCGCGACCGTGTCCTCGTAGGGCTCGTGCGGGTTGCCCGCCTGCTGGTACGTCTCGTAGAAGCGCACGCGATCGAAGCGGAAGCAGCGCTTGCCCGTCTCCGGGTTGATGTAGTCGTACAGCTCCTCGTCGTCGCGCTCCGGGTCCATCGCGCTGAACTTGCGCTTGATGCCGCGCACGGCGTCGCCCGACGCCGGCAGGAAGAACTCGTAGTCGTAGTCGCGCTGCGGCGGCGGCCGGCCGGCCGTCGCCACGTCCGCTTCCGCCTCGTGCTCCGCCACCCGTTGGCGGTACGCCTGCTCCTGCTCCGCCGTCGGCTCCAGCACGCGCAGGATCGACACATCGACGCGGTCGTCGTACGCCGCGCCTTGGCTGGCGATCGGGTTGGTCTGGAACTTGGCCACGATGTAGCCGCCCGTCTCCGTGATTGCGTCCAGGTCGGGCAGCACCGGGTACGAGTCCAGCAGCTTGAGGCTCGGGTTCATCGGGTGCTTGGGGTTGTCCCACGCGCGCCGCTCGTCGGGCGTGATCTCCTCGGCGCGCAGGTTCTGCACCGTGTCCTGGCCCTTGTACGCGTCCTCCGGATGCGCGATGTCAAAGCCCTTGAGGATCGAGCGCAGGATGTTGATGGGCTCGTTCCTCTCCGCGTCCGTCTGGCGCTTCTTCTTGGGCGCCGCCCGCCGAACCGTGTCCCGTAGTCCGCTGTGACCGCCGCCGCCTGCTGCTGTCATGTACTCCGTTCGCCGTAGGAAACTGACCCCGCCGGCGATCGAGGAGGGCTTTCCAAGGGTGGAGAGAGGTCTTAGGAGGGCCCTGTCATGAGGGTGAAGGGGGATGGGGTTGTCGGGGGCCAGGAGGACTGTACGCGCTATCAGCTGTGTCGCCCTTCAGGTGAGCGGACGCGCGCTCAACAGAGGGGCTCACCAGAGTCATCGCCTTCGAATACAGCAGGCAGACCGACGAGGTCTATGGACATTCCAAGCTCGGCATCGGCTTCGACATTGAGCGGCTGCTCTCTGGCCAAACGCGACGCGAATCCGGCGGAGGTGTACTGGCCGCTGGCGAGGCCGGTGTTGGGTATCTCAAGGAGCTTTGGGGGATTGGGCGGCGGGGGGAGCGCATTCGAGTATCGTATCCGCGCGATGTAGTCCTGGTGGTAGACGCGCCCGCCGCTCGCCATGGTGAACGGATGGAGGGAGACAGGTTGTGGGGTGGGAGCGGAATGAATGCAGCACCAAAGAAAGTCGAGGTAGTCGCGTCGACGTTGCGACAGAGTCCGTGCACGCTGCTTCGGTGGTCCCCTGCGGGCGGTGAGGCCAGCTCCGCCGAGCCGCATGCAACAATAGGCACGACACAGAACTGGAATAATCCATTGATCACAGGCCCAACACTAGTGTCTATCGCGAATGTAACCGCTGGCCGGCTTCATACTAACGCCTCCATTTCCCGGCGTCTCTCATCAGCGCCCTGGACCCATTACCATCGTCTACCACAAGAACATGCACTTGTTCATCAGCAATCGGCTCCCCAGAATGTCGTACTCCTTTTGCGAGATCCAGCTGTCGTTGCCGCTGGTGCTCAGCTTGCCAAACACGCTGCCGCCCTTCCACACCAGCACCTGGGGATCCAGATCTCTCGGCGGCGCTCCAATCAGAATGTCCTTGCCGAGGCCGGGCAGGAGGGACCGCAGCCGGTCCTCCAAGAACGGCATGAAACCAGCGGTCTTGCTGCCACCACCAATCACCATTATTCCTCCGTAGAAGTCGCGTGCTTTGCGGTCATCACCGCGTGCTCCCTGCTGAATCGAAGTCATGATAGCGGTATCGAGACCCGCAACTGGTAGGATCTTGTCGCGCTCTTCGGCGAGCTTGATCTTCTCGAGCGTCGGGTCGAAGAATATGCTGGTTGCGCCAAAGCTGCCTCCCTCGCCTGGGGCACCACCAGCAGCCGGTGTCTCGCGAGGGGGCTGTGCAGTATTCGTGCCGTCCGGTCCTGGCGAGCCGGCCACTGACGAACGAGGTGTCCCTTCTTGCTCATTGAGCCGTCCAACAAGACCAACGGGATTCGCTTTAATCGGTGTCCCTGCAACCACGGTCGGTAGCGGTTTAGGAGGCTCCGGGACAGCGTTGTTGGCTGCCGCCGGCTGTGGCGGGGCAGCAGCCTGCATGATGACATTCTGTGCGGCTGATTGAGGGTCATTCGGTGATCCGTCGTACAGATCGTACGAGCGGTCAATGAGCTTTCGCCGTCCTTTAAGCTTTTCTGAGTGATCGAAGATCGTAGGATAAAAGTACCCCTAAGCCAGTCAGTCAAATCATGCAGACATCTGGAGGGCCGCTTACCATTGGTGCCAGCATCGTCTCATCGTAGCACTTGAAGAAGTACTTCCTCGTGTCTTCGCCGAAAGCTCTTAAATGAAAGTCATAGAGTTGCACGCTGATGTCGGCCTCATTCATTGTGCAGAACTTTTGCTTGAGTTCCTCAGCGAGGAGCAAGTCGTATCTCCTCTTCAGGTTGATGTCAGAATAAGGAAAATAGTCGTGCAACATCATCCGAATGAAAGTCTCCATGACATCCGCGCCTCCATACTTGACGTTGACGCGAGAGTCTTCGAGACACATGCCTTCGTCTACACAGCAGACAGAAGTCTTCTGCGCCCCAATGTCGACAATGCAAGAACTGGAGTATCCAGCGCCGAAGGTTGCTGAAAGACTCTCCTGCTGAAAACAAACCCGTCCAAAACCGAGATCGCGCAGAAGGATGTCGAGCATCTGCGTCACGTAGTTGCGCTCGAACAGGTCGGGGATGACGCATACGCAGCCGTACTGAGACCAGTCTTTCTTGTGCCTCAGCCCGAGCTCTGAAATGATCGCGTGCTCAATGATCAATGAGACGTCTTGGTAGAGCTGATTCTTTGTCTTATAGTCCTGTTCGTTGAACCAACCATACCGGATGGGCCAGAAGAGCTTATAGCGAGGCTGGGAGTCCTCTGGGATACGCAGAGCAGTCTGACCAAGAATGTAGTCTGGTGCATCCGACGGTATCTCTGTCCAATCGACGCGATGCGGGTCATTGTGTTCGCTGATGATGTCTGGGGGAGTTCGCCTGTTGTAGTTGACCACGAGCTCCTTCGAGTTGGGCAAGACCCTTCTCTTGTTTGCTCGCATACGTTGTTTCAGATCGTTCGACATGGAGTTATACTGCGAGGAGAACTCTTCACCAAACCATTTGTCTGGGTCTTCCTGCTCTTCCTCGTCAATCTTGATACGCTTTGGTAGAGGTTCTCCGCCATCTTCTTCTGCCTCGTTCTGCGGCCATTTGCGTGCAATCACCATTGGTACAGTCTTTGGCAGTGCGTCGCTTGCCAGGCCTATTCTCAAATTCTGGCTGCCGGGATGGATGACGACGATCTTAGATCCAAAAGCCTCTTGGGTTGCCGCAGCAGCAGCTCCACTCTCATCTTCTTCATTGACATCAACGCCCTGTGCTAAGGCCCTGTCTTTATCTCGGGCTTGCTGGACCATGCGGCTGGTTGCCTCTTCTTGTTGAGTTCGGAACGCAAGGAATTGGTCGTCGCGCTTCAAGTACTCACTAAAGGAAACGCATTAGTATGGATCCCTAAGAAACAAAAGAAAAGACATTGAGAACATCGTGCGAGAGAAATGAGTGCGATTTGCCCAATAGGTATAAAGCGCGGCAAGAGGGAGCTGCCAACAATATTTGGAATCGCAGCAGCGGTGCTCAAAAGTCCAGCATATTTTCCTGGCTTATCCACAGACTGGACGGATCCCGGAGTATTCGGCAAAAACGATGGGACTGGGGACTTGGCCGGTGGTGACTTTGCCGTAGACTTCTTTAGCCATAGCACCACTTCCTCGGTTCTCTCCACTGGATTTGAATAGCTTAAAGCAAAATAGCCCGTTGAAGGGTCCCAAGGGAGAATCGGAGATCACCGGCAGTGCGGTGAAAGGTAAACCGGTTCCTCTTGTGGGCCGCGGATGTGAACTTGCGGATTACTGCAAGAGTCCAGTAATAGCGGACACGGTTGGCTTGAATCATGCGAGAGACGAAGAATGTCCACGGTAGGAACCAATGTGGATGGACTGCTAATCCTAACAGACCGTCGCACCAAGGTATTCGGAGGCAAGCTGGCGTACCTCACTTGTGGCAGTGTATCCTCTGAGTCTAGAGGCCACTGAAGCTCTTCTTCTGTGTATGAGAATCCCGAGCCGTTCTCGGCTGATATTGACTAACCCTCCAGTGCCTCCGTGTTTGACTAGCTGCGGTCTCATGAGCAACGACCCTGTCGCTGGTGGTAGTGTTCTCGTTGGCAGTCGACCGTTCGAGGTTGAAGGGAAACCATCACAAGGAGCGAATGATATTGTGTTCCCGAAGAGGATCGTCCTTGGAGGTCCGCACCATGATCCAGCAGGAAGCGGTCTGTAGACGGTATTTGATGTCCGGGCATAATTGTTTCGCGAAGGATAGGTAATACGCGGGGATATTTGGTATGCGCGGAATACGCTACAGTCGTCGAACGGTATACCGATGGTTGTGGGGAGCTCCAGGGCGCAATAGCACACGCATGGTCGCTGTTGCCGCCTCATGCTCCGGCTGCGCTTGCCTCCGCAAGCTGGTGTCCTGGCCACTTCCTTTTCCATTTGTGCTCCAGCAACAGCCCGTATTGAATGCCCAGTCTTCACGAAGACGTGGCGGAACGATTGAGCAAGGAAGAGATGCGATGGAGTGTACGAAAGCGCGGTGCGACAACGAAGGAAAGGGAGCGGGGGTTACGGACGTGTAGTAGTTCTTCTGGTTGATCATGCTGACCTGGGGCCACGTGGAGAGTTCCAGATTGTTATCCGTCCTCTCCAGGCCTGAGAATTGCCCGATAGCTGTCAGCACACACATCCACGGGAGCGCGCAACGAGCAAAGCCACCGAGGGCAGCTCTGGCGGACGGGCGTACCTTCGTCCCTCATGAGGGCGCGGCCGGATTTCTTGCCGACCATGGCGGGCAGCTCTGGCGGGCCGGTGGGCGGGCGACGGGGCGACGGACGGGTGGAGTTTGGACGACGGCGACGCGGCGGGCTAGGTGTCTGGCCGGGAGAGCTTGGGGCGCGAGCGAGTTCAGAGCGGATCGGAAGCGGCAGCGGTGGCCTGTGCAGCCGCGAGATGGCCGCAGGACCCAGCAGCGCGGGCACAACTCTCACGCCCGACGGAACAACTCCGCAACCCAAAGATCTCGAGCCTCGCCGCTCCCAGCGCGCGGCCTGCGGTCACGGCTCCACCCCAGGCCCGACACGAAAATGTCCGACGCCCGCCTGTGCGCGAGCCCTCCTTCTGGGTCTTTGATAAGCATAGCTATTCGCAGCCCTCGCCCCGCACTGGGAACAAGCTGGCTGTGGTGGGCCGCGGACAAGGCTTGATTGGGGCTGCCTCGAAATGAATAACCCACGACCCGTTTCAAAGCCTCACGGCCCCTAATAACACTCCGTCTTAACGGCTTTCTTCACGCACCTTCGCTGCAGAAACAACCACCGCGCCTCCAACCCACAGTCTCCGCGACCATGGCGTCCAGCAGCGCCGGACCCTCGCACCTGGCCGTCGACGCCAAGCCATTCCCTTTCAGTTTCCCTTCGCGCTATACCGCCCTGCTCGTTGTTGACATGCAGCGCGATTTCCTGCTCGAGACGGGCTTTTCCCACAGCGTGGGCGCAACCCTCTCCGCCGTTCAGCAATGCGTCCGCCCGGTCATGAGGTTGCTGGACGCCTGCCGAGATGCCCGCCTGCCAATCTTCCACACGCGGGTTGGCTTCGAGCCGGGTCTGTCTGACTGCCCGTCGATCGCCCTGGCCCGCCAAGCGCCCGCCCACGGCAACGCCGGCCTCACCGTTGGAGACCGCGGGCCCATGGGCAGGTACCTGGTGCGCGGCGAATATGGTCACGACATCATCGACGAGCTTCGCCCTCTCCCGGGCGAGGTCGTGGTAGACAAACCCGGAAAAGGCGCCTTTTGGAACACCGAGTTGCTGCACAAGCTCAAGGCACGTGCCATCACCCATCTCCTGGTCGCAGGCGTTAGCACCGAATGCTGCCTTTCTTCCACCATCCGCGAAGCCAGCGATAGAGGGCTCGAGTGCTGTAAGTCTTTGCATTGTCAGAACCCAGCCGCACGTCTTGTTTACGAAAACCAGGCGTGATTGCTGAATGTACCGCTGGGTACAATGAGGAGAAATTCAGACGTGGAAGTTTGGATGTGATCCATGTTGACGGAGGTCTCTTCGGTTTCGTCTCAAAGCTGGATCGTGTAGTCAAAGCCCTGGCCCCTCTTGCTGAGGCGCGCGTGGCCCAAGACGAGCGCTATCGACAGAACGCAGATATGCGGATCCGCCGTTTACAAGCGGCCTACAAATCCGGAGTATCCCCTGAGTCAGTAATGAGTTCCCTGTACCGCAAGATCGAGGTCTACAAGGGAAACGACTCTGCCGTATGGATCCACCTGGAGAGCAGAGAGGCCGTTCTGGAGGCAGCGAGGGCCGTGGAAGAGAAGTGGCCAAATCCCAGGGAGCGTCCGCTGCTATTTGGTATCCCGTTCAGTATCAAGGACTCTATCGATGTTGCAGGCTATCAAACCACCACGGCATGCCCGCCGCTCACACGCATGGCATCAGCATCAGCTCCCGTGTACGAGAAGATCATTGCCAACGGCGGTATTTTCATTGGGAAAACGAACATGGACCAGCTCGGCACGGGCATGACCGGCTGTCGAAGCCCTGAGGGAACACCGCACTCGACATACCACAAAGACTACATCGCAGGGGGTTCAAGTAGCGGTAGCAGTGTCAGCGTAGGCGCGGGCCTGGTATCATTCTCCATCGGAACCGACACAGCAGGATCAGGACGCATTCCGGCAGCATTCAACGACGTTGTTGGGTACAAGCCTACGCGAGGCCTTGTGTCCATGCGCGGAATCACTCCTGCATGTCTTTCCCTAGATTGCATAGCGGTCATAGCTCGCAACATAGGCGAAGCCCGCATGGTGTGGCAGGTGATCGAAGGGTACGACGCGGCGGACAGGTACTCGAAGCCGCCCATTGCTTTTGAGCGACACATCAACGCGGTCGGCCCGCAAAGGCAGACTTTCCGCTTCGGCATCCCACCTCCCGAAGCGCTGGACGCCTGTCACCCGCTCTACCGCAAGATCTTCAACCACGTCATACGAAAGCTTGTCAGCATTGGCGGGGTGTTGAAGCCGCTCAATTGGACTCCCTTTGAAAAAGCTGGAAAGCTGCTGTACGACGGAACCTTTGTCACTGAGCGCCTTGCAAACCACCCGGACGCCTGGCTGGAGAAGAACAGAAAATTTCTTCATCCGACGATCGTCCAGGTCATGGACGAGGTCATGGCGAGGCAAAGCACGGCCATTCAAGCTTATCGAGACCAGCAGGCCAAGGCTCTCTACACCAGGCAAGCTGAGGAAACATTCAGCGCCGGGGCCAACGGCGTCGACGTCATCGTCACGCCGACGGCACCAGCGCACTGGACGATCGAGGAGGTTTTGGCAGACCCGATCAAGAAGAACAGCGCGCTGGGAGAGTACACACACGCGGCCAACGTGCTGGACCTGTGCGCTGTCTCTGTGCCAGCGGGCCTCTATCCGCTGGACGAGCTGCTGGGCACGGAAGGCAACGAGGGCCGGCTGCCGTTCGGAGTGCAGTTCATGGGCGGGAGCCGGATGGACGCAGAGCTACTGGAGATCGCGCGGCGGTTCGAGCAGTCGCTGGACCCGACGGCGCCGGACGAGAAGAATGGCAGTGGCAGTGGTAATACGAGCCGGAAGCGGAGTCGCGACGAGACGCTGGTGGAAGAGATGAATACGGAATAGGAGTGCTGCGGGCTGGTGGCGAGCTTAATGGATGGGACGGACCACGGCTGCGATAGACAGATGTACGTAAATGCATAGCGCGGGCGTGGCGGGGTGAGCGGCGACTGCGCGCGAGGTCTTTCGTCAGGTCGCCAGTGATTTGACTGATCGGTGTCGAGCGACGCATCGGGGATGGCGGTTGCGGGCCTGTTAGTCTGGGCCCACGTCCGGTCCCTAGGGCTCGCTCGAGCTCGGATCAACGTTTCCCTCCGGCTGCAGCAACATAAGGCGAAAGAGCCAGCAAAGCAACCATTCGCCCTCACCCACTCCATCCCCATTTTAAGCAGCTGCTTCCTGGTCGCGCCGGCCCAACACCGCTCCAACCTCCCCAACCCGCGCCTCTCGGCTCCCGCGCTCCGCCAACGCCAAATCCCCTGCCGCGACTCTTCCCCGTTGCCCGGCTTAGAAATCGCCCGCCCTTCCCCGGCCGCGACCCTGACGCCATAGCTCTCCCTCCCTCGAACTTTTTCGAGCGACGACCCACAACGGCACCATGGGCGGCTGGGTATCACGGTTGACGTCGCTGGTGTGGGCGAAGAAGGAGATCCGCATCCTGATCCTGGGCCTGGTACGCCTCAAGCCAGAAATGGGCCGCGAGGACCCAGCTAACACAGGAGAGCGCAGGACAATGCTGGCAAGACGACGCTGCTCTACCGGTTGAAGGTGCGGAGCCCTGCAGCCATGCGAGAGAAGGGCACCCTGGAATAGCTGCTTACACGTTGCGCCTGAGTGCAGATTGGCGAGGTAGTCACGACGATTCCGACCATCGGCTTCAACGTCGAGTCCGTCACGTACAAGAACCTGAACCTCAATGTCTGGGTACGAAGCAGCGCGACACCGTCCACCGAAGCACCGCCCGCCGCTAACACAACGCTGCGCAGGACCTCGGAGGCCAGACGTCGATCCGCCCGGTACGCGCCGTCTCTCCCCTTCTGCCCCGCAACCCCCTCTTCCGCGAGCTGTCCCGCACGGCCGAGCTGCGCACGCTGACGTTTCTCCCGCGCCTGCAGTACTGGCGGTGCTACTACAGCAACACGGCCGCCGTCATTTTCGTCATCGACTCGACCGACATCGACCGGTTAGGCACCGCCGCCGAGGAGCTGGCCGCCATGCTGTCCGAGGAGGAGCTGCGCGACGCCGCCCTGCTCGTCTTCGCCAACAAGCAGGACCAGCCCGGCGCCAAGGGCGCCGGCGAGATCTCAGAGGCCCTCAAGCTGGCTGAGCTCAGGGACCGCAATTGGAGCATAGTCGCCTGCTCCGCCATCGACGGCAGGGGCGTGGACGAGGGCATGGACTGGTTGACGGTGAGTCGTGACCCCCGTCTTCTTGGCAAGAGCGGTGGCTGTTCCGCTGCTCAAAAGGAAGGATTTTGGCTAACGCGGGATTCGCACAGACGACGATTCAGGCAGAAAATGCATAGACGTGGCGTTTATTTCTATCATTTTATCGATGCCCGGGCGAACGGCCGCGACCCGACCCTGACAAAGACACATGTTTCTTGAAAAAGCCACCCCACAACCACATAAGTACTCACTTGTAATACCCGCATGAAGGAGTTATAGGCGTCATGTTATCAACACAAAGACCAGGCGGAGCTTACGCGTTCTCTTTTTTTTTTTTTTTATGGTCTTGATGAACCCGGTTTGGGGGAGAGGTGTATGCTCGCGGGAGAAAACCCAAATGTTTTCTTGTTCTCTTCATGGAATGTCTTCTGTTTTCTTCTCACACAATGTCGATCAGCACAGGCAATCAGAAAGCAGCGTTTTCTGCCGGCTTCAGCAAAGCAAGCAAGCAAAGGTATGCTCTCTTGTATATGTAATCGCAAAATTCTTGACAAAAACAATAATAGATTCGGCAGCGCTAAAGCTGTCTTTCCCAAGAAGCCGGTTTTAATTGAGGAGCATGGGTGGTGCGTTGGTCGAGATGCTTTGACCATAATTCATCAACGTGGTGACATCATCTCATGGGCCCTTTGCTAAAGAGTGCATATTGGGGGGTATCAAAATCTATTCCATCCGCATACTCCAATCCTCATTGCTCCTTTCCGCGCCTCTCATTATCGTCATTACACCATTAAGACCGACCGGAAAACCTTGCGCCCTCATACACGTCGTGTTCACCGTCCAGAATCCCATCTTCGTCCCCTCTCACTGTCCGTCCCCATCAGATCCACTGCCACGATCTCCGAAAACCCCCACTTTCGCTCTCTTTCCTCCCTCGCCCTTGCACGGCCTCCTGCATATCCTCAGCCCTCGAATCACACGAGCCCCTATCCCCATCAAACAACATCGCATACCCCTCACCCGGAAATAACGCCCTACTCGACCTTCTCGACGACGACGCCAGCGGCCCCGGCGGCTGCAGCGCCACCATCTCCTCTCCCTCCTCCCTTCCCCCCCTCAGCTCCCCGCTCCTCCTCAGCCACGACCGCGGCCGCGACGCCGCGGTCGTAGTAGCAGCAGTAGTAGCAGCGGACACCGAGCGCCTCTTCCCGCCCCCGGTCCCAGCACCGCGCGCCACGGCGGCAGCAGGCTCGCCGCCACCACGCCCTCCCTCGTCCAGCTCGTCGACGTGCGAATCCCGCCTCCTCTCGCCCGCGCCGCCCTCCCCCGCCGTCCTGCTCTGCACCATCGCCCCGTCCAGCGAGTCCACGATGTCGCCCTCCCTGAGCGCGGCGCCGGGTCGACTGCTGGCTGTCATGCGCCGGTACACGGCGCGCTCCTCGGCGTCGGCCGGCGTGGTGGCGGCGTGGCTGAAGCGGGCGTGCGTGGGCGGGAGGGGGAAGGTTGGGAGGATGACGCCGTAGTCTGGGGAGGAGGATGTTGTCGATAAGGCTGAGGCTCCGCTGGCGGTGGGATTGTGGTGGGGTGCGGTGGTAGTGGGGAGCGCGGTGGAGCTGCGGTTGGTGGTGGCGTTCGACGTGAGGGTGGGGCGGCGGCGTGGGGAGGGGTGGTGGTGGCTTGGTGGTGAAGAAGGAGGTGTCTCGGGGATCATGGGGCCAGCGTGGTCGAGGGGGAGGGCCGAGAGGCGGTGGTGGTGGCTTTCGGAGGAAGGGGGGCTGGCATTGATTCCGTGGTAGAGGTCCATCATGGTGGGGTCGTCTTGCCAGAGGCGGGTGGTTGTGGACTCGCGCTGGCGCTGATAGGTGCATGGGGAGGCGTAGACGGGTGGCAGGCTAGATATCACCGCCGCCGCTGCTGCCTCGTCGCTGTGCTCTCGGGTTCTGGTGCTGCTGGTGCTGGCGCTGCTGAGGTGCGTCTGGAAGTGCGCGAGCTCGCAGCCTTCGCCGGCGGCGGTGCTGCTCACGTTTGTCGTGCCACGGCGGCGGCGCCCGATGATCGTGCTGCTGGGGATTCCGCTCCTTCTGGCCGCAGTGACATCGGCGTTTGGTGTCTCTTCCGCGCCCGGACACTGAACCAGCACGCTCTGGCGGTGGTCCGTCTCCGCGCGCAGCTGCGGCGCTGAAGATGCCGTCTCGAGGCGCTTCTGCGAGCCGTGGGCTTCGGCGTTGAGCTGCATTAGCTTGAGCTTGTTCTGCATCAAGCGCAACTTGCGGCGCTGGGTCCAGTAGACGGCGGCCATAACGGCGAAGAAGAAGGTTCCGCAGGCGGAGAATACGAGCCAGATCACGTAGCCGATGCGGTCGTCGTCGGTCACGGTGTGGGCGTTGGCGATGAGGACGAGCGCGACCACGGTCGACAGGAGGGTGAGCTGGCTTAGGGCGATGGCGCAGAAGAAGCGCTTCGAAGGTGCGCGGAAGGAGAAGCGAACTGGTGGCTCCATGGTGGCGAATGAATCGTAGATCTCGACTTCTTCGATAAAGGCGGAGTATGTTTGCGAGTCCATGTTCCGTCTGAGCGCGAGGATCTTCGGGAGAGGGTCGTTGGTGAGGGCGATGCCGGCAGAGGAGCGCGCGCCGTTTGACATGGCGCGTCGGGGGTTCGTAGAATTGCGTGCTCAGCTTCGAGGGAGGAAGTGGATATACGAACGGAAGGAAGAAGATCTCGTAAAGGGCCAAGGGCGTCTCGGGCGTGGCTGTGCGGCCGCAGCTGCAGAATATCTAGCCGGGCGAATGAACAAGAGTGTGGTAGAGCAGGAGTTGCAGTTGAAAGAACATAGAAATTAGGCTGGCGGGACGTGATACCAGAAGAATATTAACCAAGATTCCGAAGGTGAGGCAATGCCAGGAGTCGTCAAAGTCAGAACGAGGTGAAGTCAGGAAGGCTGGGTGAAGTTGACGGGACGACGCGGCCGCGACAGCGTCCACCAGCACCTCATTATACCGCCGCGTTCGAAAAGCAATCTACATCAAAAGAAAATCTCCGATCTCGTTCGGCGCATGTCATCGTCGCCAATGCGGCCCCGGGTGGAGTGATTTCCCAGGTCGAGAAGAGCGCGGCGTGGAGTATAAACCTGGCGACGCATCCACACACGCCACCATCCCTGCCTTCCCCTCTCCCCGCATGCGTACCTGCAGATTCAGGCACGCTGCGCACCGGCCCGCCAGGCGTGCTGTCAATGAATGAAGGCACGAAAAACAAATCAAAGCGCCGCATGCGTGTGCACCGCTGCTTCAGCTGAAAGGATTGCGGACGGTGTCAAACTGAGACGCGCATACATATGCAGGTGTACGAAAGAAGCTTCAGGTACCACAAGCAATTGACATTGCGAAATGGGGCTCATGCCTGTAGACCGCTGCCTCGCGCCCCGGCCGGCTGCAAATGCGGCTCTCCGTGTGCTCCCATGAACCCTGCATGCCGCGGGAAAGGCTCAAGACGCACCGGGATGCTGCCATTTCCCCCGACAACTGCATCCTCTCCGACTCACCCGCCTCTTTATCTGAGATCTCTAGACAACTTTTCTCCCCAACCGGCGATTCTCGCGCTGGCGCTGCACCTTCATGGCCTCCCTTCGGCGCTTCTTCCATGCCCTGTTGTAGTCGCCACGGTGCTCCCAGAAGTGTTTCGCGAAATCGCTCTGCTGCGCCTCCTCTGAGCCTTGCCCCGCCGCACTGGCACCGTCGGAACCTTTCGCCCCGAGCGGTACCGAATTGGCGTCTATGTGCATCATGCTGTCCTCCACCTCCTCGTCGTCTTCCTCCTCGTCATCGTCGTCGTTCCGCCAGAACCTCTTGCCAATAGCAGCCGTGTCTGGTGTGGGTGCGGCGCTCCGAATCCCGCGCACATGCAAGTCTTGCCGCGTGTATGGCGTGAGTGGAGGATTTGCTTCTTCCGCCGCCTCCTCTTCATCATCGTCGCCACCGCCAAAGAAGCTGAAAGAGGTATTAATTGGCGTGAGCTTGGTCGGCGTAGCGTTCTCCGGCAGTTGGGGGCGTTTGAACAGAGCCTCCAAAGGGTGGACCTCTTTTGCCTCATTCTCCTCGGCGTCCCCGGTTTTCGCTGCGGAGTCGCTCATTTCCACGTCTACCGCAGAATGTCCATGAGGAATGTCTTCCAGATCAGCTGCCTCCTCGTGCGCAGATTGTGGCTCAGATTCCGAGGAAGATTCCTCCTCGGCCCCGAGTTCTTGTGCGACTTCTGACTCAGCCCCCGACGAAAGTGCTTCTTCAGATTCCTCTGCGCTGCTACTGCTGACGTCGGATGAGCTTGTGGACACGACCGAACTAGCGTCCGAAACATCCTCCTCCTCATCTTCCGAAGCTTCGTTAGAAGGTGTTGTTGCTTTTGCGGGCTTGCGTTTCGCCTCAAGTGCCTCCGCTCGCCCAAGAGCAGACAGTCTCTTGGGTTTCTTCTCTTCCATCTCGGTGGCCGCAGCCTTCGCCTCGGCGCGCTTCTGTTTAGCCTCTGCCTTGGCTTCCCTGCGCCTCCGATGCGACTCAGATTCTTGCTCCACCACATTGCCTTCTTCGTCCACCCATCCCTTGCCTTCAACAAATTCGGCAGCTGTCTTCGCGTCTTTCGAAACCTGACTACTTTTCAGGAAGCTGGCATGTTTTGTTGTTTTAGCAAATTCGTGAACGACAACATCGCGCGAGGATGTTTTGGGTTTCTTCGGCTTCTCCACGACCTTGTCGGACTTGGCCGTCGGGAGGGCGTTAGGTGGGAGTTTGGTCTTGAACAGCAGCTCCCGGTCCGTAGTGTATTTCGAGGGCTGCGACTTGTGCTTCTTCTCCTTTTTGTCCTTGTCCTTGTCCCTCTTATCCTTGCGCTTGTGGTCCTTTTTGCTCTCAGGCTCGGTCCAGCCGCGCTTGACGTGCCTCTCGCCGGGCAGTTCAACGCCTGGCAGCACGCCATCCTTGCGCTTGAGCTTCTTCACCTTCTTGCCGGCCTTGCGGTCCTCCTCCTCTGCGCCCGCCTCGGCCGCCTGTGCCTCCTCCGCAATCTTCTTGCGCTTCTCGGGACGCGCGTCTTCGATTCGGATCTTCTGGCCTTTCAGGATGGAGCCATTGAGCTTCTTCTTGAGCTTCTGCGCCTCCATGGTGGGGAGCTCGACGTAGCCGAAGCCCTTCTCGGGGGAAGTCTGGACGCTGTGGTAGGAGATGGCCGACGCGTGCGGCAAGACGGAGGGCGGGATGAAGGCCTTCAGCAGATCCGGTGTGAAGGGGGTGATATGCAGGCGTGTTCGCTCAAGCGCAGCGCTGGAACTGCTAGCAGACTCGTTGCGTTGGGTGGAGAAGTCTGTAAGCGCTTGTGTAACGGACATTGCTGAGGTGTCGTGATGCGGGGAGATGAGCCACCACCAAATAGCCAGGTGAGCAGGATGCTAGAGCATAGCCGCGCAAGTGTCTCAGCTCAGCGGCGTTCCGCAACAGACTTTGTTTAGCTGCTGCTGGGGCGGGAGGCGCAAAGAAAAGCGGGCGGCCGCGGCGCGACAAAATAATATCGAGAGCTCGGTCCTTGCCTTGCGCTAATTCTTGGCCGCCTTCCCCACGCCCGCCAAGCCGTCCCAGAAAGGTACGCGGCCGGCAGAGCTCAGGCCATCGCATTGCTGCATGTGCGCGCATCATCTCCATAACGTGGACCTCTACCACACTCTGCGCACTCAACACCATGTTCGGACGACAGCATGCCCTCCTAGGCTTGTTCGCCCTGATCGCCCTGCTTTCCACCGCGCTTGCAGCCTGTACGCCGCTTCTCTCGCATCCTCACGCACACCTGTCCGTCCGCTGACCCTCACCCTCCGCCCAGCCCCGGCCTCCTTCTGCAAGTGCACCTGCTTCACCAACAGCACCATTATCCACCTAGACGACCCCTCGCCCTACTCCAAGTCGGGCTCGTCCAAGTCCGACTCGTCCAAGAGCTCCGGCTCGAGCCTCCTGTTCTCATCGCGTGCAAACGACGGGAAGAAGACCGGCAAGCGGACATGCAACGACTGCAATAAGAAGTTCTGCATGGAATACAACCTGCCGATATGTCATGGCGCCAAGGAGGAGGACGTGTACACAGAGTGCTTCCGTACGTGTAGACGCGGCACTCGTCATGTCTCTGCGATCTTGAGCGCTAACACACCTGCGCAGAGAGGGATTCAGCCAAGGACCAGGCTGTTGTCGTCATATTCATCACTGCCACTGTAAGCTTGCTGATCTATGCGGCTGCTCGCCCGTACGTTGATCGCTGGTCAGAGGTAAGCTTAGTCTGGCCCAACTCCCGGGGAATGCCAATGCTGACGGCGTGCGCGCGCATTGTAGAAAGCGAAGGAGAGGAGTACATATATTCCTGTTTCTACCCATGGAGACCAATGAGCGGTGGAAAAAAAAGTAGTGCCCAGTGTTTTATATACCCAAACAATTCATTCATGTTCAGGAGTACTCCGGAAGCTCCACACCCGTTATGCACCTCTATGCTACATCCCAGGTCAATTTGGGAGGTATATAATATGATACAGTGGAAGCTCGAAAGCGAGCGGCCAGCAATTGATGGAGTGAAAGATGCCATGTCATGTCTCCAACTCCCTCACCGTCCGGTGATCCAGCTCGTCCAGCTCTTTGACTTTTGCGTTGCTGCCTGTGTTGCCTCTTCGGCCATGCGATCTAGCGGGCCTGGGGTCTGTGTCTGTGACTTTTCGCCTTCCCTCCTCTTCCCCACCGCCTGCAGTATTCCAAGGCCGTTGTCCTTCGCCTCTTGTGCATCGCTGCGGAGCTCATCGAAAGCATCATGCGCCTTGCCGGAGGCCTGGAATGCCATGGCGCCGAGCTTGCCACCCTTTTGCTCTTCCTCCGAGAGGCCGCCGAAGATGGCCTCTTTTGTGCGCTTGAAAATACCCTTCTTGTTCTTCGCGTGCTCTTCCTTGTTGCGTTCGTTGTTGAGCAGCAGGATTTGGTCCTCGGTTGCCGTGCCTGATGCTATAGCTCGCTTTGCTTCGGCCATGGCAATTGCGTGCTTCTGGTTCTGTTCGTGGAACCATTCCCTGCGCTTCCGCCGGTTATACACCATCATGTCTCCGAGGGCGAATACAGTGACTACACCGGCGATGCCTGCGAAAATTCCATTAGCTTGAGGTGGCAGAAATTGCTAGCACGCATTGCGCCTACCAGTGATGGCGATCAAGCTCAGCGCCGTCACCCGGTGAGCTCTGTCCGCCCATCTTCTTCCACTCGCCACAACCTTGTCGAAAGTCGACACCTGAGACCCCTTCGCCTTCTGCGCCGCGGCTCTTAATCTCGCGATCTTCTGCTGTGGCGTCTCGTTGCTGGACGCGGGCGACGACTTGAGCGGGACATTGGTGGCTTTTGAGTGCGCGTACGGGCCAGTGGCCGTGAAGCGCGTGGCGTCCATTGCTGAGCGGGGCGACATCCTGAATAGTTCTACGCGGCTCAATCCGTATCGAGCGAGGCTTCCAGGCGCGAGGGAATGAGGGCGCTGGGCGGGATGGTGGGCGGTTGTGCAGAGGACTGTGCAGGTGCTGGTCGTCGACGGCATCATACGAGGCCGGCGAACTTTCTCGTGCAGGGATTCTTCTTGGCGCCACAATTCCCGCTCGAGCCATTGGCTCCGACGTCACCGCACCCTTTCTCCGCCGTCACCTTGCGACGTTGGACCGTAGTGAAAGAACTGCTGACTGCCGGGCGAGACATGTGAATCTCTAGCTGATTCCAACGCCGCTCTCTCATTTTGCGGAACATCCGCACCGCATCCACTCTCTCACTCAAACCACAGCGGAGCTTCATTATGGAGCAGCAAAACGACTCGCAGGCGCCAGACCTGGCAACTGTACTAAGAAATCTTGCTGCACTCGCGCCTACTCCTTCTCAGCCGGCGGCTACTTCATCTCTTGATCAGTCGCAGCTTTCCGCAATTTCTCAGACGCTCTCTAACGCTGGACACCATGTTGCCCCGCACCCACTCGCGACTCAGCAGCAGTCCACGGACCCAAGGCTCGCCGGTCGTAGTCAGAGACCCGCGTCGCAGAACTATTTGAACGTGTCGATGACTCCTCCAGCTTCTTCTACACCTCCACCTGCACCGCAAACTTCTGCCCTTGCTGCAATCGATCCGGCGACGATCACCGAGTGGGCTCCAGGTCTCCGTTGTGTCACAAAGATCGCAGCTAGGAACCCCAGCTTCAAGCCCATCATCCAGAAGGTATTTCATCACTTCTTACTTATATCACATTGTTCTAGAATAACAAAAGACCTACAGATGATTGCAGACCAGCACGAGCATGAGTTGATCTGGTGGGGAGGCCGCAAGGCCCTCATGAACCAGTCGCCGACCAAGGAGGAGCTAAAGGCCTACGACAAGAAGGTCTACCGCGCGCAGGTCGAGATGAATGCCGTTATGTCCGGTCAGCTCAAGGGCCTCGGCGTTCCTTTCTTCGGCGTCAAGCCCCACCTGATCGCAGACGGCGAATCGACAGCGAGCTCCAGCTCTGCGTCGGGTCCCAAGGTGAAGATCACTCAGGCTGAGCTGCTGAAGCTTCAGCGCAAGATGGTGGAGTATCTTGAGGATATGTACAAGGACTGAACGCCACTGGAGGCTCCCGCAAGCTTTTCAATTCGGCAGCGCTCCGTATATACCAAGACCCCGGCGAACTATCATGAGTATCACCAAACATGGCCCAAAGAAGGCCAAATCTAGAATCAATTGAGATTGGATCCATGGTAGGAGAGGATATTCGAGGTTTGTGTTACCTGCTCTAAGCAGCTCGCCCTATCTTCCGGTGTCACTGGCTGATAGCTAGCCGACAGCATCAAACTGAAGCCATGCTGCGTGCCCTTCCTTAACTTGAACTAGCATCCCTGCATGTAGTGATCTCAAGAGTGTGGAGCAGTGCCTCCCAAGGTCTTTTGGAGACGGCACAGATCAAAGCTGATGTTGAGAAGTGACGATGAGAACAGGCCTGTTCCGTTTGCATTACAGGAGAGGCAACACTCGGAATCGCAATGCACTTCTGCTGGCAGTTGAGTAGAATCATTTCCATAGGCCATAACGCATTGCTGGGTGCGTATTCGCATGGCAGCTTCAGGTCACGTGTAGGTGAAGAGTCAACTGTCAAGAACGGCAGGCGCGCCAAAAGTCCAGGGTCTCCAAGCCCACACGCCGCAGAACGTGGTCTTCGGCGACATGCCGGCACCTCTACCGCTGGAGAGCAAACTACGGATAGGAAAAGTGGCGCTCTAGGTTGTTGGGGTGATGCCAGGCTTGCAGGTCCTCGACGGTTGGATGCACCGCGCGCGCGGCATCAAACGCGCGCTGGAGGGCTCGATGCAAGAGCGCGCCTCTGCCCAGACGGTCGCCGCCTTCCCGCGACAGTGATCGAAGGCGATCGAAGGCGGTCACTCGCGGGCGGCCGGGCGGCGGGCGCGTTTGCAGTCTCGCTTCGCCGTGCGACCCTCTCGGCGCGCCCATATCTACCCTACTCTTCGGAACCCGCACAACCCTTCTTCTTCTTCTTCTTCTTCTACCACACTCTCTTTAGTTCATTTTGTCCGCAGTCTCACCGCTTTCTCTCTTCCTCTCGCCACAGCATTCGCACACTCGCTCTTCGCGCTCCAAGCTCCGTCCTCGACAACTTCACGCGAGCTTGACCTGCGCCCACTATGCGCTCATTCGCGATGACCTTACTTCCGCTGACCATCATGACCTTGCTCCTGCTCTTCGGCGCCCAGCTGGTCTCCGCTGGTGGCCTCGTCGGGTAAGATATTTCAAGCAAAATAGATCTTCTCGCGACCGCGTCGCGCTGGCATTCAGATCCTGCGTCCTGACTTTCCTTCACAGCTCCTCCAACACTACCGAGAGCTCCTCCTTCTCGATGTCGCTGGTTTTCCCTCCCGAGAGCACTACTGCTTCTTCCTCCTTCTCGATGTCACTGGTCTTCCCTCCTGAGGTCACTCCCGAGAGCACTTCCGAGGGCACTCCCGATTACGGCCCCCCGTCGATTGACTGGTCCAAGTCAATCTTTGGCACCGGTACCACTGGCACTCCTGTCCTGAGCGCGACCTTGACTGAGAACCCGTTCCCTGCAACCCCGGCCACCTTGACTGAGGGGCCGACCTCTGCAACCCCGGCCACCCTGACTGAAGAGCCGACCGTGTTCGCTCAGTACCCTGAGCCTACATTCACTACGCAGCTTGCCAAGCGCGACGATCTGATCACGTCCCATGACGTCCACTCCTCGCAACCCATCTTCACTCAGTACCCTTGGCCTACGTTCACTACGCAGCTTACCAAGCGCGACGATCTGACCAAGTCCCATGACGTCCACTCCTCGCAGCCCGTCTTCACCCAGTACCCTTGGCCTACCTTCGTCTCCGGTACCAAGATCGCCGCTCGTGACAATGGTCTGTCGACGATCTCCATCGCGGGAGATCAGATTGATACTGTAACTGCCATGAACGCGGACACTACCTTCCCGCTGGCCCTGGTCACGGATAGCGCCGCCCCGATCCCCACGACGTGCCAGGAGTATGTCACAACATCTGGCCAGGACGGAACTTCGGTCTTCCTTACCTACGTCGCGCGTGACTGCACGATCCCCGCTCCTACTCCGACCGCTGAGTCTAACCAGACCACGTCTGTCACGGCCTTCTCGACTACGACCTTCATTGCGCCGACCATTTCGACCGAGTCGCCATCTCGCTGCTTCGACTCAGCAAACCCGATGGCATGCCAGACCTGGCCTCTTACCGGCACCATCTCAAGCACTTCCACATCCACCTTGACGAAGCACGTGCAGACTCCTTCTGCCACGGACTCTGCTGTCGTTGCGGGCGAGTCGTCCGCGAGCTACAACTCGGAACCCGAGACGACCACCATCTCCATCACGACCACGCCCACCAACGATGTCTGCGCAGGAGCTAGCACGGTTACCGTTACCATGCAGGCTACGCCTAGCACGTCTACCATCACCGCCTGGATCGGTACGACGATCACCAGCTCGAGCGCCAGTTCTTCGCTTGTCATTGTCAGCGGAGTTACTTCCCCTGCTTCCTCAGTGTCTTCGGATGCCAGCACCAGTGTCGATGGGTTTACTACGGGCGCTTCGACTAGCTCGACTACGCTTACCACCGCGGCTTCCACGGGCGTCTCGAGTGTCTTGACCACTCTGACCAGCACGTCTTCCATGGAGATCTCGACTCCTGTGACGCCAATCACGCCGGCCACGCCTGATGTGTCGACACCAGCTACTCCTACCCCGTCAACTTTCACTGGTGGCTCCAGCGCCATCCGCGTTGACAAGTTCCCCGGCCTTCTGGCCATCCTTACTCTCGTCTCGTTCTTGATCTACCAGTAGAGGGAACGGCTCACGAGTACAACTTTCTTCATGTAGTCAGTAATTAAGGAGGAGATGCTTTCTTCAGCACGTGCATAGTGCTTACCATACGGGAATAGTCCGTAGATGGTACAAAATCAAGAGTTCTAGTTTGTCTTCTGGTCTTTGATATGCAATGAAGTGAAATCTTGTATCGTGTGTGCCGTATTGTGTTGTTTATATCTGAGTGCCTGATTTCGTATCGGTGACATTGTTTTGTAATATTTTGTTGGTCATTGATCAAACATAGAATTTAGTTCAAATAATCAGGTTTCTGTAACCAGTAAGCTACATCCCACTCCGACAATCTCTTCCTACAATAGCTAACGCTCTGTACAGCCCAGGATTATTCCAATGGATGACCTTAAAGTTACTGTCGCTGTGTCAGTTGCTCGTGATAGTTCTGTTGAGTTGCCCATGCGTTGCTGTTGAAGGATTTGGGAGCAAGATGGACCTCAGAACACAATTTTCCACCATGAATCCGAGCGAATGGGATGTGGCCAGTTACGTGGCGATGATTTCGGTTACATATGGGAAGTAGGCGGGGTTATCGGGGCGCGTCTAGCCTTTTCCTCGCGTGCTTTCATATTTAAAGGCATACGTGCAGTATCTACTATCCAGTCGGCCCTTCGTTCGGCGAGGCGTTCTGAGTACTTAATTTGACGTCAATGACGAAGAATGCGGAGGTTTGTGGACGTATATGGAGCGAAAAGTAAAAGCAGACCAAGGAATAAGGTCGGGGTTGACAGTGGCGAACCACGAAGAGCATTTGGTGAAAGCCCATGGATCGGGGTTTCTCAGAGCACGGACAAGCTTTAGTATGTGCATCTCCACACTGCAACCGTTGCTTCGCTTCGTATTTGCCACCGAACATGTACAGAGACCCATCAGTCAGATCCTGGGTATTTTTTAGCTCTACAAATAGTTCTTAGGTCCAACATGCTATTGCTATATACAGAACACACGAATGTTTTTTGGTTGTGTGTTGGTGAAGGTGGAATACTCAGCCCCCTGCAAATTTGCATCTTGGCCACGCGGCATTTCGGTGACTGACTCTCGGGAGCTTCCCGAACCGACGCGCAATAATCAAGAGGTGGCGATCATCATATTCGTAAGGCTTCGCCTTGCGATAAGTATATCCGTTATCAGCGAGACGGGCGCACGGAGTCTCGTCTGTCCCAGACCACCAGCCTCCGGCGTCTGGCAACGTCATCGGCATGTAACTCTGTTACGCGCACGCAGGACGCGGTGAGACAGAGTTCGAGATGTTTGCCCTCCCCGCGGCAGAGTTCCAGGATGCGCTGTCAAACAACAGCGTCTTTCGGTTTCTGGCGCGTAATGCGGCGAGGCGAGCAATTTTGTGAATGTGATGAAGTACGGAAGCACAAAGCAGATGTCAGGTCGTGCCGACGAAGGCCAGACCACGCATGCATGCAGGCGGGCGCGGTAAAATGCAGAGGCTAGAACTGGGTGGTGCCATCCGAGGCAGAGAACACGCGTGCGCTGAGGAGAGGGACAGCGTCATGCGTACCCAGCACGCAGGAAAGCACCGTGCTCTGCTCCACACGCCCACGTACCTCCAGCTGGCCACCCATCGCGCCGCTCCCTAGGCGACGTCGATGACTGCCAGAAGCGGTAGATCGGAGTGGGTTCGATCTCTGATGCACCGCAGATCAGTCAACCATTTCTGGTAGCCAAGCAGCTGTTTCCCCGGAGGCTCCATCGGCGCGCTGGGCGGCCGCATCACGAGCGACGGCGCCTGGTTTGAAGAGACGAACTGAGCCCCTTTTTCAGCCGGCAGGGTCTTTGCGTATGTGGCGGCGCAGGGAGAGGGCGGCAGCGGAACAACGGCCGCGCAAAAAAAGCAGCGGCTTCGCCAAGCGGGGCCTAGCGGGGCGCCGCTTTGGGAGCTGGGGATGTCAGGCATCTGGGATTCGCTCGTGCCTGGCCGGTGGCGCGTTTCATCGACCCCTCGCCCAAAGCCCTGCGTGAGTACGGCTCAAGCTTTTCGAGTCCTTCATTCCCTTCCTCAGCCTTCGTGCGCCACCTCTCACCCAGACGCGCCGTTGCTTTTCTTTGCGTGTTCTCTTCCTTCTCTGCTTCACCATTCACCTACGAACCGACGGCGGGCCATCGTTCAGTGCGCGCCTCGGCTTGCCTCTCTTTTCAGACCCTCCAGTTTTACCACCTCACGCCGGCGTGCTTGACGTGCATTCCTACCGAAGGCTGTTTCGTCATTTGCGCGCGGAGCAGATCCAGCCCCTTGAGCTTTAAGACACGCGAAGGCCTTCGCGATCCCCAGGGATCGCCATCTCGCCAGCCTTAATTGTACTGTTTCCCTGCGCCAGCTCCACAGTGACTGACTCTCCACTGCGGCGCTTCTCACGCGATCACCAATTCAAATGTCCACCAATCCCCCGAAGTCGCCCAGGTCGCCGTCCCACCGTTTCTCTCGTCAAGGCTTCCACCCGCTGCGTGACAACCCCAACGATATGGCGCCCAATGACGCTACTATCGACATTCCCCTCGAGCCTGTAGTGAGCCGCACGCCGTCTTCGACCGGCATGCGCAACGGCAGCGCTGCGCCCATCACCCAGATCGCCACCCACGAGTCACCAAACGAGAAGGAGGGCCACCGTCACTTTGGCCGCCGCATCAAGAAGTCGGCCTCCAAGGGCGACCCCATTGGCACCGTTGGCTACGATGGCGAGGTGGATTACATCAACCGCGTGGGTAGGATCTACTACAAGATCTTGCATTTTAGCATTATCACCCGCTACTTCATTTACGTCCTGCCGCTCGCTCTGTGCATTGCTGTGCCCATCATAGTGGGAGCAACCGTCGCTACGGACGCGAAGGTCGGCGGTGTGCGGATCGTCTGGTGAGTTGTGCGCCCCGATCCGAGATCTGCAAGTCACTGACACAGTCCAGGTTCTTCACGTGGGTTGAGATCGTCTGGCTTTCTGTCTGGATCTCCAAGATCGTCGCCCATTTCCTTCCGAAGATCTTCCAAATTCTCGCCGGTGTAGTCAGCTCCGGTGTACGCAAGTATGCTTTGGTTCTTCGTGCGCTTGAGATCCCGCTCTCCCTGGTCGGTTGGGCTGTCACCTCTCTCGCTACTTTCATCCCTTTGATGATCCACAATCCCGACATCCAACGGCAGGCGAAAGCGCAAAAAGCAGCAAACAACGGCACATCTACTGCTGATTCGGTCAAGGACTGGCAGCGTATCGTTCGCCAGCTTCTTGCTGCAGCTCTGGTTTCTGCCTGCGTTTTCCTTCTCGAGAAGTTTCTTATTCAGCTCATCAGCATCAACTACCATCGCAAGCAGTTCAACGCGAAGATCAAGGAAAACAAGCGCCAGGTCTTCCTGCTTGGTTTGCTCTACGATGCCTCTCGGGCTCTTTTCCCGTCGTACTGCCCCGAGTTCCAGGATGAGGATTACATCATCAACGACTCCCTGAGACTCAACATTCCAGGTGCCAAGAAGAGCCACGCCCGGTCTGGCTCCACAACTCCCATGCGTCTTCTCCACGACGTTGGACGGGTCGGAGACAAGATTACTTCCGCCTTTGGCAATATCGCATCCGAAATCACTGGCAAGCAGGTCTTCAACCCCGACTCCGCTCACTCAGTCGTTGTTGAGGCTCTTGAGAAGCCGAAATCTTCCGAGGCTCTTGCTAAGCGGCTTTGGATGTCTTTCGTTGTTGAAGGTAGAAACGCCCTCTTCCATGATGACATTGTCGAAGTTCTCGGTGCTGGCCGTGAGGTCGAAGCCGAGGAAGCTTTCGCAGCTCTTGACAAAGACGGCAATGGTGACATCAGTCTGGACGAAATGATCCTTCAAGTCACTGAGATTGGCCGTAGCCGCAAGGCTGTCGCTACCAGCATGCACGACGTTGATCAGGCGATTAACGTGCTTGATGGACTGCTTGCCACTGTAGTCTTCATTATCTGCGTCTTCGTCTTCATTGCGTTCTTGAATGCCAGCTTCGTCACTACTCTGGCCACTGCTGGAACCGCTCTTCTTTCTCTTTCCTTCGTCTTTTCGGTCACTTGCCAGGAAGTTCTTGGCTCTTGCATTTTCCTTTTTGTCAAGCATCCTTACGACGTTGGCGACAGGGTCGACCTTTCCAGCGGCGACGACCAGCTCACGGTTGAGCACATCTCTCTCCTCTTCACCGTTTTCAAGCGGATCACCAATGGTCGTACTGTCCAGATTCCCAACATTGTTCTCAACAGTCTGTGGATCGAGAACACGAGCAGGTCCTTGTCCATGAGAGAACAAATCCCCGTCTATGTCTCGTTTGGCACGTCATTCGAGAATATCACGGCTTTGAAGGACGAGATGCAGAGGTTTGTGCGCGACAAGGACAACGCCCGTGACTTCCACCCTGATATCGACATCGAAGTCCGAGGCATTGCCGAGCTCAACAAGCTGGAGCTCCAAATTGAGTGCAAGCACAAGAGCAACTGGGGTAACGAGACACTGCGCGCCACTCGCCGCAACAAGTTCATGTGTGCTCTCGTCCAGGCCCTCCGCAAGGTTCCGATCGATCCTCCCGGCGGAAGCGATGCTGCTCTCGGCTCGGCCAATCAGCCGTCCTGGTCTGTCGCTGTATCTGCGTCTGAAGCTCAGGAGCGCCGCGAGGCATATCTCGCGGAGAAGGAATCCGGCCGTCTCTACCCCTCCAAGAAAGAAGAACCTGCCGGAGGCAAATCGTCTGGCGTCGACTATCTTGGCACCGGCGTGCACCAGGAGAATCAGGCCATCAACAACCTAACTGCGCGTCCTGTTGGCTCGGATCCTTACCGCGACGACGCATTCCGCGAGCGCGCTGATCAAGCGGACATCAATCGTACCGGCTCAATTGGACGCTCCAGTATGGACGCCCAAGATGCGGAGGATGTGCGGAACACTCTGAAGCGCGAAAGCACTCGGGGCAAACGCAAGGCGGGCCCAACGAGTCCTTCAGCAATCACGGTCTCGGACGCTAATGGCCAGAACACGCAGTACTATGGGTACGGCGGACAGCAGAACATGAGTCCCGTGAGCCCGCAGCAGAGCCAAGGCTCGTACGGGTCCCAGAACTACCAGTATCAGCAATTCGCCCAGCCGGGTACGGCGTATCAGCCCCTCCAGCAGACGAGTCAGCGGCAGCGAGGCCAGCAGCAAGGCCAACAGCCCCTTCTGCGCAAGCCGAGTAATCCCTACGCGCAGTCGCCGTAATTTGGTACACCAACAATCAATAATGCGTCGCGTGGGCGGCGGCAGCGGGGAGTGTGGAGATCAGCGAATGAGTTGACGAATCTTCTTTCGGTCCTTTAGGATGGAATCGGATACGGCAGGGTCGGGGGCCGGTGGATGGACGGCATGTATGAGGGACGAAGGTAAAAAAAAGCAGTAGCATTCTCATTCGCTCTGCATCAGGCGGCCGCAGCGGCATTTCTCATTCTCTGATTCATGTATAAAGAGGGCGTCCCTGTTTCTTTCTTATCGTGAACTCCGCCTAATAGGCTTAGTCAGATTAGCTATGTAGAACATGCAGCGCTTGGCTGAGTTTGCTCCAACACTTCAGACAACGGTCACAGGTGACGCCGAGGACGCGCGGAGAGCTGCGCTAGAATGCTTAGCCAAGCGCCTGCGCTGGACCGACTCACTGCGCTGAGATCGCCGGCGGCGGGCGGCGGCCAGAAGCGGTGCTGTGCTGTTCGGCGGATTCTTGAGGGTGTCGCGCTCAGCTCACCCGAAGCGGCAGCTGCGGAAGCAGCATCACGGTTACGTAACCTGTCGCACGACGCGGTGCGCGCCTTCCATGAATGATGAGTGATGTATGAGGACAGGGCGGCGATGGCGGGCGGGCAGTGGATGGTACTGCTCGGGCGGGGATCGCTAAGCCCTCCGAGAATAGAGCTGCAGCGGCACATAAATGGACGGGCAGCCGCGGCGCGTGAAGAATAATCGAGCGATGCGTGCTGGCACTAGCACTGGCACTCGCTCGCTCACGGCGCGATTGGTAATCGTATTGGACGGGTCGCTGACGAGCGCGGTATTCCTCGGAATAACCGGAAATATCGCCCTCGCTGGCTCCGCGGCTGCTTTCCTCTGCGCGCAAGACAGAGACCTGCCCAGCGTAGCGTGCATGCAAGTGACAGTCGGGACACGTCTGGCCTGACTGCTCGTGCGACTGGCCTTGGAAGGGGCGCTGTGTGGACTTGTCAGCGCGCCAACAGTGGAGGTCGGCACTCGGAGAGCGAAGGGTTCCTGTGCCCGAAGCTGCCTTGGCTCCGACCCGAAAAGCTCAAAAGCCTCCTCTGCCCGCCGTCTGGGCTGAATAACATCTGATTCAGCACCGCAATCAAGGTAAGTTAGAGGTTCCACGCCGTGTGCCTCGCGCGCCTTCGCGACGAGACGGGCAGCGAGCAGCTTCACCGCGAGCCGCTTGTCGCAATCATGATGGCCGCGCCCCCCGCCTCCTGCCTGCGACCGCAGCTCACCAGTGCGCTGCCAGACCGACAACCCTGCTGCGCTGCCACCCTCACCGCGCCCAGCACGCCCGCCCGCGAGTACCTACGCCCGCCCGCGAGTACCTGCGCCCGCCCCCAGCCAGTGAAGTCCCAAGCCGCGGGTTGAATGACGGCCGCCACGAACGCCTGGAGCTACACAATGAATCA
This sequence comes from Neofusicoccum laricinum, assembly GCA_029906385.1. NCBI lineage: Eukaryota > Fungi > Ascomycota > Dothideomycetes > Botryosphaeriales > Botryosphaeriaceae > Neofusicoccum > Neofusicoccum laricinum. The sequence continues at coordinate 2,408,451 of CP123714.1, read as the reverse complement.
ATCGCCTTCGGTGAGTCTGACTGCGCTCGACCCAGCAGCCTGCCAGAGCTAACCCATGCGCCGACCGCAGGGCTCCACGCACAATCTCGAGATGAGTAAGCCGGCCCATCCGCCTCCAGCCCATCCTCCGCTGCTGCCCTCGCCCACCGCCAGCTCCAGCTAACCGCGCCATGCGTCCAGGTTTAAGAGAGCACCTCATCGCCGCTGGCGCCGGCCAGCCTCCTCCACCGCCTCAGCAGATCACCCCGGGCCCCACGGCGCATACCCCCGACCAGCACCAACACCAAGGACTCGACCCGTCCATCACAGCTCAAGGATACCCAATGAGCGCTGGTGAAGGACAGGACGGCCACTTGAGCGAGGGCGGCCGCAAGGGCCGTCGCGAGCTCTCGACTTCGAAGCGCGCCGCCCAAAATCGCGCTGCTCAGGCACGCCCACCTCATCCCACCTATACTCTTGGCGGGGAGCCCAGCTAACCATTCACAGAGAGCGTTTCGCCAGCGCAAGGAGGAGTACATCAAGTCGCTCAAAGACCAGGTCAAGGACTACGAGCAGATGGCGGAGCAGTTCCGCTCCATCCAGGCCGAGAACAACACGCTGCGCGACTATGTCATCAGCCTTCAAGCCCGCCTGATCGAGTCGCAGGGCAGCTATCCTGAACCGCCGAGCAACATTGATCTGTCGCGCCCGCATACGGAGATCCCCCCGCCGGTCCAGCAGATCCAGTCGCCACAGTCGCAGAACTCAGGCCCGCCGCAGCACGCCCAGCAGCCCGCCCCGACCGCGCCCATGTCCGCCTCGGCTGCCCAGCAGCTCCAGCAGGCCGCGGCTCAGGCTGCCGCGGCACAGGCGTCCAGTGAGCAGCTCAACAACGGCTCTAAGCACCAACATGAGGAAGCTCAGTACTTACCGGCATCCAACGAATACCCGCCGACTAAGAGGCAGAAGAGCGACGATACGGCAACTAATTCAGGTAGGCATTTTGCTCAGCATTCCAACCCTTTCACAGCTTCGCATTTTTTCCCTTTTCTTCGCGGACGCAGCTCTCAGTCTGCGCAATACATTTCGCCCTACCCTGGTATCCCTCTCCAGCATGCCCCAGATGCAGCACTCGCGCACAGTGCATCGCCATATGTTCAACGCGACTTGCCCCCAGAGGATGAGTTGGTACCTTCCTTCGGCCAGGACAACCACTCCGATCTTGAATCTCTTTTTGGAGAGGACGTCGACTCGAATGTGGAAGTTGTGGACTCGGAAGACATACAATCTGATGTCGAGCCGAACGCTCACTCCGATCTCGATCCTCTTTTCGAAGATAGCCTCGACTCGGATGTGGGAGCTCTCGGCTTAGATGTGGAAAATACGCCCGACCTCGCTGTGGATGTCTCGTCTGTTAACAGCGATGAACTGGCTCGGCCGCTGTTGTCTCTTCTTCCCCCCCAGAACCCTGTTATTACTCCGGTTCTGTCTGATCATTCCGATTCTTTCACTATTGTCAACTCCTGTTCTGCAACCAGCCAAAAGGCTGGCGCTTATGTCATCTCTCAACCCAAGAAAAAAGGTCCCAGCATCCTGGAGCAGGTGGATTGGATGATCGCACGTGATCGTCCCTCAGAGGCGTTTCAGTCTAACACGACACTTACGTCGCCTGCACTTGTTTTCAAAGAGCTGGATGCTGGGGTCGCTTTCTTACCTTCGAGTTCTGATTGGTGGACGTCGGAAACTGTACGATCAGATCAGGCTGACTCAGCTCAACAGCACAACCCGCACCCGCAGCAAGCGCTGGAGCAGGCAACGACCAGTAATACGGGGACCGACATCAACGATGACCCTTGCACCATCGAGGATTACTCATCCTGCGAATACTGCGAACACGGCCAAGTATGAGCATTACACTGGAGAAAAGGCTATAGTCGGCCTTTCCTTCAACACACTGGGCGGCTTTTACATCACACAGTTGCGGGGTTTCACGGAAGGATTACCAACGGCGTACGGCGAGGCTTTCATTTATGGCTCTTGTGGTGTCATCCCCCTTTGATTTTTTTTCACCTGTACTCTGACGGGTCATTCCCTTCCTGCTAGCTTCTTTTCGCTTTTCTGTCTTTCCTAACAACACAAAGCGGGCAGAAGATGTGGGGATTGTTTGGTTCAACGGCGGCTTATGCGGCTGATACTGAGGAAAAGTAGATGTGCAGACTAGTTAGTGGGTTCTTGTCTTATCTGTCGACCGGCCTTTCTTTTCTCCCTAAGGATTCTGCAATAGCAGGGGACAGATACGATAGGCAATGGGAAGATGTCCATTCATTGCTTGAGATGGATAGAGTGGGCTGCTGTGTGTTGATCACTCCTTGCATGGGGAGTTGAAGCATTCGTCTGGATGAGATTGCCAATCACCTGTTGATCTTCCGCATCTAGACGGAGGCTTCAGCTCCCCATGGAATGCTACCTCAATGCCCTCCTAGGGCAAATCTCAAGGGCCGCTTGCTGCTCCTGCTCACCAGCCGTCTGATTCATCGGCATCAGTTATTGCTGCGCCGCTTCATCTTCCCAAACTGACTAGCGTCACCGTATAGACGTCGATTTTCTAATGAGCAGTCCATCCGCGCAAAGGAAGCCTTACCGCATGGGAAACGGGAGCGCCCGCCGGCAGAATATCCGTCCGAGCGCTTGGCGGCAAGGCTGCTCCTTTTGGAACATCGTAGGCTACCGTCGGAGTTCGGCAGCCGGGCACCGGGCTGAGGTTTAGGAACGGGCCGGTTTGTGCGTGATTACAGATGGGTGTGTGGGGCGGCGGGAGCGGGTCGGGGCTTGGGGTGGCGGATCCTTTTGGATCTAGTGGAGGATGGATGGTGTGGAGTGGGGATGAGGGTATAAAGGGAGGCTGTGGGTCGGTTGGTAGTAGAAGTAGGTGAGTCCCTCGCCGGGTTTCCTCTTCTTTTCTTCCCTTTTTTTTTTTTTTTCTTCATTCCTGATAAATTATGGAGTCCACAATCAACTTTTCAAGAAACAACGAGGTACTCGATTACCGCTGGGCATCCAGGATGCCGAGACGACGAGCTCTTGAGATTGGTTGCATGTGAAGCGACCGAACACTGCAAACAGCGGCCTAGGATGCAAGTGTCGCCTTGTGCGGAAGCCGTCAACGACCAACCAGCGGCTAAAGTCTTGAGCCGGTGCTTTCCCCACCTTTTTGTGTTTCCATCGTTGTTCCTCGCCATGTCATCGCCCCCTTTAATATGCGCTGGGCTGCCTGGAGTGACGTCGGTGTTCCCAAATTTAGCAAGGTCCGAGCCTTATGAGCTTCGCTCGTATTCACGATTCATCAAATCTGCCACCTTAATCATGCGTCTTTTCTCCATCTGCGAACATCATGGGGAAAACAAACGTCACACATGCGTAGCTTAAGTTCATCGTCTATGTACAGCTGCTTTCCCGATGTACTTTCGTTCCTTTTCAGCTTAGAGTTCGATCAATCCATCATCGATCGAATGTTTGGTTTCAGGGAAACACGGCCACCGGCGACCTCCCTTTCCTCGGCCCGGAGTTCCCGGTCCACGGACACGTCGTATTACATACCTACAACCATTCGCCGCCCTTTCTTCTCGATGTAGGACAGACCGCACGGCCCGTACGGAGTACGATGTTTCCAAACTCTACCGGCCATGCTTGCTCTCGGCCTCGTGTTTTCATGCAAACGCCAAGCGCTTCCAAGACTTTGCCGTCACATTTCGATTCATCCACTGGGCTGATGTCCGAGGAGATCCGTAGAGAAGGGATGAGCAAGCATATAAAGAAAGCATGATCTGCGACTGACGTGGTTCTCCTCCCAATTTCTTCACACCAGCCTCAAGCTCCGAGATCGACCATCTCGCAATCCACTCAACCCCATCCCAAAGCGAACATCCAACCCACCCTCGCAACCATGCACGCCCTCCTCTCAACCGCCCTCCTCGCCCTCACTGCCGCCCTCACCACCGCCGCCCCCACCACCGTCGCCGCCGACGGCAAGACCTTCAACATCTGGGCCGACTACTCCCGTACGCGATTTCCCCCCTCCCCCCCTCCCCACCCACAAACCTAACCCCCCACAGGCTGCGACCGCGCCGACGCCCTCACCCTCCGAATCCTCGACTTCTCCGCCTCCTCCTCATCGCCCGACCTTACCGCCGCCCGGCAGACCACCGGCGAAGACCTCTGGTCCGTCACCGGGCCGTGGCACGGGTCGCTTACGCTGCTCGAGCCGGACCGCATGGGGCCGTACGCGCAGCAGAGCCTCGAGCTGCGGCTGTGGGCCGCCGACGACGCCCAGGAGGGGGGTGTTGTCGGCAACGCGACGGTCAGGCCCGGCGCCGAGGTGCGCAATTGGGATAACGTGAAGTGGGGGGGTGGGGAGGGCGCGCTGTATCCGGACGAGGGGGATGAGGGGACGCAGGCGGTGGAGGGGAAGGCGGGGAGTGTGGTCACGCGGGTCAGTGGGGATAGCTTGTTTTTGGATTGGTGCACGAAGTAGGTGGGGGCTGGGGTTTTTGGGAGGGAGGGGGGAAGGGTTGGTTGGGCTTGGTGGGAGGTGGAATCTACATGGTAGATGGATGTGTGGACAGTGGGGGCTCAAGCAGACGACTTTAAGAGGAATCTTGAACGCAACCCCGGTGTTCTTTGTGATGTCTGTTTTTGCCTCTTTGGGATATTCGGATTGAGGGCTGATTTCCGCATTCGGGCATCTCTGTTTCCTTCGGAATCTCCGTTGTCATTCACCCAAAGGAGGTAGCCTATTCTGCATATCTCCTCTGGGAAAGTGTTCCGCCATGTGCTTATAAATCTACACGAGTGGTAAGTGTGTGGAGATAAGCTGACCGGGCCCGTGGGGTGTGGGGATCCTGCGAGACGCTTTGACGTGCCAGGATCACCGTCGATCTTGCTTTATCTCTTTCCATCAAAGAGTGGTTTGTCGACATGGATTCGCAGGCTACAGAGTGATGGATGCGACTGGGCTGGGTATTTTTCCTTTGTTCAGAACCTGTCGCATGAAGGGTGACTGGCCGGATATAAGGGTGATCAAGCCAAAGTTCTTTTCATCTATAGGTACAATTATAGTGAGCTTCCATAGTTCAAATTATATCTCGAGACTTTCCACCTCTCTTCATTTTGACTAGTTGTACTTCGTCATTTTTGCATTTGTTACTTTAAAAGCTTGACCACCCCCAAGAAGTACTTCCACCGAGTCTGTTTGCCTTCTCTAATCTGCAAATTGTCGAGTGGCCAGCCATGCATCGCAACTTTTTCGTTAATTTGAATACTGGTTGAGTCATCCGTTCCCCAATCCCATTAAACCTGCTCTCTAAACGCCATGCCAAACGAAGCCTCTGCGGGTAGCCCATAAAAAAGTTCCCGTCCAAAAATGAGCAAATAGATCTCCCCCGATATTCAACCCCAAGAAAAGGCTTGCCCTTCCGACCGTATTACGAGAAAAACAACAAGAAACCTTCAGGCGTGTAAGAAGAGGCAGGGGATCCATTCCCGGCTCATGGCTTTCGGAATATTATCTTCGTAGCCTTATCGTATTGACCAGCCGCCTTGACGTTAGCAATGAACTGGTGTTGGCTTTCGCTGCCCTGCTTGAAGCGGCCCTTGAACTTGGAGATCAAATGCGACATGCTGGCACCCTCAGGGGGGAGGATTGCGCGGATTTCTTCGACGGAAGGCGGAGGGCCAAAGTTTGCTGCTGCTGTACGGGCTAAGTCTCAGCGTTTGTGTTTTGTTGAACAGTGTAATCAAACGGCTCATAATAATACAAGGAGAACATTCAATAAAACAAAGACACTTACGGCGTGGTTTGCCGCCTACAGCACTTCCGGCCGACGGACTACCAGCGCGGCTAGCGGTACCACCAACCGCAGGGCTGCCTGCACGGCTGCCGCCAGGAGTGGGTGCCTGCGAGCCTGCCGAAGCCTTGATGCGGGAGGCCAAGGGCTTGCCGCTGTCGGTAGCATCGCTATCACTGCCTGCTGACCCACCAAACTTCTTCTGCTTCTTGCGCGACGACTCATTGCCGCTTTGCTCGGAAAGATTTGGAGAACCAGGACGCTTGAGGGCCTGCGATGATGTCTTGAGCGGATCGCTGGTCTTTGGGCGGTTCGACGGTGTGTTGCTGCCTTTAGTAGAGGTTCCGGATGTGGTCTTCTCTGTAGTTTCACCGGCCTTTCCCTTGCCCTTTTCAGCTGCTACCTTTTCCTCCTCACGCTTACGCTCTTCTTCCTTCTGGCGCTCCGCTTCCGAATCCTCGGAATCGCTCTGCCAGTCATATTAGCATCGATATCTCGCGAGATTAATCTAGCCGGACAGCTTACTTCTTCCGAGTAGGGGTTCTCGTCGCTGTCATCCACATCGTAGTTGTAGTTCTTCTCGCGCTTCACGATCTTCTTGCGAAGGCTCTTCTCCAATTTCTTCTTCAGCTCAGCCTCTAGAGCCTCCTCTTCTTCTTGCTTCCACACGTCTGTGTCGTCTTTATTGGCGAAGAAGTTGGCCGACAGCTGCTCACGCTTGATCCTATCTTCGGCATCCTTAGTGGTCTCCTCATCACCCTCGAACAGGCCATTGACACCCTCCTCGTCATCGGCAAAGTCTTCCTTCTCATCGTAGTCGATGACGTCTGCATCTGGGGCTGCATCGTTCTTCATCCAGTCGTCATCATCCGGACGCCGCTTCTTGACTTCCTCCTCATCACCACGGCCGGCGCTACGAAGGAAGAGGCCCTTTGATCTCATGGCACTATCTTCTGCCATCTTCTTGAGCTCCTTCTCGGCCTCCTTCTCCCTCATCCACTTAGGTACAGCACTCTTCTTGGTACCCTGAGGCTGAAGAGCCCAGCGAGACAGGGCAAAACCACCCTTCTCTTGCTTCTCAATTTCCTCGACCGACATAGTGACAGCCTTATCCTTGGCGGAAAACTTGTACCATTTCTCAATCGGCACCATGCGGTAGCGTTCGGTGACTTGTCCAGTCTGCGGATTGACTTGCGGCTCATTGAACATCATGACATGACAATCTGACAAGGCAGCTTCATATGCACCGACCCAGGTGTTCTTGTTGTCAAAGTCCTCCAGATGCCAAGGCAAAGTCTCCTCGTAGCGCAAGCGCGAAGCCTTGATGGACTGAGGAGTGTCGTTGCGCTCATACACCTGCTGTATCTTCTTCTTGTTGTCCACAAAAGTCCTTCCTTTCGCTTTGGGAGCGATCTGGGCCTGTATCTCCTCGCGGTTCCGACGCCGTTCCTCCTTCAGAGCTTCTATCCTCAGCCTTTCCTTGACTTCCTCGTCATTCCCCTCGCCTTCGCCACCGGAATCCGCTCCAGCGCCCGACGCTCCGAGGGCGGCGTCGCGGCGGTGCAAACGAATAGGACGGGTGAACTCGGCCTGGTCGGTCGGGTCGATGGGTTGCTTCGATTGGAACTTGATGATATGGTGGCGAAGGCCCTCGAGGAGGGCGCGCTTGGTGGTAAACACGGGAGTCGTCTTGACCTGTGTCTCGAGGCCAGGCGGCGGCTTGAATTCCTCATAGAGGTTGCTGGAGGGCGCAGACTTCGGCTGTTGTGCTTGGCCATTCGAGGCGGGACCGGGAGGCTTTGCGCTGGGCTGGCCAGTAGGCTTGCTGCCTATGCGTTTCTTCTTCGGCTGGACCAGGGGGTTGGCCTTTGGCTTCGGCAGGCGGCGGAGAGCAGGCGGGGCACTGCCGTTCGGGGTGTTGCTCGCGCGGGCGCCGGTGGGAGTGGAGCCCGGAGGCCCGGCGGGCGAGGCGCTCATGGTCGGCGACGGTTCGAGGTCGATCGGGCGGATGCGCGTGGGCGGTGCTGTTGCGGTGAGGACTCGCGAGCGCGATGATGTCGCAGGCAGAAGCTCGTCCGAGGGCAGGACACGCGGGCGCTGATGATGCGGGAGCGCCAATGGACAGGCACGGGCAGCGGGTCGCAGGCGCGTGTCGCGGCGGGTCGCGCGACGAGAGGAGGAGCGGGCGGTCGGCTGTCGAAGACAATCAAGGGCTTTGTGCAGGAGTGCAGGCAGGTGGAGGAGCTTGAGCGACGACGCTGCGGCTTGGATCGCCGGCGCGCCAAGCAGCAGGGATGCGGCTTCCGGGAGAACGTAGGGCCGCTGCGCGTCTGCGGGCAGCTTGACGCAGCCGCTTGACGCGCATGGCATGTGGGCCTGCTGCTGATTGAGCCTCGCATCCATTGCCATTGCGGCCGCCGACCATCTCCTCACCCCGCTGCGATGCCGCATCGCCCGGCCCGCTGAGCCCCGGCCTCTGTCCAGGAAGACTGCCGCCACGCGATCCACATGGATGCGCCTCGCCCTGCAGCAATCTCTGTCTCCGCCAGCTTGCCCCCCACGTGGCCTCCATGAGTAAGGCCGAAAGTTTGCTGCGCTCTCTTCTGTGCTACGCCTTCACTCTCACTCCGCTCTGCGCGGACGCTCGTCGTCGTGCCCACGCATTTCGCAACACTCATTCTGCCGCCAACTTTGACCTCGCTCTTTCTCAATTTCCTACAATCTTCACACTGCTTCCGCAATCATGAGCCAGCTTCCTCTGGAGGACCAGCTCCGGTCAATGATCCTAAAGAACACCGGTCCTTCTGACGGTGCCCCGTCCTCACCCCGTGGCGAGCTTCCCGCCGGCAGCCGTCTCCCGCCAGCGTCCCAGAACATTCACCAGCATTCTCAACCGCCTCAGCAGCCACAGCCTCGCGCTGGCCGTCACCACAATCGGCCCCACTCACAACAGCTCCCCCCTCAGAACATCAATGCTGGTTCTGCTAGTCCGCAGCATCCACCGCGCCACGGCCCGCACCATGGCCGCGGTCAGTCAGGTCCTGGACGCCCCTACTTCGGCCCAGGCTCCCCGCAGCAGCGTCAGCAAGGCTTTCCCCCGCCACAATCAAGCCCGGGCTATGTCCCTCCCCATATGCGTCATCGTAGCAGTGAATGGCAACAGCAACGAGGCGGCTTCCACCACCACAGAGGTTCTTGGCACCACCACCACCAGGCTGGCCCACTTGGCCCGGGCCCATCGCCGCAACCTCCTAGTCCCGCCAACTTCGGACCTCCACAGAATGCCAGACAGGGTGCACCGCCTTCCATCCACATCCTCCAGAGGCCTCATCCTGCTGGGCCTGGGAATGGGCCGTTTCGCCCTGGACCTCCGCTATACAACCCTAATCCGCGCTTTCAGCAACACCAGCAGCAGATCCAGGAGCAAATTCAAGCACAAAGCCAATACCTGGGTGCAATTGCTGCAGTCGAGATCCCCAAGGTTGCTATGACCGATGAGGAGCTGAAGGAGAAGGAAGATTTCGTGCGAAGACTCCAGGAAATCTGCCAGAACGAGATCGGTTCATTCCCAGATGTTCCGAGCATTGAGTTCAAGTGCTTCGGCAGCATTGGTACAGGCTTTGCCACAAAGGGCTCTGACATTGATCTTGCAATTGTCACAACGAACGACGAGGACACCGAACGGGCTCAGAAAGTTGGGCCGCGCGCTCTGGAGAAGATCTTCCTCGACCACGGTTTTGGAGCCCGTCTGCTGACCAACACACGCGTACCGATCATCAAGTTCTGCGAGAAGCCATCCGATGAATTGCATGCCAACTTGAAGGCGGAACGGAAGAAGTGGGACGATCTTCCTGAGGAGGAAAAGAAGGCATTGCTGGAGGGCGGCCCAAAGGCGCCTGAAGGGGACAAGAATACCGACACTGCTGACGTTCCCGAGGATGTGGGTGCTACAGGTAGTGAGGATTCACCCAAAGACGAGAACGGCCCGGACGCTGAGAAGAAAGCTCCGTCCAGGAGGAGGAAGAACAAGAGCTCGATGGCAAAATCTTCACCCGAGGAAAGTGGCAATGTCTCGACCCAGAAGGAGCAGCCCACGGCAGATGGCCAGAAGGAGGCTCCCCACCCGCCCACCAACAGCCAAGACCAGGGAGCGGAAGAAGAGAAGAGTCCTGGTGTACCTCAGAAGCGCGAACACCGCCCAGAGAAACCTTGGCTACGAGAGAGACCCATGGGTCCTCTTGACTTCCCGAAGGACGGTGTCGGAATCCAGTGCGACTTGAATTTTGCAGGTCACTTGGGGATATACAACACAAGACTCCTCCATTGTTACGCTTTCAGCGATCAGCGTGTGCGGGATATGGTCATTTTCATCAAAGCTTGGGCGAAGACTCGCAAGATCAACAGCTCTTACAACGGCACGCTGTCGTCATACGGTTACGCACTAATGGTGCTACACTATCTCATCCGCATTCCCGAGGAACCAGTCACACTCGACCTGCAATTGCTCAGCAATCTTACAGTGAATGGAATGACTCCAGACGTTGTTGATGTCATCTGCAACGGCCATGCGGTAAAGTTCCTGGCAGATGAAGAGTACATTCTTGACAAGGTTCGCGCTGGACAGTGGGCCCGCAACCAGGATTCCTTAGGCTCTCTTCTCAGAGGATTCTTCCGATACTATGGATGTCCTGGAGTACCGGATCGCGTGGGGGGCTTCCATTGGACGCGCGACGTAATCACGTTTGGCCAACGTCAGGCGTGGGAGAGGATGGTCACGAAAGAGGAACTGGGCTGGACCAGGGCGCGGGTCGAGAAGGACAGCGTAAGTCATACTTCAAGCATTCAGTGAATGAGCAACGCGAAAAACATGGGTCCATGCTAAACGTGCAGACAGAAGAAGGAGGTCCGTCACCGCTACCTTGTCTGCATCCAGGATCCCTTCGAACTTGATCACAACGTTGGGCGTACCGTCAATCACCAGGGAATTTGTGCCATCCGTGAAGAATTTCGTCGTGCTTGGCGTATCCTTGAAGATGAAGCACATGGCCGGCCCCATAAAGACCTCTTCGCAACCGTCGATGACGACCCACCACCGCCGCAGTTTGTCGGCGGACAGCCGAGACCAGCTCCAAATACAACCGACCAAGCAGCCAGTATGCAGGCACAGAAGGATCGTGGAGGTGCAGCGGTTGTACCCGGTGGTGTGTTCCCTCCCTTGCAAGACGGACAGGCCAGCCCTGCTGTCGTGAATACGGAAGCCGGACCGGAGAAACCAAGGAAGGGCATCATCTCCACGGTAGATGGTGCACGACGGCCTTCCGGGGGCAGCGGTACCGGGTTTGGCGCTGAGGCAATTGCGAAAGTGAACGGCAAACTGGCCGAGGCAGCGAGGAGGCAATCGTTAAAGTAGGCATATGGCCTGCGCAAGGGAGAGAGTACGGACCCACACGTTTGCGAAAGGATCCACAGGTCGACTACAGGGGTTTGCTGAACACACGTGAGCCTGCGTCACGGTTGCATGTGACGGCTGTGGCACAGCCTGGTGCACTGTGTACTCGACCGAAGCACCCGCCATCCTACAGTCTGTACTATAGGCACGAATATCGAGAAACTGCTAGGGGTTTTACGCGGCATTATGAAAGTTGGGATGGAGCACCTGGAATACAGTTATGTAGTGGATGGACAGGCAATTAAGCAGACAATCGGAAAGAATGTTTGGTGCTGCAGGCTGCTAGACAAAAGCTGAAAGGAGTGAGAAGTCTGGGCTACGTTTCGGTCGTACGGACAGCACGCCTTACACGCTGGGATCATGTGTACGTAGTAGCACAGAAGCGCCGAAAGCAACCACACCAAATCCAATGCATGATGATCGGAGTGTCTCACATTCGTTCGCCCGGGCTCCCGCGCCATCATTGGTTGCAGTGAATTATCGATCGCTAGAAGAGGCTGAGATTCCATCGTGTCAGCACCTTCCTACCCCCTTAAGCCTACAGAAACCGAACCGCACGTATTGGAAAAAAACAGGCGTCCTGCCGTGCAGGAAGCGGCGATGCCGATGGCGAATTCCCAACCCAATAATCAAACTTGCGCATGACAAGAGAGGTGCTGATCACCGGCCGTGTTTCCGCTCCAAGACCCAAGACGCCCCGCTGACCGTTTCTTCGCCGAGGGTTCTGGAAGGATGGAGAGGTAGCAGTAGTGGCGCCCCGAAAAAAAAAAAAAAAAGAGCACCACGCCCAACCAAACGTCCAAGCTTTCCCTCCCCCACAGCCTTGCGCACTTCCCGGACACATCCATGACAAACGAGGAGCCTCAATGAAAGAACAACCACCTTCAAGGAATGCGGAGGCGTCCCACCCACCGGTGGCATCCCCCCATCTCAGCCCCCAACAGCTTCCGCGTTGCGTGCCTGCGTCGACATTACCTTCTGCACCACGACCGACAGGGCGCCTGCCTGCCTGCCTGCCTGCCCCTTACCAACGTGGCACTGGGACGTGCCCGTGTCCCCGGAGCTGTGCGAATTCGCCTGTTGCGCGCACTGGGGGTTCTGGCTGGATGGTTTTCGTGTTTTTTTTCTCTTTTTTTTTCCCGGTCTTCGCAGCATGTGTTTTGATGGAGGTGGGGATGGCGCGTTGTTGCCTGATGCCTGCCTGCTCGGACCAACCAGCGGCTCGGGGTGCCAGACGGCTGGGGCGCCTGCTGGTTGTGGTTTAGGATGTGTGTGTGTGAGGCAGGGGGGTGGGGAGAGTGTAGTAGCACGGTGTTATCACAGCTCCAGCCGCAGCGCAGCGCAACGCAGCGCAGCTGCTGTGCCGCAGAAGGGCGTCTCCCGAGCGGCACAGGAACACTGGTGAGTACGGACGTCTATTTTCTGCCTTCGCCCAGAGGGAAACGAAAAGGGCGCGGGCCGAGGAAGCAGCCAAGTCAACCTCGCTGCTCTCTCTCTCTCTCTCTCTCTCTCACTCTCTCGCATTCCGTCCTCAGGGCGCGACGATTCTTGCACAGTGCCCGCCCGGAACCGGCGACCAGCAACCAGCCCCCCTCCCCTCCTCTCCCCAAACCCCGGGTCTTGGGGCTGTTTCTGGTTCATTGGCCTGGCGCGGGCAGCGGTCCCTGGTTTCTCGCTTGACGTGCGTTAGCGCCGCTGCGGGGAAGGAGGGCGGGCAGGGCAAGCGCTGCCGCTACCAGCTGGTGAGTCACGGGCGGGGAGACAAGGCGGTTGCGGCACGCACGACGCACGCTAGACGCTCCTACAGCTCCCATCAGCTAGAGCCAAGGCAGGCGTGCGGCGGGCGCTGCTGCGTGGTCAGCAGATGTGCATCTGTGTATGCGTGCGGCGAGCTCTCCATCCAGGCCCAGCAGCATGTGGTCGGAGTTCGGCAACGGCGATGGTTGTGGTTGGTCGTTGGGCTGACCTGACCTGACCTGGCTTGACCTGACCACGCTCCTTCTCCTACCCCATACTCGACCGGTCCTATCGATAGAGTCGGGACGCGCGAAGGATGGTGGGCGGCGCTGATGCCGGCGGCCGAAGCATGCAACGACGAACGGCGGACCAACCGCCTGGCGGAAAGGCTTGATCTGCGTGAACCCTCGTGATGGCGACACCTGGCACGGCGAAGGAATGGACGGGTAAGGTTTGTGGCAAAGGGCGCAGCGGGCAAGGCGGGAAGAAGGCTTGGGTTGACCAGAGCCAACGCTGGCGCGCGCGGCCGGCGTCTGATTGGCTGGTTTAGCAGCTGTCGTGCCACGGGGTAGCGAAATGCGTGTGTTTTTGTTGCTCGCTGCACGCGTCTTCCCCCAGGGACGGAGGGCATGGAAATGGGAATTGAGGGAATACGCGCAGCAGCTGCCTGTTGCCTGTCTGCCTGCTGCTGATGACTGGCCGCACCCAGCCGAGGCCAGAGCGAGCGCTCCGTCCGCTGCTTCACATCACGCACGCGCTCACACATACCCCGGCAGCGGGCCAAGAAAGGCGCGGCGGCGCGACTCGAACGACTCAGGCGGGCGCCTCCTCCGCGCCTCGACCCAACGCCCATTCCGCGCGGCCCACCAATGGGCGGGCGGCGTCGGGCAGGAAGGGCGGGTTGGCCATTTGCGGCGTGCGCAGCGGTCGGCAGCGGTGCAACGGTAGCAGTGTGGCTTTCTGGTCCTGCTCTTCTCTCGACGTCTCGTCGTGGTCGTTGGGCGGTGGGCGGCGGGCGACTGGGACCCGCGTTCGTCGAGGCCGGTCACCCGGTCGCTCGGTCGCTCGGTCACTCGGTCGGCTTCGTGTCGCGCGATGGGAAGAGCTGCCGGCTGGCTGGCTGGTGCCGCCCGTGTCGAGCAGGGACCGCGGTGAGCGGTTTTGCAGGGCCGGGTAAAGTGGCCAGCCGGGCTGCGTGACACAGCGCAGCGGCCAGTCGAGTCCGGCGGCGTGGCACTGGGAGCGAGGATGCGAATGCGAGTGGCCGGGCTGGGTGCAGACACATGTTTCGCTCGCGCTGAGGCTGGACAGGAAAAACAGCAGCAAATTCTCCGGAGGCGCGCGCGGGTGCAGTCCTGGCGCGGCCGCACCGACATTCGTTCGTTGGCATGTTCCGCCTGTGCTGGGCCGAAGGCGACACGGCGTGCATTGCTCCGTCGTGCAGAGGCATGGGCAGCATGGGGAAAAGGCTTGGCTCGAATCTGAAGTTGGATTAAAGTCGATCAGCCTGTGTGGAGAAGCGGAGCGAGGCCTCGTTTCGGCCGCACCCGCCAGTCACAAGAACCGCTCGTGTCATGCTGCAAGGGCCGCACGCGAGCCCGCCGCGAGGATGGCCATCCTGCCCTGACCTGCCGCCGGCCCAAACCCTGTGCGCCCGCAAACTCCTCCCCCGCATCCACTGCATCGAATCTGGGAGCAGGCTGAGACTCCCAGTCCCTGCCTCGAGCCCGCATGCGGGTAACGTGCGAGCAGCAGCGCAGGAAAGGCCCCGGGCAGAGAGCATCGTGAGGGTCCAGTGCGTGCGCCGCAGGAGCATGGACTCTACTTTTTTTTTTCCCCTACACCACCGCGTGCGAGCAGATACGCGAGCAGGCGCCGGCGGTCTTGGTGCGGCCGGTGCGCAATCTCGCGTGGTGAGATTGACGCTGCGAAAAGGCTGAAAGGTGAGTGGCCGCGCTAGCCGCATCGGGAGACCTGTCCTTCGCTGCGGGCGAGAGCGCGGCGTCGCCCGCCCCAAGCCCATAAATAAACCTCTACCCCTCCTCCCCGGGGCGTTTCTTGTTCGGTGCCTCCGGTTACAGACCCCAGTGCGACTCACAAGCTCGCTGCGCCAAGGCCTGGGACCACTGAACACCACCAAACACTTCCGCCTTTCCGTGCTGGACTGACAAAATGGTCTACACTTTCTACGGCGTCTACACCATCTGGTACGTCCTCTCTGGCGCACCGTCTGCCCCGCTCGCCTGCTAACACTCCATAGCGGCTTCGCGGCCCTGGGTGGTGGTCTGTTCGGTTTCGACATCTCGTCGATGAGCGGTGTCCTGGGCACCAATGCCTACAAGAACTACTTCGACTCCCCGGCCTCGTATCGCCAGGGCGGCATCACTGCCTCCATGCCTGCCGGCTCCCTCGTTGGCGCCCTCTGCTCGTCCTTCATCGCCGACAAGTACTCGCGTCGCACCGCCATCCAGGTCGCTTCCCTCATCTGGATTGTTGGCGCCATCTTCCAGACCGCCTGCAATGGTGTCGCTATGCTCTGCGTCGGCCGTGTCATCGCCGGCATGGCCATCGGTATCGCTTCTGCCATCGTCCCTGTCTACCAGGCCGAGATCGCTGCCAAGGAAATCCGTGGTCGTGTTGTGTCGCTCCAGCAGTGGGCCATCACCTGGTAAGCACTCGTTGCCTCAGCTAGCAATCTCCGGTCCTAACACTTCTGCCCAGGGGTATCCTGATCCAGTACTTCATCCAGTACGGCGCTTCTTTCGTCGACGGCGGCCCCAAGGCGGAGAACCAGGGAACGGCTGCCTTCCGCATCCCGTGGGGTATCCAGATGGTTCCCGGTGCCATCCTCTTCTTCGGCATGTTCTTCCTGCCCAGGTCGCCCCGTTGGCTCGCCAGCAAGGACCGCTGGGAGGAGGCTATCCAGGTCCTCGCCCACCTGCACGGCAATGGCGACGTCAACCACCCCAAGGTGCTCGCTGAATACCAGGAGATCGAGGAGGCTCTCCGCTTTGAGCGTGAGGAGGCTGTTCCGTCCTTCAAGGCTCTCGTTGCTCCCCGCATGCTCAAGCGTGTCATCCTCGGCATGTCCATCCAGATGTGGTCGCAGCTGTGCGGCATGAACATCATGATGTACTACAGTAAGCCGGCCTCACCACACTTGCGCGCGTGAGCCAAAATCGCTAACACCTTCCAGTCGTCTACATCATGGAGGCCGCCGGTGTCGGTTCGCCCCTCCTCACCGCTTCCATTCAGTACATCATCAACGTCGCCCTGACGCTCCCGGCCATCCTCTACCTCGACCGCTTCGGCCGCCGTCCGGCCCTGCTTGCTGGCTCCTTCCTGATGATGACCTGGCTCTTCATCTCCGGCTCTGTCCAGGGAGCCTACGGCAGGCCTAACCCGCGCACCGACCCCACTCTCGACGACATCTCCTGGGTGCTCTCGGGCAACCCGCATGCCTCCAAGGCCGTCATTGCCTGCTCCTACCTGTTCGTCGCTTCGTTCGCCACCACCTGGGGCCCGACTTCCTGGGTGAGTCCACACCACACACTGCTAAACGGGAAAGCCATCTTCAATATTAACAGCTTTGACAGACTTACCCTTCGGAAATCTACCCCGCGAAGATCCGTGCCAAGGCCGTCTCCCTGTCCACCGCCACCAACTGGGCCTGGAACTGCATCCTCGCCTTCGCCGTTCCCCCGCTTCTCTGGTCGATCAGCTGGAAGATGTAAGCCTCATCCTCCAACCCACCGTCCCAAGCTACAGTTCTAACGTGCGCGTTCAGGTACATGATCTTCGCCACCTTCAACGGCCTCGCCCTCATCCACATGTTCTTCACCGCGCCCGAGACCAAGGGCAAGACGCTCGAGGAGATGGACGACGTGTTCGACTCGGGCATCCCGGCCTGGAAGAGCGCCAAGCACCTCCAGGGCTCCAAGCTCGACCGCCTGGCCTCGGAGATCGAGAAGGGCGAGCGCAAGGTCACCTTCAACGCCATCGGCGAGGAGCCGACCGTCCAGGAGGAGAAGGTCGAGACCAAGGCCGCGTCGTAAGTGTGGAGGCGGAGAAAGACTAAAGATCAACGGTTCTTTTCTTTCTCGTTTTTTTCCTTGCACGTGCGGTCATGCGGTCCTCGGATGGTGATGATATCATGGGCTGATGGACGTCATGGATTGCATGATTGGGTTCGTGATGGAGAGGCGGAGATGGCATGCCTTCAGTAGCTAAATGGCTCTTTAACTTAATCGATATAGCCTTGAGGGCCTATCTTCCTAAGCCGCGTACATCCTTGCTGCTTCTCTACTCCACAAAGCTGCTTGCCTGAACCCGTTGCGTAGTGTAAAATGATCCGGCTTGGTGAGGTTCCAAGACGTGCGACCAAATGGCTGGGTAATACTGTATATTATATACACACTGCGCCTTCCGTTTGTTACGGCGCAGCCTACACAGAACCTGGGTAAGGAGGATAAGAAGGACAAGCGGGGCGCCTACGCGCCCGCGAAGAAAATCCACCGGCAGGGAGTCACGTGACCCCCGGTTCAACTGTTCAAAGCCTTGGCACTGTGAACTCTTGAACTGACGAAGTTCAGACGTTCAACCCCTTGGCGAAATGAACCCATGAACCATAGATTGTCATAGCTTTCCCACAGTATATAAGCACACTCACTTAGCTAGATACTTGACCCCTCGTGGTCAACTTCAATAATCAATCTACACCATTGATTAGTAACACGGCCTTCGCACGCAGTGCTCAGTCACGTGTATTTGTCTATACTGTTCTCACCCCCTACCTTGTACCCACTCAAGGTAAACCCTACACGGCTTACCACCCTCTTTGGTGTTTGGATCCTTAGAGGCAGAGGCCCGCCGTTACAGTTGTGAAACCGACAGCTTGGAACATTTGAGTTTTTTTTCGAACTCCCATGTGTACGGTGAGTCTCCCAAATGGGCTTCTTTGTTGCGCTCACTCAAATCCCAAGTTTTACCCTCATGGTTATCACCTCCAGCGGTCTCTTTCAACACTAATAAGCTCGCGTGCTTGAATTCGCTAAGCCGTGTTGAGATGCGGTAAATCCTGTCGTCTTTCAACACTTCATTCCACGGGATTGGCGCTTCGTATTCGACGAATATGTAGCGCGTGGCTGGATTAATGTTCGCACGAACCCCGTTCAGGTAGTGTTGTATATGCTGATAGCATGCCAATGGATCATCCTGGACTTCGTCCATCGAAAGGTTGGGTGCTTCACAAAGACCAAGGTAATAATTTCGTGAATATCCAGAACAGCAGCGCTCTACACTTATCAATACTTATGTTCAGCGATGTTACATAGGAATGATAATGTGCGCCGATTAGCGTACGGTGTAACGAGCGGGCCTCTACCTCTATGTAACGGCGGGCCTCTGCCTCTAAGGATCCAAACACCAAAGAGGGCGGTAAGCCGTGTAGGGTTTACCTTGAGTGGGTACAAGGTAGGGGTTGAGAACAAGTATAGACGAATATACGTGACTGAGCACTGCGTGCGAAGGCCGTGTTACTAATCAATGGTGTAGATTGATTATTGAAGAAGTTGACCACAAAGGTCAAAGCTATCTAAGGAGTGTGGTTTATATATACGTAGGAGAGTATCTACAATCTATGTGCTCAATAGGCGGGTTGCGCTCAATAGCGCGTAGTCTTCTGAGCGAGCTGTTGTGACTGAGCAGGATGGCTCAGTAAGTGGGGCCCGCTCAGGCAGCCTTGGCAATCTGAGCGGGTGGGTCTAGTTGAGCGCGAGGTCACGTGACCTCGGATCTTTATGACCCCGACTTCTGTTGTTCCGGCGGGGCTGATCCCTAACTTCCTTAACCTGTGGAGGCTGCGCCGTAACACTCTAAGGATCCAAACACCAAAGAGGGTGGAAACCTGTCGAAGGGTTTTCCTTGAGTGGGTACAAGAAGAGGTACGTGAGGAACGAGTAGATAAATGAAGACTGAGCACTGTGTGCGAAGGCCTTGTTACCAATAGAGTCCAAATTCTATTGCGAAGTTGACCACGAAGGTCAAAGCTATCTAAGGAGTGTGGTTTATATACACATAGGAGAGTGTCTACAATCTAATATTGATCTGTTTGATCTGTGTTGCCTCTTGGGCAGGAGCGTATGGATCAGACAGATCAATGTTGTCTTGATCTTATTGATCTGTCCCTTAATGCCTGAGGCATGCGGGATCAAAGGGATCAATTCCTTGGCATCACGCGATACACGTGACTCATGGTGGGTCTTCATGGCGCGTGTCTGCGCCCCGCTTGCTTCCTTTCCTACCCTATCCCGACTCTGTGAAGGCTGTGCCGTAACATACGGCTATTTCACGTAGTGCGATGATGTTGGAGCTTACTTTAACGAATCAGACCCCACCCGCCCACACCACCACTGCTCGATGAAGGTAGGCGGACGCTACCATCCAATCGTTGAAAGGCACATTGAATTAGGCAACAGTGGATGGCGAAAATCAATACTGAAACTTGTCACGGACAAATTTGTCGGTCAACAGGCAAGGTTGAGATCCTGCCTGACTGCTAATCTTGATTCACGCTTTCCAAAATCAGCCTTGCGGGTCGAGTGGCGTGTCCCAAGACCGTTCATATTTCAAAAGGCAATGGTAAGGCCAGCACATCCACTTGCATTTTCTGTGTCAACGACATCTGTTGAAGTATTGATGAGGACAGTCAAATGAGTGAATTCTTGGTAAGAGGTGAGAGAGGTCGGAGAGGCTCCCTTCTTAACCGTCTCGTAGGAAAGTTAAATACACGTGATACGAACGTGACCAAAATCCAACAACATCATTTCGCTGAGAGAAAAAGAAAAAAGCCATCAATGGCAACGCGATTGTCCTAAGAATGGCAGAGCATCCAAGTCCCGATCAAAGCCAAGGGGACCAGGTTGAGTATCTTTATGATACAATAAGACCACGGAGTCGAGATATTCGTATTCTCACTCTACTCCCCGGGTGTTAGAGTCCAAAGGACTCGTACGCACGGTACTCGTTCAGGAACATCGTTTCGCCGCGCTACTATTTAGTCTCCCGTTTCTCATAGCTCTCTCCACTTCTTACCAACTTCTTCTTGTAAATAGAACGTAGCTGAATGTAAATTCACTATCGATTCCTAACACCGGGGACTGGAATGAGCCCCTTCGATGTCTCATACGAACAAATTCTTTGAACAATAACCCGTCATACGAGGCTATATCTTACGCGTGGGGAGATCTAAAAGATACAACAATAATTCTCCTGCACGATCACCCGGTCCAAGTCACACGGAATCTGGAGGCTACTTTGCGACATCTGCGGAAGCAAAGCCAGCAAATGACGTTATGGGTCGACGCTCTGTGTATCGATCAACGGAACCTGGAGGAGAAGACACACCAAGTCTCCATGATGGGTGATATATACAAGGCATGCTCCCGAGTCTATATCTGGCTTGGGACTTCAGACCCGAGCCATTGTAGAACACCTCAGGAGACCAACGTTTCTGAAACTCGCCGGAATGTTTCTCAGAGGACGATTGGAAAGAGTTTGCGTGCTTCCTCACCCTCCATTCCGTCAGGTCGTTCGCCTATTGAATTCAATCCTATAGTGCACTTCTTACTCACTAACGACTTTTCAGGTATGGCAGATAAGGCAAATCAAGAGTCCGACAACCCCTTTAATTTGGTGCATCATTTTGCAGAGAACAAACATTTTTACGAACTGCCATGTTTTCAGCGCTACTTGTTTGGAAAAAGGCTCCTGTTCTCAGATAACGGATATTTCCAGTCGTTGTGGTTAAATTTCATGGACGCCGCAAAAAGCTCTTGGTGGACCAGGCTCTGGTGCGTTCAAAAGGCGATCCTGCCACGAGAAGCCATGGTGATGTATGGTCACTGGCGCATACCATGGGAGAAGTTTAGCGCTGCTGCGAGTATACAGACACAAGAGCTGCTCGGACCCACGGGACAAAGTTTTTGGGATCCTCGGCCTGGTTGATCGGCAGCATTATCCAACAATAGTGCCCAACTACACTCTGAACGTGCACGACGTTTTCACACGATCTATGGAGGAGATCGTATCCTCCTGCAAGGATGACTTGCGTTTCTTAACCGGCTCCGGCTTCAACTTGCTGCATCACGAAACACCTTCCTGGGTCAGGAATCTTGATGGTGCCATCGACGATGCCACTGCATTTCAGGAACTGGTTCGTTTGGAAACGTATGCACAGCTTCGTGAATCCGGAACCGCCACTGCCGAACTACGCGTACATGGCCATAAGGAGCTTCACACAAAGGGTTGGATGATTGATAAAGTCTCTCGGGTAGGTAAAAGAATCCAGCACAGACATCTCAGGCACATTGGCCAAGTGTTGGAAAACTGGTGCCATATTGCTGGAATCAAACTTCCTCGGAAGCGAGCAGATCTGAGGAACCCCTTGCCACAGGCCTTCTGGCGGACGATCATCGGTGACACGTGTCTCGGGTCTAATTACACTTGGCGCCGACTTACGGAAAAGGACGTGGAAACGTATGAACAGTGGGTGTCAGAAATGATCTATGCTTGGATTTGGGGCGCAAAATCACGGATTGATGGGGGATTTATCAGAGCGATGCTCGCAGCAACTTACGGGCGAGCAATGTTTGCGACTTTGAAGGGTAATTTTGGGCTTTGTGATCCCACCGTTCAGCCAGGGGATGAAGTCTGGGTTCTACTTGAAGGAAACGTACCCTTCATTCTACAGCCCTTCCAGAAGACGACAGAGGTCGGTTCGAGGCCCTACAAATTTCTCGGCGACGGCTACCTTAGCGGCTTCATGGACGGAGAAGCGCTACGAGGTAGAGAAAATCACTCTCAGGAGCTTGTACTGGAGTAGCACGGTTTCCTATTTCCCCTTCGAAAGTCTTTCTAGCGCGTATCGCAATTTTGGTTCCACATAGCTTCGCCGAAAAATTGAACCCTAGCGCCTCGTATGGTCCATAGCAGAACAGACATTCGTGAATTTGGGAATCGGCCGCTATTTCAATCCGCACACCGCTCTGAGTGCGTTAGGCTGAGGTAGCGGTAACCCGGCCAGGATCTTGCCGCCGACTCCCGCGCCGCTTTTACCACGTGGAATCTCGAACCTCACCATTCATTTCGGCCTGCATTGCTGAAACAGGACCCAGTAGGGGACTATCGTAGGCGTCTCTGAGTGGACATAAGCACGTAATTCGCCGTCGAGGGAATACACCTTGCACCTACCATGACCATATCCGAGCATACGATGCAAATCACAGTCTCCACGCTCGCCATAAAGATTGTTTAACGAAGAATGCAATTTCTTTCATATCTCTCTCATGGTAAGAACCAAACGCCGACTCCATGAATACATAAATAACAATCCGCAGGGCTATTTGACAACAAAAGGCCGGGTGCTGAGAAGGGGTATACAGCTAATGGCATCAAGCCAGTCGCTCGCATGCTAAGAAAAACTCCAAGACGATATGAGAAGGGTCCTATCATTTTTCTTTCTCGCGGTAAACGGGTCAAGAGCCAAGAACGAAAGAGGTACAGAAGCCAAGAAGGAGGCGAGAAATGCTCTGCAAATTCTTTTTGTCGTCGCTCATGCCAGATCGAGAGAAGAGGGCAGAAGAAAAGAGAAGCGATGTCATGGCCCCAAATGCCCAAACCTTGGAAAAAAGAAAGAAGATCGTAACCCGGGAGTATCTCGCAGCCATATAAACAAACCAGGAGGGGTATCAGCAAATCCGCCGTGTCCAAAACTCACCATCCGTCTTGCCCGCCGTCATTCGTCATAGTCGTTGCAGTGAAGAGGAAAAAACGAAATCCGCAAAACTTCCGCCCAAAACCCCGACGTCCCCCATTTTCCCCGTTTCCACCTCTTCATCCCTCACCTCCTCCACGAAGGATAGCGTCATCAATACGCCGCCGCCGCAACCCTCTGCGCCCTCCCCTCCACCTCCGCCGGATCATTCTCCACATAGTTCAACCACATCCCCACGCGCCCCATGCCACTCCTCTGCGGATCGCCCAGCCCGGCCATCACCGACGCCTCGACAGCCGGCGGCGGCCTTCTCACATACTGATGCTGCGCCGGCTGCGCCGCGTGCGCCGCGTACCCCATGTTCCGCGCCGTCTCCCTGTCCGCGTCGGTAGCCCTGCGCGAAGCGCGCGTGCTGCGTCTGATGATGGTGCTGCGTGGCGCGGGAGCGGCGGTGGCCGCGCCCGGAACGCCAAAGTCGTTCATGTGGTGACCGGCCGCGTTGCCGACGCCCAGCACCTCAACTTCGATTTCGGGCGACGAGTAGCGCGAGGGCGGGCGCTGGCGGTGGTGGTGATGGGTGGTGGTGGTGGTGGTGTAGTGGCGCGTAGGGGCGGCGTCGGCCAGGAACTGCGATTGCAGGCGGCGGGCGAGCATCTCGTCTTCGCGTTCGCGCGGGTCGGCGTAGGCGCCGTGGGTGCGGGCGGTTCTGGTGGCGCGGGTGTGGGCCGGGGAGGGGGCGCGGTCCTCGTTGACGTAGATGGGGTGGTTACGGCGAGGGGCGGGGACGGCGTACTGGTCGGGTTGTGCGTTTGGTGGTGCGCGGGGTGGTGGAGGGGCGCCGCGGACGTCGTGCTCGACGACGACGTAGGGCTCCGGGACGCGCATGTTCTGCAGGCGGTCCTCGTCATCCAGGTGAGCGTAGTTGAACCACGGGCACTCGCACGTCTTCCACTTGAGGCCGCACAGCATGCAGAACTGGGCAGTGCAGCGACATGTCATGTGGTTGCAGCCCTCCTTTAGCTCAACCATAGCTTTGCAGTTGTAGCAGCGCTGCCAGCCCGATTCCTTGGCCATCTCTGCGATGCGCTGCATTTCCTCATCCTTGGGACATTCTTTGCGCACATGCCACCTCCCGTTGCACTTTACACAGACCTTGCCGCGACAACGTGGGCACTTGCCATACTTCCGGCCGACAGTGTGGTCCATGCGGATATGTGAAGGCTTGATCCACTCTCCGCACCCACGTGTCGGACAGTAGACGCGGTTCTTTGCGGTGTACTCCTGGTACTTCTTGTTCCAGAGAACCTTGAACTTGGTGTCGAAGATCCGATCAACATACTTCAGCGGAATATGCTCGTTGGTGCAGCAGCGTGGAGGCATATGCTGGGGATCCTTGACGGAAAGCTCGAACTGGCGCTTGAGACAGGCATGGCACATGCGATGGCCGCAAGAGAGCCTTGGGCAGCGAGAGGCGCGAACTTCATCCAGGCAGATCATGCAGTCGTATCTAGGTAGCACTGTAAGCGGCGAGGCTGTCGCGGGGCGCGAATCGACCTACTTCTTTTCAGGAGTCGCAGCCGGCGGGGGCATGTGGCGAAACAAACCAAAAAGGCCAGTGCTGTTTCTTCGACTGTGGTTTTGCTGGGGTGTTGCTGGCGGGGCTTCGCCTGTAGGCGACTTGATGGTGCCGGTTCTTCTGAGAGACGGCCGGGTCATGATCGGACGGGCTGGGTCGCGGGCAGACGTCGTCCTGATCCATGTCAATAATTGTTGGGCCGAGGAGCGGCAGACTTCAAGCTCCATACCTGCTTATCCTGACCCCATCTTCCCTCCGCACCGACGGCTCCGGCCCCTTCTCAACCTCGACATCGATGATATTCTGCGCGGCGGGCGACGACACAGTCCTCCGGTGAGGCGCCGCGCGCGATCGACTGTCGCCCACATCTTCCTGCCTGTTTCTACTGCCACCGCTGCGAGGGGTGCTGTAGACATAGACGCCGCTGTCGCTGTCCTCGCGCTCTTTCCTGTTCGTTCGACGGTCCTCGTCGTGGCGCTTGGATTTGGGGTGCTTGCGGGTGCTCATGGCGCGCCTGGGCTCCATGTCGTGTCGGTGGCTTGGGCGGGCGGGAGTGGCAGCCGGAGCTGACGGACGACGGGCGCGCTGTTCGGGCGGACGGGCGTAGTACTCAGCTCGGGCCTGGCGCAGGTGGTCGACGTCGGGAGCATCGGCGGGGCTGGGCGAGTGCCGGTGGTAGTGCTGGGGGTGGTCGTGGGCGTTGCGGCGAGAGGCGCGGTCGTAGTCGGCGTACGAGTCGCGGTGGCGGGCGCGGTCGTGGTCCTTGGGGGGTCGCGGCCGGGGAGCAAAGATGGCTCCCACGCCGTCGAGCAGGCCCATCGACGCGCTCGTACGTGGGAGCTGCAGGCGTCGGGCGGTGAGCGAGCCAATGGAGGTGGCTGGCAGGGCACGCCAAAGCCGAGAGTGAGCACGCGCCGGCGCTCACACGATCGGCGCGACCTGGGACGGACAGCGGGGCATTTGAGGGAATGACGGCGGAGCGCAGGGCCAGCGAGGAAGACATTCGATCTAGAGATTGAGCAAATCTTGCGCTGAGGCCTTGCTTCTAAGTTTCGGCGGTGCTGAGACGCGCGTGGAGAGTCAGGGCCGCGGGCTGCTGGGGTCAGGCCCGGTGCGGCCGTCTGCCGTACCGCCTGGCGGATCCCCGGCGATGTGCGGCCAGGAGCCCGCCATCCGCGCGGCGAATCCAGAGGCGCGCTTCCAACGCCCTGCAACCTCGCACCGCTCCTCGCGCCTGCGCGAGTGACGACACCGCTGTCCGACGCCTGAGTTGTCCGCCGCTGCTGCACCCCCCCCGCCCCGATCTGGCCGTCCACCACGGATCACCGCCCACGCTGCCGTTGTAAGCTGACCCGAGTCCCGTTCGGTCCACGCGGAGCTGCAGCCTCGTCTTCATGGCGTCTCCCCACCGCCGGCGCTGACATCGTCCCCCGTCGGGCACGTAGGAAGTGACGCCTTGCCGCCGCGGCATGGCGGTGGTCCTGGCCATGACTAGGCTCGGTGGCAGAGCGCTCGCTTTGCAGACCCAGCTCGGATGCGAGAGGCCCGGGGCTGTAAGTTCGAAACGCACCCAATTCCGCGCGCTCCCATCCTGACCGCTCCGCAGCAATCCCCTGCCTGTCCACAAGACATCTCTTTTTGACTATTGATGCAGCTAGCACACCGCGCGACCTGTTGTCGTTTTGCCCGCCTTACACCATGCACCCGGACGCCACGCCCCCTCACCCCCCCGAGCTTGTCCTGTTCCTCCTGTCCAATCTTGTTAGCCCAGGAACGGTCCCGGCAAGTGATTCGTCTGCCAGGCACGGCGGGCGAGGCTCATTCGTCTGCCGACTTCGGCTGCAACACCGACGGCTCCACACCGCCAACAAAACAAATCTGCGCCCGCCCGCCATCGTCGACCACCACGCCGCCCGTCGGCGACGCGCAGCGGCGCAAAAGAGAAGTCTCCGCTCCCAGAATCGAACTAGGGACCTTTCGATGGCATATGCATGCGCCGTGAGGCCTGTGAAGGCTCAGGCAGTCGAGATATTACAGTCGAACGTGATGAACCAACTACACCAAGCGGAGGGGCGGATAAAGAAGGTGCGCCTTCTTTGCTTGGAGAAACTCGCTGTTGATGATTAGCCACCCTCCGGAGCGGGTTATATACTGCGGAAATCTGGTGTCCAACGGCGATGGACTGGCGTTGGGCGGGGGCAGCATCAACGCCGTGGCCGCTCGGGAGCCGGGAAATCAGGAAACTCGATGGCCAGGCTGAACCGGGCCGTGCGCGCGACCCCAGACGCATTCCAGAAGCGGCTTGACAAATCGGATCGGAACCCTACGCTCTTCCCCGCGGTTCCTGACGCGGGACGTCATTGAAACATCGGCTTCCTGGTCGCCGCAGTGTGCCTTGGTTTGAGCCGCGTTTCAGACAGAATGCATGCTCAAGCTTCGAACGCACTCCACCGACGCCTGTCCGCCGTTAGGCACGCACCCGTCCGAGGCGTTCGTCAGCCCGGCGGCAGGAAAGGCCGGTGTCGGAGATAGCCTATCAGCTGTCAGCAGCCTTCGGACATCACCACCGAGACCACCACAGTATAAAAATTGCTCGTATCAGATCTGCTTTCCGAATGCATAACCGTCTGTTTCGTCGTCTTCAAAACCCGTGCTGTCCGGAGTTGTTGTTTCTTCATGGCCCTCTGAAGGCAAAGCTCGTCCTCGCCTACTTGCCATCCCCAGGCTAGACTACACGCCTGGTCTCCACAGCCGTACAGAATTCTTGTCCTCCTGCTTCTCTGCAAAAATGGGTTCCGTCGCCACGCCAGCTCCGGCGCCATCAACGCCCTCCATCGTCTTCGTCACCGCCAACCCCCCGACGCCGGAAGACGAAGCCAACATCTGGATCGGCAAAATCGAAGCCTACCTCAAGTACACACTCGACTCCCTCCGCGCACGCGGCGCCACCGTCTCGCTCCGCACCCTCCAAGACCCGACCCTCACCGCCGCCGCCATCGCCTCCACCTACACGCACATCCTCTTCCTCGCCCTCGACCGCTACATGGAGCACATCCCCGCCTTCACCACCTTCCTCACCACCACACTCCCAGCCGCCCAGCGCCTCGCGCCCTTCCTCCGCATCCACAACCCGCCCTCCATCATCGCCTGGAACTTCAACAAAACCTACCTCTCGGAGCTCCAATCCCTCGCCACCGGCTTCCACGTCCCGCGCACCTCCTTCCTCCCGCTGACCACCTCCCTCCCCTCCCTCACCACCCACCTCACCTCCGACCCCACCATCGCTGCCAACCCCTCCACCCCCGTCGTCCTCAAACCCTCCATCGCCGCCTCCGGCCGCGGCACCCACCTCCTCCGCCACCCACTGGCCCCCACCACCGCCGACGCCGCCGCCCTGCACGCCATGCAGGCCGCCGCCGCCAGCCCGGCCTCCATGCTCATGGTGCAGGAGTACCTGCCGCGCATCGCCGCGCGCGACGGCGACGCCGGCAGCGGCGGCGAGTGGAGCATAATCGTCATCGGCGGCCGTCTGACGCACGCGGTGCGCAAGCGCCCCCGCGAAGGCGAGTTCCGCATCAACTCGGCGTTCAGCGGCATCTGGGAGCCGATGGCCGCGGACGATGCGCGGGTGCCGGCGTGCGGGCGGGTGGTGGCGGAGCGGGTGTGGGCGTGGTTGGTGGGGAAGGAGAGGGAGCTGAAAGGCGGGGTGGGGGGGAGCGAGTTGCTGTATGCGCGGGTGGATGGCGTGGTGGGCGAGGACGGGGAGTTTGTGTTGATGGAGGTGGAGCTGATTGAGCCGTGGTTGTGGATGGTCGAGGAGGGGCCGGGGACGGTGGGGATGAGGGTGTTTTGCGATGCGGTGTTGGGGGGTGGGAAGTGAGGGTCCTGCGGCAGCTGTTTTGGTTTTGGGCATGGTGTTGTCGGTTTGTGAGAGGCTTAGCGTTGACGCGGACGAAGTGACGTCTGTAATTGCAGTTATTTTGACTTGCGCCCTGTAAACCCACGTTCCTTGCATCTGCACTATCCGCTATCCCGGAAGGTGAAGAATAGCAGGGTTCGGGATGCCCAACGAGCGGCGACCTCCCGGCTAGGGATACGGAGATGATCCAAGAGTAGAGAAGATAAGGTCTGTATTCCACGCCCGTACGATTCGGCGGCTTCGTCTTCGTCTGCCGTGCACTCACTGCGCAGAGCGCTGCGTGCAGCAATTCTAACTACCGAGGCTGGAGAGAATCTCACCAATGCTGAGCAGAGTCCACCATCAGCCTTACATTCGCTATGAGAGACAACGAACAATGCAGAGAATATTCAGCAATCCGAGAATTCCATAAGCTATATCAACACGCATGCAGTAAAGAAAGCCGCTATGCCAGGTATCAAACGAAGTCATAACATCATCAGAGTCCCCTCCCCTCCCACCACCTACGCCTTCGCCGCACAGCGATTCAGCCCCACAATCAGCCTCCCAAGTATCTTGAACACGAGCCCCAGCACGAAAACCACCGCCTTGAACGCAAACGCCAGCAGCGCCAACACCAGCTCCACCGTCCAATGCATCCCCTCCCCATCCGCCCCCTTCTCCTCCCCTGCCTTCCGCTCCACACCCTTCGCACTCGGTCCGTTACCCAGCTCGATGTCCACCACCCCTTTCCTCCCCTGCCTCTCCTTCCGCTTCGCCTTGGCCTCGCGCTTCGCCCGCTTCTCCGCCTCCTTGCCCGCGTCCCCGCCGAACCACCACGACCACGACAGCGGCCGCACCTTCTCCCCGATCTGCGTCCTCACGCCCTTCTGCCCGGGCCAGTTGCTGCCCCGCGCCGCCGCCGTCGGCGGGCCCTCGAATACCATTAGTCCGCCGCTGCCCGTGCTGCCCGTCGGCCACCGGCCGCCGCCGTAGACGGGGGTTTGGCCTTGGGTTTGGGCTGATGGGGGCGTGCTGCCACCGGCGGGCAGCACGACGACCTCGAGCCCGTCGCCGGCCCGGCGCCGCTCCGCCACCAGCACCGCCAGCACCGCGCTGACCGCCACGTCGATCAGGTACGGGTGCGGGGTGTGGGCGTGCGGACTGCTCTTATCGGTGCCGAGGGCGGCGATGGCGGCGGCGTCGATGGTGAGGGCGGCGGTGTGGAGGGAGAGGCGCGCTAGGACCTCGTCCGGGGCGGGAGTTGGCGGGCGGTTTGGGGATGAGGTTCTGGTTTGGATAGGCTGAGGGGTGGGCCTTTTGGTGGGTGGTGACAACGACGAGGTCTGCTCCGGGGTCTGAGGTGCGGAGCGTGGCGCGGCGAAGGGGTTGAGAAGCGTGACCGTTGTTGGGATGTGTCCCATTGGGCTGGTGCTTCTTGCCCTCTTGCCATTGCTGCTCCCGCCGCCACCGCCCTCTGGAGGAGAAACGGCCTCGGATGAGGCGTCCAGGCTCTTCTTGATGTCGCCTTGCACGACGACTGGGAACGCACCGAGGGTCGGGTGCCGCAACTCGTACGTGCCTGTCTTGTTCATCTCGTATGGTGGCATTAGCGGCTCTGACACCGGACAGTAGAAGAGCTGGCACGCGTTCCTGGCCTCGCAATCGGCGACTGCTTCGGATGCCAGCTGCGCCGCGGCTGGAGACTCGGCCTTTGGGTCGAAGGTTGCAATGTTCGAGGCGCGCGGGCTCCGCGCGGCGGCTTCGAGGGCGGCAAGCGTGGCGAGTTTGGGGTGGATTGTCGTGATGTGCGTCGCCTGTGGAATACGTTCCGGATGCTGGTAGAAGACCTCCGGTGGAGGTGCAGGAGCATGGGGAGGCGGTGTTTGGATCTCCAGGTGTGCTACGGGAAGAGAATTGGACTTTGGTTGCGTGGGATGGTTGCGAGATATCAGGACCTCACATGCTTTGGGGTCTCCTGACGCCCCAGCTGCGTGGTCGGCCAATGCTTGCCCCAGGCTGTAGAAAGGCTGGACGGGAGAGGAGCCAAAGACGAATGTTTCGCCATCGATCGGGGAGCTGTCCGGGCTGACTTTCCGACAGTGCATCTGCAAGCTGTAGGTTCTCTTCGCCTCTGGCCTGGCCTTGCCGTTTGCGGCATCCCAAAGGGCGCCCAGTTCGATCTTCGGCGTGTAGTAAGGCTCCTCGGCAGAGCCACTTCGCAGGACATTGGCATGCGGTACGTAGAACGTGGGCGAGTAGGGCTTCCTGCTGATCTTGTCCTTTGGAATGTGCGTTGGAGACTGCTGGGTTGGCCGATAATGCTGCTGCGCTAGTGGAAGATTGGGATTGTAGCGCGGAAAAATTGAGTGCATTACAGCTGCTTCCTTCGGACTCGTCTGACTGAGTTTGGTTCGATGTGTGGCAGTGCTCTGGGTCCTAACAAGAGTTGAACTGTCCGAAAACGAGGGCGATCCGGACGTTTGACGGTCTACCTGGTACAGAGGCGATATGGTGTCTCCAGAGATGGAAGGCTGTTGGACGGGAGACGTTTTGTCTGGCGAGCGGCCGACAGTGCCGGCGGAATTAGGTGTTGTCCTGCCATCTCCCGATCGGAGGGTGGATGAGCGAGAGCGGGTCTGAGGACTATTGGACTGTGACGTGTTCTTGGTTGTTTCAGGAATGACAACTTTTGGCTGAGACTTCCCAGCGGCTGAAGACCCCACATGGGCCGGAGGTGGAGTTGAGATTGGAGACGAGGGATTGGAATTAACTTTGATGATGAGCTCGTGGAAGTCGACCGGCGCCTTCGCACGCTCAAGCAGTTCAACAGCCGGTTCAGGACTGGCAGGTTTTGCGGGACGCTTGAGGCTAATCTGCTTCTGCTTCTTCGTCGGAGGAGGAAATAGTTGGAAAGACATGCCGAAGAGGGTGCAAAGCTTTTGGGTATAGTAACGAGAGGAATCTAGCGATTAAATGTATTACCGTATAGTAAATGCCAGAGCAAGAGCCAGTCTCGCGGCGAAAGTGAACAGAAAGGGAAAGTTGAGGAAACAGGAGACGTCCAAGCGTCAGTAAAGGCACGCAGACTTGTGCAAAACGGAGCGGTGGCGAGATGATATAAAGAAATGGATTGAGTGTTGCATATCGGCCCACCCAGAAGCAATAGCGGCTGCTGTGCAGTGTTCCTGCATTCGCACACCCGGCGGTGGGCCAATGGGTGCAGGGCTGGCAGTGGATGGTTGGATGGGGTTGGCTGGCGTTAAGCGCCCACCTCGCCTTGGCGTTGACGAGCCGCCCAACTAGGGTGTGACTGTGCCTGCCCGAGCCGCGACCTTGCCGCGATTGGCTGGACAGTAAGCTTACGTGCGAGGATGCTTGCCATCAAGTGTGATATCGGATCGTGTTAGCCTCGTTTCGTGGGGCTACGGCCAGAGCGGTGTGTCGGCGCGCGTAAACCGCCATCCTCCACGACTCCATTCTTAGAATCCTCGGACCCCGGGCGATACTGTCCCCGATCTGGGAGAGACACGGTCAAGAGAACGACAGAAAGGGAAGGGCGGCAAGTCTAGCTTGACCGAGACTGTTCGATGCTCGACCAGCGCCAGCGGGCGCGACGTTTTCCATGTCAACACAGGCTCC
Source organism: Neofusicoccum laricinum (assembly GCA_029906385.1). NCBI lineage: Eukaryota > Fungi > Ascomycota > Dothideomycetes > Botryosphaeriales > Botryosphaeriaceae > Neofusicoccum > Neofusicoccum laricinum. The sequence goes on along the minus strand of CP123714.1, from coordinate 2,376,555 downwards.
AACCACAGGAGTGCGGAAGGAAGGGTGACTCATGCTGCTCGATGGCGTTCCTCGACAGGATGCTGCGATGGTATTTTAAGAACAGGTGAGCAGCCACTGCAAAGCTGAAGTGAGGGCCGTCTGGTCGGAGCGTTTGTGTCGAGACCTGGTCAATAGTGGGCTCGTTGGGGGAGAGGGCGAATGGAGAGGCTGGCGGAGGCGTCACGCGGGCTCAAGCAGAAACAAGTGCTGTGTGATGAGCATGGTGGGTGGTTGGATGTGCGCGGTGCATCGGAGGGGGAGAGAAGAGGGAAGGCGGGCGTGGGAAGACCGAGGCGTGGCGCTTAAAATAGGACCCGCGTGCGATAAGATAAGCCCCGCGCAAAAAAGTTCCCAGATGACGCAGCCCACGCCCACGCCTACGCCCACTCACCACCCCTACCACGATGCCCACCGAGCTAGAAGAGGTAGGCCAGCGCCCGAACGCACAGTCGCATGGTGCTGACACTGCTGCCCGCAGCTTGTGGAGTTCCTCCACCATGGCAACACCCAGATCCGCCAGATCGGTACGCGCGCCCAGCCAACACGCGCCCACCCGCTCGCGCCTCGATGCTGACATGCGCGCCCTCCAGCTGCCGAGAACCTGGTCGGATACTCGACTGCCCAGCCCTCGCTGTTCAAGCGCAACCAGCTTGAACCCATAAGAGACCTGAAGCTGTTGGTGAAGGACTACACGGTATGGGCTGTCTGCTCGGCCATCCTGGGACGGAGTTTTAACACGCCGACTGCAGCCCATATCCAACAATGCCTTGACCATGCTCATCAACCTCTCCGACGACGAGGAGAACCGCGAGACCCTGGCAAAGGACGACGAATTCGTCGAGTCTCTGCTCCTGCGTATAACAGTATGTCAGTTTACCAGTCCCGTTTCGCGCACCCGCGTACGAACAGCACCCTGACTACCCCCTCTATTCCAGGGCCCCAAAGAGCCCAATGCCAATGAGATCGCCATGCTCCTCGCCAACATGGCCAAATCCGACTCCCTCAAGCGCCTCCTCACCCTCGAGCGCGCCGTGCCGAAAGAACTCTCGACGTCCAAAGTCGCCATGGACCAGCTGATGGACTGCTTCGTCAAGGGCGCCGAGGGCCGCTACAACAAGCACGCCGACTACGACTACCTGTCCTACCTCTTCGCCGACATGGCCAAGCACGCCGAAGGCCGCAAATACCTCACCACCGCGCAAGCCTACGACGCCGACATCATCCCCATCACCAAGCTCATCGTCTTCACCGAGCACAAGTCGACCATCCGGCGGCGCGGCGTCGCCTCGACGATCAAGAACGTCGCCTTCGAGGTGGACGCGCACGCCGCGCTGATCGACTCGGACGGCGCCAACCTGCTGCCGTACCTGCTGCTGCCGCTCATGGGCGGCGAGGAGTACGCCGACGAGGACACGGACGGCATGCTCGACGAGGTCCAGCTGCTGCCGCCCGACAAGGCGCGCGAGCCGCAGGCAGATATCCTCAAGACCCATCTCGAGACGCTGCTGCTGCTGACGACGACGCGGCCCGCGCGCGACGAGCTGCGCCGCATCAAGTTGTACCCCATCATCCGCGAGACCCATCTGCATGTCGAGGACGACGACGTGCGCGAGGCGGCGGACCGCGTCGTGCAGATCATCATGCGCGTGGAGGAGGGCGAGGAGGATCCGAATGCGCCGCCGGAGATGAAGGGGGCGGGGGCGAAGAGGATCACGGAGGGTGGGGAGGGGGATGAGGAGGAGCAAGTTGTGACTATCCTGTAGAGATTTCCGGGGTAGAGAGTAGAAACAAAAGTGTTATTGACCGATTTGGCTAGAAAAATCAGAAAAATTACCCAGCCAAAAGACCTACACCTGCGAGAACTGTAGTTGCACGTCTAACCACACCCGCCTGCCCAATCAAACCTTCTTCCTCAACAGCCCCTTGAAGAAATCAAAACTGTTACTATCGCTCTGCAGCTGCCACATCTTCCCCGTCCTCCTATCCTCCCACCCCAGCTCCTCCACCAGCAGCAGTCCCCAATCACGCGTGATGCCCTTGACCACCGCCCGCACGCCCCCCTCAGCCTCCAGCGTCACCACCTGCTCGGCATGCAGCCAGTACCGGTAGTACATGGCCTCCAGCCCCTCGCTCCACCCCTCGCGGCAGAACCGCGCGTACAGCTTCTCAAACTCCACCAGAATCGCCGCCAGCAGCCGCTCGGTCCGGAACGGCGGCAGCCCGCGCGCGCGCGCCAGCGCGTCCAGCGACGTCGTCGGCGCCGCGTTGGCCACGTTGACGCCCGTGCCGACCACCAGCGTGTACTCGGCGCCCTGGTAGGACGAGTTGACGAGGACGCCGCCGATCTTGGCGAAGTCGGCGGGGCTGGCGGACGCGCCGGAGGAGAAGGCTGCGCAAGCCGGGTCGAGCGCGTAGATGTCGTTGGGCCACTTGAGCCGGACCGGCAGCGCCGAGTAGCCCGGCGCGTAGGCGTGCACGCCTGCGACGGCGGCGAGCGCGGCGAGGTACTGCACGAAGACGACGGGGGCGCGTTGGGATAGCGGCACCGAGTGCCGGAGGACGGTGCTGTACATGAGGGAGCCTGGCGGTGAGACCCAGACGTTGGAGCCGCGGCCGCGGCCGGCGATTTGGGTCGTTGCGGCGGCGGTGAGGCCGGTGGGGAGGTGCTTGAGGAGGGAGGGGTTCTTCTCGAGGATGGTGTTGGTGCTGGTGACGACTTCGCCGTAGAGGAGGTAGCGGCCGAACTGCGCGGAGGTGCCGCGGGATGCGGCGTGGTAGGCGTCGAGGTTGGAGAAGAAGGCGTCGTGGTTCCAGTAGGGGGTGTCTTTGCTCGACGGCCGGTCGGACTCGTGCGGCACGAGGCGCTTGACGATGGCGTCATAGTCGAGGATTCTGTCGGCAGCGTCGTCGCCGGACGCGGGGTCAGTCTTGGAGCTCTCCTCCTCTCCGTCTGCGCCGGGGATGATGGACGTGACGGCTTCGGTGAGGGAGCTCATGGACCACTGAGACGGCTTTTCCAGGTGGAAAGTGTCGTTCTCGCCCTTGATGTGCTCCTCTCCCTTCTCAAGGGTGATGATGTCGGCCCATGAGGACACCAACTCTGCCACATCCGAGGGGTTGGAGGAAGTGAGATGGAGGCGGGAAAGGGACGGTACCGCTTGAGCTTCCTGGTTGACCTTCAGTCCCAGCTTGATCAGGCAAGACTTGAGGAAGTCGGTCCTCTGCTTGTCATCTTGAGCTATAGCATCGACGATCTTGTCATAGCCGGGGATGTCTTCCCCTTTGTTGAGGTTCACAGCGGCGAATCTGCTAGTGTTAGTCTTGAATCCTCATTTGAGGGGCAGAATACTGACTCCGGGTGCGGACCGGTCAATATGGCGTTGCCCTCACCAATCTTACGATACACAACCGCGGCCTTTCCCTCGCCAGAGTCGACGCGCAGCTCTCCGGTGTAGCTAGCAAGGGTCTCGACACCACGATCCTTGAGCTTGTCTGCATCAACGAAGACACCGCCTCCGTTGTAATAGGATCGGAACGACTCAGGGACAGCACCTCCGCCGCCCATCAGAGCTTCCTTGTTAACCTTCAGCTCGACGGCACGCGTGCCGGCCTCGCTGTGATACACAAAGCCCGGGAAAGCAAGACCGCGGCAGACGCCAGGGTAGAAGCCGAGCTCCCTCTCGCCGACGACTTCCATCTTCTTGTCGCCGACCTCGAACTCACACGACTTGGAGCCGTAGTAGCCGCCGGCGCAGAAGCCGAGGTAGTTGCCACCGCGGTTGACGTACTGGCTGATGCGGCGGTTGCCCTCGCCGTTCAGCGTGCGGCAGTAGCCCAGGTCGGCACCGCCAGGGATGACCAGCAGCGCGCAAGACGCGGTCCACGGCTCCTTGATGATGGCGTTGCTGTCGACCGGGACGACGGCGTAGTTTGGCGAGAGCAGCCGGCGGAGGCTCCACGTGCAATGCCGTACGCTCTCGACCGTACTGCCATTGCCTGGGGCATCGAGTCAATGGGGCGTCAATGGGACATAGCCCGGTGATTGTGGCATACCGGAGTAGACGAGCACGTTTGTCCGCTTACTCGCCATGGTGTGCGTGACCTGTGGTGGTGTTGGTGGCGACGACGGTGCCGCTCCGAGCCTCAACCGAGACGAAGTCGACGCGATGAGTCTTTGACGGAAGAGGGCCGAGGAAAGCAAGGAAGCGACCAACGACGACGGATAACCCGAGATGTCAAACGACGCGAATCGCACGGCGGCGACGCAGGCTGCGGATGACGACGAGGTCGACGACTGGTAGGCCGGCTGCGGGGATGTCCGGGTCGACGGCTGACGGCTGGCTGCTGACTGCTGGCGCAGGGACAGGCGGATCTTCTCGACGGGATGCGCGGTCGAGAATGCGAAGATGACGGACTGCTACTTCGACAAGAAGGACTGGCGCGCGTGCAAGAAGGAGGTAAGCCAGCCAGCCGCAGCTGCGTCGCCCGCCGACTCCGCTCGCTCGCCGCCCAACACTTTTCCCCTCCGAGACGCCGCGGCTCTCCCGGTCGAATCACCATCGCCAATGCCTCTGCTGCGCTTCTTGTGTCGCTGCATTGCTGACTGCCATTATTTCAGATGGAGGCATTCCGAGAGTGCTGGAAGAGGCAAGGGAACGATCAGCGGACCTCTACGAGGGATGCTTGATGCACGCCGCCAGGCAAAATGGGCGTGTCACGACAACAGTTTCAAGGTCCTTTGATGTATTATATTTTGTTGTACTGCTTAACGTAATTGGCATCTCTGCTCAGCTCTAATCGTAGCCAAATGGGATTTGCGAGATCGAGTCTCAATGAGATACCCTCTCGGACATTCGTTCGAAAATGTCATTATTAGAGCACACATCTTGGCGCAGCTCGATTTGGTCGAATTCGTCGAGGCGAGAACCAGTGGAGGCGGTGCTTCTGCAGTGCCCAGGTGCGTTCGTATAATGAGCACCTGTGGATCATCGGGTCTCAACTCCCGGTGTCGTTCTTCTCAGCTTCTTTTCTCTTCTTACGAAGCTCCTCGACAGCCCGTCCCTCCAGCTCCGCCTCAGGCGTATGCCGATACCACCCCGACATCACCTCTTGCATCAGCCCCTCAATCTTCTCCGCCGAATGGTGGTTCGGCCGCAGCTCCTCGGTGCGCTCGCCCAATTCCGCCTTCGCATCCCCACCGCCCGTACACGGCTCCCGCTCCACCCGCTCCACCCTCCCATCCTCGCCCTCCACCACCCTCCACCTCACCCGCCCAACACAACCCCAGTGATACACATTCCCCCAAACAGCCACAGATCCCCGTTCCCCCCACCCTCCCCACCCACCCTCTCCATCATCCTCGCCGCCGTCTTCCTGAACCACTTCCCCTTCACCCACTCCCTCCCCCCCTCCCCCTCCCTCCCCACCCACGCCGCCGAGTACCCACCATCGCCCTCGGGCGCCACCCCACCCTCCCCCGCAGCCAGCCGCTCGCACTCCTCCGCCCCCTCCACATCCGCCGGCCCCAGCCCCGCCGGCTCGTGCGTCGTCCACCGCACGTACACCCGCCGCCCGCACCCCGCCCACTCCGGGTGGTGCCGCGTGTTCGCGGCGAGCGCGTAGACGGCCGTGCAGAACCGGTGCGCGGCGCCGGCGGTCGGGAACAGGTAGCCGCGCTCGAGGCCGGTGCCGGCGGCCGTGAGGCGCCAGGGCGTGTCGGTGGTGAGGAGCGCGAGGCGGGGGTTGATGTCCGGGTGCGTGGCGCCGAGAGTGTTAAGGATGGGGGCGGGAGAGGGGGACGAGGATGACGGCGAGGAGGAGGCGCGCTCAGTGGTGGAGAGGGAGCGGAGGTGGAGGGCGGGAGGGCGGACCGGCGGGCGGGTGAGAGGGGTCGGCGTGGCGAGGAGGGGGCGGAGAACGCGGGAGACAGGGCGGAGGCGGAGGGTCGACATCGTTGCTGTGGGTTGCTGGACGGTGGGTGGAGGCAGAACGAGCGCGGGCGCGATTGAAGCTTGGATGGAATTCTTGGTGGGCGGTGGCCCAAGCTCCACGGGGACATCCCGCCGGGTGGCTTTGGAGCGTTATGCGCATAGAGTGGGCGATACTTGTCCTGTCGAATGGGGGGACAGCTCTCGCATATTAAGTTTTTATAAAACCTCCGCGCTCCCAGTCTCTCGGGGCCAATTCTCACCCGCAAGGCTAACATCCTCTGTTGTCTTTCGAGGATGAGCAGTCTTTAATCTTCACCCGAGCAGCTAGCATGTCTTTGAGTTGCAACCTATCGTATTGAATGCATGCTCAAAACCAACGCGCGAAACCCGCAATTGCTATCCGTGGAGGGAAAGAAGCCCCCATTGGCCACCAGACGTCCTGAATCAATGCATTGAATACCAGCCCGATCGCAGGTCACGCGCACCGCTCATCTCCGTCCCAGATCAATATCCAGGACCTGCTTCAGCTGCTCCGTCCCCTCCGGTTTGGCGCCGTCCAGCTCGAAGAACGGCTTGACGGCCACGTCCACCGTCTCCTCGAACAGGCCCTCCACCAGCCCCTTGAGATCGTCGCCCGTCTGCCTGAAGTCGGGGAACGCGTTGATCTCGAGCAGCCAGGCATCTCCCCGCGCGTCGACCATGTAGTCGACCCCGAACAGCTCGAACGCCTGCGGCAGCGCCTGGAAGTGGATCATCATGCCCCGCGCCGCCGCCTCGAACACCTCGCCCGTGAGCGTGCAGATCTGCGAGAACACGTGCTCCTTCCAGTCGGCCGGCATGCTGACCAGTTCTGCGGCGGCCGGCGTGTTGGATGCGTCCAGCGTCGATGGGAGATCCCAGAATGCGCGTACGCTGCCCTCGCGCTGGTCGGAGCCCTGCAGGCATGTGTTAGTCAGGTGGGCGCGCAGATCGAGCTGTCCGCCGCTGTCTGCGTCTGCGTTCACCCACGGTGCGGTGTAGGGCGCTGCTGCGAAGAGCGCGAGCATGGGCCGGTAGACGTAGACGCGCAGGGCGCCGGCGGCCAGGACGTAGGTGCGGATGTGGAACTTGCGGTCGTCGAAGGTGAGCGGCGGGTGGATGTAGGGTTGGGCGATGAAGTGACGCAGCTGCGAGGTGATGATGTACTCCTTCTTCTCGTGCGTGACCTGGATGGCGGAGAAGTTGGCGGCGCCCCAGTCGCTGTCGGTTGCAGGAGCAGCGTCCTCGTCATCAGACTCGTGGTCGTTGCGGGCGTCCCCGCCCTTTATGCGGGCTGTTCGCTCTCCCTCGTCACGGCGGTGCTCGTCTTCCTCGTGCTCGTCGTCCGAGTCTGGTCGCTCGGCTTCCCACGCCTCGAAGATCTCCTGCAGCTCTTGCTCCGTGCTAAAAAGCTTGATGCCCTGTCCGCGATCGCTCATGCCGGGCTTGAGAATCCACCATTCACGATCCTGCGGCTCCTTGCCTTCATTCTTCTCGAATGACTCTTTCAACTCAAAAGCTTCGACAAGGGCATCATCGAGGAACTCAGCGTAGTCGAGCTCAAACTCAACACTTGGCTCTACGTGAGTCTTAAGTTTCGAATCTGGGTGCTTGGCAACCCAGTTGGAGACCGTGGTGGATAGGTAGTGCTTTCTTATCAAGGCCTTGCGAATGACGTAGGCGTTGATGAGAATACCAGGGAGCTCGACAGCCTTGTCGAAATCGAGAGCCTCGTATGCCCGGAATTGGACAAGCGGGCCGAACTTGTGCTCGTCCGGCGAATCGATCAGACGGTATGATCCCGACGGAAGGCGCGACTGGAAGGCGGATTTGATGAGGGGCTGCACATAAGGATCCTCATAGTCCAAGAGAAGGTCGATGGTCCGATTTGCGGCGGACATCTCTGTGATGATGTAAGTAGCTCGGCCACTCCTGGATTCAGGCATCGTGGGTGGTGATCAGAAAATGGTGACAGTGGTGGGAGAGAAGAGGGAACTGGAGAAAGGAGACGAGGCGTTGGAGGATGGCGTAAACGCAAAATGAGGACCCAAAAGCAAAGCGGCGCTAGCTAAATAGTGCGCGACGAAGGGCGAAAAAGGCACGAGACGCGCGAGATGCAGAAGCAGAGGCAGGTTGCGGTAAAACATGCAGGCCACTTACAGGCGTCTCAATCTATGCAAAACGGGATTAAGAATATTCTCCTTGCTGGCCTGGTCAGGTGCGGCGCCGAGTCCTTGGAATGCAGCCGGCCGTTGGTGCACCAGTGCAGATCTATTTGTGGAGCTGAAGTTTCGGCGCCCGTTTAGCTCGAGGGAAACGCCGCATCTCGCCCCAAACCCGCCCGCATCCGCTCCCTTCACGTGACCGCTATACAGCAGTGTCAGCTTTTGGTGTTGGCCGTCTCCAATTGCTACAGATTCTTATCCAAAACTTCAGGCCAAGCCCGCTGCATCATTTGTGATCCACTTCCCACCCCAGCACCACACAATGCCAGGCGTACTTGGTGACGACTCGACGTCCACGCCTTCCTACACCATCAGGGGCCAAACAAGATGAATATACAACCGCTTGGCTGCTGCCGCTTTTTCTTGGCAGTTTCCTATTTCTTGGCAGGCGCTTTGGTGAAGAACGAGCTCAGTTTCTTCATGCCCGAGGTATCCGCCTTTGCCAACTGCTTGACACCACGGCTTTGGCTCTTCTTCTTGGCTTCTTCTTCGTCCTTCTTGCGCTTCTTCTCCGCCCGTATCTCAGCGGCCTCCTCATCGTCCATGCCGCGCTTGCGAGTGATATTATCGGATAATGAGCGTAGTGCCTGCGCCTCTGATCGAAGTTTGCCAAGGTGCTCGAGATGCTCGTCGAGTGGACTGAAGTCGATTAGTGTGTTCGAAGACCACGTAGATTGCAGGAGAGAACGGGCGTTGGGTGGTAGGTACGACGAAGACATGAAATTGATGGCGGTGCGCAGGCGGAGCAGGTGTGGCACACCCTCAGGAGCGACAATTGTCGGTTTCGGGGTTGGCGCCGTGACCGTCTGTTCTGACACGGATGTAGCCTCGGTAGCGACAGATCCTTGAGATTCTGTTGTTTGGTCCGTGTTTGTTGTGGGTTGACTCTCTAACGACACAGCTTCAACGCCTTCTGATGCCGCACTTATCGACGAATCCTCCCGCTTGATGCTCATCACCGGCATCTCAAGTGCTTTGCGGATGAATTTCTCCTCCATCGAGGCAGGAAGGCCAGTGCTGACGAGACGTTCGGCCTTGGCGAGCAGCTCTTTCGCCAGCCTTTCAGTGGATAACCGGTACATTTTCTCATCGCCAGCATCGACAGTGTCGCATGCCGCAGCCATTCTCTTTTCCAACCGTGCTTTTAGGGTCTCATGATGCAAGAGCTTTCGCAGATGTGCTGAAGAGTTGCCTAACGAGTCCAGATGATCCTCTACAGAGAGGAATAGCTGTTTTCCTCCATCCTTAGCCGAGGGTGCTAGTGCGGGCAGCATGAAGAAGAGCGCGTCAACTGGGGTGGCCACAAAAACATCTGGGCTCTTCAACGTGTAGCCGTTGCGTAGTGAATTCGTTGGATCTCCTCCTGTCTCCGCATCTTCATTGTTTCGTGGCGTTTCCTCTGATATTGCACCTCTTTGCGGAGCGAGCAGCCAACTCTTCTGGACGGTCTTCGGCGCAGCTACTCTGGTGAACTCGTAGAGTCCCTTGTTCGGGCAGCAGAAGTAGCGGTTCGGGGTCGCAGTGGCGGGATTTGGGAGCGTGACTATGCGCGCATTTGGAGAAGCGTCTTTCGGAAGGGCGAGGAGCCTAGGGGGGTTCGGGTCGGCGGCGGGCAGCGTGGGGCCGGTTGCGGTTGCGGTCTTTTCGGGCGCGTCGCCCTTGGTGGTCTGTTTTCTTGATCGTGTCTTCATGCTGGGCAACCAGACTGGAGATGCCAAATCGCCCAAGCGCACAGCAAGCGCAGCAATTGACGGGGTGCAGAGCGAAGAAGGCGGGTGTTGAGTGGTGGTTGAGGATGCGGGCGGGAGACGCGTCGGACGGCTGGCGACGCGCAGGGACGCGGCGCGCCTCGCTACCGCACTTCCAGCTTGCAGCCCTATCCTTGTGCCTTGGACGCAGGACGAAGCCACTTCCGCCGTAGCACAAAACAAACACTCCGCTCCGCAGGACCACCATCGCGACCGACCGGCAAGAGCCCCAGCCCAGCATCGAGTCTCGGACATGGTACGCGCTTCCACCGCAGTCCTCCATCCCACGGCGCATTGGAAGGCCTGCCGATGATCTCTCGCGACTACGACGCCATGTCTCGCGGTATGTGTGCCTCTACCGTGCCGCGCTCCAGCCCGCCTGCTAACGCCGCCGCAGCGCCGGCCCAGAACGATCCGAACTGGCCCCCCAAGTCTCCCCACCACGCCCTCCTCAGCTCTCCCAGCGGTCGCAAGAAATGGGAGCAACGCCGCCGCGACCAACCGTCGCCCGTCGCCCAGGGCTCCCCGCGCGGCGGGTCGCGTGCCTCTCAGCTGCTCTCAGATGGCGTGGAAGGTGATACCGAGGAGGAGGAGGACGACGACGAGGAGACGCTCCAGCTCAAGCTCCAGGCCATCGAGGCGCGCCTCAAGCTCAAGAAGCTCCAATCCGCGAGGGCAAAGCAGACCGATGTCGAGATGGAAGATAGCCCCAGGCCCAATATTTTCAGCCCGCGCCCTAGTAGGGACACCGCGCCCAAGGAAGAGCCGCGACGTACCGGTCATTCGAGGTCCAAGTCCGACGTTCAGGTACCCCTGTCGCCCTCTGCCGACCGTAGAGCTCCCCTGGAATCCACCTCTCCTGCGCGCGTTACACTAGGCATCGACAAGGGACTTCGAGCCCAGGACGTGTCTCTCAAACGACCAGCCTTTTCCCGGGAGAGCTCAAGCACCTCGCGATTTGGTTTCAGTGCCCGTTCGGACCGACCAAGCTCGTTTAGCGGTCCCAGCGGACCTGCCTCGCGGGAGTTGGCTATAGAACGACCGAAATCGTTCAGTGAACGGCTTGCCGAGAGTAGGCTAAAGAACCACGAGAAGCAGGCAAAGGATGAGAGGATTCAGAAGGCTAGGACTCGCGGCTTTGGCTTGGGTGCGGGGGAGCGTACAGGCAGCAGTCAAGACGATCGGGCTCCCTCACAACAGTCGAACGGCAGTGAGAGTCGGTCATTTGAGAGGCCAGCTCGACCTAATCTGCTGCGACGGAACCAGCCTTCGAACGACTCTTTCACCTCAACTACTAGTTCATCCAGACCGTCGTCGCGTCAGCTTGCCTCTTCGCAATCGGCCGCTCCTACGGCAGACCCGCCACCCAGGAAAAACTCCAGCTTCTCCGGTTTGCCTGAATCCACCCCGGATGATAGTGCATCATTCGAGCCTTTCTCCGGTGTTCATCTGTCCAGACGCCTTCTCTCGCACAATATTGTTGCACGGGCCCTTGACCAGAAAGAGCTCTATCCTTTGCCACGTCTTCTTGCTACAGTCAAGGGCCCTGGTTATGATCCACCTGACGTTGAAGCAGATTTTGTAGTTCTGGGTGTTGTTGCTTCAAAGTCAACTCCGCGGAACACCAAGAACACCCACAAAATCGCATCTACAGCAGACCATGATGACGACGGACCGAACAAGACCAAATTTATGGTGTTGCACTTAACAGACTTCAAGTGGGAAATCGATGTTTTCCTCTTTGGCACAGCTTTTACCACGTTCTGGAAGTTGACCCCTGGTACCCTGATCGCGATATTGAACCCTGGCATCATGCCGCCGCGCGACAAGAGGACTGGCCAATTTTCCCTCAAGCTTGGCTCCTCCGAGGACACTATCCTGGAGATCGGCAGCTCTCGCGATCTGGGCTTTTGCAAAAGCGTGAAGAAAGATGGACAAGAATGTGGTGCGTGGATCGACAAGCGGAAGACTGAATTCTGCGACTTCCATGTGTATATGCAGGTGGAAAAGTCCAAGCGCGGGCGCATGGAAGTGAACACCATGACAGGGTTTGGAAAAGGCCTTTCAGGTAAGAATGGCGCCGGCCCAGAAGATACCAATCGACGCTACGACAAGTACCTCCACGAGACAATGTACATGCTACCGAAGCATCTGAGCGGCAGGAGCACGGCAGATCGTTTGGATCATGATGATGCCATGAACCGTGGGATGAGCCGTGAAGAACTACACCGGAAGCGTTTGGCCGAGAGAGAGCGGGAGCGCGAACTTGCTGACAAGTTAGGACGCATTGGCAACAAAGCAGGCAGCGAGTACATGAGGTTCAAAGCAGGCGGTGCAGGCATCAGGCCTACATCGTCAGCCACTACCGCGGCCGGCGAACCCGGGAACCTGGACTCGAAAAGTAAGGGCGCTGCAGTCAGTCGTCCAGCTCCGGATCCATTCCATCGCCAGGTGGAACCACCAGAGCCCCTTGATGCCGCTGCTCTCGGTCTTCTCGGAAAACGTGCCGCCGACGTCTCGCTCAACCCGGTGAAGCGCAAGCGGACGACAACCCTGGTGAACGGCTCTAAATCCACAGCTGCCTCCTCTTCTGGCCGACACAATGCCGAACCCATGGGCTGGGGTGGCGCCAACAAGCGGGATCTGCTCATGAGCCCGTCTAAGAAGGTTGTTGGCAATAGGCGTATCGACGACATGCTTCGGCGAGACAAGGACCCGCCCCCACAATCACCAAGAGGCGTGCTGAATCCGCCCGAACGGAGCAAGAGCAGGGAAGGCAGTCCGGTCAAGAAGAAGGCAAGACTCATGATCGAGGGAAAGGGGATCAGAGAGCCCGGCAGGGAGAGCATGGGTAGCGTCGCCGTGCCGACCAATGGATTCAGCAGCGATGATGATGATTTGGAGATCATCTAGAAAGGCGGTAAGCGAGTCTGGTCGGCGTAACGGAAACCAGGCGGGGTGCATACTCGGGGTGGTGGATCAGGCGCATATGTGGTGTTCGTTTCTTTGATCTTTATCCTCACAGAGAGATGCTAAAAGAAGGTTGATTCGGTTTGCATGATGATGAGTTTGCATGCTTACATATTGGAGTCTGATTTTCTTTTCTTTGCAAATGGCTTCGTGGCTTTTGCGTTGTATTTTTTTCCGAAGCACTTATCCTTGCTTGTCTCCACTTTTGTGTGGGCGAGATAGGTTGTATGATATCCCGCGTTTGACGCATACAGAGTTATAGCATTGGTATTTTTCTTTCATTGCTGCCCCTTCAGTGTAAAGAGGCGGACGTAATGCCGGTAGGCTATGAATCTGGGGTAGCCATGCCACTGATATTCAATTGCAGCAGCCAACGAGGGCCCCATATGTAAGGCGTCAGGCCCTACCCAGCCGAAGATTCGTAGGTCACGCCGATGCTGTGAGCCTGTGGTAAGTAACCACTCCGGAGATCCTCAAACTGGGTCCCTCGCGGCGCAGTCACCTCAACAGGGCTGAGGGCTCCTTAAGTCTCATTCATGAGTTGTCGAGCCAAAATTACGCATAGCAACCTTCCGCTTTTAATGCTGTCTTTCAGCCTCTTGAACTTCTGTATTACGGTCACGTTTTCAGGGTAACAACATGTCCAGCAATGACCGCCATTCTCCCGCTGTTGAACGCTCCATCTATAAATGATCTTTGCCTTTTTTTTGTGTTCTCTCAGCTGAACTCCTGGCGCCCGACCACCGTGCGGGGCTGAACTGAGTGTTGCCCCGGGCAACTAATACACGAGAATAGATCTCAAATTAACAGGTGCTAGGTGATAAAGGGCAGGACCTTTGATTCCTGGTTGATTGTTGGTGGCTGCTTAAGGTTACACATAGAGTTGATCTGCCTACCGCTCTCAAAGGTCATCCAAGCCTGTTGGGTGATCTCCATTCCAGGGATTAGAATGAATGATTCGGTAAAGGATTTTCGTTTAGCGCGATATTAATAGTGTTAGGTCTTACCTTCCGTCAGCATAAAAAGAAAGTTGTTTCAGCCTTACGGTGAAGCCATGGTATGCCAAATTTGGCAGGTCGGCCCCCACACGCCCAGCGTTCATTTCTGCTTTTGTTGGAATCTCGCGAACTCTCAATTAATGGGAGAATTTGGCTCTCTAGGTAACATGGGTGTTTGAGCCTTCTTTTGCCTTTTGCGTTTACCTGGTTGGCTCCACGTCTTGGCACGACCTGCCTTGTGGAGGCTGAAGCTCCGAGTCCTGTGCTCATCACCCTCTCCAAAAATATGTCTAATGGCGAAGGCAGCGCAGGTAATTTCAGCCCTGGTTCATCACTTTGCATGACCTGCACGGATACGGGTTGCCTCGTCCATGAACGACGAGTGCAGGCCCCTCTGCGATTGGGAATAAATAGACTACGTACCTGCATGTCTTTTTGCTTATTATTTAGAGAGTTCTTCTCTTAGCAACACCCCGGCCTGAAAAATTTAAGCCATACTATATTTTTACATGATGCACGTTACCCTCAGGCTCCTCTTTTTGGCAACTGCCACCTCCGCCTTCCCGGCCACCGATGCTTCCCGACCACTAAACTTTCACCACCGCCGCTGCGGGCCTGTCTCCCAATATGAAAATCAGACGCCAGCGGACTGGCAAAACCGCAACACCGATGAGTGGCTCAGCAATTGGATCAGCGACCATTCCAGCGACATCTCCAGCAACAGCTTTGGTTTCGCTGGTGCCTTCGGCAAGTGGGCCATGGGCAACCCGGATTGGTCTTGCAAGGACACTGGTTCGGAGAGCACTTGCGACCTGAACCTCTGTGACAACCGGGTGCTCAACGATCGCGGCGATGATATTGCCCCAACGTACTACGTCCTGGAAAGCATCAACAGGCTGCACTCTTACTTCCTCGGGATGAGTCAGTCTTTCGAGACTGCAGCCATTGCTTCCGCTATGAGCAAAGAGTCTTGGTCCTTGACTTTCTACAACCCGAAGGATAACGGGAAAACAATCTCCACGCTCAAGAGTGTCATGAACACCATCACGACAATCATAGGTATCGGCACTGCTTTTGCGGGACCGTATGGGTCAGCTGCATCAGCTCTTGCTTCCGGCGGTTCTTCTATTGCACAGCTCTACATGAATGCAGCGTACGTCAAACGGGCCGTCCGAGAGTCTCTCTAAGACGGTCGATACTGACAGCCTTCCAGTGAAGACGACACCTTTGAGAAGGATGCACAGCTAGGCGACATCCTCGCTAAAGTATTCAAGAATTCGATGAAGAGCTTCACCGACGTGAACAACAAGCTCGTCGCCGGCCAGGACTACGAAGAATCCGGCGACATCAAGACCTATCTCTCCGGCGGCGCCTTCGTGGACTTCGCCGGCGTGGAGAAGAACGCTGTCGTCGACATGATGAACGCCTTCCTCCTCGGCAACGCCATCAACGAGCTCTGGCGCCAGCAGAAGATCTTCATCCTCGGCGGAGGGAAGTGCGGCGACGGAGAGGGCATCGGCTCCGGCCCGCAGGACTACAGCATCTGCCGTGATGGCCGGGCGTGGTACCTGTACTACTGGCACGAGGGCAACGGCGACTTCCTCTCGAACAAGCAGTGGGGCTACGTCACGACGCCGCCAGGTGCGGACAAGCTCGGCCAGGACGACTACACAGGTGTCACCGTCCAGGACGTCATCAACTCTTCTCTGGACTCCTACAACGTCGCCGAGTATGCTTACGATGCCAGCAAAGCTGCCGAGCGTGTCAGCGAGGCTCTCAAGGACGGCTGGCGCAACCCAGGCTCTCAGGGCCCGTCTTGGGAAGGTACTTTTACCATTCCTGTTTGCGATGTTAGCGGTGCCGTGGGCCAGAATTGGAAGTGGAAGGAATACATTCTGGAGGAGTATGACGATGACGCCAGACCGGTGTGGTGCGGACCAATTTGCGGCAATGATTGGGACAAGACGAAGAGGTTCATCGAGGCGGCGAACATGGGGAACTTCAAGAGCCCGAAGCATCTTTGTACTGATGATGGAATCGACATTTACTACTGAGATGAAGCGGAAAGACGATCGTCTATCTGCTGATCAACACAGCCGTAGTCTTACATTATGAGGCTCTGTTAGCTATAACCCTTTTTCATTCAGAACCTGATGGTGTGTGTGGCTTACCTAGACAAGTTCCGCCTACAACGCCTCGTCCCTTCCGTAGCATGTCGAGGTCCCGAACGCTGTTCATTTCCCCCTTCTGATGAATAAAATCTCATTCTCGTTGACCGTCTACGGACCATTTCTCAGATAAGAAGAGATGCCAACTCCAAAAGAGCGCCGGATATCTTGATGAAGTCGTACACATCATGCCGCCCATATGTTTCCACAATAGTACTCCCCGCCCAAAAACTCAAATAATCCGCCTTCCCATCTCCACACCAATCTCTCAAAGATACTCTCCAAAGTAAGGGATAGCCTTGAAAAGCGCGTCGTAATCCTTCGCCACCCAGCCCGTCGCGGCGCCACCCTGCCCGACAACTCCGACCCCACCCCACAGCCACACACCGGCGATCGCACCCGCCACAGCGTTGACGCCGTACCACCGCCTCTTCCTGCTCAGCCGGCCCTCCCCGCCGCCGCTCACCACGCCCGCCGGCGTCCAGCCCAGCCACTTCGCCCAGCCCCACACCGCGTGCCACGCCGTCACGCTCACCAACGCCGTGAAGCCGGCGAACGAGGCCGCCGGGTGCCGCGCGAACGCGTGGCTCACGTACTCCAGCCCGATGCCCGCGGAGCTGCCCTCGACCCACAGCGGGAGCATGCGGTTGACGAAGGCGTGGCCGCCGACCAGCGCCGTCGCCAGGTAGCCGAGCGCAGAGGTGCCGCTGAGCTTCGGCCACGGCACGCGTCGGCGCTCGTAGAAGGTGGCGGTGTCGCCGGCGTAGCGCTTGGTTGCTTGGCGCCGGCGGTACAGGCGCAGGGCCAGGCCGGAGCCGACGTGGGCGACGAGGGGACCGATGACGAGGAGGGGTTCGAAGGGGAAGTCCTGGTAGTAGGGCCGCGTGAGGAGGAGGTAGGAGTCGCTCGCGGCGATTGAGCGGGTTGCGAGGGGGATGAGGGCGGTGTTGGCGATGTGGGCGGCGGCGAAGGCGGAGAAGGCGTAGGAGGAGTATTTTTGGATCCGAGTTACTACGTAATTATCAGCTCAGATGCCATGGGGAGAGGCTCAAGGTCCTTCGAATGGTGTTATTGTTCTTTGGGTGGGATTGGGGCAGGGTTGGTATTGTTAGATATGGGAACATGTAGATTGATCAGACCCACTCATCCCAGAGAGATATGGGGATGTTGGCGGAAAGAGAGAAGCGCTTCTTAGCGCAAGGACAAAGGGCTGGACATTGAGAAGAGACGAATTGTAACAACATTCGGATGAGGTAAATAAGAGAAGCCTCGGAGTGCCTCGGGGCTTACACGTACGGTAATATACAGGACCATGGCCACTGAGGCCTACTGTAGTTGCACGTGGCAACAACTTTGGCGGAGGATCTTCCGGGACAGCATCGTCGGGGAAATAGCTCTTTTTCTCCTCATAGGGCGTGTCGTCAACAGGGGAGGGCTCGAGCACCTCGAGGCTGAAGACCGACTCCGCGTCGTGGGCGGGATACGGCATGGCGGCGGAGCTGGGTGGGCGTAGATGGATGACGCAGTCGAGGTCGGGGAGAGACGCGGTGTCGGTCAGCGGAAATGGCTGGCCTGTGACGCGCCGCCCGGCGGCTCGGCGAAAGTCGTTGCCGAGCGCCGATCGCCGTCGTTGGATGCGCCGCGCCGCGCCGCCGCCGCATCTACTCTAGAGCCGCAACACCAGCTCGTCCACCGCCAGCAACAGCTTGCGCCTTTGCGGATATCTCAACCCAATCACGTCCGCGTCGCGCGCCTTCACTCACAATGCCGCCTGTAAGCCCCCAACTATCTCCTCCAGTGGTGCTTTCCACTAACTTATTGTACAGCGCGCCCACTTCACGAACCCTGCCCCGAAGGTCAGCAGCTGCGCCCGCGGCCGCCTGCTCCGCACAACTACAAACTCAAATGGAAACTCTGCTGACCCCATCCCACCCAGACTGAGAGCGCTCGCCAAGCTGCCCTCAGCTTCTTCTGTAAGCTTTCACTCCAGATCTCGTGGTCCGAGCATTTTCACTGACACCCACTGCAGGCGACCTCTGCAACAAGGGCTACCAGCGCCACAACGACTATGAAGCCCACATCTCCTCGTATGACCACCAGCACAAGAAGGAAAGTAACCAATTGACTACACTCACAGGCATTCGCACTTGAACGAGAGGGTCAGCACAGCCTGCACGCTCCCTCCCTCCTCTGCTCCTCCACCCACCCCTCCACTCTCAACCACCTCGCTAAGTATCTGAATCTCCCCTCGAGCTTCAAACTAACGCCCTCCACAGCGCCTCAAGGACATGAGGGTCATGTCCAAGGACCCCGAGGCCGCCGCCAAGGCCCGCAAGGACGAGCGCGCCCGCGACAAGGAGGCCGGCCTCGTCAAGCTCGACCTCGCCGGCGCGGCGGCCAAGACCTCGGGCGGCGGCGGCGGCTTCAAGAAGGGCGGCTTCAAGAGCGCCTTCGGAGACGCCAAGAAGGAGGGCGACGCCGCTCCGGCCGCGTCTGCTGCTCCCGCCGCCAAGGGCGGTTTCAAGAAGGCCTTTGGCGCTTCGGTCGAGGCCGAGAAGGAGAAGGAGAAGCCCAAGGGCGAGGAGAAGGCCGTCGAGGGCGGAGACCAGGAGGGCGACGAGGAGAGCGACGACGAGGATGACGATCTGGGCCCGGGGCCGCCCTTGCCGACCGGCTGCCGCGATCCTGACTGCCGCTGCCACCACGACTTCATCGCGCAGACCCTCGTCGTGGAGTGATCGACGATGTGGCGACGGCAACGGACGGCGATTCTTCTTTCGGGGGGTGCAACTGGCGTTAAAGGAAACTAGATACCCATGAGGCAATCACAGGTTCATGCAGAGACCGCATCAATCAAGCACTGGCCAACATAATTTTCTCACAAACTTGATTTCTTTCGTGTAGAGCAGAGTGTTTTGCTCTGATGTTTAACCCCGTACCGCCCGTGCCTCTTCTTTTCGCCCAAAACGCCAATACACCCTGCCTGCTTGCCCACATGTTATGACCGCCCAACCAGCTTCCAGAGACCAGCCGAAGACCTTTGTCCAGAAAGTGATCAAGATAAGGGAATCCCTACTAGATGCCAATGCCGTGACAACGACAGGCCCGGAAAGGCCCGAAGATGGAAGAAGTAGAAGAGAGGTTCAAGAAGACTATAATCCGACAACCGCCCGCCCTCATGCCTCTCCAGAAACCGCTGCCTCCGCCCGCAAGACCCAGCCCGCAACGAACTCACCGCTCCACCACCTTCCCCTTCTTCCTGTCGTAGTCCAGCACCTGCCTCTTCCGGTGGTTCTGCGCCATCTTCCACCGCACGTACAGCAGCACCGCATCCTTGACCGCCACGAACAGGCACCCGCCCACCAGGCTGCGCGCCCACCGCTGCTGCAGGAACCCCGTCGCCCGCCCCGCCGCCGCCGGCGTCACCCAGCTCCTGGGCAGCCCGAGCCGGATCAGCTCGCCCACGGCCGCCGCGATCGACGGGAACACCAGCGCCCCCAGCACCGTGTCGGCGATGTTGGTCGTCTGGAAGATGAGGTTGCGCTCGCGGTGCTGGGCGCGCGGACGGGGTCGGGGCCGCGGTTGTTGTTGTTGTTGTTGTTGCTGCGGCGCGCCTCCATCCTGCTGTTGGCCCTGCTGGCCGTGTGCTTGGGGTCCGCCGGCGTGGTGGTCGTCGTCGTCGAGCGGGGGAGCGCCGAGCGGGGGAGCGCGTTGATGGTCGCCCGGCCACTGGCCCATGCCGGGGAGGTCGTGGAAGTCGTCGTGGAAGTGCTCGTCGTCGTCGTCGTCGTCGTCCTCTTCGACCAGGTCGAGGTTGAACTCGAAGATGGCGCCGTCGTCCTCCTGGAACGGCTCCACGTCGGCACGGTTCTCGCCGTTCTGGTCGTCGTCCGTCTCGCCGGTGCGCGGCTGGATCTCCTTGAGCCATTGCCGCTGGCGCTCGCCCCAGGCTTTCTCCATATATGTGTTGTACGCGCCGCGGATGTAGGGGAGGAGCGAGAAGGATAGCGCGGCGCTGGGCGGCCAGTGGCCGAGATTGAGCACGTCGTCGCCGGCGTTGGACGAGGCGAGGAACACGACGGGGAGGATGGGCAGGACGCTGTCGGCGATGGAGACGCGCGACGCGACCAGGATGGGCGGGATGGCGGATAGCCCGAAGTGCAGGCGGGCGTGCTGGAAGAAGCGCGTCGCGACGGCCAGAGCCACCGAGTTGTGCGCGCGGTCGCGCAGTACTGCGGGTGCCTGGTGGAGCGGCTTCAGGATCCGGTACCCGTCCTCCAAGCCGAACAGCGCGTATACGGTGCTCACGCCGTGCATGAAGCAGGCCTGGTAGCAGGTGTATACCAGCACACCCATAGTTCCCGGCAGTATCAGCATGCCCGTCAGGCGCTCAATGGCCCGCACGCCGTCGACGACCTTGCTCGTGGGACGCTTCAGGTGGATTTCCGACTTGCACTGCGGGCACTTGATCTTGGAGCCGGTGCCAGCCTGGCGGCGAGCATTGGGGGCTTCCTGGCTGGCGACCCAGTCGAGCAAGCAGTCCTCATGGGCCACCAGGGCGCAGGGACACGGGCTGCGCCATGCCGAGGAGCCGGGCCCATCCTCTGTCTCGTCGTTGAAGCAGATCCAGCACTTGCGCGGCTCCTCCTCCTCCTCCTCCTCCTCCTTGTGCTGCGGCCGCTGCGGACCGCCGGCGGGCGTCTGCTTAGCGCCGGCCTTTTGCGATGCGTCGTTCGCGGGGTAGTTGTAGGCGCTGTCGAAGAGGACGGTGTCGGAGTCGACGGAGGCGGTGGAGAGGGATTCGCTGTCGGCGCGCGGCAGGCTGGTCGCGTCGGCGGAGCTGCCCTGTTCGCGGGGTGACGAGCGGCGCTGCGACGCCTGGCGGGGAGGTAGCGATGCCATGTTGGGGATGCTGCGGGATCGATATGCGCATGGGGCGATTCGGGAGCGGTACTAGGACGACATAGGCGACAGGCGGCGCGGGAGGAATAGCAGAGGCAAAAGCGATGTCGAGTGGAGGCTGTGGAGTTATTTGGCGTTTGCCTGCCATGCGTCGATGTCATCCGGAGCTCGGCTACGGGCGCGGCATTCGCATCTCGCCGGACCGCAGCCTGAGGCTCAGCCCGCGTGCTGGACGTCAATCTCTGCCCGCACCGTCAAAGCCCCATCTCCGCGCAACCTCGCCCACGCGTCCACCTGACACTGACACACCGACTGCGGGCCCGCAGTGGCCGCGCCATGTGAACACGGGCAATCCGCAACAGCGCGCCGTGATATCGGTCCACGGAAAAATATTCTAGCTCTAATCCGTCCAGCTTCACCTGGACCGCGGCAACAAAATGGCTACCCGGCGAACATCCGGCAGAGCACGCCCGGCCAAGCGCTACACCAACGACGCCTTCGAAGGCCTTGACTTAGACGATGACGCTGAGGCAAGCGACCTCTTTGCCCATGATGACGATTCTGGCGATGACGACGACTTTGACGTAGCTGGTGCGGAGGACGAGCCAGATGTTGAAGATGACATTTCCATTGGCGCGGCGTCTGGAGATGACGATGACGGCGACGGCGATGAGATGCTGAGCGACGACGACATTATTGGTCCCGAAGATGACCGAACTGCCTCCAAAAAGAAGGGCAGGGGGAAGCAACCCAAGCCCGGCTTCCTGCAGCGGGCCGAAGCATCTTCTTTCAAAACCGGCAGCTTTAGTTTGCTCAGCTCTCGTGCCCACGCCCACCAGGAGCCTGAGACCAGGCTTTCTTCGAGAGGCGTCCCGGAAATGTACCACAACACTGGCAAGGACACCAGGATACTGAATCTTTTCGGGCCTGCTAAGGAAGACGTCATCCCTGCAACTACCGCTCGCGACAAATGGCACGATGAGCCTGTCTTACCCAGTAGAAAACCAGACAAGCATGGGGAAGGCGGCATGGCCTTCAGTCCGGCCTACACGAAGTCCGTCCGCGAGCACGAAGCCACCAAGGGATGGGAGTGGTATTATGAAAGAGGAGGCAAGCAAGCGTTCAAGACACGGCAGGAGACTCATGAGCTACCAGCAAGCGACGCGGCGGAATACCTCCCGCAAACCGGCAAGCCCGAACAGAAGGTGCTCTTGGGCCCTTGTAGGAACCAGAAGCCTGTGCAATTCCCGCCAGGCGAGTTTGTCAACATTGGTCAAGCATGGTCAAAGGATGCCTGCAGGGGCAATAACGAGGATGGGGCCCTGAATGGTGCAAAAGGCCCACCTCTTAGACAAGCATGGCTATTCAACATAGGATCCAAGATCCAATGCCTAGAATGGGTTCCATGGCAAGAGGATTCGCAATACATCTCTACGGCAACGCTACAGCGAGCAAAGTCGTACAAAACGACAGAGAATATATCTGCTCCGGGCTTCGTTCCTGCAGAGCCCACACCAGCTGCCATCCAAGTCTGGTGTATCCGTCCGTCGGACGACGGGCGCCCCGACTATAACATCCCTCCACGGCTCGAACTTGCGATATGCACGGATTGGGGCACAGTGCGTACAATGAAATGGTGCCCTGTGCCTCGGAGAAAGGAGGACGATGGCGATGAGGTCCACCTCGGGCTTCTTGCAGGAGTTTGGGGGGACGGGAGGATAAGAGTCCTGGATGTCAGATATCCAAAGTCTTCAGAACCCCGATACATTCATATTCGAAAGGCTGCTTTTGAGTCGAAGCCACCTGACTGTATATACACCAGCGTGGCTTGGTTGTCAAGTAACCATCTTGCGGCCGGATGCTCCAACGGAAGCATCGCAGTCTGGGACATCTCCGACTCTCTTCTTTCAGACAGCTTTACTGCTCCTCGTCCTCTGCTGTATCGAGACGCCCACAGCAGTTACGTTTTGAGCATCGCGTCAGCATATCCATCTCATCCACACTGCATTGCCACAAGCAGCATGGATGGTTTCCTTCAGTTGATTGACATTCGCGCCCCGAACCAAGATGTTACATTTTCCCAGCGATCGCGTACAGGGAGTGCGCCATTGCAGTGGCACGACGTCTCACAAAGCTTCCTGACCTGCGACGAAAACTACACTCTCTTGGCGCTCTCACTCCGTCGTTTCCACGTCAACATGAGCGTCGGCCGCGCAAACAGCAACATCCAACACATCTCTGCCAGCCACGTCCATCCATTCACCCTCATCAGCTGCACAGACGGCATGGTCATCTCCACCAACCCGATGCGCAAGGTGTTGATCGCCAAGGCAGAGATGTGGCATCAGACGTGGTTCATGCACGAATGGCGGCGCACAATAGACAAGAACGGAATCGTCGACGAAGCCTCTGCGGCCGCGGACACACGGAGCGATCTCAAGAAACCCCCGGAGACGGTTGTCAAAGCGAGGCCGAAGAAAGAGTTGAAGCACGCCGGACCGATGGCCAGGATAGTCGATGGATTCAAAGCGGAGGTTTACAAGCTTTGGGTCGAGCAGGGATTGCCGAATCAGTACGAGGGCGTGGTTTACAATACCATCTATGAAGAGGAGACGGCATCGACGCAGGTGGCGTGGAATCCGAATTTGAGGTGCGGTGGGTGGGCTGCGGCGGGTATGGGAGATGGGCTGATCAGGATCGAGGACCTGGCGCTTTGAGCGGTAGCTTAGGGCATGCGTATGCTTTGGCCTTGAATTTCTATAAATGGTCGTACTCGAGGCAAGAGTAAAGTAGTGATAGTTAAATCTACGCTAGCGAAGGCTGTCAAAAGAAGTTTTGCTTGGATGCGGGTCTTGATAGGCATCGGGCAAGAGCAGCAGCACATATGGAAGTGATACATGAAAGGGAACAGAGTACTGAATGCTAAACTGCGGGTAACAATAGCAAGAATCTAAATGGGCTTCTAAATAAAAGCTAAAACTCCAGCGGATCTTGAGAGGAACAAGCAGGCTTGGCCCAAGCTCCCTCCCAAGCTGTCGCGCTCAGCCCTACGCGCGTCGGCCAATGTCACGGTCCACCTCTCCACCGCCTCTCCATCACCATCCGACGGACAACAATACCCCGTCATCTCGTGTTCCATTCGTCTCTGCACTCTTCCAACTACTCACCTTTGTAATTCCATTCCCACCAACCCCCCCGCAACACCCAACAGCCGCCCGCGCCGCGTCCGCACCTCGTCGGCAGAGCAAACGACCCCCCCTACAACCACACCCACTTATCTCCACCTCAACCGGACACGCGTAATCGAAGCGAACCACGCACACGAGACGCAACGAAACCGCCCACGCGCGCCCGTCCCCCTCGAGCGCCATCCCCGCCCAACCATGAACTTCGCCCCCTACCAAGACGCCTCGCCCGAAAACACGCGCGCCCTCTCGCCGCCCATCCGCTCGCCCACCCACTCGCCGCGGCCCTCCCTCTCCACCGCCCGGCCCCCGCCCAACGGCCGCTCCGCCAGCGCGCTCGGCACCTCCGCCCTCGGCGCGGCCTCGCCGCAGAACTACCAGAACAACAACAACGGCGGCGGCTACTTCGGCTACCAGAACGCGCGGGGCAGCGCGGACCTGGAGCGCGGGGGGTGGAGCAGTCCGGGCGGGGGATGGGGGCCGGGGAGCGGGACGGGAGGGGCGAGGGGGGATTTAGATCTGTTCGAGACGAGGTTGGGGATACGGATGGATTGGGAGGCGTGTTTGGCGTATCTGCTGCTGCCGCCGGCGGGTGGGGTGTTGTTGCTGGTGCTGGAGCATCGGAGCGATTATGTGAGGTGAGTTGGGTTCTTTCCTCGTCGTTGGAAGGCTTGGAGGTAGAGGGGCTGACGCGTTTCTTTTTTTTGGTTTCCCAGGTTCCACGCGTGGCAGTCGGCGCTGCTGTTCTCGTTCATGTTCGTCGTCCACATCATCTTCTCCTGGTCGACGATAATGTCCTGGCTGCTGTTCTTGGTCGACTTGGCTATTATCGGGTACCTGACGATGCGGGCTTATCGCGACGGTAAGGGTCTACTCTCGATTCTCGGTGTTGGGACTACTGCTAATGATTGCCAGCGGAAACTCTCGACCGCTGCGAAGTACCATTCTTTGGCCCGCTGGCAAGCTCGATTCTCGATGACGAGTAACCTCCGCCCGCTGTTTGTCCTTGTCCGTGCGAATCTGTGTCTTCGGGGGAATCGATTTATACTCTATCATCACGCTAGATACCCTCTCTGCGAGCGTAATCTGGTTAATGCTTTTATGTTTATACGAGGTAATCCAGGCGTCATCTTGTGCTGGAAATGTATTTTACGATCAGTCGCATGTTGATACGAATGTACTCTTTTTTTTTTACCAGGGCTACTTTGGTATTTTTTCTTGACGAAATGAGAGCGATGGGAGAATTTGCATGCACCGTGCTCTCGAATTAAAGCTCAGCTCTATGCAGTGAATTGCCAATACCGCGGTCTAGAAGATGCATGAAAGCCAGATGAGTAATGTGAGAGCCGTGGACGACTTCCCGTTGGCCGAAGCAGCCGGCAATTTTCTCGGGCCGCGGAGCGACGTCATCCTGCGGGAGCTCTGATGTGACGCTCAAAACACGCGCACCTCCGCCCAAGCCCCGGCATTCCGCACACCCAGCCTCCAATGGCTTCCAGAAGAGCGCTGCTGTCCACGGCCGCGAGGCCCTTCGCGACTCCCGCCGCCGCCGCCCGCTCCGCGCGCCTCTCCTCCCAGATACGATGCATCTCGGCTTACGGCTACGAGCAGGCCAAGGCGCTGGCCTTTGAGGCGTACGGCGAGCCGCAGGACGTGCTGCGGCTGCACCAGCACTCGATCTCGCCGGCGCACGGCGACAAGCTGACGCTGCGCTTCCTGGCGGCGCCGATCAACCCGGCCGACATCAACCAGATCCAGGGCGTGTACCCGTCCAAGCCGACGTTCACGACGGAGCTCAGCACGCCCAAGCCCATCGCCGTCGGCGGCAACGAGGGCGTCGCCGAGGTGCTGAGCGCCGGGTCGGCGGTCAAGGGCGTGGCCCGCGGCGACTGGGTCATCATGAAGCAGCCCGGCTTCGGCACCTGGCGCACCCACGTCCAGACGGACGAGCGCAACCTCCTCAAGATCGACGACCGGGCCGGCTTGACTCCGATCCAGGTGGGCACCGTCAGCATCAATCCCTGCACTGCGTACCGCATGCTGCGCGACTTTGCGGATATGAAGGAGGGCGACTGGTTCGTGCAGAACGGCGCGAACAGTGGGGTGGGCAGGGCGGCGATCCAGCTCGGCAGGCTGTGGGGATACAAGAGCATCAACGTCGTCCGCGCGCGGCCGGAGGGTACGGAGGAGTTGAAGAAGGAGCTCAAGGAGCTGGGCGCCGATGTCGTCGTTACGGACGAGGAGCTCCAGGCCAAGGGCTTCTCCGAGCAGGTCAAGGAGTGGACCAATGGCGGCCGCGATCGCGTTCCGCTGGGTTTGAACTGCGTGGGTGGGAAGCCGGCTACGGCGCTGGCGAAGCTGCTCACGTCGGAGGGTCATCTGGTTACTTATGGTGGAATGTCGAAGCAGCCGGTGCAGCTGCCGACGGCGCTGCTGATTTTCAAGAACATCCACTTCGATGGGTTCTGGGTTAGCAAGTGGAGCAAGGAGAACCCGGAGGAGAAGAAGAAGACGGTGGACCATGTGCTGAGTTTGATCCGCGAGGGCAAGTTCAAGGACGTACCGGTGGACGAGGTCAAGTGGGATTGGGATACGAAGCAGGAGACGCTGGTAAAGGCTGTGCAGGGTACCCTCGGGGGATTCAGGTCCGGGAAGGGAGTTTTCGTGTTTGGGAAGACGTAGGTGGTGGGTTGTTGTTAATACAAAGCAGAGCTTCTTGTGCGCAGCGTGCCTGTTTCATGCAACCCTCCCCGTTCTCCTCGTGTTCAGGGGACCTTTCTAGACGCTACTTTTCCGGCCCCTTTATGATCAGAAAAGGAGTTCCATGGGCGAGGTACTCATCTACAAAGAACTCCTTTTGATCTTTTCCGGTCCCTAATGTACCAACTCTTGAAAGATTCTCCCGAGAGTCTCGAAGCTGCCGTGTCAAAATATGAATAGATGAATGGGGAGCCAAGCTGGAAGACACAATGGCTCAAATCACTCCTTGAGAAGCAGGTCTCACAAGCTTGTAGAACTCGGCCCATCATCATCATCATCTTCATTGATGCATTCGACGAATACAGTACTGAGGATCGTGCCTATGTAACGGATTTTCTCGAGAATAGCCTGTCCAATAACACCGGAGCTGGGCCGAGGATATGTATTTCTTGTAGGCACTACCCGAACCTATTCACAGAAAGTCTCCGAATCGAAGCAGAGAGCGACAGCAATCAGAACATAGCCACCTTTGTCGAGCCGAAACCGCTGTCCATCCCGGAAAGCAAGAGGATGAATCTCAAGAAATTATCATAGAAGCATGTGCTCGGACGTTGTTCACGTCTCTCGTGAAAGATAGTCTAGCTCGGCGTGGTGTGCGCTTGTGGTGAGAACATTTGAGTATAGCTTTCCGAGGTTTACCCACCGGGTGCATTGACGGAGAGAAGTCCTCGAGAAAAGCAAAACTGAGGGTGTGATGACAAAGAAGCTTTGAAAGCCTGAGTTGGAAACCGAAAGTGTCTCCCAAGTTGGGAAAGTGTTCAGCTCTGGAGGTCGTGGTGCTAAGCAGCCTTAGCTCTTTTAGCTGCATTCAGGCCACGAGGCCGTGCAACGATGCAGATCAGGCCCATCAGACTAGCAGATGGAGTAGTCCAATGGGAGCCCGACTTGCTGTGCTGCTCAAAAATAACACCATAGCTGGCGACGAATCGAGCAGATCCGGGGACCTGTGCGGCGTCGAAGCTCGGCGAGCCGGGCCACCCCTCTGCCTGCCCGAGACGGCGGCACGCCGCAGTCGGGCGACCCGGGAGGCGGAAAGATCTCCATTTTGCATTTCGACCCCGGACGCTGCGAATCCGGCACGACGGCTGAAGCAGCCACGCCAAGCCGCAACTCCGTTTCACCACCCCCGGGGCGAAGAGCGGCCCATCCGCGCTCCGCCATACTGATTCGCCGCCGGCTAATCGACTTCCAGAATACGGCGCTTCGGCTGGCTGAATGGCACACCAGACAGGGCTGCGACTCGGACCTCAGCGCTGCCAGTCCGTGGGGACCTTCCTGGAGGGATGAAAGTCCCGACGAACGACTCCGATCCTCTGTACCCGGCCGTTTTGGACTATCGATAGCGGGCTCCGAAACCCCGGGTAAGCATGAAAAAAGCTCAGCCCCCGAGCAGCAGCCCTACACATATGCAGGGCCGAGGAGGCACAGGAGGAGGCACAGGTGAACAGTGGGGTGCCGCGATACCATTTAGTAATGTGGCCAACAACTAATGTCGAGGTACACGTAGTAAGTAGTCTTGGCCTTCAGGGACCTGCGCTCAACTCCAGGGCTGCGTGGTCCGTCGTCGAGCTCAGCCGCCTTGCGACATCTGTGGGCTTCGCTCCCGTGCTATTTCAAGCAGGATGCATTGCGGGGCGAAAGGCTATCACCACTCCCTTCCGGACCGGGGAGGGCTGTGATCTGGCGGATCGTGTAGATCCAGGCTTGAGCTCCTTCATGCCGATCGCGGATCCAGGCCAAGTCTCGCAATGCTGGAGGGCTTCCCGCGGATCGCCGGTTCAGGCAAGCCATTCGACCTCCAAAACCCAGAGCGCGCCGCAACTGCAGCGGTGGTCGGCGTCTCAGGTTGGTGTTCGCGAGCCGATGCAGGATGGCTCGGCGGTTGCCAAAAGCGTGGGATGCTGCCCTCTCCGGACGTTGGTACCGGCAGGGTGGTCAGGGTTCCTTGGGCTCATTGGGCCCAGCTGGTGACGCTGTGTGCAGGGCTAACGGCGTGCCGGGCAGGAGAAAGAGACATAGCCGGCGCCCTGCCAAACGGTCCGTCTTTCAGCGCCACTGCTGCAGCCAGAACGGCCATCCCCGCGACATCACCAGACACGTCCGCTAGCGTCTCGTTACGAGTTAATGAGAGGGCAACCGCGGGGGTGCCGGAAGGCTTGAATCTTCTCCTGGGCCGCCACTCCGCTTGCTGGTTATATGTGGGCGCTGCTGCGAGTCAACCGGCCGTGATAAAGTCTCAGCGCTCGCAGCACCTACTGCTAATGGGAGAAGGTATGATCGTCGTCCTTTGATCTTGAATCGGCAATGGTCGCACTGACGGGTCCTCCGGTCCAGGAACCGACGCCGTCTGCATAACTGGCTTGTAGCCACACTCCGCGCACAGCCAGCCCCAGCTCCCCGCACCACCGGTGGAAACGTGTGATTGCGGCCCTGCTGCTATAATGAGAACCCTTCCTCCCTCTCAAGAAATACGATTTGCCCTTGCAAAGTTCAATACTGCTCGACGACAACAACAACACACGCTCTTGTCGTCCTGACAGCACGGCACAATAGGAAGGCGATGACGGAGCTTCGCCCCATCGCCGTGCAGACAATTCAAAGTGCGGTTGCAGGCTCTGCTGTTTCATTTCTTGTCCTTCTGTTAAAGTTCTTCTCGCGCTACCGTTCAAAGAGCGATTTCGGGTTGGACGATGCGCTGGTCGCGCTGGCCTGGATAGTCACCGTTCCTTTCGCCGTTTCTTTCTACATTCGTGAGTTTCTTTTTGCAGAGACGCATGAAATCATGGACACCGCGTGCTGACCAGAAGCAGAAGGGAAAAATTGAATGGGATACGCCATGACGGAGATTCCTCTTGATGTCTTCCTCACCGGAAGACAGTGGTGAGTTTTGATTTCCCACTTTATCAAAACAAACTTTTGATCATTGGGAATGAAATATATCTAATAAATCTTGCTCCAAACAGGTTTTGGGCCTCATCCTGGATGTATTACCTTGGTCTGGGTCTCTCGAAGCTTAGCGTCACACTGCAATTTTTCCGGATCTTCGTCACACCGAAAACACTGCTCGTCACCAAAGGCACCCTCGCGTTCGTCTGCTCGTGGACCGTCATCGCAGTCTGTGTTGCGGCATTCGAATGCATACCGGTCGAGAAATATTGGGATAAGCGCATCCCGGGGAAGTGCATCAACGGCCGTGACACGTTTCTCGCCAACGCAGTCATGAACATTGCGACCGACTTCATCATAATCGGAATTCCGGTTCCTAGTTTGATGAAGCTGCAAGTGGGTCTCGCAAAAAAGCTGGGGTTGATGTTCGCGTTTTCGTTGGGCCTGGTGTGAGTGGCTGCTTCCGCACTCCCTGTTTCCTCCGCTGGCTGCCAGATGCCGTGTCGCACAGAAGAAAACGGCGATACTGACTGAACTCCAGCGTCTGCGCAATTTCGATTGCCCGCATCCCGATGGTCATGCTTGCATTCAAGGCGGGCAAACCCGGCAATCTCTCGCTCATGATGTGGTCCGCCATCGAACTGAACGTCGCAATCATCTGTGCCTGCCTGCCGTCCATCCGTCCGCTTTTCGTCTCATTCCTGCGCTTCACCGGCCTCGATACGTACATGAAGACCATCACGCGGACCAGCGGGGCGAAATCAAACTCCAAAAGAGCTGCATACGGTGGTGGCACGGGCGGAAGCGCTGTGGTCAGCTCGGTGAGGAGGCATGGGACCAATGGCAGAGGCGCGAGCAGGGTCGAATACATCGAGATGGAAGACGGGGCGGAGGACAGGATCAAGGTGCAAAGAAGCGTCGAGGTGAAGTCGGAGGTATACCATGGTAGCGAGAGCAGGAGTAGGCAGAGCGACGAGGACAGCATCGACAGGCTGGTGAATATGCCAGATCGGACGCATAGGGTAACCTGGCTGAACGGTCCATGAGGCTGAGAGGAGAGTCTGTATTTTTATCGGTTTACGAACAACAGCAAGCATACGACCGCATGAGATGATGACCCGTATCAAGCCAAGAGCGTATTTCCCCAACCTGCTGGCCCCCGTGGCTTGTACCGTCTTTACCGAGACTGAGGCAGCGCCCAGACACCGATGCCGGTTATATAAAACAATCGCCGCACGGCCGGGTAAAATCGCTGGGCTAGCGCCAGTCACGTCGCCTCCTGGAACCTTCCCCCCTCTGCCCAACGCCTCTTCGTCACCGACGGTTTCCTATCACTGCAGCCATGTGGCGTTAGTGTGGCGCCCTACTTTTAAGCTTAATCGGTGACTTCGTGGCTGCCGGCCCGACGGTTACGGTCAAGAACGGTACACTTGAGGGCTTTCACTCTTCGCAATACGACCAGGATTTTCATCAAGGGATAGATCTATGAGTAAGCTATAGTGCATCTCTGAGGGTTCAATTGTGCCTGGGAGCATATTATCACGTTTCGAGACAGCCGTTGGCAATAACCCATCCACCATGCCGTGGCTTCAACAAAACAGGTCCTGATTTCAGTTAAGAAGACAATGTCTACTGATGTACATAAAGACGAAGCACGGCCACCATAGTCGCCACGTGACTTCTCCAGAATCGCGGAATGGTTCCTCGCCAAGTCTTTAAGCTGACTTACACAGCTTCCCAGTGTCCAAATCATACTCCCAGTCCTCAGTGTCCACCCCATTCAGCACGAACAAGCTCTCCGTCGGATCGTACTTCCTCTTCACCTCCACCAACCTGTCATAATACTCCCCATAGAAGTCCTTCTTCCACTCCGAATTGTACGGATTCGCCTCATTCATATACGCGCCCGACCCCGGCGCCCACTCCCTAAAATTCCCCTCCTTGACCTCCTCCATCCACACCGCCGCCTCGCGCAGCCCCTCGCTCGGACTCCTCCCCCTATCCACACTCGCGCCCGTCGCGATGAAGTGCAAGTACGCCTCCCGCCACGCCGGATTCACCGCCCCCCACCTCTCCGCCTCCACCGCCGCCACCCCCGGCCCGCCCTGCAGCCCGATCGTCACGTACGTCCCCGCCGTCTCGTTCTGCGCCGCCAGCCCCCGGCGCAGGAACCGCGTCAACTCTTCCCGCGCCAGCGCGCCCAGCGCCGCGCGCCCCAGCAGCCGGCTGCTCGACACCGCGCCCGCGCCCGCCGCGTCGCTGCCCGAGATGACGTCGAAGAAGGCGGCGTAGTCGGTCTGGGTGCCGGGCGTCCACGCCACGCTGACGGCGCCGTTCCCGCCGGCTGCGCGGACGGCGGCCGCGACGGGGGCGACGAGCGCCGTCATGGCGGCGGGCGTCATGTCGAAGCCCCAGAAGATTTGGGTGCCGACGACGCCGGTTGTGGGGGCGGTCAGGGCGGTGGAGAATTTGGTTGCGGCGGGGTCGGTGGTGTTGGCGGTGGGGGCGAGGGAGAGCGTGCCGGTGGTGACGCGGGGCGCGGGGTGGGTTTTGATGACGTATTCGGTGACGACGCCGTACTGGCCGGGGCCGCCGCCGCGGAGGGCCCAGAAGATGTCTGGGTGGGAGGCGTCGTTGGCGGTAAGGATGGTGCCGTTGGTGGTGATGACGGTGGCTTGGAGGACTTGGTGGGCGGCGAGGCCGTGGGTGCGCGAGAGCGGGCCGTGGCCGCCGCCTTGGATGTAGCCGCCCGGGCCGACGGACGGGTCCTGGCCGGTGGTGACGACGCGGTTGTGCTGGAGGGCGGCGTTCAGGATGGGGCCCCAGCCGTTGCCGCTGCCGAAGGAGATGGCGTGGGGCTCGGTGGCGTTGGAGGGGAGGGTCCAGGTGTCGTGGTAGGTGATGTGGTTGAAGTTGCGGGTCCAGATGGAGAGGGAGTAGGAGCCGCTGGAGCTTGTGGGGCGTTAGAAGGGCTATGGGGCGGTTGGTTGAGGGGTGACACTTACCGTCCGTTCAGGTCGTGGCCGGTGCCTTTCACGGAAATGCGGATGTTGCGCTCGGACGCCCACTTCATCGCGGTTGCGACATGCTGCTCGGTCGTTGCGTTCACGATGTATGCAGGCAGACCACCGAGCTCACAGCCTCTGCTCTCGACGTATCCACTTGCTCCAGGCGGCAGGCAGGAGTTGTTGGCGAAGATGGGGTAGTCGATTGATTCAGGCTGGGCGGCGTGGAAGAGGCCATTGTCCCATTTCTCTTTGACGACATCGCAGGAGACGGACGAGCTGAAAGGGTTTCCAGGCCAGCAAGAGGAAGCCACCGGAGTGGTCCTCAGGAGTCGACCATCGATTGATTGGTTGAGCGCAGCCCATTCGCTGTCCGACGGCCAGGAGGAGTCGAGCGGGGTGGCTTTGCAGTTCTGCGCCGCCAGAACGCCGTTCGCGAGGATCGGAAGTAGAAGGAGTCGAAACATTGTTTGGAGATGCTGGTCTTGTCTCCTGTTCTGCCTGGCCGCATCTGTGTTATATACTACAGGTGCAGAGGGGAAATACGTAAAATGGGGATTTTACGTATTCAATGGCCACCCCTATTTACGTCAGTTCTCCCGTACTGCGGACCGGGCAGGTCCGAAAAATGGAGTCTTGAATTGCACTGGAGCCTGAAAAGAGGGCCGCGGAGATGCTGAGCACCGAGTCTACTCGGAAACTGAGCGCCTGTCGACCATAGCGGCCAAGGTGACCTGCCGGAGTCCGTTCACTCGTGCACCGCGCCACCCACCTGCCTCAAGCGCAGAATCACAAAAGGAGCACCTGGTGGGGAGGCGGGCGGCGCGGAAGTGGTGGATGAGGGCGAGGATGTGTGGGAGTGGGGTGGGCGTCATGGTGGCGAAGAAGGCTTGCATGTCGATGACGACGAGGAGGGCGGTTTTGGGGGCGGTGTGGGCGGCATGGCGGCTGCGGGTGTCACGGATGGATGGGTTGTGTGACGGTGAAGTCACTCGGCATGGACGCTGCATCTCGGGGCTTTGGTGCTTCGGCAGCGCGCCCTTCATTCGGTATCTAGGCAGGCCCGATGTTCTCGACGTGGATGGCAGCAGGCTCCTTGGGCGCAAGCTTCTGCGCGGGAGTGGCCTCCTCGACACGCCTTCTCTCCGCTTCAATGGCCTCGGCTGGTCGCTCTCTTTGCTTCGCGACCTTGTTTCCTATCTTGATGATCGTTCTGTTGGCTGAATCGCGGTCGAAGTACTCGTCCAGGTCCTCGAGCGTTCTGTTTGCAGTTTCCGGGTAGAGGAAGTACACGGTTGGGATGAAGATCAGGTTGAAGCACGCGAAGACTACGCCACCGCATCAGATCACATCGGACAGAAAACAGAGGTGCAGCCGGCCTTACTGATGTAGAAGCGGTAGCCAATGCTTGCGATAGCCGGCGGAGTGAACTGCGTGCACACAAAGCCGAAGAGCCAATTGGTCGATGTAGCTGCCGCCGCGCCCTTGGCGCGCATCGACAGACTGTTGACCTCTGCCTGGTAGACCCACGGTACCATTCCCCACGTGCACCCGAATGCCGCGTAGTAGAAGAAGAGGAACGTGATTGCCACGGCACCCCACTTGGCGAAGCGTCAGCCATGCTGCCAGCAACACAATATCAATGCAGCACCACCTTACCTGCGTCGGCGCGTTCGCCAGCAGGGCAACGGAGATTGCGACCATGATGTACGCGAAGAACTGCAGGGATGAGCCGGAGACCATCAGGCCGCGGCGACCGAAGCGGTCGATCATCCAAAAGCACAACGCAGAAGAGATGGCGTAGGATGTGGCGTTGCATCCTGTCAGCACGCGAGCCATGAACTCCGTCATGCCAAGGTTCCTCTCGAGGATTATAGGGAAGTAGTAGTTGAGCGCGTTGATGCCTCCAAATTGCTAGTGCAGCCTGAGTACCTTTGGGGGGGGGGGGGGGGGGCACGGGAAAGGTGCCAGAAACATACCTGCATAAACTGGGTGCCACATCCAAGCAGCATCCGCTTTAGGTGACCCGACCGGTCTCGGCAAAGCACAACCTCCTTGAAGCTGATGTTTGACTCACGCTCGAGTTCGATGGCGCCTGCGATGGAAGCGAGCTCGCGATGGACAACTGGGTCGTCTCGACTCAGTCCGGCGCCAAGGTATCGGCGGAGAGCGTCCTGAGCGTCATCGACGCGGCCTCTGAGTAGAAGCCATCTGGGCGAGTCGGGCACACAACATAGGGCAACCAGCAGTACGGTGCATGGGACCAGTTGCAAAGCCAAAGGCAGTCTCCACTGCAAGCCATTGCTGAAGAAGGAACAACCGAGCGTGAGCCAGCTTGCAGCCATGTAGAGAAGCACATTGTGGAGAACGACAATGACGGACAGTTTGCCGCGGCGCGGGCCTCTGCATGATTCAGCTTGGAAGATGCCGCATGTGCTGCTGGTCATTCCTGTACATGCACTGATCAGTGGAGGCGCACTCGACGGAGTGTTGGGGTGATACTGACCGTTCCCAAATCCATTGATGACACGGCCGACAATAAATTGGGGAAATGACCAAGACAGGAACTGCAGGACTGCTCCGACGGCACTCAACACGGCGCCTACCCGGAGAGTGTTCTTCCGGCCCAGCCTGTCTCCGTATATTGCTGCCAGCAGGCAACCAACGAGATTGCCGAGCTACGGGACCTGTTGAATAATAGCACGTTTGACAAGTCCGATTCACATACCGAAAAACAGCTGGCCGTTATGCCCTGGATATCGGGGTCTTTCGTCTGAGGGAATGTGGCGATGAAATCGGAACTGATGAGGATGCCACTAATCACACCCTAGACAGGTTGAGTGGCTGACCGGATTGAAGACTGCAACTAGCTTACTTGGTCGTACCCATACCAGGCCTGCATTCAATCGTCAGCATCCACGTTCTCGTGTGTGAGCAAGCGAGTCAGTCACCTGGGCGGCTGAGTTGGCAGTCGTGAGGACTATCTCAAGAGCCGAGCCCTCCAAATCCCCCCGCATGTTGGTTGTGTCTGGCAAGAAATGTCCGAGTGGAGTGTAGCTGTCTGCTGGAGGAGTAATCGAGCATGTTGAGAGCAGGAATTGCAAGGAACATGGAGGGCATTTTATGATTGCCGGTTGCCATGATTCGGGAACGGCCGAGATGCGGAGAGACCAAGCTTGAATTCCGGGGCTCCAAACGCGGGGAAATCTGGGGTTGACGTGGTCCGTGATCTGAGAGGATTCGCGTGTCGGAGAGCGGGGAGACATGGCCCGTAGCCCGCGGGCGTCTTGCCCGGCCGCGAACATCAACCCCGCGGGCCGTCTGCGCCGCCCTCACTTCTCCCCGCACATACCACGTCCCGGCCGTCTGTTTGGAGCCAGCAATGCCGTCAGACCGCAGCCCGGCATCTTCGCCGTCATCAAGGGACGCAAGCAGGAGCAAGACCGTGTAAGATACTGCTGACGACGGCCGGAGACATTGGCGTGTGACTGATCCCGTACCCGCTTCCGCAGCTGCTCCTTCTGCCGCCAACGCAAAGTGGGCTGTGACCGCCAGCTTCCCCGATGTGGCTTTTGCGTGAGGAACAGAGTCGAGTGCCGCTACGCCTCCGGCAACAGACGGCCCGGCCTCCGTGCTGGCTATGTGTCGCAGCTCGAGAGCCGATTAGGTGCAGCTCAACCACCTACCCTGCGTGTGCCGGCTGCTGACACGGTCCCCGCAGGCGAGCTGGAGGAGCGAGTGCAGAGCCTGGAACAGGGGCACGTCCCAGACTCCGAGCCATACACTCCGTCAACTGAGCCCTCCCAGCATTACGCCGAGACTGCCATGGAAGATGCCGCTGCCGAAACGCAGCAGCAACCCAGTCCCTCCGTGACTTCTGCCGGACAGGACCACGGCTACTCAATCCACAGCTTGCTCTCTCCTGCATTGGCCGCTGAGCTGTGCGGCGTCTGGTTCGATATTTACCACCCATGGTTCCCAATCTTGCATCAGCCCTCTTTCTCCGAAAAGCTGCATGCATCACCTGATCTGGAGCAGTGCACCCACTTCCTCACTGTAAAAGCCATCGCCGCAGTGACCATCACCCATACGCACTCGCTATTGGCTACGAGTGAGCAGCTCGAAAGATGGTCGAAGGAGTTGAGGGATCAGGTCCTTGTCGAGGCCGTTGAGCAGTCTTCTCTCCATTCCATCCAGGCCCTGCTGATTCTATCCAACTTGGAGTGTGGCGAAGGAAGATCGTCCAAGTTTTGGAATCTGGTAGCGTTGTGCAAACGGTAGTTGGGCTCATTGTGGATGTCGGATGTTCATTGACATATATCAGAATGACTCTCCAGCTCGGACTGCGAGACTATGTGGCCAACCAAGCCAACGACTCCGGTGGTCGATCCACCATTCCACCTCGCCTGCTGCCGTTGCCTTGTACCATCATTGACAGGGAAGAGCGCATCCGCGCCTACTGGATGACCGAACTGCTCGACAGCATCTCAACACTGGGCGCTGGCTGGAACAGCTCCATCTCCCCGCCGCCCGACGTCTCTGCCGTGCTGCCATGCAGCGACTCCATCTGGGCGTTCCCCGAACACATCATCAACATCTGGTCCATCGGCGAGTTCCACTTCTCGTCCGCCTTCTCGCTCTGCATCATCCTGAGCACCAGCGAGCTCTGGCACGTCCACCGCTTCCTCCAGCAGTCCTTCGACCTCCGCCTGTACGAGCAAAAGACCCGCTTCCAAGCCGAGTCCCAGCAAATCGACGAGCGCCTCACCACCTGGCGCGCCGAATTCGTCGCCGCCGTCTACCGCCTCATCAACACCGAGCACGCCCAAGAGGAACGCGCCGAAATGGACCCCAACATCGTCCTCACCAACTGCATCCTCGACAGGTCCGCCCGCCCCTGCCCCCCCTCCCCCCCCCCTCTAACCACCCCACCACAGCGCCGTCATCACCCTCTTCCAACGCCTCTCCCCCACCCCCGCCGACATCTCCGCCCCCTGCCCCCCTGGCCCTACGCCACCAACCGCTGCATCTACGCCGCCGACGACCTCTCCGCCAAGCTGCGCCACGCCTCCTCCGCCGAGCTGCGCGTCGCCAACCCGAGCCTGCTGCCCGCCGTCTTCGCCGCCGCGCGCTTCTACCTCGTCTACGCGAAAGCCGTCAACGCCGAGCTGCCGCAGAACCTGGCCGTGCTGCGGCGCGCGCTGCGCGTCTGCGGCGCGCGCTGGCCGCTCGCGCGCCGCTACGAGGACGTGCTGCGGACGGCCGCCGCCGAGCACCGCGTGCCCGTGTTCATGAGCGCGCTGCCGGTGCAGTTTTTCGACCCGCAGTTTTCGGGGTGGGAGGTGGGGGAGGCGGTGGGGGTGGCGGCGGGGGCGTTGGAAGAGGTTATGGGGTTGGGGGAGGGGGGGGATCAGGTGTGACGGATCGGGGCTGGAGGAGGTCGGTGATCGCGGCCGCTTTTCTGCTTGCTGTTTTGGTTGGCGTCGAAGGGTTTGTAACGTG
Organism: Neofusicoccum laricinum; assembly: GCA_029906385.1. Classification (NCBI taxonomy): domain Eukaryota; kingdom Fungi; phylum Ascomycota; class Dothideomycetes; order Botryosphaeriales; family Botryosphaeriaceae; genus Neofusicoccum; species Neofusicoccum laricinum. The sequence goes on along the minus strand of CP123714.1, from coordinate 2,338,237 downwards.
CCGCGGGGAGCTTTGTGGTCGTGGAATCGAGAGAGCACGCAGAGGCCGATCGATTGCAGATAATGGCACCATGACTGTTGCTAAATCCTCCATCGTAAGAGGCTCAAACGTTGAAATGCATTTCCCCGTTCCGGTATAAGTAGAAAGCCAATTACAGGATTGGGATATACTCGGCGGAAGCCGGAAGAAAGACAATTTAAGAGCACCATTAAATTCAACAACTCCTGGCAGCACAGCCTCCGTGCCGCCGTGCGTCACAAGCGTGGGTTGCCGAGACGAGCGGCCAACGAGCGGTCTTGCTAAACGCGGAAATCGTATTGGTTGTGCAATGCAATACGACGCGCTCTGACTGGCTCCGTATTTGTGCATCGCGGCTCGGGTCAGACATCTTTCTGCTCAGTTCGCACGAGCCGGGCAACTTGTTCCAAACACATCCAGACGGCAGTAGAAGAGGGCGTGCCCCGGCTATGCTGGATGCCAGATCCGATGCGCTCGTGGGCCGACCAGTGCCCATCTATATATAATTCTCACAGCTGCGCAGAAACAAGACCACCCCAGACCATCCGAGTCCCTCGTCCAACAATGGCTCGATCATATGCTGGATTCTTGATCCTCCCACTCTTGTTCTTTGCGGCGCAAGCAATCCACAACCTGTTCGTCCACCCTCTGCGCAGATTCCCCGGCCCTCGATACGCAGCCGCAACCAAACTATCCTGGCTCTTCCACAGGGTTCGCGGCACCCAGGTTGCCTGGGTCACCCATCTCCACCAACAATACGGCGACGTCGTCCGCGTGGCTCCAGACCACCTCTCCTACATCAACGCCGAAGCCTGGAGAGACATCTACGGCCACAAGACGCCATCCGGAACCGGCAACCTGCCCAAAGACCTCCGCTACTACGGCCCTCCCCCATCCGGCGGAGTCGGCATCATCAGCGCCAACGACGCCGACCACTCGCGCATCCGCCGCAACCTCTCCTACGCCTTCTCCGACAAGGCGCTCGTCGCGCAAGACTCCCTGATCCGGCAGCACGTCGAGCTGCTCGTCCCGAAGCTCGGCGACGCGGCCGGCAGCCGCAGCGCCGTCGACATGGTGCGCATGCTCAACTTCACCACCTTCGACATCATGGTCGACCTGGCCTTCGGCGAGCCGCTCGGCCTGCTCGGACGCACCGACTACATCCCCTGGGTCGCATCAATCGTCTCGAGCGCCAAGGCCGTCGGCATCATCTGGAGCATCCAGTCCGCCGTCCCGCCGCTGATGCCCCTCCTCAAGCGCACGGTGCTGCGCCGCATGGACGCGGGCCGCGTGCAGCACGCCCGCTTCGCGCAGCAGCACGTCGACCGCCGCCTCGCGCGCGACACGACGCGCCCGGACATCTGGACGTTCGTGCTGCGCAACCAGGGCGCCGCCGACAAGGGGCTGTCGGTGCCGGAGATGCATTCGGCCGGCTCGACCGTGATGGGCGCCGGCACCGAGACGACCGCCACGCTGCTCAGCGGCGCTTGCTGGCTGCTCTGCACTAATCCGGAGAAGCTCGACAGGCTGGCGGACGAGGTGCGCCGGGCGTTCGCGGCTGAGGGAGAAGTCTCCATGCAGGCGCTGGCGCGGCTGCCGTATCTGTATGCCGTGCTGCAGGAGGCGCTGCGGATGTATCCGCCGGTCGCGTCGGGGCTGCCGCGGGTTGTGCCGGCGGGAGGGGCGACCGTTTGCGGGGTGCCGGTTGCTGAGAAGGTGAGTGAAAGCAGTCTGGACGCCCCGCTGAGGGGAGACTGGCCGGAAAGCTGACTCTGGGCAGACAACCGTGTACGTGTCTCATTACGCTGCCTACCGCAACCCGTCCAACTTCCACGACCCAGACGCTTTCCGTCCGGAAAGATGGCTTCCAGAAGCGGATGTGCGCTTCGCTGGTGATAAGCGAAACGTGATGGAGCCTTTCAGCTTCGGGCCGAGGAATTGTGTTGGGAAGAAGTGAGTGGCCGCTCGGCTCTGTTTGGGTGGTGGGCTGCTAATCAAGTGTTGTAGTCTTGCGTGGCACGAAATGCGTGTCATCCTGGCGCACATCGTGCTGACCTTCGACATGAAGCTTGCCCCGCAGACCCAGCACGATTGGGCGGACCAGAGGGCATACATTGTGTGGGACAAGAAGCCACTCTTCCTCGAGTTTTCGAAACCTCAGGCCAAGGGTGCTGGTCCATGAACGGAGACTGAGCGATGGCTGCGTGGAAAGTGCTGTGGTCGTCGGCAAGGAGGCAAGAAATGCTGTAATGACTTGTCATAGTGGTTGGAACAACTCGACCGGAGAAGCTTGGAGCTTTCCCGCCTAATGGATGCGACGCGAAGGTCGTGGGGTGAACATCTGCTTCCTGGGCGGCGGATGGGCAGAGCTCCCACTTTGAATTTTCAAACCCATCCCAGCTTAAAGATACCAAACCGCCTTTATACTACAAGGTGTGTCTCTTGCTCAACACCTTCTATACATTTCCCAGATATAGCCAGGCTGAACTCCCAATGAAATCTATGTTATTGTTCCCGTCCATACCGCACGAGTCCAGCTCAGCCACGCATTCTTTGGTACAATCCGTGGTTATACTAACTCTTGATCAAAGGCGATAACCGTTTGAGGTCAGTGAGTTGCACGTAAGAATAGAGGGCGAGCGTGCAATACGTGCCTGCGGGGCGGGGGACGCCGACTGCTCCTCCCCCGCAATCCCGCGCCGCGACGGGCCATGTCTACCCGCGGGCCGTTGCAACCTCCAGTCGCACGTCCACATTACTTTTTCTCAACTCCCGCCGTACATGGCCCGTAAAGTATCAGCTGTCCGTAGCACCAGTGAATCACATGCGAAGTGGGGCAGCGACGATGTTCCCGCCTTCGAACACAGAACGACAGCACGCGGCACACCCGCCGCATCACCGGGCTGGCTATAAGACCGCACACACCAAACCGCAACCTCCCCCAAGCCTCCACGCCACCAAACCGACCATGCTCGCAACCGCACCCGCACCGTCCACCCCCTCCCCCCACGACTACTCCCTCCACCACCTCCCCCACCGCCCCACGCCCCCGCCACGCCCCCTCCCCCACCCCCTCCTCACCACCTGGCTCGCCGCCCTCCCCGCCGCCCTCGCCGCCCCCACCCCCCACCTCGCCACCGCCTTCCACGCCGAGTCCTGGTGGCGCGACCACCTGGCGCTGACCTGGGACCTGCGCACGCTGCACGGGCTCCCCCGCATCGCCGCCTTCGTCGCCTTGCACCAGCCGCGCGCGCAGCTGGGCGGCTTCCGGTTGGTCGAGGAGGGACGGTTCGCGCCGGCGGCGGGGGCGCCGGCGGAGGGGGTGGTGTGGGTGGAGGGGAGGTTTGTGTTTGAGAGCGCGGGGGGCGCCGGGAAGGGGGTCGTGCGGTTGGTGGAGGGGGAGGGGGGGTGGAGGTGTTGTTTTTTTTATGCGGCGTTGCAGGAGTTGCGGGGGTGAGGGCGGCGGTGGGGAGGGGAGGCCGCACGGGGGGATAATTCGGTGGGGGGGGAGGGGAGTTGGTTGGAGGGGAGGAGGAGGGCGGGGGGGTTCGAGGGGGTGGAGCCGGATGTGGTGGTGGTTGGGGCGGGTGAGTGGATTTTTTTTTTTTTCGTGTGCTTGAGGCGAGGTGGAGGTGGGAAAGTGAGAGACTGTGGGATGGTTTGGCTGACGCTCGTACAGGGCAAGCTGGGCTCAACGTCGCGGCGCGCCTCCAGCATCTCGGCGTCTCGGTCCTCCTGCTGGAGAAGAACAGACGCGTTGGCGACAACTGGCGCTGCCGGTACCGCACGCTCGTCACACACGACCCGGTGCAGTACACACACATGTACGGCCTGCCCTTCCCGGAGAGCTGGCCGACCTTCACCCCCAAGGACAAGCTCGGAGACTGGTTCGAGGCCTACGCCAGCATCATGGAGCTCAACGTCTGGACCTCCACCACCCTCAAGCACACCGCGTACTCGGACGCCACCAAAACCTGGACCCTCGACGTCCACCGAGGCGGCGCGCCCTCCGCCACCCCGCGCACGCTCCACCCCAAGCACGTCGTCTTCTGCACCGGCCACGCCGGCGAGCCCAAGATCCCAAGCTTCCCCGGCCAGGCCAGCTTCCGCGGGCTCGTCTACCACGGCAGCCAGCACCAGGACGCCACCGAGACGCCCGTCGCCGACCTGGCCAGCAAGAGGGTGGTCGTGGTCGGCACGGGCAACTCGGGCCACGACATCGCGCAGAACTACCACGAGGCGGGCGCCGCGGCGGTGACGATGCTGCAGCGCGCCGGCACCTACGTGCTGCAGGCCGACAAGGGCCTGTTCATGCTGCACGAGGGCATGTACGACCAGGACGGGCCGCCCACCGAGGACGCCGACGTGTACGGCCAGAGCTTGCCGATCCCCGTGCAGTTCGCGCTGAACACGGGGCTGACGGCGAGGATTCGGGAGCGCGAGCGGGAGAATGTGGAGGGTTTGGCGAGGGCGGGGTTTAAGATGGATTACGGCCACGATGGGAGCGGCATTTACAGGAAGTATGTGACGAGGGGCGGCGGGTACTACATTGACGTGGGCGGGTCGCAGCTGATTATCGATGGGAAGGTCAAGGTGGTGCAGAGCCCGGACGGGATCAGGGGGTTTGAGCCGGATGCGCTGGTTCTGGCCGATGGGCGGAAGTTGCCAGCGGACATTGTGGTGCTGGCAACGGGGTATGATAACATGAGGACATCGCTGCGGAAGATCATGGGCGACGAGGTGGCAGATCGTGCCAAGGACGTGTGGGACCTGGACGACGAGGGAGAGGTCAATGCGGTGAGTTCATGGTTTCTTGGGCTCCCGCGCATGGGCTGTCACTGACATGGCTGCAGATGTGGCGTCCGAGTGGTCACCCCCGGCTGTGGTTCATGGGGGGGAGCCTGGCTTTGTGCCGGCTCTATTCCAGATTCGTCGCGCTCCAGATCAAGGCAATTGAGGAGGGACTTGCTGATGGGTGATCCATGGTTTGACATATTGGGGATGGTTTTTGTTCCTGGCCCATCAGAAACCGGACATTGGCCCAGCTTGGAACAGGTAGTAAGTGAAGGATAGATGGTATCTTACATAGAGTTTGATTCATTGTTGTAGCTCAATTCAATTGTTCGGCTGTCTCTCATCCTTTGTCTGAGGACAGTGCTCATTGTTCACTCTCTACTCTCGGCCTCGTCTCTCCGTTCTTTCAGCATTTAGCAATTGATTTGTTGCATAGAAACCACTCATCATCTACATACATCTACATAAGTAGGATTGTCAAAGAACAAGCCCCCATCGCCTTCCCCAAGACTACGCTGACCATGGCCTCTAACTACGAGAAAATAGATGAGCCCTTCGAGCTGCGCATTGCCAAACTCATCGACCCTAAGGTCATGGAAGAGCGCAGACAGGAGTTCAAGGCTTCGTTCGAGAAGCTGAAGAAGCTCGGCGAAGGCTCCGAAGGGGACGTATTCAAGATGGAGCACCGACAGACCAAGCGGATCGTCGCGGTCAAGAAGACGAAGCAACACTTCCACCGGAAATCCGACCAGCTCATAGCCCATCATGAGCTACGCATGTTCCACCGCGTGGATCAAGTAGGCGAGAGCCAGGGCAGGGATCATATTCTGCGGCTGGTCGATGGCGAGTGGTACCCGTGCACGCGAAGGGACGGCGGCCAGATGCTCGTCATGGAATACTGTGGGCTGGGCACGCTCAGGGGCTGGCTGGTCCAGCACTGCGAGCAGCGTCGCACTAAAACCTGGCGGGCTCCACACGAAGGCCAGCTGCGTCACTTCTACCTCCAGATGCTCAAGGCAATCGCGTTTCTCCACTGCGGGTGGGGGACGGACGCCTTCGACCATGCCGCCGGCCGCGTACCCGGCCACAAGCCCATCCTCCACCGCGACATCAAGCCAGACAACATCCTGGTCTGCTTACCACCTGACGGCAAACTCACCACGCTGCCAACTCTCAAGCTCGCCGACTTCGGCGGCGCCTGGCAGTGCGCGGTGCCGCCGCCACCGCAGGGCCAAAGCCTGTACTTCTTCAGCGACGGCTACATCGCCCCTGAATTCCTCAAGCCGCCGCTGACCCGCGACGAGGCGAACGAGGGATCCGACGTCTTCGCCGTCGGCGCGACGATGCACTGGGCCACCTTCGGCAAAAAGCCGTTCAAAGAGATCTCCCAAGGGCCACGCCGGCGGCCGAAGTTCATCTACCGCCGCCTGGACATCGAGAAGGCGCACCACCGCGGCAAAGACCCCATCAGCCCGGACTTCAACGCACGCCTCAACGAAGCAGTGATCGAGTCGCCCCGGCGCCGCCGCACCGCGTACTACATCCTCCAGCAGCTGCAGCAGAACCACGCCGAGCATATCGCCGAGTACGAGCGCTGGTGGCACGCGGAGGAGGTCCCGTACCTGGCGCGGCTGGCCGCAGAAGAGAAGCAGCAACGCGACCGGCTCGCCGCCGCCCCAGCCCCTCTGCCGCCGCCGCAGCAGCAGCAGCAGCACCACCCGGCACCGCAGCCGGAAACGGCGCAGCACTGCATCTGCCACGATCTCGACGCGTGCTGCAACATCACGAACGACGAGCAGTACCTCCGCGCCGACGGCCACGCGTGCTGGCACGAGCACCAGGTCGCGCTGCACCACGAGAGCTGGAAGCAGGCCATGGCGGCGCAGGACCTGGAGCTGGCGAAGCAGCTCGACGACGTGGGCACCGCGCACCACCAGGCGGCTGCGCGGCAGCGGGAGTACATCCGCGCGGTCGAGATTGCTGTGGAGGCACAGCGGTGGGCGGAAGGTGCGCAGGCGCAGCAGGAGGTGGTCCCGCAGCAGCGACTTCCGGGCGGCGTGGCCCAGTGGAACGCGTTTGTGGCTGACAACGCGGCAGAGGCTGCGCAGGAAAAGGTGCCTTCGGGCTCGCCGATGGACCTTGACTGATCTTGACTGATCGTCCTGCACATCTCGTCGTGAGTTTGGAGAAAGACAGGGGTGAGAATGGTTTGCCAAGGTAGGTGGTGGTTTCGTGTTTACTCTGCTGTTTGTCTTTCAACCCTTTTTGTAGTTATTAGCTTATTCGTTTCTTGTTTCCTGAGAATCGCGAGTCTTTCAAGCTATTTCTTTATTCAGAAAGTTTCAGTTGATGCGTGAACCCTTTTATCTGTTCAATCTTTTCACAGCGACAAGCTCACTGTAACGATCATACGCTATCAGTCCGCTTAAGTCCCGGGCAGTTTTCCTGTTGGCCTACTTTTAGTGGCCATGAATTTGCCTGTTCAGAAAAGGTGGGTGATTATTGACGAATATTACAAATAAACCAGGCCATATCTTCTGTGAAGCTACCTCTTAACAAGACTCAAATGGATGCCCCAAGAGCGTTACAAGCCTTTGTGTTGGAAATCACGTGTACGTTAGTTGCAAGATTAGGTATAGCGCCGAGTTTGAGGATAAGTTGGGCACCTCTCCTGCCCCCCTCTCATGGCATGCCAAGAATCGTACCTCGTTCCGCACCACTTCAATATTTAACGCTTGTGTATACCACTTGCGATATGCATTTCGTTTGCCCATTAGGGCTTTGGCGAACTTTGCAGTGTCTGGGTAAGGCTTTGGCGCGAGCCGTAGCTTGGACCTCCCAGCAACTACACGCCATAGCCCGCAAAGCCCACTCTTCAGTTATCGTCCTGCAAGATACAACTTCAGAGGGTGTGGAACGTCTCATTCAATTGTCGACTCGGAGCGAAAAGCCTAGACCGTGCTACTGAAGGCTGATCGGAGAATGCTACGTGCATGGCATGATGAGTGGCGAGGCTATCAGGCTGCAGCATACGCCCGACATCAAGCCCGAGATTTTTGAGATTCGCTGAAATTGCACACATGAGTGGCTAATAGTTTTCGTGCTCTCGATTGGACCTGGAGCAGGTCTTATTGGAGTTGAGTTTGATTTGTGTTGATTTGATCACTGGCTGCCTTATCTCAGCCTCTGATGTCGCTCTGAGCCGCTTTACCGCGTTGTCCAAACGAAGTGTCTTGACCGACTACCCGGTTACGCTCCCTCGCAGAACACCTTAGCCTCTTCCACCACCTCTCCTGGATCCCTTACCGCAGATGAGCTGTCACAGGAATGGTTGTTCTACTTCTTCTACTCAGAAGAGATAGGGGGTGCGCAGATCAAAAAGCCGCACTGGTGAGCGACAGCATATGCAACTGTGTCCCCCAGGCGCACCGCACGCCTGTAAGAATCCGGCGAGTGATTTTGCAACGAGGCAACGGCACCAAGTGGCCATGAGAGGTCAGCATGATCCGGCCACTTCCTCTTGTCCATCCATTCTTGTGTCCCGAACCCTGTAGAGGCACTCACGCGAGCGCACAGCCCAAGCACCAGCTCCACTTCGCCCCCGTGGGTGACGACATATCGGATGGCTGCCTCCACATCCTTGAGATCGCTGGACCAGGAATATTCCCAGTACGTGGCATCCCCGAATTGGAGCCACGCGGGCGCTCCTATTCCCGCATGTGCTCCGTCGAACCCACCAAAATCGAACTGCCTGTACCGGAGAGCCTCGGGCGTGATATACGTTACAGGTTGTGAGGGCCCAGGAAGAAAGCTTTGGACTGATGCAGTCGCTTCTACCCTCATCGCGACTTCCACCTCGTATTCCCAGAGATTCCGCCGGAAGTATTCTCGGCCGGTGTAAGAAAAAGTGGACTCCGCAGCAATTGCCTGCGCTCTCTGCAAAGCGAATAGCCCCATTCGCGTACCCGGCTTGAAGTATACTATGCAGGAACACGCAAGATTCGCGTCCGGATAGCTGGTTCCGACTGCCCGAAGTGCTTTAACGACTGGCAGCAGCGAGAGCTGGTGTAGAGGCCCAGAGCCTGTGCAGAACGAGCACCCGCAGCGCGAGGGAGGCGAAAGTCGTAGGATTGTTAGGAGCCTGGGAATGATTCTTTCCCGAGGCTCAGCTGGTGATCTATGTAGGAACCGCTGGACGATGTGGTGGGCGAACAGCGCTACCCAGGAACAGCCGGTGCCGGCTGGCGGTGGAATCAGAGGGGGCACCAATGAGCGGGGACATGTCTCGAACGGCTCTTCAAATTCCCGGTCGGGACGGGGTCGTGGAGGGCGGACAAATGCGGCAATAGCAACCAGCGACGGATGCGGTGGTTGGACACATAGCGCGCATCCTCCGCACGCGAGACAAGGCCAAGCACGCGGAGGAGGATTTCTCATGCAGAAAGCGCAGCCTGCAACTGGAGCGAAGGGATCGTAGAGCGCTTTTAGCATTGTCGTCGCATCCGTGGAGTCGTGCCATTGTATCCCTGGCGATGGTCCTGGGCTGGGCCGGCCCGCAGGCCGCGTCAGAGTTCGGGGTGGTGGGATGGCGCATATATCGTGCGCATTGTACCAGTTGGATATGCGCGAGAGGTATCGCTCGAACATGTCTGACTTGTGTGCTAATCGAATAAGATGTGAAGATGATGCTGCTGGCCAATGTGGCGAAGTTTTGATGTCGGTCGCAAGTGAATTCGGCATTGGGCTTTGCTTGCTGTGTAGGAGAGCGACGCCGCTCCCACCCGGGCTGATGCGCGGCAGCGACTCTTGGAGAAAATAGAAGTGACGATGCAGGCGCGAAAGGATGATCGACAAGGTTAAGGAGACCGCCCAAGACAGATCGGCCGGCGACGAAAGCCAAAGAGCAAGCCAACTTGTAGCTAGTACGGAGCATGGAAACTACTTTCATACCGGTGAAAGATCTCGGCAACACCGATCTATGTCAACTTCCAACTAAATCGATCCAAGAGGAAGGACCACCAAGATCGCAATCACCACCTGCCACGGCCGGACCCTCTCAGCCCCACTGGCATGGCCGGACCCAGAGCCGTCGCCCGTACCATTTGTGGAACTCGCGTTCTGCCCACCACCCTCCTCCACCCCAACGTACTCCCCCTTCTGCCACCAACCACACCTCTCATTCGCCGCATCATCCCGCACCACCCCAATCCCCGCATCCGTCAAATTCACAATCCGATTCCCCGCGCCGTACACCGGAATCTCCACCCCACCCGCCGCCACCGGCACGCCCCCGACCGCGAAACTCGCAACGTACTCCCGCAACGCCACCGCGACCGTCCGATTCAACCCCAGCAGCGCGCCGCTCCCGCCCGTCGCCGCCGGGAACAGATACGACGTGTCCTGGCCATGGATGCCGGGCGGCACCGAGAACTCCCCTGCGCACCCGTCAGCGCCGACCGCGCGACTCGTCAGTGGCGGGGGAGGGGGGAACACTCACAGGCGTAGGACGCGTTCGCGAACGCGGAGGCCAGGTAGAAGGCGTTGCACGCGAACGCGGCGTCCGCGACGGTCTTGACGGCGCGCTGGAAGCCGGTCGTGTAGCCGGCGCTGCCGTCGAAGACGGGCGGGTACAGCGCGGTCTCGACGTGCGCGGCGGCGGCGGGCGGGATGTCGGGGAAGGCGGTGTGCAGGAAGTCGGCGTAGCGGGTGGACGAGTTGATGCGCGGGTCGGTGAAGGTGAGGGCCTCGTTGGCGTTGTGGCTGACGGCGAGCGTCAGGTTTTTGTGGAAGCGGCCGCCGAGGAGCAGCTTGCCGGGCAGGTCGGGCGCGATGGCGGTGTCGACGGCGGGGCCGAAGCTGTTGGAGCCGTAGGTCGAGGCGTAGATCTGGAGCGCGTTGGCGCGGATCAGCGCGGAGGTGGGGAGGTCGCGGGCGGCGGCGAGGGTGGTGACGTTGAGGAGGGCGAGGAACTGCTGGAGGGTGCGCTCGGAGCGGGAGAGGTTGGCCGAGGGGAGGAAGGCGGGCGAGGTGATGATGGCGTGCTGGAAGGCGGGGATCTTGTCGGCGGAGCTGGTGTCGCCGCCGAAAGAGGTTACTTGGTGCATGAGTGAGCCGGCGCCGGAGGACTTGCCGATGGCGGTAACGCGCGAGGCATCGCCGCCGAAGAGGTGGATGTTGTTGCGCACCCAGCGGAAGGCGAGGGCCTGGTCGTAGAGGCCGGCGTTGGCGGTGCCGTCGGCCTCGAGGGATGTGCCGGCGAGCCAGCCAAAGGCGCCGAGGCGGTAGTTGATGGCGACGAAGATGAGGCTGTTGTTGCTCGCGCTCATCAGCCCAGACGGGTCGAATTGGCCGTCGCCGTTCTTCTCTCCAGACGTATATCCGCCTCCATGAAGCTACAGAGAAGGCATTAGAAATGCAAAGAGATGCCAAGCCAGGGTCACCTACCCATACGAGCACCGGAAGGCCGGTTACACCGGAATCGAAGACACCAGACGGAGCGTAGACGTCCAGGAACAAGCAGTCCTCAGTCGTGCGAGCATCGTATTCTGCAGATTCAGGAACAGCTGCACCAGGAAGAGACGAGAGCGCTGCGGTGTAGTTGAAGGCAGTTCCAAGTGTCTGGCTCAGTGCAAACAACTTCGCAATTTGGGTCCAGGCACCCGATGCCTGTGGACAAGTCCTACCGACAGATCCATTGTTGGTCTCAGTGCTGCTACCCTCTGGTGGCAACGGAGCTCTGAAGCGGAGATCGCCGGTCGGCGGCTGGGCGTATCTTATGTTGCTGAAGTTGTACCAGCCTGCTGATTCCTGGAGTCATACACGTCAGAGCGTTTCCTCGCGCTTGGTTTGGAACCTGCGAACATTAAAGCTGATGGCCTGATGCCTTTCCTGCGTCGACTATTAGTCAGATACAAGTGGCGTCTTCTCATACTGACATAGCCAAGATCGACAATCGGCAACGTGTCTCTCTGCACGATGCTCGCGAGCGCGGTTGAAGCAATAGGAAGGCAGAGCAAAGTCGGCAGGAGTAACCTATGCGATATCATGCTGAACACCAGACAGGAAGGCGTTGAGGCTTGCTCGGCTCAAGGATCAAAGTACTTGGCGGCCTTCTTATACTGGATAAGAAATGCGCACAATCCTGCCATGTATGACACTCCCTAGTGCGCTGTCGCCAGAAGTGAGACGAATGTCAGTCTTTTACTGTAATTGACCGCCCGGAATCCGGAAGCCGAGAAAGTATCGGGAAAGCCTGCAGGTGGCTACCTTTTCCAAATCCTCATTGAATCAAGCGTGGCTGTAAGCCAGCACCCGATTCTTGAGAATACGAGTGGGTGGTGTCGGACATTCGAACGAGCTCACCCCGAGTTTTCAGTGGCTTTGAGTGGTCATTTTTCATCAATACTGCAAGGATTGCCATCAATTCATGCGTGGGATCTGCATGGGCACACGTTTCTCGTCAATAAAGCGGGGGTAGAGATAGGAAGGCGTTCCGTCGGTGCAGCGGGTAGATACGCTTTGAGCCAGGGTTGATTTCGCTTAAGCCGTGCTTCCCTGCGAATGGGTAGGAGTTGACGCCAGAATTTCCTGGCGTTTCTGATTGCGCTGTCCCAGCTAATCAGGCATTGACACAGCCGAGGCGGGACCCATCCCGAAGCTGGATCTGCAGGTGCATATGTTAACACTGCGGAGATTCGAGATCAGGTACAGCGAACTCTGTTCGACAGTTGACAAAAGAACATTTAATTGCTGAAAGTCAGACTCGAGCACTCACTGAGGCTGCATTTCATATTGACCAAGCCCTGCACTATTTGGTGACGTTTGTCGCAACTCACTATGCTGCGGCACAGGGCGTCGACCAGTTCTTAGATACGAACACCTCGCGTGACCCGTGAACCTTGCAGTTCAGAACAGGGGTCGCACTGCGGCGCGTACAGCTCAATCGCGGGGTTATTGCCGCCACCATGCGGGAACTCTCGATGCGGTAGGTAAGCGGGATTGCGTATCCTGCTAAGCCGAGGTACCACGTATTGGAGAGCTTCAAACCTCAACCAGCTTCACAAAGAGATTTGGCAGCCACATCAGTTCCGGATGCCCGAAGCCGAAGGCGAACTGTACTCGTGAATGGACGAAATAGCCAATTTTGTCCGCGCAGAAAGCAGTGCTGCCTCGGCATTCCGCTTCGCTGAATCTATTGTCGTTACACAAGCAAAGCCTTCAGTAAAAGCGTCTCAGTGTCATCCTTCGTTGTATCTTCCTTCATTGTATCTTGCAAATCCTCTCCTACACCAATTTCCAGAACTACAGTGACGAATCCGAAAGATCTCTATCTGGAAAGCCATCATCCATAAACCTACACAGCAAGCTGCAAGACAGCCTCAGACCTGATCGACGCTTGAGATAAACGAGATATCCCTATCCAGTGAAGAGAATTGATGTCCGACCACCCCTCAGATTCTACTCGCTCATTTTTTACCCTCCATCCGTACCGACAAACAAAACCATTATCTGCGCATACAGAAATCTAAAGCTCTCCCGAACACCTCTCCTTATCAAGCTTCAGGGGATTCAGGTCGCGACCTGCCATGTCGCACCTAGAGTAGATCCCCTCCATGCGCCTCATCGACGTCTTAAGCAGCTGCCCCGGATGAAATACAAGCATTCCGAAATCGCGCACATGGAAACCGCATCAAGGCGTACACAAACGCTGAGCAGAGCGGTGAAGGTCGACGCTACTCCCTTTGAGATAGTATAGGCGTACATGAATGCATGCTTCCCATCGCTTTCGATGTTGATGATGTCAAGTAAGCAGCTTACTGTAAGCTGTTATGGAGGTTACGTGGTATCTAAGACATTCAAGAAGTGCTGATCGACGATTAAGAGGTATTCGAGGCTCCAAGAAGGTGGTATCGCGGTGCTGGCTCTCGCGAGAGCTCCTGTCCTTTTGTGGTTGGCGAGCACGAATACGAAAAATCAGGAATTTACGTATTCCACGATCATCGAAAACTCGCTAAGCCGGCAACCATACCTGATGGGGTAATTCTGCGCTTCCAATTGCAGGTCTGTCGCCCTAAATTAGGACGGCAGCATCGGCCAAGGAGAAGGAGATGTCGTGTGTTGCGAAAGCACGCCGTCTGGCATTTTGAGGCAGTGTCTCCATCAGATCTATCGATAGCATACTGCAACCGACCACCGCAAGTCTCCTCGCATATGGTCCGCCAGAAACTCGTGACTGTATTTCACTTCCCGCATTATCCTGTTCAGGCCCCATGGTCTCAAAAGGCATGGCCATCCGGATCTACGGACGGAGACAAGGCTTCGTCACTGCTTTGTGGTTGCCGCAAACGCAATGCTGGCATGTATGAGGCGCACCAGGGCCCCCGAGTGGCTGCAGGCAAAACCTCGGAGACTTGTGTCATGACGCCGCTCCGCTTTCGCCTCCTCCTCATTCTTATTTCTCTGTCCCGCTCCGCCAGTCCATCCAACTGCGCACAGCGCCAGACTCACGCGTCTCCACTGCAAGGGCTGTGCTCGCTACCATCCCGGCCTGGTTCCATGAAAGTCCCCATGATCTTCACCCCCGGCGTGCTGCACCTCGGCAAAACGGCTTTATTTGTCTACGTCAACTCCTTACTTTGGATTCTCCCCTCCCTGTGAAAAGGGAACCAAACATGTCACCAATGAAACAGTCAGAAAGCGACAGCTATGTCACGGTCAAGAAGTCCCGAAAGTCGCACACGAAATCTCGTGCTGGCTGCAAGAACTGCAAAAGACGCAGAATCAAAGTAAGTTTGACACTCGCCGGTCGAGAGGCTTGCAGCAATATTTGCCGTTGGCTGATGCTGCAAGAAGTGCGACGAAACGAATCCTGGCTGTAGGAACTGTGCCGACTTCAAGATCCACTGCGACTTTGATCCCAGGCCGCCTTCGATTGTCGAGCCAACGAGCAGCCCAAGCCCAAGCGCGTCCGGCCGGCGACGCCGTGGACGGCCACGGAAAGGATGGAATCTTTTTGAAAGCGCTTCGACCGCCAGCAGCTCAGCAAGTAGTCCCGCAGGCGAAGCATCTCTCCCGCCAGCGTCCGTTACCTCCGAGCCTGTCTTAAACATCTCGGACCTCGAGCTCATGCACCACTACTCAACATGCACCTACCTGGACCTTGGAGGCGGAGGGATCGGAATCATGTGGCGGATGAACGTCCCTCAGCTAGGCTTTTCCCATGATTGCGTCCTCCACAATGCGATGGCTCTGGCTGGGATGCACCTCGCCTATCTCCGGCCGGACCGGCGCGACCACTATGCCGCGTTGGCTGCCCACCATTCCACCATTGGCCTGCAAAAGACGTCCGATATTCTCACGAACCTGGCCGAGGGCAACTGCCAGGCGCTTTACGTATCTGCTGCTCTCGTCTGCCTCTACGTATTCGCAAAGGGGCCCTCGCCTGGAGATTATATGGTATTCAGCGAGCACGGCCCGTCGGAGTGGTTTCCTCTGCTTCAGGGTGTGCGCTCTATCATCGAGATGTACGGACATCAAGTACTCTTCACGGGTGCACTGTCACCCATG
Source organism: Neofusicoccum laricinum (assembly GCA_029906385.1). Taxonomy (NCBI): domain Eukaryota; kingdom Fungi; phylum Ascomycota; class Dothideomycetes; order Botryosphaeriales; family Botryosphaeriaceae; genus Neofusicoccum; species Neofusicoccum laricinum. Next base: position 2,322,859 of record CP123714.1, on the reverse strand, counting down.
GTCAATGGCCAAAGGAGAGCAGCGCAACGCACTGCCGTGCGGGAACAAAAACCCCGGATCGACTGGGAGAAGCCATTCGAAGAACTTCGCCAGTTAATTGTGTTGTCTGGACTCCCGGACTCCGCAGCCTACATGACTGCGCTTGAAGGCCTGGCCCAGTGCTACGAAGGCACGTACGGCAAAGGTGCGGACGCCTCGTATACCGGGGATACTGCGAACCAGGTCATTTTGGGCTGGCTGTATCGGATGAAGCAAGAGTTCATAACTTGTCTTCAACAGAAACACCCGCTAGCCCTGATCATCTTAGCGTACTTCTCGCCGCTTCTAAAGTCGATGGAGCTGATATGGTTTATGAAAGGCTGGGCTGAGCATATCATCACCGGGCTTCATGGCTTCATTGAGGAGTCTTACTGGAGCTGGCTGTGCTGGCCTGTGGAGCAGTTGGAGTTAGCGGCGCCTCCCACGGACCTTGTCTGATCGAAGAAGCACTATCTTTAGGACGGAAACCCTCGGAGCAGCCGCAACTCGGTCCCCTTCAATCCAGGCCGTTCTGTAAGAAGCGATACGGTCAGGCTACAGGCAGAGAAACCTGCGAGCCGTAGCATGAATTAGGCATCATCTCCACTCGCTCCACATTCACCCTCCCAATCTTCCGCATTCCAACGCCATGGAGACCGCAACCGAATATGCCCCAAAGGCATCAAAATCCCTCCGTCGCCTCGCATCTAACATCGACGTGAACGAGGGACATGGCTGGCCGGTGCCGTGAATTGGGGGGAAGATCGGTCTGCTAGCCACTCATCTGGTGGTGTGTCCTTGGAGAGCATATGCATATCCCGTAAATGGCCAGCATCAGACCCAAGCTGCTTTTGGGATACGCAACGCGCCCATTCGAGGGTGAGATTGGCTCCCACTGTGTGTCAATCTCTTGAAACACACGTCGAGAGCCCCTTTTTGAGTCTTCGCATTGGCTCGGAACCTACAGGAGGACTTGGATAAAATTTGGTAGAAGTCGTGAATGGAAGTCTGGCCATCGAAGGCGGGACTATAGGCGAGATAATGTTAGTGGACTTGACCCTCGTCGGGTTCGTGCGGCGTGCGGAGGTTCTGATTGGCCCGATGGGTGTCAATAGTTGCGTTTGTTTCATGCCCACTCCTTTCAGTCCATACATTGTTTCTTCATCTACGCGACCACATGCCTGCCGGGCCTTCTGGCTCGCCCGTCGATTCACACTCCCTTTCGGGAGCGGGAGTACTCGGTGGGGCAGGCATCCCCTTCTCCTGCAACACTTGAGAACAAAGGGTTCATAAATACACGAGTATGTTGCATGAGAATAACCTGATGTGGAGTATGGAACTGCGTGGCCACGGATTGCGATTATAATTCCTGCATTGTTGCCTCGAGGCCTACGAATAGCCAGGCGGATAAATACATTGCATCCAATGCGCTGTCAAATGGATCTCTTGAACACGCAAGAGCTACCCTCCGAGCCTGTCATCGGACTGATCTGCAGAGATAGCAAACCAGGTTTCGTTCCTGTTTCTTCATGTCTATTCAACATTGAAGATCATCAAGGTATTTACACATCTATGTGCGACGTGCGCCATTGAATATAGCACAGCATGCAGCAGGATTTTGGGGGCGGCTCCTTCAGGAAGACCGGCAATAAGCTCGGGCATAGACAACACCCAAATATAGATTCCCTGCGGAGGATCTAACGCGAATAGGCTCGACGACAGAGCTGCTGCAGGAACTCAACCAATAGGCGAGCGGGTTTGGAATCCTTCGCACTGCGCAGCTTCCTTCGAGGTCGCCGGCTTACGCCCCTTTTGACAACTGTGGAGCTTCACGAGTGGCGTCTCCACCGTGAGCAGCGAAACGCAACATGTCCCCCGAAAAACCCCTCCGACTTTGGGGCTACAAGAGCACAACGCTTCCTTCGTTGCGAGCAGCTGAAGCAAGGAAGGGCTCACCACCAACTCAAACATTCAGCTTGTCCCAACATGATTCCCGGCAAGCTGCATGCATGGCTTGCAAGTGCCGCCATGTTTGGCATGTCCACCCTGCTGGACGCAGCCGCCATCCAACCACGCGCGGCCGTCGTACCAACTCTGTCCGGAAACCTGAACCAGATGGGGCCCATCGGAAGGAGCACCTACCCGCGCGCCAACTTCCTCAGCGACGGCTCCATCATCGGCGCCTACACCGCGCGCGAGAACGACGGGGCGGAGATGATCATCACCATCGCGCGCTCGACCGACAACGGCGTGACCTGGTCTGAGATCGGCACCGTCGACCGCGGGCCCAGCGCGACGACGGACAAGGACAACCCGTACCCGTTCCAGCTGCCGTCGGGGCGGGTGCTGGTGGCGTTCCGCAACCACGACCGCACGGCGCCGACGACGTGGACGCACTACCGCATCACGGTCTGCTACTCGGACGACGACGGCGCGACGTGGCAGTACCTCAGCACGGCGGCGGAGGAGTCGGACAGCGCGACGGGCGTGTGGGAGCCGTTCTTCCGCCTCGCGGCCGACGGCCAGACGCTGCAGCTGTACTACTCGCGCGAGAACAACGCCAGCGACCAGGACAGCCTGATGCGCACGAGCGCCGACGGCGGCGCCACCTGGTCCGACCCCACCGTGCTGTCCGGCGAGGAGCTGCCCTCCTCGCGCGACGGCATGCTCGGCGTCGCCGAGGTGTCCGGCCCGGAGGACCTCATCGCGGTTTTCGAGACCGAGATGGCCGGCAGCAGCTTCCACATCGCGTCCGTAAGGTCGAGCGATGACGGCGCTACCTGGGGAAACCGGAAGGACGTGTATATCCCGGCGACCGGCAGCGCGGCGGCGCCGCAGGTGGTCAATGTGGGAGGCACGCTTGTGGTGTCGTTCCAGAGCACCGAGGGCGGAAACGATAATACTATGTACGTAGTGACGAGCGGTGATGGCGGCGAGACGTGGGATAACAAGATCGTCGTCATGGAGGCTACCAGCTTGTGGGCTGGCCTGTTGACGCTGGATGATACCAGCTTCTTGGGTATGGCTGACCATAATGGAGCCAAGACGCAGAAGGTTTTGCTAAGCTGAGATCTGGTATAAACATATGAGCAATCGATGTCCTTCTGGGTTGTAAAGCACTGAAACATTGAGATACGTGGTACTGACATCCGTCGTCGCCCTTCTCGTCACTGTCATCGCCTTGGTCAACGCCAGGTCACTGGACAACAAAATCCTCAAGCCTGCCATCGCTATACCCTGCTGGCTTACCAAACTGCTTTTCTACCCTGCCCTTCTCATGATATGGCTAATATCCCGCTTTGTCAGTGGGCCAATTGCGCATTTTCTGCGGACACACGACAGATATTTACTTTGGATCAGTGGCTTCCATCCGACCGCGACTTGTCACATCCATACAAAATGAAACCCGAGAGGCGTGGGTGCTTTTCGATGATCCGTATACCTTGAGCTCATGCTTCGACAGGTAGCCGATTCCCCACCATTTACCGTCGAAACCTCTTTTCCCGTACCCAAATGACCACGAACGTAAGGACGATGTTACTCGCACAAAACGCCGCAAACACGCCCAAATCCCTCCACCTCTCCGCCCGGTAAAATTCCAAAGACGCCGCATACTCATCCCCGCTCGCATACGCGCAATACGCACAGTCCGCCACCGCCTCCGGGTCCACCAAATACCCCGCCCCGCCACCCGCGAAGTAGCTCCGCATGTACTCCCCGCACGTGCTCCCCGCCGGCGCATCAAACACGGTCAAGTCCCTCGCCGCGCACCGCACCGGCGTCGCATGCAGCACGTTCGCGGAGCTGCCGCTCACAAAGTAGCGCAGCGGGTCGAGCCAGAACATCCAGGGGCGGTAGAAGCCGGGCATGACGGCGTGCGGGACGGCGGCACCGGTGAAGGCGGTCAGCACGACCCAGAGGAGCGAGTTGGCGTAGCCGGCGGTGCTCTCGCGTGGGAAGAGCGCGGCGACGGCGTGGGCGAAGCCGGTGCCGAAGAGGCCGAGGAGCTGGAACATCACGAACTCGTAGCCGGCGACGGCGGCGCGGTTGGGGTAGCCGACGGTCCAGTAGACGCTGAGGAAGACGATGGTTAGGTTGAGGAGCTGCCACGGCAGCTCGACGAGGACGAGGGCGGCGGTGAGGGCGTGGGCCGAGTAGACGCCGTTTTTTTCGCGCGCGGCGTGGATGGCGCGTTTTTCGAACCAGACGGCTTGGATGTCGGGCACGATGGCGGGGACGAGCCAGGAGATGAGGAGGAAGAAGAGGACGCGGTTTTGCGTGCCTTGGAGCGTGGCTTCCGAGTGGAAGAAGGTGAAGGCGATGAAGAGCTCGCAGACGATACCTTTGGAGAGCTTGCTGAAGTTGTATGGTCCGTCGCGCCAGACGGAGATCCAGTGCCGGCGGGTGACTTTGATGATCTGGTCTTTCAGCGGGAGCGCGTAGGCCTGGTTGGAGGTGGTTTGGCTGTGTCCTTCGTCCTGTTTGGATGAGGATATGCTCTTGAATTCGGAGATCTTCGCGTGGAGTCCTTGGTTCTCGGGAGACCCGGTCCACATGCGAGCCCAATCTTTTGAGAGATCGTCTTTGGCGGTGGCAGTGTTGATGATGAACTCGGCCGGATTTTCAAACTCGCCCATGACGGCACCGTAACGGGCGAAATAGTCTACAACCTTGTGGCAGTTTTGACCCGTTTCTCCAAAGTACAATGTCTTGCCGCCCGGTGCAAGCAGCAAGACGTGGTCAAACATGTCAAAGAGGATGCCAGAGGGCTGGTGGATTGTGCAGATGACCGGAATGCCTTGCGCGGCAATCTTTTGCAAGAAACGGACAATCGAGAAAGCTGCCTGAGAGTCAAGGCCGGATGTTGGCTGGATTTAGAGATCAGCATAGCACTCGCTCAGCAAAGAACACAGGACATACCTCGTCAAGGAAAAGGAGGGCAGACGGTCTGGCCGCCAACTCAACCCCAATCGTCACCCGTTTCCGCTCTTCGACCCCCAAACCTCCCACTCCAGGCTTCCCAATAATAGCATCGGCAATCGGCATCAGTTCAAGTAGAGAAATAATCTTCTCAACGTACGCCAGCTTCTCTGACCGTGGCGTTCGGCTCATGCACGTCCTGCTGCATGCAGAATCCACACGCACGGCCAAAGGAGCCATCAAGAGGCTTACCGTCTAGCAGCACGGTTCCTTCCACTCTGCCATCACTCTTCCGCTGCGCGAGCGTGTCCAACAACGTCGTCTTTCCCGCTCCGGACGCACCCATGAGGGCAGTCAGCTGGCCTGGCCTGACGAATCCGCTCACACTTTCCAGCAGCCGCTTCTCCTGGCCGTCCGCATGGATCGTGTACATAACGTTCTCGAAAGTGAACGTAGAGGCCGCTAGGACGCCAGCCGAACCGTCCGACTCCCCATCATCGCAGCTGCCGTCCTTCCGCGAGTCCCGCGACGACCCTTTCGACGACAACGACGACCCCGAACGTTCAGCCTGCCCAATCGGCCGGCCCTGTCTCTCCACATCAGCCTCCCTCCCGTCCACCCTCTCCTCCTCCGCACAAGCCGCCCCGCGCTTGAACACCACGCCCCCACCGGCCGCCCCCCGCCGCACCATCACCGCCAACCCCACCGCCGCCACCACCACGTAGACGGCCCAAATCGCCACCACCACGCCGACATTCCGCCACACGTGCTCGCGCCGGTACTCAAAATACCCCTCCAGATACCGCTCCCCAGCCACCGCCCGCTGCCCCTTCCCCGCGCCCGGCAGCGCACACCCCTGCCCCGCGCCGCCGCCGCCGCCGCCGCTGCCGTACCCTGGCACCATCTGCGCGTCGCTGCAGCGCAGCTCGATGCCGGCGAACTCGTTCGCCAGCAGCGCCTCCATCGCCCACGGGCTCGGGCTGACGCGCCGGATCCACGCGCCCCAGGCGGGCATCGCCGGCACGGGCGGCGCGTAGCCCGAGTACGCGAGCAAGACGGGCAGTGCGGCGCCGCCGAGAAGCAGCGCGGCGCTCTGGGACGGGGACCAGGCGGCGAGGGCACGGAAGAGGGAGAGGGCGGCGGCGTGGGCGAGGGAGAGGGTGAGGAGGAAGGTGAAGAAGGCGGCTGGGGTGGGGCGGAGGCCGAGGAGGAAGTAGTAGGGGAGGGAGAAGGCGGTTGTTTGGGCGAGGGCGAGGGGCAGGTCGGCGAGGGTGAGGCCGAGGGTGAGGGCGAGGGGGTGGAGGAAGCCGAGGCGGTGGTGCTTGGCGAGGATGGTGCGGGCGGTGATGGTGGAGGAGAGTTGGGGTATGGCGTTGAGGACGAAGTAGATGAGCGAGAAGAAGATGCCGCCGCCTTTCATGAAGGAGCCGGTTGAGGTTTTGGGCGCCATGTAGAAGGCCGAGTCGTTGATGACGGCCGTGGCGACGGTCATGAAGAGGCTGGTGAGGGTGGATCACCGGTCGGCCCGGAGGAGAAGGAAGTGGCGCCATGCTGCGCGCAGCGCTTGGTTCATGATTGACGCTGGCTGGGGCGCCCCGGTGACGGCCCATCTCGATCGGAGCCTTGAGTGTTCGGTGATGAAGGCCTTGACCTGTGATGGATCTGACGAGAATTGAGATTTGTAGCTTGCCATGTCGTCTTCGAGCTGGGCGTAGTGGGAAGAGTCTCTGAACGCTTTGGCAAGAGCGTCGGGATCAAGAGGGACAGGCCCCTGGTGGTCTTCGCGGATCACGCGCTCAATCGGAGAGGTCACGGCCGTCAGGAACTCGGCCGTGGTCTGGCGGCTGTGGCAGAAGAAGCCAAGATCAAGGAAGTACTGCTTTGCTTCGGTAGCCTTGCCACAGAAGATCATCCTGCCCCCGTAGAGCACCATGACCCGGTCGAAGCACTCGGTGTACATGGTCTCCGAGGTTTGGTAGAGGGTAGCCACGTTGGCCATTCCAGTGGCCCTGGAAACCTTCTTGAGGGTGCGAAGAAACTTGAGGGCTGCCGAGCTGTCGAGGCCACGAATGGGGTTGTCCCAGCATGCAACCACGGGGTTTGATACCAAGCTTTCGGCCAGCGAGACGCGACGCCTTTCTCCCCCAGAAATGCCTCGGACGAAAGAGTCGCCAACGATTGTGTTCTTCGTATGCGGTATGTCCAGCGAATGCAGCAGTTTGTCGGTCATATGCTCCACAAACTCGGCGCCTGAAGGCCCGTCCCGATCTCCTCGAAGGTGCAATCCAAACCTCGCCGTATTGCCCACCGACAAGTTGGGAAAATGCAAATCGTCCTCGCCGCAATACACAACTTCAGAACTATATCGCCGTCCCATGTTGTCAGCCCCGATGGTGGCGTATCGAACCTCGCCTTCGACGGCGGCAAACGACTCCCGATGGTTTCCAATCACCCTGAGCATTGTCGAGCAACCGGATCCAGGTCTTCCAAGCACGAGCATTGTCTCCCCGGGGAACAAGACGCCGGAAACGTGGTGCAAGATGCGTTTGGCTGGTCTTTTGCGGGTGCCGGCGAAGTGTCGAAGTAGAGTGATTGGTGCTGTTACGATGCTGGAGAGTATCTCGGGAAGGTCAAGAACAGTGGTCCGGCTGCTAGCTGAGCCAAAGACGTTGATGTCGCGGAACGCAACGCCAAGAGATCGGCCGTTGCGGCGATATACTGGAAGGTCACCGTGGATGGAGTCGTGACTGGTGTTCTGCGCGGTGTCAGATTCTGAGCTATGGGGCAAGTGCAGATACAAACCTTTTCGAACATCATTCTGAAGGCTAGAGGCTTGTGTTACCAGCCTCTCGTCCGTGCTGTGGAGCTTGGGAGTAAAGGACCGTTTCTTGAGTAAACGGCCATTGTGATGCGAATCTTTGGCTATAAAGCTCCTTTCTGGATGTCCAAGCAGGGACGCTGGCCAATTTGTCATCCGTCGATTGAAGCAGAACACTTCTACCAGAAAGGCGCCATCGGCGGTGTGCACCTTAGGTGCGTTCAGTTCGATGTCATGGAGGATCATCTCGGGCCGAGCATGGGTCTCAGCAGCACCGGCGGAATTTCAATTCCTCTTCGCTACCAGAGTTCCATTCAGAGACATCATAGGCCAGTTCGACTTTCATATCCACATCGTCTTGCCGGTCCAATCATTTGCAGGAATTCTGGAGGGCGTGCACCAGCACGGAATAGATTTATCAGCAAAGTGGGTGCAGAACGATGAGTTCTCCTCCTGTAGTGAAAGGCTCGGGCCGACGAGCGTGTTTGATTGGCTCTTGTCAGCCGAGACCCATACTGCGTGATGGTGGGAGATGGGTGCGGCCCGAATTGGCCAATCAAGTAGTACAATTCTTTCTTACTCGGCGCAAGTGAATGTTCCTGAGCAGCTCAACGGCCTCCGCAAATGCAGCTTACGGTGTACAATGTGACGTAGTTTCATAGATTTCAGCGCTAACGTCGAAAGTGCGACTTGGATGTAGACGTTGTTTTCTACAGCAAACTATCTGGTATGTCCAAGATATCGGAGCCAGTTGACGGCCATTGAGATATATAATGCATGCCGCTCGTCGTGGGTGCAGTCATACCTGAGGGATGGACTGCAATCGTGGAAGAGCCAGGGGTGTGTTGCAGGGGAGGCAGCATGGGATCAGCCAGGAGGGAAGGAAATCCGGTGAATGGCTCAGCGAACACGTTGCTGTTTGTAACTTCTATCAGCCAATGGTGCGGTCGATACATTTTGCAGAATCTTACCCCAACCATGGGAACGAACCAATCAAATCGCGTTCCAAATCAACGTCTTCGCCTCCGGAAAGCAGTGCATCTTTTGCAAATTTCATGATGTCCAGACTAAGCTCTTTGCTGTTGTTGGGTCCGATATGCTGCATTGTGTCCAGGACCTGAATGCCACTTTCTACCGCCTCAAACGTAGATTTTGCGTACGAAGGGGTTGTCGCAGGGTCCAGCAGATCAAAGAGCAGAGTAATGCACGCAATGAGCAGGTAAAACGACACGCCTCCATCCTGCCTCATATCGGGATTCCTTGTGGTGCATAGTTCGGACGCAATGTGAATAATGTTCTTGGCGCAGGTGACCGATACGTCGATGGAAGCCTGGATATCGAACAAATCGCCCGCGGTACTCTGAGCTTCGGCGCGAGAAGGGAAGAAAGTTGTGTATGTCAAGGCCGGCCGGTGGATCAGTATCCGCATCAAATGGTACCGCATTCCGACCTGCGCTCGTTGTATCTCCTGCCAATTCTCACCGACTGGGAGCTGACTGTCATAAAAATGAAGGAATTTCGGCAGCGAGTGTGCCAACGATTCGAGCGCTGCCGTGCACTCCTGGGCTACTTTGGCAATGGCCACCAAGTCCGAAACGCGTCGAACGCTCCTTGGGAAATAAAGACCGCTTGCCATCGTGTTCGCAATCCTGCCCGTCTCAGCACAAACTCGCACGAATGTGAGGTCTGCACAGGGACCTGTCATGACAGAGTCGGGGAAGCCATGCACTACATCTTCAGGATACCCCGCGTCGATCTGGTCATCGAGGATACTCGAAGGACGTCCACTGAAGAGAGAGCAAGCTTTTTCGAGTCCATAGATGGCCCAGAATGTCGTCCGCAAACGATGCCTACTGATGCTGTTGCCCTGGACGACTTCCGACTTGTGAATGCCGAGTGAAAGTGCACTCCTAGCAGCATAGCCAAGGTACAGGTATGCATCATTTTGCTTCATAAGTTGAAGTGAGTACATGGCCTGCAAATGACCGGTCAGCCGGGTATGAAATGGATGTAAAGGTAGGGATGTACTGACCTTGAGGAGCATGAAGTGGGTTGCCTTCAGGTTCGGGCTTAACATAGAGGTTGACGACAATTCGGTTCGCTCAGAGAAGTAAGCGGCCCAATTCTCAAGCTGCGAGGCCTCGTACTTTCCCTTCACGCACGACACTCTCGCTCCGAGCGCAAGAACAATGAGGACTAGCTCTTTACCCTTCAAGGGCTTCGGGTCGATGGCCGGTGTGTCCCAAAACTTGGTCCAGGTTTCCTCGACCTCAGATTGGACGAGAACTGGCACCTGCGGGTGTATGGTCTTGAAGTACTCGGCAATGAAGGCGTCTCCGATCTCCTTGCGTATGTGGACTTCGGCCAAGGGATCCCGCAGTGGGCCCTGATGACCTCGAAAGTCAAACATAAAGTGGTGCAGCCTCCATTTGCGGACGCCTTTGGGCATTCCGTCGTGGCCGGTGCGGTCGATGTGCTGGTAGATCCTGTCTAGAAAGCAAAAGTGGGATGCCGGCCCGTAGAACTGGAAGGCTCCTGACTCGGGCTCGTGAACTCCGATACCTGTTCTGATGTCTTGTTGCCTTTTGTGCTCGGCTGGGTCAAGCAGCGCGTCTTGCAGCTGAGTTGTTGGAGACTTGGCAACCGTTGGCTCCGCAAACACTGGGCCGGGGGCAGGTCGGATGCGCGGAAGGTCTGCAGGTACCGATGACTTCCGTTTCCTCCGCCTGGGCTCCGGTGGGTCGTATTCACATTGTTGCTGTGCGCGGGTGCAGGATTCGCATGGGTGGGATCCGCTGCACCTGATCTTCCTCGCGTGGCAGGTTCTGCAGGCTCGGGCAGCTCGTGGAGTTGCTGGAGGTGGAGACTTAGTCGACATGGCGTATCTGCGGTATACCAATCGCAGGGTCCTGTGTTCGGTTGCCCAGCTCAAGCAATTTGTATGGCGTCCTTGAGATTGTTTTGACACTTGTAGCGGTGGAAGATGCGTGGTGCTTCGTCAGCATTGAGAAAACCCCCAGTGCCGATCTCCAGGCGGGGCCTTGCCAGGACGGGACTAGTCGGAATCAGGGCAACACGTGCAAATCGACGTGTACCAGACATCCAACGCCATGGGCGCAACTTTGCTGCCGACTCAACATGGGAACATCCTCAGATTTCCAGGCATACCAGGCACCTGGAAACCACCCCTTTTGCGTGTGCACTGCTCGCTCAACGGCGGGTGGGACCACCGCTGAGCAGCACAGCTGGATGGCGTTGATGCTGTTTGTTTACGGGTGACAGACTCCAACCCACTAGGGTAGCTGCCAATAGGAGGCGGCGGTGGGCGGTCTTGGAGCATTCATGCGGCTGGTGAAGGCCGGAGATGACGGACTGGTGAGGCCAAGAGCGTTTGAACTCAAGATAAGATCGCCACGCGTTGGACCAACCGAATCCTGCAGCTATCCAGCCCGCCGGGAACCGTGGAGCTGGCGTGGAGCAGTCTCACCGGCGGGATCCTGAGGTTGGCTCTGCAGTTGGCTCTGGAGGTTGGGGTGGCTACGGGGAGGCAGTTGCAAGGACAGAGTACGGCAGTGCGACAATCGATATGAAGGATCCGAGACAGGTTCCGGCGGATGCGGCGGCGGACAGCCTCCTCAACCCGGCGGGGCAAAGGCGGCAAGGCGCACGAGGCTAGAGAGCAAGCTGGACACTGGTCGGCCGCCGAAAGAATTAGGAGAAGTGCGTGCAATCTCTCGCGCCCAGCTGGTTCGTTTCGAGTGGCGCACAGCTGTTCTTGTCGGCGTGGCAGGAGAGGCGGAGCGCTGGGCGCTAAGAAAGCCAAAACGGCTCCGCGCTGCCAATATCTTGTCTGACGCAGCCTCGAGCCAATGGGAGCCCGCCCCGGCCCCGCTATTTTTGGCGAGCTCACTACCACGCCCGTCCCAGGTCTCTCTCTTCCTCTCCACCACCGCCGGACGTGCTGTATAGACGGCCTGCTGCTTGGACAGCCGCAGTGCTGCCTCAGGGAGCGTCTTCGCCCAGCTCGTCCGCCGACACAACCGCCAAGATGCGGCCATGGGGTGCGATTACGGCGGGAGCGCCGCCCAGCTCGTCGCCAAGGACGCCGCCCCCAGCGGAGAGACGTCTTGCGGGCGCGGCATGCCCACGATCGCGCGGACTTTGGAATTGAAGTGCTGGGCAGTCTGGGTCCTCCAGCTTGGCCCCTCCTGCCGTATTTAACCTCTTCTTATACCTGCGCCTCTCACCCAGCCTCCTGAGCCTGCTGCTGCCCCGACACACCTTTTCTTCTCTTCAGTCCTTCGTTTGAAAGAGCAATTCAGAAACCTGCTTCACCCGCCGCTTACCACACCTCGCCGTCACACATTTCTTCTTTTTTTCTCGGCAGCATGAAGTCCTACGGCGTTGCCGCTCTTGCCGGTGCGCTCTTTGCGCATTCCGCCCTTGCCGACGTGCCCCCCATTGAGATCAAGGTGCGCAGCACTTTCCGTTCGCCTCGTTTTGACGCCCTTCTGATTCCTCGCAGGGCACCAAATTCTTCTACTCGAACAACGGCACCCAGTTCTACATGCGCGGTGTCGCATACCAGCCGGAATTCAACGCCGACGCTGCTTCCGCAAGCACCACACCCGGCGACAGATACATCGACCCGCTGGCCGATGCCGAGACCTGCAAGCGCGATCTCGAGTACTTGAAGGAGCTCCGCACCAACACTATCCGTGTCTACGCCATTAATCCTGACTTGGACCATGACGAGTGCATGACTGCCCTGCAGGATGCCGGCATCTACGTGGTTGCCGATCTCTCCTCTCCGGGCCGGTCCATCAAGTCTGACGACCCTGCCTGGGACGATGACCTCTACGACCGCTACACTTCTGTAATTGAGACCATGGCCCCCTACAACAACACCCTCGGCTTCTTTGCCGGAAACGAGGTGTCCCACAGAGCCAACAACACCGGCGCCAGTGCTTTCGTCAAGGCTGCCGTGCGTGATAGCAAGGCCTTTATTCGCGAGCGTGGATTCCGCACCATCGGTGTGGGTTACGCCACCAACGATGATGCCGACATTCGGGAGCCGATGGAGGACTTCTTCACCTGCGGCAGCGAGGAGGAGTCGGTCGACTTCTGGGGTTACAACATCTACTCCTGGTGCGGTGACTCCTCGTTCTCCAAGTCCGGATACGACACCCAGACGGAGAAGTTTTCCGACTACCCGGTCCCCGTCTTCTTCGCCGAATACGGTTGCAACGTCGTCTCGCCCCGCAGGTTCACCGACACTCCCGTTCTGTACAGTGACGAGATGAACGAGGTGTGGTCCGGTGGCATCGTCTACATGTACCACCAGGAGGCCAACGACTACGGCCTTGTTTCCATTGACGGCGACAGCGTGAGCACTCTGGCCGACTTCAACAACTACAAGAGCCAGATCGAGAAGGCCACCCCGACCGGCGTCAACAGGGACGACTACGAGCCCACCAACACCAGGAGCCGGGACTGCCCGGCCATCAACACCGCCTGGCAAGCCACTGCCAGCCCGCTGCCCCCAACCCCCAACACCGAGCTCTGCAGGTAAGCCGCATCGCACCGCTCCACTCCCCTACCCAAAACTAACCCAGACAACAGGTGCATGTACAAATCCCTCAGCTGCGTCGTCTCGACCGACGTCGACGCCGGCGACTACGGCGACCTCTTCGGCTCCGTGTGCGGCATGAGCGACGAGGCCTGCGCCGGCATCGGCGCCAACTACACCACCGGCTGGTACGGCGCGTACAGCATGTGCAACTCGACCGAGAAGCTCGCGTTCGTGCTCGACCGCTACTACCAGCTGCAGGACCAGAGCGAGTCGGCCTGCGCCTTCAGCGGCTCCGCCACCCTCAAGAACGCCGTCGAGCCCACCGGCCAGTGCCAGTCGCTCATGAGCCAGGCCGGCACCGCCGGCACCGCTACCGTCACCTCCTCGCCCACCGGCGGCGCTGCTGCCTCGGGCGGCAGCTCCGAGGGCGCTGCGTCCAGCGTTCAGGCTCCCGGCTTTGCGTTTGGCGCGCTGACTGGTGCGGCGGTCTACGGTGTTGCTGCTTTCCTCGCTGGCGCGGGAATGGTTCTGTTGTAGAGAGCGAGCGTGTAGACTGTCGTCGTATATCCTTGTCTTCCCCGAGACTGTTGGTGTTCGTTTCTGGCATACTTGTAATTTAAGCGGACATGCATAATGTTCAGTAGCCCTTGATCCTCTGAGCTGAGCAATGATTATTTCCTTAAGATACCTCAATAGTCCGAGCCCCGTACCGTACAAGCGAGGCGAGCACCCATGCCGAAAGGACAACGTTCGGTTGCTTGTCGGGTTCTCAGATCATGCGCAAACCTACATATATATATATATTGTTGAACAATGAGGGTTCACAGCAGCGGTATAGAGACAGTCTACGATGAGTCGTTCAATTCTTCTACCTATTAGCCGCACACGGAGGATATACGTGTGCGTCACGTGCTACACTAAACCCCAATTGGCTCTCGCTAATCGGGTCCTTTTCGGACCTTTGGTTTCCTAACTAGATTAACTCTCTAGGAAACCAACTCGCTCTGCTGCTAAAATCCACCCAGGTGCAGTAGCCCTTAGGCTGTTTGTTTAACATATATATATATATATATACCCCGCGACCCACACTCGCCAGACTAATTGCACCCGGCGTTTGTTGGCCTCCCGCGCAAGCAACGAGGCATGTAGACATCGCGGGCTGGCATTCCGAGCGCGGAGATCAGAGCAATTGCAGGCGACGTGGCCGGTGTGCATTCTTCCCCGAAATGGATGCTTGAGACGCGCCCGCGACCCCGCGTCTCCGTGTGGGGTTTCGTGTGCCCGTCCTCACCGTCCCGTTCCTCCAACTTTTTTTTTTTTCTCGAACAACAATTCTTGTTCTCGTGCATGAAAACACCCTACGAGATGGCTCCTTGCTGTTCCTCCTCCCAATCCCCTCCAGCCGACCCGCCAGCTCCGCCCGAGACTGCGAGCTGCGCGGACGGCTGCTGCTCGAGCTCCTCGGCCGGCCCACCCTCACCACCACCACCTCCCGAAGTGCAGTCCGAGGACCGCTGCGGCGGCGGTTGCTGCGCGACAGTTGCTCCTGCAACGGAGCAAGCACCCGCCCGAGAGCTCGACGACAAGGACAGCTGCGCCGACGAATGCTGCTCGGGCGCCGCGCCCCCATGTGCTGCCAGCCCGACCGAAGCCCGCAAGCCCGAGCCCATCGACGACAGCTGCACGCGCGGATGCTGCTCCAACGACGCTCCCACCACGCCCACACCCACGCCCACCCCCGCTTCACCCACCGCGCCCGCCTGCACCCGCGCCGCCTGCTGCGCACCGCCCAGCAAGAAGGGCAAAAAACCGCAATGCTGCGACGGTCCGCACCACCCCTCCCACCCCACCCCACCCCACCCCACCCCTCCACTAACCACCCCCTCCTCCAGACAGCTGCCTCGACGAGCTCGCCCTGCGCGAATGCGCCGAGAAGTGCCCCCCCTCCCCCTCGCAGCCCGCCGCCGCCGCCTGCGCCTACCACAAGACGCAGACGCGCCGCCGCTACCGCGCCTCGCTGGACGCGCTCGGCTGCATCTGCCGCGCCCTGCTGGCGCGCAACCTGGAGTCGTGCTGCGACAGCACGGCCACGGTGCGGCGGCGGCGCGGCGCGAAGCCGGAGGCGCGGGCGCCGTCGTGTCGCCGCGGCGCCGAGCAGCAAGTCGGAGGCCGCAGGTCGGGCGAGCGCCGGCCCCGTGTGCGGGCGTCGGCGTGCGAGGAGGCGTGCTGTGCGGAGAAGCTGGGCGGGGGGGTCGCGGTGGGTGTGGGTGCGATTGACGTGGAGCGCGGCGATGTGGAGAGCGAGCGCGTGGTCCTGACCGTCCATGGTATGACGTGCACCGGGTGCGAGACGAAGCTGCAGAGATCGCTCGCCGCCATTCCGTCTGTGTCGCGTGTGCAGACTAGCTTGCTGCTCGCGAGGGCCGAGTTCGATGTCGATAGCAGGGTCCTTTCGGCTGAGCAGGTTCAGGCTCGTCTTGAGAAGGAGACGGGGTTTAACTTCGACAGGGTCACGAACGGTGATGAGGAGCTGGAAATCATCGAGGTGCTCGCGGGCGGTGATGCCGCCAAGGCGTTCCTCACTCGCGAGATGCCCGCTGGCGTTGTTGGTGCTTCGGTCGTGGACAAGGAGACGGTGGCCCTGCGGTACGATCCTAAAGTCATTGGCGCCCGGGACTTGGTCAATCATGCTTTCAGCTGTCCTCTGCAATTGGCACCGCTTCGGCCTCCCCCATCCATCTCATCCGGCCGGAAACACGTCTGGAATGTGGGCTGGAAGACCCTTCTCTCAGCTTTGCTTACCATCCCGGTCTTGATCATGGCCTGGGCGCCGCTCCCGGAGAACGAGCTGGCCTACGGCAGTGCGTCATTGGCGCTTGCCACCATCATCCAGGTTGTAATTGCCGGTCCGTTTTATTCCAGCGCCGTGCGCAGTCTAGTCTTCTCCAGGGTCATTGAGATGGACCTCCTCATCGTCCTCAGCACATCTGCTGCATACATCTTCTCCGTCGTCGCTTTCGCGTACCTCGTGGCGGGGACGCCTCTCTCCACCGGCGAGTTCTTCGAGACTGGAACCCTACTTGTCACGCTGATCATGGTTGGCCGGTTCCTCAGCGCAATTGCGCGCCAAAAGGCCGTCGAGAGCGTCTCGGTCCTCTCGCTGCAGGCATCGACCGCCATTCTCTCCTCGTCGGATGGCCAAACCACTGAAGAGATCGATGCCCGCCTGCTACAGTTCGGAGACGTCTTCAAGATTCTCCCAGAAACGCGCATCGCCACCGACGGCACCACCATCTCCGGATCGTCAGAGGTGGACGAATCCATGGTGACCGGCGAAGCGCGTCCGGTCCCGAAGGAGGCCGGCTCGTCCGTCATCGCAGGGTCGGTCAACAGCTCGGGCGTCTTGCTCGTCCGTGTCAGCCGGCTGCCAGGGTCCAATACGATCAGCAAGATTGCAGCCATGGTGGACGAGGCGAAGATGTCGAAGCCAAAGATTCAAGACGTCGCCGACAAGATTGCTGGGTATTTTGTGCCCGTGGTCGTCTCCATCACAATCGTCACCTTCGCTGTCTGGATGGGCGTCGGAGTGGGTGTGCGGGGCCAGGGCGGCTCGGAGGCGGCGGTGCAGGCAATCACCTACGCCATCGCAACGCTTATCGTGTCGTGCCCCTGTGCCATTGGACTCGCTGTGCCTATGGTCGTCGTCATGGCTAGTGGCATTGCGGCAGAGAATGGTGTCTTTGTCAAGACCGCCGAGACTTTGGAAGTTGCGCGGAAGACGTCGCATGTCGTGCTGGACAAGACTGGAACGCTGACTCAGGGCAAGCTCAGCGTTTCGCGCGAGATATTCCCTAATGGGTCGATGGACTCTGCTGTGGGAATCCTATTTGGACTTGTCCGCGGTAGCAAGCACCCCGTGTCTGTTGCTGTAGCGTCTTACCTCGAAGAGAAGGGCGCCGCCGAGGTGCCGGTTAATGATATCCAGTCACTTCCGGGTAAGGGCGTAGAGGCATTTGTGGATGGGGTGGTTATCCGCGCAGGCAACTCGCGGTGGCTCGGGGTGGAGACAGAGTCGGAGGTGTCCTCTCTGCTGGCGGAAGGTCTGACCGTCTTCTGCTTCACGGTAGATGGGGTACTGCACGCCGCTTACGGTCTGAAGGATGCGCTCCGCCCTGAAGCCAAATCCGTGGTTGACCAACTCACCTCGTCGGGCATCTCCGTATCTATTGTCAGTGGCGATGATGATGGTGCGGTGCAGTCTATCGCATCGGAGCTGGGTATTCCGCCGTCGAACGTCCGCTCTCGGGTCTCTCCTGGCGACAAACAGGAATACGTCCGGACTCTTCTCCAGAACAGTACAAACACGGTCCTCTTCTGTGGTGACGGCACAAACGACAGCGTCGCCCTTGCGCAAGCGACCGTCGGCCTGCACATGAGTGGTGGCACTGATGTGGCCTCTAGCGCCGCCGATGCCGTCCTGACCGCCGATTCACTCTCCGGCTTGCTGGTCTTGCTGCGCATCTCGCGTTCGGCCTTCACCCGCATTGTCATGAACTTTAGCTGGTCTTTCGTTTACAACTTGTTTGCCATTCTGCTGGCTGCGGGAGCATTCCCGAATGCGCGCATCCCGCCCGAGTTTGCGGGTTTGGGCGAGGTTGTGAGCGTGCTGCCGGTCATTCTAATTGCGCTACAGCTCAAATTCATTAACAGCTGGGCTTAGGGTACTTGACGTAGGTTCATGGTATTGACTTCTGGATATGTTGCAGCTCACTAGCTATAGTCACTCCTTGATCCAAGACCCCCTTTTCAACATTGAGCAAAATCAGGGAAGACATTCAACATCTCTTCCCTCCACAATACAATCAGATCTCATCCTTCCATATGATCTTTCCCCATCTCTCTTCTCATGCCTTTCAACCTAACCTCCCAGCCCACTAAACCCCCCGCCCACGAATCCCTCTCCCCCTCCAACCCCAACACCTCCCAACAGCTATTCCGCCCGTCGAACGCCCCCCGCCAGTCCCACTCCCGGTCAACCCATCCTCCCCCACCTGCACGGCCCGGCCCGCGCCACGCCGGCGTCACGTACTCCTCGAACAGCGGCGAGTCTTTCAGGTACCGCGTCCACAAGCCTCGCGCGCCGGCGCCCGGGTTGCGCGCGAGGTTGACGGCGGAGGAGGGGTGGAGGTGACGCTGGTGCCGGTGGGCAGGCGGGTGCGGCGTTGGAAGACGCCCGAGGCACGTTGAAGGAGTCGGATTCCTCGTCGCGACGGTGAGTTATCGCACAGTTGGTGTGGCCTGGGGTCACGGAGGGCGGGGTCACCGTCGGCGGGGTTCGTGTTTCTTTCGCTGCCGTTATACGGCCACACGGATGGTTTGACTGCCCGGAGAGGCATTCGCATGTTGCGGTGCTTTCTCGATCGACATCGCAACAGTTGATGGAAGCCGTTGGAGGGGTGAGCACTCAGGGCCGAAGCGTGTGTGCTGGATTGAATCAGGGCGGGACATAGCCGGAGGACCGTCTCACTGATAATTGTCGGATGTTATCGTAAGCGATTCAACGATCGTCTTAGCGGTTGAAATCACAGCTTTGATTTATCGCCAATTCCTGGAATATTGTGTCCTGCTTCACATAGTCCAGTGTTCAGTTTCCTCGGTCACAACACGTTCGATTTGAGAATAGGAAATTCGGTTGCAGTGCACAAAGTTTTCTAATATTTACAAGCATCAAGAGCTTATGTGTACAGGGAAAATAGAAAGCCTAAAAGGATAGATGCGACTCTGCGAGCCGGCCACATATGAAGTTCCGCTAATTGTCAAGCCAAATGATGGCCTTGCATCCGCTGCCAGCTTAGCAGGAGTTGATGGGCTCGGTGTAGGCGCAGGCAGTGCTGGGGCCGGAGCTGACCTCGCTGGGCTCGTCACCGGTGTTGTTGCCCTCGTACTCGGTGCAGATCTATTCAAGACGTCAGCCACTGGTAACGCGTGGAGATGGTTAGGATGGGGGCAGCTTACAGTGTCGACGAAGGAGGCGCAGACGTCTGAGGAGATGGTGGCGGTGTCGCCGAGGTTGGAGTTGATGCCGGCGAGGACGCTGCCGGAGCTGGCCTTGACGCCCTTGATGATGACGTGGCGCTCGCCCTGCTCGTCGCAGTTGCCGTAGGAGCGGTAGAGCTTGCCGAAGTCGGAGACCTCGAAGCCGTCGATGGTGACGGTGCCGACGCCGTTGTGCTGGACGACCTTGTCCTGGGCGCCCTGGGCGCCGCCGCCGGTGACGGTGGCGTCGCCGTTGCCCTTGATCGAGAGAGCGTCTGGGGGAGTGCAAGGTTAGAGTTTGATGGCTGTGGGCGGGGGGGTGACTCGATGCTTACCCTCGCAGACGGCCTCCCACCAGACGTTGGAGACGGTGCAGGCACCCAGGCAGTAGACACCCTCGATCTGGTCGGCGCCGATGATGGCGTTGCTCAGGCTGGCGCCGTCCTCGAGAACGAAGACGGCGTCAGACTCGCCGCCCTCGCCCTCGCTGCAGGAAACACCGCGGCCGTAGGTCTTGAGGCCACCGTCGAAGGAGCCGGTGATGTACTGAGGCTCGCTGAGCGTCTCAGTGCCAGCGGAGGCGGGGATGGCGATGCCGTTCTGGCGGCGGGTGATGCCGGCGGAGCGGAGCTCGGCGTTGGCCACGGCCAGAGTGGCGGCAAGAGAGAGAGTGGAGTACTTCATTTTGGTGGTTGGTGGAGTTGGACTTGTTGATTACCCGTCGAGGGAAGTGAGTGATTGCTGTAGAGAGCGGATTGGTGGTTGATGCTGGTTGCTTTGTGACTGCGGGAAGAGGAAGACCGGCTTGCTGAAGAGAAGGTGGAGGCGGCTCGACGGCAGCCTTTATACGCCTGGCGGCGTGGTGGTTGCCGTCCGCGTCGGGCGCCGCAACGCGGTTCTTGGTTAGCCACAGCCGGAAAGACCAATCTCCTTCCGGACTTAACGAGACCAAACGGACCCTGACACTGATCATGGTGTCCGTTTGGAGGCAGCTTGGCGGGGTGGAGACTCGCGCCCAAGAGATTCAGATAGATGTTCGGCAGCTGGGCGAGGTGCTCCCTGTCACAGTCTTGAGCCGGCAGCGGACTGTGCCCGTTTCGTTCACCTGTACCGCCCAGCATATTTGTTCTGCTGTTGTCTGTTTTCCCATTCTCTTTTGCTGCGCGAAGACTTATTTCCTGTACAGACGCGTCGTTCCCGTCCCGATCGTGGTCCATCGGGAGGCACGCAGTGGCCCTTCCGAAGCTTCTTCCAAACAAAGTGTTAAGGTTGGCCGGGGACAAGCAAGCACCTGCTACCGCCGGCTACGGGCGGCAGTAATTCGGGTGGATGTTTGGCAGATCGTGATATGGGCACTGCTCTGGGCGGGATGCCTTGTGCTGCACTCAGGAGATTGTCGTTCTGTTTCTCCGCCACTGAGTGCCTGAGTCGCCGGCAGGCGAGGCGACTCCGCCCACGTGCTGCGACAATCGCGGTGCGGGATTGCCAGCGACGTGCCTGGCGAGACGAGCCAAGGGCTTGTCCCGCCAACCTGCGCACTTGGCGGCGGGCCTGTGGACGAAAACCCACACGGCGCTTTCGAGTCCTTCCGGATCAGCATAACGGCAGGAAGATCTCTCGTTGATGCCCTCGGTCTGCGGTGGCCGGGCGTGTCGGAGCGAGCTGGAGGGTTGTCGGGGAAAACGCCGGTGGTGTTGAGGGCAGTTTAGCAGTGTTTCTTGCTGGCGGGTGAGCTTTGCAGTCTGGGCATTCCTGAAACACTACTGCGCTGAAACTGGCCTACTGTACGTCATCGGCGGAGCAACATCGTCGGCTGTTGCGCCAGCCCGAGTCGTGTTCTGGAAGCCCACCCCATCCCTAATCGTCTCTATAGCGGAG
This sequence comes from Neofusicoccum laricinum, assembly GCA_029906385.1. Taxonomy (NCBI): domain Eukaryota; kingdom Fungi; phylum Ascomycota; class Dothideomycetes; order Botryosphaeriales; family Botryosphaeriaceae; genus Neofusicoccum; species Neofusicoccum laricinum. The sequence continues at coordinate 2,301,617 of CP123714.1, read as the reverse complement.
CGCCTGATATTCAAGCCCACCTACGCAATCGCTTCTACTTAGAAGAAACACCGCTGAGATCTCGCCTGCGCCATGCAGGGATGAGAGCGCCATATTTCGATGAGCGCGCACTGACTCGCTCGTCCCACAGTCGGACTGAGTGCTGCTCGGCCTCCGACCGCCAGTCTCCAACTCGCAGCACTTCCGGTGAAATCCTGCAATTTTTAACGGTGCGCCCGGGCAGCTCCAAGAAGTGCTGTCGTCTACGCCAGACGGACAAGACGACAAGAGACGGGAAACATCTGGGACGTCCGATCGGGACTCTCGTAGCTGTTCCACGAATCCTGAGCCAGAATGAGGCTCACCCTTCTATGCAGCTTCTCCCTGCATACACCCCCCAAGACACTAGAGATGGACAGCAGCGTCTACCGGTTTCAAGTAACATGTCCACCTGTTTCTTTGGCTCTCGGTTGCGTTGCCCGAATTGGGTCGTTGCCTACTGAGACCCAGGAGCCTGGATAGGCAATCACTTGCCCCTACCAAGAGAAGCATACGTTACGGACCATGTTTCGATCTCAGCGGTTCCTGAATATCCCTCCTGTGAAACGTGGTGGACTGGTCTCGATGCCTCAACCCGTTGCAGTGGCTCAATTCGATCGATAGCCCCGGCCATATGCTACTCCTGCTACACCTCCGCCTGCTTATTTGCCGAGCAATCAAACACACGCGCAATGCAAGTACCGACGCACGCTTCCACAAGCTAGACATCTCATCATGTTTACTGGAATGTCGCTCGATTGAGATCGGCCATCGCGCACCGTTGAACTGACTATCAGCGCGCCACATGACTTCGAATCGCTCTGTAATGGTGCTTCGGTGCTGACATTGTCTTATCTCATTCCTCGTCCATCTGAAAATCCATTGTACTACAAAGTATGTACCGTGTAAGTAAGATTCGTTCATCGAAGATCATGTCCACTTGCAGAAAATCGTGTGATCCGCCCTACAGATCCCACCACGACGACCTGGCCACGTCGCACTGAGCGCGGTCAGATGTTCGCTGGACGGGCCGTTTCTCCGCATTGTCAGGAACAATCCGGGTATACTTGATGAGCGCTTCTTAGAACCTGCAACTGCATGCTTCTTTTGCGCTTGGACCGCTATGGTTGGTATGGATGTCGCGAAGTGGCAAAACGCTCAGCCACGCCCTACTCCTTCTTTCCACACGCTCGGTCGCCGCCGGTTTCAAGTAACGTCCGGTTTGGGTGGCCAGGGTAAAGCACATTCTTGGGGAAGGCCTCAGCCATCCGTCGATCGCATCGGTCGGTGAGCGCCATGACTCGCCGGCCTGAACGTCCCATCGGATTGTGGGGCCACCCTCACCACCTACACGAGTCCGAGTCCGGAAACCACCACTTACTACATTCGTTGTATACGGCCTCCCAATGAGACGTCTCTGGCAGAGCCGCAGCGCCAGACTGCACATCATCACCCGAAATCCTGCCTCCGAAGACTGGATGGGCAGTCAGGCCGGCCACCACTGAGGCGCGACAAGTGGACCTGGTACGGACACGAGGGCGCCCACGGCAAGGCGACCCGCGGTCCTGCGAGCTGCGGATACGAACGGGGCCAACTTCAACAACACCAGTGGTCTGGCCTAAGTTGACCGGCCGGTAAGCACCGCGCAGGAGATTTGCACTATTGCCTTGGGATGAGAGCACGCCTTGCACGCTCAAGATCACTGCCCGTGGTCGCTCCAACACTCCAGTTGGCAATGGATGCACGTGGGCTTGAAAGTTCCCGCACTCTCCGGAGGGAGCCTGGCTGAGCATCATAGCGCGTGCAGCTGAATGTCCGGCTTCTGTCACGCGGGACCATTTCGTTCCCGAATCCGCGTAACCGCTCAGTACCCGAGGGTGCATGGAACCGTTGGAAGAACCCAAGATATGGTGCAACGTGTGGAATCATATCGACTCGTGACTGCTTTTTTCTGTTACTTTTCGGAAGCCGCTGGGGCAGCGTTTACAGGCCCATTCACTTCTTGTTATGAAGTGAGAAGTAACCTGGCGAGCATCCAGAGAATTGCTCTACGACACGAGAACAAGGCTCGAATGCAGTGATCACCACGTCCTCATAATTGCTATTCATTCGGAGGATCTTTCTGAAAAATCAATAGTGCCATAACATCGCTTCTTGCTAATCGCCAGAGCTTCTCCAATACTACTTATTTTACCCGTGAGAGAAACAATGTGACCCTCACTTCCAGGTTTGTTGATCTCAAACACGATTCCCATAACCTGTTCCATTACCATCCTATCGCATGAAGACTGCTGACCGTCCGGGAAAGATTTAGGCGTAAGGATGCAGGAGGCTTCGATCGAAGCATTCACTGACATTTCCGTCAGCAGAGTTTATTGCGTGTCTCGACTGAGGACCGGGACCAGGATCTTGCGACGGGGATGCGGGTACATCTAAGCTCGCTACTGGTGGAGAAAGTGAACGAATGACGTTTCTTAAACGAGCGTAATCTTGATGTTAAGCTTATTTACGCGAACTCTGTCTACAGGCGCAGGGCCGGGTTGGGAGCGTCACCGGGGTATATGGAACGATACTGAGAACGGCAGACCCTACAACTTACTGTCACGAACACGCCTCTGTATATAGAGTTGTTGGGGCACTATCAGCCATCAGGCTGACCATTGCTGAACCTTTTATCGACTGGCAGTCGATGGGAGGTTGGCCGAATGGTCTTACACACCGACTGAAACCCAACACGGTCGGACCATCGTAACACTTGCGAGATCAATCTCCAGCCCATTACTCCATTCAAAACGGCTATTTGATATACCAATAAACGAAAACTCCCAGACCCCAATATTCTTGCAATGAGGTCCAGCTTGTCAGATGAAAAGGGGTCTGTGAGGAATTTCACGCCGTCTTTGCCGATGATGGCCGTGGCGGTTCCCACATGTGTGATTTTGAGCGTGCTTTTGAAGGTTGGCGGCGCCATGGTAGAGAACATGTTGTAGAATGTTGGAAAGACTGGCGATGAACTGCAACGTCTGCTTTGGGGTTTACTTTATATAACATTTTCCATAACCTGTTATGGCAGCAACTTTTTGCTCTCGCCTCTCCGTTTGGTGAGCATGCTACGTACAGGCCTGTCTCAGGTAGGAGTGTTGCTGATGAATCCATGCATCGCACTCCCGACAAAAGCGCTTAGGCACGGGCCCACTGCGGTATCCCAGCAGCAGTAGGTATCCCACCACAGGCATCCAGCTACCGGAATCCCACTACCGGCATCCCACCCGACTAGTCAAGTAACACACTCGGTCTACCATGTCTTTTCAATCCCGGTACCTCGCGTCTTCCCATTAATTTTTCCATCATCTACCGCACACTCTCTCGCAGTCGCCTTCACGCTAACGTTTCCGTATATCATAGCTACTACTCGTAAAGGCGTCCAACTGCAAATGCGCCCATCCATGCGAAAACGGACTTCTTCAGAATTATCAACGAGAACCCATGAGGATGCGAAGTGCTACTCAATCTGATAGGCGGTCTCACTGAGACGTTGAAAATCAATGCAATCGCGCAATGGGAGCTGAAACCTCAACTGGGAAGGTGGTGAGCGAGCTATGATCTATTTATAGAGGCGGGTATATATCTTAGCGGTGCCGCATGCTGCCATCGTCCTCGATCCACATACCAAGCAAAGACCACCGTCATCAGTCGAGTCAGAAAGATCAATACAGAAATCATGGAGGTTCTCGTGCTGGGTTTGCCTCGTACGGCCACCCAGTGTCAGTCATACATGTTGAAATCCCAGATTGAAAACGGGAACGTGCTGACGGCTCAGCAGCTATCGCAGACGGTCTGACGCTGTTAGGTTACGGCCCGATCTACCACATGCGCGAAGTTGGAAAGAACAAGCATCAGCAGTATTGGATTGCAGCACTCGAGGCAAAGTTTGAGGGGAAAGGCAAAGTTTTTGGCCGTGAGGAACTCGACAGCTTCTTGAGCGGATACTCGGTATGAGACGAGTCCGAATGTGAGGGCATATCTATCCGCGCTGACAATCCCAGGGAGTTTCCGACTATCCTGCGGCAATCTTCGCGGAGGAGCTCATCGCAGCTTACCCCGAGGCCAAGGTCGTTCTCTCCATTCGTGGCGAAGACGGATGGTACAATTCCATGACTGAAACGCTCTGGCACGCCTGGAGCACATCGATACCTGAGGGCAATCCGATGCGCTCACTGAGCGACAAGTACCATGAGTACATGTGGAAGAGCGACTTCCCAGCCAACGGAAGGAAGCTTTTTCGGGAGCACAACGAGCTCGTGAAGAAAGTTGCGCCCGAAGGAAAATTCCTAGAGTTCAACGTTAAGGAGGGCTGGGGCCCACTCTGCGCGTTTCTGGAGAAGGACGTTCCTGATGCTCCATTCCCACGGAAGGATGACTGGGCGGAGTACAAGTCGAGCCTCCAGAAGGCCCCGAAGTGAAGTCAAAACGATCGTGCATGAAACAGCCGACAATTCTTTTTGAAAAAAAAAAATGAAAAAAAAGTCTTGCGGTTTCTGAGAGATCCGAATGTTGAAATATGGCTGATCAAAGCAGGATAATGCACGAAGCGAAGGCCGCATTGTTGGGTAACTGGGGCTCTAGAGAACCTGGAGACTGAACAATATCAGCATCGGGTGCAGTTCGTTCCGAAGAAAAACATGAGCTCTCGTCAGTCTCGATGAACTGGGCAGGAGGCGTTTTAGCCCACTTGAGCACGTTGAGAAAGCTTGGCTGTGTTTGACGATGAACGACAAGCGGGTGGCGGGCACTCGGGAATCTCGGCCGCTCGTGCCACCTTTCCTTTCCTTTGCTCCCCTCAACACCGACTCGCCAGCCCAGCCCGTCAGATGATCTGCCAACACACCGGCGTGCCCCAATACGTGCCTCGATCTCGAATTCAAGTACCCCGCCACTTTCTCGCACGTACTTCTCGGTGGCATCGCGCGCAGGATGAGTCGACGGCGTGGTCGTCGCGAGAGGCTAATGCCGATACGCGACCAAGGGAGCGGGAGCGAGTGCTTCAGGTTCGCCCACCATGAAGCTTCTTCAGAAGTAGGTCCTGCACCCTGCTCGACGTCCTCTTTCCAGCCCGCGCGGCTGTCTCGCCCTGTTGTCGCACCGGTGAGGCCAGGCGCAGCATTCCAGCGGCATATCAAGGGCTCCATTCCGCTACCGTTTATGCTTGGCAGAATTTGTCACTGCCAATCGCCAGAGCCGAAATTCTCTCAGTGTTTTGACCTGAGGAATGGCTTGTGCGAGGCTAAGCCCCGGATATCCCACGGCAATCCATCTTCAAACGCTCCGTGTTGGCTGTTTTCCCGCACCAGCGATTAGACCTCCCGCTCCCGATGCGCTTTTATACGAATCGCTACCACCTACAGTTGCAATGATTGCAGTGTCTGTCCTATCCGCCCTCTTAGACTCAACCGGGAAAGGTACTTCTGAAATGTGCGCAGTTGCGTCTTGCCCGCCGTCCCGTCAAGTCCCTTGAGCCCACGCCCAGGCGCGCATCCCTTTCCCCAGTGAACAGCATCCTTGCTTAGGCGCGTTCCAACAACATTGATTTACCATCACTCTCCATTTATCATTTCACTCTCTTCCAATAAATCATGCGTCTCTGGCCAGGCAGCCGCAGCAGCGAGAGCCCCTCCCGCGCAACACCCTCCACCATGTACGGCGGCTACCAACGGCTGCCGTCTGGCTGCTCCGACGCCAGCATCTTCGCCACCGACTACGTTCTGCCAGCTTCGCCCGCACCAAGCAGCTCCGTCTCCGAAGTCTCATTCAACGAGAAACAGTCCACAGCGACGGCAACGATCGAGCTGTTCGAGGAGTCGTTCGCCGATGTCTCAGTGAAGCTCAGGGCCTATCTCCGATCTCGTGGCCGCTGGGTGTACGACATATCACGGTGTCTCGGTGGAACAACCCTTGGCCCAGTTCTGCCCAGCTTCCTCAGGCCACGCGGTCTGAACGAGACATCGGAACCCGCCCATGTCAACAGCATCGCGACGCTGGACGGCGTGCGAGGCTTCGCATGCTTCTTCGTCTTCAATTTTCACTTTCTTTTCATGTACACACTGACTTCCGTCCGCGGCTATGGCGTCGACCCTACCGGTGCTTCCAACCGCTGGATACACCAGCTCCCCATAATCAAGCTCCTCTACGGCGGCCGCTCCATGGTGTGCGTCTTCTTCGTGCTCTCGGGGTATGTCCTCTCCCGCAAGCCTCTGCTGGCGCTCCGTTCCAAATCCTACGACTCGATGCTGCAATCCTTGTCCTCCTCCATCTTCCGCCGCGGCATCCGGCTGTTTCTTCCAACCATCATCAGCACCTTCATCGTGATGCTGACCATCCGCGCCGGCTGGTTCAAGCGTGCCACCGAGGTTGCCCAGGACGGCGTGACCATGGCCTTCGTGGAACACCACGCCGTCTACTTCGGAACATGGCAGGAGCAGGCATGGGACTACTGGAACTTCGTCACCCACTACATCGACTTCACCAACTGGGGCGAGTGGTACAACCTCTACGACCCGCACGTGTGGACCATCCCGCTCGAGTTCCGCGCCAGCATGGTCCTCTTCGTCGTCCTGGTCGGCCTCTCCCGCGCCCGCACGGCATGGCGCCTCGTCCTCGCCAGCGCCTTCATCATCTTCTGCGGCCGCTGGGGCCGCTTCGAGATCGTGCTCTTCCTCGCCGGCGCGCTGCTCGCCGAGCTCGACCTCATCGCCAACACCTGGGGCACGGGGCGCGGCCGCAGCGGCCCCGTCCTCCCCACCACCACCCCGCCAGCCACGCCCACACCCCTCGACAAGCGCCTCGCGAGCCCCTCATCCCTATCGCAACTCGCCTCCCTGCCGCGCACCTTCCTGCACGCCACCTCCTTCCTCGCCGGGCTCTACCTGCTCTCCTTCCCGGACGAGTTCGGCGACTTCACGCCCGGCTACGCCACGCTCTCGCGCAACATCCCAGCCGCGTACCGCGCCAACTGCGCGTACCGCTTCTGGCAGAGCGTCGGCGCCGTTCTGGCGCTGCACGCCATCTGCAACAACGCCGTCCTGCGCCGCCCGTTCCAGACGCCGCTCGCGCAGTACCTCGGCAAGGTCTCCTATGCCTTCTACCTCGTGCACGGCCCCGTGCTGCACTCGCTCGGCTTCGTCGCCATGCGCTGGCTGTTCGGCGTCGCGGGCCGGTACAAGTACGTCGAGCCGGTGGACCGGGGGCAGGTGCCGGGAGGCGGTGCGGTGGAGGGCGCGGCGCTGCCGAAGGTGGTGGACAGTGGGGAAATGGGGAATGTGAGCTTTGCGGCGTGTTTGTTTGTCGGGTGGGTGTTTTTGCTGGCGGTGAGTATCTGGTTGGCGGATGTTTTTTGGCGGGCGGTGGATATACCGTGCGTGAAGTTTACGCGGTGGGTAGAGTATCGGGTGATGGGGAAGGAGTGAGCGAGGTTCGGGTCGCGTCTCTGTCTTTTGTTTTTTTTTTTTTTTAGGTCAGATTGCGTTGGTGAGCAACACGAGAGGTGTAACAGTCTGCAATTCGGGAAAGCGTTCAAGGTAGCGAGAAGGGTTGGTTGTGCTGTCAGGCGTCCCTCATTCGTGTTGTTACGAACCTCCAAGGAAGCGGGCTTTATGACCCTAAGGGCGAGGAGCCCGCACGGGAAACAGGACCCCAAGGGACTGCGAGGTCACGGGGCAAGGCGCAAGACAGAATCCCCTACGGGAAGAAGACCCACAGGGACGAAGGGACGGAAGCCGGAATCCCGGAGAAGACAAAAGGTAAGCGGGCGCGGAACAGGTAAACATAGCGACCGCTTCACACCGACGAATGTCGGAAACCAGGAACAAGGCCAAGCGCCGAAGTCACGTGGGACCCATACGGATAATGCCAAGAATGGATTATCCAAGAAAGACACTGGATAATGCGGGATCCCAACTATCCACGATTATCCAAGTAGATTGTTATAGCTTGTTAGTAGTATATAGTCGCACTCCTTTAGCTAGACATTTGACCCTTCGTGGTCAACTCAAAGTTCCAATTCAAACCCTATTGATTTGGAGGTAACAAGCTCATTGCGCACCGCGCTATCACGTGATACTTCACTCTTTGCACCGCCATCCTCCTCTTGTCTCTTCAAGGTAAACCCTTCGGTTTCCACCAACCTGCTAAGCGACTCCGAAGCTTAGTGGAAGGAGCCTACCGTTACACGTGTATAATTTTCGCACAGACCTCGTTTTTCCCTGCTCTATTGATAAATCCTTCAAGGTCAAAACATAATATAAGTCCACATATCCACATCACTCGTCGATACGTGTTACGCGAGGCCTCTCGTCCGGGTAGGTTTGTCGAGTCGGGTCCTGGGGGTCGAGGCGGGTCGCGTCACGGGGTTCGCTACCGCTATCGTGATGTCGCTGAACTGTTCAGAGGATAGCAGCCGTAGCCAGGCAGGGAAGGCAAGCAGGGAGTAGGGTTCAAAGATTGTAATTAACCACGAGGGTCCTATCTACTGCAAAGGAGTGTTGACTATATACATAGGGAATTCAGGTCGTGACCGTGGTTCGTGACCGTGTGGTCTGGGAGGTCAGGTTTGATGGTCAGGCCTTGGCGTCCTGACCGTGTTGCGGCTGCTGAGTCATCAGCGTGGTCAGAGGCGGTGGATCGCAAGGACCTCCTCCGCGCCTCTTAACCCCGTTTCCCACTTCCTGCAGCTGCGCCGTAACAATACGGCGCTGCGTATATATTTTTCATCATGGTCCCGGAAATAGTCAATGGGCATTGAAGAATGTCGATGAGCTCTCCAATAACAGTGGTTTCTGATGAGGAAAGACAAAAGTAAAACTGAAAAGATTGAACATTTAGAGTGACGGTAGTCCAATCATTGTACGTGATGTACTAGATGCTTGATTACAGATGGATCTACATTTATCAAGAAAAGGATTCTCCACGACCGCATAATCCCTTCAAGCTATATCGGAGCTATCTCCGGCCACCACTTCTTCTTGAACACCAGAATTTGAGCGTCAATGCTCCAATGAAGCACTTTCACTGTACAACCACGTTTCTGTGCTTCCGATGATTGCAAGCACGAGGGGCCTGCTAGTCCTTCGGACCATATCCGCCGCTGGATTTTCATTCAGGTGGATCCCAAGAAGCTCACACTTGAGCATACACCGGATGAGAATTCATTGTAGTGAACGAACATCTTGGCAGATATGTGCGGGGCTGACCTCGGTTGCAAGAAATGCCAAGTCAACGTAGAAAAGTTTTCCGGTCAAGCCAACGCCATGGCCATGACTCAAATGAGGCAAGGAACACTATGGCGCCTGTCAGTTTAGTAGCCATTCCAAATTTCATCCCCGGCATCAATGGCTCAGTTGGGACAACTTCGAGGTAAGCATGTGCTCTATGAAGGCAGGACGGGACTAACGCTTGGCAGCCTTGGCCACCTAATGGCCTATGACGAGGTCGACTGGCATCTGCCTCGAAACTCATGGGAAACCCACGTCCACGTCTTCGATCCGCAGGGATATCCCTACTCGCCGGACCGTCAGTACACGCCAGTTTCGGCATCGTACCAGGAACTGCTCGCGTTCAATTCCAACCTCACCGCTACACATACACCGCACAACATCGTCCTCGTTCAGCCGTCACCGTACGGAACCGACAATTCATTGGTGCTGGATCTCCTCCGCAACCACTCGCAGCCGGAGAGCTTGCTACGCGCAATCGCGGTCATCGATCCAGAGCAGGTCCATGATGAAGAGTTGGATGAAATGGATACCCTCGGCGTGAGGGGAATTCGCATCAACGCCCAAGCTTCCGCCTCGGACACGGCAGACGAGGAGCTGCGCAAGGCTATCACAAGGGCTGTGGAGAGAGTGACAAAATTCAAGCATTGGAAATGCCAGCTGTATATTTCCGGTGATAGCTGGGATCGTAAGCTTCCCTCTTTGGTCACTCCCTCTGGACAACCTGCTGAAACATATTGCGCAGACATAAGTGACATAATCCAGAATCTCCCAATTCAAGTCATTGCGGACCACCAGGGCGGGATGAAAGGGCTCTCCCAACTGCCAGATGGGGTGAACAATTTCACAGCACAGCCCGGCTTCGCATCTCTCCTAACTCTGGCCAAGAGTGGGAAAGTGTTTGTCAAGGTCTCTGCGCTGTACCGTTCATCCAACCACACCACCGGTGGATACGATGATCTGGAGCCTTTGATCAGATATTTTGCCGAGGAGATTCCGCAGCAGCTGATCTGGGGCTCGGATTGGCCGCACACGGGATCGAACAGGTCGGAGGCTACGAGATACGTGCCAGAGCCATTCAGAGAGGTCGATAATGAAGCAGTCTTGAGAAACATTAGGAAATGGGTTGGAACCAGGCTGTGGCACGATATGACTGTGGTCACGCCTGCAAAGTTGTACGTCTGATTTGATAACGCTGAGGATGGAGAGATATGGTATCCTTGATAGATTACTGCGATTCTGAGCAGTCTCTCTGAGGCTTAACGAGAACTTGCATCTTTGTTAGTGCGCCTCGGCCACGTACGATTAGCAGCTCCTTAAGGTTTGTTGCGCTCGTACGCCTGAATAGGTATGTATTCAAGATATTCTGATCGTGTAAGAGAAAGAACACATCAATTAAACGGCATATGGTTTTCTTTAAATCTTAGAAGTGAGTTATTGGGTGGCCTGCTGGTTGAATTACATGCCTTGGCTTGGGTGGACATAACATTCCGCCTAGCCAGGACCTCTCCAAGCAGGATTGTGACCTCATTATCCAAACAACATCTTTTGAACAAGCGCACGGAGCTATCCCTATCACCGTGGCAATGGCACTCGCTGCCTCCACAAAAGCTCAGGGCTCCATTGTCCAAAGGAGTGGTTCTTTTGATCCTATTGATTCTGACATCATCATCACTGAACATAACAGCGGGAAGAATCTCATGTCGGCGAACTTCGACAAAGGCGGCGATGTGATCGACGCCAGTGTTTCGCACGGCCAGACGATTGATGGAGGGTGCAATCTTCTGGAAAAAAGGACCACGTAGTAGATACAGCGGATTAACACGTGTTTCGCATTCGTGACCATTATTCTGCGGTCGATTTTGAGGCCTAAAAATTATCAAGATGGCTGAAGCGCTGTCCAATCACAACCCCCGCACGCCGCAAATACCCGGCGCATACATGTAGCTGCAACCCGACACAACACGAACGCTTCAACGAGCAGCTGACTATAACAACCAATACCCTTTTTGTTTTCTCTACTATATGGATAATCCCAGAAACATGATCGAAGTCCACCACCTCCTATTATTGCACTTCGATCATCGACATGGTGCTAAACAGGACTCACAACACCAGACTGGGGTGATGTTACTTTCCCATCTTTCGCTTCCTTCTTCCGCTTCAAAGTCTTTCGAGCAAACAGCAGATCATTTGTGAGCATGAAAATGACCAGGGTGGCTATTATGGCGATTCCGATAGCTGCCATGATAACAGTCGTCACTGAAAAGTACCATGATGCATCGGAAAAGGGCGGCCAGGTCCCCGGCGACTCGGTCAAGGCTTGGACTGCCAGTGCGACCTGCATGGCATTGAGCACAACGGAGAAGATGGCAAAGGTGGTGACCATCGGCGTCAAGTATCGTTTCAGATAGGACGCCCATTGCGCGTTGATGTGGAAGTATGTCAGCTTGCCCAGAAAAAAGCGCGCGCAGATGTTCAGCCTTGTCAGACGAAGCTCGCCGTAGCGGAAGCGAGGGCTGACCTGGTCATCCTTGAGCTTTGCGAACGGCGCGATGAACCTGGCGAATCGTTCAAAGGTGATCGCATTGCCCTGGTAGTCCTTCGGGGGAATCAAAGACTCGCTGATTGCTTTTTCGAAGTCCGATTGGTACCGGATCAGGTATGAGTACGATCGCATAAAGCCTGCAGATGCGCCGTGGAGGTCTTTTGCATCCGTACTGTAGTGATGCGCATACTGCCAGAGCGCCTCTGAGAACATGTATCGAGGGATGGGTTTGATGAAGATGCGCTGGAAGTACCACACGAGATGGAGGCGTGGCGTTTCTGACAGGATGATCTGACGGCCTCGCGCAGCTTGGTTGTGGAGAGCGCATATGTGAGAGCTCTCCGGAAATTGCTACCTGCGGCACCTTCGTGAGTTGCTTCTCAGTCTTGTGAAGCTTTGTAAATCTTAACAGCTAGAGTTTGGGAGCAATTGCGTCTAGAGCGAGTGTCAGGTGTTCCTTCTGGAGGTATTCGAGAAGTCCGGGATCGTCAAGTAGCTGCCGTGGCTGTCCAGGTAAGGTTGCTTGCACGAGGCTAGAATTGGCCTTGGCGGGGCGCAGTTGCATGTCTTCACCAAAATCGTCGATGTTGAGCCGTCGCTCGAGTTGAGTGTCCTTTTTGACCAATCCCCCTATGTTCCTGGAAGCTGTTGAGACGATGATGTCTGCGCGAAAGCTTGCATTCCAAGGGCAGATCGTCTCTTTATGCATTGACTGCGGAATCAGGCAAATGGAGGGGCTGAGAGCTCAAGGCTGCATTTGTAACCTCGCTGACCGGTGCAGGCTGCGCAATTTGCTGCGTTGGCGGGGTAGTTGGATCCATGTTATACCTGCCGCTCCAGGAGCCGCCCGCATCCTCAAAGCCTTGCGCCGTGGCTGAGTGATTGCGAACCATGATTGAGGCAGTCAGAGATAAAAATCGCGCAATGAAGTATGGATTTATATCGGGATAGTAGCACTGATTCTGCCGGCAAGCTTTGAGGTCTACCTGTTCTTGCTAGCTGTGCTGCCTCGATCTGGATCATGCCGATCCCGGAATGCTTGGTAAGCCGCTGCTGCCTCAAACTACATTCACAAGGCTGAATTATTGACCATCCCTCACAGGAGTCATTCAGAAACCGAATTCTGGATCTGAAACAGGTCTATCCAATCGAACCCGCTGAAGAAACCTCCCTTGAGTTCGTGGATTCTCTAGCCCATCCTGCCCGATGGCTAACTGCGCGCAGCATCGTTGCAATCCATGGATTGGATACTGGATCGCCAAAGACATGTATCAGATATAAGGAAGATCGAGACCCGAACTTCGGATCAATCAATTGGCTGGGTGATTCGGACATGTTGCCGTCGGTGGTACCTCATGCTCGGATATTCACTTTCGATTGGAACGCAAACTACAGCAACAATGGACCTGTGGAAACCATCCTGGGACAAGCGGATACTCTTCTGGTCCTGCTATCTCAAGAGAGGCCAAATGTAGGCCATCCAAATCTGTGCCAATGCTCCGGGCGTACCCTTACACTCGTCTCAGGAAAGCTCAGCAAACAAACCGATCATTTTCATCGCTTCATGCTTCGGAGGTATTTTTCTCATACAGGTATGTAAAATCTACCTCATTAGTGGTGTACGCTATTGACAGGTGAGTTCTGAAGGCAGTCAAGCGGGCAGCCGAAGCTGAAAGCCGGTACAACTCGCTTCTTCAGGCAACGGTCGGAATCATTTTCCTTGCAGCTCCTCTGCGGGATTGTAAAGCTGCAGGCGATGCAATGTAGCGCATATATGTGGAAACTATTCTGAGGAATCAGCCATCGGATTCGCTAGTGCGAGATCTTGATGGTAAATCTGGCCTCCTTCTGTGACGATTCAGACCGTCAACATCTCATTCTCCAGAAAACTAAGCCTAATTAGGCTAAAGCACTTATCTAAGACAAGATGTCTAAGACATAGGGTTTGCTAAGAGCAAACACTTAGCGGGAACGTACGGGAAAGGGAAGCCTAAGACCGGCTATTCGACTTCTAACTAGTACCTAGGCTGGATATATAAGTTTCCTCCTTCCTCCTTTATTCCCTTTCTTTTCTCTTTCCTTTCTCTAGCTTAGAAACTTTAGTCAATTTCGAGAATCTGACTTGTTCTTCTTGAGTCGTGACACTTTTCTAAGCTCACCTAACCACTTCGGCTTACTCTTATTCAACCATCAGCTGGCTTGCCCTGATTTCTGAGAAGACGAAGCCACCCTTTCACTTATCCTACTCGCTCACCAATCAGATAACCCGCTCTCTGACCACCGATCACTTCTCATCACTTCTCATCACTTCTCATCAACTCTCACCAACCCCTCCTTCGTTCAAGCTTCCAGCAGGCTTGCCCTGGTAAAAGAACGTTGGACCTACCACTATGTCGACTCCCGGATCGAGCGCGCGTGGCGCCAGACGTACTAAGGAGCCTAAGGGGAAAGAAAAAGAGCAAGACGCTCCTGAGGCAATTGAACAGCCACTCCCTATAACCTCAGATGATGTGCTCTTCCAGTACACACCCCACAACCATTTGGGTGGAGGGGACATTCAAGACTTCACCATGAACCCCTTCCAGCATGGAAAGATCTCCCTGTTCAATGTGCTGAAGAATGAGGAAGAGATGGAGATCCTCTTCCAGGATCTAGGAAAAACAAAGTACCTAATAGGAGATCTCCTCCAGCACATTCAACAAGAACAAGGAAAGAAGACAGAGGCCGCCGTTGAGTTCAACGAGCTTCTTAGGAACTTTAAGAACCTTGAAGAAGGAAGCGCGCGGATCTACCAGGAGAATGCGGAGCTCACTGCAGAGAAAGGTATCCTTAAGGCTGAACTAGAGCGCGTTAGACGACAAAATAAGGGCCTCAGGGAGCCGAACGTTACTTTTAGCTACCGACCTACTACAGGACGTCAATCCCCTGGAAACCAGTCTGAGATGAGCTCCGTTCCTGACAGTCAGCCAACTGTAGAAACCCTAGTCCGCTCCCTAATATCTCAGCATCAGGGAGGACGCTCCGCGAAGCTATCTGATCCTCCACAGTTTACTGGAGAACCCGAGAAGGAGCCCTCCTTTAGGCACTGGAAGGCCGAGATGTACAATAAGCTGGAAGTTAACGCGGACCACTACAAGACTGAAAGGGCCAAGATATCCTACATCTTCTCACGCACCACTGGGACGGCCTCAGACACCATTAGGCCGAACGTTCATGAGGGACCCGCTGCCTTCCAGACGGCAGAAGAGGCCTTTGCTCTTCTTACCTCCGTATTTGACGACCCCCACTTCCTCCAGAACAAGCGCCAGGAATTCCGCCGCTTCTACCAGAACACGACGCCTTTCAACTCCTTCTACGCCAAGTTCATTGCCCTCGCCACGGAATCCGAGCTTCCAAGGGACCAGTGGTTTGAGGAGATATGGACCCGCCTTTCAGGAGGACTTCGCCATGGACTGGCGCCCGTTAAGGACTCCCTAAACTTCAGCTTCCAGGATCTAACGGCTCGTGCCCGTACGCTAGATAGGGAACTTCAGAACGATGTTAAGGCGGCAGAGAAGAAGAAGGAGCGTGCTAATAAATCCCTAAAGAACACTAAGCCAACGGTGGAGCGTACTACCTCTAGGCAGGAACAGAAGAAGTCACTAACCGCTGAGGAGCGGGATTCTTACCGCAAGGAAGGCCGTTGCTTCCACTGCCATCAGAAAGGGCATATGGCTAACGCCTGCCCTGCTAAGGCGGTTACCATCGCCAATGCTGAGCCGGACTCTGGATCAGCTGAAGACTCGGGAAAAGAGTAACTCCTAGCAAAGACGCGCCTAGGAGTAAGGAACAGGCTTTGTTCACGGAAGTACAGGTGACTTCCCTGTGGCACCCCAACCTAGAACCTATTATTGCACACTGTATATTATCTAGTCAAGGAAAGAAAATACAGGTTGATGCAATGGTTGACACTGGAGCACTTGTATACGCCACAGTGAGCAGGAGCCTCGCGCACCAGATGACAGAAGAGCTTGGAATTGTACCCCTCCCCTCTCCAAACCGATCCCCTACACCGTTGCGGACGGGCGAAGCGGAAAACCTATCACCCACAAGATCTGCCCACACCTCCAAGTCAAGGATCACTGGGAAGCCACCTCTCCCCTACTCATCATGGACCTTGGGAACCACGACATGCTACTGGGAAAGGGCTGGTTGCAGGCCCACGGCGCGTTGCCAGACGCAAACAGCAACTCAGTCACGTTCAAGCCGAACTTCTGCACGCACCCCGGCAGGCCCGCCGCGGCGGAGCCAAGAAAGCTTGATCCAACGACGCCTCCTAAGGTAGAATCATGGAGGCCCCAGAGAATCCTTACTAGACACTCCTTCCAGGCCGATATAAGGGAGTCCCTTAAAGAAATGAACAAGGAACTGACCAAGGACGTGGAGAAGAAGTCTCCCCCACCTCGAAAGAAGGTACCAAAGAGGGATATGCAGCTCGTAACTGCGGAAGGATTTCTGCGTTCACTAAAGCAACAAGGCACTGAAGTGTACCATCTCCGTCTCTGGGAGTTGCTGGAGGAGGAGGAGCAGGCAAGAATCAACGCCTTCCAACAACAGTTACCCGAGGAGTTAAGAGAACTCACCCCTCAGCTACCTGAATGGCTGCAGGACCTGGCAGAGAACTTCTCCAAGCAGAGGTCAGACGAGCTTCCCCCTCAAGACCTTGTGACCACAGGATAGAGCTCAACCAGGACCCGGAGTTACGCACGCCGCCGCTATACCGGATGTCTACGGACGAACTCGCGGCTGCAAAGGACTACATTGAGGAGAACCTAGGAAAGGGGTTTATTGAAGCGAGCAGGGCACCGTTTGGTTCACCCATCCTCATGGCAAGGAAGGCCAATGGAGGATTCCGTTTCTGCGTGGACTACCGCCGCCTTAACGCAGCTACGAAGAAGAATAAATACCCACTTCCCTTGATTGACGAGACGCTAGCCCGGTTGACTGGAGCGCGTTACTTCTCTAAGATTGACGTCAGACAAGCATTCCACAGGATTCGGATGCACGAAGACTCCAAGGACCTTACAACCTTCCGGACGCGCTACGGATCATACCGCTACAACGTCCTACCCTTTGGATTATGTAATGGACCTGCCACCTTCCAGCAGTACATGAACGAGGTTATGATGGCCGGATTAGACGACTTCTGCTCAGTGTTCATGGACGACATTCTGGTCTACAGTAAGACAAGAAAAGAGCATAGAGAACAGGTACGACTGGTCCTTAAGAAACTCAGAGAAGCAGGCCTTCAAGCGGACATTAAGAAATGCGAATTTGAGGTCACCGAGACTCGCTTCCTTGGCCTCATTGTCGGGCGAGACGGAATCCGGATGGACCCCCAGAAGGTTGCAGCTATCCTGGAATGGAAAGCCCCAATCTCTCTCCGAGGAGCGCGCTCATTCCTAGGCCTCTGCAACTACTACCGCCGGTTTATTAAGAACTACTCGAGGATTGCAAAACCACTCACCGACCTGACCAAGAACAAGGTAGCGTGGGCCTGGACGCCGAAGTGTGAGGCCGCCTTCCAAGCACTAAAGAACGCCGTCCGCTCAGACCCAGTACTTCGACATTTCGACCCGGCGAAGCCCATCTTCCTCGAAGTTGACTCTTCTGACTACGTTAGTGGAGGAGTCCTTTCACAGAAGGATGAGGAAGGGAAGCTTCATCCAGTGGCCTACTTCTCCAAGAAGCTCTCAGACACGGAATGTAATTACACGATCTACGACAAGGAACTCCTGGCCATCGTTCGAGCCTTTCAGGAATGGAGTCCCGAGTGCCGGAGTGTACAGGAGCCAATCCAGGTATTCACTGATCACGAGACCCTGAAAACGTTCATGACGAACAAGCAGCTCTCCCGCCGCCAAATTCGATGGGCAGAAGAACTCGCGGAGTACGACTTTAGGATTGTTCCTATCGCAGGAAAGAAGAATAAGAGAGCAGACGCTCTCTCTCGTCGAGAGCAGGATCTACCGGTGGACGACTCTGACTCCCGCCTCACCTCTATGAACCGCACGGCGCTCCCTCCGGGGAGCTTCACCCTCTCTCCCCTCAAGCTATTCGAAAACCCTGACCTCCCTACTGAGCTACGGACAGCTAACCGGACAGACGACGCCTTGACGGCCATCCGCCAGGACATCAGCAAGTACCCTGAGTACTCACTGCGCGATGACTTGCTCGTCTTCCAGGAGAACCGCCTTGTTGTGCCACAGGACGACCGCCTCAGGCTAAGGCTCATTCAGGCTGCTCATCGACCCCCAGCAACGGGACATCCAGGCATCCAGCGCACCTGGGAACTCTTAAAGGAGAGGTACTACTGGAATGGTATGAAAAAGGCAGTAAAGCGGTACGTGCAGAACTGCCACTCCTGCAAGAGGGCTAAATACAAAACGGAATCCTACAACGGCCTGCTCAAGCCGCTCCCCATCGGGGACCAGCCCTGGAAGCACCTATCCTGTGACTTTGTCACCAAGTTGCCAAACTGCAAAGGATTCACCGCCGTCCTAGTAGTGGTAGACCGGTTCTCAAAAATGCGGCACTTCATCCCCTGCCACGACACCACCACCGCGAGTCAAATGGCGCAGCTCTTCAGAGACAATATCTGGAAGTATCATGGCCTACCGGACACCATCATCTCAGATCGAGGACCCCAGTTTATCAGCGAATTCTGGCAAGGCCTCTGCAAGCTACTGAAGATTGACCACCGCCTTTCAACAGCCTACCATCCAGAGACGGACGGGCAAACAGAAAACGCCAACAAAGAAATGGAAATCTACCTCCGTCACTACGTTAGCTATCATCAGGACGACTGGGTAGACTGGCTTGCCTCCGCAGAATACGCTGCTAATGGAAACGTCTCCGCCTCCTCTACCGTAAGCCCCTTCTTCGTGGTCTACGGATATGAGCCCCGCCTATCCTTTGACTGGACGCGCCCCCGTCTAGCGCCCACCGCCGCGGCTACCTGGAGCAGGGAAAGAGCCAACGAGATGGCAGATAAGATGCAAAAGGTCTGGGAATTTACGAAATTCCACCTGCAGCAGTCCCAGGAGAAGCAAGTAGAGTTCGCCAACCGTCACAGGAAGGATGTGTCCTACGAGGTGGGAGACAAGGTGTTTATCTCTACTAAGGACATGGATTTGGACCGACCCTCAAGGAAGCTAGGATGGACGCGGATTGGGCCATATCCTATTATCGAGAAAGTGGGAACCGCTTACCGCCTTCAACTACCCCCAGGCATTAACCGCGGCAATGTGTTCCATCCAAGCAAGCTTACAAGGGACGACAGTAACCCCCTTCTAGGCCAGATACCGGAGCCGCAGCCCGCGGTGCAGGTAGACAATAAAGACGAATACGTAGTAGAGTCCATTCTCGACTCCCGTTACACTGGCAAGGGGAAGAGACTCCAGTACAGGGTTCAGTGGGCAGACTGGCCACCCGACCCTCAATGGTATCCAGTAGACAACTTCAACCACGCGGCTCAGAAACTCAAGGAATTTCACGACTCCTACCCAGCGAAGCCCGGTCCACCGAAGGAACTCAAACGGTGGATTCAAGAAAACGATAAAGCTGTCGAGTGAGGTCATCGCCAGAAGCTCTCGCTTAAGAGGGGGGTAATGTGACGATTCAGACCGTCAACATCTCATTCTCCAGAAAACTAAGCCTAATTAGGCTAAAGCACTTATCTAAGACAAGATGTCTAAGACATAGGGTTTGCTAAGAGCAAACACTTAGCGGGAACGTACGGGAAAGGGAAGCCTAAGACCGGCTATTCGACTTCTAACTAGTACCTAGGCTGGATATATAAGTTTCCTCCTTCCTCCTTTATTCCCTTTCTTTTCTCTTTCCTTTCTCTAGCTTAGAAACTTTAGTCAATTTCGAGAATCTGACTTGTTCTTCTTGAGTCGTGACACCTTCGAGGCCTTCTCCAAGTATTTTGTGAGACTGCGAACAGCCGCTGATCGCTGCTTCCAATGCATTGCTTCTACAAAACGGATACTACGCAAGTCTATAGGAAGATGATAGGAGCAGCATCTCCTAGAAAATTGGTTTGTTGTTTCTAGTATCTGTTTAACCAGCTTGTCACTTACGCGTCCAAACAGCTTGTTGATGAGGATTCAGCATGTGTAGATTGCGGCAGACGTGCTGCACTGAATTCAGGCACGGCCTGATGAACAAGTTTCGCGGCCCACATGATGAGAATTTCAAGCTTGTTGCAATGCGCATTCAAGAGTTCGCAAATGACGCGCCGAACCTTTTGGAATATCGGAAAGCATGTATGCATTCAACTCTGCCTTCTCCCTGATCGAGGCAGACACTGATAATCTGTATGGGAAAACAAGCTTGATGGACAGTGCCGAACTTGCAAAAGTACGACCCCGCACTGTTACCAGTGCGTGCTATTATGCCTTATATGCTGACAGACAGATACTGGATAGTTCTGCGACAGGGTTGTGAAAATTTTGTTGGACGTACTCACGAACTCAGAGCTGTCAAAGGAGCAATACAGAGTTCCTCACCCTCTTCCATGGACACCCAGAAGCGGTTTGTTATCACTGGAGCTGAGGTGCATGGCAAGAGCGAGCTATGCTTCAAGATAGCAGAAGAGCTTCGCGGCGATTACGTTACCCTGAACAGCAAAGACTTGCCATGCTGACAATCATAGATTTTGGGGTTTTTTTGGGCCGAAGTGAGCACCCCTGAATTGGCGGAAGCTGGGTTCAGGACTATCGCCAGCAGAATTGGATTTACCACCAAACGGTCAATTGACTCCGTCAAGTGTTCGGCTAACACTCGGGAGAATTGGCTGTTGATCCTGGATAATGCACATGACCCCGATGTCGACTATACCGAATACTTCCCAGCTTGCCAACACGGATCGCTCATCATCAGTTCCAGAGAGCAGAGGCTCATTCGTTACAACACAGTAGGCTCCATGAATCCCGAGAACTTGGGAAGGACAGACTCAATTTCACTCCTCTACCGGGCAGTAAATCGGCGAGTCATACCCGGCTCCCACGAAACATACTGGGCATCAGTAGTTGCCACTATGCTGGACTACAATACTAATGCTCTTGTGAAAGCTGGAGCATGCATCGCTAGAAGCCATTGGACCTTTGAACAGTTCGTTTCGAAGTACAAAGGGCAGCATCACCAGAACCCCTCTGATCGAAGGTCACTGTACACAACTTGTGAGGTATCAGCGAAAGCCCTGGCAAATACATTCGGTACGATTGGAAACGAAGCTTTGAAGCTGCTCGAAATCACATCCCTGTTATCTTGCAGCACTTTTCCGGTCAACCTTCTCGAGGAAGCATGGAATAATTACCTTTCCGGGGCGTCCTTTCAGAGCCAAGGGCGGGCAAGTAATTCGTCAATCGCAGGCTTATGGTTCTCTGGAGTACCCACAGGAAAGATTCAAGAATTGGAGCCTATCCTCCTTCCAAGAAGCCCTGGCATTGCTCACATCGTTCTCATTCATCTCAAACACCAACGACCAGCTCAAGATTCATCCTTCCGTACAGAAATGGGCCAATGGTCGACAAAAGGCGAAGCAACAACTCGAGACTTGGGCCATTACCGGATCTGTGCTGCCCTCGTGGAAAAGCAAGTCACCCGTGCATGACAGTCAACTTATGATGCATCTGTACGATTTTCTCCCCCTCGAGTGGCGCTCGGAACTCCTCAGCATACACACCACAAACCCCTCTCAGGGACACGTTGCTACAATGCCGAGCCAAGATGTCCAAGTTCTGACGGACTTTTGATATAAAACAGATGAGCGCTACTTGGAGCAGATTGTGGATGACATCTTTTGCCTTCTGGACTCGGATCCCATCACGCCGAGAAACGAACTCCTTTCTCTATACAGAGGGGCCGTTGCTTGTGAGCAAGTATGCACACCGCATAAAATATGCATGGCTTTCCTCAAAAAGAACGCTAATCCCCCTAACTCGATCACTCCATTTGGCTTCTGGCAACTTGCCCTTGCTAAAGCCTACATTCGCACTGGTCGGCCCCACCAAGCCGAACATATCCTGAATGTCCTTCTCAAAAGCCGACAGATAATTTCCTTGCATAATGCATCAATCGCACAAGCAATGCTTGCTGTTGCCAGGCTAGAACGCGGCACGCGCAAGAAAGCTGTGCAATTATTGAGCCACGTCGTTCAAAAAGCTCCAGCGGATCATTCTCAGCTGATTTTACCGTACAAAAGCTTTCTCGGCTTTTTCTACGCAGAGGAAGACCGGTATGAGCAAGCGATCATGACGCTGGAGGACGTGCTATACGATCAAAAGAACCTCAACGGTGAGCGGCACGACTTGACCCTCATTACGAGACACTACCTGGCCATCTTCTACGGGAAAATTCGTCGATTCGACGACGCGATAGACTTGCAGGCCAGGACGGTAGAGATGATTCCTACCGACATGACTTCGCTTCTCTTGAGCGCAGAACGAAATCTCGGAAACTCCTACATGTTGAATCATGACTATGAATCAGCAATGACACCCCTATTCCACGCTTGTCATCTACTCCTTGGGCACAGACACGAGGCCTCCGACTCCGAGCTTGCCGAAGTGGAGCTGAGCCTTGCCGACTGTTTGTACCAGACGGGCCGATTTGAAGCTGCTCGGGTGTTGTTGAAAGATGTAATCAAGATTTCACTTGCCGATGGACATGATAAACGGCGCATGCAGGCTGAAAATTTTTTGACGGATGCTCCGCTAAAGATGTCTCACGGAGGTTTCGAGAAGGTGACGTATCTTCAAGTGCATACGGATGGAAAAAGAAGGCACAGCCCAAGCCCCGCAAGGGGCATGAAGTGTCAGGCCCCTCAAGCGCTACCACCCCAGAGGCCCCAGCTGTATCAAGGATAACTCGGTCAGGCACTAGGGCACGGGCCCAGCGCTAAGCGACTGGGTATATTTACCCTTCGCCCTCTCTTTCCAGACTCTCTTTCCTTTTCTCCTTGTACATAGATTTTCAGTTGAAAGCAATACCATCATTTCGGCTTTGCTGCCTCACATGAAGAAAAGGAAGACAGCCTCGAAGACACGGATAGAGCGCGAGCACTTTTTTTTGATTCAGTATTACGCGCAGTCACCAATCAACTTCTATCCAAGTCATACCAGTAGACATTAAGTCGGCTGTTACCGTGACTATGGTAGGCGTGGTTGTGCAAGTCAGATCCTTTATTACCAAAAGAATAATTCTTGGAACCGCAATAACTTATAGAATAGTCCAATTGAATTCATCTGTACAGATCTTTGAAGGCTTAAATATGCCGTAGAAGAACTTGATTATACAGGTTTCTGTACTTTAGACAAGCAACAAGAGACCAATGATGAGAATCGCGGCTCTCAACGTTGGTTGAGGCCCTAAAAGTGGCTCACTGGATCTCTCGGAGTCAGTCTCGTCATTCACTTTATTCCGCTCCACATATTAGCTATAGTTTTCTTCCACGTCCGTGGACCCACCTCGTCTTTGGTTTTCGTTTATGACGTCGAACCCGAAGATGTCACCAGAATGGCGGCAAATGTTGTGCTTTGCCGCCCCGGCTTGGCAGCTCCACTTTCAGCAACTCAGCCGCATCTGATAAGGTAATGTGCGTTTGGTGCAGCGCGAAATTACTGCAGCTTTTGCGCTTTAGTTCTCTACCCCGAGGATGGGGTACCTGTGCTTCTTTCCGTCTGGGATCAGGCCTGGCCAAGATGCATTGCACCATTGTTTCCACGAGGAGCCACTCCGGAGTGCTCGCAATTTGGTTAGCCTTTGGCGCACAGTCAGAGCCAAAGCAACCCCTGCCATAACGCTCCCTTGTAGGACGCGTAAGGGCCCCAGAGTATTTGAGATCGAGGGTGCAGCTCTTCCGACTTTTGACATGATCCTCTTTCCCCTCTCACCAACCCATCTCCCTTAGATATGGTGGACTTTTCAGAAAAGGGCAGAGATATTTTGGCCGCCGTTTCCGAAGTCGGAAGGGTAATTTGATGCGGTATTCAAACATGATAGCCGGAAAGACTCTGACATGATAATCAGGGCGATGGTGTTGATAACCACCAGGTTTCTGTTGAGCAAGCGGCCAGGTCAGATTCACCCCACCTTTGCACCGGGGAGTTCTCACCAATATATACCTACAGGCACCTCAACGCGACCGTCGAGGAGGTTCTTGCCGCCCAAGAGTACGCAAAAAATCTGAGTTTGGAAGAGACAAAGCAGGTCAGTGTCTACAAAATCTTTGAGCATCTTATGCGACGGCTAACTTCTCACAGATCGCCGGCCAGCTTTTCGAAAAGCACCAGTACGATCCGAACTTTCCCAGAGAGGCCCTCAATCGGTTACACGAGTTTTTGGGACAGCAATCGATCACCGACGCCCCGGAAAAGCATGTCTCGATCATCGAAGAAACAAAGCTCGAAGTCTCGCTCCTCACGACCAACAGTCCATACTCCGAGGTGCGAGCCGTGGTCGATAATCATGATGATCCGGCGCTTCCATGCTCAACCATCCGTGCATGGATCATTGGCCTCGGATTTGTCATCTTGTTGGCCTTTGTCAACCAGCTTTTCAGCGTTCGGCAGCCTTCAATATTCCTGGAAGCTCCAGTCGTGCAGTTGCTCAGTTATCCGGTTGGAAAGGCAGCCGAGCGTTATCTCCCCGACGTGACCTTCACCTTATTCGGCTATCGCCTCCGACTTAACCCCGGGCCGTTCAATAAGAAGGAGCACATGCTTATCTCGATCATGGCGAGTGTGGGCAAGACCCTGCCCAGTTCAAGGTACATTATCTTTACGCAGTTTCTGGACCGGTACTTTGGTCAGAAGTATGCCGGGTCCTTCACATACCAAATACTGCTGGCTCTGTCTACGGACTTTATGGGTATGGTCCTTACCTAAATTTCTTGGAATAAAAACTCACGTGTGTCTCAATTTCAGGATACGGTTTGGCCGGCCTTTGTCGGAAGTTCTTGGTTTATCCATCATACTGTCTGTGGCCGAAGACAATGGTCACCATCGCTCTCAATAGCTCCCTACACAACGGTATGGCCTCTCCGATACTATTAAAATACTTTGGCGCTGACGTATTGATTTTCAAGAGGCAAATCATGCCATATCCGGCCCTTTCAAGAGATCGTATAATATTTCCAGGTTCAGACTCTTCTCCTACGCATTTGCGTTGATGTTTGTTTACTTCTGGTTTCCGAACTACATCTTTGCCGCTCTCAGCCTTTTCAACTGGATTGCATGGATAGCCCCGGAAAACTTCAATTTGACGGCCATCACCGGGGTCAAGAAAGGCCTCGGGTTCAATCCGCTGCCCACGTTTGACTGGAACGTGGCCACCCACAACATCGATCCTCTGGTCATTCCGTTTGCCGTCACGTTGAACACGTTCATCGGCTGCTTCCTCGGAGGCATCACGCTCATCGGCTTGTACTACACAAACACATACCACACAGGTTACCTTCCAATCAACACGAACTCGATGTTCAACCATTACGCCAAATCCTACAACGTTTCTGCAGTGCTGGACGACCGTGGCTGGCTGGACGAGGCGAAATACCAAGCATACTCACCTGTTTACCTTGCGGCAAGCAGTTTGGCTATGTACTGGTGGGCTTTCGCAGTGTACCCTGCGGCTGTATCTTACGCGATAATGTACCATCGCCAGGATATTGCGTTGGGCTTCCGCAGTCTCTTCCAGGGCTACAAGACAACGGCCGAAGAGTTCAAAGATATCCATACAAGGCTGATGGCAGCTTATAAAGAGGGCATGTTGATCATCTCATTTTATTGACCTTCGCTGACTTGTGCTACAGTCCCAGAATGGTGGTACGCAATTCTCAATGTTTTTGCCATCGTTTTTGGCATTGGTGCTGTGGCGGGCTGGCCTACTTACGTGAGTATTGTATATCTTTAACTGCGAGAAGTGGCATCTGAGTGGATTCATAGACCAATGTGGGCGTCGTGTTCTTCGGTATCGGCCTCGCTCTTGTCTTTGTCATCCCTACAGGAATCATCAAAGCAACCACTGGAATTGATGTCGAGTATAAGTAAGCACAACCTCCGCCCGATCTCATACTATTCTAACCAATGATGCAAGCTATCTTGCCGAGTTCATCGGTGGAGCCTGGCTGCCGGGCAATGCTCTTGCAATGAATTTCTTCAAATGCTACGGGTAAGCAGCGAGTACACGCCTCCAACATTCCCCAAACTCACCCTGAACCTCAGTTACGTCACCACCGCCCACGCATTGGCTTTTGCCAATGATCTGAAGCTTGCACATTATGTGAAGATCCCTCCTCGGACCACGTTCTGGGCCCAGTGTGCGGCAACGTTGGTGTCCGCGTTCGTCTGCACAGGCGCTATGAATTTCCAGATGCGGAACATTCACGACATCTGCGAATCGTAAGCTGGCCTGCCAAACGCCTAGTCCTCCCATCTCGCTAACTCGCTCCTCCAATTCAGTGACCAGAAGGACAAATTCACCTGCCCCGGCGTCAACACCTACTTCACCGCCGCCGTCCTATTCGGAAGCATGGGCGCCCGTAAGGTCTTCGGCAAAGGCGGCCAGTACACAGCCCTCCTCTCCGCTTTCCCTGTCGGCGCCGCCGTCCCCATCATCTTCTTCCTGGTCCAGCGCCGGCTGCCCAAGACTCACTGGTTCCACCGTGCGCACCCGATCCCGCTGCTCAACGGCGGAAGCCTGTGGTCACCCGTACGTGTCCCCCCACCAGACAGTCCCCGACGAGACTAATTGCCTCCCGACAGTACAACATCGCGTACATGTGGCCGGCCGTCCTGCCCGGCTGGCTCAGCATGGTCTACATCCGCAGGCGCTACCTCAGCTTCTGGGCGAAATACAACTACGTGCTTTCGGCGGCGCTGTCGACCGCGATTGCCATCTCGGCCGTTGTCATTTTCTTCGCTGTCGAGTACCACGGCTACGCGATCGATTGGTGGGGCAGCTCGCCGGACACTGGGTGCGAGAGCTCGACGTGTACGCGGCTGAAGCTGGCGTCGGGCGAGTACTTTGGACCGAGGGTCGGGACGTATGCTTCCTGAGGGCCAAGCGGTGACGGCTCGATGGGGGCCAAAAAAAGGCGCCGTGAGCTGAATGGGTGTCTTTACTTGGCTGGTTGGTCGGGTGAGGAGAGTGCTGTGAATCTGTGTCTCCTCAGTCACGCCACTGACTGGTCTGGTCAAAACGCCCGGGCGTCATCCTGCATGGGAATCCGAGCATCCGATTCGGACGGCGCGCTCGATATATCTGTAGCATGGCCAGCCTCCTTGCCGCGATTGGGAAGGACGCTGGGAGTGGAAGGACGGTCATGGTTCCCCCGCTACGCCACCGCCATCAGTCATCAACAAACAGGCTGCGGAGTTCCCGCGTTTCGTTCGCTGATGACCGGGAATGACGCACCTCTCGCTCTGATATCTCTTCCTTATCTTCTCCGCATTCTGGGGTGTAAAAAGGCAGCAACGACGGACAAAAAGGAATGAACCTACCGCAGATGTGATTTCAACTGTCCGAATTTCCCCGGCCGGTCATTTGCCTTATGATACTCTACGAAGTCGTGCACGATTGCGTGAAGTGCATCTGCCAGCCATTTCGCAGGATGGGACAGTCGTCCTCGCAAACGGCTGACCCGCCGTCATAGTCAGTAGCAGAGCGTGCGAGTGCGGTTGAGTGCCGATTGCTGACTGCGGCACAGTGCTGAGGTGAAGCGGATGGACAAGGACGGGAATCGGAACTGCAGCAACTGCGTCGGATGCACGAACTGCTCCAACTGCTCCAACTGCACCGACTGCCACAGCTGCTCCCACAGCAGCAACTGCGAATCCTGCCAGAGCAGCCAGCACTGCTCAAACAGCTTCAACCTCGTGGAATGCGACCACTGCAGGTACGTCGCCAACGGGCGAGGCGAAGAGCCAAACGTTGACAAGTGCGTGTAGCAACTGCAGGAACCTAAAGGGAGCAAGCCATGTCAGCAATGAAGATGGGAAAGCGTGAGGATGAGGCGTCAGGATGGCGGGTAACGGAACGGTGGGGGCGTCGCATAGCGTAGTCAGCTGGAATGCCATACCTTGGTCGCTGTAGCACAGACGTGTCGACTGTGGGCGTGTGGAGCAGCGAGCAGCGTGAACCATGGGAGAGGTTGAGAGTTTGTTGGGTGGTCGGAATCGGCGGGCGGGTGACGCTGATCGGTCTAGGTACCTCCTTAGTCTCGCCCTGTCGCCCAACACACCACTCCTCTCCTCTCATCAACAGACTCAGATGCCGACCCTCTGCCCGCTGAACAGCTCTGCCGCTGCTCTTCTCCTGCTTTTCCCAGCGTCTTGCCCGACTGTCGAGATGGACAGCGCCACCGAAATCGTCTTCGACTGCACCGAGCTGCTCGAGCTCATCCTCTCCTACCTTCCCATGGCCGATCTCCTCCTGGCGGCGCAGCGGACGTGCCAGCAATGGCGGGCGGTGGTCTCTGGGTCGACCAAGCTGCAGCGCCGCCTCTTCTTCGTCGCGGACCGGAGTGGCGCGGACGCCTACGGACTGAATCCCCTACTCGTACAGCGTTTCAGGTTCCGCCGGGATCCAGATGGCAAGCTGCACATCAAAGAGCCCGGCGAATGGCGAGACCGCCTGCTGTCGTGCCGCGACGCGTCGTGGCGGCGCATGCTGACGGCCCAGCCGCCCGAGCCCTTCACGATGGAGGTGATGAACGGAGGCGCGTGGAAGCGATGCCGCTTCAGCGACGGCCACCAGTGCGGCAAAGCTTGGTCCATCCTGCGCAGGATGGGGCGGTCCGACTCGATAAGGCCAAGAGAGTGACTAAAGTTAAACACCACCTGCGTCCGCTGGGATCTCGCAAGAGGCTGTTCGGTCGAACCTTGACCTATACCCGCCTATTCTAATATCGACCACACTCCACCTCCTCGGACGCCTCGAAGACCCTCGACGGGTCACCGTAGGCACAGTAAGGTTTGCTGGATAGATGGATCGACGGCAGATCGCCCCGGCGCTTGCCCTCACGCAACCCGCAGCCGGCCTGAGGCGCCACCCGCCATGCGACAGGCGACATTCCGGGGGCCGCAATCCGGCAAAAGCACCTGAAACGAGCGTGTTTATTGCCTTGCAGGGCCACTGGCGGCAACCTTGGCGGGCGGCGGCGAAGCTTGTTGTTTCGTCGTTTGGCCGGAAACAGCGCCAGGGCATCACTTTGATTGCGAACCGGGACACCGACCACGCGATCCGCGGCGCCCCGGGCATCAGGGCCACCACACATCGCTGCTCCATCAGTCCAGGCCCTGCCGGCGCAGCCAAAACATCCAATTGCGCGGGCTCCACGCATGACGTCGGGAATGGCCGCCCCGTTTCATTCAGGGACGAGTGCGGAGGCGGGCATGCACATATTTAAGCACGCGCTCGCTCTTCCAGCATTGAGTTCTACACCGGACCACGCTCCCTAAACCGTCCATCGCTCTCTGTTTTTGCTGTCACCATGTTCGGAAAGTCTCTCGTTTACTTGACCGCCGCGCTGGGCGCCGCCAATGCCTACAACGCCACCATGACCGCCTACGGTTCCAGTGACAGCAACAAGTCTGGCAACTGCGTCAAGACGGGCGCCTGCGGTTACTACTTCGACGTGAGCACCTCCCCATGTCGCATGAGATAACGTCGACTAAGACCCCCGACCAGCCTGGCTACACAGCCGCCGTCTCTCAGAACCTCTACGGCGCCGGCCCCAGCGACGGAGCCGGCCCGGCCTGCGGCAAGTGCTACGCCCTGACGGCCGAGACGGACAGCTCCGGCAACGCCCTCAGCGGCGCCGGCAAGACGGTCGTCGTCCGCGTCGACAACCTCTGCCCTGGTAAGCGACCGGCCCTCCGCTTCACCCCCACCCCTCCCACCTCACCCCCTGCCCTCTCCAGACCAGACGGACGCGAGAGCAGCGATCCCGCCAATCTCGCGCCGCCCGGCTGGCCATCGCCGCCGAGCCCTTCGTACCACGACGTCGCGGTATTGCGATCACCGACGGCCATCTGCACTTGCTGACTCGGGACTTCCCGCAGCGTCCGGCAACTCGGTGTGTTCGATGAAGACGCTGTCGGACACCAACTCGTACGGGGCCAACGTCAACTTCGACCTGTGCATCGACTCGGGCGCGTCTGAGGCCGTGTTTGGCGGCGACAGCATCGGGCTGGCGCAGGGCACGGCCGAGGAGGTCGACTGCGAGCAGTGGAGCGGCAAGCAGGTCGGCGACGGCTGGAAGAGGCACGCACTTGCGTTCTCGGGTTGAATCAGGAGGACTGAGCATCTGAGCATGCCGTCGTAATTATGTAGGCCGGCCTGAAGGTGGTTGTGGGTACTGGTGGTCGTTGGCCTCGAGGGTCCGCTGTTGTCCTAGGGACATTATTTATCGCCTGCATGAGACAGGACATCGCTGCTGTCAGGAAGGAACAGCATTATGAGCTTCATGTATCATATATATCAGCACAACCGAAAAAGAACCTATTTTTGGCGAGCCAATTCCGCGAACGGTCAAACAGAATTATGCCTCCCGCCAAGCTTTTGCGGGATCGACGCGAACCCGCATCACCGCCCCGGAGCTTTCTTTCGCGCCCTCCACACTCTCCCCCAACATCCCCCGCCCACCGACCAACCAACCAACCATGCCGACCGACCACCACCACGGCCGCCGCCGCCGCTCGCGCTCGCGCTCCCCCCGCCGCAGCGACCGCGACCACCGCCGACGCTCGCCCCGCCGCCGCCACCACCACCACGGCCGCCACCACGGCGACCCCAAGCACAAAAAACCCGCCGTCGCCGCGGCCGCGCGCCCCGCCCCGCTGCCACTCGCCGCGCGCCCGCTCTCCAGACACGACTACGCGGCCTACGCGCCTATGCTCGCGCTGTACCTCGACATCCAGAAGCACAAGGCGGTCGAGGACCTGGACGACGACGAGGTGAAGGGGCGGTGGAAGAGCTTCGTCGGGAAGTGGTGAGTGTTGTGCCTTGAACCCCCCAGAAGGATCGGAGGCGGACTGGACGCCGCAGAGAGAGAGAGAGAGAGAGAGAGAGAGATTGTTTTGTGCAGCCGAGACAGACCGACTGACGCTCGTGAGGAACCGTGGAGAGCTGGCAGAGGGCTGGTACGACCCGGCCACGCTGCAGAAGGCCGTCGCGGCCGCCGCCGCCGCCGCCGACGACGACGACGATGGAGGGGAGCACGTCGCGAGGGGAGCGGCGGGCCGGAAGCGTCGCAGGAGCTCGCCGGACTACGGCACGGCGGCGCGGCAGCAGCAGGAGGCGTCGGAGAAGGAGCGGGCGAAGGGAGACGGCTCCGACGACGACGATGACGACTCTAACGATGACGAGTTCGGCCCGGCAGCGCTGCCGGGAGACGCGGGGCTCGTGGCCGCGGCAACGGCGTTGACGTCGCGCAGGTCCGGGCCGGCAATACCGCGGCTGGAGGATTTGGATATGCGGAACGGTACGTTCACGGCAGACGGACAACAGAAAGACGGACGGACGAGCTAATGCGGCCCCCGGACCAGAGCTCAACGCCGACGACGCCGCCGACCGGCTCGCCCACATGCGCGCCCTCCGCAAGGCCGACCGCGCGCAGCAGAAGGAACGCCTTGAGGAAATGGCGCCCCGCGCCGACCCGGGCAGCCGCGAACGGCAGCTCGAAAAGCGGCGCGAGACGACGGACGCGATGCGGGCGTTCCGCGACGCCAAGGCGCCGGGCGAGATGGAGGAGGTTGGGGAGCGCGACCTGATGGGCGGCGGCGACGGGGTGGACGAGTTCAGGGCGCGGAGGAGGGAGGAGCAACGGAAGAAGAGCGAGAGGGATATCAGGAAGGAGGAGATGCTGCGGGCGCGTGCGGCCGAGAGGGAGGAGAAGTTTGCGGAGCATCGGGCCAAGGAGGAGAAGACGATGGAGATGTTGAGGGCGTTGGCGAAGCAGAGGTTTGGCGGGGGTGGTGGTGGTGGTGGTGGGAGTGGGAGTGGGGGCGAGTGAAGTGAGTGAGTGGTTGATTAGCGTACTATTATATACTGCGAGAAAAGAAGAATCTCTATGGCTTTTGCGTGGGTATCATGCCTGTCTACTGATTCCTGCTCCCCGAGCCGAACAACCCCGACCTCCGCTTCCTGACCGCCTCCCTCCTCTCCTGCCCGCTCTCCATGCTCGTCCCCAGCCCGGAGTCTCTGTCCATGTGCCGGCCAGCGGTGTCGAGCACGAAATCCGCATCCTCGTCCTCGTCGTCCGCCTCCTGCCCCTGCGCTCCCGCCGGCGGCACGTCCGCGGGCACACCTTCATCTTCCTCCTCGCTCTTGACCCGAGGGGACTCGTAGCGCAGCGACGGTTGCCCGGCGTACGTTGGGAACGTGCGTGGCGTGTCCGAGAGATCGGGCAGATCTGTCTCCGTTTCGCCCTCTGTTTTGACGTCCGTCTCGTCTTCGGGTCTGCCTTCCTGCTTGGTCCTGAGAGGCGCCGGGGCGAAGATGTTGGAGAGCGCGACCCAGGCCAGGATCATGAAGGTCATCTCGACTGCCCAGAAAGCCGTCGTGAAGACGAGAGCCGAAGTGAAACGCCAATTGTACATGACATACCTACCCCGTCGTCAGCAAGCCCGCTTTCGTGCAGAGCAAAAAGAGAGCAAATGAAAAAAAATAAAAAGGAAAAATAAGGACGCATACCTCAACCCCGCCAACCTCGCCTCAAAAACCACCCTCAACCCGTAAACCTGCAGCCTCTCCACCGCCCTCACCTCCACCCTCACCCCCTCCGGCAAATTCCTCCACCCGCGCTCAAACCGCACCCCCTCCATCATCCCCACCACCAGCGTCTCCGCCTCCCGCCGCCACCCCAGCACATACCACGGCATCTCCACCGCCTTGTTCACGCCCTCCACCACGTCGCTATACCACGTCAGACACGCCGGCCGCCGCGCCACCGCCAGCACTTCTTTCCCGTCGTCGTCGTCGTTGGGCCCCGCCTCGAACGCGGCGATGCCGTCGCCGACGCGGACGCCGCCGCGCGCGGCCGCGGGCCCCAGCAGCGCTAGCTCGAGCATGAAGTTGCCGGCGTCGCGGTTGGCGCGCGACCGCGGCAGCGCCAGCTCGACGCGCACGTCGTACGCCTGCTCCGACACCAGCCAGCGCTTCAGGCCCGTCGCCGCGCCCCACGGGTGCTTGTAGGCGGCGACGGCGGCGGCGTCGTGGTGGTGGTGATCGAATTGAAGGTGCACGGGGACGGAGAAGCCGCGGGTGGGGATGTAGGCGTAGTAGAAGATGGAGTAGGCGGTGACGGCGAGGGAGAAGAGGACGCAGGTGCCGGTGAGGAGGAGGACGGTCTGGATGTAGGCGCGGCGCGCGGGCTTGGAGGTCGCGGCGTGGAGGGGGCGGAGGGCTTTTTCCTGTTGGCGGGGGTTAGCGGCGGGTTGTTGGGGGGAGAGGGTGGGAGGCAGGGAGGGGCGGAGGGGTGTTTGACACGCACCTTGGCGATCTGGAGGATGCCTTTCACGTATTCGTCATCATCGGAGGTGGTCGAGGCGGCCATGGTGAGCCGTGGTGCCCGTTGCGGGGTGAGGGAGGGTCGCGGGTGGTGCGGTTGAGCGTGGAGCTTTCACATGTTGTTCACGCGAGGGAAGAGAGCTCCGTCTGACGTCGCCGCTCTGACGCCACCACATCCGAGCTCAATCTCCGTAAGCATTCACGACGGCTTGCGCAGCCATTTCGAGGGAAATTAAGAAAAGCTACGCCCGTTTTCGAGGTTTGCGATCCCGGGCCGTGATTGGGATTTCCCTCAATACAAAGCACTCCGCCCTTTCCTCCACGCATCCCCGATGGATGACCTGCAAGGCAATTTCCAGCAACGATACAATCCCAGGGTCTAAACCTACAGTTCATCCAGCTTAATTCTCCAAGCACAGGCATCCCAACGCCCCGACCTTCGACCTCTTTTCGTACTAGTACACGGGCATCTTCCATCCGGCTTCTTAGACCGACGAGATCCAATGAAAGTTTGTGGAGAACGAGCTCAATCATCACGGTGTAACTCGACCAACAATCCGGACTGCGATCCGTCATCTTACACTTGGGGTAGTCCTACCAACGAAGACCAGGACTCCTCCGAGTATGCAATCACATTTCGTTGGCAGACTTCAGTTGGTGGCAAGCTCCTGTATATCACCAGGAACCCCCACGATTGCCTGTACGAATCCACTCGCAGGAGGGCGTCGATGGCCGATATGTGTGGACTCAGGCAACGAGGTTGGCGTGATGGCGATCAGAACAGCCTACTCACTACACCTACCAGCGCCGGCTTTGAATTGACTATCATGCGGATTGTATGCCTTCGAAACACCCGAGCTCAATCCCCAAGGTCACAAACACCCGATTCAGCAAGACCGCTCAAGAGAAAAAAAAAATCAATCCGTCATCATTAAGAAGTCAAGGCAGAAGAGGTATCTCATCCCAAATCCACGCGCGGGCAACCCAACACACGACATCCCTTGCTGCGCCAAAAACCCCCAACGCCATGAGATGATAAGCAAACCAGCCACCCCTACCGACCCCGGTTACTCCGAAAGATAGAAACAGACACATCAACAAGCGGTGCGACACGCTCATGCATCCTCCACGCCCTCCATCTCGTCGTACATCCCGTCCATCTGCGCTTCCATGTTCGCGTCATCCGACTCCCTCGTCAACGACTCCTCGACGAACGTCTCGTACTCCTCCAAGCTCTGCTGGACGTAGACCTTGAACTTGACGACGTCGTTGATCATGCGCTCCGTCTCCGTGTGCAGCTGCTCGCGGACATCGGATGCGCGGATGGTCAGCTGCTCGTACCTGCAGACGTTGTGTTAGCAAAGACTCTTCGTACCAAAGACCAGGGGAAAAAGCGCACTCAATGTTCGTGTTGATCTCACGCTGCTCCATCAGCTGCACGCTCTCCGACAGGCCCGCCCGCATCTTCGCGAGCTCCTTCTCCATGCGCTCGATCTGGGTGTCCGATCCCATCTTCTGCGCCGTGGTGATCTCTCTTGTCTTCTCGAACTCCTCCTCGGCGGCACGCACCCGGTGGCCCAGCGCCTCGACCTCGGAAAGCTTGTCGTCCATGGCTTCCTTGACCTTGTCGAGCATCTCATGGTTATCAAAGTCGGCCTCCTGTGCAGAAATCATGCGGTCGCGGATGTCCTTCTTCAAGCCGTGGATGGCGTTCTTCAGATCCCTTCTTGGGTCGAGGTTGAGCAGGTCGTGGTATTGGTAGCCGTTGCCCGCGCTGGTGAGCAGCCGGTCGGATTGGCCGTCCATTTGGGACGAGCTGAACGGTGCCTCGCTGAGAGTGAGCACCAGCTCGAAGTCTGCGCCGTTGGCCCTGGGAGCAGTGGCAGGGATAACGCTAATCTGGTAGCCGAGCGAGTTGTATCTCTCCACAGCCCGTTCAAGCTCATCGAGCTTCTTGGTGGCCTCTAGCTCCTTCTCGGCAATCTTCCTGCGCGTCTCCTCGAGACGGACGCTCGTCGATTCAGCACTCTTCTGCAGACGCTCCCGCTCGTTATTCATGCGGTCGATGTCCTGGATGGTGATGCCCTGCTTGTCGACCATGTCCTGCAGGTTTGACTTGTCCTGCTCGGCCTCCTCGAGTTCGGCTTCGATCTTCTTGATTTCGTCGTCCAGCAGCTTCACACGGTTGTGGTACTTTTCCACCTTGGACTCCATGCTGTTGTTGTAGTTCTCGAACTTGATGCGGTCCTCCTCCAGGATCTTGATCTGCTCGTCCAGCTTGGCGATCCTCGGTCCATTCTTGCCGAGCTCATCAATCTGATCCTGCAGCGCCTTGTGCTCGGCCTCGAGAACCTTGACCTGCTCGAGATGCGCAGCGTTGGCGTCATCGAACTTGGCGGCCATGTTCTGAACGTGCCTCGAGATCACCCGGTCGGCCTCGTCCTCGGCATCATCCTCGACCTGCAGCCAGTCGCGGTAGGCGTCTGTGAGGAATTGGAAGATGATCTTGTCGCCAGTCACATCGTAACCCGCCTCCATGCAGGCTTCGTCGTAGGTGCCCGACGCGTAGTGCTCAATCATCTGCGAGAGCTGCATCATCCAGTGTAGCAGACCGAGGAAAGTAGACCAGTTGTTGCCGCCAACTGCTGCAATCTGCGATTTCATGATGCTCTTCTCGAAGGGGTAGCGCATCTGCTTTAGGAGTGGCGGAACTTCCTGGTCAATGTTCTTCTGGAAGCGGTAGCTGGGGTCGATGCGGTGGTAGAGCCATTGGAACATGCAGTTGAAGTCCTTTTGCGTAGGCGAGGTAAACGACTTGTGGGTGAGGGAGTGCTTCATGTCCATCTCGAAGTTGTTGCGCGTCAGGTACTCGCTCAGCTCCTGGGCCATCTGTGCGCGAGCGCTGGGGTCCTTCAAGCGGCGCGGGTCCTGGGGAATGGCCGCCGCGGGCGGCGCGGTTGTGAAGAAACTCTGGTGCACACCCATTGCGCCACCGACGCCGTTGGAGGGGCGCGCGCTCCAGACGCTGCTGCGCCTTTGCGAGCCTTGTTCCAGGCCAGTCATTGCTGGTGCTGGTGTGGACATCATGCCGGGCGCAAAGCTCTTCCTCCCGCTGCTGAACATGTTGGGCGCCATGGACTGGCGGTGGCCAGACGAGATACCCATGTCCGCGAGATTGTTCCCGGACGAGGAGCGGTGGAAATTGGGCTGGGCAGGGCGTCCCAAGCCCATGCCTGGGGCAAGGGACATGCGGCCACCGGACATGCTGCGGGCGCCCATGTTCGAGTTGGAGTTGGAGCGCTTCATGGCAGAAGCGGGCATAGGGATACCCGTCATGTTGTTGTTATTTAGTCCGCCGAGTGTCTACAGAACCAGGTCAGCGCAAGCGCGGCGAGAGAGACGAGATGCGACGCACTTCTCGGGGTCGTCGGACGGAAAAGAGGCCCTGCTCTTGGGCCATGGCAACGGCGGCGAAGGCGGCGGGGGACGGATGCGTCGAGTGCGCGCGCAAAAATGCGAATGGCTATAGTAGTCGCGGACAGACAGCGATGCGTGTCAAGTGGTTGCGCGAGGGCGATGGCGGGGCGGGTGTTGTTGTGCGCGTGGATGGGCGGAGTTGTGAAGTGGGCGCGGGATTGTTTTGGCGTAAACACTGCACGACCAGCGCGGCCGACTCGCAACCAGCCGCATCCCTGCCGCTCTAGCGCCCTGTTCGGCCCGCGCCCAGGCCAGCGCTCAGGTGGGCTGCCCGCCTCGCCGCCTTCGATTTCTGCCCACCGCCCATCCCGCGCTGCCGCTCGCTCGCTCGCCCACCTCCGCAGCAACCCTCCCCCGGAAAACGACCCGCAGCACCACCGCCAACATGCCTTCAGGAATGGGAAGTGCGTGCCGTCCCCGCGCTCGCTGGAGCCGAATTCCCGTCCGCTCGGCCGCCCGCTGACCGCACGCACCAGACGGCACCAAGCCGATCCACAACAAGAAGCCCAAGAAGAAGGATGTCGACGAGGACGAGGACGACAAGGCCTTCAAGGCCAAGCAGATGGCTGGTGAGTGCCGCTCGCTGCCGCCGACAGCACCGCTTCTCCTGCTCGAGCACGTCTGCCGAGCCCTGCTTCGTACTGTGCATTTCGCAAAACGCTCCCTCCGCCGTCAGCGTTGCTAACCACGCCGCCCGGCGCCTCACCGCAGACAAGAAGGCTCTCCAGGAGCTGCAGGGCAAGGCCAAGGGCAAGGGCCCCCTCAACACCGGCACCCAGGGCATCAAGAAGTCCGGCAAGAAATAAACGACCCCGATCCACCACGACGAGACTGCAACGGGCACAGCCGCCGTTCTGCTTACCGCCGGGAAAAGGGCGCAACGACTCAGGGGGAAGTGATATGATACCTACGAATAAAGTCATTTTCCGGCGGGCTTCGGCGCCGTCGTGAGATCCGCTTTGGCAAGTGTGCGTCTGCTTATCATGGCGTTGTGAAACAGTTCGGGTTATCCTTTTTTTTTTTTGTATTCTTATTCGCTATCTGCTGAGGGAACCTGCACCCCGCTTCTGCTGTTCGTGTGATGACTACAACTGGTCCATGCCCGCAGAACCTGCCCGCCCCTTGTCGATGCTGAGAGGAGGGCGTGGAAGAACAGATAGGAAGGAGGATTCGAAATCCACGCCATTACAGGACATAGAGAAAGAAAAATAAACCAAAGGGTGCGCAGGAAGGGTATGACGCCGCCAAAATGTGAAGAAGAGGAAAAATTAAACGCCCGTGGAGACCTTCCCGCCCCTGCCTCGAGGTCCACCCCACGCACGACCCGTCCCTGGAGATACCCAAATCAAAGTTATGCCTTCGCCCGGCTGCCGCTACCGGCGTCGTCCATATATTCAAACCAAGACTTTCCCTTCGTCGTCTGCCTCGTCTATCAGACCGGATTCGTCACCCTGCGCACCCACAAGGTCGTGCTGCCCATGTCGTAGCCCTCCTCCCTCTCGAGCTTCTTCCTCGCCCGGTGCAACCTCATGCCGATGTCGTGCTCCTGCGCGCCGATCTCGGTCAGCTCGTCCTCGAGCGACTTGATCTTGCGCTCGTTGGCGCGCTTCGTCGACCAGTCCACGGCCAGCGGGTTGTTGATGTCCGCCAGCGACGTCAGGTCCTTGATCACGCGGTTGATGTTGCTGCGCCGCAGCGACAGGTCGTCCAGCTGCGCCGAGTACTTGGAGATGGGGTCGTTGGACACGATCGACTCCGTGTCCTGCAGCTGCGGCGGCAGCGGCAGCGTCTTGTTGGCCGAGCTGGGTGTTGCTGAGCGGGGCGTCGCCGGCTTGGACGCGAGCGGCGTGGGCGTGTTGGAGTTGTTCATTGGTAGGGTTTGGGAGCGCTTCATGCTCGTGACGGTGCCCGAGGGCGAGGGTGTGGGGACGGGCTTGCGGATTGTGGCCGTCGTGGCCGTGGTGGAAACTGTCCGGATGCTGGATGTCGGACGCTTGTCGAACATTGAAGCGTTGATGTGCGGCGGCGGGTCCCGAGGGCCAAGTGGTCTTCCGGTGTTGTACTTGGCCGGGAGAGGAGGCGGAGGGCTGGGCGGAGGGCTGTGTTGGAAGTGGGCGGGTGGCGTGGCGCGGGTGGACCAGCTGAAGCGGCTCTTGGGGTCATCACTCTCGCTCACATCTGAGCTGCGGCGCGCGTCGTACGGGTTGGGGCTCTCCTCTACAGGCGACACATCGTACGGGTAGGCGAATCCGAGGCCGCTGTTCGGGGGCCAGTGGTCGTACGGGACGTTGGGAGACGGCTGCGAGTACACAGACGAGGCGGCCTTGGAGAACCTAGGGTCGGGCTGCGAGTAGATGGACGAGGCGGTATTGGAGCTTCGCAGCGGGGCAATCTGCGGCGGGCGGAGGCTCGCGGCTGCCTCGTTGGCGGCTTCCATGAGGTCGCGGTGCTTGGCCTTGTTCAGAAGGCGGCTGTCGTAGGAGGTCTCGATGAGGACGGGGTCTCCGATCCGCGTGGTCTCTTTCCCGCGGCCGCGGAAGCTCTTCTTCCACATGGCTGCGGTCGCTGCGAGCAGCATGTCAGCCGAGTATCTTTTGGAATGGACAGTACCAGAGGCCATGTTTGTCTTTCGCGGCCTCTGAGGCGTGGACTCGCCAAGGGGACTCACATCACTAAATATAAACAGAGAAAGAACAACACGGCTCTGAGGGGCGCAATCAAGGTTGGGGAGAGGAACAACACAAGGGAATAAGGTATTTTGTCTGCCTTACGCGCCACTCTCCCCGAAGCACAGCCTGGGGTGGCGGGAGGGTTGCTCCCTGCGGCCGACAACGGAAGAAGGTCCGCCGGCGGGGGATGCTCGCAGGACAGAGGAGGGTGTGTTGGTTTGGCGCCAACTGCAATCTCGCAGGGCTGAACGAGGTCCCGCTGCAGATGCAGAGAGATCGCCTTGCGCACGCATAATGCGGCGCAAGTCTGCGGCCGTGGGTGTGGGGGAACAGCGGGAGCGGCCCAAAACGGCAACACGCGACAGCAAAAGGGAGGCAGACGACAGGAACTGGTCTCACTTACGCCGGGTTCGTGGTCTCGGGCGGGATGCGGGCTGCGGGGGCCGGGAGCGCGCAGGCGGAGCAGCAGATCGTGCAGGAGGCCGGGCAAATGAAGTTGAGGAGGAGAAATGCGAGCGAGGAGAGAAGGGATCCAAGGGCTCGCGGTGTGCGTAGGCGCCGAAATTGTAGCTGGCATGCAGGCGCGCAGGCAGCTGACAGGCATACGATCAGAGGTTTCAGGTGAAATAGCAGGCGTTTCAAGTCTCAGCGTTCACGGCTTTCGCGCTGCGGTGCGCGCCCTCGGTCGCATTTGATTTTGCGTTTCGGCGCAGGTGTGGACGGCGCGAATCGCCCTGGCGCGCGGTCGTGCCGTGGAGGACTAGGTGACGTCGCCGTGGACGTCGGCGTGTCAGCCGCGACATGGCGACACAGGCTGCGCGAGCTGGCTGCGCCACGCCGGCGGTGGTTGGATGAGGACTGATTACGAGGGGCCGCAGGGCTCAAGGCCAGGGCCACAGGGCCACGCCAACGCCGTTCGCTGCGTCGGCTTCGGGAGCGCGCAGGGGCCGCTCCACAGTTCGCCCCTCCGCCTCCGCCGTCCAGGACGCTCAACACCAGTCGCGCTCCAGCACCCGCCAGCTTCTACGACCGCCGGACAGCCTTCTCGCCTGCTCCAGCCCCTGTCCCGCCCCGCCGCAGCCATCCCACGCGCACCCCCTCCGTCCGTTAGACTTCCGCCCCCCGCCCGCCGCGACAATGGAGAATCCGGCACAAGCCGCTCCCGCCGGTAAGCTCGCCGACAGGCCGCGTCGTCGCGGAAACAGGCAAACATGCTCACACCAGCGTCGAACATCCAGCTGAGGCTCCCGTTGCGCCGCCCGCTGCTGAGGCGTACGTCGATCCCGCATCCCGTCTGTTTCGGCGCGCCCGCTAACGCTGCTCCGCCGTCCAGCCAGGCCGTCATGACGCCCATCAACGTGCTGCTCCTGTCGCTGTTCGTCTTCCTCGTCTACCTGCGCCTGCGCCCCAAGCCGCCGCAGGTCTTGCCCAAGGCCCCTGCCCCGGTGGTCTTCCGCACCTTCACGCCGCACACGCTGCTGCCCTACAACGGCCTCAACAACATGCCCGTCTACCTGGCCGTGCGCGGACGTGTCTTTGACGTCACCCCCGGCCGCAACTTCTACGGTCCGGGCGGGCCCTACGCCAACTTTGCCGGCAGGGATGCCAGCAGAGGCCTGGCGTGCGGCAGCTTCGACGAGGACATGCTGACCAAGGACCTCGATGCCCCGCTCGACACCCTCGCGGATCTGGGCGACGAAGAGATGGAGGCTCTGATGGGCTGGGAGGAGCGCTTCTCCGAGAAGTACCTGGTCGTCGGCAAGTTGGTTCCGGTGGGCAGCGAGGAGGCCAAGAACGCTTGAGCCGAACACCGCCGTCTCGGTGCTCAATGAATGGACGAAGCCACGACTTGCTGCTCTGTAGGTTATTCGCTCGGGAACTCGACTTGATGTAGACACGTTCCATTGGTTCGGACGTCGCATGCTAGCAATACAGCCGTTGGAGGCTTAAATCATGCTGTGCCCATGCGAGGGTTTTCAAGCAATAATAGCCCCAAATGCCATCCACGACATTCATATATCTACTGGAGCGCCCACACGTTGCAGGTATGAGAAGTACACTGCCTCCAATGCGCCAAGGCGAGCCGTTTAATTTGATTTGCTCGGGCGCGAGAGCGGCTTTGCCTCGTTCCGGCATAGCTCTCACTCAGACGGCGGTGTTGATGCTACCGCTGGCGTGTCGCGCGTGCTTCAATAGCACTTGAGATAAAAGGCAGGCTGCGCTGGCAGGCAGGGTTGCGTCGGTTGCGGTTGGGCACGCTGATTGGCTGGGGCTGGATCTAGGTCGTCGTTGCCCCAAACGCCAACGCCCGTTTCACAAGAGCGACATGGCGTCACTGGCGTCGGCTGCCGGACAAGGGAAGTTAGCACATCCGGCCAAGCTGTGAGTTTAAAGCCCCGCCTGTCTGCTTCGGTCCTCACCACCAACACCCGCCATGTCTGACGTGCCCACGTCGGCCCTCGTGGGCCTGCTTGTGCCCAATATCCCGCTTCTCGTCAAGACGGCGCTGTTGAACACGCTGTCCATGTCGGAGAACTCGTCAAAATGGGACCTCCGCACCGAGCTAACAATCAAGATCCTGCGCTCTGAGCTCTCCAAGCCAGATCCCTCGTCCATCTCGGAGCAGCAGCGCAACTCAATCAAGATCCCGGAGGTCAAGGGCCCCATGTGGGTCAGCAACGCCACCATGCCCGTCCCGCCCGAGGACGACGTGCGCCAGAAGCTGCTGAAAGCCATCGACGACATGAAGACGGGCGACGAGACGTACACAGTGCCCGACCTCGTGCCCGTGGAAGGCGAATGGCACGGCCACCGCGCCAACGCGACCAAAGCCGAGCCGGAGCCGCCGGTATCAGACGCCGAGAAGTACGCACGCATGATGGAAGAAGTCAAGACCGACGCCGTGGTGCTGTTCTTCCACGGCGGCGCCTACTACCTGATGGACGCGTCCTCGCAGCGGCCCTCGACGGTGCGCTACGCAAAGATGCTGGGCGGCCGCACCTTCGCCGTCCGCTACCGCCTCTCGCCGCAGCACCCCTTCCCGGCGCCCCTCCTCGACGCCCTGGTCGCCTACCTGAGCCTGCTGCACCCGCCGCCCGGCGCCCTGCACCGCCCCGTGCCCGCCGACAAGATCATCATCGCAGGCGACAGCGCCGGCGGCAGCCTCGCCCTCGCCCTCGTGCAGACCCTGCTGCAGTGGCACCGCGCCGCCCAACCCCCCACGCTCGCCTTCCACGGCAACCGCGTCGCCGTCCCGCTCCCGGCCGGCGTCGCCCTCGCCTCCCCCTGGGCCGACATGACGCGCGCCCTCCCGTCCATGCGCGCCAACGCCCGCTTCGACTACCTGCCCGGCACGGACGTCTTCAAGGGCTCCCGCTTCCCGCCGTGCGACGTGTGGCCGGCGCGGCCGCCGCGCGCGCACCTGTACTGCGACGGGTCCGCGGTGCTGCATCCGCTGACGAGCCCGGTGCTGGCAAGGGGCTGGGAGGGCTGTCCGCCCGTGCTGATGCAGGTGGGCGAGGAGATGATGGCGGACGAGGCGAAGGTGGTGGCGCAGCGGATGGCGGGGCAGGGGGTGAGCGTGCGGTGGATGCAGTTTGAGGCGATGCCGCACTGTTTTGCGCTGCTGCTGGAGGAGAATTCGAGCACGAAGGTGCTGCGGGAGGGGTGGAGGGAGTGGGGGGAGCGGGTGGTGAGGGGGGAGCGGATGGGGGCGAGTGGGGTGTTTGTGGCGGTGAAGAGCTCGGTGGCGAGGAAGGTGGATGTGGAGGGGCTGACGGAGTTGACGGATGAGCAGGTGGTGGAGATGATGAGGGAGGCGCAGAGGAAGCTGGAAGAGGGGGTGGAGACGAAGACGGAGGTGCCGCCGGTGGTGTAGGTGAGGGGCGTGGAGCGGCCCGCACGCATTCGCCTGGTCGCAGTGATGTGTGCACGAAAACTGCGCCGGCCGGTGTTGAGCCTCCACATGAGAGGTCTGCGCCGCATCCGTTGTTCAAACTCAAGCGGTCGCTGCACGCAAGGGCGAAGATCTGCTGGGGTAGATCCATGTAGCGCGCAGTCCTTGTATTTCGTGCAGCGGTCTGTTTCTGCATCTCCTTTCGTCTCAGCGTCGATCACAGGTAAGTTGCGCCAAGGGTCTGGTTCGAACGACACCGGGATCCCTGCCGCTATCCTGACAAAGTCTATCGGCCTTGTCTCGTTGGTGGGGGGATCAACGTGAAGATACGCTCGAAGGAAGCTTTCGTCGATATCGCGGTGGCGTGATGTTTGTCTTCAAATCGGGGTCGAAGACTCCAGAATTTATCAACGTACGTAGAGCTACTTGTAATGATACACGAAATGAAATTATTTGGTTGCCAGTGGATGTTTTGGGCTTTTGTGGTCACGCCTAACGCGCAATATGGCTTCAGGAAGATGGATGCTCGTGTGAGTAACGAAGTTCAAGAAAGAAAGAGGGGGAGAAAAAAAAAAAGGAAGAAGTCCTGCTTGGGTATCAAGAGGCATTGGGATTCACTGATACGATCTTTGGGTCTAGTGAACCCCAGATTGCCGGCCGACGTCTCTCAAGACTTCTTGCGCCTTTAAAGGCAATGCCACAATGTGAACGGAAGCAACAACGACGTCAGAACGGACGCCACGTCCGAGAGGT
The DNA here is from genome assembly GCA_029906385.1 of Neofusicoccum laricinum. Classification (NCBI taxonomy): domain Eukaryota; kingdom Fungi; phylum Ascomycota; class Dothideomycetes; order Botryosphaeriales; family Botryosphaeriaceae; genus Neofusicoccum; species Neofusicoccum laricinum. Next base: position 2,257,436 of record CP123714.1, on the reverse strand, counting down.
CAACGCTCCACACTGATGTCTACGATGCAATCAGTCCGGAAACCCTGCAGGGCTGCATGCGAGACAAGGTCGTGATAATAACCGGTCAGTGTGTCAGAACGGGGCTTCGCGCAAACATCAGACCGACCCAATTCCAGGAGCCGCAGGCGGACTGGGCGCCGGCAAGTCCGTCGCGTCTGCAGAAGCAGGAGCGAGACTGGGCTTGATCGACGTTGCGGCGGCGCGAGAACGTCTCGACGACCTCGTTTCGCGGTGCAAATCCCTCGGTGCGGAAGTACGCCAATGCATCTGCGACATCATCGATGGGGCTCGCTCTGTCCAGACCTACAAGAGGATACAGGCAGACTTTGGCGCCGTGGGAGTTCTTCTTAAAACGCAGGCGGGCAGGCTTGTCCGTCTGTTCGCGTGGCTGAATGCTGGCTGCCCGAAGGAGGAATTTCCTGCCTTTCCACATGCAGGATTTCGACACCTTCTGGTCCATCCGCGAGCTCAACCTGAAAGCTATGAGTTCTCGCTCTACTCGAACAGCATGTCAACGCACCGCTGACACCAAGCCACCCCACCGCACCAGCCGCTCTTCTGGACGCACCCGGCCCTCCCACACTTCCGAGCGAGGAAACGAGGCACCGTCATCAGCATCGCCTCCCGGGCCGCCACAGCGGACACTCCACTCGGCGCCAACTGCGGCGCCGCCAAAGCGGGGCTGGTCCGCGCACTGAGCACAAGCCGACATAGATGGGCTGTCCGGCGTCCATTTCTCCGCTCTTCATCCAGGGGCTAGTCACGAAAACGTATCTGCAGACGCCTTTCGACGCCGACGTTTCAGAGACGTACCCGGGGTTTGCCGAGGCGTTTGCGAAGTTTGTCTGTCGTTTCCGCTGCGTTCCGGCTTTGTGTGGTCAGACCTGTGTCTTTCTTGCTGCTGGCAGAGGAAGGGCATTGAGAGGGAAATACTTCGACTGCGAACAGGGTGTAAAGCACGTCGCGTCCATGGCGGAAACTATCAAAGCGGATGGGTTGTACGAGTTGAAGGTCCAATTCCTGGGAGGGCTGCCGAATAACGGCGGTACGGCGAAGCCGGGTTTTCTTTCGGACGGTGATGATTGAGGGGTATCTTTCCAGTAAACATATTGATGAGTTGCGATGCCTTTGGAGCGTACCTCAAACAAGGGGCCTACGAATGGCAATATCGTATATATGAACTGCCACTTATCGAGACTGTAATGTTTGTGCGGTGGTATTGACTTTCACGGGAGTTGGTAGGGATTTGATATACATTAAAAGACTCAAAAAACTGTGGAAGGTACAGTTATCAAGCTGCAACATACCGTGGCGGTGCCAGCACCAAGAAGTGATATTGGGCTGACTGAATCTCACTGTTAGTGGTCTATGATTCACGGAGAACATTGAGTGCTCTTACCTAGAACATGGTTCTTCGGAGAATGGTCCACGACGAATCGACGAAGCGTATTTCTCGGGGGCCTTGATGTTCGGCTTTTGGAAAGGCGAGGGTTGGTCAGCTTGTTGCACCAATTGGAGAAAGTAAAAGTAGTCGGAAGCAGCCGGAGACGCCCGGCCGGTGCGGGATCTGGCAACAGCTGAGATCACGCTCCACGAAACTCGTTAAACGAGGTGGTCCCCGCCTTCTGAACTTCGCATTCTTCCTCGTGGGTCCCATCTCAGCCCTCCACTGCTCACTTAAGTCCGGAAAAGCCGCATGGTCACATTATCAATCAAGCGTTAAGCCTTAGCGCAATGAGTCACACTCACTCGTGTCCGAGTGATCCGGAGTCCGATTGCCAAGTGACTCGAATGTTACTAAAAGGCTGCTCGAAGCACTGTAGTGGAACAGCACATCGGCATCTCGACTTTCCTACTCAAACAACCAAGCCAGAAGGAACTTCACCGAAAACCTACCCAAAAATGTCGAAACAGGGCACTCCGAAGACCACCACCCTCCTTCGATCCATATTCAGCAATGGAGATCGACCCGTCGTCGCCGGGCACAATCGTTCGCGTCGAACTGGCTCTGGAGTCCTTCCTCAACCTGTTCTTTGCCTACCCGGCCATTTTCCACCCGCACTCGACTTTGCAACAGCTGTATCTGCCTGAGGATGCTGTAACAGCAACGCCCTCTGTTGAGACCATCATACTTGTGTATTGGTACGGGGTTTCCATACTGACCCTGACGGTTCCAATGCTGCTCGCCATCCCGAACAAGCCGGGTGCTGTCGAAAGCCGGCGGCTCGCGTACGCCGTCTTAGCCGCTTTCGAGGCGATGTGGGTTCCAACTATCACGTTTCTTGCGTGTAGCGGCAAAGGAGTAGATACCGAGAAGGTGATTTCTCAGCAAAGCGTGCCAATGGCTTTGTTCTTGGTCTTCCGCTTGTGGGTGCTGTTCGTCAAGCCGCACTGGATGGGGAGTTACAGGTTGAAGGTTTCGGACGTGAAGCGGATGCAGTAGTGGCTCAGGGACTCTTCAACTCTCATGCTCATCAAACACGGAGGAACGGAGATAGCGACTCTACGCCAGTGGTCCCACCTGGGCAGGGCGTTTGCCGGCACGAGAATGCATGTTGGGATGGAAATAGATCCGAGCACCACTGTATGAAAGCAGGAAGCAATTGGAACGCGTGTTGGAGATGGCGAGGTAGAGGAGGGCGAGGTCAGCCAGAATTGGGTTAGCCGCGCCACGATGATGGCTTGCTTATCTAATCTCCATCCCACTTCTCATCATCGCATCATTTGATCCCACCGTCGCGTTCGTCCCAGCCCCATCTCTATATATTATCTCCGGTTTGCATCTCCTCCATCTCCTCTCCATCCCAGATCGCTGACCGGTGAAGATGGAGAAGGACGGGCTGCCCACCTACAGCGCAGTGGCCAATGGCCGCACACCGCAGCCGCGGCGGCGCTTCCGCAAGTCACGCGGCCTCAAAGTCATCGCAGTCGCCTGTCTGGTATTCCTGGCCTACGCCAAGTGGTTCCAGCTCCGCAACGGCGTCTACTCCAAGTCGGGAAAGCCGTCAACACTGTCGCCGGAGCGGCTCCAACAAGACCTGGCAACATGTGCGAAGCTGCAGAGCAGACCCCAGGATCCCAGCGGCCACCGAGACCGCAGCGCGCGCTACATCGAAGGCCACAAGCCCACCCTGATCAGAAACGCCACCGTCTGGACCGGCGAGCCCGCCCCCGGAACCTCCGAGGCGGACGCCCGCGCCGGGAAGGGCTTTTCCTGGGTCCGCTCGGACGTGCTCCTCCAGCACGGCCTCGTCAAGGCGGTCGGCGCCCCCATCCCGCCGGACGCGCTGCCGGCCGACGTGCTGGTGTACGAGGCGGCGGGCCGGCAGCTGACGGCGGGCATCGTCGACATGCACAGCCACGCGGGGGTGGACGAGCTGCCGGAGCTGCGGGGCTGGGAGGACACGAACGAGCTGTCGGCGGACATCACGCCGTACGTGCGGTCCATCGACGGGCTGGACCCGCTCGACCCGCAGATCCAGGTGATCAAGAGCGGCGGCGTGACGACGAGCCTGGTGCTGCCAGGCTCGGGCAACAACGTCGGCGGCGAGGCGTTCGTGGTCAAGCACGCCGTCGGCCGCGCGGACGGCCGGCGCGAGGTCAGCGCCGAGGACATGCTGGCCGACCCGGGCCGCAGCTGGCGCTACGTCAAGATGGCGTGCGGCGAGAACGCGAAGAGGGTGTACGGCAAGACGGGCGAGCACGGCCCCACGAGCCGGCTGGGCGAGTCGTGGGAGTTCCGGCACGCGTTCGAGCAGGCCGCCCGCCTGGTGCAGGCGCAGGACGACTGGTGCGCGGCCGCGGCGGCCGGCGGCGTGGACGCCATGGCGGCCTATCTCCCGCAGGACCTGCGGTGGGAGACGCTGGGGGCGGTCCTGCGCGGCCAGGTGCACGTCAACACGCACTGCTACACGGTGCCGGATCTCGAGGCCTTCGTCGACCACACCAACGAGTTCCGGTTCCCCGTCCGGGCCTTCCACCACGCCCACGAGACGTACATCGTCCCGGAGGTATGTTTCGCGGTGCCCGATGACCTGATGCTGGAGACGTGCTGATCTGGACAGCTCCTCAAACGCGCCTGGGGCGGCCGCGCGCCAGCCGCGGCGCTGTTCGCCGAGAACATGCTCTACAAGGCCGAGGCCTACCGCGGCTCCGAGCAGGCCGGCAAGATCCTGTACGAGAACGGCCTCACGCCCGTGTACGTGTCGGACAACCCGGTGCTCAACGCGCAGCACGTCGTCTTCGAAGCCGCCAAGGCGTTCCGCTACGGACTGCCCTACCACGCCGCGCTGGCCGGCGTGACGACGGCGCCGGCGGAGCTGCTCGGGCTGGGCGAGCGCATCGGCAAGGTCAAGCCGGGCTTCGACGCCGATGTCGTCGTCTGGGACAGCGATCCGCTGAGCGTGGGCGCCACGCCGGTGCAGGTCTGGATTGACGGGACCGCCCAGTACGCGGATCCGTACGTGCTGAACAAGTCGCGGACCGAGCCGATTGACCCCAGCAAGCCGCTCGCCAAGTCGACCGAGGGCCTCGAGCCGGTCGAGAGCGAGAACGTTGTCTTCACCGGCGTGCTGAGGAGCGTGCTTCCGGGCTTCGAGCAGGCTGTTGAGGGCGCGGGGCAGGCGGCGAACGTCGTCGTCACCAACGGCAGAGTGACTTGCGTTGGAGCCTGTGGCGCGGAGCTCCGGTCTGCGGCGTCGGACAATGTCAGCACAGTCGAGCTGCACAACGGCTATCTGTCGCCGTCCTTCACAATCCTGGGCTCCGTCCTCGGCCTCAGCGAGATCAGCGCCGAGCCCGACACGGAAGACGGCAGCCACGGCAACGACGTCTTCAGCCGCGCGGTCGACGGGCTCGCTCTCGACAACAAGCAGCTGGCAGCCGCCTACAGGCACGGCGTTACCCGCGCCATCAGCGGCCCCGCATACGCCGGCGGAGGCGCTCGTGGCGTCAGCGCCGGCTTCCTCACCGGCGCCTCGCATCCGCTCCAGGAGGGCGCGGTGTGGTCGGACGAGGTGTCGGTGCACTACACGCTCACCGCAGCCGCGAAGCAGGGAAACACCCCCTCCATCTCCAGCGCCATCGGTGCCCTCCGGACCAGTCTCCTCAACGCCGCCGACTTCAACGGGACGGCCGCCGCGTCGAGGTACTCGGAGCAAGCGTACCTGAGCCGGGTCGTGGCGGGCGAGCTGCCCCTCGTCGTCACAGTCGACAGCGCCGACACCATCGCGTCCCTCCTCCGCGTCAAAGCCGAGGTCGAGGAAGCCGCCAACGCAGACATCCGCCTGGCCATCGTCGGCGGGGCCGAGTCACACCTCGTCGCCCAGCAGCTCGCGGCGGCCGGCGTCGGCGTCGTCCTCGCGCCCCTCCTCCAGTACGCCCAATCCTGGGACCAGAGGCGCTCTCTGACCGGCGCGCCGCTGACCAACGGCACCACCATCAACGCCCTCCTCGACGCCGGCGTTACCACCGCCATCGGGATAGCGGAGAGCTGGGAGGCGCGGGTGCTGGCTCTCTCCGCCGCCACCGCCCACGCGAATGCCGAGGGACGGCTCAGCGAGAGCGGCGCCTTGAGCCTGATCAGCACGAACGTGTACAAGCTGCTCGGCCTGAAGAGCGCGGAAGGCGCGCTGGCGGACGACTTCGTGGTGTTCGAGGGCAGCCCGCTGGACATCCAGTCGCGGGTCGTGGCCGTCGGGAGCGGCCGGGGGTTCGTCTCCGTGTACAACTGAGGGAGTGGGCTGTCGACACACGGAAGAATCGGCTGCGTACTTGCCGATGGTCTCGCTGCTCTACATCAATGATATAACACTTCCGCCCTTGCTGACCCGCTGCTGACATATCCCGTGACGACACTGCCCTCTCCCCTTCGCAAAGTTGCTTGATATCCCGGAGTCCCTAAGCCAGACCGACGGGATGGTCTCCGCAGTGCTTAGAGATTTCCTATTGCACCAACCCGCAAACGGCGCCGGGATGGGACGCCGAGCCGAGCAGCCGGTAGTGTGAGACGCAATTGGTACCTGCCCGATCTGATGGCGGGGATAGAGGATTGGAAGCGTGTCTGAGGACACAATAGACAAGGATCGGCACGATCTTGCAGGGATGGCAGTCTGAATTTCCAGATACGTGATGCCCGCCCGTTGCTCGGAGAAGTCTGTCAATATCCGGGCCCACGGCTACCCAAACAGTGCGGACACTGAGTCCTCGTTCAGGGCCGAAGATGCATGGAATCAATGGCAGTGCACTCCAGCCGGAATCTGTTTTAGGTGCAAAATAGTTATAGAGCAGCAGTTCACGAGATCGGCACCGGTAAGTGACCCACCCGCCAACCATCAATGATCAAGAGCTCGCGAGTCGTCGCTTATCGGAGTGCGAATGACCTTCGGTAACGGCAATCGACTTTCGGCATATGCCGATGCACCCAAATAAAGCGAAGTGAAGGCAAAACGACCATCGGAGCAAGGGATCCATACAGCCAAGTCGGAGGGCGCACGCTTCCAGAATGCAAGTCCATTCGGGCGGATCTGACGTTCCGCCCGTTTCCCACTCGATTCGAGCCGAACCCATGCGAGGATCCTTGAATTAGACAAACAGGCGTTTGCGCAAGTCGTTCAATCGGCAGATGAAACATGTTTAGCGTATCTGTATCGTGCCCAGAGTTTTAGCGCGGCTGGCTTCCCCACCATGAAACGGGCATACACTTGTTCGGGGCAATGCTCCTCGATGGTCCTCGATGCGAGGTCCTCAGTGGCTTGGGCGCTCCTCAATGCAGACGTGCCCGGACATAACGCGGTGGTGCAGTCCGCCTCTCAGGAGTGAATACTTATGTGGTGGGAAGGGACATTGTATTTCGAGGCACCACGGACATAGAGCTTGGCTGTGTCTCCACTGCTTTCTTTGCCTCTGCCTCACCAGCCACTCTTTCATCAAGACATATTCACCATGATTGGGCGCTCTCTCATCACCGCCTGTTTGGCCTCGCTGGCCGCGGCGCAGAGCAACGTTGTCGGCTCCGCAACCGGCTTTGCTTCCGGCGTCACTGGCGGAGGAGATGCTACTCCAGCAGTTCCTGCCGACACTGCTGAGCTGATGGAATGGCTCACGGACGATGAGCCCCGCGTCATCCTCCTGGACAAGGAGTACAACTTCATTGGGACGGAGGGTACTACCACCGAGAATGGCTGTCGGCCGGATTCCAACACGTGTGGGGTAAGCCAGACCATGTAGTTGATCGCGTCGAGTATGCCAGCTGACGATCTCGCTTAGAGCAGCGGCCAAGACGCCCTCGACGGTCCCAACTGGTGTAGCGACAGCTACCCGGTGGTCGAAGTGACTTACGACGTCGCGGCCACAAACCCCATTGACGTGAAGTCCAACAAGTCCCTCGTCGGCGTTGGAGACAAGGGTGTCATCAGGGGCAAGGGTTTCCGCTTCGTCAACGGCGCCGAGAACATCATCTTCCAAAACGTTGAGATCACGGAGCTCAACCCCCAGTACATCTGGGGCGGCGACGCATTGCAGCTCTCGGGCTCCGACATGATCTGGATCGACCACGTGCGAATCTCCCTGGTCGGCAGGCAGATGATCGTGACTGGGTTTGAGAGTGCTGGACGGGTGACCATCTCCAACAGCGAGTTCGACGGCACTACGAGCTGGAGTGCCAGCTGCAACGGCGAGCACTACTGGACCTTCCTGTTCGTTGGCGAGGGCGATCAGATTACTTTTGCGAACAACTGGATCCACGACACCAGCGGCAGGTGCCCCAAGGTTGGAGAGCAGGCTACACTCCACACTGTGAACAACTACTTCCAGACCAACGAAGGGTGAGCAAGAGAGAATGGGATCTGCAAGTGACGCGTTCGCTGACAGTGGTGCAGCCACAACTTCGATATCGCCGACGGAGCTCAAATTCTGATCGAGGGCAACGTCTTCGAGGACTGCAAGACCCCCATGCCCGAGGCGTCCGCCGTCTCTGGCGGTGTCTTCAACGTCCCCTCCAGCAGCGACGCTGCTTCCTGCTCCAGCGCCCTCGGACGCGAGTGCCAGGTCAACTCCGTCTCCGGCTCCGGCGACTTCACCTCCTTCACCGACACCACCATGCTGAGCGCAATCGGCGGCGCCGCCTCCGTATGGGAGGCCACCAGCGCCGACGAGGTTGCCGCCAGCGTCTCGGCGAACGCTGGTATCGGTAAGCTGAGCTCTTCCTCGTCCTCGTCGACTTCAAGTGCGGCAGTCGAGGCTGCCGACGAAGATGCCTCCGCTTCCAGCGCGGCATCCGCCCCGGTGTCGAGCGAGACCCCGGCGCAGACCTCCAGCAAGGTTGCGGTGGAGACCGCCTCGTCTGCTTCAGCGGGTGCCGCGGTGGCTCGGTGGGGACAGTGCGGCGGCTTGGGCTGGACTGGCTCGACCACCTGTGCGGACGGTGCTGAGTGCACTGTGCAGAACGATTGTAAGTTATGAGAACTGTCCATGCGCTTTTCCGAATGAATGCTTACTGTATTCGATGTGCAGGGTACAGCCAATGTCTGTAATGTACAGGGACTTGACGGGAAGGAGCGCATTTGAGGGGAGAGATCTTTAAGATTATACGCCCAATAAGATACTAGTGCATTTTCAAGAGACTGTGATAATCACTCTTTGATGTCTTATACATATCTTGTCCCAGCTGCACACAATCTATAACCTGATGGGCAGGATTTATTATTGAAATTTCAACAGATGCTTCAAGACCATCCTGCATGCGATGATTGAGGCAGCCACCGTAACAAACTTGGGTATATTGCCATTACCAGTCCCTTTCTCCTTCATCGCCGCATCGAGACGGCTTTCAAATTGTGGTCCGAGGTTCCTCCTTCCTAACAGTGCTGCAAAACTTCCATATGGCAAGAATTAGACCCATACCGACAACGAAGATGACAAAGACGGCTCCGATTTGGAGAAAAGTATCCATGGTGGATATTAAGACTGGCGTCCTTCCGAATTAGTATTTTCAAGTTGAATACGAATGGGATACGTACAAATATCCGGCGAGAGTCCCAGAGCAGCAATGAGGTTGGAGTCTTTTAAATATTTGTTCAAAGTATTCCTCGATGTTCGTTTCTTGAGTTGTTACTTTAACGAAAGTGTGGTACGGAAAAAGGAGTGTTGAGTGTGAAAAACAGACGCTCAAAATGGTGTGGCACAAAGCTTCCCCGGTGCTTTGCGAGGAGAGAGAGACCCAGGGTGGAGGGGAGATCCACTGTACGATGTTGGGATGGAGCGCTGGAATTTATACGGGGCATTCATGACTGCATCGTTGAAATGCAAGCGATGTGAGTACGAAAATGGTCGACCGTGGCGGAGGAGTTGACGCAGGATGACAGGGCGTAAGGCGCAGGGCGTATGTAAGACGCAAAGCGTAAAGCGTAAAGAGTATGGCGTTAAGCGGAACGCCCGAACGTACGCTTTCCCACGAGAACCAACCAAAGCCCGTTCGCAAAATCATCTGTCCAGCTTTCTCGTGTTTTTAACATGCAACGATAACGTCGCATCAGCTTTGATGCATTATCTAAAGGGAAGCATAAATCTCTCAGCCGCATTGCACAGATCTCCGCTACCTCAGGAGTTCAGGATGCAATACTGGCGTCCCCCACGTCTTTGCGCGAGCGACACGACTTCTCTCAATCGAGGCCCTTGCTTCTCCTTTCATGGCGGAATCCATCCAGTCTTCTCCATTGGCCAACGAATCCACTGTTTTGTACCAATTGACAAAGCATTGTGGATGCCAGACATTAGATGATGGGCCCAGCCGTCCAGTACCCACCACGCGGAGAACTCGTTGAGGAGCACGACGAAGTATGCAAAGACAACCAAAGCCACTGGGTCCCGCTGCTGAATGTAGGGAAAGAAGTCCTTCGAGACGCTGAGCATCCATACGAAGATGCTAAAATCGCCATCATCTTCTCTATCGTACAGCGCGGAATACATACGCGACAGGTTGTCAATGGCGGCTTTATATATGTCGTACTTGGGGTGGGTAGTGCCAAGCGCATCATCACAAAGCTTGCGCAGATCAGCAATTGGATCAGGATCCACAGGCTCGTCCGGGGTGAAGAATTTGCGCGTCTTCCGTGTGCTGATTTCGAACAACTGCGCAAGGGGCCCAGTCCGCAGTGCTTCCAGCCCGAAAATGAGGAATGAAAGATGCCCTCTGCAATAAATAAGCCATTCGGAGGACTCTTGGCCTGGGTCTTCGAAGTACAAGAAATCCCCGGGAGCTGGTCCCTTGGCAAGCTTGTAGATGCAGGACAGCATGGAGAAAACGTAGAATGCGTGGTAGCTCTCGTTTCCAACTTGAGGAATCTGGGAGGTGGTCATGGAGAAGGCCTGGTTCCAGTGGCTTTCGGCTTCGGATGTGTAGAATTGCTCTCGGCCGCGCCTGAAGCGAGCAAGGTGCATGGCGGATATAGCGAGAGTGCCATGCAGAACAAACGGGTAAGAGAAACCGATCTCGGGTACGGTGACACGCCAGAACACACGGACGTGGTCCATTGTTGACATTGAGCTTGCAACGGACGGCGCGGTTGAATTTTCCCAGGCGTGCAGGAGCTCCAGGTCGGTAACGTTCAGACTACTCGAGTTGGCGGTGCTATTCTGGGCTGAGGCGGTTGCCGCATCCAGCGGTTCCGACGCCCCAGAAGAAGTTGCTTCCGCCCAGGATGACGACGGGGACAAGTGGCGGTGCGGCGTTCCCGCCGGCTTGGTTGTATACTCGCATGTAATAGTCCGCTTTACGCAATTAGTGCACGCAGGCTTCTTCTCGTCACACTTGGTAAGGATTAGCCAGGTCTTGCACACTATGCTTTTCGAACATGTGCAAGATCCTACCTTGATTCTTCGCCTCCTGCAGAAGGAGCATCCCATGCGCGACTTGCGGTGGGTCCTCCGCGCGGCCTTCCCATTCTCTACATCTGCGGAAGGCATGCTTCTTTCCTTTGGCCTGAGTCTAGCGGAGGAGGCAAGCCATGCATGCGTGAAGGGCTGTTGACGTGTCGAACGGCATTATCCAGAGGACAGCGGTGGTGGGGTTGTGAAGGATTCAGGAAGGGGTGGCGGCCGTCGTTTGGCGACGGGACGCGTCAAGCTCTCGCGCTCTGCGTACAGGTCGATACTTCGGTCATGTGATCGCCCATGGCTGATGAACCCGCCCGTCCCTAGCCACAGCGACAGAACAAGTCTCATCTGGACGTGCCGACGGTGGAGGGAGACGGCGCAGATTGGTCTCGCCGGGTTGCCAGAGCGCGGCGGAACGCGGACAATCATGGCCTCCGGCGAGCACGTGCGCCGGTCGCAAGCCGCGTTGCTCCAACCTCCTCACCTCAACACCCCAGCACCCCAGCACCCCAGCACCTCAGCACTTCAGCATCTCATCACCTCATTTCCTCGACCACACGCATCCCATCACCCGCCCATTCGTCGCATCATCCCCGCTCGCCTTTGTCTCTCGTTGCTCCTGTCGCCGCCCTCAACCCCCACGAACACTCAGCGCGCCTCGCATTCCCGTTCTTCACCCGCTCCCACGTCACCGCGCCCGCGTCGCCGTCATCCTCGCATCACTACTACAGCGGTACTTCACCCGGCTCCACATCGTCGCACCAGGAGGAACGGGTGACCACCCGGCTCTCGCGCCACAACACCACGCCACTCCATAGACGGCGCTTTCCGCGTCGCCGTGCTCGTCTGCCGGACCGCCCGCACCGACGCGCCCGATTGTTGCAAGCAGGCCAGCTTTCCGCTTCTACCCTCGCGAACGTTCCGGCACGCCCGGTCCCTTTGCTGGAAGAACTGGGGTCTGTAGGCGTCCATCCTTTCGCGGGGTGGGCGGCCGTTTGCAAGTCCGGCACGTCGCGAGAGGCGGTCCTGCTGGACGGCGTGGAACACGCTGGTGCTGCGGCACGGGGGGCCCAGTTGGCTTGGGATGGTTGGATCAGGGCGGGGTCTTGTCCTTGCGCGTTCTCTGGGCTCTGCGGGCTAACGCACTGCGGTGGAGGGGTATATACAGATTTAATGACATTGATATTGTTCCTCCATGGCCGCCGCTGACGAGAAGTCGGCCGTTCACAATGTCCCCATCAGAGTCGAGTGGAAGTGCTGTGCCGATGACGAGCTGAAGCGCTTGGCCGACTCTGACCGCGCCACGCTGGATTTCGGCCTCTACCAGTCCCGCCGCGAGGCCTACTTCAAGCTGCGCGTTCCTGTTGCCCTGAAAGGCCGCGGCAAGAAGACGAACTTCTATCTCTTCGTCCACCCCGAGCGCTTCCGTAGCCTCGACCTGGATGGCCAGCCCGAAGCCATCTCTCCCTCAATCCGCGCATCGTTCGTGCGGACCGGAGAATGCACCGCGCCCGAAGCTCTCGTCGCCCTCCGCACCTCGCTCACCGAGCCCGGCGTTCTCGTCGGCCCTCCACCCAGCCCGCCGCTCGCACCCAGATCGAAGAAGTCCGGCGACACGCTGGCGCTGCTCAAGTCGCTCGCCCGAGCCACCCACCTGACCATCTACCTGCCCCGCCACGACAGCGCCGCCGCCCTCCTCCAATCCGCCTGCGCCCTCGCCTCCTCGCGCCGCCTCCAATCCAGCCAGGACGAATACCTGCTCGAACGACTGTACTCGGGCAGCGGCGGCGTCCCGGTCGCCGCGGGCCCCGCGCCGCTGCTCCACGCCGACAGCCCGCCCTCGTACGACGAGCTCGGCCCCACGCCGCCCCCGCCCTCCAGGCGGCGAAGACTCAGCAGCCGTACGTATCTGCCCCCCTTCTTTTCCTCGGACCCCGCAGCTCTGACAGCCACGCAGCATCGTCGCCGGGCCCGTCGAAGAAGACCCGTCCAAACCTCGCCCGCGACTCGGAGAAGCGAGCACAGGTCCCGGACAAGGGCTCGCCGGCGGACGACGATCCGTCCGCCTGGAAAAGCGCGCTCGAACAGCGGCTCGAGGCGCTGGTCGGCGAGGTCGGGGCGCTACGGGAGGGCGGTGGGACGCCGCCCGGACGGGCTGAAGACGCGGTCGCGGCTGATGGGCGGCTGTGCCGGGTGGAGGAGCAGCTGGAGCGGCTGCGCGAGCAGATGGGTCGGTTGGAGGAGATGCTGCGGGAGAGGGACGCGGATAGGGAGCGCGAGCTTGAGGAGCGGTTGGAGCGGCGGTTGGGAGAGCGGTTGGAGGAGCGGTTTGGGGACATGTGGAGGAAGGCGAGCAAGGAGCTGGAGGAGCGGTTGGAGGAGCGGCTGGAGGAGCGGCTGGAGGAACAGTTTGACGAGCGGTTTGACGCCGCTATACAGGTCTCGGTTGATGAGACGGATATGCGGGTTGAGGAGAGGGTGCTGGAGATCAAGGACGAGATGCAGACGTTCGTGCGGGACGAGCTTCAGATGGTGAAAGAGGAGCTGGTAGATGGCTTCGAGTTGGGAAGAGCGGTGTTGAGGGTGGATTTTGAGCGATGACGTGGGGTGAACATGTCTTTGCACCGTCCTCAACCATCTGCACGTCATTTATGGCTGCCTGCTCAGGTTCGACGCCACGCCGATCCACCTTTTGTCAGACCATCGACTGGTGGTAGTGGCATCTAGAGCAACACGGGAAGTCGCCAGGGCCGACTTTTTCGCAGAGTCAGCATCCGGAACTGCTCATCGATTGAGTCTCCCAGGGTGCGCTCAATTGCTTCTGGATTTGATCTTGATACAGCGAATGTTCGGAAGTTCAAGAAAACCATTGGAAGCTCGATTGACCATCCACCGTCGAACCCGCACCGTCTACCTATACACCGCTACCGAAGCCACTGCAATGGCTAATCGTCTTCGTCCCTGCATGTCATGCGCCGGAGTTTTGTTACCCAGCGGTGGCACCACTCCAGTCTATTGCAACGTGCAACCTTCCTTTTCACCAATCACATTGTGGATAATAGATCGCTCTCCGGCTCATACGTTCATACCCGAGCTTCAGCGAAACCATAGGGTTCGAGGATAGATGTCAGCACTAGCAGCCTCGGCATAGTTTCAACCCTGCAGGGTTTCAGTCAGCATCGCGTGTCTCAGAGGTCTTTTCGCTACAACCAGAGGTTTCTCCACCAGCATCACGATGGCGTTAGCTTCAATTGCCTCGATTGCAGGCGTTGCCGTTGTATCTGCACTTTGCCTCCGCATCTTCTACAATCTTTACCTGCATCCATTGGCCAAGTTCCATGGACCATGGTACGCAGCATCATTCCCTCTGTGTCCAGCCATCATTTCAGTGTTGCGCGTTGAGCCGCAATGGATGCTCTCCTTGACCAAGAAATTCGGGAGTGAGTTCTGCACTTGGAGTATCTCGTCCCCGCGCCACCTTTTCTGACCGTGTCTTCTAACTGAAGCCGACAAACCAATTCGCATCGCGCCATCCCTGCTGTTCTTCCCACAACCCTCCGCTATCAAGGACATCTATTGGGATCCGAAATGTAACACAAAGGCTCCTCTGTATGGGACTGGAGCCTTGGGCCCGCCTCACCTGTTCACCACTCTCGATGGAAATGTCCACAAGTCTTTGAGGAAGGCACTTGGTGGCCCTCAGGTAAGCAAGATGGAGTCTCTGCAGGCGTGGCATTCCACTGACGAATGAGCTCTTTAGTGGAGCATTGGTTCACTGAAGAACAACTGGGAGCCGCGAATCGACGAATTAGTTCAACTCTTCATACGGAAGATGACCGAGCGCGCCGAAAACAACCAGCCCGTGATCTTGTCCGACAAAGTCGCGTAAGAGATACCGGCACGCACTCTGCCCCCGCGCAGTCCACTAACGCCACCAGCGAATTCGCCGCTGACACCATGACGATGCTCTCCTTCACGGAGCCCTGGGGCTTCTTCCGCAACAGCCGCGACGAGCGCAACATCCTCACCAGCTGGCGCCGCGGCCTCAACTTCTTCGGCTTCGTCGGCCGCTTCCGCTGGTTCCGCGACGTGGTCATGAAGACGTCGTGGGGCCTGTACTTCCTCCCGTCCGCCGACCACAACGCCGGCATGGGCTACCTGATGAGCCAAGCCGACGCCCAAGTCACCGAGCGCGAGCGCCGCATCGAGCGCGACAACTTCTCGCAGCAAAAGCCCGACTTCCTCCAACAGTCCGTCGCGCCCCCGTCCCCACACAAAACCCAACTAACCACCACCCACCCCAGCTGCCTCGAAGCCCGCGACGCCGCCGGCGCCCCGCTCACACCGTCCCAAAAGCGCGCCCACGTCACGCTCCTCATCCAAGCCAGCGCCGACAAGACCGGCACCGCGCTGGGCAGCACGCTGCGCTTCCTGCTGACGCCCCCGGCCGCGCTGACGCGCGCGCGCGCGCCGAGATCGCGGCCGCCGACGCGGCGGGCCGGCTGTCGACTCCGGTGCGGTACGAGGAGACGCGGGCGGCGCTGCCATTCTTCGTGGCGTGCGTGCGCGAGTCGCTGCGCCTGCAGCCGCCCGCGACGAACCTGTTCGCGCGCGTGGCGCCGCGCGGCGGCAAGGTTGTCGAAGGCGTGGCGGTGCCGCCTGGCGCGGAGGTGACGAGCTATGCGTACGTCGTGCAGCGCGATCCGCGGCTGTACGCGCCGGATCCGGAGGCGTGGCGGCCGGAGCGGTGGCTGGGGGTGGGGAGGGAGGCGGCGTTCGAGGCTGGGAGCTTTGTGTTTGGGGTCGGGCCGAGGGTGTGTTTGGGGAAGGACGTGGCGGTGATGGAGATGTGGAAGTTGTTGCCTGAGGTGAGTGCGGCCCTGTTTCTCGTTGGGTGGTGCTGGTGGTAGAGGGGTCGGGGGCTGACGGCGTGCAGATTGTTCGGCGGTTTGATATGGAGCTGAAGCGGGAGGGTAGGTATGTTGTTGCTGGCGGTGTGGCGTACAACCAGGGGTTCGAGGTGCAGATGCGGGTGAGGGACGCGAAGGCTTAGGTGAGCGGTCACTTCCTTCTGGATGGTAACACTACAGCCAAGGACCCGGGATCAGCCATTGGCTCGGCTCGCAGGATGTTGGAAACAATGGCGCGGGGTTTCCGAACGCCTGTGGGATCTATCTCATTTTGTCTTCTCTATAGCTGCTGCCTGGATTGAGCCGAACGTCATCTGGACTCAATGCGAGCGGCGAGCCTGGTATTGTCTGATCAATGAGGGTAATGGTCGACGTGAAATTGGGGATGCACAGATGCGTACATATGCGGTGTTCTTCCAGCCAGTAGAAGTGCTCTCATCATTATTTTCGTCTCCTGTACCGCTAAAAGTTGAAAAATGGCAAGGCTTTTCAACTCTGCAATATACGAGTTGCAGCCGGCTCGGCCCAGAGGCAGCACTCCATTCTCCCCAAAGCAGGAAGCCGGCACGCCGGTGCTAAATTGCTAATCGCTGCGCTTGAGTCTTAAGTCTCAGTGATGTCCATTGTGCTTGGTAGATAACACTGAATTCTGACAGCCTCACGATGTCTCTATTATTATATGGTAAGGCTGGAATAGATGAAACACTTATGCCTCTTCAACGACGTGCTACGTGGGACGATGGCTAAGCGGTTATTTATGGGTCATATGGCGCAGTTCCAATGCTGTGCTGTGCAAAGTCATCAACTACGGTCCTTCAGATTGCTGCGAACACGATTTTATGTGTTGTCTTGACACGGAATCACAACAGGGATCAAGACGGTCTCGTGTAGAGACTGATAGGCAAATTTGGGGGGGTTTTTTTTTTTTGCAAGGCTGGCGCGGCACTCATCATAGCTATGTACGACCTTTTGATCAGAACCGAGGATTCCTTACCCCTACACGACTTTAAAATGCAACCAATGAGCCCGAAGCTGATTTAGCGGAACCCAAGTTTCTAATGACGCAATTCTATAATTAGTGCATAAAAGGATGATCGTGCTGCATAGGCTGCTTTGGGGGCCAACACGTCAATTGAAGAGCAGCACGCCCGCCGCTTTCAGTGGCCCAGCCTCGCGGCCTTCATTCCATCCGCTCGCAACCGCGTTAGAACAGCCAAGTCAAGGACGGCTGAACTTCAAAAGCGCGATGAAATTCTTCCAGCCTACATCCGCAGCTCGGCGAAAAGACCTTAAAAACATCAGCCCCAAGGACTCGTTGCCGGTGCATCCAAGAAATCCCAGAATCAGCAAATCCTTATACGTTCCGGCGCGTTCAAATGTGGTCATCGTTCTGTCGGCAGTTATCATCACCACCCCGCCATTCATATACCTCGTCACGAGCGGCTTTTGAGGATTCGTAACAGAATTGCACAATCGACGTGCGTCTCTGATGGAACTTTCATCTCGACTCTTTTCTCCGTGAACCTGGCATTCGTGCACTACAGCTTTGCCACGGTGAAGCTCATGGACGTTTTATGGGATATATTGGTCGGACGTGGGCTCCAAATAAAAATTAGGATCTACGGGTTCACCGTCTACAAGATGGCTCTATTGCATGCAATGGAGTGCTACACTGCTTCATACGAACTCTTTCTCGCAACCTGAGTTCAGCAGAGCACATTTGCTATGGAGATGGCAAAGAATAAGAAGACGCGAAGTCATCCGCGGACCGTTCAAGTAATACTGGCCGTTATACTCTTAGCCATCATCTACATCGCACTATGGCCAACACTCACCAGCGCCATGTCCGGGTACACACCAGTTTTCGAAGTCATGATGATGGCCCACGAGGAAAGTGCGGTGCCAGTTTCGCAGCTTCGAGACGCTATAATCATCCACGATGGCTTTCGATTGGAAATTCCAACTAATAAGACCGAAGATTCGGTCCAGCAGTGCAAGCTGGCTTGTGATCGAACAAGCAACAACCAAACGCTCTTCAACACCCTTTCAAAAGACACAGTCCTCACGCATAATGCCAACATGGACGAGTGGCTCACCGTTTCCTCCAGCAATACTGGGAATGCGGTCTCAGAGCCGTCCGCAAGTTTCAGCGTTGATAGTGGAAATTTTAAGAGCCCTGGTACAACCCTTTTGGCAGTTCAATGGACTAACGATCATTTATAAAGACATGCGCAACTACTACAACAAAGCTGAGTATCCACATAACCAGAGCAATGTCCCCACATTCATTGTCGTGGAGAACACGACGTTAGACATAGAACCCCCTTCGTTGAATGTCAGCATCAACTGGTTCGAATACAACGGCGGTGGCTACAGTCCCCAATACCGAGCTGTGAAAAAAATGTGTCAGCCAGGTAATGTCTATCAATGGGGCTTCTCGTACGATCTCGCGCTTGTGTGGTCCATCTGCAATCTGCTGTTTGCATCTTTGCTGTATGGTCTGTGGGTAAATGCTTGGAGAAACAGCCGTGTGGTGCAGTCTAAATGCACAGGGGCCATTTATCGAGCCTTGATCGACCTCGTTGCAGCCATGCGTGGGGGGGAACTTGGACCAGAAAGCGCAGAAGGAGATATGGAAAAAGAGCTGGAGGACAGGGTAAAATACGCCAAGGGTGGCTTGGTAGTACAGACCGGGTCACCAAGAGTCATCGGGCAAGTGTGAGGCAGCAAAGCCGAAAGGGTGGTATTGCTCTCAACTGAAAATCTATGTACAAGGAGAAAAGGAAAGAGAGTCTAGAAGGAGAGGGCGAAGGGTAAATATACCCAGTCGCTTAGCGCTGGGCCCGTGCCATGTACCTAGCGCTGTGCACGTGCCCTGGCACGTGACCGGGTCTCCCTCCTGGTTGCTAGCTGCTGCTGGTTAGTTACCCTACAGTCCATGGTGGTGCTGCCTGAGGGGCCTGACAGCAAGTTGAAGCAGGCGAAGAACACAGAGGATGTGACAGAGTCTGAAGGATCCATTGCCGAAGAGGAAAGCAGTTCGAACGGCGGATCGTTATCGAGCGATACGAGTACAGTAAGATTCGTTATAGAGGTATAGAGACCTTACTGCTGCTTTTGCTGAGGGTTAAACGTAGAGGGTTGCACGCACAGTGTTGTCAATCCACACCCGGCGTCCCGCATTGTTTGTTTCGTTAGGCATATGCGGCGTGCGGGGGTTCTGATTGGCCAGCGAAATATGCTCCCCGCTCAAGCGTCACAGCAAAACGTGTCGCCAGGAGGACCGACGGAAAGAATGGCATCACTCTCATTAAATATGTCAAGAGCCAGTGTATGTAAGCCGGCGGGCCATGATAGTCCATCTACCCTGGTATTTTGGTGATCTATCCAAGTATATTTACAATAAATACAGAGGTGGGAGCTAGAGCTTTACCGAAAGCGAAAGAGCTTAGGGGAAATACTTAGCATCAACCCAAAGATTGTAGTCAGACCCCAACACTTCCGTGATCTCCACCGGGGCGTTGAGCTGTTCAGAGAAGCTTGCCCTGGTGGCGTTGGTGCCAGCTCCAGCACCAGTGTTGGCATACTCGGCATAGGTAACTTCATCCGTCCGGTCATCGCCCGTGTCCCAGATAGCCCAACCAGCCGGATTGATAACCTCACTCATGTAGACGCTCTGGAAAACGACGCGCGCAAAGTTGCGCCACGGGCGACCGAGGTAATATGCGCCAGCGTTGACGTTGTGACCCTCAGCAGCAGTCACACTTCCCTCGTTGATGACGTACCAGCCATCGTCCGCAGTGCTCCGGCCGCTGGCGGTGATGTACCCGATCTTCGCGGTGACGACGCGCAAGTCACAGTTCTGGAACCACGCGGCGGACCCCTGTCCGAAGATGAAGTCGGTAGCGCCTGTAGCTGGGTGTCAGCATGGATCGTCCGTCTTAATGCTTGGATGTCTTACCCTCGATGTAGGTATTCCCGAAGAAGTGCTTTCCCTTGTTGGTAAGGAGCGTGTCTTGGAAGCCGGTAAGCTTGCATCCGTAGTATCCCTGGTTAGTGGCCTGGGCTGAGACGGCGACGGCTTGGCTACCCTCTCCGTATGTATTCTCCACGTTTATGTTGTACAGATTGAAGTCCGGAGAGTGGGCACGCAGAGTAGCCGTGAGATCATTGCTCAGGTTGAAAGCCTGGCTGAGGCCGGAGGTGATCGTAACGCTGTTCGATTCGTAGGTGCTTTCATCATTCGAGTAGCCGTAGATACTGAGCGGGCCGTTGAGCTTCGCGATGTACACCTGCTCCTCGTACGTTCCAGATGCCACAAAAATTGTCTGGGCATCTGTAGTGTTCGGAAGAGCGTCGACCGCGGATTGGATGGTAGGGTAGTCTCCATCGGTCGTGCTTACGACCAGCGCTCCGGCAGGGGGATCCGTCAAGGCAATTGCGGAGCCAACAAGGCCGCAAAGAATGGATGAGCTGCGCATGATGAAACGAATGTCTTAGGAGCGGTGATGATTACAGATGGCCGTTGGTTGGCATTTAAGTATGACTTTTGGAGGACATTACTCACGTAAGGAGGCGGCTCTCATTGAAGGACAAGGTCTTACGGAGCCAAGACTGAGGCTAGATGAAGCTTGTCAGTACTGAGTAGCGAGGCGTCTCGATTTTCTGTTTCAGCGTGACACCCATTCTGCTTTGGTCGGCTGTTTTCCACCAATTAAATTCCGTGCGAGTCCGGAACCGGCGGGCACAGGCAGCCTCACAACAACCCATCCGGGCCGGAATTCGCAATTGACACGGATACCATGTTGAAAAGCCATGTCTTACGTCGTGTATAATTTAGAGTTTATGGAACTCGGACACCACGGCAGAAGGTCAGCCCTCATTCGTTCGCTTAACCCACACTCGTATACAGTAATTGCTGATGACTCGATGCGCCACGTCTCGCTACGCATTGTAACACCACATAGAATGCTAATAGTGCCCGAGTTTGTGCTGTGGGCAAAAAAAGGAATAGCGGGGGATGCTCGAGAGATATAAGTAGTGTTCGATTCTCCACGGGGTGAGTTTTCACAACACGACATCCCCGACCTGGCGGCAATCCGGAGCTGGCTGTCATGGGGTAGGCATTCACAACGGTGTTTCACCTGTCTTCCACGCGATCAGGCCACCATTTGGGCGTTCCAAGATACGTGCTCACACTGTCGAGACTATTCCGCGATTGGCTAGAGCGCTGTTCAGCATCGTTGCCTCCTTTCTTTCTCAGTGCAACTATGGATTAGCAATCTTTTCTCCTGTCGGCGGGAATGCAAGGCTCATGTTGCGTCCCGTATTAGGAACACCGCATGCAAGGTTGCTGTATCCATGAGAGAGGCCTCTACGACCATCTGCCCCTGCTTATCGGAAGCTTTAGATCTCGGCGCATAAGAATCTTTGCAGACTTGTATGAAGTAGGGTTTCGTACATATGGGTTCAGAGGTATCTCCAGAGCTCACCAAGGTGCTCGGGATTCATAACCGGCCATCCCGAAACGCAGTACCGAACCCAGAAGGGCACTGTCTTCCTACTCCAAGTTCTCGAATAACGACGGATTAGAACGGAGATTGCGAAGAATATTGTTCCATGATTGTCGTAACTACATGTAGAAAGAGGCCGTTCTCGGCAAACATGCCGTCAAGCTTTCGAGCAGCACGTCATGGAGCTCTGAAATACTTAGTCTTCCATGACGTCACAAAATTCGGCGTTGTGGAATGCGGCAGAGCATTCACTGATCGCACTGAGGGGGATGAGAACTTCCTCCAATGAAAAGACCGGACGCATCCTCCCATCGGCGGCTGAAAGCGAGGACTGCAGATACGATGCCCCGCACTCTGCAACACAGAAACTCCGGCAGGAGTCTGATGGAAACCTCTTCACAGCAATTGATATATCTCAGAAGGCGCACCAAATCTTGAAAAGGTCTCATCATTTCCGGACTTGGCCGCCGTGATCTCCAGATAAAGAACGTGGAGAGAAGATCCTACCCAACAGTGAAGGGACAAAAGCTCATGATGAAACGGCTCTCTCTCTTTTTCACAGTTGCGCAGCTTTTATTACTCTGCAATACCACTACAGCTACCTGGGCTGTGCCGGACGAGTACGCAATAACACCATCCGCCGACGGGCGTTTCTTCCAACAGTCCGATGGCTCGCCGTTTTTTTGGCAGGCAGATACTGCCTGGCTTCTGTTCCACAGGCTGAACTACAGCGAGTGCGAGTCATATCTTGCAGATCGAGCCGCAAAAGGATTCAACGTCGTGCTGGCCGTTGGCTTTACGCAGATTGGCATTGACAGCACGAACCGCAACGGCGACCTGACTTTCATCGACGAGGACGTTGCTCGCCCGAATGAGCCGTACTGGGCGTACGTCGACTCGATTGTCGAGCTTGCTTGGACCAAAGGCATCCGTATTGCCTTGGTTCCTGCCTGGGGAAAGTACGTGCATTCCGATAGTGAGTGGCTCCTCTCCGACTCGGTCCTCCGCACCACGAGATATCTTTTCCTGGAGCTTGGAAAGCAAAAGCAAAATTCCGCCTGAGAACACCCTGCCCGCTAACAACAGCACAGCAAATGTCGGCTCAGTGATAAACAGCACCACAGCCGAGGGTTTCGGCGCTTTCATCGGGCAATGTTACCCTTACCTGCCGAAGATCCTAGTAGCCGACACGAACCCATGGTGGATGAACAAGACCGCGGTCAAAGCCGACTACGCGGCCGGAGGCCCGGTTCCCGACTACCCACACACGGACTGGAGCGAGGTGTACGACGGCCTCGCCAACGGAATCGTCACCGGTGAACGAGCGGCGGTATCCTCCGGGACGTGGCGACCGCTGATGAGCATCCACCCGACGAACCAATGGTTCAGTGGCGGACCGGTTGCGCTCGCTAGCGCCTTCTTCGGCGACCGGGAGTGGCTCACCTTTGACGTGAGCCAATCGGGCCATGCAGACTTTCCACCAAACCCTCCGATCCCGTGGTGGAATGCACGGCGGGGATGGGAGTCGGTGGAACTCATGTATGCGAGTGGGGGGACGGCTGAAGGGCGGAAAAGACCGGTGCTGGACAATGAGGCGCACTATGAGGGAAGGCAGGTACTGGAGATACGTCGATGCGGAAAAGAATTTGCTGATGTGGCTCAGGTACGACAACGGCAAGAGCGCCTACCCGTACTGGAATGCAAGCGACGTGCGTGTTGGAAGCTGGCAGGCGGTAAGTAATTGAAGAACTCAGTCTTTTATGGTACTGAAAGCAGGAAAAGGCATTCTCAGGAGCCGCAGGAGTCACTTACGGCGCCGACAATGTCATGCAGATGTACATTCCCGGGCTGTTCGACCACTCCGGAAGTGGACCTGCAAGGTCCTGGGCCGATGAAATTCACCTCCCGGGCTCAGAACAGATTCAACACATCAAGAAATCGATCACAGACCGCGGAGAGTCAACCTACTTCGGCAGGATCCCAGCCCAGGCCGTAGTTGTGGGTGATGCTGGTGGGTATCATTCATCTTTCGGCTCCGAATACGACTATTTGCAGCTGATATTAAGATAGGCTCCGACGACAAGCGCGTCACAGCTTCCCGAGACGCGGAAGGGTCATGGATCATGGTTTACACCCCGACCGGCAAGGCATTTTCGATTGAGACTGGAGTGCTGAAAGGGTGCAATGCCACTGCGAGCTGGTATGACCCGCTGACAGGGCTGTACACAGCATTTGATTACACGCAATGCGAAAGCGGCGCAGCGACAGTGAAGAAGTTCACACCTCCAGCCGGAAGCGGGCATGCAGATTGGCTGCTTGTTTTGGAGCAGACCGGAGATAAAAACCGCGGTAGATGACAGCCTATGCCATAAGATCGTTTCCAAACCAGAGAGCAGGCAGTTTTACTGGAAAGGAGGCGAAGGCAGCCGTTTGCTTGATCCACGAAGGGATTGAAAAGATGGAGATCGTTTTGGGGGGGTACCCGAAAAGGATATCCAAAATAGACTCAAATGTTGCACTTTGTTGTTTCCCAAGACTTGCAGTATCCTTTCCATCATTACGGCCCTGGCATTTGGTGTTGCTGTGACTGAGCCGAAACCGGCTAGGCTACTGCCGCAGCCTCAGAGCTTACCAGCATGACAGCATTTACAGACCAGAACTTGAACGGAGCGTCACAGCGGTTCAAACTCGAGACCCAGCCTCAGTGCTGCAGGTATCTGTGATATTCCAAGGATCACGACCGAAGAACTAATCAATTTGCACAGACGGTCTTCGTGGCACCGAGTGCACCAACGTGATCAGCTCGATCCAAGTCCCCGATGGGTTTCGCCGCCGTCTTTGGGAGTGAGAACCAAATCAAAAGATAGTACGCAATTGAATGCTGACGTCTGTTTACTTGCAAGCTCCAACTCTTGCAGCGGAAAGAGCTCTCCGGACATCTATGCTTCTGGTACGAGGCAACCAGCTTCAAGTACTATCGAAATTAGACACCCCGATACTTGGCAATACAGCATTGGCTTCCAGCTAAACCTTGGCCGCTCGCGCTAGAAAATCTCTGGCCTTCGCAGTTCGCGGATGCAAGAAGTGTGCTCGGGTGAGATGCGACTAGAGGGGTTTCCTTCAACGCCGGTATCGAAAAAGACCAACAGGAGTGAACCCGAATCTTTCCTTGGACTAGGACACTCATTTACAACAGTTCAAGAGGGATTTGGTAATGATTCATTGGAAGGTTGCCTGTCGTATGTAGGAATTGCAAATGAATTCTTGGCCCTCCCATTTTATAGAAGAGACCTGTCTGTCCATTTGGAACTTATCAAGTCTAACGCCTCCATTCCCAAACGCCAGGTAATGGCTACTTACGACTACTTCCTGTTGGTCGACAGTCTGGCTGGCGGAGCCGATCATGCCAGCCAATCAGAACCTCCGCACGCCGCACTTACCCGGAACCCCTAACATTTGAATTGTACAACTCGCTCTGCGCTACGCACTATTTTGGACTACTTGACTCACGTCGGGCTTTAAAAGTTCGACTATCTGGCTTGGCCGTCTGCAAGGTTGAATTTCATACTTGATACATGCGCCAGTCGACGTGATTGACCAGTCACTCCAATGGAAACCATCGACGATAACCTCAACACTGGACCATCCCAAGTGCTTTGTGACCTCCGATTAGCTGCTTCAGTTTGGGCATAGGATTGCCCAATGTTTAGCGCACACATTCTCTGCGGATATACTTCGCGTTCCACGCTCATTGACCACTACATTCCTGAGAACCATCTCCAAAAATGTCACCGAAAATCAAACTCAGAAAACTATTTCCACGCATAAGTCGCTCCGGATGCGGATATGCCGATGATACGCGAAAAGCAAGTAATACTGCAAAGAATTGCGGCGGATGGAACGAAACGAGTCTTGCGTAAGCGTTGCATCGAGGCTGGTCTAGAGCGAAGCTATACTAGTATCTGGTCTCAATTACATCCAGCCTCTGCGTATTATGTTCTTGTCTCTACGACGCACCCGCAGCTACAAACCCGCGTCGAAAGCCAGCAGCGAACCGTCCACAGCGCGAGCCGCGTTTCCGGCCGACGGAAAGCAGCGAAAAAAAAAAAAAACGCAGCAAAAACGAAACGCAGCGAACGTGCCGTCACCCCAGATCAACGAACCCGGCTCGCTAGTTAAACGGATCCGGGCGGGTTGTCGAAGATGGACGTGCCGCCGGCGGTGGTGGAGTTCCCCCCCGCACCGCCGCGGCCCGCCGCCGCGTCGTAGAGCGCCTGGATGTCGGCGCGCCACTGGTCCTGGTCGGGCCGCTCGAGGCGCCGGTCGTACGTGACGAGGCCGTTGACCTCGCCCTCGACGTCCGAGGTCTGCGTCCACACGGCGCCGCTGCAGGCGAACATGCGGACCTGGTCCTCGAGCTCGGTGAACAGGACCGAGGCGCGGTAGTTGTACGACGTCAGGTCGAGGCTGATTTCGTACGTCTGGTTGATGGTGTCGATGGCGGCTTGGACGTTCCAGAGGCTGGGGGGGGGGTGGTGTTAGTGGCTGCGTCGACAGGGGGTCGTCGGGGGACTTACTGCTCGATCGACACGTTGTGGCCGATGCCGCCGAATTCGCCTTGGAAGCCGATGCGGTCGGGGTCGTAGGGGGACGATTGGATGGAGTAGGAGGGAGTGCCGCACTGGGGAGTGGCGTAGTGGTGGTTGTCCTGCGGACGAGTCAGCGGCTCTGCTGTACAGGCATGCGGGATGTGGCAGGTGTTCTTACCGAGAAGTCTCCAGCGCCGTAGTCGTACCATCCGCTCGTGGCGTCAATCAGCCTGGTGCCGTCGAGCTCCTCGATCCTGTCGGCGATCTGGTATTCGGGGTGGTAGCTGCGGATTTGACCCCAGCCCTCGTTGTAGATGACCCAGGTGACGATGCAGGTGTAGCTCTTGTGCTGGTTGATGAGGATGTCGAACTGGCGCTCAAACTCGGCCTGCTGGTCGGCGGTGGGCTCGCCGCTGTCGAGGAGCATGCTGGGCATGTCCTGGATGACGAGGAGGCCCAGCGTGTCGCAGGCATGGTAGAAGAGATCGGGCTCGACCTTGATCTGCGGTCGAAGCGCGCGGTCAGTGCGGGGGTCGACAAACCTGAGGGCGACGGGACTCACGTGTTTCCGGACCATGTTCATTCCGAGATCCTTCAGGATCTTCAGGTCGAAGATCAGCGCCTCCAAGGTCGGGGCCAGGTAGATGCCGTCGGGCCAGAAGCCCTGGTCGAGCGTGCCGACCTGGAAGATGAACTCGCCGTTCAGCAGCGGGCGCTTCACGCCGTCGACGACGCCGGTATCGATGGTGCGGAAGCCCGTGTAGCTGGTGACCTCGTCGTCGCCCAGCTTCACGGAGATGTTGTAGAGGGTGGGCGTGTCGGGCGACCAGAGCTCGGGAGCATCGACGCTGAGGTCGAACGGGGAGCCCGAGGTTCCCTCCGCGGTGGCGACCACGTTGCCGCCGCGCAGCACGGAGAACTCAACCGGCAGCGATTGGTTGGCGGAGCTGTGCACCGTGACATTGACTTGTCAAGAGTCAGCACGCTGGAAACAAAACTGGAGGTTCCTGGGATCCGTACCGGTGCCGTCCGCGCCAGCCGCAACGTCCAATTGGGTGACGTGGGCGGCCGGGGCAGGCTCAAGCCACACGGTTTGCCAGATGCCGCTGCAGGGCCGGTAAAAGATGTGACTGGGCGTCAAGGTCTGCTTTCCCCTGGGGATCTCGTAGCCGGGCGAGTCTGTTGGATCAAACACGTAGACGAGCCTGGGATACCCCGCATCAGCCACCCCTGCAATCCAATCTCCGACGGTGCCTGTTACTTACAGCTCGTTCGTGCCATTCAGGTTGACGTATTGCGTGGCGTCCACGGTGAAGCGCCAGTACCCGCCGCGGTGGAAGCCGGCCTGCCTGCCGTTGATGAAGACAGTGGCCTCGTAGTCGACGGCCTCGAAGTTGAGCAGCACCTGCTGGGTGCCCCACTCGCTGGGGACGGTGAAGGTGGTCGCGAACCACATGTCGGTCACGTTGAGCACCTGGATGCCGGAGATGGCGCTCTCAATGCACGACGGGATCAGGATCTCGCGCTCGAGCGGCGTGGGGGGCAGCGCGGGGACCTGGCCGGAGCCGGTGGTCGACTGGTACGTCCACAGCCCGTTCAGGTTCTTCCACGCGTCGCGAACCAGCTGCGGGCGCGGGTATTGGGGCCACGGGTCGGTGCCCACTTGGTCGGTCCATGGCGTGTCGAGCGGCGGCGTCTGGAGCTGGTACGGGACGGCAGCACCGGTGCCGTTGGTGTACGGCTGGGCAGCGCTTGGGGAAGCGGCCAGGAACGACAGGGCGAGCGCTGTAGCCACCCGCATTGTGAAGCGATTGCTGGACGGGTCTCAAAAGAGGGAATGGACGAAGGAAACTGGTGCTCCCGGCGTACAAGGAGGCCGAGACGGCGGTCGGAGGAGGCCATCGCGGCCAGGCTTATAAGTCCATCGCCCGGCAGGGCAGATGGTACTCCGCGCAGGTATCCCGCGGCGGCAAGGATGGACGGTGACCTGGCACCGTGGCCTGGTCAATTGTTTTTGTGCCCTCATGCAATGTCCATGACTTCATCCGGCAGGTGCCAAGAGGGGGCGTCCTGCGGCGCGATGCGCAGCGGCTTGGCTCTTGGACGCGCTCGCGCCGCGCGTGCGCGTGCTGGGGCGCAACTCCGCTGGCACACTTAAACTTGGTGGGCCAGGCGCCCAGCGCGCTGTTTGCAGGTCTTGTTTATAGTTTGCCAATTAAGCGTGCTCGGGCATTGGCAACTCTGCGTCCACCAGGCAACTCACTGACAATAAGGGGAATGGCCACCACGTCAGCTGACGCGCCCGTCGGGTCGTGTGCTCGGCATGCGGGGCGAGCGATCGCTGGTGATCACTGGCCAAGCTTGCGGAGAGGCGCGCCCAAGATGCGGAGAAACACTGCTGTGCCCGCGCCATGGCGCCACAGCCGGCGCCCGCGTCCAGGCCGAGATGCGGAGAAACGCTGCGAGGCGCTGGTGATGGCGCCACAGCCGCGGCGCCGTGTGTTGTCGAGGCCCGCTGGCGGAGGACGAGACTTCTGCGCCTGAAGTCAAACCCGCGAAACCGCCGCATCCTCCAGCGCGAGCTATTCTTGGGACCCCGCGACCCGTCCCCGGCCTTTCCGCAGATCACAATGTGCCTCGCCGGAATCTGAGGTCAGCACACCTGGCTGGCCGCGCCGTCGCGAGCGCAATTCGCGCAACCCGCCGCGAAGCAGGGAACAGGAACGCGATCCCGGTCCGTACATGCAGCATGCCAGTGCGTGTGGCTCTGCATCCCCCAACGGATTCTGCCCTGACCATGCGGTGCCTGAGGGGTTCCGGCGCCCTGGCGCACCCGCCTTTCCGTTGAATCTTTGACATCTTGCCTGGACCGCCGCACCTTGTCCTTACTTCGCCATAAAGTCTCCGCCGACAGCCTTTTTCATGCCGTCTGGCCAAGCGCATCACCGCTTTGGTTTGGCGCCAATAGACCGGGGTGCGAGCAGTGGCTCGGGAGGCCTTGCGATGCCCAACTATGGCGGAATGGCGGGGGTGCCGCACGCGGGACCGCTCCACAGTGCCGTGACGGCCGGTGCTCCTGTAGGGAAGCGTGACAAGGAGCGGCAGCCTTCGCTCGCCGCTTTTGTCGGCAGGATCTAGAGCCTCCCTGCGAGATATTGGCTGCTCGTCCAGTAATGTGCGGAGGCGGGTGAGGGTGAGGTTCGCGTATCTGTTTGGGAATCGGGACCAAGCTGAAGCTGCCGAGGTTTCGGATCTAGCCCGGGAAGGTAATTGAAGGAGTTGAAGATACTGAGGTAGGAAGGCTGGGCGGCCGCGTACGCGGACGTGGGCAAGCAATGAAAGAATCCCAGAGACCCTTGATCCCATGGAGTTCGTGTCATGGCGACGCATTCTCCTCAAATGTGCTCCTGAGGACGCCACCTGAGGCCTGCCGGCAGGTACATTTAGCCTGAACGCAGCCAGGGTGGAGCAGCGCGGGTCGTGTTCGGCGTTCGGGTACTTAATCCTCTGCGCTCGCTCAGTGTACCTATGTACATGGTGCGACGTAGGAAGCCTGGGCAAACTGCCTGCCTGAGGCTGACTGCAGTCCCGAGGCTCAAGGAGCAATATCGCAGAAAAGAGCGCATCGAGCCGGGGGTTCAGCCTTGGGCCCCTCCCGTGTTTCTTCGACGAGAAACCCAAGAGGCCGCCGAGATCGACAGTCGCACGTGCCCGCATCAAGTGATGCCTGCAGCTGGACACTCAATAACCAGCGCCGCAAGCGATGTCGAAATTAACTCCCCAGCAATCGGCGCGAGTTTCTGGGCCGCTAAGGCGCCATCGTCGCCCGTGACCCCCCGCGAACCTGGGATGGGTCATGCGGATTCAAGGCGCCGCTAAAAGTTAAGGCTTCGAAAGCTTGCGGACATCGGAAGACAGACACGAGATAGCCTAGAAATGCTTTTCTGGACCTGTCAAATTCGGGACCAAGCAACGACGTCGATGCGATTGTGTTGCTTTTCACTCCACAGTCACGGCCATTTCGCCAACCAATCAGAATCCCCGCACGCCGCAACTACCCGGAGTGGCATCACAGCAGCCGAACGCACCGTTCCTTTGAGCGGCCGAGCTACACCAGTTGGCAAATACCCGTCGTGAGATCATCAGATACTATGAGAGTCCGGATTCTCCTTGTTAAACCTTTCGGCCAATCCTTCGCGAGGACACCACCGGCTCAACCGTTGATCTTGAGCATGAACTTTGACCCCAACTCGCGATGGACCGCGTACTGAGGGTCGGAGTGCGATAAAATGACTACGCTGTGTGTGAGATCTGGCATGCACACTGGGATGCAATTCCAGTGGCGCCGCTGACAGCTGAAAGTACTGTTCCACACGATACGAAGTACCTGCCATGAGTTTGGGCAGAACAACAGGAGCGCTTGCAGCAGAGCCATGTATGCCATACTCACTAGCCGAGGCAAGTAATACTATCCTTTGGAACGAAGATCTCGTCCATGCTTGCCAAGCAGGTCGCCGCTTTGGACCGCTCCCACACCCTCACACAAGCCACCACGCACGCGTCGTGTAACATCGTGTCCGGATGGCATACTGAAGACGTAACCATGATGGAGACTTTCCTGTTACCTTCAGCGCCAATTTGGGTAAACCGGCGAGCAGTAAAACATACTTGCACATACTTTCAGTGTACAAAGATATCAATGTCGTATTGCGGCCCGTGGCAGACGGTCAGAAGAAAGCGGTGAGCCTCGCGAGCACTGAAACTCACAGCCTCATCTCGCCAAACCAACCAAGCGGTGCACAAACTCGGTATGTCTCGGAGAATCTCTCCAAAAGTCTCTTTGCAGGCTAAGTTCCGATACCTCGCGGAAAGCTGTCACAAAAGCTGCACCCAACGTAGTATCTCTGCATCTCAATAGCCTCCTGTACAGCTCATGCAAGGGAGCCATACCTGCACGGAAGCTCCGGCTCGTTCCCATCCGTCTCATGGTGGGACAAATTGAATTTTCTGCGACCACATCCAAGCAATTTGTGGACCCATCAAAGCCCCGCCAGCTCAATGCTTCCCGGCTGGAGTTGTCAATCTCGCGCTGATGCTTGTTATTTCCAATTCTTCCGCTGCGACTTCTTTGCAGTGTTTCCTTGCAATGCTCGCAGTTCACCGGAGTCTAACATGTCGATTTTCCACAACTGAACTCTCGTCTGCCTGCCAAGTCCAGCTACCGCCAGTAATCCTGCGGGCCTCCCACGCGCTCTCGTGAAACGTAAACCAGACTAACAACTACGAATAAGCTGGGGATGCAAGTCAGTGGACTCCTATACTCACCCACCTTATCTCGAAAGTCGACCGAAGATCCTTTCCTTGTGGTTCGTCTCGTCTGGGACTGGCCAGCATTCGAGCATGATTTTCCATCTCTTCCTGGCCACCTTTCACGATAGACTATGATGCCGTCTTTGTGAATCCGCTCTGGCATATTTCGATGAGCATAGTATCCTGTTTTGACGTCTTCAAGGCCTTGATACGGGCTCCCTGTATTTCGTAGGACAGTATTACAGATTACGATATTAAAGCCCGCTGATGTCCATTCTGTAGTCATCACCCTTCTTTGTCCACTTTGGAGGCTGACATGTCGGCGTTCAACCAAGACGATTTTCATTCCAGATTCCGACAACTGTGACAGTCTACACAAGCATTCCTTTGCTAAAACGCCACATATATGGGAGTTGATGCCATATAATCAAGACTGGAACCCGCTCCTGTCGCCTTGTAGCTCACTCTTCCTCTAAATTCTCGTTGACCCACGCAAAGACCAATACATCGTCCTACCTCAGCACAAATTCCCCACCAGAATCCATTCTACACGGGTCCACGAAGGTGACATTGGTATAGCACTTGCCAATCAGAAGAAAATTATTACCGCGACCTCTCAGGATGAAAGCAGTTTCTCATCCTCCGAAGAAAACCACCAGATCCTCGGCTTCCGTGCCGTGCGGTACCAAACAGAGATGACCACCAGCAGTCGATGTTAGAGTCCAAAGGACTCGTACGCACAGTACTAGTTCAGGAACATCGTTTCGCCGCGCTACTGTTTAGTCTCTCGTTTCTCGTAGCTCTCTCCACTCCTTAGCAACTTCTTCTTGTAAATAGAACGTAGCTGAATGTAAATTCACTATCGATTCCTAACAGTCGAAGCCATTCTCCTTCGTTAGCAAGTTGCGGATGCAGCACGATTGAATGCTTCCACAGACTTGGAGTCGACCAGTAGTGCTTGCTGAAGTCGTGCTGTCTGTTCGGGAAAGACAACAGCGTTGTCTTTAAACCAGGTTCTAAAAGCTTTGCGTGAGAATTCCGATTCGTTTCCCACAAGAATGCTGCAGAAGGCACGGCCGATATCAACTCCAGTTTGCATTCGCTGAGTTCCTAACAGGTTCCGAAGGATTCTCCAGAGAGACCCCGGGCTCCGGCCAGGCACAACTCATTCCGGTTCGCATGACGTAATCTGCTTGTCGCCCGTGGAATATCAGCTCAAAGTCCTCACACGCTTGCTGACATCTCGGAAGAATTGTGCTTAAGAGATCTGACAATTGATTCGAAGGGGCTGCAGCTAGTGAGGCCTTCCTTGTTGCAAAGGCCGAGAAGTGCGTTTATATGATCTCGTGGCTCGCTTGCTCCCCTTATGGGCAATCTACTCGGATTTTTTTTTTAATCGAGAGTTATACTTTCTCTACTATTCACCGATCAAGCATACTTTATGTATAAATTCCCGCAAATTATGTAAGACTAGGGTTCTCGCATAGAAGGATATGCAAGGATATATAGATTTATCTACTTTTTCTGTAGATTTTTTAAAAAGAGAAGGTTCTCGCGAGGCTATTTCCCCCTTGATTTTCTTCATTGAATATTAGTATATCTCTCCCGTCTATCTTTCCGCGTATCTCTTACTCTACCTTCTTCTCTACCTCCTTCTCTACCGTGTTTTCCACCTTGATTTAAAAATATAAGTAGTATGTTAGAACGTAAGAAGAGAAATGCTAATATAATAATAGACTATTTAAGAAAAAAAGAGGAGGGAGGTATACGTAGAAAGACAGACGGAAGAGTGTTACGAACACGCCTCTGTATATAGAGTTGTTGGGGCACGATCAGCCACCAGGCTGATCATTGCTGAACCTTTTGTCGACTTCCAGTCGACGGGAGATTGGCCGAATGGTCTTACGCGCCGACTGAAACCCAACACGGTCGGGTCCGTCGTAACACCTTTTAACGGACTGTTCTGGAATTGTCCGCCCAATTCTATTTTCGATGAATCTATGTAATGAGTTCTATAGCGGTGATCAAATGCAGCCGACCACTATCCAAGCTGTTAGCTATGCACTTGATTACTGGATACTTTCGACGGACTGTCAGGGCTCAACCTCAGGATGATCGCTGAAAGGTTTATTGCGCTATGTACGTTAAGCTAAGACTTAAAGAGAGAAGAAGAAGAAGAAGAAGAAGAAGACGAGAAGAGAACGACTTAAATACAATAAAGGCTTAGCATCACGTGATCCGCCGATGATCCTCTGAGGCTTCTCCCGAGGCTCCAGACTCTCACACGGACCAACATAAGGGTATAGAGCTTGCAGTCCACCACCCCCTCCTATATGCTGCTGGGGCAGCGTTAAGTATAGAGCCTGTCTTTGTTCATAGTCCCTCGAAGACGTAGAGCTCATTCACCCTGCCGATGAGGCGTCTCGACTTTAAGAAACGGCTGAGTATATCGAGCTCTACTGTGCCGGCGTATTTTCCGTGTTTACCGCTTCCGGGGAAATAGACCTGTTGATTGTCTTTCTAGGAACGTTGCTTCAGTGGCTGGATAGTTAGAGCATTTTTCTCAACTACAACATATATCAGTGCCAAATCCGACCCTGGAACGTTGCTGCTGGACTTACCAGGCTTGACCTGATTGCGGTCCTTCACACATACGTTCTACCCAGAACGGATGAAAACAAATACCTGGTTGCTGCAAAGAGACTTCCTGGATCCAGATAATGAAGTTGAGTCTTGAGTTCTCTCGGCGAAGAAGCGACGGAGGCCCTGACCTGGGCTTGTGTTGCCATCTCCATCAACCGACATGTGCATTCCTGAAACAAGGGTAGACAATTTGATGACGAACGGATGGTTGAAGGCGTTTGGACGTGGAGCGGCGATAGTTTACGCGCGTGGGCGTCTGAGCTTTTAACCAACGCGCAGCTGTCGCACAATGACGCCACACGCCTGCTGTGAATGCACAAGAAAATCGGCCATCCGCTTCCGAGCTGATATCAATCTGCCACGCCATTCACTTCAGGCGCTTCAGCCCAAAGCAGGCCAGAAGTACGACTTCCTTGACTCCGCACAAGATGTTCGATACCGTTCCTTCTCTGGACCTCTCTCTGCCTTCTCATGAGCCGGCGCTCCTGAAGGATTACCGTGAGAGATGCACCTTCGACGAGGCTTCCATAGCTATATACTCCATGGTTCCCGACGTTCCTGTCGAGTGGGTACAACAAGTCCCATGTTGTTGGAGCGCACACTGCTATGGACATGGAGGTGTCCCCGCCAAGGTGCAGTGGGACGAGCGATATTGGCTGGCTGCCGCACTGTTTCGTTGTCATCACGAACACCAAACTCGATGACCACGGATTGCTACTGGTTTGCGCCGACGACACGCCCGACCGGGAGGGGAATATTGCGCGGATGGATAAATTCTTCTTTCTACCTGAGAAGATGTTCGAGCTACTTTCTGGGCTGATTATGGGGACGCATGGATTTTCAGTCCCCAAGAGATTTTATGACGTGGATGGGAAGGAGGAATGACCGAACGGGGCTGGGTTTGCGTGGTTTGATGTATTCTGTCTTAGGCTGGTGAAGGGGAGGAACCATCCTTGGAACTGCCGACAAGATGTGGATGAGCCCACAACCGAGTTAAACGACGCAGGACAGGTTGAGAAAGGCTGGGGAAGAGTTAGAAACTAGAGCAATGGCATGACCAAATCTTAAGGTCTCGACCGCAGATGATGAGCATTGTAGCGGTCAGACGGCTGGAACAGACCTCCGTAGTGTCACCGAGACAGATAGTACGCCTAAAGACGATAGCACTACTACCTACATTGTCTGCTCCCAAACTCCATGCGGCTAAGCCTGTGATCTCCATTATGGGGCTGTGTCTCCACGTACGCTTTAAGCTGACCTTCCCAAGGCCGTTCCGGCAGGGCTGGCCGGATCGACAAGGTCCACTTCCCCATTCCAACTCCGCAATATAACGTAAACGAGGATCTTCAAACTGCTCGAGCTTTCGCTTGGCACGGTGCGACCCTCGAGTCCGAGATACAGGAAGTGTCGGTAAGCTGCAGCTATGATTGGCCATGTTGCGTTTCGCATCGGGCTCCGCTTGGCCATTGGTGCTTCGGATCTGGACTGCGGTATAATCGCTTCATCACTTGCAAGCAACATCGGCCCCACATCTGTGGGCATACAGGATGATGCGCTCTGCTACAGGTTTTCAGTTTGCAAAGCGTAGTTGGATTTGAGCTCCTTCCCATTTCAGAAGAACTCGGGGCCATAAACCCATCAGCCTTATGGAAGTGTATCTCGTGTAAGCATATCGCAGCGTTCTCGTATCGGACGGTGTGAGTGTGGAGAGCCGATGGCATTCCCCGAGCACAGGCACTGATCGTCTCAATCCAAAGCTAACGAATCGGGCGCTTAAACGCCAATGCATCATTGACCACGACTGTCATAGAAGCTGCCCAGAGGTGACGAGTACGCAGCCTCTTGGAGTCTCAGTTCATGACTCTTTAGTATTTGTCTGATGACTTGCGCAGCTCTGACTATGGAGATTGTTCGGAACAGTGGCTGCGTCGTACGATGACTCTTGGTCGCTAAAATTCAGAGACCAAAAGAAGCCGAGACTGCTCTCGCACAGATTGCCATGCGGCTGTTCTGCGCGAGCGCCCATCCACGTGGTATCTGATAATGATAGGAACTGGAAGGCAGCTCCGTCTGACGGATCTTTGCGCCGGCAGTGAGAGATCCCGGCCATCTGAGCCGTATCCGAGAGTTTCGGGATGGTGTTGCAGGACCTCGATCCACACGACCACCATCTGTATCAGGACAAGGCCCCCAACGACAAAGGCCACAAGCACACCGCGGTTCCGTTTTGCTAATGTGGCCAGGAAGTCAGCAGCAGCTTCAGCCTTATTCCTAGGAACAAACAACGGTGTATCGTGCTCATCTTGGCCGTTCCCGGGATACATACGCTGAGACATAACAACCGTGCGATCGATGCGCCGGAAGGGACAGGCCCGGAGGTATTGCTGAAGCAAGTAACTTTTTTGCTACTCCGCATCATTCTCTCTTGTCTGGTCGTGCTCTTGGAATTGTGCGGTGGGACGAGGGTTCACAGCGGAGGAAGTTTTTCTCGGATGCTATTCTACCAATATCAGGTGCTCTCGGGTGTACAGCAAATATGAGAGAAAGAAGGGAGTCGCTGAAAGGCAGTAGGTGTAGCCGATCATACACCAGGTCCACCTGGCACGGCCTTGAAGTTTTCATTTTCCTGGACGGTACCGGGCGGTGCAGGCTGCAGAACATACGATAATATGGCCATCCAAGCACCAAAGTAGGGAAAAAAGCTCCGCAGAGGCACCTACAGAACATCAAAGTGATGCTCTTTTCCTGTTCTAGCACCTGTTTCGGGCAAGCCCGGACACTGTAAGATAGGCTCCAGAAGACCAGCTCGCAGAGACATCACACCATGTCGGTGATTCATGAGCCCTTGGCCATCACACAGCTCCGGATTCACCAAGGATCCAAGGCGGTTACTCATGTCCATCAACGGGATACAGCAGAGCAAAGGGGCTCACAGCAGGTATATAAGTGACCCGAAGCACTCCCATCATATCCAGAACAGCAATCAACCTCATCCTATTCTCTCTTACGAACCTTCATCTTCAGCACATCACAACCAGCACTAGGAAGTCCACCGCTTCTCTCTCCATCCTCTTCGCCGCCCTCGCCGCCGCTGCTCCGCAGTCCGTTGTCGTCTCCGGCAGTGTCGCTGCGCCTTCCGGCAGCGTCGTTGCTCCCCAACCGCCTTCCCAGCCGACCGCAAGCGTGGTCGTCCGCGCTCCCCAGGAGAGCAGCGTCGCCATCATCATCAGCAGCGCACCCGCGCCGAGCGTCGCTGTGAGCGCCAGCGCCGGCGTTAAAGTCTCCAGCATCGCTGCTCGGGCCCCCCAGGAGGCTGTGGCAACCACCGTTGCTGCTCCGGAGCCCGGTACGACTACTGTTGCTGATACGGAGCCCGGCACGACTACCGTTGCTGCTCAGGACCCCGGCACAACGGTCATTGCTGTAAGTGATGGCTCCTGGACCCTTGCAGGGAAGACGTGGTTCGCAGCTGACATTTCCATCCTTTCCTTTACAGAAGCGTCAAGAGAGCGCCATCGTCATCATCGGACGCACTCCTCAAGCCACCCCTGCTCGTTAATCAGTAGCAGAACCACTGCAAGGATTCAAACCTGATGCGCTGGATTTTGCGAAAGAAATGGAGACGTCCATTGGAAAGTTCGGCGGGTTCTTCGAGAGTTTGGATGGTGGAACCACGATACTTTCTATGATCTAATTTATTTTTGCTCCGCGTACGTTTCGAACATGTCTGATCTGTCAAACTTTTCGTGATATAATTGTCCCTTGACTGGCCGTCTCTGGCCGTGCGATTGCGCAAAGACTTGCTGCGGCGTAGCTTTAACCCGCTCAACCTGTAGGGGCATGTCCGCGCTGCTATCGTGGGCGCATCGGTAGCTTTCCGGGGGGGTTTTTCCTGCTCTTCGTGATGAAAAAAAGCCTTTACTATTCATTGGTCGCAGGGGTGAACAGCGATTCAAAGTCGGCTGGAATAACTCCACAATGGAGCCCAAGACGTTCCAGGAATTCGGGCGGATTCGCAGACCTGCAAGACGGTGTAAGTACCCTGAATCACGAAGCAAAGAATTTGATTAGCGTGGTCTCACCAGTCGACGGGATCCAGCATTGAAAGTGAGTTGAAGAGTGCATCGTCGTCACTGCCTATTGTTTCGGAGGCGCAATCCTGAAGGGCCGCGCTCTCTGGTGCGTGGGAAGCCAAGGCTGAGCCGATCGAGGGGTCGTAGCTCGAAGATAATCCGGTGCGGGGTGGGTAAGCTGCCAGGCCGTTTTGCGATGGCCGAACACCTCGCCATGTCCTCTCAAGCTCAGTCTGCAGAACTTCTGAGGTGCTGCTGAAGCGTACAAGATCATCATTCAGAGACGTGTTCTGAGCTGAGGAGAAATCATCAAACGATGACACATACAGCTCAAAGACTGCGGGCGTGTACTGCCTTCCTGAATCCTGTAAGTGCAGCAATGTGAAACCCAGAGGCTTGCCAATGCTGGAAGGTGTATCGGGGACTTGTGATGTCGCGTCGGTTGCCAATTCTGTCCTCGCTCGCAAGAAGGCGGAAATACTGGAGAACGCGATACAAAGATTGAGCAGTTGAGGCGACACGACGGACTCAGTCGTCGACTCTCCGTTAAATGGTGCTTGGCAGTGCTGAGGCAATCGATCTCTCCAGCGGTCAAGGTTCCGTGAAGCTTCGAGAAGCAGATGCAGAGATGATCCACCGCCGGGCTGCGAAACGACATCGTTGAGGATGATGACCAGCCGAGAAAGATGGTTGAAAATGCTTAATGCGTGCCCGGGGACGTGGCGATGTTTTGGATTGCTGTCTGAGGAAAGGTTGTTGCTGAGCCGACTTGGCTGCCAAGTTTCCCATTCCTCTATACCATTTGCCTGTAATGCTATCAGGTGCACGTCCGATCGTCTCAGATAAGGTCGTCGGCCAAGCTGGGCGGCTAACAGGGTTTCAAGAACAAAACATCCAAGAATAATGCGGCTGGGGCCGTCATCGTGACTTGATTCAACCCTGCTTGCAGTCTGGGATGCAAATCCAAGATCGACGGCGAGGTAGACCGCTTGGCCGACATACAGCCATGCTTTGGTCCAGCATTGGCAGCCCACTTGAAGAAGAGCCAAAACCAGAAGAGCCCGGACATGGTCGATGTCTCGCTGAGGCTCATCCTTGTTTACTAGGTCTTCTGCCTCAATCTGTAGATTTTGGGTGCAGCCTTGTTCCTGACCGTGACCATCATGAGTGTCCAGGTCGACCCCTAAAGCCTTGCATTGCTGAGATGTATACGCGAAAATAGCCCAGAGGAAAGCACGTCCTCCGGGATTGATAGGATCCTGGCCGCTTGCATTGCTCCTGCTGGCCAGGAGATGAGCTGTTCGTAAAGATTCGTGCTTCTGCGCGATAGGGAACCAGCAGTGTGTATTGGCGAAGTATATGTCGAGCAACGAAAAGCAGTTCGACGGAATCGACGCCGTACCCTGCGTGTCCATGGTCGACGGGCAATCCTGGCGTAAAAATGTGGCGGGAGATGGGGTTACTTGCTCATGTGCAGGGGACGGACTGGCCAGCACCGCATGGGCGCAGTCGGATAGCAGCGATGGGATGGGAGTAGGCTGCATGGTTCCTTGCGGCGCTGTTGTTGCGGAAAACGCGAGTGCAAACCTGTCATCTAGCGTCTGTCGAGAAGGATCTTCGTCGTCGGCTGCTTCGACCAGCAGCATCTTCTCTACTTCTTTCAAAACTGTACTGCTGCGCCAAGTATCCAGGAGACATTCGGTTGGTGTTGAAATCTGACCTGTGCTTGCCGATGAGCCAGCCGAACATGGTGCCTCGACCTCGCCGCGGAGAAGAGCGAGCATGGAGGACTCGCTGCCCTTGACGGACTGGAAGACCAGGCCCAGTACAATCTCGAGCGCTCTGACGTAGCCGGGCGGAAGACCCCGTTTCTTCATGGGGTTGTAGTTGCATTGCCTGCTCCCCTCGGTACACGGCCGGCATGCTGGCTGCCGCCCGTCGCAGCGGTCTTTCCTCCTGCGGCATTCGTCGCACGCCCGTGAAACTCTGATCCGCTTCTTTT
This sequence comes from Neofusicoccum laricinum, assembly GCA_029906385.1. NCBI lineage: Eukaryota > Fungi > Ascomycota > Dothideomycetes > Botryosphaeriales > Botryosphaeriaceae > Neofusicoccum > Neofusicoccum laricinum. The sequence continues at coordinate 2,217,503 of CP123714.1, read as the reverse complement.
CGCGTGTCTCTCCCGCGTCTGCATCGGAATGAAGCCGGGCTCTTTGTCGTGTGTGAGCTCGAGGCATTGCGCATTAATGCTCCCACGGGCTTTTCGTTACCACAAATGCTGGCCCTACGTACTTCAATTGGGGGCGAGTGACGGTGATGTTGAGATTTGCGCAGCAGCAAGCTGCGCCACGCAGCCGTGTGATTACAGCTGAAGTGGCTGCATCGCATACAAGCCCAACGCCCAGAGGCCCTAGAACGAGAAAGGTGGTGGAAGTGGATGGAAACAAATCTTCAGCCGGAATGCGGGGTTCGGCGTGGGCGGTTAATACTATTGCCGCCTCGAAAGAAGGTGCATCCCTCGGCATGGCTCAAGTGCGCAATGCCGTCCCCCCGGCGCGGAAGTTTACAGACGTTCTGTTCCCATTGCTGTCCCCTTCTGCAGCGTGCCCTCCCTGTTGTCTTCTGCGTACAGACAGATGGCGCCCAAGAGAAGGTTTGATGCACCGCAGGGTCCGGGCGCCGCCCCCACAAACCTTGCCCGTAGTCTTGATCCACACGGTCAACGTGAAGCTCGCCATACCAGCCCCAGAATGCGAGAGAGTCCAAATTCACGAACATCGTCCACTGCCCGAACTTCCCGGCCAGATCCATCATCAATGTCTCATACCTACGCCGCCGATGCCTCAATCGTGCTCATCGGTCTTCGTGGGACCGGCAAGTCTACCTTGGGAGTCATGGCAGCGAGCGCGCTGCGGTACCAGCTGGTGGACGCCGATCGGCATTTTTTCCAAACTACCGGAATGTCTCGAGCGGCTTTCAAGACCGCATACGGCGCGGAGGAGTACCGGCGTCGTGAGGTCGAAGCGACGCGCTCCATACTGCTCGAGAATCCGTCCAGAGCCGTCATCGTATGCGGGCCTGGGTCCGTAGAGGGCACCGGGCAGAGGCTACTTCGGAGCTTCGCTAAAACAAATCCTGTCATTTATGTCGAGAGAGAAAGCAAGGAAATCCAGCAATTTATCGGCGTCTGCGACGCTGCGGCCTTCTCCCACCTGGTGGACCTCGGACGTCCAGTCTACCGAGCAATGTCTACTTTCGAGTTTTTCAACATCTCTGAGCCGTTTGTGCCCGGGAATGAACACATGACCGACGCGGCCGAACAAGTTCCAGTTTCCTTGGCGTTGAAAAAAGTAGAACGGGATTTCCTCCAATTCATCTGCAGCGTTACACACCGCCGGGCAAGCGCAGCGATGCTCCAGATTCCTCAAAGCGTACGACGACAGCAGCCGGAATTTTTAGACTTCTCTTACGTCTTGCAACTTCCCATGTCAGGGTTGGCAACTATCATTCCAGAGCTGCGGGACACTGATTTAATGGCAGATGCCATAGGTCTCATTGTGGATCTACCAGTGGCCGCAAATTGCTGCAAAGCATTAGAGCATTCAATAGCGAGTTCCATCAGCGAACAGTTTTGTCTGGTCCGAAGGAGATTCCAACTTCCCATTGTATTCGAAGTCCAATCGTCGACATGTTTAATCGGCAAGAAAGAAACTCAGGACCTCTACTTTGAGATCCTCCGCTTTGGCCTACGTCTCGCACCCGAATATTTGTGCGTCGACATTACTTCAGACAGTGATGAGAGAGTCCGCGAGCTCGTAAGAGTCAAAGGACCAACCAAGATCATCGGCCATTACTCGGAAGAACATCCAGGACCCGACGGCTGGAGGAGCCCGGACCGTAGAGAGATGTTTGGCCGCATTCGAGGAATCGGTTGTGATATCGTTCGTCTTTGCCAGTATGCACATTCGGCGGCAGACAACATCTCGGTCCAGCAATTCCGCGTGGAGATAGAACAGCTCGGCTCCGATCGTGTTCCTCTCATTGCTTACAACACAGGCATTCTGGGGCGCACGTCGTGCTGCCTCAATCGAATGTTGACTCCCGTCACTCACCCCCTACTCCGTTCAATTAATTCAACCGCGAACTTGGATTGGTTGCTCACAATTCCGGAAGCTCAGAATGCTCTCTTTGCATCCTTCCTCCTCGATCGGATGCATTTCGTTATCTTCGGTTCTGATGTGGCATCCAGTCTATCTCCTGCCATGCACAATTCTGCCTTCAAGTTTTTAGGAATGCCTCACGAATACAGCCTATTTCAGCGGTCATCTGTCGATGATCTGAAGACTCTTGTCCAAGACCCTCATTTTGGAGGCGCCAGCATAACTTCTCCGTTCAAGAGCAGCATCCTTCCGCTCCTCCAGTCTTTGAGTGACGATGCTCAGACCATTGGAGCCGTCAATACCCTGATTCCCCTTCGTTCGTCTCGCTCCGATCCGTTACTCGGACAGAATCGAGCAGGCCGCATCGATGGTTTACACGGTGAAAATACGGACTGGAAAGGAATTATCACTTGCATACATCGGAATCTTTCTCCGATCAACGCAGTCAAGCCTCGTACAACGGCACTGGTGCTTGGAGCAGGCGGCATGGCACGGGCTGCAACGTTCGCCATGATCCGCCTCGGTGTTCGAAGAATCTTCATCCACAATCGAACCATGCGGAACGCGGAGCAGATGGCCAACCATTTCCACGGACACACCTTGCTCACCGACTCCGGGGAGACCATCAAGCCGCACTTCTGCTCAAATTCTGATGCAGAGGGATCTGCCGGGAGTGGTGTGCCCAGCCTTGGGTCTTGCTCAATCAGAGTGCTCCCATCGATGGGAACATGGCCAGCAGAATTTCAACCACCTACCATCATCGTCTCTTGTGTGCCGGCGCACAGTTCTCAAGGAAGCTTCACTAATCTCACCCTTCCTCGTGATTGGCTTGGAAGCCTAACGGGCGGTGTCGTTGTTGAGGTATCATCTTCCAATATCCCAAAAGTACTATCGTGTGATTTGCTAACGGCATGATAGCTTGCGTACGACCCAGTTGAAACACCGTTATTGATACAGGCCCGGAAACTCAGTGATCAAGGTTGGATTGTCGTCGATGGCCTGCAAGTTCTCCCAGAGCAGGCAATTCTGCAATTGGAGATGTTTACGGGAAGAAAAGCACCGCGAAAGCTGATGCGTAAGGAGGTCCTGAAGAGATGCAAGGACACAATGGAATAAGTAATTTTCTCTTACTGAACAAAATCAACTCAGCAGATGAGTAGACGGATAGCGCTATCTTTGAATCAACCCAATTTGGACTGCTTCGCGGATGATTGTTCAACCGCTTTGAACGGCTAAAAGCTTCCGCTCCACGTATGTTTACATGAACAGCTGCAGATGTCTCTATACCCTGCACGATAGCGCTTCTACTGTAAAAGTTCAGCTTCTCGGAAGAATCCAGCTGGTTTATCAAGATTTGCCCTTCGCAACTCGCAACCAAATACCCGAATTCTATGGGAGCGAAGAAAACACGCGTCGTCAACATCCACCGATAAAGCCATCATCATGCCCGCTGCTTTGAACCGAGAGTTCTACATCTTTGGCCGAAACATATCACACTCGCTATCCCCGACACTACACAATGCAGGGTTCCGGGAACTCGGACTCCCTTATCGATACTCCATCCACGAGAGCGAGGAAGTTGATCAGACGGTGGAGGATATGATCAACGCACCGGAGTTTGGTGGTGCATCGGTCACCTTTCCGCACAAACTCCAAGTTGGGAGGCTTCTCTCCTCTCTTTCACCGAGCGCAGAACGGATCGGAGCCGTCAACACGATAGTCAGGCGAGAGTCGGATGGATGCAAGCTTTTGGTGGGCGACAACACGGACTGGTCAGGAATCAAGGCTTGCATTGCCAAGAGCAGGTTCTCCGACTACCAGTCATCGTCAGCCCTTGTTGTTGGAGCTGGTGGAGCTGCACGCGCTGCTTGTTACGCCCTCCAGACGCTGCAAGTCCCGGAGATTGTTGTCATCAATCAGACCCGGGCAAGAGCTGTGGCGATGGCCAAACACTTTTCGAACACCAAGTTCCGGATCTTCGAGAGCTTGGAGGAGCTTGCAAGCTCTGGGGAGGGAGATATTCGTTTGGTTGTCGCTTGCGTTCCTGCGGACGATTTGACTAAAGAGAGAATCCCACGCAGCCTGTTCTCTCAGGAAGGGTCCGGTGTCTTGATTGAGATGGCTTACAGGCCACTGGAAACTGGTATGATGAAAGTTGTGAAAGTATTTCCGGGGTGGGAAATCTTTAGAGGGACAGATGTCCTGGAGGAACAGTCGTACGCGCAGTTTGAGCTGTGGACTGTGGAGCGTGCTCCGATGTCAGTCATGCGGGAAGCAATGCAAGCTGAGGTTGAATCGCGCTTGTAGATATTAGGTTCGTTGATCTTTTGCATGTCATTCAAAATTGTATTGTCGGACTTTCAAGTTCATAGACGGACCCCGATCACAGGAGAGGTGGGGGACAAGCCAAGTACAGCAAAACGTTTGCATATCGCCATTTGTAGTTGGAGCATCTTTCATGTGTCACGGTCAATTATTTGCTCAAGCGTAAATTTGATTATTGTTCCAACATTCAAGAACTAAATATGGACCGGACTCCGCAAGCTGAAGTTCGTGCCCAAGTGATTCAAAGTGGGATGAACAAGTCAACTTAGCACTTTCGATACAGAAATTACACTAGATATCGATGTCTTCGCCCTCAACCCAAGCCTTGGCCAGCCGGTACAGAAGGTCATGCTTCAAGCCATTCGGCGTCCCAACGTCACGTCGATGCCCCGGCATGTCCATCAAGACCTTCACTCCCATGGTAGCTTCCTGGCAGTATGCAAGACATTTATACCCCTGTGGATACGACCGAAGCTTCTCTTCATCGAGCACAGGCATTTTCGCAGGGTTGACAGGAATTAGCTTGTCTTTCTCGTACCAATGTCGCACGAAGCGAGCACCCCACCGACCGTCGATCTTCTCAAAGAAGAAGCAGAAGCGGCAGTCGCACTCAGCATCGACTTCGGCCCCATCGATTGTGAATCGTTGCGTGATGGTGGCTTTCATCTTCGTCACAGCTCGGGTCCCCTCCGGATTGATGTCCGAAGTGGTGCCATGGCATCGGTGCATTATGAACGCGCCTTTGTCCATTCCAGCCTTGGATCCCGCAATGAAGTCGGTGTATAGAACCCGTCCGGACCAGGTAGTGTATACGTATGCGCGCGGGTGGAATATCGATGCAAAATTGTCCCACTCGCAGGCATCACTACAGGGGGTCGTATTAATTGTGATCTTTGAAAAGAAGATGGAGGGCTTACCGGTAGCATGGCCAACCCTCGGCGAGCTCGCGCAACTTGAACCTCTCCAATACCAGGTGATCAGGCCCGTTGTTACGGATTGCCGACTGGGGTCTGGAGCCCTCCGGAAGCGAGTGCAAGTCGACCATCTTTCGTGCGATTTTCGAGGTTTGGATCCGCTGTGTTGTTTGTGTTGACCCCTGAAGCGTTGAAGCTATGATTCAGGGAAATCGGGTGTATTCTTGATGTGCTAGGTGCAACGCAAGTGCGGAGATGCCGGGTGTTGCGTCCGGCGGAAATCACTTATCCGCCTCGCGCCTCCGCATTTCTTCCCGCGCTCTCCGCACCCCGCAAAAATATGAACTCCTAACTGACCTTGCTTCGCCAGTTTGGGTCTTGGCGACTGGATTATTCGAAGCTCGACATCATGAAGACGTTTCGTCCAGCCGTGCTCTCTGTTTCCCTTGGTCGCGCGTGGCTACACACCTTCGAGGAAAAGCTCCGTCAGGCCGCGAGTCACGGGTTCGAAGGCATCGAAGTGTTCTATGAAGATCTGGAATACCTTGCTCGAGAGCTGGGTGATGGGAGCAATCCTCTAGACTCTGAGCAACTCGTTCAAGCAGCGCATCGTGCTCGGGAGCTTTGCGACTCCTTGCATCTAACCGTCCTCGGGTTACAGCCATTTCTGTTTTATGAAGGGCTTCTCGACCGCGAGCAGCACGCGCGCCTCATCGAGAAAATCAAACTTTGGTTCCGCCTCGCCAAGGGTCTCGGAACGGATACGATTCAGATACCGGCCAACTTCCTGCCTTCCGAGCAGTTGACGGGCGATACCGCTGTCATTGCGTCTGATCTACGGGAGCTCGCGGATCTGGGTTTACGAGAAGACCCTCCAATCCGGTTCGCCTACGAGAATCTGTGCTGGAGCACATTCATCGATACCTGGGAAAAAGCCTGGGAGATTGTCAAGCAAGTGAACCGGCCCAATTTTGGTCTCTGCCTTGACACTTTCAACATCGCCGGGCATGTCTGGGCAGACCCAACATCACCAAATGGAAAAACACCAAATGCAGACGCAGACCTGCAGGACTCCCTCAAGCGTCTGGCTCATACCATCGATATCGACAAAGTCTTCTACATCCAAGTCGTGGATGCCGAGCGAATGGAATCACCGCTTGTCGAGGGGCACCCATTCCATGTCGAAGGAAACCCCCCGCGGATGAACTGGTCACGCAACGCACGAACGTACATCTACGAGGAAGATCGAGGTGCTTACCTACCTGTGGAGCAAGTCGCACGGACCATAATTCACGGATTGGGGTACAAAGGCTTTGTCTCAATGGAGCTGTTCTCCAGGACTTTGGCCGAGAAGGGGGAGGGAGTGCCTGAAGAACATGCTCGGAGGGGAGCCGCTGCCTGGAGGACTTTGGAGCAGCGTCTAGGGTTGAATGCTCCGTCCTGATGAGTACGAGACTTTACCCACAACTCTTGAAATTCATTGTCGCTTATGCAATGATGAGATCTTCGCGTGGCAAGAAGCAGGATCACCGTTGTTGAAAGGCAAAACGTAGAACAATCGGACGAAGTCACTTCATGCAGCTGCACATGAAATTCAAAATGCGAAGGATCTTTTCAGAAGTTGATGGCTGGGCTCTGCTCTGCTGTCTCCAGCAGGACCTCCCACGCCCCTTTTGTGTCTATCGCCTTTGCGACGTCCTCCCCCACCCATAATCTCCACTGCGCCTCAATTTGATACCCGATAACATGTGTACCCTCAACAGTCCACCAGCCCTGGCGCTCAGCCAGCTTGAGAATTCTTGTCCTCCGCGGCTTGAAGCACATGTCCAGCACCACGCCCTTACTTGGCCGAGATAGGAATTCCTCCAGAGAAGCCCTGACAAGTAGTTCTGCGTCTGTGCTGGGCTTGAAGTCCGGGACGGTACCGACAATGAAGTACGGTGTGTCGAGGGTCCTTGCCTGATCCACACTGGTGACGTGCACGATCGTTGGTACAAATGGCAGCCGCTGGCAGTCGCGCATCAGATCTTGCACCTCACTCTCGTCCCTGTTGAGGATGTATATCGTTTTGCATTCCAGATGAGCGCTCAAGGCGTACGCAGCGGCGCGGCTGGCACCGCCGGCACCGATGATGAGTGCAGGGGAGCTGGTGCGTGCCGTGTTGCTGGTTTTTTCGAGTAGGCATCCTTTGATGCCGAGCCAGTCCGTGTTTGTTCCTCGCAACCGGTCCGGATTCTCGCGGTCGCGGTACACGTTGTTGCAGGCTCCAATCGTGGAAGCCAGCGTGTCCAATCCATCAAGTCGATCCATGATGGTCTGCTTGTACGGCATCGTCACCACGAGGCCCGCTGTAGACGGGTTGCGTCCCAGGGCAACCAGCTCGTCAATAGTTGCGCATTCCGTGCTGTGAAACTCCCACGGAAGCCCGAGTGACTTGGCGATGAAACTGTGCATGGGAGGAGCAATGGAGTGCTTCACGCCAATGCCGACCAGATGGAGGGTTTTCGTCGAATACGGACTGCCCGTATCATTGGCCATCATGTGACTAGCTCCAAGCGCGAATTGGAATGAAATGAGGAAAGTGGAATTTGCCAGAGGTTTCTTCAAAGTCAATGGCGAGAACTGGAATCGATGTTTTATCGTGTTTTGGGATGTAAAAATCATGGAGAAGATTGAAGTTGAAATAGATTGTCCCGCGGCTAAGATCATAGCCGCTCTGCCTGTTGCTCTCCTTTCTACGAAAAGCCTGAAAGGTCCAGGCCCATGATCAAGAGATCTCTACCAAGCCGTATGTCCGCCGTCGCTCCTCAGATCAGCACCCGTAACGAAGCTGCTCGCGTCGCTCAACAGGAACATGATGGCCCCTCTGTGCTCATCTGCCGTGCTCACCCTCATCATCATGTTATCTTCAGACCACTGCTGCTCCAGCCCATCCGCTTGCATCGTCGGGGTTGTCATACGCGTCCTAATGTACCCTGGGGACACGGTATTGACACGAATGAGTGGGTAGTCCTTGTTACTGCCCCACTCCGCGGCGAGGGAGCGCGCAAGCTGCAACACCGCCGACTTCGATGAATTGTAAGCCGCCGTGTCAACACCCTTGATCCAGTCAGTAATGGAATCGGTATGGCCGTAAAGCTTGCAAACAGCCTTACCTTGTTGCTGCCGTGAGCGCTCATGCTCGCAATCAACACCATGCTTCCGGGCACTTTATTCCGCTGAAACTCGCGCGCGGCTTCCTGGGCGCACATAAAGGTACCGGTGAAGTTGATATCCATGATGCGCTTCAGAGAATCAATTGGCCACTCGGCAGCTGGGCCCTTTCCACTGATACCTGCACAAGTCACCAGGCCTTGCAGCGGGAATCGAGTCAGAGACAGGGCCGTCTTGAATACTCGGCGAACATCTTCCTCATCGCTAACATCGCAGCTGTGGTACCAAGTCTTCGTGCCATTCTCCTTGGCGGCTTGAAGTAATTTATCTGTGCTAATCTCCCTTAGCAACGCCACAAGCGGTGAAAGACATACGGAGACTGACCCCAGGGTTCTGACAGAGGCTCGTCTTGACCATCCAGGCACACAACGTCGCCTCCGCTCTCGACCACAGACCTTGCAACTTCCAGACCAAGAGCACCACCTCCGCCAGTAACTACCACCAATCAGTAGCGTTTCATAGTGTTGCGTATCCTCTTGACTTACTGATGACAGTCCTCCCGTCAAGCCGGAAAAGATTGCCTATGGACTTGTCCGGTGCGCCCAATGACGGCTTCACCTCTCGTTGAGCCATGTAGCCTATTTCGAATAACTTAAATTCCAGGTAAAGCAGCTGTCGCGCTTCTCTGAGTCTTTTTTTCCGCGGCAAACGCCGGCCTTGTGTGTTATGCAAAAAAGAGCCGCGATTCCTGCTTTGACTACCATCGCGTTTTTGTAAAGAGCGGGGTGCGGGGAAGCGGGCCATGTGGCTCGCCTCGGACGGGCCATGTCCGCCCGCACTGGGGAACCCACAGAAGATCACATACGTATTCAACGGCCATTGCTCGAATATCCGAACGGGGATATTCTGTATGATGATCAACGCATGCTCTCCCGCGTGAAACCGTACGAACGTCATACCATCCCTACAACACATGCAGGTCACATAGAAGTTGCATTTGGATTGGTCAGATCTTTTACCTTAGCGTCAAATGGCTTCCATTTCAGTCTTGCATCGCCTTTCTCGAGCAGTCCTGCCCACTACGCACGGACGTGAATGCAAAAGATGATGAAATAGTGTAGATTAATTCTTTAATTACCTACGAAGGTATCCAAGTATTATAATACTTTCCACAACGACCTCGTACATCTAAGTTTTGACACATCCCTGCCCGTTCCTTTTAGGACCGCCAATTTTGTCTAGGGTATAAATAACTCTAATGTCTTTTGGGAAGAAGAAAGAAGTCTTTTAGAAAGAAGAAATAGCAAAAGAAAGATGAGGTAACTTTCTACGCTCGTCATGCCTTCAACACCGCTCTCACCTGCGGCTCATCTTTATCCTCGTCTTTTCCAGGCCACAGCACCATCTTCAGCGCAACGGCCCTGAGCTGGGCACCCGCGACGAAGAACCACATCACGACCAACGCGACCGTCATCACGCTGGCAACCCACAGCACGCCCTCGCTGTCCAGCTCCTTCCCCACGTCAATGGTCGCAACCGTGAAGCCCACATTGGGGAACACATAGCTCCACCACGTGGGCGTCCACCTCACGCGGGGCGCCGCCATCAAGCACGCCAGCAGCGCCAGGCAGAAGAACCAGAACGCCAGGCTCCACAGGAACACAGCGGCCCACGTGGCCACGACGACCAGCACGTCGCGGGCACCCGGGTGCAGGGCGGCGAAGTAGCGGTGCGCGGGCGGCAGCGCGTTGGCGTTGCCGATCAGCGCCAGCGCCGTGAAGCTGGGCGGGCCGACCATCATGAACATGCCGGGGCGGACGTGGCGCGGGATCGGGCCGGCGTGGAAGAGGCGCCCGACGTAGAGCGCCATGACCGCGCACGACACCAGCCAGCCCAGCCCCTGGAACGACACGCCGGCGACGACCATGGCGAGCGCGTGGCCGGGCGGCTGATGTGGCGCGATCAGCGCGGAGAGCGTGCCGCACAGCATGACCGGGAAGATGGGGAAGACCCAGGTGGGGGCCACGGCGTCGGCGTGGCACTTGGCGTGGACGGATGGCGTGGTGAAGAGGACGAGGTAGAGGAGGATGGCGACGAGGAGGGTGCTGCCCGCGTACAGCCAGAAGATGACGCGCAGCGCGGTGACGAGCCACGGCCCCGTTGCCGGCACGCCGTAGACCTGGGTGTTGCCGATGATGGTGGATAGGCTGAGCCAGAAGGCGGGGAAGAAGAAGGCCTCGGTGGCGTCTGTTAGGGAGGCCTTCAGGGCGCGGGGGCATAGTAGAAAACGCGCCACGATGGACGATACCAGCGTGGCGAAGAGGACGAGATCAAATATGAAGACAATTTTGCCAATGGTGCGGAGGCCTGAAAACTGGTGCGGTGTCTGCCCCAGCACCATTGCCAGGCCGCCTGTGCTCATGGTGGTCGTGAACCAGGCCCAGGTCAGGTGCTGGATGCGATCCTTGATGCCGATCCTGCTGTTCCCGGGCGATCTTGCAGGCGAGGCGCCGCATGCCGGGTGCTGATCCTTGTTGACCCCGGCATCCTCGATGGATTTCTTGTGCTGTGGTAGCGAGACGACGCTGGGGTTCTGCGAGGTGAGTGGCTGGTGCGGGGTCGGGCACTGCGAGTAGATCCAGCGCGGTGTGGTTGCACCGCTGGCGGTGTTCCTGTAGTCGGCAAGATTGGGCTGGCCGTCGGCTTCGGTTGTGTATCCGGATTCGAGGTTAATTTCGGGCCAGTTGGAAGCGGCGGGGGCGTGGAAGAGATCGGTCGAGGACCGTGGCTGGCAGCCCGACTGGTCGGTTCCGTGTTCGTGGCATGCCATGGAAGTACAGGGGCACTGTGCTTCGGTGTCCTGGTACGAGGTACTGCTCAGAAGAGAAGCAGGAGGCTAGCGGAAAGCGGATCGCGGCTCATTAAGAGGCAACGGCGGCCGGGCCGCCACGCAGGGGAGCTGGGCCAGAATCACGGTGCCGCGCCACTTGGTGGAGCTTGTCGTGACGACACCCACTGTCCGATTCTTCCCGATGCGCCGGTGTCGGCCCGCCTGCGAGAGAAAAGTCACCCGACGATCACCCCCTGCCGTGACATGCGGGCGCCGTATCCATTTATACCGCTGGAGACCTTCACGGACAAAAGCATTCTCTGCACTTCGACTGCTCTGGTTCCACGGCAACAGCCCGACGGAGCGCCCTGGCCCCCCACTGCGCCTCAGACGCCGTGCTCTGCGCTACCCGTTGCTATCGTGCCATGCTTGCCCAACCCGTGTGACGATCGAAACACCTCGTCTCACCCGTGCCGAAGCCTTTCCGTGACTCTTCAGTACCCTGTCCCTTATCTTTACGTTGACGAGTTTCAGAAGATTGCTCCTGCCGCCGCATCGTTCCAGCTCCTGATTCCTCGACGTGTCTTCGACCGATTTGACTGCCTCGTCCATCACGCCGCCCCTCGCTAGCCACGTCCGCAACACTGGCCCCTCGTCGTCTAAGCTTCGCGCAGCCCATGCCTGCGGCTTCCGTCCCAGCAACGCACACCTATCAGCTGCTGCCAGTGCCCCCCTCGACAGATACCACCAAGCGAACAGTCGAAATCATGGTCTGGAACCGAATACACCCCGGAGCTTGGCAATCGAGTTCTCGGATGCAATTGCCCCCGGTGTTCGTGTTGGATGGTTGCCGTTGCACTACGCGTCCAACGGTCCCAAAGTAATACAGCTCCGCATGTGTGCGACGTATCGTCTCAATGACGTTACACAGGGGGAGGGCCAAGGAACAAAGCCCAATGTAGGGGTGTTTCGCAGCCGATGGCCAGCGCGGAGTCGGATCATTCGTCCCGATGTCTTTGGCGTGTGCTCTGAGTCACCATTTCATCAAGCGGCTCAAATCATACTTCGGGAAGAACATGCTGTCTTTACTTTAGACTTCAACAGAACTCCCTCTCTATCAGCCTCGCTGTCAATGGAGTAAGCCTCATGGTAGAGACAATATAGAACAGGCGGCAGCAGCAGGGATACCAGCTGACGCTGTAGTGGGCAGACGCATCATGGCAGCAACTGCAGCCTCCCACGTCGTGAGATCTCAAATAGAGCCGCTCCCATCCATCGTGGTCAGAATAAAACACTGCTGTGTCCATTAAGCAAAAAGAAACGGTGTGAACGAGGCGCCTAGCTGCAGCGGTGCGAACACGTCGTGGTCCAAGATCACCCCATTATACCAATGTTGCCCGGAATTGCTGGCATGCGTCTGCAATTTTCTTTTGAAAACAGGGATGGTGCTGGAAGATCACCGATCGGTCGGCTAGCGGCGTTATCCATCCCTCTTCCCAGGGAGATGGCTCTCTGGATACATGAGAAGAAGTCACAGGAAGGTGAAGACCACATTTTCAACTCCAATAACGCTTTCTAGAGGTAGATTTGGGAACACGAGCGCAAAAAATGTCCATATCAACTTCAGCGCCATGAGGTAGTCCTCGGGATGTGTCACGTTGGCGCAAAGCGGGTATTTACACACCCGGAGATCCCGTCGGCCTGTCGATCTCCGCTTCACCAGAACTACACCATCGTCATTCTCTTGCTTCCTTTGCGGTCGCACAGCAGATTGATGATGCTTTGCGCTCGATTCTTTCTATTGGTAGGGAAGGATTGATGTAAAAGCACGCTTCTGCTTTAGCTTCCGTCTGCGAACCTTCTCTATCCTCATCACTTCCTATTACACCACGATGAACATCAACCAGCCTTCTGAACAGTACATTGTGATTCCTGGGTGGCCCAAAAGAGCCGTCCTTCAAGATGCGGAGAGCCAGAGTCCGAACCCTCCAGTGCGCCGACTCCCTGGAACAAGCTGGATGCCGACCAGAGTGAGGAACCATTTCGTTGCTATGCTCGGAGAATTCGTCGGAACATTCATGTTCCTATTCTTTGCCCTCTCGGCAGCGCAGGTGGCAAACACGGCTGCCGCGAGTAGCTCCACCTCCGACACGCCAAACACGTCGGACTTGCTCTTCATCGCGTTGGGGTTCGGCTTCTCGCTTGCGGCCAACATCTGGGTCTTCTTCCGCATCTCTGGCGGTCTCTTCAATCCAGCAGTGGGTTACCCCGTCCTGCACATCGTCCTCTCCGAAGTAATTGCGAGTCTAGGTTACTCTGGGTATGTGCCTCATTGGCGCTCTCGGCTGGTTGCGAGGCAGCCTTGTGTTCCTCACACAGATTATCGCAGGAATAGCCGCCGCTGGCGTCGTTTCCGCCCTCTTCCCAGGCGCGATGAATGTTCGAACAACACTTCGAGATACGTCGGTCGTGCGGGGTCTTTTCATCGAGATGTTCTTGACCGCCATGTTGGTCTTCACCGTCTTCATGCTGGCAGCGGAGAAGCACAAGAGCACGTTTCTCGCGCCCATCGGCATCGGTTTGGCCCTCTTCGTTGCTGAATTATCAGGTAAACTCTTTCGTCCATGTCGTGAACGAAAGGAACTAATCGGCCCCACAGGTGTCTACTTCACGGGAGGCAGTCTGAACCCCGCACGCTCCTTTGGTCCCGACGTTATCCTCCGCAAATTTGATGGCTATCACTGGATCTATTGGGTCGGTCCAGGACTGGGCTCCATCCTTGCAGTTATCATGTACAGACTCATCAAGTCGCTAGAATACGAGACTGCAAACCCGGGTCAAGATTTCGACGAGAATGAAACAAAAGCCTTCCAACCTGCGAGGGACCCACCCATTGCTCGTGAGGATGTCCAACGCCCTGGCGCGCCCTTGGTACAGTCAGGTAAGTCTCCATCCTCCGTTCTCTACCCTCTTTCTCCCCAGTCTCAAATGTAAACAAATACAACCTCTGAATACCCTCGCCAGATGAACCTGTCACCCATGTCGCACTCGTGCCCACGTCTACGAACCACTCACACTCCGTGGCCACCGAACCGAATCGCCGCCATCCCGAAGACAAGCCACAGTCTCTCGGTAAACAGAACGGAGACTTCCACTAAGCGAGGCGCCTCCAACACAACAACCACATCCAGCAAGCCGGCGGAGCCAACAACGGATTGACGCGAGACAGGCTATGGCAGGGCCATGCACAGTGGCAGTTGGGGCACACTTCAGTGTACCCAGCATTAGCTGTCAGCGAGAATAGATGTTTTCCAGATAAGGTTGGGTACTTTCAGGATTCCAGCTCTGTTGCAGAGAAGAAGAAAAAACCAGCACAATCTTTTAAAAGTAGCCAGCAGAATTCAGATATGAGCTTGAATGACTCAAGCGTTCTTAATTTTCCAACTACCATCGTATATTTCATCTAGCCAGTCTACCATGTTGTCGTTCTTGCGGCATAGTCGATCTCTTGCGAAGTCAAACGCTAGACCGAATGCGGTGAGTACTTCCAACCAAGGCGTGCCATGCGAGGGGCCCGAAGGAAAAGTCCACGGCCTGTGTTATGAGTCACGCATTTGTCCCCTACTGCTGGAGTTTCTCTTCAATTTCCAGTGCTTTCAATTTCCGTCCCATCATTACAGAGTCAATAATTGCACCTCTTCTCTTACAATGGCGAAAGAACATGTTGTTATCGTCGGGTGAGTTTTCTTTCTGCAGTCGATTTTCTTGCGTTATTTCACTGACCGGCAACTCCACGCTCAAAGTGCCGGCGTGCTTGGTCTCACCTGTGCATTGGAGCTGTGCAACCACGGATACCGCGTTACCATCATCGGACGCGAACTCCCGGGCGACTCCAGCATAGACTACGCATCGCCATGGGCTGGCGCGCACTTCCGACCAACGCCGGTGAACACCTCCCAGGAAGCCTTTGAACGAGACCTCATGCATGAGACATACGCCAAGCTCCAGGACCTGGCACAAGAGGATTCGAGCACTGGAATTCAATTTATTCCTGCCGTCGAGTATTTCGAGGAGCCTGCAGCTGCATCATCGCCGCTCAAGGACTTCTCATGCTGGCCCGGCTTCTCTATCGTGAATCCAGCCGATACTCCAAACGAAGGCACCATCCATGCGGCTTTGACATACACCGCGTGGGTGATAAACACCCCGGTATACCTTGCCTGGCTGCAGAGGCAAGCAGAGCTTCGAGGTGCCACGTTCATCCGTGCGAGATTGAATGCGGTGGCTGAAGCATACTCTGTGGCTTGCGAGCACCATGCGGGAAAGTTTGATATCCAGGATCCTACTACAGTGGTCAATGCAAGTGGTATGGGCTTTGGTGATGCGGCAACATACCCTTCTCGTGGCCAATTTCTCATCATCTCCAATCCATGTAATCGCACTATCTCGCATCATGCAGCCGACGGAGTTGCAACTGTGGTGATCCCACGTCCTCTTGGGGGAGGCACCGTCATTGGAGGAACCAAAGAACCTCACAACTGGTTAGTCCGAGTCGTCTCGATTTCATCGTGCAATGAAGTCCAAATCACCTCTAAAATTGTCTTTCGTTCTCCGGCAGGTCCGCAGCTCCTAGCTCTGCGTCGTCCATTGCTACGGCGCCGGTCCAAGCGGTTACAAGATCAGTTGGGGGGCTGCCAGAAAGGTCCGAGATCTGATCTGCTCAAGTTCGTTGTAAAGAGCTAAAAGCAAATTGAATGGCTCGTTTTTCTTGTTCAAAGGCTGCAGTGGGCCTGAAAGCGGCCACTCCTGCATTCGAGACCACGCCACAGCATCTAGTGTATCCAAGTGCCGCTTGGGTCATAGCAGCCCATCACATCAACAACACCCCACTAACGTCTCAGCCCCCAACCCGACACAACCGCCCGTTCTGCGTCGGATAGAACGCCACCTGCCCCTCGAAGTACCAGTCCTCCGCCCCCACCGCCGTCGGCGCATACAGCAACCCCCACGGACCCACACCCCGCTTCAACGCATACAGCCGCGCGTACCCAGCGCCGTAAAACGCCCGCCGTCACTCCGGCTTACTGGCGTCCGCCTCGCTCAGGTACGAGACCACAGCACCTCCTCCACTGCCCGGGGCATCGGATCACGCTCTGTCTGAGCTGGTGTTGTGTAAAAGTGAGTAGAGCGAAAGGGCAGAGTCAGGTGTGCTGCGGAGCTAAGCGCGTCTGGGCGTACTGATTTCAGCGGAGACAAGACGGGATAAGCAGGACACTGTTGGCTCGGACATCGAATGTGCGATTGCTTTGCAGCTGAGCAGACTATGTAGAACACGCTATTTACGTTTCGTATTTAATAGTTGATACATTGTCACGCTCAAGACGACGGATGGTGCGTTCGCCGTCTACGACGCTTGTGTGGTAGCGCCAAGCACGCCGGGTTTGGGGATTATACCCCGCCTGGATGTGTTGGGGGAACCGGTAGCCCGCTACTTTCAAATCACTATCTTGTTTTAGTTACTGAGCTGCTTCGACAGCGTTAGAAACCCTACGGTTTACTGCGTTTGAGCCATATCAAAGAAAACTCCCCGTCAGATTCAATCCATTACAAGGAAACCGAAGCTATCCGAATCCCAGGGTGCTCTTGAGATATGATTTCGGGACAGCAGGGCGGTCCACGGCCTCGAGTTTGTGTTTTACATAGGACAAATTCTGTCCTAGCATCCTTCGAAGATAAGGTCAGGGCTCGTGATTAAAAAGCGGATTCAAGCGCTTGGTCAAGCGTCTGTGTGTCCAAGTGGATTTGGAGACCTGCTCCGTGATAAGTAAGATGCCAAGCACTTGGCGACCGGGTAGCCCCCATCACTGACTCGGAGAGTCTGACCGGCCGAGAGACGGGGCGGTCTTGGCTTGCGGCGGACGAGGACGGAGTGCTCGCAGATTACCTGGTGTTTGACGAGAAAAAGGTATGCAAGCTCCCGGCCCATTTGGACTGGGTTCAGGCCAGCATCATTCCTTGCGCCGGGGTGACCGCGTGGGCCGCGATGAAGGATATTGGCTTTGGCAAGTCTGTGTTGATTCAGGGTAAGTGCAGCACTCCAGGTTGGGTACTCGCTAATGCTTTCAAGGGACTGGCGGCGCTAGCATGTTCGCGCTCAAGCCGGCTCGAGCTGCGGCGCTGAAGGTGGAGTGACGAAAAGCTCAAGAGCGTGAGGGAGCAGTTCCCAAGCCCGCCGCTTTTGACTGTCAATTATGCGCTGAATCCCGCATGGCACGAAGTGCTGGTGTTGGTCTCGTGATCGAAGTCGGAGGCACTCGATCGCTGGTGAAGAGCGTGAAGTGCACGCGGCGTGGCGGGGTGATTAGCCAAGTCGGATACCTCAGCAAGCAGGATACCAGCGAGCTGTCAGAGCTTCTGCCGCTTATAATCGACAGGCGAGTGAACTTCAGGTGAGAATCTACGTGCCGATGCATAATCGTTGAGGAAGCTAATCTTAGTAACAGGGGGATCAATGCTGGGTCAAAGCAGGACATGGACGACCTATGCGCTGCTTCATCTGCCACGGAAATGACGTTTGACGATATCGTAGACGCGGTATACCCATTTGAGAAGGCCGGCGAGGCAATAGAGTATGTTTGGCAGGGCAGGCAGGTCGGAAAACTAGTCATTCGTGTTTAGCCTCGATGTACGCTTGCTACCTCTCACCACATGACAATGTTGTGCGGGAGACATCACAAGATCCGCGAACAAAGGGTTGCTACTGTCGGGAGTCCCTCACGTCAACCAGTTCGGAGTACAAACTGACACATCTCCTATTCGAATTCGACAGACCTATCTCTATGCGCCAAGCAGAGCACTCATATCCTTCCCAGACGCCAGGCATCCAGCCTTCTTCCCTCAGAGGTCCGACCATTCGCTATCGTTATCCTTCCTCACGCTGTCCACATAGTCGCGGAACTTCTTGCTCATCGCCATGACCCTGTGGAAGTGCTCGGTCTTGACAACAATCTCATCCCCCTCGTGCTGCTCCGGATCCTCGAAGGCCTCGTACTCGGCAATCGCAATAGCGGTCTGGAACGCGTTGCGGATCTCGCGACCGTTCCATTCCATGTCGGCCATCTCGCCGTCCAGCACGTACGCCCCGGCCTCGTCGCTGACCCGGATCTGGCCCTCGCGCTCGCGCGCCAGCTTCTGGAAGAAGGACTGCCAGATGCTGCGCCGCTTGTCGACGTCGAGCTTCTCGAACCCGATCACGACGTGGACGCGCGACATGAAGGCGTCGTCGATGTGCTCGACGCGGTTGGTCGTCAGGAACAGCAGGCCGCCAAAGTACTCCATCCTGCGCAGGAAGGCGGTGACGACGCCGTTGCGGGCCAGGTCGGTGTGCTTGCGGCGCTCGAGGAAGATGTCGGCCTCGTCGATCAGCAGGATGGCTCGCCAGCGGTGTGCCAGGTCGAACCACTTGGCAATCTCCGTCTCGATGCTCTCCTCGTTGGTGCCCAGGTCGCCGATGGTCAGGCTGAGCATGGGGCGGCGCGTGTGGATGGCGGTGGTCTCGACCGTGTACGTCTTGCCGACGCCGGGCGGGCCGTGCAGCAGCACCACCACGCCGGCGCCCTTGTTCTTGATGAAGTCGGCCGACCACGTCGCCTTGGACTTGAGCTGCCGGTGCGACAGCGCCTTGATGATCTGGCTGTTCTCCTCGCCGATGTTGGCGTCGAG
This sequence comes from Neofusicoccum laricinum, assembly GCA_029906385.1. Taxonomy (NCBI): domain Eukaryota; kingdom Fungi; phylum Ascomycota; class Dothideomycetes; order Botryosphaeriales; family Botryosphaeriaceae; genus Neofusicoccum; species Neofusicoccum laricinum. Next base: position 2,198,569 of record CP123714.1, on the reverse strand, counting down.
CACGTACTCCGACGGCGCCATGTCGCGCATGAAGTCGACGTTGACGGGCACCCACTCCTTCTCGCCCAGCGCGAACCCGGCCATGACCGGGCACAGCAGGAACAGGTGCTCGTCGGTCAGCAGGCTGCGCGCGTGCTTCTCGGCGTCGAGCGCGATGGGCTGCGGGCAGGCGGTCTTCTTCGACGACACGACGCCCTGCTCCACGCTGTAGTCCCAGCTCAGGCCCCACTTGTTGTCCGGCATGGTCTCGCCGGACGCCATGGTGGTCTCGGCGATGAGCGCGCCCTTGTACGGCCGCTTCTTCTCGTCCATGCACTCGCCCTCGTACGTCAGGTACGCGTGCCCGTGCCAGACGATGTCGCACATCTTCTCGCCGCGCTTGCGGAACTTCTCGCGCGTCTCGCAGCCGTCGGTCCGGTCGAAGTACTCGCGCGGGTGGATGGGCAGCGCCGTCACCACCTTCTCGCCCTCGAAGTACGGCACCTCGATGGTGACCTCGGCGGTGCCGATCGTCGGCGAGTGCCAGGAGTGGTCGAGCAGCCACGCCTTGACGTTCCACTTCTTCAGCTCGCCGTTGCCGTCGTTCTCGGTCGCGAACTCGGACTGCATGATGACCACGCCGAGCCAGGTGTCCTCGTACTTTGCGTACGCGAGCGCGCCCGGCCGCATGAGGTACCACAGGTCGTCGAAGGTCACCGTGGCGGCCTCCTTCGCGAGGCGCCGGCGCGCCGGCAAGACGGTCTTCTCCACGTGCGGGTCGAGGAAGTCCAGCAGCACCTGGAGGTGCTCGTACTTGACGTCGGCATCTGTCTTCTCCTCGTCCGAATCCGCGGGCGTCCGCTCGAGCGCGAGCGTGTTGCTCAGGTTCCGGAGCTCGGTGATGTAGTGGACGAGGGCGCAGTACGGCTCGTGGACCGTGATGGTGTCACCAGTCAGGTTTTGGCTTTGCAGGTCAGTCTCCGGATCCAGCTGGGCTGAGAGTCAATTACCTTGGGTAGTATTCCACAACATCCCTGATAGCGTCCAGGAGCAGCGGCGAGTGGACAACCATCCTTGTTTCGCCGACATCGACAATCCGCTTGCCCTCCAGAGTCGGTTTCGGCTTTTTCTTTTCCTCGGCCCTTGCCTCGTCCTCGTCGGCGTCCTCTTCGGGGGCCTCGGGCCCCTCTGCCTTCATCATCATCATGAAGTCTGCGTACTTGGGGCGCTTCGACGCCACTTTGAGCGAGGTGATGATCTCGAAGACGGGCATCGTCTCGTCCACGTCCGTCGGGCCCGTGGTCACCTGCAGGTCGAATGGCTTGTCGTCTTGCTTGCAGTCGAAGTTGGGACCGTACTGGTCCTCACACTCAACCTTGTACCGGATCCTGGCCGGGTTCTCTTGATGGACCTCGTTGGCCGTTGCCTCGGACGCGGCCGGGCTATCTGCGGTCTTTGCGCCTGCCATTGTGCGTGTCCTCTGGTTGTGCTTGGTTGGTCAAGTGGGTATCAAGAAATCGCTGGGAGGAAGGCCGCAGCTTAGTCCGCGTGGAGAAAGGGAAGGGTTGGATGTTGTGAGAGCGAGGCGTATGGCGGCAGAGACAAGAATATATTAGATCGAGGCTTGCGCTTCAGCCTCCAGGCTCCAGGTACGAGTAGACGGCGGAGGATGCCTCAGCCACCACCTGCTTATCGACCCCGCAGAATTGTGGATCGAGGGGCGGACAGCGCGGCGTGCAGCAGCAGGCAGCAGCGTGCCGGTGAGATTTGAGCTCGTGCCGGTTCCGAGACGGTGTCTCCGCCAGTCGGTGTCTCGATTTGTCCCGGTACTTGGATGCGTCAGAGCCTCTGCTCGTCACATCGTGGCAGGGACCATGACTCAACAGGCTTGCCTGGCCGTCGATGCTTGGGGCATCTGGCAATATGTGCATGGTGCTACCGCCGCAGGCAGGAACCCGACAGCAGCACAGTATTTGCTGGACGCTGGCTTTCCGGGGAACAGGGGCTGCGCTGGCAGTGGGATGCACTGCCCACACCGCACTCTGCGAAACGGGCGGGATGCAGGCGCTAGCCGATGCTAGAAAGTCAGTCGATTAGCGCTGACGGCGGCGCGTGCTGGCCTGTGGCTGAGCGGGCGTCTGCCTGCCCCCACGGACCATCTCCCTCCTCCGCAAACCCCACGACAGTCAACGCACGGCAATCATTCGATCTGTGTCTGCCTGAATGTTGTCGTTGCGTGGCGCAGGCTTCTGCTGCGGCCTTGCGCCACTGCTTGTATACTAATATTTTCCCCGCTCCAATGCACAAGTAGCTCCTGCAGGAGCATGCATTCAAACACGCCTGAAACGACAAAGAAATATGCGATCTCTTTATTTCGCGTTTGGTAAAAGATACGCCTTCATATTGAAATTTTCGCCAACCGAACCATCACCGGTGAAGTTATGTTTGGGCTTCCTCTGAGCATTGGCATTGGTATTGACATTCATGTGCTGGACTCCAGCAACATCTTGGCGGTTGTCAATGAACCCTACGTCAACAACACGGTTCAGTATGCAAACGGCGCGGCAAATGACACACGTAACGATTGGTTGGACTATGAGATTGCCCCTGGCGATGAGGTCTCTTTGAAAGTTCTTGATATCACAACTCTCGGCCTATGGAAGGATCAAGCACCACCGGTTGTGCAGGTCTGTTAGCCTGTTATTTGCTTCCTTCAGATCATTCGATGATGCAGTAGATGACTATCGTAGCCTCGTACGGGGTTAATCCTGCTAAAAGACAAATATTCCCATTGAAATTGCTACGTCGACAACTTTGCATACTCACTAGTCAGACTTACGCCCCTAGACCCTTCAAAGACTTGACTGTGTCTACGATACAATCTTCAAAAGACGTGAACTCAATGCCCAAAATGCTTTTCACTCTGCTGTTATCAATCTTGAAAACACCCTCAGCAGGAACGTCCCCTCCCGGAGCATCGGCGCGCGGAACACGGTCCCGGTATTCACCAAAAGTCCTCCTGATAATGTCGACCATTACGCGGTTATTGTAGCAGCCGGGCGAGACAAGGAATCTCTTACCGCCCGCCTCGGGGACCTCGAGAGCTCTGACGTGAGCCAAGGCCAGGTCGCGCACGTCAACCCAGATGAACAGGCCGGTCTCCGGTATTTCGGCCCTGGAATTGCCGACGACCAAGTCGCGAATCCGCTTGTTGGGTGTGTTGACGGCGTCGAGTGACTCGACATGGTCCAGCACGGGCCCGTATACGAGAGGCGGATTCATGGTGGCGAGAGTGAAGCCAGGCTTTTCCTTTTCCATGAACTCCCACGCGGCTCGCTCCGCAAAGGTCTTGCTGGCTAGCACAATGTCCCTATGAGCGGCTCGTCTCGCAGACTTCAGGCGTTTGACATACCTGTGTAGCCCAGTCCAGCTCCCGTCAGCGCTTGCTCCTGCATCACAGGGTTCCAGTCCTTTTCCGAATACTCGTGGCCAGGCCTGTTGCTCTTTTGCATATCCAGAATAGCGGCGAATGATCAGGTGATCACCACCCTTCTCACGCTCGGAGCGCCCTTCTAGACGGACTTCAAGATACCGACGGTGCCAACTACCGCAGGGTCGAGCAGCTGGGTCTGAACGTCGGTGACATTGTAGTGAAATGGACTCGCAGAGTGAATGACTGCGTCAAACGGTGGGTTCGACTTGACGGCGCTATCAAAAGCGTCCTCCTTAGACATGTCCTCGACGATGGAAAAGCCCAGCCTGTCTTCGCCGTAATTCGGGTGCGCTTGCTTTATCTTGGCCGCTTTCTCAAGGCTACGGACTGTCGTCACGACGGAGTAGCTGGGAAAAAGCTGAGTAAGTCGCTTTGACAAAGCCGATACTGCGGAACTCACCCTCGCTCAAGCAACACATTCAGAAAATGGGTTGCCACGAAGCCACTTCCACCGGTAAGCAATATTCGGGCCATGTTATCGGAGAGGATCGTAAAACTTCGAAAGCTTTATGGTAAAAGAATCGTGGAGAAAGTTGCCTGGCCGTTGAACCAGAGGCGAGAGCGGCGGCGCACACCTAAATACACGACAGCTGGGATTCGCTTGTACTCTTCCTAGGACGAGGCACGGCCTTGAACCCGAGCTTAATGGGCGCATCAGCGGTAAATGCTGTTATGATATATTAAATGGGCCGAGTGTAACGAGCGGGCCTCTACTTCTAAGGATCAAACACCAAAGAGGGTGGTAAGCCGTGTGGGGTTTACCTTGAGTGGGTACAAGGGAGGGTGTGAGAGAACGAAGTGACGAGCACACGTGATAGAGCACTACGTGCGAAGGCCTTGTTGTAACGGCGGGCCTCTACCTCTAAGGATCAAACACCAAAGAGGGTGGTAAGCCGTGTGGGGTTTACCTTGAGTGGGTACAAGGGAGGGTGTGAGAGAACGAAGTGACGAGCACACGTGATAGAGCACTACGTGCGAAGGCCGTGTTACTAATCAATGGTGCGGATTGATTATCGAAGTTGACCACGAAGGGTCAAGTATCTAGCTAAGTGAGTGTGCTTATATACTGTAGGAAAGCTTATACAATCTGTGGTTCACGGAGTTCCTGCTGTAGGGTGTTCTGAACCGTCTGAACTGGAGTTCACCGGTTCATCCTGCCAAGCCCTTATGAACTGGTGAACTGGTGGGGCATCACGTGATCCTCGACTGCCTGAAGGAATCTTCCGCGGCGCTATCATTGCTCACTCATCTGTAGTCGGCAAGTCTGAGGTGTTACGGCACAGCCTTTACAGAGTCGGGATAGGGTAGGAAAGGAAGCAAGCGGGGCGCAGACACGCGCTATGAAGACCCACCATGAGTCACGTGTATCCCGTGATGCCAAGGAATTGATCCCTTTGATCCCGCATGCCTCAGGCATTAAGGGACAGATCAATAAGATCAAGACAACATTGATCTGTCTGATCCATACGCTCCTGCCCAAGAGGCAACACAGATCAAACAGATCAATATTAGATTGTAGACACTCTCCTACATGTATATAAACCACACTCCTTAGATAGCTTTGACCTTCGTGGTCAACTTCAATAATCAATCCGCACCATTGATTAGTAACACGGCCTTCGCACGTAGTGTTCTGTCACGTGTGCTCGTCACTTCGTTCTCACACCCTCCCTTGTACCCACTCAAGGTAAACCCCCACACGGCTTACCACCCTCTTTGGTGTTTGATCCTTAGAGGTAGAGGCCCGCCGTTACATGAGGTAGTAGACACCCCTTTTGCAGAGCTCCAGGCAATGCAACAGGCGGCTGTAGAGCTGATACAAGGGACGTGGTCGACCGCGATGGTGACTGAATACCCCGAAGCAGCTGAGGTAAAACACGCCATCTACAGCGACAGCAAGACTGCCCTTCGTCTCCTCCGTAGGCCACGACAGGGGCCACGTCAAGAGATTATCGGAAGCATCCTCCGCTTATTGGACCAGATCAGATGCAACAGGGGGCCACCCGTCGAGTTTAGATGGGTGCCAGCGCATGAAGGGATAGCAGGCAATGAGAAGGCGCACAGCTTGGCACTGCAAGCTACAGAGAGCAACCAGGAGCCTCCTCTAAGCAGACTGCTACGGTCGTCAACCATGGCCCGGTGCAAGGAAATCACCTCGAGACAGTGGAGGAAGACGTTCGAAGCATCCAAGGTCGGCACGTCCATCCGCAAGCTTGACCGCGCGTTGGCGCACTTTCACACCAAGAAGCTCTATGACCAGCTAAACTGCAAAGAAGCAGGGGCAATTACGCAGCTAAGGACGTCGAAAGCGAGCCTGAATGAGCCATTATACAAAATCAAACGAGTAGATGCACCTACGTGCGGGTGCGGAGCCGAGAGGGAAACCGTGAGGCACTTCCTACTTGTTGGAAATCACGTGTACATTCATTACTAGATTAGGTATAGCTTTGAGCTTGAGTATAAGGCGGGCACCTCTCCTACCCCCCTCACCAACTCATGCCAAGAATCGTACTACATTCTGCACCGCACCAATTGTCAACAGTTATGAGCCCGGAAGCGTATTAGATGCCTTCTGTCAACGCTACGATCCTCCCAAACCTCTTTTAAGTGGTTTTTTCGCTGTTCCGCGGCATCCGGGCAGCACTTTTGGCATTTCTGCCCTCTTTCTCTCTCAAAGAGCATCACGGAACCTCCGCTTTGCTTCGTTATCATCAAATAAGAGTCCTTTGATCATCTATCATTGCCTGTGCACTTCTCTTATCTTATTTAAGCATCTTTGAACTGTCTGATTGACCCATCTCGACGCCATGAGCTCCTCAAAGACTGTAGTAGTCCTGAAGGGCTCACAGCAATGGGAAGATTGGTATTCTATCATCAAGGGACGTGCACAGAAGGCTGACATCTGGGAACTTATTGATCCAGCAAAGCCGACGCTTCCGGAGGCAGAACCGAAGCCAACCATTCCGTCAACCCAGAATCGGGAAGCACTCGACCTCTATAGGATCAAGCTGAAGGAGTATAAGGAGCAGAAGCGATCTCTCAATGATCTTTCAGACCTTATTGAAGACTCTGTAGCCTCCCATCTTCTTCCAGTCCTTCGCGGAGCCGAGTCCTCCTCTCCCTATCACTACCTGAAGGTCCTGAAGCAGCATATCGCTCCTTCAGATTTCCTCACGCGCCAGACCCTCGTTCTACAACTCGACGAGTTGAGGAAGCCTCCCAAGCGTCAGAATATTCTCAAGTGGCTTTCAGAGTGGGAGAATCTCGCTCGTAGAGCGAAGGTCCATGGGTTACCTCATGTGGACGGCAACGATGGTGCTATTGCATTCCTTACTGCATTATCGCACGTCGATTCAGAGTTCACTGTTGGCCTCATGACCGAGATTCAGAGGAACCCTACCAAGGTCCTTGAGATTACCTACCTGACGGAGCACTATCGTCAACGCTACCGTACCCTTGCATTAGCAGAAGGGAAGTCTGTTTCAGCTTTTGCTGCTACCTTTCGTGGCGGAGAGCAAGGCAAGACAACTCCAAAGTGTCAATGTGGTGCCACTCATTGGTACCATGAATGCCCTTACCTCAACAAGGACGCACGTCCTTCAGATTGGGTACCAAGCAAGGAAGCACAAGCAAAGGTTGCCAAGGCATTGAAGAATCCTCGCATCAAGGCAACAGTGGAAGCGGCTATTTTACGGCACAATCCAACTCAGTCCAATGCGAGCAAGGATCCAAAGCAGGCCTCAACCGCTGAGGATATCGGGCAGGACTCATCTGATGGCTCGAGGCACTCTTTAGCCACTGTTATCAGAACAGCTTTCTCAAGTAAGAGCAGGGTTGCAGCCACCACTCTTGAGCAGTCATGGATTCTCGATTCAGGCTCGTCTCATCATGTATGCAATCGTCACATGGAGCATCGCTTCACGAAGACTCGCGATGCTACTCCAAAAGACACCATTACAAGCGGCAATGTCACGCTTCCAGTCACCTCTTTCGGCGACGTCACGGTTAATGCCATGGGACCACAGGGAATCAAGCCTCTTACATTAAGAGATGTTGCTTACGTCCCTACCTTCATGGCCAACCTCATTTCAATTACCAGAGCCAAACGCAAGGGCCTGGACATGGACACGTACCATATGCACCTCCACCGCAAGGGTCGGACGGTCTATCGCTTCGTGATCTATCAGGATCTGTTCTTCATTGAGATCAACAAGACAGATCATCCCCAGCAGGATTCAGGCAGTATCAAGGCGGGTGTAGCTATTCGTACGCTTCCTGCAGAAACACTGCATACCATTTTTGCTCATGCTGGCAAAGACGCCATTCAAGCCCTTCCAGAGGCAACGGACGGTATCATGATCCAGGAGGACACTTCATTGCCTCAGCATTGTGACACCTGCGCTCTGACCAAGGCACACCAATTGGTTTCACGCTCTCCCGCACATGAGGAGTCAAGCAGCAAACCATTCTTTCGAGCATCAGTCGATATGATCAGCATGATCCAGGCCTTCAACGGTGATCAGTATATCACGCATCTGGAGTGTACTGAGATCAACTTCACGTTGGCCAAGACACATGCGCTCAAATCAGAAATGCCAGATATCATTCTGGACTTCTTGCAACTTCTCAAAGTTCGCTTTGATTGCCAAGCGGCCTTCCTACGCTCTGACGGCGAGAAATCGCTTGGTCATGCATTTAGTCAGGAGCTCAGAAGACGGGGCATTACTTGGGAGACATCATCACCGTACACACCTCAGCAAAACGGAAACTCTGAGCAGTCAGGCCATCTCATCATTCTCAAGGCAAGAGCTTTGCGAGTGGGCGCCAACCTACCAGATCGCCTGTGGCCTGAGACTGTCCAAGCGGCAGTATATATCTTCAATCGTACCCCTTCCCGCCGGCTTGGCTGGAGGACTCCATTTGAGTTACTCTATGGGAAGAAGCCCAATGTCTCGCATCTACGTGTGTATGGCTGCAAAGCATATGCACTGGATAAGCATATACCTCGCTCTGAGAAGCTTAAGGAACGTGCTCTTGTGGGCTATCTTGTGGGATACGATTCCACGAATATTTACCGCATCTGGTTTCCTCCAGAGGATAGAGTCATTCGCACACGGGACGTTATCTTTGACGAGAACTCAAGGTACTCCCCTGACGACAACGAGCACCATCACGAAGTGCCAGAAGCAGAAGAAGAGCCTCACACGCTGGAACGGCCAAGAATTCACCTATCCAACTCAGACACTGAAGACTCAGAGCTTGAAGACGTCACAACTCCTGACACAAGCGAATCTGAAGGTGAGGGGGTGGGTGCAGACCCTACTGAAGGTCAAATGCCCACTCCAATGCCCACTGAGGACTCATGTGACTCCTCAACGCCACCAAACGACGAGTCTCCAGGGCCAGAAACCCCTCAAGACTCAGGGGGTGATTCACAACTACCACAACGGCGTCTTCTACCTGCACAATACGACACCGATCCTCTCGCTACAGCCGAAGTTGGCAATAGGGCACCAAGAGCTGATATGATTTCAGGGTATTTAACACCTGAGAATATCATTCAAGGCCCCAGAACACGCCATCAACGCAGGGCTCAAGCAGCAGTGATTGAAAACAACAACTGGGACGACCAATCCTACCTCAAAGCCTTTGTGGCAGGCCTCTCTATGAGAGAACCAATGCCGAAGATCCACAAGGACCAACTGCCGCCACCACCAAGCAATCATTCAGAGCTCATGACGCATCCCTTCAAGGATCAGTTCATGGAGGCTATGGATGAGGCTCTCAAGAAGAACGAGCATCAGGAGGTATGGAGAAGAGTGCCCATTCTCAATGCGAGAAAAGTAGGGAAGCAAGTCATCCCTCTTACCTGGGTCTACACCTACAAATTCGATGAGAAAGGCAATCTCATCAAGTTCAAAGCGCGCATCTGTGTCAGAGGTGACCTTCAGCATACCTACCAGGACACGTACGCCGCTACTCTTGCCTTTAAGATCTTTCGTTTCTTACTGGCAATCATTTGTGCATTTGACCTCGAGATGCGTCAGTACGACGTTGTCAATGCATTTCCTCATGCGCCGTTAGATGAGGAAGTCTACTGCAGTCCGCCTGAGGGTATGAACGTTGCCTCTGGACTCGTACTTCTTCTCCTCCGTGCCCTCTATGGTCTTAAGCAGTCGCCCGCATTATGGCAGAAACACTTCTGTAAGACGCTTAAGAGCCTAGGACTACGCCCTATTGGAGATGCTCCATGTCTCTATTTCAACGACTATTTGCTGGTTTTCTTCTTTGTGGACGATGTTATTGTTGCTTTCAAGAAAAAAGACGAAGAATACGCCAATGCATTCCAGGAGAAGCTCTTCAAGGTGTACGAGATGCGAGCAATGGGAGAAGTCCAGTGGTTCCTTGCTATAAGAATCGTCCGGGACCGTGAGAAGCGTCAATTATGGCTATCTCAGGAGTCCTACATCAATGGACTGATCAGCAAGTACGGCGTCAAAGATCACTCTTTCGCGAGAACCCCTTTTCCTGCAGACGAGGATATCAGATCCAACGAGGACTTCGCAACAGCACAGGATATCTATGCCTACCAAAGCATGATAGGCTCCATCAACTTCGCTGCTGTCTGTACGAGACCTGATATTGCATTCGCCTCTACGCGGCTGTCAGAGTATCTTCGCAACCCATCTGAGCATCACATCTATCTGGCCAAGCGTGTTCTGTCTTACCTAGCTGGAACCAAGCATCACAGCATCTGCTACCACGGCAACAGCTCTGATGAGAAGAACATTTTCACCATCAGCAGTGACGCGTCATATGCCAATGACATTGAGACCAGACGAAGTCACCAAGGGTCATTATACATGTTATATGACTCTCCCATTGATTGGCGTGCAACCAAGCAGCCAACAGTCACCACATCTACCACAGAAGCAGAGCTTCTCGCTCTTTCAGAGACAGCAAAGCAATGCTATTGGTGGAGACGCCTTTTCAAGCAAGTGGACTACAATCCGGGTCATCTCATTGAAGTTCAATGTGACAACAAGCAGACTCTCCGCCTCATGGAAGAGAATGTGGAAAAATTGGCCACTAAGCTCCGCCATGTGGACATTCACAGTCACTGGTTGCGTCAGGAGGCTCAAGCAGGCAAAATCCACTTTAGATGGACCCCTACTGCCCGCATGTTCGCTGACGGGCTGACCAAGCCGCTATCCAAGCAAAAGTACAGGATCTTTGTTGCGCAGCTCGGCCTTCTACCTGTACCAACGTGATGGTGGAAGTCTTCCTTCCTTAAGTCTGTTATGGTTTTCGTTATTTCTTAACGAAGATGCTTACCCCTACGCATCAGTTGGAGGCAATAATGCAGCACTCATTATATTGCCATTTGAATATCTATAAAGCGAGATTGCAACACTCGCAGGCGTTGGGTATGCCTTTTATCGTTTGTTTCGTGTTGTTAGACAACACCATACAGTCATTATCGTGGACTGCCTAATCAGGCACAGCGTTGATTTATCACTCCACGAAGGGGGTGTGTTGGAAATCACGTGTACATTCATTACTAGATTAGGTATAGCTTTGAGCTTGAGTATAAGGCGGGCACCTCTCCTACCCCCCTCACCAACTCATGCCAAGAATCGTACTACATTCTGCACCGCACCAATTGTCAACACTACTGGAATGCCCACGCTGGATGGATCTCCGGATTAAACTGCAAATCGACCTGGGAAGTAGATTCGGAGATCTCGCGTTCATGCTAGGCGGATGGTCGGGCACTAAAAGGCCCGATGGTAGGTATGGGGATGGCCCACCGGAGAAGTGGCGGGCAGACGTGCGCGCAGTCAAAGCAACGGCGGCATTTGCTCTGGCCACGGGAAGACTGATCGCAACCAAAGACTGAGAGCTCAATCCTTCTTAAGGCAAATTAACTCCTTCTCCAGCCAGCCGTCACGCCGCTACAGGGACTGACAGCACTCGGGAAGTGGTCTCGAAGGGGATGGCATGAGGGGTACATGGAAGGTAGCTCTATTTTCACATTTCCTTCGTTTTTCCTTGCGTTTTGTTTAAGTATTATCTGTTTGTGCTTTTGTTAGCCTATCTTCAAATTGTCGAACAAGAGGGAGGAATGGTTTCTTTGCATTCAGCGTGCTGGGCTTTGAATAAACCGGGATCCTAATGTAGATTAGCGTCGATTAGCGTTACTTGTCCCTATGGTCTTCTGAGGCCGACGGGTGTATGAATCATCATCATCATCATCATCATCATCATAACTTCCTTAACCTGTGGAGGCTGCGCCGTAACACTATGGTGGTGCTTTGGCATATGGATTATCACACATCAAATCGAGCATTGGGGCATGGCGCTTTCTGTTCATGATCGAAGGTATCCCTACGGTACTGCTCACTGTAGTGGTGTGGTTTTATCTCCCGGACTCTCCCGCTTCTGCCCGCTTCTTCAACCCTCACGAGGCCCGGGTTGCTCAGAAGTTCGCCAACAGCCAGCCGAGCGATTACCACCACGAGGCCTGCGACTGAACCAGCTTGCTGACGCTTTCAAAGATTATAAGAGTACGTGTCACTTCAGAATGAATCTGGAACAATAACGATAACTTCTTGTCCCCAGACTACCTTTTCGCCTTAATGAACTTCAGCTGCAACGTTTCGTTCGCCTCGCTCCCACTCTTCCTTCCGACGATCATCTCACAGCTTGGCACCTTCAGCACAATAAAGTCCAACGGTCTCAGCGCCCCGCCATACTTGCTTTGTTTTCTCTTCATCATCCTCACAGCTTAGACTTCCGATCGTCTGCGCCTGCGCGGTCCGTTCGCCACGTTCTCCGCTCTGATGTCCGCCACCGGCTTCATCATTCTCGGCAGCGCTACTTCGGCCACAGCCCGTTACATAGGCATCTTCTTCGCCGTTCAGATATTCGTCACTGTCGCGGTCGTCCTGGTCTGGAATGCCAACATCAACGAGACTAGCTCGAAGTGTGCCGGCGGTCTGTGGATCATGATGACTGTTGGCCAGTGCGGACCGCTTCTTGGCACCAACATGTTCCCGGAAGGGGAAGCTCCATACTACAGGAAGGGGATGTAGGTGTCGTGCACGTTCGCGCTCATTGCGGGAACGGCGAACGCTATCCTCAACTTTCTATTGTGGCGCGAGAATAAGCAGCGAGATCGTCTCTATGGGAAGCCCGCAGAGGGGCAGGGGCAAGCTGATGGCTTGACTGTGGAAGAACAGAGAAGGAGCACGAGGTTTATCATCTGAGAATTTCGTCGATATGTTGTTTTAGCCTCCTTGGAAGCTAAAAGACTATATACAAAGCAGATACAGTACAACGCCATGATCTGTTTTTTCACGCTGATTGCCCCATCGCGGAAATTATGTCCACGCTTCCGTTTCCAACACCCACAAATTGGCGATTGAGCTCGGAGCGTTCCTGCAAGCTCACATTCTGGGAATCCGGGGTATTCCAGCCACCTCCGCCTGGTGTCTGGATGAGGATTCGATCCCCCCTTCCAACACTGGCAGTGTTCTTACCACCCAAATTGAGCACACGGCCATTCGCCTTGATCCATAAGTTCTGCCCCCGAGCTCCGTCCTCTCCTCCATGGAGCCCATACGGGGCAATCACCCGACGCTCGCTGAGAATGGAGACTTTCATGGGAATAGAGAATTCAATCTCTCGGACGATGCCATTGCCGCCACAGAATTCACCCTTGCCGCCGCTGTCTTTGCGAAGAGAAAATTGCTTGAGTATCACCGGGTACCGCCGCTCCAAAATCTCTGGATCCGTGATCCGCGTATTCGTCATGTTCGTGTGCACTCCGCTGGTCCCATCTCCCCACGGTCCCGCGCCACTGCCACCGCAGATGGTCTCGTAGTACCCGAAGCCACGTTCCGGGTCGTTGTCGATGCCAAAGGTGAGGTTATTCATGCAGCCTTGAGACGCTGCCGAAGCGGCGAAGGCGCGGAAGATGACGTCGACGATGCGCTGCGAGGTAAGGACGTTGCCGGCGCAGCAGGCGGCTTCTGCGCCGGGCTTGAGGAGACAGGCGTCCGGCACTTGGACTTTGATGGGCCTGATGCACCCCTGGTTTAGTGGAATGTCGTGCGTAACGAAGCAGCGCAAGGAGAAAATGATAGCGGAGTGGGTGATGGCGATGGGGGCATTCCAGTTCCCTGTTGGAACTTGTTAGCGCTGTATTCCACAAGGAAGATGCATGAGAACTCCTTACCATATGCTTCTGGCCCGGTTCCAGTAAAGTCAAAAACTGCATCTCCTGTCTTTCCGTCGATAGTGACCCTGAGCTTGATGGGCGTTCCGTCATCCATGAAATCGGTGGCCTCCAGGCTCTTGCCGGCAAACTTCCTGTACACGTCTTTCAGGAGATTCCTCACAGCCAGTTCGGCCGCACCCTGAACCTCTTCCATGTAGAAGTTCACCACATCCTTGCCGTAGTCGTTGTACAGAGACCTGATGAGCTGTGCGCCTCTGTGGTTTGCGGCCACTTGCGCCTTGATATCAGAGATGTTATCCTTCAAACACCGCGTTCCGCTTGAGCCTTCGCGCTTCCCCGGTTCCAAAAGAAGTCCAGTAAGCTCCTGTTCCTTGAAATGCCCACCCTGGACAACCTTGAATGCTTCGATGAGTGCGCCCTCCTCCCAGAGCTCGCGAGAATTCGGAGGCATGGATCCAGGAAGGACTCCACCAACATCGGCGTGGTGGCCTCTTGACGCAGTCCAGAAAATGATCTCTTTGCCAGAGCTGTCAAAAACAGGAGTAATGACCGTCAGATCCGGCAGATGCGTGCCGCCGGCGATGGGCGAGTTCGATAGGATGACATCACCGGGCGCGAGATCACCTTTCCAGTGGTCGATTTGCCACTTCACCGCATATGCCATGCTGCCAATCATAGCTGGCACGTGAGGAGCATTGGCAACAAGGCCGCCGTCCGGCGAGAAAACGGTGCAGCTGAAGTCCAGGCGTTCTTTGATGTTCGTGCTGACGCTGGTCCGCTGCAGCGCCCGGCCCATTTGCTCCGCCACGCCCATAAAACGGTGCGCGAAGATTGAGAGCTGGATCGGGTCGGCTTTGGTGCTGGAGATCTCGGATTTCTCACCGTCCGCGAGGTCAATGACAATCTTGTCCAGCAGGACTGTGGCTTCGGCATTGGGCGTCACTACAATGGTCTGAGTCTTGTCCAGGATCAAGGCGGGGCCGTTGACCTTGCAGCCCTTGTCAAGGTCATTGAGTTGATGCACGGGGGTATCGACCCAGCCCCGACTCTCAAAGTACACAGGCTTTCGGGCTTTGGTTACCGGAGCCGCAACCTTGTCGCTGAGAGAAGATAAATAAATAGAAGCCTCAGACAGATCGATGGGACTCTTGCCAATGGAGCGGATCCGGAAGTCGTCTACAATGACTGCGCGGTTCTCTGGGATGAAGCCAAATTCCTGGCGGTGAGCATGTTTGAAATCCTCAAGGACGTCTCCGCCCTCTTTCTGCTGGACCATCATCGTGGTATCGCTCCCGTGGAACCTGAGGCTGAGGTACTTTTCGGTTGATATCCGTGCTGGTGAAATGCTCTGGCCAATGAGCACGTCCTCCGCTTTCGACGCCAACTTTTCCAGCGCATCGGCAATGACTGATAATGATGCATCGGAGTACTGCAGTGCTGCAGGCTGTCGTTCTTCGTGCACCACGTCCGCAAGGGCCATTCCGTAAGCGGAAAGCATGGAAGAATACTTGTGGATCAGGACTCGCCGGATGCCGAGGCTTGTTGCGATTGCGCACGCGTGCTGTCCCCCTGCACCGCCAAAAGAGGCCAGATTGTGAAGGCTGCTATCGTGTCCTTTGGCTTCCGTCAAGATACGGATGGGCCTGCACATGGATTCGTTGGCCACGCTTAGGAAACTAGTGATGGCGTTAGAGATCGGCGGATGGCAGCAGAGGGGGTACCGTACCCGGCAGCGACTTCCTCCACCGCCAGACCTGCGCCTATATCGCTGTTGATGACCAACGTAAGATCTTCGAATAGCTTACGGCTTGCAGAAATGTCCAAGGGTTGGTCTGCGTTTGGTCCGAAGATATGCGGGAAAGAATCTGACAGCCGTAATCAGCCCGAGAGATGCAAACACCACAGGGCCGCTCTTACCTGGATCAATCCTCCCGAGTACCAGGTTAGCGTCTGTAATAGTCAAAGGACCACCTTTCCTGTAACATGCCGGTCCAGGATGACTGCTTGCGCTTTCAGGCCCCACGTTGAAGAGGCCGTTCCTCCACGAAAGAATGCTCCCTCCGCCAGCAGCCACTGTGTTGATATCCAATTGCGGGGTAGATATCATGACACCCGCAGTGGTCGTCTCAAATACATGCTCTAGCTGACCAGCATAGCGGGAGACGTCGGTACTCGTGCCTCCCATATCAAACCCGATGAGGGGAATGCCGTCGTTCTCGTTGTAGCAGGTTCTGGCATAGCCGACAACACCACCCGCGGGCCCGGACAGCACAGCCCGCAGTCCTGATAGCCTGATATGTGTGAGAACTCGCACTTGTTTGACGGGGCTCTTCTCTTACCTCTTGAACTCCACCAACCCTCCATCACTCTGCATGAACTCGCAGCGACAATCGCAGCCCTCAAGGTCCTCAAAACCAGATGCAAACCCGTCTAGGTACTTCTTGATCTCGGGTGTCAAGTAAGCATCTGCAACGGCTGCATGTCCTCTCGGGACTATCTTGATGGACGGCGCGGCGACAGACGAGAGCGAGATTTGAGTGAAACCAATCTCCGCCGCAATCTCACCAATTACTCTCTCGTGGTCCGGGAACGTGTATGAGTGCATAAGGCAGACTGCTACAGATCTGAAGCCGTGAACGTACGCCGCAAGGAGATCTTTTCTGATTGTGGCAGTATCTTACGGGGTCAGCATCTTTTCCCGCGGTGGTGAGGGGAAAACGGTGCATACCCAGTGGCTTCAATACCCTCACCCATTCACCGGTGACGCCTTTAATGAGGTCGCCACTGGAACAGTCGACGCTTGCACTGTCATTGCGCTCTGTCCAGTCTTCCAAAGTGACCCGTTCGGAAACCTCAATGACTTCCGAGTAGAGCACGCCAGGTCTGTTGATGGCAAGGTCGAATAAGCGTGGTCGAGATTGGTTTCCGATATGCAAGAGATCTTTCAATCCGGCCGATACGCAGAAAACCGTGGGTTCACCTGTCCGCTCAAGCAGGGCATTTGTGGCAACTGTTGTTCCCATCTTTATCGATTCTGACACCGGCGTCAGGCACTTTGCTTCTGGGAATCGAAGTACTGGGATCCAACTCACCGACATCTGCCAGAGATATCTTCTCGCCCTTGACGAGCCTTCTGCCTGTTGCAATCTCCAGTACTCTCCTAATAGCCTCGGAAGGGGCATCTTTGTAGTTGTCCGGGTCAACCGAGAGCAACTTGAGCACGATGTCGTCCTTTCCGGGCACAGAAGCAACACAATCCGTAAACGTTCCACCACGGTCTTTTCGGGTTAGGAATGTTTGCCGATCTGCTTGCTGGGTGTGACACTAACCAATGGAAATTCTCAGTTTCTTGGGAGTCTCGGGAGAAGGCATGATGACGTCTGGTGGCTGGTGCACACACCAACGGTTCTCGCAGTCCTTGTACGTTTCGCAATCACACAGCGCATCCGTATGAACATTCAACTTTTCAGCGTGATAGAATCACGGTTGAGAAAGTCAAAAGCGGCAGGCAGGCTTTCATTGCAGCGAGATAGCGCAACAAGGCTATATGACCGACATCAGCCAGTGGACCATCGGCATCGCCACGTTGGCACTACTGTTTTGGTCGGGTTCATCAGATCGGCGAGCTCATCCGTCCGAGCAGATGCTGCGGGGTAAGTGGTCGGCTTCGAGGTGTCGGCCATGGCTGAGTTGCCGGTCTCGGGAACTTTGTTGCTGGACCGAACGCACGTGCTCGATCAAGCGGAGCTCCACATTGTGGCGCACAGCAACACCATGTGGAGGGTCGGCCCACCACATCTCGGCACGCACGCTCTGGCCCGCTGCAGCATTATCAGACATGGATGCTGAGATGCGGACGTACCTAGAAGAAGTCTGGCTCGGAATGGCGCTCTTGTCCTCTCGAGCACATTGTCCACTTCTTTTACCAATACTCCGCTCATCCGCGCCAGTCTTGTCCCCAATCACCGTCGAGGATATTCTGTCCACACCAGTCACCGCAAAGGCCTCTGGAGCCACCGGAAGTAGCGGAACAAAGCATGTAGATTTCCCGTCTTCCTCCGGCTACGAGGTTCTGGAGCAACTGAATAGAATTGGCAGGAAAATCAGGGTCATCGTGATCGGCGCGGGAGCAAGCGCACTCAATTTTGCACATGATATCGACATGAGCCCCCTAGATGTGGAACCTGTCTTCTACGAGAAGAATCCAGAGATTGGCGGCACGTAGTTGCTTCTCCTCCTCCGTGTATTCGATTGAATCTGGCGAGTTGCCTGCGAACGCTAAAGCGTCATCGGTGTGGTTCAAATTCTTCACTGCCACAGCAATACCAAATTTGACTTCCGGAGTTTTCTTTCCTGTTTCCATTTGGGTCTTGTTCGCAAGAAAATGGACCATCCCGGTGTGCGTAGGTGGAAATTGCTTGAGGCGAAGAGGTGGAGTGAGGATAGAAACCAGTTTCCTGGAGCTCCGCTTTCTCGCGTCTTGTTCGGACATGGACTGAGCATTTTGGATGGATCGTCGTTGCGGCAGGACGTTATCGGCGCGGTGACACGCGGCCCGCAATCATTATCGAGACAAGAAGATCTTCCGTCGACCCGCGAGAAAAGTCCAGTTGTAGGCAAGCCACAAAGCCGTCATCAATGATGGCAATGTGTCCTCCACTTGGGTGACGGACCGGAGGCAATGTACACAGCAAGCCAATAGACCAGCCGAGACAGGTCATCTTTGCTGCCGAAATAGCGTCGCGAAAGTGGGGGTGGAGGTGGAGCTCCGAATCGGATGATCGTACAGAGGATCCGAGGGCCCAAGTCCGGAGAGCCAAACGGCATTTAAGTCACAATTGTGTAGCTGCTTGCTGTGCCGAAAAGGCGAAAACGAAGACCTGGCAAAATGGAGACGCCAAAACTTAGAGTTGGCTGGGTAGGTTATTTGTGCTTCCGAACCAAGGGCCTCATTTCGCTAATGTGGGGTAGTACGGACTGGGCTCCATGGGCCTGGGCATGGCACTGAATCTTGCCAATCACCTCACATCAATAAAGGCGCCAACACTACGGTACTCAAATCGCACACTGGCAAAAGGACAGGCGTTGGAAGCAGCAGGTGCAGTTCCGAAGAATGACTTCACGGGCGTTGTCAAGGACTCGGATGTTGTTTTCACGATGGTAAGAGAGCGCATTTCACGTCACACACACACGAGCACTTATGACTATTTCACACAGATCTCAAACGACCAAGTGTTACAAGAGCTGATATCCATTGCTACGGGTTCTTGTGGTCCAATTGACGGAAAGATCTTTGTCGACACATCAACAGTCCACCCAGAAACTTCGGCCTTGGTTGCAAAGTCACTGGCGGACAAAGGCGCAACATTTATCTCTTCACCCGTATTTGGTGCCAGCCCTATGGCAGCCGCTGGAAAACTGATTTTCGCTATGGCCGGGCCATCTTCAGCTCTTGCGTCTGTAAAGCATCTCGTGCTTGACGTGATGGGGCGGAGCGTCATCGATCTGGGTGAGGACGTGCGAAAGTCCAGCCTCTTGAAGATCTCAGGGTACGAATGACTAAACCTTTCTAATTTGTAGTTTACTGACTAGTTCTACGTCAGCAACATTCTTGTAATAAGCTTCATGGAAGTTATTGCTGAAGCACAGGTCTTCGCTGAAGTCACGGGCCTGGGTTCAACCCAATTGGAAGAGTTTATTGGAAACATGTTCGGGCCAGTTCTCGAGAGCTACTCGCACCGGTAAGCGCGCTTCAAATGGTCTCCTGTGTGTTTTAGAACGTGAAACTGACCAGTGGGTGAAGAATGACATCGGGAGCTTGGGCGCCTCCGCATGGCACCCCGCCTGGCTTCGCCGCTTCGCTTGCTATGAAAGACGCCCGGCATGCACTATCAATTGCGAACAGCAACGACATGCGACTCCCCACAATGGACACAGCTTTGGCTCATCTGAAGCTCTCCCGAGCGTACGCAGGCGATATGATTGACAGCAGCTCAGTATACGGCAGCCTTCGGACTCAAGCGGGTCTGGCTTTTTGGTCGAAAAACAGTAGGAAAGAACCTTGATAGCAATTTTAGCTTGACCTCCTGAAGCGCTTTCTACGACATGCACGAGGCGTGTATATTGATCCCTTGTTCTTGAGAATTCTCTGCAGATCCAGTCTCACCAACCGGCTGGTATACCCACCGAACGAGATTTTCGCCCCCAATTATCCCCAAAAGTGTGAATTTCGTAGCTTGTACTGGCTACCGTCAGCAGGATGAGCGCTGCAAAGTATTTCGAAGTAGTCAAGTACCATATTCGGCGAAAAGAAACACTAGTGGGCTCCTTCAAACATAAGAATCCCATCGCCAAGAGACACTATGAACATAAAAGCATTTTTATTTACCACATGTGTAATTCACAAGATCTTAGCGCCTGTAGATCTGACATCCAACGTGCATCAATGCCACTATACGTGACGCTTCCCACGTTCGGCACGTTGCATAGTGAGTCCCTTTCCAGCTCGACGCCTCATCCTCTGATGTCTCATGATTACCAGTTCGATGCCGCTTCAGCCGTTCCATGGCATACATAGAGATAGTTCCTTTGTCAAATGTCACCAACGCCATATAATCAGCATACAATCCGTTAACTACTCAGTATTTGTTGGAAATCACGTGTACATTCGTTACTAGATTAGGTATAGCTTTGAGCTTGAGTATAAGGCGGGCACCTCTCCTACCCCCCTCACGAACTCATGCCAAGAATCGTACCTCGTTCTGCACCACTTCAATATTCAACAGTATTCGGGAATAGCTCCAGGCTATACTACTCAAAATGCATGTCCCAACCGTCACCCTGATCATCAGCTTCGTTACCGGCTACACCATTGCAGCTATGCTGCCATCACAATTCAATCCTTTCGCTCCACTCTGCTGAACCAACTTGAAAATAGCCGCGCCCATGGAACGACGCCAGGCCGACATCTCTTGCAACGACGGCGAAGGAACTTGCTTCGGCCCCGATGGCGTCTGTGCTGAGAACAAGCCACCCAACGAGTTCTTCATCTTCGGAAGTGTGGGCGAGTTTCCGGAATGCCAGCCATTGGTCGATGAGGAAGCGCTTGCAGAAATGAACGGATTCTGAGCATCACCAGCGTTATTTTGATATACCACATCCACAGAGGATAGTTTTTGAGGACAGCAATGCATCATGTATCATTAATGCAATAAGCACTCCATTGCTCTGGGTTGTAACGTCCGGATTTACAAACGTTCCGTTCTCCCACGGAGGACGACACAACGAGCGTCTGTCGCCTGGAATTCGTTGGCAAACCTCATTCCACTGCATTCCTCAGCACATCCGCGATTCGGAAGTACGCCGGCTTGCTCGTCAGATTCGTCCAGGACAGCTGCGCATCGCCGAAGCCCGGCCTTGCTGACGGGACCCAGCTGAACTTGTCCCAAAAGTCCCACACTGTGATTCCAACGCAAGCCTCCACTTCCTGACAAGCTGAAACGACGTCGGCGTAAATCACAGCCTGCGGTTCGATTTTTGTCTCGTCGTTTGGAAGCTCGATCCGCACGTCAAGCTCTGTGATGGCGATCTCCAGGTCCGGGATTGAAGCAAAGTAGCGGAAGTTTTAAAGGATGGCGGTGAAGTCCGGAGCGGGACACTCCCGAGCGTTGTCTATGATAAGGTGCGCCTGGATTCCGACACCGTCAATCGGGACTCCATCTGCACGTAGCTGTTTGATCATGGCGTGTACCGAATCAGTCTTCAGATTAATATCGGGGGTGTTGTTGCCTGTGCCAAAATACATGAGGCCCCCCTTCACAATCAGGTCATTAATTCCTTCGTTTGTGAGAGTAGATGGAGCGACTGCAAGTATGGATTCCAGGAAGATAACTAAGATAACAAGATGAGACACCATTTTGATAGAATCTAGAAAAAAGCTAAGTTCTCTAGAGAAGGACCATTAGTAAAAACTCTGCACATTTGAAATGCAGAGATTGTAAGACCATCTTTGTATATTGGATAGATTAGAACCTGGTGCAATAAAAGCTACTGGGTGAGCAATCATTGTGCGACGCCAGGGGAGGATTTGTATTGTGTTAGTACGAGCACACGAGTGCTCATCGCACTCTTTTTTTGCGTTGCATCATTTCATGCCTAAGAGCCGATTAGGACCGTGGGTTGTGCGGGGTTTCCGCCGACCCATGTGGACTTTCAGGCAGCAGCGTAATTGCCGCGCTCCTTATCCAATGATGTAACAATATTCTTGTTACACAGAACAGGACCCGGATGAGAGAAGCATGTTTACCACGCCCTTGGTGACGTAAGTTCCAGAGCAGTAAGTGGCATGAAAGGCATAAAAGGCGCGGGATGGCCTGTTTGAAATGGTTCAATAAGCCGCAAAAAAATAACTT
Organism: Neofusicoccum laricinum; assembly: GCA_029906385.1. Taxonomy (NCBI): domain Eukaryota; kingdom Fungi; phylum Ascomycota; class Dothideomycetes; order Botryosphaeriales; family Botryosphaeriaceae; genus Neofusicoccum; species Neofusicoccum laricinum. The sequence continues at coordinate 2,176,443 of CP123714.1, read as the reverse complement.
GGTTTGACAAAGGAGGTCGTGGAGGAAACGGTGAGGCGGAATTATCCACAGCTGCTTGTCAGCAATTAGCTCATGACCTCGGATTCGCTGCCTACCCTCAGGATTCTACGGCAACACCCTACCTTCGAAACGTGGCCTCAGAGTGCAACAACATTGGCAAGTTGGATGACTTCTTCAACGTTTTTTCGGCCACCATCAGGCACTTTAAACCTGTTGCAAGTCCCAAAGACAGTGGAACAGCCAGACCTGTGGCAAAGAGCCCGTCAAGCAGCTTTCCAGGATTCGCAATTGAGGTGACAATGGAAAGGTATATTGAAATGCTTCAGGAATCTCAAGAACCTTTCCTCTCAAGGAATCCGCCAGGATCAAGGCAAAGGAGAAGCGATGTCACCCAAACGACCTTCCTTGCTTTAGGACTATGGACTCTGATGAAGAACAATTTCGCTTCAATCTGGGGCAGGACGCGGCCGATGACCATAGCATTCTGCTCCGGAAAACAGGGTTCAGGAACAGCAGATCCAGCAGACCCGTTGTGTGAGACCTTAGAATGACACAGTGCTTCTTCGACACTCGTCTGAAGCGGGCTATACAGGTCCGGGCACACAATTGGAACTGTAGCATATCAGGGTTCATGTAACACTAGTCTTCCTCAGATAGCGGAGACGCGGGTATAAAGGGTACCTCCCTTACCCCCCTCACGACAATATGCCCAAATTCAGTTCTTCATTGCAAGACACCCAATCCGCAACAGGAACCAAACAATTTTTCCTCGCCTGTGGCCGAGGATATGCCTCCTAAAACAATACTTGCAGGAAGCAAAGCCATGGATCGCTTGGGTATTGTTCCGAGATCGGAGGGAGAAGCTACCATTTTGGACATTTCTGTGAGCTGGATGATACTCGTTTTTTTGTAACACGCGTCAGCTGATATTAAATACGGATTTGCAACAATTGTTCTGTGTCTGACAGCTGCGCAAGTTTTCCTTGGGACGGTGCAAGTCATAGAAAAAACGTCGAGATAACCATCTTTATCGTGGTTCAAAGAGGCCGGACGGAGTTGAATTCCTAGGTCGACTTGGCCTCGACTTGAGAAATTCGTGCTGTAGTCACAATTCGCGTCCTGTCAGTAGACTGTCAACAGACGCTCAGATGCAGTATCGTACTTGCCTGAGGCACAACCTCGGGGGCGTAGAATGCCCATCTATCGTTGACTTCCTATTTTTGTTAACGTCATTCTCAAACCTGTAAGTATTGCTGACTTTTATCCGAAACCTTTCTATACCATTTTCGTGACCCGGGCCCGGTGGGAAACGTTCCATGAGGAACTCTTCGAGCCGCCGGGTCAAGTATCCCGACAGTCGGGGATTGATAAGATTTTTCGTGGCAAAATACTGCACGATGACCAGTGGAACTGGGCGTTACTCACGGGAAGGCATGGAATGGGATGAGACGGAGGTCAGTGCAATAGTGGAGTGTCTCGCACCTTTATCATTTTTGGCTTTTCCGCCCCGCACTTTGTACTACAGTGACTTCTTGTGCAGCTGACAGCCGGCGACCAGTGTTTTTCGAGCTCAATGTTACCCACTTGGATTCTCCTCATCCATTTTAAGTCCAATCCACAAACGTCGCTCAAAGCCCCACCTATCCACCCAAGGCGAACCTTGCGCGGGAAACGTGACGTTAGCAAACGCCGAAGCATTCATCGTGCTGTCCATCCGGGCCAAAGCTTGTCTTTTGTTGGCTCGTTGCCCTTTTTGCAAGATGCTTCGTTAATCAAACATAATTCACGTCAAGTGGACCTGAAGGAATCATATGGTGGGTGGTTCATTCCTCGTGGACGTAAAGTACCTTCCCTGGCTGGAATGCTACTTTTGATCGTGATTATTGACTAGCCTTCGTCTTGACGAGATGAAGCGGGAAACCTAGCCTTTGCGAGGTTTGTTTCGAATTTGAATGCTTGCTAAAAGTACTAGAGGTTTTCAAAACTCCCGCAGCACGTCTAGTGTGGTAACGACCTCGCAGAACTCACCATTCAAGCTGGTCAGATGCACCGCGTGAATGGCCTCAGAATCGTATGTCTTCCCTCCGAAGGACCTTTCGAAGGTCGCAGTTGCGTCCTGAACCAGCACGATACGACCCCCACCTGGTCCCGCGGCCCCATCAACGACGCCAAGGTTCGCCGCCATGCGGACAGTGGTGCTGACGCAGTGATCGGTGGTAAGCCCGACGATAACGAGATCCGTAATGCGGCGTTCGCGGATGGCGGCCTCGAGACCGGTGCCGATGAAAGCAGAGTTGACGTTTTTGGCGAAGGTGGGTTCGCCGGGTCGTGGGGTGGCGTAAGGCTGGAAGGCGGCGCTCCCATTCGCCGGGTGCAACGGGGACTCCCGCAGCTTGGAGTGATGGCAGACGTGGAAAATGCTGCCCGGATCCACGGCGGAACGGAAGGCATCCAGGAGTTTGACGATGTTGGGCTCGAAATCCGGTGTCGATCGCGACGCGCCCCAGTGAGTGGGATGGTCGAAGCCCTGCTGGATGTCGACGAGGATCAGCCCGTAGCGTGAATTTGGAGATGCCATCTTGGTGCACTCGACGAGGTTGTGTAAATGTGGGTGGCCTTCGGACTTGATAGAAGTGCTTTAAGAAGGAAGATTGTACTTGAATTCTCACCTTGACTTGCAAATTAGCGATGACTCAGCTTCCCCGCTTGTTACCTACGCCCCTCGCGGGAATCTCTTTTAAAGTCTCTCATTCATCATACCTCTATCTTGACGCACGACTTCACACCTCCGTTCTCCCTGTCATACGTCCGCCCTTACATCCAGCCCAATCCAGCGACAAACTCCGTAGCCTTGTCTCCATTGCGGTGCGCTGCACTGCACTGTAACGCCTCGACACCGCGGCTGCCATGATTGTAACGATACCTCTGAGGTAGCACGAGATAGAAGGTGCTGAGATGAATCCGGGTTGAAAGACTCTGGTGCGAGAGGGTTTGAAACGGAGAAAAGTATATCGATCGGCAGGCCCCGTCCTGCACTGAAGGCTCGGCCCGCGGAGCCGAACCGGAGTACTCGGCTGGCTAAATTCGCCTCGCCGGTGGGAGAGACGGCTTCCGTCTCATAATCAAGTGTGCTCTAGCCTTCCCCGAAGAAATAGCGTGGTTGAGCAAGTTGGACGACCTCGACGGTGATGGTGGCTTGCATTTGCACGTCGATGCGAACGAGATGGATCTTTTTCCGTGCTAATCGGCACATGAGGGCTCAGTTTTGGATTTCGCTCGGTCTTGAACTTATCAGAATATTCCCATGGGGCTGATTGATACGCGTCTAAGCGCACGCTGACCTGACGTCTCTTCCTTTGCGGCCCACTTGTAAAGAGCCTTGGGCCTTGACTGAGAACAGCACAGCGTCTTGGGCAGCTGGTCATTGAGCAGACCATGGCGATGGCGGCTGTCGAGTGTGCATCGCGATGCTGCGGGCAACACCTGAAACATGAGACCGGCAAATGCGTCTCGAAACTTGTCGACTAGGACAACCAATGGTGTGACCCCGCATCAAAACACGGCCTGCCAAGCGCACAGATGAAATGCTAGTGCCTATAGGGGAAGATTTGCCTCTCGTATCGTGGAAGCCCGGTCCTTGTATGCTTGGGACTCGCTCTGAAATTCCCGGCCGTCTCGGAAGCGCTTTTGCTCGGTTGAATGCACGGAGTGTCCAGTCCGTGGCTCGCCTGTTTCAAGGAGCTGTTAAACGCCCTACCTATCTCGCCGATGATGAACAGGGGTCTTCTTGGCGGTCTGCCTATAAAGAGATCAAGACTGCACTCACCTATCTATCCACCATCGCGCTCGCTACAGCCCAGACAGCCGCTCCTTTCTTTCAGGATCTCCACCTCACGCCGACGACCATGAAGTTCTCGCTCGCCACAATCCTCTTCGCCGTCGGCATCAACGCTGCCGCCCTCCAGGCCCGCCAGGATCCCGGATGCCCGGCCGACATGCCTCACCAAGTGTCGTCGCAAATCTATCTGTGCTGCGCCTATGTAGTTCAAGTAGTACGTGGACTTTCACTCACACTTTTGTGGAAGTGTGATGCGCTAAAAGATGATACAGGACCAGTGCTGTGACCGCGACGGTGAGGGACGGGGCTACAAGGCCTGCCCGTAATGGGGCAGCAATGTGCATGGAATGAAAGTCTGCGGGTCTCCATTGGGATGCAAGGCGCTACCATGAAGGCGTTAGGTTATGAACGGGCCCGATCTTATCTACACACCCTGCATTGGCTACCGGGGCTTGTTGCAAATATGTATCTGTCCGACATCACCAGTTGACCCTGCGTGTGCCTGCTACAAGTTCAAGACGTGCGATATGGGTGCTCTTCGACCGTTCGATCCGGTATCTGCTCGAAGCACCCTCCAGACGACAGCCTCACGCCTGCCCGACGACTTGCATGAGAATCTCCAACAGCACAGGACTTCCAGTATGCCCGCCCACCAAGAGAGGCGTCATGCCGGTGGGGCTGGCCGCGGCGATAATGGTCGAAGACATCAAGTTAAGTTAGCATTACAACACACGAAGGAATCCAGACCGAAAGCTCCCCGCCGCCAACTACCACCTGCGCACGCCGTTAGCAGCAGACCCCGCGAGCCACGCGCGCGCGTGCTTACGAGAAATGTTCGCTGTGCAGGAAGACCTCCCGCCCATCACGCCCCTCTGCGCCTCGGCCGCGGCGTTGCGGACATCGTACAGCATCCCGGCCGGGCCGCAGACCGCAATCGCCAGCGACACGCCCCGCTCGCCAGCGCACTCGGCGACGATGCGCGGCAGCTGCGAGCGGCCGGCCTTCCAGGCGACGACGACGTCGCCGCCCGCCTCGCCCTCGCCCTTCCCGCGCTCCGCCGCCTCGCCCGTGACGTGCACGCTCACGGCCACGGGCACGCCCTTCGCGCCGCCGCTGCCGCCGCCCTCGTACCGCTCCAGCAGGTCCCGCACCTCGGCCGTGTACCACTCCCGCGTCGCCACCACCACGCGCACCTCGGCCGCCCTCCCGCCCTCGCCCTCGACGGCGGCCGCGGCGGCGTTGCGCCGCAGCACGTCCTCGACGACGGGCAGCGTGAAGCCGGCGCCCGAGCCGCCCGCGACGACCAGCACGCGGTCGAACGGGGCTCGGGCTCGGCGGGCGACGCCGCCGTACGGGCCGTCGAGGCTGACGCGCACGGCGCGGCCGGGGTGGTGGCGGGCCAGGGCGTGGAGGCGTGCTGTCAGGCCGCCGGCGGGCTTGATGACGAAGCGGAGTTCCGACTCGGCGTGGGCCGTTGCCGCCGGCAGCGAGCAGATGGTGAAGGGGTGGGACGACACGCTGTGCGGGCCCAGGCCGAAGAAGCGCAGGAAGACGTGCTGGCCGGGGGTCCAGACGAGGTCGAGCGGGATGGGCGAGCGGGCGACGAGGGCGGCGCGGATGGGGATGGTGACGGCGAGCATGTTGCCCGGGAGCGGGGTGAGGTGGGCGGTGTGGTGCGGGCCGTAGGCGAGGAAGGTGCGGAGCTGCGAGTAGAGCAGCGAGGAGAGGTAGAGCGTGCCCGTGGCGATGAAGTAGTCCCTGCGGAGACGGGGGGAGGGGTCAGCCTGGTTGGTCGGCAGGGGGTGGGGGATTCTGGGAGCGCGGACCAGGACGTCAGACGGAAGTCACAGTGGACGAAGAAGAAGACGATGAAGGCGAGCGCGGCCGTGTAGTGCGTGGCCTTGAAGAACTCGTAGAAGCGGTTTATGCGCATGCGGTCAGCCAGGGAGAGCTGCTCGAGGGGTTGGAGAGCTACCGGATTGGACCGCAGGACATGGCGGTCAGGTACGCTTGGAAGATGATGGCCACGACGCCGGTCCAGTACACCACGCTCGTGCTCCACTCCCCCTCCATGTCGCCGATCCAGATGTTGTAGACGATGAAGGGGAAGGTGTGGATCAGCGCAAGGGCAAACATGGCGTAGCTCGGGTATCTGTGGAACACCTGGAGCTTCTCGTGGGAGACGCCGGTGGCCGCAGTGACCCAGTTTGCCTTTGCGGCCAGGACGCTGGGAATCTTGTCAGCGCGAGGTCGAGAGCGGTTCTGGCTTCACGCGTACACGACGAACGGAAGCAACGCAACGGCCATCCATCCGGTCCTCGTTGCGAGCGGTGGCGAGCCTCCGAAGGACACAGAGCCGTCCCTGGTGTTTGGCCAGTAGTACGGCTGGGGACCCAGTGTCATGCCTGGCAGAGTGGTCAGTACGGAGCGGGTGCCAAAAGGCGGACGCGGCAACGGCACCGACCAATGAAGAAGACGGCGCCGGCGAGCCCGACCAGCAGGTAGGCCAGCGAAGGAGAGTACCAGTCGAACAGGCCGACGCGGAAGGCGCGGTATCCGACATGACGCAACGAGGCCTGCGACTGGCGCCAGAGACCGGTGCGACGCAGCGAAGGCGGGCCGAATCTGGAGACGATGTTCCCGATGGCGAAGAAGCCGATCATGGCGAGGACAAAGCACACCGTGGCGAGGGCGAACCGGTAGTCCGCCTTGTACCTGCCGTCCATCCTCATCAGCCCCGTGGTCCTGCCCCGGCAGTGCGGAGTGACTTACCAGTATCTCCAGAAGCCGCTGCGGTACTCGCACCGCTCAGGAGTCAGCTTGCAGGTGTCCTCCCGGGACGAGTGCAGCATGACGGGCTGGTCCAGCCACGGCGTGCCGCTGTGTTCTGACACGTCCATGGCCGCACACGACAGCGGAGCCGCCAGCAGGAGCAGCAGAGAGGCCGACATGGTTGATCGGGCAGTAGCCAGTGACTCTGGAGGTGTCTGTCGACAGCCCGGGGGACGGCGCAGTCGAGCACATGGCCTAGCCGCATGCAGCGGCCAAAGCGAGCAGCCATCAGGCCGATTGCTGAGGCGCGGATTACGCCCGTCGCCGCCGATCACCTGCCGAGCAGTTTTCCGGACAGGCTCGAGCGAGATTGAGCGCGCAGGCTCGGGGGGCCATTGGCCAAAACAGCAGCCTCCGCGGACGGACGGCCGCACGGCAGCGCACGATTGAGCAAGTTGGGCTGACGGCCACGGCAGCGGCCGCGCCCGATTGAGCACGTTTTCCCTGATTGGCCGCGCCGCGCTGCGGCCCACTTTGAAACACCAGCCAGCACCAATGGGACAGGGCCATCAGGGTACCGAAACCGCGCCCACATATACGCTATGCCCGCTCCATTGCTGCGTTCCTAGGAGTACACGTACTGTCCCTAAGCCGTCACCACCCTCACCACCTCCACGCCCTTCTCCTGCTCGAAGCCCCCGCCGCCGCCGCCGCCGCCGCCGCCGCCGCCCGCCGCCCGCCGCCGTTGCCGTCGCCGTGGCCGCCGCCTTGGGCCACCACCCGGCCACGACGGCCTGCGCGCCGCCGGCGATGCTGTCGGCCTCGACGCCCTTCGCGCGCAGCACCGACGCGGCCACGCGCGCCGCGTCGCCGCGGTAGCAGACCAGGAGCGCGTGCCGCTCGGGCAGCGAGCACCAGCGGCCGCCGCTGCCAAACACCGACTCCAGCTCGCGCCACTGCAGCTCCAGCGTGGCGGCGTCGGCGAAGGGCGACGGCGTCGACGGCGCCACGGTGGCCAGCGGCACGTTGATGGCGCCCGGCAGGTGCCAGGCGCCGAAGTCGCGCGGCTGGCGCAGGTCGAGCACGACGCACGAGTGGCGCGGCGACGACGGGTGCGACGAGAGGTCGTAGAAGCGGTGCAGCGCGTCGTCGGCGCTGAGCTCCCACGCCTCGTCGTAGCGGTACCTGTCGACCGCGGTGAGTTTCTGCGGACGGGGTCAGCGGCGGTGTTGTTGTCGTCGGCGGCGGCGGGCGGGCCGACGGCGCTTACGTGGTTGGTGATGGGGTGGAAGTGGCTGGCGTCCAGCTTGGCGAAGTACTCGTCGATGTACTGGTACGGCAGGTCGCAGCAGATGAAGACGCAGTTGACGTCGCCGGCCGGGTCGGCGAGCTCGCCGAGCGTGCCGGCCGCCTTGCGCTTGTCGAGGAACTGGTACAGGCCTGCTCGCTGTCAGCACCGCGCGGCGGGGTGGTGGGACGACACTCGCCTTGCAGGTTGAAGCCCGAGGAGGGTCCGCACACCAGGCCCTCGCGGGACAGAGCAAGGGACAGTGTGTAGGCCTCCGCCGAGCCGACCTCTTCCATTGCGTCGACGGCGTCGCGCCACGGGAATTGCACGGGAGACATGAGCGCGTACGAACGGGGACCGGGCACTCGATCCCCTGCTGCGGTGCAGACACTGTCTCTTGTCAGTCGAAGTGGTCGAAGAAGGGGCGGCGCGCTGCTCACCCTACTCTGGCCACCGAGGGTTTGTTGTCTTTGAAATAAGTGCCCATGCCGGTCATGGTGCCCGACGTCCCCATGCCAGCACAGAGAACGCTGATGCTGGGTAGTTGGCTGAGGATTTGCGGTCCTGTCCACTTGTAGTGCGCTCTCCAGTTCTGTGCAATCCCTGTCAGCATTGGACCTGGTGTGTTGCCCATTGAGACGTACCGCATCGTTCTGGTACTGGTTTGGGTTCACGACGGTGTCGTCTTCCATTGCCTTGCGGCGTGCAGCCTGTATGCCGCCTCTCTCGTCAAGAGGCTCCGGCTGGGACGGGCCGCCGAATAGCGTGCTGACCAGCCAGGTCAGCGTGACGGCTCCATCGGACGGCCATGTGTCACTTACAGGCTGAGCCCAAAGAACTGCATGAGTTTCAGCTTAGCATCGCTCGTCTTGTTGCTCAGGTATGCCCTGGTGTCGTCGATCCCGTGGAAGACCCTCCCGACCAGCGACATCGAGATGACCGTCGAGCCGGAGCTGTACTCGATGACGGTCTTGGTCTTGTCCTTCTCGACGCTGCTTTCCAGTAGGTTCATAGCTTCGGACAAGCAGTCAGCACCTCCGACAAGCCTTTTACGGGGTGCGTGGCTCACCCGGCAGCGCTTTGACGTTGTTCGCCGGCAGCACCGTCATCATCTTGGCGTAGATGCGCACGCCATCCTCGCGGTACGGGTTGAGACACGCAGGTATCTCGACCAGCGGAAGCGGCGGCTGGTAGTCCGGGTCGTAGTACTGCCTGAGAGAATCCTCTCCGGAGTACACGTTGAGGTGGTTGTGCTGGCCCATGCTTGCTTGCGCGTGGCTCCCGGGGACTGGCCTCGGTTCTGCGGTGTTTACACGTCAGTAGCTGATGCGGGAATCCGAAAGATTTTATAGTGGTTCGCTATGCAAAGAGGAAAGCGGCATGGGGCAGAGGAATACAAGGTGCTCAGAAGGTCTTGGTGGATCCTCCACTAAACCGATAGGCACGCTCACGAGCTACATTGATGGCGGGTTGGCGCCTAGCCCGCTGAGTCTGAGGACTGCGCTGCAGATCGCTGGTGGGCTAGGAGAGATCGGGCAGTCGTCGCCGCCGTGAAACGTGCTCTTGGGGGCTCCGCGTGCCTTTTCCTTGTCGGGCGCTTACCGATGCCGTCCGGCCGGCCGCGAGGAGCCGAGCGGGACAACGACATGTCGGGAAAGTGGCTGAGAGGATATGAGCAAGTAAGGCACGCCGTGCTGCCACAGCGCCGATCACACCTGTATAGGTGCTCGGTAAGGCCGTCGGACCGTAGACGGGGGGGTTCCTGCTGCCCTCCAGGCCGGGCCGAGGACCAGGGGTCCGTCTTTAGCGTGGATGGCGTTCGGGGCCCGGCGGGCACCATGGTGGTTCGGCACAAGACATAAAGATCACCCGCCCGCGCCTTGGCGTGTGGTACATTGCTGTCCCTGTGGGGTACCAAGGCAATCGTCGGTGAATGCTGCTACGCCGTTGCGTAACATTATTACACGTCTTCCGCTGTCGGACTCGCCATGGATTGAAAGACGTTGCGCCTCTCGTCTTCGCCCGCCGTACTCTCTTGCAGCTGACGGCAGCAATCCGCCCGCCCGCACCATGAACCAGCGCAGTGAGGTGCCTTCCTCTGCCGAGGCTTCGGACGTGGGCGAGAAGTCCGACGTCGAGGCTGCCCCCGTATTCAACGAGCAGACCAAATACTTGCCCAGGAGGAGAATCGTTGCGGCTCGTGGCCCCGCCTCGGTTGACGAACTGCCGAGCTGACGAGTTGCAGGTGTTTCTGGCATGCGCGAGCATCGACTTTGCTGCTCTTCTGGACCAGACGTCGCTCGCCGCCAGCTTGTCAATCATCGGCAACGCTCTCGGTGCGAGCGACCAGACGTCTTGGATCTCGGGAGCCTACTTCGTGTACGTGCTGGCTCCTGGTCTCGGGGCTTGCAGACTGACGGAGCACGCGCAGCACTTCCACGTCCTTCCAGCTCCTTTACGGCCGCCTGTCCGACATCTGGTCCCGGAAGCTCATCCTCCTCATTGGAGTTGCCATATTCTTCTTCGGCTCGCTGGCCTCATCTCTCTCCCACAATGTTGTCCAGCTCATCGTCTTCCGCGCATTCACCGGCGTTGGCGGAGGAGGTTTGATGACGGTGGCGCAATTCATCGTCAGTGACGTTGTGCCCCTCCGGGAAAGAGGCAAATACCAGGGGATTCTGGTAAGCTCTGCAGGATTGCGCCAGTATCGGAGAAGAGCACTGACTATTGGCTTCGTAGGGCGCATTCGTGGCTCTCGGAAACGGTGTTGGGCCGGTCATTGGTGGTGCGCTTGCTTCTCAATCCGAGCAATCATGGTAGGTTACGGATGTCTCGCCCTCGGAGGCTGTGCTGACGACAAAGGCGCTGGATATTCCGGTTGAACCTGCCCCTCAGCGCGATCATGGTCGCCTGTGTCGTGTTCTTCATGCCGCTCAAGAAGGTTGAAGGAGACTGGAGGCTGTGAGTCCTTTTCGCGCTTTGGAGGATATCTGCTGACCAAGTCCAGAAAGCTGAAAGCCGTGGATTTCATCGGTGCTGTTCTGGCTCTCGGCGGCTCGGCTGTCCTCGTTGTACGCTGCATACGCTGCACCTCCATCCTGCGCAATTGCTGACTCCGGGTCACAGCTGGCACTCACCTGGGCCGGCGGGGAGTACGAGTGGCGCTCCGCCCACGTCATCGCCCCGTTCGTCGTTGGATTCCTCGTGTGCGTGGCATTCGTCCTCTGGCAGTGGAAAGGCACCAAGGTCCCGCTTGTCCCCCGTACGTCGGGCCCGCGGCCCGTCCAGATCCAGACACGCCGCTGACAGACCACGCAGTGCACATCTTCAAGAGCAGGGTGGTCAACGGCGCCTCCATCACCATGTTCGTCAACGGCTGGAACTTCGTCACCCAAGTCTACTACATCCCCACCTTCTACCAGCTGGTCTACGGCTACTCGGCGACCAAAGCCGGCGCGCTGCTGCTCCCTGTGACCCTGACGCAGAGTAAGCCGCATCGCATCGCATCCCGGTCTATCCGTCCTCCGCTCCCGCTGACCAACCCCCCTCAGCATTCAGCAGCACGCTCTCCGGACTGATGGTGACCTGGACCGGCCGCTACCGGGTTCGCACCACGCCCCGTCCCGCGCCGTCCTTCCCGCACTGACGCGCCGCACAGGAAAACATCCTCGTCGGCTGGGTCCTCTGGGCCATCGGCCTCGGCCTCTTCTCCACCCTAGACGGCCACTCCGGCCTCGACAAGCAGATCGGCTACGCCGTCCTGACCGGGCTCGGCGTGGGCAACACCCTGCAGCCGTGCGTGCCCCCAACCCGTCCACCCACCCCACCAGCTGACACCACCCACCCACAGTTCCCTCGTCGCCATCCAAGCGGGCGTCGAGCGCCGCGACATGGCCGTCGTAACCTCCTTCCGCAAGTAAGCCTTCCCTCCTTCCCCTCCCCCCAAAACCACGCCCCACGCCCTAACGCGTCGAACCCACCAGCTTCATCCGCAACCTCGGCGCCACGCTCGGCCTCGCCATCGCCGGCACCATCGTCAACAACTCGCTCCGCAGCGCGCTGGTGCCGCTCGGCCTGCCGCCGGCGACCGTGCGCGCGCTGCTCAAGAACCCTGCGACGGCCGACGCCGAGGTCCGGCGGACGCTGATGGCGGCGTACCAGGCGGCGTTCCGGGTGCTGTTCTGCGTCAACGCGGCGCTGGCGGCGCTGGCGTTCGTGGCGGTGGTGGGGCTGATGCCGCAGATCAGCCTGGTGCGGGCGGATGATGCGAGGTTGCAGGAGGAGGCGAGGAGGAAGGAGGAGGAGGAGAGGAGTGATGCGAAGAAGGAGGAGGCGGGTGTGGAGGCGGGGGAGGAGGGAGGCGACGGGCTGAGGAGGGCGCAGATGTTTCTGGCCGATCCGAGGGCCGAGTGCAGCGAGCCGCAAAGCGGAGAGACGTAGACAAGCAAGAGACCCGAGAAGCCCGCGCTGATCGAAGCCAAACCATGAACCACGCGATCAAGCTTAACCCTACCCGCGAACTCTACTTCCCGCCCGCCAGAGCCTCCATGCCCTTCTCCAACGCCTCGCACACCCCCCTCGCCCACTCGCTCTCGTCGCCCTTCACCCCCAACACCCCCTCCTGCCACGTCAACGCCACCACCAGATCCCCACCCCTCGTCGACACGACGTTGAAGCAGACCGGACTCCCCGTCGCGTTCGCCGGCTGCGAGAACACCACCCCGTCGATGCCCCAGCCCTCCCCATCCCCGCCCACCGGCGGCTCGAATGCCATGACGTTGCTGATCTCGTACGACGCCTCCCTCCCCCTCCCCACCTGCCCCTCCAACCACGGCCGAAACCTCCGCAGGTACGCCAGCAACCCGATCGGCTGGTCCGCCAACACCCCCGCTCGCTCCGCCAACGCCGCCGTCGTCCCGCTCGCCCGCTCCCAGAAACCGTCGCCGAACGCTCCCTCGTCGTCTCGGCCGAACCCGTGGTAAGCCACGCTCACGCACAGCCCCATCTCCCCCTCCAGCTGCGCGCCCGCTCTCCCCGCCGCCCTCCGCAGATCCACCGCCGTCTGCGCTACGAACCCCCCCGCCGCCGGTACCGCCGCGCTCAGCGCCCGCACCACAAGCCCGTGCAGCACGCCCGTCAGCTTGACGCCGCCGCCGCGCTCGCGACACCGCGCCAGCAGCCCGCGCAGCACCGCCGCGTCCGCGCGCGCGAACGCGACGCCCGTCGCGAATGACGCGGCGGGGTAGGACGTCGGCAACGCGGTCCAGGCGTCTGGGAGCTGGGGGACGGCGGACGGGCGGAGGCCGAGGAGGGAGCAGAGGGCCGGGGGCAGGTGGGCGCCGAGGAGGGGGGTGAGGAGGTAGGACCAGGTGATGGGGAGGGGGATGATGGCCTCGAGGGGGGAAGGAGCGGGGGGAGGAGGGCGGCGTGAAGAGGGGGTGGGGGAGTGGGGGATGGGGGAGCGCAGGGCGGGGAGGAGGGTGCGGTGGAAGGAGAGGCCGGAGGGGCCGTCGCCGTGAGAGTGCGAGTAGGAGAAGAGGATCCAGGCGGCGGTGGTGGTGGTGGTGGTGGTCGCGGTGGTGACTGGGACGACGATGATTTTCCAGGGGGGGATGCGATCGCAGTGCTGGAATTGCTGGTCGTGGGCGTGGCGGAGGGGCTGCTTGAGGGCCTCGAGCTCTTGGCGGCGGTCGTCTGCCCTGATGGGGGCGGCGGTGTCGATGTGGTTGGAGAGGTCGATGGTGGCTGGTCTGACGAGCTCTGGGGCTTCGGTGAGCTCGCCTTTGATGGCGGCGCTGAGCATGGGGTGGGTGGAAATGCAGTGCTTCAGCGCAGGGAAGAAGGAAGCGCTGCTGCTGACGTCGAATGCGGGCGGCATCGTGTATCGACCGGCGATGATGAGCGCGCGGTAGTAGCCCAGCGCGTGGCGCATAATGCATCGCCGCTCGCTTTTCCCTGGAAGGTCAGAATGCTGCTGCCTGGAGGATGGTGGTGAGCTTACCGGCTGGGCGGAGAGCCACGAAGGGCAGCTCGGTGTCTGCCATGATGTCGTCGAGAGTCCACTGTCCCGGTGCCGGTCAGTGGTGTACGCCCATCAAACGACGGGATGTGCTCCGCAGTGATGGACAACGCAGCGGAGACACGATCTCGGGAAGGGTTTAAATAGGATCCGCCAATGGTCCGTGCCATGTGCGACCTTGCCAATTGAGGCATCTTTTGCGCGGACACGGCTCATCCAGCCGAGGAAGACATTTGTTCACGCAGCCTTTGTTAGCCTTCTCGCGGCACTGTGGCCTTTGGTCGAGTCATTCAGAGCAAACAGGAAGCTTTCCATTCATGGCCAGATGAGCCAACTCCACACAGCCTTCCGCGAGCCGCCCCGCCCGACCCGCGCCAGGAACCTATCGCCGTAAGAAATATATGTGGTCAGATAACGCCGAACGCACCTGGCGAACTACCGTAAAGAGACAAGCGCCGAGCATCAGAACGCCAGCTCGTCTTCAGAGTCATCGAGCAATAATTCCGCGAAACTTGTTCTTGGCCGCGGCTCTGACGCGGCAGTCCGTATGAGAGGAGAGCTTCGTGCCCCCTCCCCGGACCTCTTTGCCTTTGGTGTCATGGCCGCTCTGACTTTCCTTTGCGGCTTTTGCGCCGAGGAGGCCTTCGGCGCTGTCTTGGCCGCTTGCGTCTTCGTGACCTTGGACGCCCCGGTCGGAGCAGACGCCTTCACCGGCACATCCTTGGCTCTTGGCGTCCCTTGGACAGGAGACTTCGAGGGCGTATCGTGTTTTTGCAGCTTCTCAACTGGCTTTGCTCTGGCCTTTGACGCCGACCGTTGGGGAACTGCTTCCGGCTCAGGTCTCGACATCATGGTGGGAGAAGGGCCGCCGATCGGTCTGCCCGCCAGATCCACCGACCGCATTGATCTTTGTGGAGGTGGCGTGGGTTGAGCATGCATGTGGTGAGTGTCGGCCATCTTGGCCGGGGACCTTGCTGGGCCCGCAGTCGCTGTTCTGGCAGCTGTCTTCGGCACTTGCGATGTCTGCAGCATACTTTTTGAGGGAAAGCCGCTGCTCTTTCCTGCCACTGCAGCTGCGCCTACTGATGACGACTCACCATTGCCTTGCCGGACTGTTGGAGACTGAGGCCTTTGTGGCACCTGAGATGAGAATCCAAGAACCTGTGCGGGCAGGTTCACATGCTGTTGCGCTACTTCCAGCACTTTGGATGTATCAAACATGCTATCCAATGCCGGGTCAATAGTGATGTGTTTCTCTGGGGGCTTCTGTGCCTGTGGTCTGTCGCTGATGGTGAATCGCTCGGGGAAGCCTCTTCGTGAACGAGAGGACGGCTCGGGCGTGGTATCAGGAGTCCATCGTGTGGCAGCCGCCGGCTTGACCCCTTCTTCGTCACCGGCAACATAGCCACCTTGTCTTCCGCCTTCATCTTCACGCGCTGCTAGTGGTGAAGGCTCTGCGAGAGCTTGTGCTGCTGTTGTCAAGTGCTGCCGCGTGGCGCTCTCGTCCTTCTTCGTCCGTTTGGAGCTTTGCCCACCAGCAGGGTTTGCCAGCCCAGCGGACGCCTTCCTCTTCCGATGTGCTCCCGGATCGTAGTTGATAGCCCAGTTCTCTGGTATGCACTGCTCCGGATGCTTTGTGTGCAGCCTTGCATTGGAATGAGAGACCCAAGACTTACCACACCTAATGCAAAGGTGCGTGCGTTCCACGTCCTCTCGGACCAGAATATTGGCATTGAAATGTGCCGGTTTTCCGCTCTGCATATCCAGGCCCCGAGGGGCGACACCCGCCGGAACCAATTGGCTGATATTCGGAGTCGTGAGCGGTTTGCACCGCGTCGGAACTGCGAAGTGGTATTTGAAGCCTGACTTTTGGCACCAGGCTTTCCCGCATCTCTTGCACGCCCATGGTCTCTTTGCATCGCCAGTGTGGTAAACACCCTCTTCTTCAGCGGCACTGAAAGGCGTCTGTGGTGTGATCTGAGCCGGCAATGCTTGAACCGGCGGTGTGGCAGTGCGTTCTTGG
Organism: Neofusicoccum laricinum; assembly: GCA_029906385.1. NCBI lineage: Eukaryota > Fungi > Ascomycota > Dothideomycetes > Botryosphaeriales > Botryosphaeriaceae > Neofusicoccum > Neofusicoccum laricinum. The sequence goes on along the minus strand of CP123714.1, from coordinate 2,160,503 downwards.
CTGAATAGTACCCCACTATCTGCCTCGGAGTCCAGCACAAAAGACAGAGTGTCTTGCAGCAGTTCTTTGGGGTTACCTAGATTTGCACGATCGGGCCTTGCATTCTCCGGGTTCTTCGGGCTGTATGGCTTCATTCTCGCTTTGTTCGCAAGAATCGGGCCACGCTCAATAGCTCGACGGACGGCTTCAGGTATTTCGCCCCGTGGTCTGTCTTTATCAGGACGATTTCTGAGATTTTTGTAGTAGTGGTTCTCAATATTCTTAGGGCCTCTGGTTGGAAAGTAGCGAGCACACTGCGGGAATGACGCCTTCCGCACCTCTCTCAGCTCAATCAAGAGTTCGGTCTCCTCTGCAGACCACGGAGCGTCTCTGACGATAGTGCGACCAGCACGTCCACTTGGCGCTTTTTTTGCGGCGCGTTGCGGCGCGGGCTCTGTTCTCATTGCAGCATCCGCCTCTCTTGTGTTCCCGGTTGCACCACTTGTGGAACTGAGAGTTGTTGGCAAAGGCTTTGCTGGCATTTTATGGACACTGTCATCCCGGGCGATAGGCTCAGGTTTGTTGGCCGGCGGATGATCTTCAGCCCTGGCAGGTCTCCCTCTTGGAATCTCGGTAGCCTGAGGAGATCTGGCAGAGGTTTCGAGTTCTACGGCATGATCGAATCCCACAGAGTCATCATCCTCGGCCCAAGTATGGTATTCATCCTGGGCTTCATCCTGGTACTCCACCTGATAATCATCCGGATATTCGTCTTGGCCATCGTGTTGGTCTTCATCCTGGTCTTCGTGCTGTATACTCTCCGCGTATGCAAGGGAATGTCTCGGTCTCTCCCGGGAGCCACTAGCGAGCATCTGTCTGCGTGTTTCATTGTTACGGATGCTTGGTGACGGAGCAGGGGCGGTTGCGGAAGAACGACGGCGCACTCTCGGGCGGCCTGGCGGGCGGTCACTGGCCCAAATCGATCTGGACGACGGGTGACGGGGCGACTCAGGAATCATTGGTCGCCTCCGCTGGGTTTGCGGCGTGGAGCGGCGGACGGGGTGTGAGGGGCGAGGCAAAGGAGGAGCATCCCAGACAGGATCGGCTGGTCTGGTATCAATGCCATAGCTGGTCATGTACTGGGCAATTCCCTGGGCAATGCTCTGGCCGAGCGCCTGGAAGAAGGCGGGGTCGTTGGCAAGGTCCATTCTCTGAGGTGTGCGCTGCGGTTCTGCGGCAGGCCTTGCGTTCCGGGGGGTTGCAAAGTGATTGCGGCTTTGCGACGGGTGAACGATAGAAGGTTCGACTGTGGCAAACGTCTGCCAAGTGGTCAGCCAGGAAAAAGCAGGATGCAAACAGGCACACGCACACGGCCACGGTTGTTACGCGGTGGGGGGCTCAGCAGCTCGTCCTCGTCCTGACTCTTCCCTAGATCGTAGCGGCCGAAGAGGCCGTTGTCATCGTCCTCTCCGTCGTCCTCTTTCTCTTCGTCTTCCTCGTCCTCTTCCTCGTCCTCTTCCTCTTCCTCCCAGTCGTCAAAGCCCTCGCCGGTGTCGCGCTCGTCTTGTATCTGGGCAATGTGGCCGTTGTTGACGACAATCTCGCCGGTCTCGAGGTCTATCTCGTCGCCGATGCCGACGAAATCGCGCGAGTATTTTTCGAAAATGTGCTCGAAGGTGTTCTTCAGGCGCATGTCATTCTGGTGGCGCTCGCGCTCCAGCTCGGAAAGGTCGTCATAGTGGTCGGCGTCGGCGGGCGGCAGCAAGCTGGGACGATGGTCCATGGGGGCCGCGGCGCTTGGGCGCAGCTGGGGCGACGCGGTCGGGGGCACAGGGGAGCTGTTGGAGGCAAATGCCAATGCAAGGCGCGGGGGCGGCAGGCGGCGGTTGTGAGGTGCGTGGACTTCCGCTTCGGGGGAGCGCGACACCGCGTCGAAGCGCGTCTGGCGTCGCCACCGCCGCGGCAGCTGATCCGTGCGCCTGCGTCATGAGCCCGCTCGTTCCCTGCGCCTGGTGCTTTCCCGCAGCTCCCACCACCGCAAACACGCTCTCGCCCGCTGCTCTGCCATGCGTGCAGAAGCTGCAATCCCGTCCACGCCGTAACCGTCTCGTCTGCACAGACATGTACTGCCAAAAGTGCTGCATGCCCGTCAAGCTCGATGGCTCGCTCGAGGACCTGAATCCCGCCGCCTTCAAGCTGCTCACGGGTGAGCTCGTCTCAAGCACACTGCTTGCTGCGCATCTGCTAACACGCTGCAGACTCCACCACGCCCTCGGCACAGCAGCGCCCGCTGACGCTCCACCAGTCACGCCCCGCCTTTTCGCAGGACCGCCGCGATGCCTACGACCGCGTTGCCAGCAAGGCCCCCTCGCCTACCTTCCGCCGTACAATCCCCTCCAGCAGGCATGGCCGAGAATCGAGACACCACCCGTCCATGTCCTTTGTGATGCTCACAGAGTCGCAAGTCGTGCCGCAGGCTCCCCACATCGTGCCCGACGGTGCCAGGCCGGACGGTGATGCCTTCGACGGCGACCAGAACATGTCGGACAAGATGGAGACGGTGCAGCGCCTATTCGAAGTCCTCTCGGCCCGCTCCGACGTGGACCAGCCCATCTGCGTAGAGTGCACCGACATGCTGGTTGATGGCCAGCAGAAGCGCCTCGCGACGGCAACCAAAGAGCGCGACGCCTACGTCGAGTACCTGCGCCAGGCCAACGCCGACATTCCCAGCGAGGAGGAAGTAGCGCAAGCACGGAAGCAGTTGCAGGATGCCCGGAAGCAGGAAGAGGCAGCCTTCAAGGAGCTGGAGCGGCTGGAGAAAGAGAAGGCAGCCATGGACGAAGAGGTGCTGGCGCTGGATGCCGAGGCGCAGGAGCTGGACAAGGAGGAAGAGAAGTTCTGGAAGGAGCGCAACGCCTTCGCAGTCACGCTATCATCGTTCCAGAGCGAGCGCGACCGCATCAACAACCGCTACGATCACGACATCAAGCAGGCCCAGCGCCTGCAGCGCACCAACGTGTACAACGACACCTTCACCATCGGCCACGACGGCAACTTCGCAACCATCAACGGGCTGCGCCTAGGCAGGACGTCGGCAGTCATGGTTGGTTGGGAGGAGATCAATGCGGCGTGGGGTCAGGCGTGTCTCCTCCTGCAGACGGTAGCTGAAAAGGTGGGATACATATTCAAGGGCTACAAGCTGTGTCCCATGGGCTCGACTTCGACGATCGAAAAGCACGATGTTCCACCCTCGGCTTCCACCTATGATGCTGCAAATCCACAGAAAGCCAAGGTGACGATCCTGGAGCTGTACTGCAGTGGCGATCTTCCGCTGGGCCTGAACTTTCTGCACAGAAGGTTCGACAATGCCATGGTGGCATTCTTGGAATGTCTGCGACAAATGGACGAATTTGGGTTCAAGCTGCCGTACACAATCCGCAAAGACAAGATCCGCGATGCCAGCATCAAGCTGAGCTTCAACCAAGAGGAGACGTGGACGCGAGCGTGCAAGGACACGCTGATCTGCTGCAAGTACCTGCTCGCATCAACGAGCGACATGGACCAACGGCAGCGCAGTGCCACGCCGACATCCAGGCGATGAGTGGCGACACGAGGGTGGTGGCCGGATTGCAGTGGGCGATGCATCATGGCCGTACATGGGTAGTTGAAGCGGTCGTCTGCATGTTATGCGGATGGATGTTTCGATTCCCCGAGGGTTGGTTGTGCACGTACGCGCATGCAGGCCGAGGGTGTTTCACGAAACATTGGACCGACGAAGTCGACGAGCATGAATCGGGCGTTACTGTATAGAGCGGGGTACCTGGTGTTTTAGATATGGGCACGACGGGCAGGCGTGTGTTTGATTAGGGCAATTTCGGAAATGAGTCGCAGCGGCTGAGATCAGGACATCAGGCCGAAGTGTGGGGGCCACAGCCGGCGACGGCAATGCAGAGACGGCGACGGTCGCACGCGGCCGCCAGCTGCAGCGGCCTGTCGGAGGCGGAAATAGCGGTGCCGCGGCCGCGGCGGGCCGTTCTTCAAGCTGCAACAGCGGCCCTATCATGTGAGGTGTGTATAGGCTCAAGGTGTTGAGGATGTTTCAGGCGGGCGCCGCTCGCCCTGCCCGATGCGGGAGCTCGGCAGCGAGGCAGGGGCGCCAGCCAATTTGACCACGCACCGCGGCGCACCACCTGCGGCGCCAAGCGCTGCAACGCTCCTGTGGCCGGCGGCTGCCGCCCAATCGCCGCCCGTATCGCGACTTTTTTCTGCCGTACGTGTAGCACCATTCCAGCGGCCACGACGCCGGTGACGAGTTGCGAGCGAGGGGGAGCGGCATCCCGGCAGCCCTGTGGCCCTACGGCAGGTCCGAAAATAAGTATCACCATTCCTCTCGCCTCCCTCGCCTGCGCGCGTGAAGCACTCCGCGCCTCCTCGTTCCGCCGCCGCATGTCTCTGGCCCACCGCCGCCGCCAACTGCTCTGACCGCTGCGTCGCCCTTTCTCGCCCGCACACGCGCGCACTCTCTCTCTCTCTCTCTCTCTCTCTCTCTCTCTCTCTCACTCTCACTCTCACTCCCTCAGCCCGCCCACGCCGCCATGGACTCATGACCCGACCCGAGAAACGATCTTGAAGTAGCCCGCTGAGCGCCTCGGACACGAACCGACATGCTGCCTTTCACGTACTCGCGACGCTCCAGCGTCATCCTCTCTTTATTCCTCGTCGTGCTGCTCCTCCTGCTGTGGAAGCACGACGAAACCGCCGCCTCGCTCCCATCGTCCATCTCCAGCCTCACGCCCACCGTCTGGTCCGACTACCTGCCGGCCGGCGATGTGGCCCCGCTAGTCGGCACCGCCAACGCCACGCTTGGGGTAAGAAGATCAACACCACCACCACCACCATCCCTGCCCGCCACCCCTGCCTTCCAAACGAAACACCGAAGTCTGACCACCCAACCCAGTTCGGCGCCATCCTTGCCGTCTCGCCGCTCTCGACCTGGCGCTCCGACGGCCTGCACGCCGCCGCGCGCCGCACCAACCTCTCCATCACCATCCCGCCGCAGCGCCCGCCCACGGACGCCGAGGTCGCCGAGTTCCAATCGCGCGACGCGGCCGGCACGCTCAACAAGGGCAGCGCCAAGGCCTGGCTGGGCCACCTGCAAGTCATGAACGCCGCGCGCAACTACAGCTCCACCCTCATCATCGAGGACGACGCCGACTGGGACGTCCGGGTGCACCAGCAGGCGGCGCTGGTGGCCGAGGCGGTCCGCAACCTCACCGTCCCGTCGACGGAGGCGCGAGAGTGGCCGTGGGGCGAGGACTGGGACGTGCTGTGGCTGGGGCACTGCGGGGAGAGGCTTCCGTACGAGGACGAGCCCGGCGAGCCCGAGGACGAGGAGGAGGAGGAGGAACAGCAGCAAGCCGACGCCACCAGCGCCGCGGCAGACGAAGCCGCGGACGCGCCGCCGCAGGGGAACCTCGAAGTCAAGGTCAAAGCGCCCGAGCAGCCGACGGCGAAGCGCGCAGACGAGCCGCCCGGCGAGGACGACTACATCACCATGTACGACGGCACGCTGCCCCCCACCATCGGGTCGTACGACCCGCGAATGTCGGGCGACAGCGAGGACACGCGGTGGGTGCAGCACGCGGCGGGGCCGATCTGCACGTTCGCGTACGCGGTGACGGCGGCGTCGGTCGCGCGGATGCTGGCCATGCGGCACGGCCACGAGCAGGCGTTCGACCTGTGGATGCACACGCGCTGCCGCAACCGCGAGCTGCGCTGCTTCTCGGTCAACCCGGAGATGTTCCACCACCACGTGGCCGCGGGCCTGCCGGCCAGCCTCGTCAACGAGGACGTGCCCGTCGCCGACGCGGCCGGGAGGAACTACACCGAGAACATCATGTACAGCGCGCGCTGCAACTGGAACAGGCCCGACGGCCATCTGGTGAGCTGCCGGGACAAGTAGACGGAGCGCTTCGCGTTCAACCGCCAACCACGGACCAGGGTTCTGTAGACGCATCGCGCTTGACGTGCAGATGCTCCCTTCATCGTTCTCTTCTTCTTTGCTGTCGATATTTTCTCCGCCGGCTCAGGCCCCTTCCAACTCTGTTTCGCTTTTCTTCGCTTCTCAAATACCCCTTTTGTGCAGCACATTCTTCTTTCCGGGTCCTGTGTGGTTGGTCAGCGATATGGCCGAATAAGAGAAAAGCAGAATAAGACATCAACATGCACAATTGAGTCGGGCGAACCAAGGGGCACGCCACGTGAAAGAAGTGCATTATCGCAGCAGCACGACAAAGCAGCAAGGGGCCCATCCTCGCGTGCGGCCTTGGGTGTGCTGGAATAGGAGCATGTGCGGAGTCGGATTGCCTTTTTGCTTTAGCAGCACGGTCTTCTTCCGTGTCAGAGAGCAGCAATAGCATGTGTTTGCCTTCGCCTCTGTTCCGGCCGAGTGACGGGTTGCAGGCCAAACGACCACAGACGTGTCAGTTGGAAGAGGATATTTTGCTCGGCAGCGCTAAATACATAAGCATATGCAAGATATCTCGGCGACCGTTCCTTTCTGAGTCCAAGCTCAAGTAAACACCCACGCCTGCTAACAACATGACCATGTACAGAGAAAAGCGGATTTACAGTTTTTGATATCTCGGCGATGAAGTCTTGCGAGAAGGGGAGGAGACGGTGTCCAAAAGAGGTTCGCCAAGGGGGGGGGCGCGGGGAAAGCCCACCCCACCTTACTCATGTCAAACAAAAAAAGAGGCCGTCGTGCCTCCTTCCCAATGCAGACGGTTGCTCCTCGACTCGCGTCACGTCAAGTCCCACTCTCGACCTCACCGCCCAACAAGACAGCCCGAACTTCACACACTCCTCTTCCTCATCCCCACCTCCAACGCCAGCGGCTTCCGCAGGAACCCCTCCCTCGTCTCCATCTCGCCCTGCCGCAGCTCAAACTCGTACCGCCTGAACACCGTGCTCACAATCAGCGCCAACTCCATCTCGGCCACGTTCCTGCCGACGCAGGCGCGCGGGCCGTAGCTGAACGGGATGAACGCGGCCTTCTGCTTCTCCGTCACCGTCTCCCAGCGCTCGGGGCGGAAGTCGTCGGCGTCCGGCCCCCAGATGTCGGTCGAGTGGTGGATCGTGTACGACGGAACGGACAGCACGGTGCCGGCGGGGAAGTAGTGGCCGGCGACGGTGACGCCGGCGCCGACGACCATGCGGGGGAGGCCGAGGGAGGAGGTGCTGTGGATGCGCATGGTTTCCTTGATGACGGCGTCGAGGCTGGGTGGAGGTCAGCAGGAGGAAGACATTGGCGCTCTGGGGGTTGGCGGGGGGAAACTTACTAAGGCAGATCCCTGACCATGGAGAACTCGGGCACGGTGTCGATGTTGGGGATGGCCTGGTCCAGCTCCTGCTGCAGCTTCTTGACGACCTGGGGGTTGCGCAGGCAGTGGTACAGCAGGGCGCACGACGTGTTGCTGGTGGTGTCGCTGCCGGCGATGAGCTGGGTGAGGGCCTCGGCGGTGAGCTCCTGGCGGCCCAGCTTCTCGCCCCTCTCGTCCTTGCCCTCCATCAGGCGGGCCAGCAGGTCGACGCGGTCGACCTTGTCGGCGTTGTCCAGCCGCTGCTTGACGCGCGCCACCGCGATGCCCGCCAGGTTCTCCACCGCCTCGACGCCCTTGGAGAAGAACGGGTCCGGGAAGTACTTGGCCCACGGCTTGATCCAGGGCATGCAGCCAATGGCCCTATTCGTCTCTCGTCAGTCCCCGATTCTCTCCATCCCTGGGGCGCCACTTACGCAGAAACCTCTCCTCTCCGGTTCAGGACCTCAATGGCCGGCGCCGTCTTGGGCGGGGCGTCCGGGCTCTCGCGCACTTCGGCAAAGTCCCTGCCCTCCTTGAGCATGCCGAACGGGGCGCCGAAGGCCAGGTCGCCGATGATGTCGAAGGCGAGGTAGTTGAACCATTGCAGGGCGTCCATCTCGGCCCAGCCGCTGGTCGACTGCTTTGTCATGCGGTCCCACTGCTTGACCAGCAGCTCGAGGTTGCCGTGCATGTACTGCTCGAACTGGCCGATGGACTTGGCGCTGAAGGTGTGGGCGACGGTCTTGCGCTTGCGCGTGTGCTCGGCGCGGTCGCGGGTGTTGAAGAGACCGCGCTGGATGGAGACGAAGGCGTCGTAGTACTCGCTGCGGGGAGGGAAAGAGGCGGTTGTCAGCACGGCGGAGGAGCAGGACTCAACGGGCGGTGGGGAAGGCTCACCTCTTGAGGAAGCCGTTGCCGTGGGCGTAGATCAGCGGGATGGCGTCGGCGTCGGCGATGGAGACGTGGTGCGGCTGGATGCGCACCAGCTTGCCCAGCTTCTTGTGGACGTCATGGACGGCAAGGAAGCGGCGGCCCTGGCGGACCTGCCACAGCAGCCAGAGGTTGGTGAACTGGGCGGGGAACGGCGCGGGGATGTCGCGGATGGCCTTGTTGCGCAGGTAGGGGAGCAGGTAGTACAGCACGAGCAGGGCCAGGAGAGCCCACGGGGTGAAGAGGAAGTCGAGAATCATGGCGGCGGCGTGCGGAGGAGGAGGAGGATGCGGATGCGGGTCCAGCTCGCAGAGCTCGGATGGCGGGGCTCAGGCAGCGGCGAGCGGTGGTGCGGTCAGGGGAGCAGCAGCGGCGCAGCGGAGGGGAGACGACGGTGAGGGCTGGCTCCGAGAGTCTATTCTCGCCGCCGCCTTTATGTTGTCCAGCAGCTTGCCCGAGTCGTGCTGATGGTTGGAAGCTGGCCGGCTGCGCTTGATCTCCAGCCAATCACCGGCGGGGGCGCGGTGCCGACTCCTGGGGCCGACCGTCTGGTGGAAGTAACCGAGAGCCGCGAGAGGAACGGCAGTTTGAGCAGTGTGCGGGTGTGCGGGGGTCAAGCCACACTTTGGCGGCCTGCCAGCCCTTCCGACTCGCTCGCCCCCGGCACCGGCAGCCAAGACGCAGAAAACCACACCACGCTGCTGCTGCTGCCGCCCTGCACCCGCGCCCACCACCACCCAGTGCGCCATCCGGCGCTGTTCCACCGCGCGCACTGCACCACCGCCGCCTCCGCCGCGCGCCACGACCTCTCACCACTGCCCCGAACAAGCTCCGAAGTGGGGGGATGCTCGCGCGCATCGCCTTGGCCTGCGTAGGTCCGCACAAATCACCGCGCTCTGACTGGCTGCGCTGCCGACCACCTGGGCCCCCTTTGCACGCCGCCGATTTCTGCACCCGCGTCCTCGGGTAGTCGGGCGTGGTCTTTGGCTCCTGTGCCGACACCTGCCGTTCGACTGCCGCTTGCTGCTGTGGAACAACACGCGACGCTCGTCAATGCCTTTTTTGCGGGGGGTTTTTTTTTTTCACTGCCACCCTTGCTCGGCCGAGAGAGAGTTTTAGGGAGGCGAGCAATCCGATTGAATGTCAGTTCAGTCTTATCAAGGCCCGCCATCGCCATGCCGCCTACAAGAGTCAAGTTGCCCAGCGACAGCATACTTCCACCCCTGCGCAGCCCGGACAGCCACCGGGGATTTTCACGGTCTGCGGTAAACGGGAGCAGTATCCCAGCGGAGAAGAGAGTGGAATTCGACCTTGGTTGGGCCCTGCTCCACTGACTGATACTTGGTGGTAGTCGAATGAATAATACTTACTCCATCTATGTGTCCTCTCTACCCAAGCCATCGCTAAAAGTGAAAATAAGGTATCTCTAGGCAAGCCCGCTCTTGTCAAAACCGTGCGTGCAACCGGGACGAATAGAAATTACGCAACGGACAAGCCGTCGCCAACGTTGCAGTCTCCAATCGCAGCCCGGGACATCTCACGCGGTCGCGACCTGCTTATCCGTCGCACCCGCACGCTCGACCTCCTCCCTCCCCTCCCCGATCGACGTATCGACGCCCACGTCCGCGCGGTGGTCGTGGCCCGCCTCAGCGCCCAGCCCCACCCTCCCGTCGCGCTTCTGCAAGGCTTCCACGCCCTCGCAGCTGGTCGGCACCCTGCACGCCTTCCGCACCTCGTCCGGCGCCGTCCGCCAGATCACCTCCCGCACCTCCTTGCCGACCTTGTCCACCATGTCCATGGCCCAGATGACGTCCAGGTGCTCGTAGCCCTCGATGATCTTGCTGTGCACCACGTCGACGAACGGCTCGCGGCCGCGCTCGAAGCGGCGGAGCAGGCGGCGCCCGTCGACCAGGTCGTCGCTGCCCGCCACCCAGAACGCCATCGGCGGCGCGTGCGAGTCGTACCACGCGTAGCGTCCGCGGTCGCCGTGCGTCTTGGCCGGCCGGGACGACCCGTCGTTCCCTGATGACGCCGAGTCGTCGGAGCTGGTGGAGTCGGCCGAGTGGGCCCGCACCGTCGTGTGCTCGCCGCGGCGCGTGTTCCTGTTGTAATAGTCGCGCATGCGCTGGTCTTGCTCCTCTTTCTTGTCTTCCTTCTCCTCCATCTCCTTTTCCCGGCGCGTTTGGAGGATGCACTTCTGTGATGCGAAGCATTCGCGGCCCAGCCACCAGCGCATCGACTCGGAGGAGACGTAGACCGGCGCGAACTGGAAGAGGCGGTTGCGCAGGTCCTTCTCCCACCGCTCGTCCGTCCAGTTGAAGAGGAAGCTGAAGATGCGGTAGCCCATTGCGCCGTAGAACTTGCCGGGAAGGATCTTGTGCATATGCATCATGAACGGGATGAAGGCGTGGATGCCGAAGACGATGCGGAACATGGCTGGGCTGATGATGCGCATGAGCTTGAAGTACATCTTGCCAATCAACGGCCCAGCATATGCAGCAGGTGCAAGCGCGCAGAAGACGCTGATCTTGTCGCCCAATTCTGGCCGTTGCTCTTTGGCGAGGGCGACAAAGGTCTCGGTTGTGCCTTGCGAGTGGGCGATGAGGGCGAGCTTCTCGAAGCCAGTCTCGTAGAGAACTCGGGAGACGAGCGCAGGGAGATCCATGACACCCATCTGGCGGATGTTCCATGCCCACATGCGCGGATCACTGTACTTGAGCAGGTTGTGTTGCGGTTTGAATCCACACCTGTTGTTCCCCAGCCAAACATCATATCCAGACTTGGCCAGAAAGAACGCCAGGCTGTCATCATCATTGGAACAAAAGGCACCGGATGATTGCAGCAGGCCGTGCATCATCAGGACGGGGTATTTTTTCTTCTTTCCAAAGGGATACCCGTCAGCAGATCCGTCCGATTGATTGTCGTGTTGGAAGACGTTTGGGGAATGCGGCGCTCTCACCGGCGTGGAAGCAGGTCGGTACTCGCGTGGATTGTAGATGTGCCAGAGCTCGATTATAAAGCCGTCCTCGGTCTGCACATTGAAAGTCTCGCAGTCGAGACCAACACGACGCGCATAGTATCCAACGTCGCAAACGAGAGGGTCGGGGCCCCCTTCGGTCGGGACGAATTCCTCGTTCTCTCCGGGAGTATCCTCGTTATCTGGAGACCCCCTGTCAATAGCCTGGTCATGTTTCTCGTGCTTTTTCCATGTTGCGTCAGCCTCTCGTCTCGCAGCCTTTCTCCGCTTCTCTTCTTCGTAGAACGGCCGGTACTTGTTGGGGTCCCGGAAGGTGAATATGCGCCATATGTACTTCATCAAGAGCGGGATACTCGTAAACAAGAAGCCCATCATGATGACCCAAAGAAAAGCAAAGGAAAGAACAGCAGCAGAGACTCTGAAGGCAAAGCACTGCAAGTCCCGCACGCGCCCCGGCGGACCGTAGACCGGCAAGGGTGGGAACAGGGGGTTCGTCTTGGATACAGGCACGGCTTCCCTCAGCGGGGCGTCTGCCTTTTGCGATTCGCGGGAGTCGAGGCTGGCGCGACTCGGCCTCGCACCATGGACGGTGCCGTCCTTGGCCTCGCGCGTGCGGCCCTCGACGGGCATGCTCTCGGCCGGATCGCGGTCCTCCAGCACATCCTTCAGGCTGTTGAGCTTGACGGCCTCCTCGACAGGCACGGCAGGCAGGCGCCCTCCGTTCGCAGTGTGTATGACGGGATCCTGAGGGGTGATGAAGCGGGCCTCGACGGCCTGGGTGGACCCGGTCTCGGCATCCTCCTGGTCTGGCGTGTACTGGCCGAGCCGCTGGGCCTGGCGGGCGAACTCGATGGCAGGCTCGGCCTTAGATCGCACGGTTTCTTTGGCCTTTTCTTTGGCGTGCGAGGTCTTGGACGCCATTGTCATGGTGCGCTGCGGCGGGGGCGAGTGGGCGGGGATTGCGAGCGCGGGACCATGCGGTGGGCAGCATGGGGATATGGGCGAAGAAATCTGCAGCAGTCAACAGCGGAGCAGTGGGTGCAGACCGGTGCCGGCGGCGCGCGACATGGCGCAGATTGCGCGGTGGAAGGCTGAGCGGGCATGATCCTGCGCGCCATGACGGGCGATGGGGCGGGCGATGACGTCGGACGGTTGTGTGCATTTCGGGCGATCCCTGGTCTTCGCGCATTCCTTGCTTGCCGGCCCTGCTATTGTCTTGCGTCTTGCTGCACGTCTGCGCCAGGGCAAGTGCTTCAATGTGCTGTGTGGATATGCGCTGGTTCATTCTGATGCGTGCAGCACGTCGGTTCAGCAGCCACACTCCCTGTTCTGATCGCCCGTTCCGTTTCCCGCGAGCTGTTGCGCAACAGGGTCCAAGCCGGGTGCGTGCACTGAATGCCGTCGCTGTAAGCAAAGGACGCTGAGGGCTCTCTCCCGCATCATGCTGCTTGCATGTGAAAGCGGCGCCGGCGGAGAGACGGGGCTTGCGGAGGGCTGCTCTTGTTCGGCGAGAAGGCCACACGGCCAGCAATCTCCACGACGAGCACAGCTCCCCGAGCGCTCGCGCGACGCGGCTCTGGTGCTGGCTGGAGGCGCCGGTGCCTGAGCGGGAGCCGCACGACTCGGCGCGCGCCCTGGCCGTCCGTGCCTTTACCTCGGCAGCGAGTGCGCGTACGACCAAACACCAGTGCGCCCACCGCCGAGCTCCAACGCCCACAGCCTCTGCAGCGCCTGCACCATGGCCGTCGACGCCGTCTCCAACCAGCGCAGGCGGCGCCGCCGGAGGAGGCGCCAGGACAAGCCCGCCGTCTCCGCCCGCCTGCTGCCCGACGAGCGACTCCAGGGCGAGGTCGGCGTGCTCTCTGACGACCTGTTCAGCGACCTCTTCCCCGCCGCGACTGCCGGTATGCCCAATTGCCCGTTGCGTGGCTGCGTATTGCTGAACGCCGTCTTCCAGTCAACCCGCCCGAGGGCCAGCCACCGCGCCTGCACCATGTGGCCATCACGCCGTGGGCCCCCAGCTCCGCCAGCTCGCCGTCGGCCAGCTCGTGGACCATCTTGCCCGTCCGTCCCCAGGACAAGTCCGAGGGCCCGGCCCTGCCGCACTCGTCGCTCCAGTTCCCCGCCAAGTCGCTGGCCCTGCAGTCCTTCGTCCACGCCCTCCACTCCTCCGCCCCGAACCGCCCGCCGCGCCGCGATACCCCAATCGAGATCCGCATCTTGGACGCCGTTCCGCTGGGCCTGGACACCATATTCGTGAGCATTGACGCGGATGCGCTGCGCAGGCTGGAGGACGTGAAGACCAAGTTCGGCGGGGGCTTCGGCGCGGCGCAAGTAAAGCAGCTCCGTCCAAACGGCGTGCAGAAGAAGTCGCATGGCCCCGCCCAGCAGGAGCGCGCCTGGAGAGATGCAGTCCGGAAGGCTCTCCAGGCTCCGAGCATCGTCCACGCCGGTGACCTGCTGCCGCTGCCCGTAGAGAGCCATCCCATCACCCACCAGCCTCCTCCGCCCGCCCGCGTCGTGTCTTGCGAGCCTGTTGCCCAGGGCTTGCTGCTGCCGAGCACGAGGATTGTCGTCCTGCACTCCCGCAACAAGTCGGCAAAGCTCGCCCGGCCTGCTGTACCCAGCCCGCGCCCAGCTGGAACCGAGGATGAGGATACCTCTAACGAGACGTTCTACTCGGCTGCCGAGGACCGCACTTCGTCCGAAGCGCCTTCGCCACCCACCGAAGACGAAGCCTCGGCGACCGATAACCTGGAATCCGAGCTGTCCGGCACTGATGGCGGAGGCCTTTCAGACGACTCGGATGACATGATATCCCTAAGCGCTCCCCTGCTGCCTCCACAGTCCTCCGGGGTGCTGTCGGCGTGGACCTCGGCCACTCCGCGCGCTGGGCTCCGTACAACTGGCATGATGAGCCCTGGCGCCGGTTCGGTGTATTCGAGCTTTACCGCGACAACGGCTCGCGGCGGAAGCAGAGGCAGACTGTTCAAAGCAGTCGGCCTTCTCGAGCAGATCCCCGAGGAGATGGTGCATCCGAAGCCCGGGTCAGACGACGATGAGGAGGCACGCGTATTTGTGGATACCAACACGCTGGTCAAGGTCGGCTGCTTTTCGGGAGACTGGGTACGCATCGAGACGGCCGAGGAGCCTCAAAGCCATGGCCTCGGCTCGTGGGGACTAGGAAACGCCTTTGGAGAGGAAGATGAGGAGCAGCTGGATTTCCGGACAGTCAAGATATTCGGCTTACCGGAGAGCATGACGAAAAAGACCGCGCGCTATCCCGTGAACCGCCCCCAGGCCCATCAGCGCATGTCCAGTGTGGCCATAAGAGCTCCCGTTTCTTCAACCGGCCAGGCGTTCCTGTCCCCAGTCCTCTTGGCAAATCTTGGCAGCCCATCTCACCTCCGAATTGCCGCCTTGCAACATCCCCAACCTCCCGGTATCCCGAAGCTCTCCCAGCGTGCGAGGATTACGTCTTCCTCACTCCCTCCATTCGCAAAAGAGGTTACTATCCTCAAGCTCTCCACACCACTCTCAACAGACCGTTTCTTGCAGCCGAGTCTGTTCGCAGGGTTGAAGGATTACTTTGAGCAGAAGCGCCGTGTCGTGAAAAGTGGTGATCTCGTCGGGATTGCCGTGGATGAGGCTCTTGGAAGAGTAGTCTATCAGGGCACCAGTGCCGAGGGAGAAGTTGGAGCTGAGGAGCTACTCTCGAAACCCAGGCCCGACGGACCTACCGATACGGGATTGAAGAGCATAGCATGGTTCAAGATTGGCAACGTGACCTCTGCTCTCTCGGCTGAGGCCCGAGAAGACGGCGAATTGTCTGATGACATCTGGGGCGGCACCGTCTCAGTCGACGCGGCGAACACGAAAATGGTCCAAGCCGGGAGCGAGCAGAGCAAAGTTCCTACTGCCAACAGCAACTCATGGCAGTATTACCTTGGTGCAAGACGAGCCCCAGTCTCTCAAGGTGCTTCTCAGAGTAAGCCGATTGGGCTTGCGGATCTCCCAGCTCCTCATATTTCCTCCCTACGACGACGCTTACGAGAACTCATCCTTGCTGCAACGAGCCCACGAGCCATCCACCTGGGACTGCCGCCTCTGGCAGTTCTGATCACTTCTAATCAACGTCAAATTGGCAAGGCCACAACTGCAGAGAAGGCGTGTGAGGACCTTGGTCTCCACTCATTTTCCATTGATTCCTTTGACATCCTGACCGAAGGCGGTGCTGGCGGGGGCGATGTCAAGACCGAGGCTTTTCTCAAAGCCCGTGCAGAAAGGGCGCTCAGCTGCGGATCGCAGTACACCGCCCTATTGCTGAAGCATGTGGAAGCATTGAATGCGGACCGTATGGTGGCTGCTTTGAAGGAGGTCTTGGCTGACTCGAGAGTTCTCATCGCGACAACCACAGAAGTAGACAAGGTCCCCGACGGCATCCGCAGCCTCTTCACCCACGAGCTCGAGATGTCTGCACCTGACGAGGCAGAAAGAGAAGGCATTCTTCGCGGAATTGTAGACGACTGTGGCATTCGTCTGTCCCCAGACGTTGACCTCTCTAACATCGCCGTCAAGACAGCCGCGCTTGTTGCCGGAGATTTGGTTGACGTGATTGACCGAGCTCTTGTGGCCAAGGATAGCCGTCTCGAGGATCTTGTCTTGACCGCGAACAAGTCTCTCCCTCAGGACGCACCTCAACTGACCGTTCAAGATCTCCAACTCGCTGGCGGCCCTGCCACCGCCAGCCTTACGGCAGTCGATCTTGCAGCCGCTGTGGATGCCGCGCGCAAGAACTTTGCCGATGCCATCGGTGCTCCCAAGATCCCCAACGTACAATGGTCCGACGTTGGTGGACTGACAAACGTGAAGGAGGCCGTGACAGAGACAATTCAGCTTCCGCTATCGCGACCGGAGCTTTTCGCCCGCGGTATGAAGAAACGCAGCGGTATCCTATTCTACGGCCCGCCCGGAACCGGAAAGACTCTGCTTGCCAAGGCCATTGCAACATCTTTCTCGCTCAACTTCTTCTCCGTCAAGGGCCCAGAGCTGCTCAACATGTACATCGGTGAATCCGAAGCCAACGTCCGCCGCGTCTTCCAGCGAGCAAGAGACGCAAGACCCTGCGTCGTGTTCTTTGACGAGCTAGACAGTGTGGCTCCGAAACGTGGCAACCAAGGAGACAGCGGTGGTGTCATGGACCGTATCGTCAGCCAGCTGCTGGCAGAGCTGGACGGAATGAGCGACGGCGACGGCGGCGGTGGTGGTGTCTTCGTGATCGGGGCGACGAACAGACCAGACCTGCTCGACCAGGCGCTCCTCCGTCCCGGACGCTTCGACAAGATGTTGTATCTAGGTGTAAGCGACACGCATGAGAAGCAGCAGACGATCCTCGAAGCTTTGACAAGAAAGTCAGTTCCCACGCCATCCACACCCGAAAGAAACCCACCCAGCCACGCTAACCATATCCCAGATTCTCCCTCCACCCCTCCCTCTCCCTCGCCAAAATCGCCTCCCTCCTCCCCTTCACCTACACCGGCGCCGACCTCTACGCCCTCTGCTCCGACGCCATGCTCAAAGCCATCACGCGCCAGGCCAACGCCGTCGACGCCAAGGTCCGCAGCGTCAACGCCGAGCGCGCCACGGCGGATCCGCCCAGGGCCCCCGTCACGACGGCCTATTTCTTCGACCACCTGGCCACCGCGGACGACACGGCCGTCATGGTCACGGAGGAGGACTTCCTGGCCGCGAAGCGGGAGCTCGTGCCCAGCGTGAGCGTCGACGAGCTGGGGCACTACGAGCGCGTGAGGCGGACATTCGAGGGGCAGGGCAAGGACAAGGACAGGGACAGGGGTGCCGCGGAGAGCGGGCAGATGACGATAGGGCAGGCTGCGGCTGCGGCTGCGGCTGCGGCTGGCGGCGCGGTCAACGGTGCTGCGGCTGCGGAGAACAGGGGGAGGGGGAAGGGCAAGGGCAAGGGTAAGGGCAAGGGCAAGGGTAAGGGCAAGGGCAAGGGCAAGGCTGCGGCTGGGGACGGGGACGCGGATGGTGATGAGGAGGAGGGTGGCGATGGGAACGAGGCGGAGCCGGAAGAGGGGCAGGATGACGAGGACGAGGACGAGGACGAGGACGAGTACGTCATCCGGACGGACCATCTGAAGGCGAGCGGGGCGGCGGGGAAGGGGAAGGGGAGGGCGGCGGTGGGAGCGAATGGCGCTGATGGGGCGGTTTTTGGGGACGGGGCGGAGGGGGATGAGGATATGTATCAGTGAATAATTCATCTGTTTTGTCGTTGGCAGCGTGCGTGCTCTGACATCGTGATCGTGAGTGTTCGGTCCTTTGGGCTAACGGTAGCTCATGGCCCGCAACAGGTGCGACGGAAATTTTAGACGACTGTTGAGTTCAGGATGGCCGTAGTCTCCACCCTTAATGTCTTTCACCTAGGCTTTGGTTCTTTGCAGCCGTTTGAAGTGCAGTGGGTCACCGTCCCCTTGACTACGTGCAACTGCAAGTATCTCGGGCCGTCTCCCGGAACAGTGTATGAGCCTTCTGGTGGATGGTTACCAACAGAGGTCTGATGCGTGCTATCTTGAAGTGACGGATCAGTTGCAGGTGCGGGAGTCGGGCTACGTAATAAGATACCGAGAGGCATCACGGGACTTTTTTTCTGCGATACAGCCAACCGTTTGAGCTCAACGCCATCTGCAGAATCGTCTATCCTAGATTTTCCATAGCCGAGATGCGGGAACGGGTCAACTCCTTCCTCAGCTTCTGATGCGACAGCAACCTTCCGTCTTTATAGACTCTGCTTTCCTTGCCAGCAGATCTCCACCCGGGACGGAACAGTACACGCATGCTTCTGCCGCGACAGCGATGCCGGACGGACGACCACTCTCTACTTCTCTCCACCGCCTCAGGGCACGCGTTCGGGTGTGTTGCGGTTGGCGGCCCAGAACTACGACACAGCCGTCTTCACACACCGTCCGGATCCCCAGTCTCAAAACTAATTCGTCGGATACAACTGTCCGATATATGCCGGCGGGCCGTCAACCCTGCTGCTGGATTGTCCGGAGACTCCTTACTTCTACGTTTCTGCGAATCAGCTTGGAGGGAATTGCCAACCAGTTGCGCAGACGTTCGTGGTTTCGTTGTGTCTACAGGCCACTCGTTTTGGTGCGGCTTCGGGGTTCTGTTGCTCTGCGATGAGCATGCGTTGGATTCTGGGGTTCTGGATCGGCCATGTGCCAATACATGCGTTGTTTTCTGTCGGACTGGTCGGTTTTGGGCGCGAGAAACTGTGGAATCCGTGCGACGTAGATTGTCGGATAGATGCGAAGGAGGTGTAAAAGGGTGGAGATCTAAGGCTAAAAATATGACAGCAAGAAAGCACGCCGACCGGCCCCACCCTTGTCTACACCGAGTGCGACCACCATCTACGTCGCCATCCGTTCTCAGCCTGCAAGGCTCCCGGTAACAAATCGGTTCATCTCATTCCAGCTCCCGCTGCACCTCTCCAGCGCACGCCTTACGCACCATTTGTGCCGTTGGCAGCGGCAGCCTTGTTCTTCATGACCGTCTCCATGACCTCCTCATACCCCCGGATCGCCTGCTCCGTGATCTGGTAATGCACCACGATCCTGGTCCCGAACGTCTTGATCCCCTTCTCCGCGGCCAGCCTCACAATCTCCTCGGCGGTCACCCCGGACGCCTCGACGTCCAGCCACACCATATTCGTCTCGGTCGGCACGCTCAGCCTCCCGCCCAAGCCCTCCCACTTGTCCGCCAGCCGCCGCGCCAGCACGTGCGTCTGCTGCAGCTTCCCGCCGAAGAACGTCTCCTCGAGCGCGGTGCGCGCGGCCGCCGAGATCACGCCCGCCATGCGGATGCCGCCGCCGATGCTCTTCCGAATCCACCGGCAGCGCTTGACGAACGCCTCGCTTCCGACCACGACGCTCCCGATCGGCGCGCCCAGCCCCTTGCTGAAGCACAGCTGCACGCTGTCGACCGCGTCGCAGTACTCGCGCAGCGACCCGCGCCCCGCCGCCACCGCCTCCCACAGCCGCGCGCCGTCCAGGTGCGTCGCCACGCCCCGCTCGCGCGCCCACGCCCCGATCGCGGCCACCTCCGCCGCCGGCATCACCGCCCCGCCCAGCGTGTTCTCCAGCGCCACCAGCCGCGTCGGGCAGCCGTGCACGTCGTCGCCCAGCACGGCGTGCGCGGCCACGTCGGCGACGGTCAGGTGCGCCCCGTTGGCCGGGTGCACGGGCTCGAGCTGCGCGCCGCAGAGGGCGGCGACGCCGCCCGCCTCGGCGCGCAGGATGTGCGCGCGGTGGTCGCAGAGCACGCTGTGCGGCGGGGCGGCGAGGTGCGCGCGGATGGCGACTTGGTTGCCCATGGTGCCGGAGAGGACGAGGAGCGCGGCGGGCTTGCCGGTGAGGGCGGCGAGGTGCTGCTGCAGCGCGTTGGTGACAGGGTCCTCGTGGAAGACGTCGTCGCCGAGGGTGGTGGAGGCGATGGCGGCGAGCATCGAGGCGGTTGGCGTGGTGATGGTGTCGGAGCGGAAGTCGGTGGCGGCGGGGCCCGGGTGCGTCCAGTGGTTGAGGGCGGGCTCGACGCCGGCGGCGGCTGGGCTGGTCGAGGACGGCGCCGTGACGGGGTAGTAGTTGTGGGGGGACATGGTGGTGTGGAAGTGGTGGTGGTGGTGGTGGTGGTGGTGGTGGTGCGGGGGCGGTGTCGGGCGCGCAGCGGCAGCGACGGAGAGTGGGGGGCGCTGCAGGGCGGAGGCCAGGGTCAATGGCGGCCGCAGCGGCTTTATACGCATCGGGGGGTCACTCTCGAGCGGGCCGTGGGAGTTTCGATGACAGCAGGGCCGGGTCGAAAGGCGATGTTTTCCGTTGACTCACGCTTAGCCACGGTGGTGTCCAGTCCCGTCCCGCGCTGCGTCAAAGCCGACGCGCCGCGCTATCGATAGGCCAACTCCGAGCCGCACGCGCTTCTCCGATGAGCCCGGCCAAGCAACGCCACGGCCAGCCCTACGCAGCACAGTCCCCCGACAAGAGCCGAAGCCAAGCCGTGCCGAGATCGCAGCCAACGTGAAACAAGACGGCCGCCTGCCGCCCCGGTCATCCAGACGGGCGTTGAGGCAGATGGCCGCGTGAAGAACGCGCTGTCGTTTCACCCGTCTGCGCTGACTCGAAGCACGCTCGGCCACGGGCAGTCGCCGAAGCGGTCGAAACGACGATAGCAGTCGAAACGACGATAGCAGTGATTCCAAGCTGTAGAAAGGATCTGACGAAGGTGCGAAACGGTCGTTGACGGAGCACTGGGATTGGCTCACCGTGTGCGATGGCTGAGCTGACTAAGCGAGTAGCTTGAGCCTGATCGGGTAATTTTTGACGGGAAGAATGCGACGAGAGCGCCCCCACCCCACCCCCCAATCATTGCTATCACAATGGAAGAGGTTGTCAAGTAAGTCGGCAACAGGAGAGGCACTGTCACAGGGCATGGAGAACAAGTTTGCAGGATGGATAAATAGTATGTTTTGCGGCCGTCAGCCAACCGGAAAACTATATACAAGAAGAAGTAGCACGCGCAGTGCTCCAAAGACTCTCCGTCATACGCGTCCCCGCATCGCAAAGTCAACTACTTGGACTTCCATGTCGTTACGTCAACGAGAGATTCGCCTAGAACGAGAGGGTGGCGCCGGCGGTGCCGACAACGGCGGCCTTGACCTCGGAGGAAGCGAGAGCAGTGTACTCGTAGTCAAGGTCGGAGCTGGAGATAGTACCCTCCAGGGCCGTGTTCTCGGCATCGCCGAAATCGTTGTCCACGGCCGTAGCGTAGCCGGCATCGGTGGAGTAAAGGGGCTTCTTGGCGCCCTCGAAGACGTTGCCCTCCACAAGAAGCTGAGCGCCCTGGCGGGTGTTGATGCCATCGCTGACATCTTCGTAGAAGTTGTTGATGATGTGGCCGGTGCCGAAACGGTACGAGGGACCGCGGGAGTTGAGGTTCTGGAAGTAGTTCTTGTAGTAGGTGACGGTGAGGTGACCCTCGTCCTCCGAACCGTTGGAGTCGGAGTGGCCAACGAGCGAGGCCTTGTAGTGGTCGTGGAGGTAGTTGTTGGACAGGGTAATGTAGTCCGCGGCGTGGGTCACGTCGAGGAGACCGTCGTAGTAGTCCTTGCCGTTGTCCTGGTCGGAGGAAAGGTCGTTGTGGTCGATCCACACGTTGGACGAATCCTGGATGCCGATGGCGTCACCGTTATCGGCAACGACCTTGCGGATGGTCAGGTTGCGGACAATGACGTTCTTGACGCCCTTGATGTACAGGCCGACGTTGTCGAGGATGGCGCTGGAGTCCTTGCCGACGATGGTCTTGTCCGAGGCAACGCGGATCTGGGCGCCGCCGGAGATGGTGCCGGAGACGACAATGACGGCAGCACCGTCAGCCTCGGCGGCAGCAGAGAACTGGGCAAGGCTGGAGACAGTGGTGGTGGAGCCGCCGGCACCGCCGGTGGTGCCGCCGTTCAGGGTGGCGTAGCCAATGTCGGGGCTGTCGGTGATGGCAGCACGCTTGCCGAGGGTCTTGGTGGGCGCTGCCAGAGCGCTCACGGCGGTCAGAGCAAGAGAAGTGAGGGTGGCGGCCTTCATTGTGGCGGAAGTTGGTGTTTTGCGGTTTTCAACGGAAAGTGATGGAGGGAAGGACTGGTCAGGCGTGCTCAGCAGGCTGATGGCTGTCAAAGAATGGGCGAGTCAACGCGTTAAATAGAGAAAGACTGGAGGTGAAGATGAACTTGATGCTGCCATGGACGGAGCATGTGGCACCTTTATACGGGAATGCGGGAACCGCCGCCGACGGAGAAAGTCGTGTCGGGCTGGACGGGCCTCGAGATGCAGCAGGGGCCCGTCCTAACACGCAGACGCAGGCAGTCATCGCGATTGGCGGAGGGGTGGGAAGGCGGCGTTTCGCGCGAGGCGGGACAGCGGCAGGATCGAAACGCGCACCGAAATTAGCGGCGCGATGTGCATGAGCTGGCCGGGGACGAGTTGAAACAGTGCCGCGAGTTGTGGAGAAATAGCGAGCCCGGAAGAGAGCGTTGTAGATTGCCTTGGGGGGGGGGGGGGCAGCCGGCTTGGCAGCCTGGGGTCGGCTCTGTTTGCAGGCGGCCATGGCTTGGCGCCCCTGGGCTGAGCCTGCCACGAACGCCCCGCTGCACGCCTACGCAATCACTGCCGCTGCGTCGATGGCGACCAGGTCCGGATGCCGTGGGTCTGTGCCCGCCGCGAGGGATCAGGCCGCCTGGGGGCGACGTCTGCTGCCGGCCAAGCTCTCGATCTCGCCCATCAAGCTCATCGCCGCCGAACCGAACCGCGTTTGGGCCCGCGGGCAGCAGGGGAGGCGCGCGTCCTGTCCGGATCGGCCGTTTCTATTCTTCGCGACGAGCGGGGGCCTGGAGTGCTTCCAGAAAGGGCGTCGCCGTCGCAAACACGGGGGCCGCATCGCACCGTTAATTTGCCGTCCCTGGCTGCCCGGCCGCTGCGTGTTCCTGACGCCGCCCACTTTGTGCCGACTCACCCCCAGGCAGGTCCTCTTGCGCGTCTGACCGCCGGAATTGCCACCAAGCAGATTTCGCTTCACGCTGTGCCGCTTGGCAGCGCCTTGCCATCTTGTTTCGGAGTGACGACCTGCATCACCACCGAGTTCTCCTCGCTGCCGATAGCCGGCGTCGGTGGCGCCTGTGAAGGGGGGCCGCTCTTGGTGCCGAGCAGGGCGTGGTGGTCGAAGGACGCGTCGATGGTCTCCAGAGTCCGTCCGCGCGTTTCCGGCATCGCCACTGCGCACACCACCACCGTGAAGAGCGAGCACGCGCCGAAGAAGAAGTACACCCCGTACGACGAGTGCGCCAGGAAGACAGGCGTCGTGAGTGCAACGACGAAATTCGCGAACTGCGTGGCGTGAGTATGGCAATACCTATGTTTCCCGCAGGGGCTGGAGCATGGCTTACCCAGTTGGTGCTCTGCGCAAGGCTCGAGGCGCTCGCCCTCGTCTCCATGGGCTGGATCTCACTGGCGTACACCTTGAAGGCAATTGCCCATGACCCGCTGAAGATGATTGCGAACAGGTAAATCGTCACAATCACCACCCATCGGCCGGCGCCGTGGTCCCCATGGACACTGTTGGAAGCGTACAGCGATCCGATCAGAAACATGGTGCCCGCCAGGCCCAACCCGCCGTAGATGGTCGACGGCCGTCGTCCCAAGTGATCGGCAAAGGACACGGCTGGGATGGTCGTGGCGAAGATCACCAGGGCCGAAACACCAGACGCGAGGAAGCTGGCCTGCTCAGACGACAAGCCAGCCTGGGTGAACAGCAACGGAGCATAGTAGAGGACGCCGTCGATTCCGGCCAGTTGCTGCATTCCCATGATGAAGCAGCCCAAGAAGGTCCTCTTGCGGACGCCGGGCGCGAAGGCTTTCATGAGGTCTCTGAAAGTTGCACGGATGTTCTCACGAAGGGTCGGCTGGGCGTCCTGGGCACCCGTCTCCGGTGCCGTGCTGATCTGGAAGCTCTCGTCCAGCTCGGACGACGGAACTCCAAGACGGGCCAGGGTCTGTGCCGCCTCCTTCGCCCTGCCCTTGGCCAGCAGCCATCGCGGAGACGGGGGCACCAGCGTGCAGGCAACAGCAAACGACAGAGCCATGAACGACTGGAACGCCAGCGGCACTCTCCAAGACGCGGACGAGTCGATGCTCGACGTGCCGTAGGCGATGAAGTAACCGGCGGCGATGCCGATGGTGGTGCCAAACTGCGGCAGCGACGCCAGCGGGCCGCGCCTCTTGGCCGGAGATATCTCGCACACGTACACAACCAGCACGCTGAGGAAGAAGCCCTCGCCGATGCCGGTGATAACCCGGCCGGCGATGAAGGCGCCCAGGTTGTTGGACGCGGCCTCGATGGCGGCGCCGATGCCGAAGACGGCGGCGCCGAACATGATGGTCCGCGGGCGCCCGTACAGATCCGCGACGTTGCCCGTGATGAGCGACGAGAGCGCGGCCGGGATGAGGATCGACGACACGATCACGCCGTGGATGGTGGCGGAGAACGAGCCGAACGACTGCTCAAATGACGACATTGCCGTCACCGGGCCTATGGTGCCGGTGTCCAATCTGTTGCAGTGTATATGTCGTGAGCCCATGCCTGCTGCTGGCGATTGTGCAACGAGGCTGCCGCAGTCGACTTACCCAAAGAGCATGCCACCCATGATCATCAGGATTGACACCCGGATGTAGAGCGGGACGCGGGCACGGAGGCCCTTGGTTTCAGGCAGAACGACGGTCATTGCGGCAGCGACAACGACTCAGGGCACGGCAGGTGACCTCTTTGAAACAGGCTGAATCGAGGGGCGGGAGGGGGACCGGAGACGTGACGTGAGGGGGCAGGCCGAGGTCGATGATCAGGGCTGCCATATTTAAGTGCACCGGTGCCGCCACCGTCCGCAGCGGTGAGGTCACCGGTGAGAAGGAAGAGATTTCCGATTGCTCATACTTTTGCTCGCTGACCCCAACAGTGGCGCCGGAGAAGGGTCACCCTGCCCGAAGATAAGAGAAAACAGCGGGGTGGATGGCGGGCGCGAGGGAGAAAAAAAAATTGATAAGCGGGACATCTGCGGTGTTTTTCGGATTGCCGCTTCCGGAAGCGCGCACGTGCGAGCGCGTGTGGTTGACGCGATTCGCGACGCGAGAACTGTCCCCACGACTACCGGTCTTCCGGGATGGGAGCGCGGACCATCTTTGAGCTGGCAGTTGGCGCGCCTGGATCTGGACCGTTCTGGATTGTCCCTGAGGTTAAGCGGTGGGACAGCTGTGTTGTCAAGGAGCAGTCGACTCACAGGAGAACCGAGCACCCTGATGGATTCCGCGGGTTACCTGCCAGCAATGTCAGCTGGAGACCTGCATGGCAAAGAAATTCCCCGTCAAGTCTTTGTCGCTGGCCAAGCCTCTGAATGCTCACCACCAAGGTCCGGACTCCAATGAGGAATGCTAATGGCATGCTCAGAGTCAACCGAAACCGCCAAGAACCGTAATCATTTTGTCCCCCGGAAGCCTGGAAAGAGCCACGTGGGCGTGCTCCCGGTGAGTACATACAGTTCGCAAAGATCTCGTCTCGAAGGGTGTCCGTGGGATGTCCCACTCCTGTTGCCTACGAACATCAAGAGTTAGCTTCATCTCATGGAGCTTTTGGGAGGCCACATCGGATTCTCACGCTTTTGTGGCAGTGCCGTAGGATGCAGTGCCAAGCTGCTTTATGGCATTTACCGTGTCGTGGATTGGAGCTGCTCCGGATTACAAGCAGCCCAGTTCTACCCAGGGCCTGGGTTGCCATCTGCTCGAAAGACTGCCATGCGAAGACGCTCCTAAGTTTGGGAAGAGTCCAGATGATAGCCGGTAGGATACGGTTTGGACGTGGCTCTGCTTCTAATCAGTCTTTCTGTTCTTTTGCCATCTTTCACGCCAAGAGAGCGCCCTTGGGCCTTACTGTCGAACGGCGCGAGAAAGTAGGACACCGCTGTCTTCTTAGATTACTGCTGTCAAGTGCTATATAAATATCTAATGGCAAAGAGGACGCGTAAGCAAATGGGGCTGTGCTAGGGACAAAGAATTGCCGCGCATGAGAGCGGGGGTGGAGTGATGGTGGTGTGGTGATCAGAAGAGATAATACGAGACACGTGATTATGGGCCAATGTGGTTGACACTTACCTTTCCAGGGAGGATTTTCTTTGCTGTCTCTCTTGACTTCTGAAGTGCTGTTTCCGTGGGTTCCGACATTTCCGGGGTCTTCGCTGGCAAGTATTCGACGTGCTGGGCTGTTTGGATATGAGTTCGGCTTGTGTTGAGGGGATGGCTCCGGATGGTGAACAAACCCTCCTCCTGGCTTTCTTGGCTCGATGGAAGTGGAAGGGGGAGAGAGTTGAGTTTGACCAAACGGCGATGCGCAGCAGCTCGGCTAAACCGGCACTCAGAAACGGATCTGCGATGCCGAACGCTCGCCGCACTAAGTCGGAAATAGCCCATTTGCGTTTCAGCATCCTCATCGCATGCTGTTGAATTTTGGTCACGTTGGTATCACGTGTATTTACATTCCACTGCGAGACGGTTAAGAAGGGGGCTTCCCCCACCTCCCTTCCCTCTTCGCGGAGAATCCACTCATTTGACTGCCATCATCAATATTTCAATACATGCTCCTTGCAATAAACAACACCCAGCCCGTGAACGGCAACGCAAGCTCTTCTCCCACGAGAAAGGTCCGTTGTGAGGTGTTCATTGACCGGAGAAATTCTACAGGCACGCCATGGCTCAGCAAAACCCTCTCGTCTGCCACCATCTCGCTCGTACGAGCACAAATTGATTTGGAGATATCCCGCGTCTCTTCCCACTCTCGGCTCGGACCGACACGCAATATCCGTACCTCTGGCCCCGCTGCGGCATCAGCAGCGTTTGCGAACATCCAAAAGCCCCCGCCTGCCAGCCATGCATTACCTTTGTAGGTCTAGCCCGGGCTCCACCGCAAAGCTTGTGATTGCTTAAGCCAGGTTAAGCTCGGGTAACCCGGGAAAGGCCCGGTGGGGCCCTGCACCTCGAGCGCTGCCGTTCGCCGTGCCGGCTGCCGTAAGTAAGTGCTGGCACCGCTGAGAAGCGCTGTTCCAGGGGCCTGTGGTTCGTTACGGGAGGGCGGTTCCGCCTTGCTCGGAAGAGTTGGCCGGTCTTTGTCGTTTGAAACGGTGCCGCATGCCAAAGGACGTCGACGGCGAGCTTCCTGCCAACAAGGGCCAATCGCACTCTCGGGTGGTTGTTCTCAGCCACCAAAATCCAGACATGCTTCCAGCCGTTTCTTCTGCTCAGATGAACGATGGCTTCACCACCTCGGGCCCGGATTCGTCACGACGCGCCGCCAGCTGCTTCCGAACTCTTCCCATCGTCCCGCAAACGCATTCCCCCCTACAATAGTTTCTACCTTCCCTCGAGAAAAGTCCGCTACGTTCGAGGTTGGTACAGTATGCCGAGTTCCGTCCAAGCTTGCTGGGAGGCAACGCGGCCGCGTTATCCGTGGAAATGAGACTCCGCTCGATACTGTCGGGATGAGCCAGAGGCGGGCTGCTCGGACGGGAACTCGGGATTGTTAAGGGGTGCGATGATCTGCTCGCTACCGGGAATTTTGGGCTGTTTGGGAGTGTTGATTCTTGGTGGGGTTGCGAGCTCTGTATCCGTCGGACACGTCTTTCAGGGTTTCAACGTTCTTGGAGACGTTGGGATATACTGGCTCGAGGTAAGGACGGGAACACCCGCCTGATGATAGCTTCTGTATACCATTGGCTTGTTCAGCCTTGGTACTGCATGCCTCTGGCCTGTCTAGCGACCGAGGTTGCTCCAGATGTCCGTCCGCTCCCTGTTGCTCCGCTGCCGCCCTCTCGCAGCTTGAGCCTGGGTTCGGGACACATGCTTGTATGTAACACGCCCTCCAAGACTGTGCACCAACATCCTGGCCGTCGGAGACTCGGCGAGACGGGAAATGTGGGGAGCTGAAGTATTCGTCCGGACAGGAAAGAACAATAGATAGACTGCCACACTCATCCGGACGAAGGCTTCAACTCCCCAAGTGTCTAACCTGCTTAGAGATGTTACTGAAATCTTCCGCGCGGCCTTGGAAGGTGTGCCAGGAGGATGCGTCCTGGACTGGGCTTCGCAGATCTTGCGTCGAGCGTCACTCACCCTGGCTGCTGGGAGTGAAATGTGGCGGAGCTCTGTCATCTCCAAATAGAGCGTGATTGCCCGGCGGATACGCAACGGTCTTGCGTTGTGGCCGACTGCAGACGAAGCAGGACATCCCGACATGTTCCCAGCGACAAAATGCCCGGTCTCAAGGGTCGAGGCCGGAAGGACTGTCCCGAATATGGATGGAGGTGTCCACGACCTCCGAGGAGCAGAGCCGTCAGCGATCAGGTGGAATGGCACAAACGATGGCCCACGTCTCCGTGCTCCGGCGGCTGCAAATGCAAAGACGGCATGCAGCTCATGCCCCGGATTGGAGATGCGTGGCCGGCCGGCCCGCGTCTTGCCCCGCAGTCGTTGCGATAAGGTTTCCAGACAAGGTTTGGCCCTCATGAAAGCGGCGAGGCAGAATCGCAAAGGTGTTCAAATGCCGATGCAGGGCTTTTTTTTTAAACTTTTAAAGTTTCTCGGCTGTTATGGACCCGAGAGGTCGGTTCCTTTGCCTCGCCGGACCTCGACCCGAGGGTTATGAGTTACAGGGTCGGTTTGCGGCTGTTTCGGGCCGCCCGTCAAAGTATGTTTATGTTCGGTAGATCGAATTGTCCATTTTTGGATGGTCGAGAAGCTCGGGAAGCTGATGGGAAATGTGATGGGGAAGTGTGATGGGGCGTAGGGACGAAAGCGGAGAGCGGGTGATCTAAAACATCGCGAATAGGTGGTTAAAAAGGGAAACCGGTTAAGTGGTCATGTTAAAGAACTGGCTGTTAGATTAAAACCTGCTTACTTTTTTTTATACCAGCGTAATTATCGCCGTCAACCTTATTACTAATATAGTACTACGTTAAAAGTCTACGCGAGTCGGGCCGAAACACGTAAAATCGCGTCGCGCGCGCGTGGACCTCCCTTCTTTAATAATACCTAATTGTAATGGTTTAACCCTAGAGTAAGCGCTGAAGAGTTGAATTCCGTCTACACGAAGGTCAAGCTAGGGATGGAAGGACACGCGTCCCCAGCGACTCTATATAAGCGAAGACTAGCGCTACACGTGACCGCCGCGGATCCTCCAAGTGTTACGCGAGGCCTCTCGTCCGGGTAGGTTTGTCGAGTCGGGTCCTGGGGGTCGAGGCGGGTCGCGTCACGGGGTTCGCTACCGCTATCGTGATGTCGCTGAACTGTTCAGAGGATAGCAGCCGTAGCCAGGCAGGGAAGGCAAGCAGGGAGTAGGGTTCAAAGATTATAATTAACCACGAGGGTCCTATCTACTATAAAGGAGTGTTGACTATATACATAGGGAATTCAGGTCGTGACCGTGGTTCGTGACCGTGTGGTCTGGGAGGTCAGGTTTGATGGTCAGGCCTTGGCGTCCTGACCGTGTTGCGGCTGCTGAGTCATCAGCGTGGTCAGAGGCGGTGGATCGCAAGGACCTCCTCCGCGCCTCTTAACCCCGTTTCCCACTTCCTGCAGCTGCGCCGTAACAGCAAGGCAGAGAGGCGAGCTTTATATATATAAGGAACAAACTAAAATACTAGCTTCCTGATTTGTAAGCAGGCAAGTCTAGATCTAGATTCCAAATCGATCGGCGGTAAACAAGAAGTAATTAGTCCACATAAGCCATATTTATAACAGGTAAGCCGTGTGGGGGTTTACCTTGAGTGGGTACAAGGGAGGGTGTGAGAGAACGAAGTAACGAGCACACGTGACAGAACACTACGTGCGAAGGCCGTGTTACTAATCAATGGTGCGGATTGATTATTGAAGTTGACCACGAAGGTCAAAGCTATCTAAGGAGTGTGGTTTATATACATGTAGGAGAGTGTCTACAATCTAATATTGATCTGTTTGATCTGTGTTGCCTCTTGGGCAGGAGCGTATGGATCAGATAGATCAATGTTGTCTTGATCTTATTGATCTGTCCCTTAATGCCTGAGGCATGCGGGATCAAAGGGATCAATTCCTTGGCATCACGGGATACACGTGACTCATGGTGGGTCTTCATAGCGCGTGTCTGCGCCCCGCTTGCTTCCTTTCCTACCCTATCCCGACTCTGTAAAGGCTGTGCCGTAACAGTAAGATCCGTATCCTGTTGGTCCTGGTAGGGAAAGGCTTGCTGTAGGAATATAGATTCTTTCTCTCTTGCATCTGTTACTACCCTCTGAGTCTCCCCCTCTCCTATTACTAGGGCTGGGGTATATGAGGGTGTGTTTGTCTTTGTATAGCTAAGTGCCTTCCAGCACCTATTAATACTCGTTTGTGATAGAGAGATATCGTCCTCTATTCCTTCTAGAAATCTTATCCAGGTCTCTCGTTTTTCCTTCCGGATAAGCGTGTAGTAACTGTTCCGCGAGGGGCGGTATTCGGAATAGCTAATATAGCCTCGCCGCATAGCTCTTCGAGCATGGCTAAAGTGGCTCCTCCCTCTTTTAATAGCAGGTGTCCACCACTTTTTTGAGTAAGGAGTTAGCCTTGTCTTCGGTGCGTAGGTGTTGAGCGTTTGCGTTATTGTTTTCTGGATCCAGTAGGTCTCCTTCTCAAGCGCTTGTGTAGTATCTAGCGCTGGCTGTGGATTCGCCGTGGTCTGTTGTTGCCAGGATAGCCGTGTTTTATCTAGAAGCTCTATGTCGGCTAGTAGCTTCTTAATATTCTACTTCTCAATTTCGGCCGTAGGTTGACTTTGATGTGGTGTATCCCATTCGAATAGGATAACCCCATGATCGGATGGCGTGCTAAGGTCCTCCTCAATCGCCCAGTTATCTAAAAGCCCCATATCTGCTGTTGATAGAGTGAGGTCTATAATAGATTTAGAGCCGTTTTCCAATCTAGTAGCTGTTACGGCACAGCCTTTACAGAGTCGGGATAGGGTAGGAAAGGAAGCAAGCGGGGCGCAGACACGCGCTATAAAGACCCACCATGAGTCACGTGTATCCCGTGATGCCAAGGAATTGATCCCTTTGATCCCGCATGCCTCAGGCATTAAGGGACAGATCAATAAGATCAAGACAACATTGATCTATCTGATCCATACGCTCCTGCCCAAGAGGCAACACAGATCAAACAGATCAATATTAGATTGTAGACACTCTCCTACATGTATATAAACCACACTCCTTAGATAGCTTTGACCTTCGTGGTCAACTTCAATAATCAATCCGCACCATTGATTAGTAACACGGCCTTCGCACGTAGTGTTCTGTCACGTGTGCTCGTCACTTCGTTCTCTCACACCCTCCCTTGTACCCACTCAAGGTAAACCCCCACACGGCTTACCACCCTCTTTGGTGTTTGATCCTTAGAGGTAGAGGCCCGCCGTTACATTACGCAGAACCAATTCCGCAGAGCAATTTTGAAGTAGCAAATTGCTGTTTTTCGGCTTCATCGAGCACCTTCCTGGGCCACTCCGACTTCGGGAAGTATCTAGGCAGGACAAGTGATTCTTCCAAAAATGGGTAAAGGAGTGCTGGCGGGAGCCTTGGCGGGCTCAACGTCACGTGCCAGATAGCATCTGGCGACCGTGGAATTATGCACTGAGAGGCAGAATGGGGCACCTGCCATGTTTGGTTTCCGGCGCCATGGATTCATGAGGCTGCGTCACTGGGAGATGGCCACGATGGTTCCAGGTTGACATCGTCCATGGTACGGGTAAGGTTGGCCTGCAGGCTGACCGAAAGGTTGCGCTGCGTGGTCGCTGGCGCCGATCAAGGCTTCGCGTTGGTTCCCAGAAGACTTCCTAGTCGCGGGGCCTATTCGTTGCAGCTTGTTCGAACAAACGATTGCGGAGGCTGGCTGGCAGGCTGTGGCGGCAGAGATTTTGCGTTCTGCAACGACGTGAGGGGAAAGCGTGACTGCGCGTGGCGTCCTGACGCGACGTGGTCTGTGCTTCTATTACTCATGTCGAGCGCTGCCTCCACCCAAGCTCCGGCCCTGTCGCCGCTCCACCTCACAAATTCCGCATCCACACGCCTCGACATGCATTGAAGGTGTGGGTAGCATGTTCCGAAATCCCCGCGAAAACGGACGTCTTCCGCCCTCGAACCGAGTCGCCCCCTCAGTCGGCCGTCCGCCGTCGCCACCCTCACCATCTACCTCCGCCGCTCGCGCATCCCACCTAGCGAGCGCTCCCTCTCCGTTCAACACAATGGCGACAAAGGCAATGCCTGCTCGCGCCTCGCGCCCATCCTCGAAGCCCAAACAGACGAGGCTCGATTTCAGCAGAAGCGCCGGGAAGTCTTCGAAGCCCAAAGCCCAGCCGAATGCGAGCATTCTCAGCTTTTTCAAGAAGTCAGACGGTCCGCAGAATATTGAGTCTGGCTTGTTTCTGGAGAGTAGGGGCAGGAGCGGCATCTCTACCGACAACATGGACGACGATGAAGCCATTGGATGGGAGGAAGAACAGCTCTTCGACGAAGATGCTGCAGACGATTCGCGCTTCCACGAGAATGGAGGAAGCGTCAAGAAGAGAAAGATCAGTGCAGGATCAGAAGAGTTGAACGGAGGGAGCTCATCCCCCGCCTCGGATGTCGCCGAGCAGGCTGCTGTGGAGAGATCCAGCGCATCCAAACGTCCTGTTGGACCTTTCCTAGACGACTCGGATACTGAAGGAGAAGACATCATACCCCGAAGAGCGTCAACCCAAGCAATTCCACCCACGAATGCGTCAAGCAAAGCGAACTCGCTATCTGCCGCGGAAACTTCTCCACCCGCCAAAGAAGAGGTTGGTGAAGAGTCCGATTTTGAGGAGCCTGGGATCCCACCACTGAAACGAGAACCTACCAGCTTTTTCGGAAACGAAGGATTTGATGAATTTGAAGGCATTGAAGATTTCGATGAGTTTGAGGGAGACGAAGAATTCATAGACGAAGAAAGACGATGGATGCACGAGCAAGGAGACCGGGGACTGGATGAGCCTGATCCGGAAACTGAATTCGACAGCATCGAAGCAGGTCTGGAAAATGGTGTGAAGGTGAATCTTCAAGGAGAAGAAGACGGCACGACGCTCATCTCGGAGGCTCCGGTCTGTCCGATCTGTAATGCCGGTCTTGAGGGAGTCTCAGACCAAGACGCCTCAGTACACGTTAACAACTGTCTTGATGGAAAGCCGACACCGGTCCCGAAAGCGAAAGAGTCCAAGCAGAGTGAAACTTCTACGGCAGTAGATGGCGCGAAGCGGTTTCAACGGCCGGCAAGACCAGCAAAGCCCGGACAAGCAAACCCGTTCGCATTGGGAGCAGTAGAAGGAGGTTCGTCGTCCGCGTTCACCAAGCTCATGTCCGGCCACGCGGAAGATGCTGCCTGGGCGAGTGCCGCCGCGTCGGAGCACGCTTCTCGTGGCAAACCATCCTACCAACGCACCTGTCCATTTTACAAGATTCTTCCAGGATTCTCCATCTGCGTAGATGCATTCCGTTACGGTGCCGTCAAGGGCTGCCAGGCGTATTTCCTCAGTCACTTTCACAGTGATCATTACATTGGTCTCACTGCGAACTGGCACCATGGTCCCATCTACTGCAGTCGCGTTACAGCGAATCTTGTTCGACAGCAATTACGCGTAGACCCTAAATGGGTTGTGGGCCTTGAGTGGGAGAAGGAGATGGAGATTCCAGGAACAGGCGGCGTCAAGGTAACCATGATCCCCGCGAACCACTGTCCTGGCAGCTCGCTGTACCTGTTTGAAAAGCCAATAGGCAATGGCAAGAACCCGAGAATGCAACGGGTGCTCCATTGCGGCGACTTCAGAGCATGTCGGGCGCATATCGAACATCCTCTTCTCCGCCCCGACGTCATGGATGCCGTTTCTGGAAAGACAAGGCAACAGAAGATTGACGTCTGCTACCTCGATACGACATACCTCAACCCGAAGTACGCGTTCCCCAACCAAGGAGAAGTCATCAAAGCCTGCGCCGACATGTGCGTCAGTCTGAACAAAGTCCGGGCAGACGAGACGGATGGTTGGGAACAGATGAAGAAGGATCGAGCTGGCAAAGGCATGGCCAAATTCGTTCAGAAGAGTTCCGACGCTGTCAAAGAGGAAGACAACGATGGTGTCGATGCAGCGAAACCGTCGGAAGGCACAAAAGACCGAGGCAAGCTCTTGGTTGTTGTCGGTACCTACAGCATCGGCAAGGAGCGCATGTGCTTGGGCATTGCCAAGGCTATGGACAGCAAGATATTTGCGCCGCCTGGTAAAATGCGCATCTGTGCTGCACTAGAGGATCCAGAGCTGGATGAGCGTCTCACGCGGGACCCGCGCCAGGCTCAGGTTCACATGACACCCCTCTTTGAAATCCGCGCCGAGACTCTTGACGACTACCTCAAGGACTACCGGGATACTTTCTCACGCGCAGTCGGGTTTCGTCCCACCGGCTGGAACTACCGGCCGCCCAACTCGCGCTTTACCGAATCGCCACTCGTGCAAACGGTTTTGTACTCAAATAACTGGAAGAGCAACTTCAGCATGCGTGATCTCGTGCCTCAGCGCGGCAGCACTTCACGCGCGAGTTCCTTTGGCGTACCATACAGCGAACACAGCAGTTTTAGGGAGCTGACCATGTTCTGCTGCGCGTTGCGCATCGACAAGATCATCCCAACGGTGAACGTGGGCAGCGGAAAGAGCAGAGAGAAGATGAAGGGCTGGTGCGAGAAGTGGGCGCAGGAGAAAAAGAAAAATGGGCTTTTTAGGTCGAAGGAAGCCGACAGTTGGTAGGGAAAGTCCGGCTCAATCAGGGCAAGGGAACCCCATAGGCAGTGAGTGCAAACACAGCATTACTCTTCTCTTGGAGTTACCAAGACGAACATGTTACCCAGATCCATCAGCCGTCTCAGCATATGCAGGACGGCATGAAAAGTCTGATTAGTAATGACTCCGTCCCGAGAAAAATTACCCGCGTTGCGTTTGTTGATCAGTGGGCGAAGCCCATGACCGTGATTGATTGACGGCGGCACAGCAGATCAGCGGCCGGATTTCTCAACAGAGCATTGTCAATGGCGATAAACCCACAAATACGGAGTACGCATTTATCATTACACGTACGAACAGGAGCACCTCCCCGCCATTGAGGCAGTGACGTCAACACAACTGTTGCTTACGGCGCTTTCCGAAACATAAATCCGACTTTGACAAGTAAACGCCATCGCCTGACTTCACATGTCAACTCTTGACCTGCTTCGCATTAACCCCACGACACCGCATGGGTACTTGAGCGTATCACTAAGGGCTTCGGTCTTCCTGAAGGAACTCTCTGAGATCGAGCCTGACTTATGTCAATACGCAGAAACGACGTCAGCGAGTCAGGTCGTCGTCGTCGTCCGCCCAATACTCTTCACACCAAAGCCGTTCGCTACTGAGCGTTGCCCTTGCATTTGTCAGCACGCCGAAGATAAGCAACACCAAATTCATCAATCCGAACGGTCGTGGTCGAATCGGAGTTAAGTCCTTGTATCTGTATTTCTGCTATGCAAACACTTCTGGGTCCAGTAATCGGCGGTTTCAGCCTGTTCTCGGTAGGCCCGCTGATCGGAAATGAGCCGGCTATAATTTCGGCAATGACGGCATGGGGGCGCCAGCCGAAGATGCAACGGCCCGGATCACCCTAAAATAAATGGAATAGGGCTTCCGAATTCTCTAGAAGGGGAAGAAGGAGACGAGAGGTGGGCCACGATCAGGTGTTTGGGTGTGGATCAGGTGTCTGCTGGTGTTCGACACGGGCTCTCCGCGTGGGGCAAAGAAGGAAAGAAACATCGAGCAGAATGAGCGAGACCCATTTGCACTCACGTCGGATTTATCGGTAGGGTCCACTGTCTGAACCCTCGCACTGTCAGATATGCTTTCGAACCCGCTCTTCCCCGTAGCGTACTAAACTTAATTCCAACCGCAGCTGTCGTGGCGGGTCCGGCCCAGAGTTTCTGCCAGCTATCGGCAACATAAATACCACGCGACTGCCCCTCCAGCGCCCCATCAGCGGCACCGCCATCAGACAGCATTGCTCTTGCCCTGTCCGGATGTAGCCAAGTACTCTTCTGGATCGACATGCTCGGTATAACATAGGCAGGTATCTTCCATGATCGGTTTCAGCTCTTGCGGGATGATCGAGGTCTTACCCATCAGAGAACAGGTAGACTCACGAGTCTCTCGTGGAATATGAGAACCAGAACGCATTTAATTTCTCAAAGATAACGTTAGTAGGGACACGGCCTACCGAATGGAACACTGACCTAGCCTGCTGGCTCTCAAAAGGATGGACCCCACCACACGGCGCCGCGCACATCTCCACTCCGCGCTTTATGGCAAGCATTATTCCGTGACCATGACAGAATACCTGGGCTCCTTCAAGGACAATCGCTGGTCCGCACTTGCAGGGCCTTCTGCTTTTCAAAGCTGCGGTCGACGAATGCCGAGAAAACCAAGCCGACAAGAGAGGCTTCACAATCAATCGGCCCGCTCCGATCTGCAAGCACAACAGGCGTTTCTTGCTGACCGATGCGCATGCGCCCGCCGGATCCCGCCAGTCCGAATAAGTTCGATTTGGCCAAACACCCGATCTCGGCAAAAAGTTTTGCAAAGCTCCCGACGCCTCCGAGTGTGCGTGGCTCGCACCTGCAAGATAGCAGCGGCAAAGAGTGGAGGTTTGTGCATGTCAGGCTTTGACGGAACAGCGCGTAAAATGGCTCACACCAAAGCAGTTGGGGGACTCGCGTGGAATTTCCAAGATGAGCATACGGAGCCGCCGCTACGACGCGGTTGAGGCGGAGCATACCAAGACTTCCTAAGCAATATCCAAGCGCGGGAGCGGATCCGCTAAATGTTTAGCACACAGGATTATGTTACAGCTGATCAGGCACCCGGCAGCCATATTCAGGAGCATTTTTCGTGCTCGTCACAGATTCTGCACGCCGACCGCCGCCAAGTACGCCATGGAAATGTGTTCGGGCGATGGGGCTCGTTCGGACGAAAGGAAATCCAGCTGTAGTCATCCGGCTGCTGTTGGGTCTGAGCGCTCAAGTTTGCCGAACCACCAAAAGAGCGCATCCCATTTGCCCAGCGGCCACTGGTTTGTCCCCCAGTCAAAGGAATTTCTTCTATTGTTTTTGCTTCCTCGCCGAGGTGTTGCCCATATCTCGCCCACGTTTTCCTTTCGTCCAAGAAGGAGGAAGCTAATCTCTGGAGGCCCCAGTGGGTCACTGCGAGCTGATATTGTCGGTTTCGACAGCACCATTTAATCCAGTACCGGGATCTCAAGCTCCGCCGCCCGAATGCTCAGACCATCCGCTCGAGCCTCGAGCATGGCTGCTCGGTATTTTGCCACCTGTGTTTGCGGAGCCGATGGGTAGGGAGACGTTTAATTCTGCAACACACCATCGGGGTAACTTGTACCACGCCGGAGAAACCGAACCTGGATGGCGGCGATACCCGGCATGATGTCGGTCAATGCCTGCACGCCCTCCCAACAAGCGATCTGCAGTTCTAACCTCGCTTGGCTTGCTGGGCTGAGCGGCTACTGTCGGGGACCGGCCGGCCTAGGCTACGACTGAATCGTCATGGAACGATTCGCAAGCGGGGCTCGGAGCATGCGAGGAACCACCACGGTGTGCCAAGATTCCGGCTGGCGGAAGCGGCGAGCCCACGCCTTTCCAGCTACCCAGTCATGGCGACCGCGCGAGCAACCACGCCTTCCCGCCCCCTTCCCGCCGCCCAGGCCCCATCAAGAGACGGGCCAGGCCTGTCGCCGGGCTGCTCGTGCGTCAAGAGCCTCGCCCGCCCACGCCGGCGTTGTGCCAACACGGCCATGATGAAACCCGCCTCGCGTTATCGCCAAACTCCACGCTCCAGCGCGCCGTAAAGACCCTGAAGGGTCCCGTCTCCACCGCCCGCTGCAGTCGGCTTCAGCCCTGCCCGTGCGTGGTTCCTCGATACGCATATCGCGCACGTCCCGTCACTCACCCGCCGTTTGTTTTATTTGGGCGTCGCGGTCGACTTCTCGAGCGCTCGCCCGCTCTCCACGCGCCTCCTCTCCGTCCCAGCCCGCGCCATGTTCACCACCTTCCTGGGAGTCTCTCCCCGCACATCCGCCCAGAAGGGCGCCGGCGTCCCCGCGCCGCGGCCCAAGAGGAGCCAGGTCCACCGCGCCTGCGACTGGTGCCGTCTAAACCGCGTCAAGTGCGACAACAGCCGGCCGTGCCACAACTGCAAGCAAATCGACCGTCGATGTAGCAACGACGGCCTGAACGAATTCAGAAGTTTGGCCTCCGCCACCAAGTACGCCCCCACCCCTCGAACTTGCCCGGCGACACACTGACTTTCTCCAATGCAGAGAAGTCGAGCGGCTGCGCGCCCAGATCAGGGATTTTGAGAGGAGGCTCAGGGCAGCAAACGACGGCAACACCCCTACCCCCCCGCTGACGCCAGACAAGTCGCGTCTGCCGCTGGAAGACATGCTGGAGTACTACGAAGCGCGGCCGACCACCTGGGAAGGCATACACATCGCGAGCGACTTCCAGTCCCAGAACACCCACTACTACGGGCCATTCTCCACGCAGTTCTTCACGAGGCAGCTGGCGTCGTTTCTGGCCGCCGCCATGAACCAGCCACCTCTCGACATTGAGCCCTACCACGAAACCGGCGCGACATCAGTCCCACTCGGCGGCCTGGCATGTCTTTCTCTCGAGGACCACATCAACTGCGACTACCTGATGAAGCTGCAGCAAGACTACCTCCTGGATCTGTTCTGGTCGCGTCAGCACGCCTGCTTCCCCCTGATCGAACAAGCCGGGTTCCGGCGCCACTACGACTCTCTCTGGTCCGAGTCGTCCATGGGAGTGGCGTTCAGGAAGCCGTCGCCAATAGTGGACATCGTGCTGGCCCTGTGCATACAGTTCGGAGCCGCGCTGATACCGCGCGATGAGGCGAACCGGTCGAGCCCGTCAGATGTCGAGGACACTCGGCTCGCGGGTCGAATATACTTCCAGAGGTGCCACGCACTGCTGAACGAGCAAGGCAACGCCGTTTCGGTTACGGCCGTCCAATGCTACGTCTACAGCGTCATGTACCTGATCAATGCCGGTCTTATGAACAGCGCCCAGGCTCTTTTGGCAACGGCCATCCAGACGGCGTACGCCATCGGCCTGCACCACGAGCCTCCGGAACACCTGGTGGAACCAGAGCGAGAGCTTCGCCGGCGTCTTCTGTGGACGCTCTACATCTTGGACAGCACGACGGGCATGTCGTTGGGCCGGCCGTGGCTCACGCAGCTGGTGTCGGCGTCTTGCCGGCTTCCCAATGACTCGCTGGACATCGCCCAGGCGCTTGGTCCGAGTTATGTTTCACCGACGCAG
This sequence comes from Neofusicoccum laricinum, assembly GCA_029906385.1. Lineage (NCBI taxonomy): Eukaryota > Fungi > Ascomycota > Dothideomycetes > Botryosphaeriales > Botryosphaeriaceae > Neofusicoccum > Neofusicoccum laricinum. The sequence continues at coordinate 2,121,168 of CP123714.1, read as the reverse complement.
GACATCACCTGGCTGAGCTGCCATTCGCAGATATTGCTGCTCGTAAACACAGTCCGCACGATCCATGCGGCTTTTTCGGATAAAAGCAACGACATAGTGAGCCAGGCCAGAACCAGAAGCTTCGGCAAAGACGGACAGGCCCGGGAGAAGTGCGCCCGCTTCCTGTCCGATTGCATCAAGAAGCTCGGCACGTGGGCGCAGCAGGTCCCCAGCGGCCTGAAGCTGCGGAGGCGAGGGAAGGGCGACAGCTTCTCGACCGACCGATCGCCGCTCGAGTTCGACTTCAGCGCGCCGGTATGGCTCCAACGGCAGCGCCTCGTCCTTGAGCTGCGCTACCACAACTACGCCATGAACCTGTACCGGCCCTTCATTTGCCTCTCCCCGACCTCGAGCTCGGCCTTCACCCCGCTGTCCGACAACAACGCCATCGCCTGCCTGAACCACGCCATCGCCTGCCTGAACCACGCCATCGCCATCACCAACATCATCCACCAAACCTTCATGGAAACCGACCTCCTCAACGGGCTGCACTGCGTATTCAAGTACCAACAGAACGCCGTCTTCACTGCCGTCGGCTACTCCTGCGCCTACCCCATCAGCCCTCCCACGTCGTCGGCCCGGAAAGCCCTTACGACAGCCATCTCCGTCTTCGAGCAATTCGGCACCGGCTTCGCGCCTGCGAGGAACGCCATCCATCTGACGCGCGAGCTCGCGGCAAAGGTTGACTTTGTGACGGACAACTTCCGCAACGGCCTGTCCACATGTTCGTTGTCGAGGAAGTCGTCGTTTGCCACAGCAGCGCCGGCGTCATCGTCATCGGACCACCGCAGCCTTGCCTCGCCCCTATCAGCGCTCGACACAGCGGCACTGTCGTCGTCGTCGAATCCGAGCTCGACGCTCGGGTCCCCGCCAATGATGGAGCACACGACGACCACCGGGATGGACAGCATGGCAGCGCTCGATCCCGTCACCACCGATGCGGACTTGGACTCGCTGTGGATGAGCATGGAGCCGGCTTCGGCGGTGGGGGATGTGGAGCAGCTGTGGAGCACGACGGCAGCGGCGGACGGATTTGGCATACGGGATTTTGACTTTCCATCGCACGGCCACAGCCATCATCATCATCATCATCATCATCATCATCAGTTCCAGTCATGATTGATGCATGTTTCATTTGTGGCATTCTTTTTGTCCAGCGTAGATACCTTTCAGCATCCAGCATTGTACACGCGTATTTCCTTCCATCTCCTCGGGCGGCATTTCAAATCCTAGACCTACACACCAGAATGAAGGGCGGCCTTGTTTGCACGTCGATGTCCGCAAAGAGAAGAGGCAGTATTTCGGCGCAAATCGCAGATTGTGCCAAGCAGTATAGCCACAGCAGAGGCATTTTAGCAGAGCCAAGAAGGCGCAAATGAACACGCAACACCCTACTCGATCGGGCGGCGAGAAGGATGGGAATCCGCGGAATCGGAATCCGCGGAATCGGGATCCGCGATTAGAACACGCCTGATTCGTCCGTCCCCTTCGGTTTAGCAGATACATAATCACGGGTGCTCTGGGTTTCGGGGCCGACGACCTGGTACCCACTGACGGCACGCTTACTGCGGGCGTCGTATGTACTCTACTAGTGCCAGCCAAGTATATGCACACACCGAACGCCCTTCCCTTCCCGTCCTTCCGTCCTCCTGCCCTTCGCGGCGAGGATAATCCGGCGCGCTCTGCTCTCTCCCTGCGGGCGTCATGGCCCTGCTCGGCCCCGCCCTTCGCTGAGTGCTTACTCTATGTAGCTACATACACAGCACCAGCACGGGCAACCATCCCCTGCACGTGCCGTGCCTGCCGCCGTGCTTGCCGCCTTCCCGCACGCTGACTTATCCGCTGCCGCCAACTGCCGGACCCGCATCGGCAGCGCGGCCATCAATCCGGGGTCCTTTGTGCTCGTGCCTGGCGGCCGGCCGTCAGGCGATTGTCAATCGTCATCTCGCTCGCTTCGGACGGAGAGGGGGAAATGTTTGAAAAAAAAAATAAAAAAAAAAGAATGAAAAAAATGCACCGCCGATCAGGCAGTCACGTCGATGGCGCGTTGGACGGCCCTTCGCGTCGCAATCGCCAAACCAGACCGACCGCGCCACGCGCTGATATTCTTGGAGTTGGGTGGCCTCGGATCGGCCGCGCGTGTTGGGGCTTTCCGAACGGAGGGTCGGTTGGTTTTGCAATGTGCTAGGGTGGAATGAGGTAGGGCTAGGCGACTGCCGAACCGGTGAGCTGCGAGCAAGAAGATGTGCCGGCAAAGGAGAGGCGTTGTTGTTTTTTTTTTTTTTTTGAATGAAAAGAAAACCACGTTAACGCCGGCTTTTTCTTATTTCCAGTCTTTGAGAGCAAAAAAGAAAGAAAGTCGAAAGGCAAGACGTCTTCACTCTCAAGTATTCAAAAGCAAAAGAGAAAGAAAGTCGAAAGGTAAGACGCCTTCACCTTCGAAGAGCTCCAATTGCATCTCGAGTCATGAATTTTTTTTTCCCTTTCGGCCCTGCCGACCACTCCAACCTATCACAGGGCCGGGAAAGGCAGAAACGAGGGCGAGGCTATTGATTTTCCTTTTTTTTTTTTTCCCTCCCCCTCGCGCCGCGGGCTATTTGCTCCAGCGGCCGCGGGCCCGGAACATGACTGACTGCTCGAACGAACCCAACACCCCCACTCCCAAGTGGCAACAACCCCTCGAACTAATGACTAGCTTTTCATCGGGCGACCTTGGAAGGACGCATTCATGCAGGCATGCATGCACGCAACGCACGGATGCATATGTCCATGCGGACCCTTTTTCTCGTCGCAATAGTCGCTGGGCTCGAGCTGCCCCCAGGTGCCGATGTCCCGCCTCCCCCTGGTTCCAAATGCCGGTGGGAATGCAGGCTGTGTGTCCGCTCGAGCGGCTGCTTGGCCGGCCGGCCGACAGGAGTCCCGGGGCTGGAGGTTCGTGTGTCTGATCGCGCCTCGGTTGGGGATGTGGGTGCGGGTTTAGCTGGAGGGAGGGGGGCGCGGCAGAAGGGAGTTCCCGGGCGTCGAGGCGTGGCGATTGGGAGCTTTCCGTTCTGTCGAAGCTGCCGCCGTGCTGGCTTCCGCTTCGGCTCCTGTGTCGGAGGCTTTGGGGCACAGCTCCCGCGTGTGGGCTGTGATCGTCCGAGCGGCGCTGTGTCCGGGGCCGTAGGGCATCGATCTAGTTGCGTCAGGGGGGAACTCGATTCAGGCACAGGCATCTAGGGCTGTTCCGTACGCAAGTAGCGTGTGCAGTGTCTAGATGATGGGCTTTGCACGGGTGACATTGGCACGATGCGGATGGTGATGGTACGGCACGAATCGATGGTTGAGACACTCGCAGAGACCACAAGGCCCTCGCTTTCCCTAAAGCCTAGAACGCAATTACGAGCTTTCCAAGGCTGCAGAGACATTTTTGCGCGCTCCGCAACGAGTTCGGTTTTGGCTTGCAGGTGCGATAAGCGTGCTAAAACATGGTACGCGACACTCTGGGGCGCAGAGTTTCCCGGCCGGCTTATGTGCTGCGTAAATGACTGGACAGCCTCTCATCGCGGCAACCCTCCCGAAGCAGATGTTGCTGATTCTTGCGGTTAGTATCGATCGTTAAACAGTAGGCCACAGCAAAGTAAAAGGCGTGCCATAGTCGTGTGCCGCCGCTTGTGCCGCCGCTTGTGCAGGTCTGCTCTTTCACCAAGCTCCAGTAGCTAATTTCGTCCTGATCGTCCTCCAAAGAGGCCCACCCAATGTAACGGCAGGCCTCTGCCTCTAAGAACTCACAGGTCGAAGAGGGTGGTAAGCCGTGTAAGGGTTTACCTTGAGAGATACAAGGGAGGGAGTTGAGAACAACGAACAAGGTACACGTGACGAGCGCGACACGTGCAGGCTGTTACGAACCTCCAAGGACAAGGGCTTTATGACCCTAAGGGGAAAAAACATGAACGCACCAGAAATCCGACTTCAAGCTACGGCTATAGAAGAGACCCCTAGGGGTCCTTCAAGGCCTCAAAATCCTAATAGCAACCTCCCCAATAGCTGCAGCAACGTGGTGGCTGAGATTGAGATTGGGGAAAGAGCTGAACAGCCCCCCCTAGTACCCGCTCCTACCCACCTACAGCAAACCCCCCAAAGCCAGCAGCGTGGCCGAATCAGCGTAGAACACGTCCAGAGAGCTACCACAACAGCAGAAGCCATCCTTCAAGCCCTCCAGACAATTACTGGTAAACCTTCAGCCCTCAACAGTCAGATAAAAAATTTTCTCGGCGCCGCCAAGGAAATATTCCAGGACCACATCGCCATCCACCAGGAAGTCTCCGCCAAGGAACCTAACCTAAAGGATATCCTAAGAGAAGTCAAACAGGTCCAGAAAACAGTTAGCCGTATCGAGGCGGCACCTCCATCTACCACCTCAAACTGGGCACGCATCGCGGCCCAAGCAGCCCCAAAGCCTCCTACCCCCCCCACCACCACAGAAATCACCCTCCACCTCCCAAATGAAGCAAACAGACAGGAAGTAGCAAACCTCTCAAATGAAAGCATCATTCGAAAGATCCAGGCAGGAAAAAGCCTAGCGTGCAAAAAAGTACTCGCAGCTAGAAAGCTCCCAAGCGGCGATATCCGAATCTTTATCCCAGACACACAAACAAGAACAGCCCTTCTCCAGGACCAAGAGTGGACTACCGGACTCGGGAAAGAAATCCGCCCAAATCAGCAACTATACTCAGTACTGGTCCACAATATCCCTATCAAGGGAATCAACACCACGGACCTTCAGGCTACCAAGACTCTACAAGAGCAAAACCAATCTCTACACCCAGGCCTGCATATTAGCAAGCTTGCCTGGCTAAAGAAGAAGCTCCCAGAAGGAAAAACGCACTCAGCAATCATCCTTAGCACTACAGACCCTGAAATAGCCAACCAGGTTATTACTAAAGGACTCATCTGCAACTTTGCTCTACACACAGCAGAATACTATAATGCGAACTTTACAGTAACCCAGTGCTTCAACTGCCAGGCCTATGGCCACATCGCTACCAACTGTAGGAAGGAACAGAAGTGCGGCCAATGTGCAGGCAATCACAATACGAGGGAGTGCAGTAAAAATGAAACGCAATGCATAAACTGCTCTCAAAAACACACAGCCTGGAGCAACGCATGCCCAGCGCGTAAGTCTCAGCAAACCAGAGCAACTCAAGCCAGGGCAGCAGCGCCAGGAAAGTATAGGCAACCACCCCAAGTAACCCAAAACTCAACACAGGATGGATGGACCCTGATAGGGTCTCGAAAGAGGATAAGGGAAGAAGAGCCCACGAAAAGAAAGCCAGGCAGACCCCGCTCCCTCCATCAACCTCACTCCCTCAGCCAAACTCTACTGCCAGGCCAACTGGCCTCTACAGGGCTTAACAGCTCCCAGCACGCACCTGAGACCGAGGGTCAGGAGAACCCCTACACACAGGCAGAAATACCAACCACACCGCAGGCCGACACAGAGATGGAAGGAAACTAATGATAGATACAAGCCACCTTTCAATCATACAGTATAACGTCAATAAAAGCGCTGAGAGGGTAATGATCCCATTCTTCCAGGAGATTATCCCAACAGCCCACCACATCCTCGCCATTCAGGAGCCATGGAGGAACCCTAGGATAAAGACAACAATAAAACACCCAGCCTACCATACAGTCTTCCCTCAGGAGGGAACAGCGAGAACCTGCTTCTTTATAAGTAAGGCTATTGCCGTGGACTCCTGGCAGACAACAATCCACTCCCCAGACCTTATTACCCTCTCCCTTACCACGACAACCCATACCATCCATATCCATAACTACTACAGCCCTCCATCCGCCCATACTAGTACGGAGCTAGGAACTCTATCCATCCTCCCAAGAGCCCTTGCTATGCAAGGGCAACATATCCTTCTTGGAGACTTTAACCTCCATCACCCCCTCTGGGGAGGCATTACCTCCCCTACGTACCACTCCCTCGCGGACCACCTAATCCAAACCGCAACTACAGCCAACCTTAACCTTGCCCTCCCAAGGGGCACCACCACCTGGAGGAGAGGCAATAGTAAAAGTACCCTAGACCTTATCTTTACCTCCCAGTGGCTCGAGGAGAGAATCCTTAGATGTGGAGTCAGTCAAGAACTCGAATCATCTTCTGACCACCTACCTATCCATACAATATTTGACATCTCTCTTATACCCGCACCCACTCGGCCCCTAAGACCCCAATGGAAAAAGGCAGACTGGCAGAAAGTTAACAAAACACTACAGTTAAAACTCCAAAACATAGAAATAACCCCTCTCCACACTGAAGCAAACCTGGACCACCTTACCGAACAGATCCAGAGAGCCATCCAGAATACTATCCAGGAAACCATCCCAGCAGCGAAACCATCACCTTGGGCCGCTATGGAGTGGACGAAGGAGTGCTCAGAACTGGTTCAACAAGCGAGAAGGGCTAGGAGAAAGTGGACCACTACAGGAAGAGAGGAAGACTGGGTGGCATATCAGACTACTGTTAACAGTAAGAAGAGGCAAATCAGAAGGGACAGAACAAAAGCATGGCGTAGAAAAGTGGCTGAGATTACCTCAAACCCATCTACAGTCTGGAAGCTCTCAAGATGGGCAAGAACAAAGGCACTTGAGCCCCCAGCTCTACCTCAGTTTCCACCCCTCCAGGGAACAGACCAGATACTACGCCATGACAATCCCTCCAAGACAAGGATTCTCTCCAACCAGTTCTTCCCCCCTCCTAGGGACACGAACCTCTCTGACCTTGAGGGCTATATATATCCAAAACCAGTCAACATCTCCCAGGACATCACTGAAGAACAAGTCCTCCATACTATTAAACAGCTTCCCCCAGACAAAGCACCAGGCCCAGACAAGATCATCAACAGGTTCCTAAAGCAGTGTGCACAGACACTAGCAGAACCGCTTACTAGGATCTTTCAGAGGTGCCTAGCACTCTCATACCACCCAAGACAATTTAAGTGCTCAACCACTATAGTCCTCAGGAAACCGCAAAGAGAGGACTATAATAAGGCTAAGTCATTTAGACCAATTGCCCTGCTTAACACTCTAGGCAAGCTGCTCGAGAGAATTATAGCAGAAAGAATCTCACAGGCTACGGAGATCCACAATCTACTCCCTGACTTTCAGATGGGAGCAAGAAAAAGTAGATCAGCAACTACCGCAATTGACCTTCTTACCCAACAGATCCACACAGTCTGGGCACAGGACCCAGGACTGGTAGCCTCAGTCCTCAGCCTGGATATCTCAGGAGCATACGACCATGTATCACATAAGAGACTTCTCCATAACATAAGAGCCGCACGACTCCCAATCTGGGTGGAGAAATTTACTCATTCATTCCTTCAAGACCGCACCACACAGCTCCGCTTTGGGGACTACACTAGTCCACCAATTCAGACCCTAACAGGCATCCCTCAGGGATCCTCGCTATCCCTAATCCTATACCTCTTCTTTGCCTCCAACCTCCTTACAAAGCTCCGCACGGGTAGCACCTTTCTCCTAGGCTTCGTAGACGATACCAACATCGTTACCTTTAGTAGATCAACAGAACAAAACTGTAGAACACTAGAGGAGGCAAATAGGACCTGTACACAGTGGGCAGCAACCCATGGATCAACCTTCGCACCTGACAAGTACCACCTCATACACTTTACAAGAAGGCCAAGGAGATTCAACATGGCAGCAAAAATCAACATTGCCGGATTCGAAGGAAACCCGGAGCAGACAATCAAGATCCTAGGCATCCATGTGGACAGCAAACTAAGATGGGGACCCCACATCAAGGAAACCTCCCTAAAGGCTACAAAGCAATACACCTCTCTCTCCAGACTTACAGCCTCTACCTGGGGAGCGTCACTCACTAAGGCACGCCACATCTATATAGCAGTGGTTAGACCAGTTCTCTCCTACGGCTGCGGGGTGTGGCACACCCCAGAAGGAACCCCAGGCTGGAGGAAGACAGCAATAAAACCACTAGAAAGGACCCAGAACCAATGCCTACGCACTATCTTAGGGGCATACAAGTCTACCAACACACAGGTCTTAGAACATGAGACAGGGACTCCCGTCCTCTCACTCCACCTTGATGAGCTAACTCTGACCCATACACTCCGGTCTAGAGAAGGACCCACAACCACAGTGACTAGAAACACCTGTCAGGACATCAAAGACATCACAAGAGCGGTACTAGATGCAAGGGGAAAGCCCAGCTTAGCTAGAGGAACACTACTACAAAGCAGGGCCAATACTCTTCTAGAGAGAGGACCTCCCACCACACAAAAGCTCCCTGAAAGAACCAGGCTCCGCAGAACAATCAGAAACATCTGGAAAGAAAGGTGGATGGCCAAGACAAGCCAGGCGAGGAGAAACAAGCCAGTTGCCCAAGATACACAATGGAACCCAAAGCTCAGACACCTCCACCATGGGCTATCCAAACCACAAAGCACAATCACCACCCTACTACGCACTGAAAACATTGGCCTGGAAGACTTCCTCTTCAGGCGCAAGGTGCCTGGCCATCCCAGCCCAGCCTGCTCATGTGGCTGGCACAGACAGACCCCAAAGCATATCCTCCTCTTCTGCCATCACTTCCAACAGAACAGAGCTCAAATGCTCCAAGAAGCAGGGACCACCGATTTCCACACACTTCTGTCCACAAAGAAGGGCGTTGGAGCCGCATCAAGCTGGTTCCTCCAGCTGGGCCTACTAAATCAGTTTAGTATGGCGAGGGAGATGCTCCAGGAGGACCACCGGGAGGACCATCAGGAGGACCACCAGGAGGACCACTAGGAAAACGGAGAGGAGAACTGAACTGAGAACTGAGAAGGTGATACCAGTAATCGAATGAAGGGCTGCCACAGCAGCTACTACCGGTAAGCAGGAAAAACGGAACAAGTAGAGGAAGACAAACCTGAAAAGAGAGGAGGGGTTTTTGCCTGGCGAATAAGGTTTTCCCCCTCGTGTAAAATAAGCGCAGATAGCCAGCCCCGCATGGACCCGCAAGGGAGCTATATCGGGAGGAAATGAATTTATTATTATTATGACCCTAAGGGCGAGGAGCCCGCACGGGAAATAGAACCGCAGTGGACTGCGAAGTCACGGGACAAGACCCAAGACAGAATCCCCTACGGGAAGAAGACCCACAAGGACAACAAGGCGGACGGCGGAACCCGGTTAAGCAGGTATGGGACAGGTGGTTATCACGATCGTTCGGCACCGACGAATGTCGGAAACCAGGAAGGTGGCTAAGCGCCAACGTCACGTGCAGCCCACACGTTGGATCAAAAGCCTTGGCACTGATCCAACTCTCGGACTGATCCATCTCTCGGACTGATCCATCTCTCGGACTGATCCATCTCTCGGACTGATCCATCTCTCGGACTGATCCATCTCTCGGACTGATCCATCGAACCTAATGATCCAGATTGTTATAGCTTTCCTAGTAGTATATAGCCACACTCCCTTAGCTAGACATTTGACCCTTCGTGGTCAACTCAAAGTTCCAATTCAAACCCTATTGATTTGGAGGTAACAAGCTCATTGCGCACCGCGCTATCACGTGATACTTCCCTCTTTGCACCGCCATCCTCCTCTTGTCTCTTCAAGGTAAACCCTTCGGTTTCCACTAACCTGCTAAGCGACTCCGAAGCTTAGTAGAAGGAGCCTACCGTTACACTTTAACCACCATCCTTGCAAGAGAAGGAAGGTTTCAAGAAAACCAAAGAGAAGTATCCCCTAGAACGCCATCTCTAACATAGTCAATGTCCGACGTCGAGATGAGCAACGCCCCGACTCAGCGGCCGACCCCGGCTCAGCTAATGTCAACCATCCAACGCCTACAGGAGCAGATCGAACAGCTTCAAGCAGGGCAAGCAGCCCCTAGGCCGAGAAAAGTCAAACTCCGGAACCCCGATACCTTTGATGGTAACCGACAGAAGCTACAAGGCTTCACCTCCCAACTCGAACGATACATCCGTATCTATGACGACCAGTTCGAATCTGAGGAAGACAAGGTCCTCTTCGCATCTACCTACCTTCGCGGGACGGCAGAGCGATGGTTCGAACCCTACCTCAACGAACACCTCCACAAGGACAAGAACGAACAGTCCAAGAACACTCGGGACATGTTCAATAACTACGACAAATTCGTGGAGCATCTCAAGCGCGCCTTCAACGACGTAGACGAAGTCCGACAAGTAACTCAGAAGATCATGACCCTGCAGCAGAAAGGATCAGTCTCGGACTACACCTCTACGTTCCGACAGGCAGCCGCATTCTTGGAGGTGTGAGGGCTTGCACCCGGTGCACTCGCGGAAATGCATTGGCATACTTCTACAAGAAGACTAAGCTAAGGAGAAAGGAAATAATAAGCGTAGGAAGGTATTATATACCGAAGTAGTTGATCCGTGCGCCCTTTGAGTCATTAGGTGTTGACTCATAATTGTTAACTCATCGCCGCAGGGATCTTCCAAGGCACTTAACGGTCTAGACCGTCACATTACCCCCCTCTTCTCGGGCTTGAAGGTAGGACTTGAGCGCGTCCGTTTCTTGAAGTGCCGACGCTGGCTCCCAAGTTAGTCTTGCATATCCTTTCCACTTAACGTGGTATTGCTTCTGGGGCCTTCGTTGGCCGCGCTTTCGTTTCATCCTTTCTCCATGAATTGCCTCAACTATCCACCATTCGTGTCCATCATCTAATATTGGCGGCGGCTGGTAGTCGTCCTGTTCTTGACTCGGCAGAGGGTCTATTCCAGCAGGACGTAGGAGGTCAACATTAAAGACGTTGTGTATGCTACTTGGCACATCCAGTCGATAGCTGTGGGGACCAACTACTTCAGTAACTGTGAACTTTGCTGAGCGGTCATCTAACTTCCGGCTTGGGCGGTCTGTCTTAATGTTCTTCATGCTCAGCCAGACCTTATCTCCCACTTTGTACGCAGGTGATGGGTTCCGGTGTCGATTCGCTTGGGCCTCCTGATCCTGTTGCGCGTTTGCCATCGATGCTTCTACCCATTCGGTGATTTCCTTGATCTTCGCAACAATCGCTTCTCCCTTCTGGATGGGCGACGTCGGATTCTGCATGGGCTGTGGATCTTCGAATAGCTGTAGCGGCTCGAGATGGTATCCATGAGAGAGGAAGAAGGGACTAACGCCCGTTGATGAGGATTCGTGACCATTAATCGCGAGCTCGACTGCTGGTAACCAATCGACCCAGTTGTTCTGCGCTTGATTGGTCATTCGACGAAGTTTTTTCTCGACTTCAGTATTAGCGCGCTCTGTCGATCCATCTGTCTCCGGGTGGTACGCTGTCGATATGCGCCTCTCGATCTTGAGTAGTTGGCAGACTCTTTTCCATAGTTGGCCAACGAATTGACTACCTCGATCAGAGACGATTGCTGCTGGGACTCCATGATAGCGGTAGAAGCGCTTAATGAATAGATTGGCGATTGTCTCAGCTTCGGTATCCTTGCAGCCCTCAAGAATAACTCCCTTCCCCAGACGATCGGTGATTACCATAAGCATTTGACATTCTTGGCTCTCAGGTAGCGGGCCAATAAAATCAATCGAGATCTCTCTCCACTGACGATTTGGTACAGGTAACGGCCGCAATAGTCCTTGCTTACGATCTCTCCAGACTCTTGTCCTTCCACAAACGTCGCAGTTCCGCACGAATCTTCGTACGTCTGATACGAAGTTTGGCCAGAAGAATTGCCTAGCGACGAGGGCTATCGTCCCGTTACGTCCAGGATGAGCCGTCATAGTCGAATCATGAAGTGTTTGAATTAACTTAGTCCTCAGTGGCTCGTAATTCGGCACCCAGCGCCTGCTGCGGAATAGTAGCTCTCCTTGGCCATTCAGAGAGCAATCAGCGACTGAGAGCTTGACTGGCTCTTCTAAGTCGTTTGGTAATGTCCTTTTATCTTCTCTTACTGCCGTTACTAGGCGTTCTTGATCCGGGTCCGCCAATTTAGCCTCTTGCCAGAGTTGTCGCAAATGATCCTCAATTAGCTCTGTTTGCTGCGTGTCTGTCGGTTCGTATGCTTCTCTCTCAGTTCTTTCTTGTCGTCTTGTCTGTACTGGTACTGCGAGCACTCTCCAACAGTTGGCTTGGATCTTGTCAGGGCTGAGGAGCTGTGCAATGCGATGTTGCAACCTCTCATCATCTTGGGACACTGGTAGGTCTTGATCTCTTCTTGTGAGTGCATCCGGTTGTGCTCCTAGCTTGCCAGGTCGGTAGGCAATGGTAAAGTTGAACCTGCTCAGAATGAGCTGCCATCGCATTTGTCTCTCAGACAGTCGTCGAGCTGTGGTGAAGTACTCGAGGTTCTTATGATCTGTAATGATCTTGAATTCCTTAACGCTGCGTAGTTCCGCATCCCATTGCTGAAGGCATTTGATAATTGCGAGAAGTTCCTTATCGTAGATCTCATAGTTGCATTCTGCTGGTACATTCTTCTTTGAGAAGTAGGCAACTGGTCGGAGTACTCCATCGTCATCGTATTGAGATAGGATACCTCCAGTACAGTACCCAGAGGAGTCAGTTTCGAGGATTGTCTTCCGATCCGGGTCAAATTGGGCGAGAACTGGTGCTGTGATAAAGGCCCTCTTTAATTTCTTAAAGGCTGCCTCTGCTTCTTGAGTCCAGTTGAATTGATTGCCCTTCCTTGTGAGTACGCGTAGGGGAGCCGTGATCTGTGAGTACCTATCGATAAAGCGACGGTAGAAGTTTGCGAAACCAAGGAATCCAAGTACTCCTTTAACCGTTATTGGCGCTTCCCATTCTTGAATAGCCTTAATCTTTATAGGATCCATGCGGATGCCCTTGCCTGCTTCAATGATAAATCCAAGGTACTTGGTTGACTGAACCTCGAATTCGCATTTATCGATATCGAGCTGAAGCCCTGCTGCTTGAAGCTTCTCAAGTACTTGAGTAACATGTTTCCGGTGCTGCGAGCGAGATCCTTCGGTGAAAATTAGAATATCGTCAACGTAGGCTGATACGAAGTCGTCAAGAAACTCCTGGAGTGTCCAGTTGATGTACCGTTGGAAGGTGCTTGGGGCATTGGCGAGTCCAAATGGGGTAACAAGCCATTCAAATAGTCCAAAACGTGTTCGAAATGCTGTAAGCCATTCGTCTCCTGGCTTGATTCGGATCTTATTAAACGCTGCAATAACATCAAGTTTGGTAAACCAGCGTGCCTTGCTAATTCTGTTGAGAGTCTCCTGGATAAGGGGTAATGGGTAACGGTCCTTTCGGGTAAGCTGATTGAGTGCACGATAGTCACAGCAGAATCGTAGGCCTCCTCCTGGTTTTCGTACAAATAGGACAGGAGCGGCTGCAGGCGAATTGCTTACACGGATAAATCCCTTATCAAGATATTCCGTAAGGGTCTTCCGGAGGACTAATAGCTCATCTCTTGACATGTTGTATAGGGGCCCCCATGGTGCCTGTGGTGTCTTGCCGTTCTCATCCTTTTCAAGCTCGATTGCGTGATCAATTCCAGGCCGGTGGGGTGGTAGCCTGTTAGCCTCTGTTCGGTCAAATGCGGGTAGAAATCTCTCTAGCCAAGGTGGTAACTTAGTGCTTGGGTTGGTATGTTTCTTCTCTGCAAGAGCCTTATTAATATCCGCTAAGCTTGCAGAGAATACTTGAACTCCTAGTCGTTTTCTCTGGGTGAGGTAATAAAATGCAACTGCTCCAATTCTCCGGTAGTTAGGCGTTTGTGTCTCCTTCTGATTACAGATTGTAAGGCCAGAATCCTTAAAGCGGAGTGTCTGTTGTTCAGCGTCTAGTACCGCTTTCTCCTTCTCTAGCCAGGGCAGACCTAGGATAATGCTATACCCTTCAATCTTTGGGGCAACATGAAAGTACGCCTGTTTTGTTTGGTGTCCACCAACATCGAGCTCGGCGACAGCTACTTCGGTAATCCAGGAGTCGGTTATTGCGTCCACTGACTGGATTTGTCTTGGTTCGATTGAGATACGCTGGAGCTTATGCTTGCGTGCAAATTGAGCATCAATAAAGCCGTAGGAGAGGCAACCTGAGTCAATAAGAGTTTGTGCAGAGACAACTCTATTGATAAGTGTAGAAACTAGAAAAGGTGCCTTCTCCATATGCTTCTTCTCGAACTGCTTCCAATCTGCTTGAAGCTTACTATTAGCTGGTTGATAGCCAGCTTCTAGCTTGCTTTGCTCCTTCTGCTCCTGACGGCGATTTTGGTCAGGAGCTACTCTTTTCCCGAGTCCTGATTATCGTTCTCCTCATCCTCAAGCTGGGGGGCTAAGATAGGCTTCGCCTGTCTCGTAGGGTTGGCTTGAGTAGGGCGGCGGGCAGGGGCATAAGGGCATGCCTGCCACCAATGTCCGGAGCCACCGCAGCGTGTACAGAGCCTATTTTGACGGCGTCGGTTGATTTCCTCTTGGGTCACCCACCTCGCTCTTCTCGGCTGAGTTGTAGCAGCTTGGGCGGGTGGCGATGGCTGCCAGTCCATTTCATTTGGATCCGCTTTTGGCTGAGCATCTTGAGGAGTTGTTGTCCTCCAGGTCTGTGAGGCCTGCCACTTAAGGCGTTCCTGGCTTATCTGTTTCTGGAGCTTCTGGCCTGTTCGAGTCTGGTAGGCGTGGAGACGATCGTCTACTTCCTTTAACGTGTTGCAGTAGCTTTCGAAGCTGCCGCTTGCTGGGACCGTAATCATTGCGCGTGCAAGCTCGTCTCCGAGGATTCGGTCCAGCGACATCTTCTTGGCACTGTCAGGCCAGTCTGCTCCGCCTGCTTCGATTAGGAGGCTTTGCCATTCCATATAGGCTTCGATAAATGGCCTTCTCCCTTGACGTAGCGAATCCAATCTTCGTTGAGCTCGTTCTTTGGCTTGAGGGTCCTGGAAGACGAGTTGCATTTGCTGGAAGAAGGTGTCTGCGTATGCTTGGTCTGGAGTCCCGAATTGGCGTGTCCACGCGTCCATTCTCTTAAGTGCCTTACCTCGAAGGCAAGCGGCTAATGCCCAGAATTTAACAAATTCAGTGCACTGGTGGTAGTCAACTCGGATTTTTACTTGAGCTTGCTGTAGCCAGGCCTCAAGCTTTTCGGGTTCGCCGTAGTACTCTTGGAGCTGGGGTAGGGCTTTGCCGGGCTTTGCTCCATTAGTGATACGCTTCTGTTCTTCTTCGCGAACTTGTCGCAGCTCTTCTTCATGCTTCAGCTGTAAGAGGCGGAGTTCCTCTTGCTGTTGCTTCTCCTTCTGTTCCATGTATTGGAAGAACCACTGTGGGGGTGCTTCTGGTGGTGCTTTGTCGTTTTCCATTGTTGCTTCGTTAGGTTTTCTCCTGGTTGTCTTCTTGGTTGTCTTCTTAGTTGTCTTCTTGGTTGTCTTCTTGGTTGTCTTCTTGGTTATCTTCTTGGTTGTCTTCTTGGTTGTCTTCTTGGTTGTCTTCTTGGTTATCTTCTTGGTTGTCTTCTTGGTTGTCTTCTTGGTTGTCTTCTTGGTTATCTTCTTGATTGTCTTGGGTGTCTTGGGTGTCTTAGGTGTCTTAGGTGTCTTCTTGGTTGCTTATTGTGGGGAGGAATGCCGGTGCTCGCGTGGGAGCCTTGGCGCGAAGAGGAGGTGTTGAGCTTAGTCTAATGTGAGGGCTTGCACCCGGTGCACTCGCGGAAATGCATTGGCATACTTCTACAAGAAGACTAAGCTAAGGAGAAAGGAAATAATAAGCGTAGGAAGGTATTATATACCGAAGTAGTTGATCCGTGCGCCCTTTGAGTCATTAGGTGTTGACTCATAATTGTTAACTCATCGCCGCAGGGATCTTCCAAGGCACTTAACGGTCTAGACCGTCACAGGAGGGATGGTTAGATCAAGCCCAACGCGACCACTACTACAAGGGACTCAAGCCGAACATCAAGGATGCTATGGCTTTCCACAGCTACCCCAAAACGCTGGACACAATGATCGAGTTAGCCAGGCGCCTGGACGAGCGCCTCTGGGAGCGACAAACCGAACGGTACCCTGCCAACACAACACGGACAACCAAGCCACGCCACACTCAGAATGGCGGCGATGCTATGGAACTGGACAGTTCCACCCGTCAGGACAGGAACAACAAGGGCCGGAATAACGGATGGAAGGGACGGAACAAGAACATGCAGACGAAATGGATACCAGAGCAACAAGAACGATTTGCGAAGAAACTCTATGTCTACTGCGGAGATAAGTGGCAGCCAGGGCACGATTGCCCGCTACGGCCCAAGAAAGGACGCAGCCATGCGGCGGCCGTACGAAAAGACTCCAAGAAGGAGCTGGCAGCCTTCAAGAAGATTGATCAGCAGCGAGCAGCGCACGCAGCCATGAGCTGGACCGCATGCTACAACGACAGCTGCACGATCCACCAAAGCGATAAAGATGCCACGGGATGGTACCCTCGCAAACCAGGGAAAAGCCGACAGATCAACGTCACCACTCGAGTCACCGAGGAACCCCAGCTCGACGCCCTTGTCGACGCGTTCCCGAAAGACTCTGACTTGGTAGACAGTGACACAGGGGAACTGTACGACAGTACCCCAGATCGGAGCGAACGCAGCGAGTGCACGGAAAAAAAAGCAGCACAGGAAGAGACCCGCACAACGGAGGAAAAACAGAACTCTTACCTCGCTCGAAGTGCTCGCCCAACGATACGGCATCAGTCATCACCTGGAAGACGAATTCGGTAATCACAACCAAACGGTTTGGATCCCAGATCAGAGGAACCTCGCCCTCATGGTTATATGGGGCTGGCGACAGGACACCCTCTGGGAAACTCGCATTGAGCAAAACGGAGAAAAATACGAACTCCCGGTAACTCCAGAAACAACGCTCGTTGAAGGACACCACCAAGGTCTCTCAGCACGCGAGCAGGCGGACTACGATTCTCTACGAGAATTGGCAAGAATTCTCTGCCAATACGGCACGGCAACAATCCAGAATCGAACGCTCAAATGGATTCCCGACGAAAAGCTCAATCATCATCCAACCTTCAAATACCAAGTGCGGAACGACAAAGTCTACTGGACCAGGGTGACCAAAAACGGCAATTGGACCAACTGGAAGCAAGCATACCTTCAAGTCAACGAATGGGAAGATTATATGCATAGCGAAGTCCATGGCCGACCAACGTCAAAAAACTAAACGGCCTCCCTAGTCAGGGACCCCAGGAGGGGCCGTTAGTCAGGTCCCTCAACCAGGTATCACGCACATCGAACGGACCAATACCCACCGGATCAGATCTTCACCAATTACTCCACGTAGAAGTCACTTTCTGCGGAAAGAGAGCAAGTGCCATGATCGACAGCGGCGCGCAGGGTAACTTTATTCACCCGCCATTCGCCATTAAGCACGGCCTCCGGCACCAAGCAAAAGACCAACCGTACGAGCTTAGTACAGTGGACGGATCACCCTCCACCTACGGCAACGGATGGGTCAGAATCGAAACCGGAGATTCGCCCATGTCACTTGGCAATCACAAAGAACACATCAACCTAGACTTTATGTCTATCCCAGGACATGACATCATCCTTGGGATGCCATGGTTGAAGACGCATGCACCATACATCAACTGGAGGAGGGGAACAATCACCTTCCCGGACGAACTATGCGAAAGACACCTCGCTACCGCGAAAAGGACGAACAGGGTGGACGTACCCGAGCAAAGAAGCCGAAACGATGAGCCAGAGTCAACACGCCAGAGCAAGAAGCCCGAGCACGACCAGAGCCGGAACGATGAGGAAAAGAAAAGTACCATCGATATCCAAGAAATCTCCTTAGCGGCCCTACAGCGCATGAAGCGTAGGGGAGAAAAAGCGTTTACTGTCTACGTCAGACCAAGCCAGGAAATGGAGCAACGCATCACAGCACGCATGCGTAGGGCGGACGTGCCCGAGTCGTACGACCAAAACGGTAAAACGGGACCTTCAAAAAAGGATAACGACCCAAAGCCAGTCGGAGGAGACTGCTCCCAGAGGATCGAGAGACGCTACAGCCTACCCACTTCACGAAGTAGGAATCTTCTGTGGGATAAGAGCTACGCAGTCCGAGGCATTTCGGCAGTCGGGACCCAGCAAGTGGTTAACAACGACGGAACTATAAGGCCCTCTAGCGGAGTTAAACCGCCAATACCAGAGCTGGAAACGGTACCCCCAGAACTCTGGAAATACGCACAAGTCTTCAAAGAAAGAGGAAAAGGAAGCCTACCAAAACACTAACCTTGGGATCACGAGATACCCCTTATCCCAGGAACGCAGCCTGCGTTCAAGCCAATCTATTCCCTCTCTCAGAAGGAAAGCGAGGCTTTAAGGGAGTACATCGATAAGAACTTAGAACGCGGATACATACGGCCTTCGTCATCACCGGCTGGCTATCCCATTCTGTTCGTCCCAAAGAAAAACGGCAAGCTCCGCCTCTGCGTCGATTACAGACAGCTGAACGACGTAACGGTAAAAAACCGATACCCATTACCTCGCATCGACGAACTTCAGGATAAGCTCCGGACCGCTAAGTACTTTACTAAGCTGGATCTCCGAGAAGGCTACTACCTGGTTCGTATGAAAGAAGGAGAAGAATGGAAGACAGCGTTCCGAACACGATTCGGTCATTACGAGTATACGGTCATGCCATTTGGGCTTACCAACGCCCCTGGCACGTTCCAGAGTTTAGTCAACGATACACTACGTCCGTATTTGGATGTATTCTGTATGGCTTACCTGGACGACATCTTGATCTACTCCGATACGCTCGAAGAACATACCGAGCATATAAAGAAAGTCCTACAAGCACTACAGGACAAAGATCTCCAAGTGGCACCAGAAAAATGCGAATGGTATACCCAGCGAACGGAATTCTTGGGTTTTATCATTACGCCTGGGCACATCAGCATGGATGAGAAAAAGCTGGACGCAATCAGGGACTGGCCGGCACCACGAACCGTTAAGGAAGTACAATCCTTCCTCGGATTCGCTAACTTCTACCGTAAATTCATTATGAATTACGCGGGAGTGTCAGAACCCCTAACCAGACTTACTCGAAAAGAGCATGGATTCCAATGGGGAGAGGCGCAACAAAACGCATTCGAGTCTCTCAAACGAATGTTCTGCGAGGCGCCCATCTTGGGTATCTACAACCCGGAACTTCCCATCACAGTAGAGACGGACGTATCGGACTACGCCATTGGCGCTTGCATCAGCCAACCGGACGAGCAAGGCAAACTTCATCCAATCGCGTACTACTCAAGGAAGATGACGCCCCCAGAGCTCAATTACGACGTCCATGACAAAGAACTGTTAGCCATTGTTACGGCTTTCAAAGAATGGAGACACTACCTCGAAGGAGCTAAGTACCAGGTGATGGTTCATTACGATCACAAGAACCTCACGCACTTCACCACCACAAAGGAACTGACGCGAAGACAAGTCAGGTGGGCAGAAGAACTAGCATCCTATAACATGAAGATCACCTACAGGAAGGGATCAGAGAACGCTCGCGCAGACGCGCTAAGCAGAAGAGCCGACCATATCGAAGGGAAGCTAGGACTACAGCCTACGGTTTTAAACCAGCAGGAAGACGGAAGCCTCACACCCGCCAGAACGTGCGCACCTATATTTAGGATTGCCCAAGCATGGCTTAAGGGGAATCCGGAAAGCGAAGTCCCGCTTACCCCGGTCAGGCTACTAGCACCGGCGTATCGCCTGGAGGGCAACGCCTGGATAAAGAAGATCCAAGAGGCCTACGAACATAACGCAATGGCCCAGGAACTCGAAAACGTGGAAAACGACCCCCGTTTAACCAGAGATACAGACGGCACCATCCTGTATTTAGGATTAATCTACGTCCCGGTCAAACTTCGGGAAGAACTCGTCAAAGACATCCACGAAGCACCAGCACACGGTCATCAAGGAATGGACAAAACGGTCGAACGAATTACCAGGAACTACTACTTCCCAGGACTTAGAAAGATGGTCCAACGGATAGTCTCGCAGTGCGACCTTTGCATTCGAAGCAAAGCAGCAAGACACGCGCCCTACGGACTACTCCAACCACTTTCAGCCCCGGAAAGACCCTGGCAGTCTATCACATTAGACTTTATTACGGATCTACCCCAGTCGAAGGAACCCTTAACTGGCGTCCTTTACGACTCGATCCTAGTCATCGTCGACAGGCTTACTAAATACGCGTACTACTTACCGTACTGTTACGACGGACCCGACCGTGTTGGGTTTCAGTCGGCGCGTAAGACCATTCGGCCAACCTCCCGTCGACTGGAAGTCGACAAAAGGTTCAGCAATGATCAGCCTGGTGGCTGATCGTGCCCCAACAACTCTATATACAGAGGCGTGTTCGTAACACGTACCTCAAAACGGCAAACGCGGAAGACCTAGCTGTTACGGCGCAGCCTTCACAGTAACAGGATAAGGAAGAAAGTGGGGAGCGCAGTCGTGGCGCGGATGAGGACCCACGCAGTCACGGGATTTACGTGACGCCAAGAAGCTGCTCTCGGTGCTCTCCCTATGCACGGACCCCAGAGGACAGACTGCCTCATCCTTCTTAGAAGACACACGGACCTCGAACCCATCGCTTAGACCAAGAATGTCGGCGGATGAAGATGATAGGGGCGGTTACACTACCGTCGGCGCGTCGCGTCGCGCTACGCGTCGAGGGGCTCAACAAACCGACTATCGCGCCCTCCACACCGGCAAACCAACGAAACAGCGCAGGGCTCGCGCGACATCCGCATCCGACCTGCCGAGCGACTCGACTCTGGACGACGTGATTGGCCTGCTTAATGTTATCGTCACGCAGAACGACCGGCTTACCGAGCGCAACGAAGAGCTCGCGGAGCAGGTAGCCAGGAACGAAGACGAGATCAGGCGCCTACGCAGCGTGCTCGAGACGTCTAAGGAAACGCAGGCCAAGATGGAAGAGCGTATAGGGAAGATAGAGAAGCAGATTGCCGCGCTAGTAGAGTCGACGCGCAGGAATCTAAGCTCACAGTCCCAGATCAACGCCACGTATGCAAACGTGCTTCGAGGAGGACCGCCGACACCTACGAATAGCAGTCCGTCGTCTACTACCGCTGTCCCAGTACGCGCGAACCATACGACCGCATCTACGACTCGAACGATGCCACCCGCGATTGAGCTCGATCTCACGAATGCCAACGTCGATAACGCGAGCGCGGGGGATATCCGCGCGCGTCTGCAGACGGCGCTGGAGAGTCAGGAGGCCACAAAGGGGGTCAAGTGCTGTGGGATCACGAAGAACCCGAGCGATGCGGCCAAGGTGCGCGCTTTCTTCCGGACGGAATAGGACGAAGAGCTCGTCAGGTCGAACCTCGGATGGCTGGAGACGGCCTTCCGGGGAGCGAGGATTCGGGGCCGGCAGTGGCACCCAGTCAAAGTAGACAACGTCAACAAGTTGGCAGTTCTGAACGATGACCGCACCACAGTGCGCGCCGATGCAGGCCAGATAATCGGCGCTGAGAACGACGTCGAAGTAGCACAAGTCCGCTGGCTAAGCAAGCCAAGCGGCCGCCTCTACGGGTCGGCGGTGGTCTATCTTGCCAAGAAGAGCGAGGCGGATGCACTCCTCGCCAGGAGGGTGATCGATGTAGGCGGAGAGGCTGCGTATACCAACGTGTTCGAGTACCGTCCACGGCCAAGACGCTGCTTCAAGTGCCAGAGCTACGACCACTTGCAGTTCCGCTGCCGAGGGGAAGAAAGATGCACAAAGTGCGCGGGCATTGGCCACCGAGAAGACGGCTGCTCGTCGACGACGGTAAAGTGCGCTGCTTGCGGCGGCCCGCATAGATTAGACGATAGAGGCTGCCCGGAGTACGACAAGCTCTTGCGTGAAATGCTCGGCCAGCGGAATGAATAGACCGCTAAAAGTGATTCACGCGAACCTAGGAAAGAGCGGAACAGCGCAGTATAGCCTACTAAACGACGAAGACCTTAGCGACTTTAGCATCATGTTTATCTCGGAGCCAAGCTGCTTTCGCGAGCCTGGCGGCGAGACCGTAGCAGCACCCGTCACTCATTTATATTGGAAGCAACTACTGCCGTCGACACCGCGGCACTGTCGTTATCCCATCCGTTCAATGCTCTGGATCCGCAAGGACACACAAGCCAGG
Organism: Neofusicoccum laricinum; assembly: GCA_029906385.1. Taxonomy (NCBI): domain Eukaryota; kingdom Fungi; phylum Ascomycota; class Dothideomycetes; order Botryosphaeriales; family Botryosphaeriaceae; genus Neofusicoccum; species Neofusicoccum laricinum. Next base: position 2,098,950 of record CP123714.1, on the reverse strand, counting down.
CAGATAGCAGTACCCTCTGCCGACATCACAGCTGCAGTCGTTACGCTACGGGACCGGATCGTGTTCGTAGCAGCCGTGTACGTCGCCAGCAAGGAAAGCGTGGACGACCCGGAACTCACCAGCGCGCTCGAGCACCTGCGAGCAGCGATCACACAAGCAGGAAGCCAGACCAATAGGGCGCTGGAGCTCCTTATCTGCGGTGACTTTAACAGACACGACCAACTGTGGGGAGGTGATCAGGTATACAGCTCGCGGCGCAACGGGGAAGGTGCGCCGATAATCGACTTTATGGAGGACTTTCACCTACAGAGCTTGCTTCCTAGAGGCACGGTCATGTATGAATCGGCCGGACAGAGGTCTACAATCGATCTCGTCCTGGCGTCGCCCCGACTGACGGAAGAGATGAGCGGTTGTGGACCTGCCAGCACGGCATACGGGCATGACCATCTGGCCATCGAGGCCCATTTTGAGACAGACGTGCCCCATCAGGAACTAGAATCGCAATACACGTTCCGCAGCGCCAACTGGGAAGCCGTCAGAAGCGAGGTGAGAAAGCAGCTCGGCGAAGAGCTACCTCCAGATGTCCAAGATATCGAAGACCTCGCCAACTACCTCTCCGAAACAGTATCGGCAGCCATCCAGCGCTGCATCCCCAAAGCGAGACCGTCACCGTACGTGAAGAAGTGGTGGACGGCGGACCTCAGTCAGCTGCGGAGGGCGTTTACGTTCTTTAGAAACCAAGCGAGAGGACGGCGAAGGTGGGGAGAGCCGGATATCTGTTTAGAAGCACAGGCAAGGGAAGCGGCGAAGAGATTCTACGACACAATGAGGCGCCAGCGGCGGAGATACTGGAAGGACTTTCTCACAGAGCCGACCAATATCTGGAAAGCGGCCAAGTATCTCACCGATTCAGGAAGCAGCGGCCTCGCCCGGATCACACGCCTCAAACACCAGGACGGCTACGCGGAATCCTGCGAGGAGATCTCGGAGACGCTAATCAGGGACTTCTTCCCGGAGCTCCCTGAAATACAGAGTACTCAGATTGAGGCGACTCAGAGCCTCGGTGAGCAGATAGAACACGCACCGCTGATAATGGAAGAAGTAAAAGAGGCCATCTTCCGGGCCAGCCCATTTAAAGCACCGGGAGCAGATGGAATTCCTGCGGTTGTGTGGCGCGAGCTGTGGCCAGTGATTGGCAAACACGTCTTTTAGCTGTTCAACGAATCGTTACTACAAGGCCGCTTACCCAGCCGTTGGAGCATCGCGAAGATTATTCCGCTGCGCAAGACAGGAAGTTCGGCGGAAGTGCTACAAGGATACAGGCCAATCTCGCTGCTCTCGACGCTGGGGAAGGCGCTGGAATTGGTGGTGGTAGAGAGGATCTCTACTCTAGTAGAGGAGCACTCTCTACTACCTAAGAACCACTTTGGCGGCAGAAAGCAACGGTCTACGGTACAGGCACTAACGGTCCTACAGCAGCGCATCTACGACGCATGGCGGGAAGGCAAGGTTCTCTCGCTCCTGTCGTTCGACGTCAAGGGTGCCTACAACGGCGTCTCCCGCGACGTGCTCCTCCGGCGACTCAGACAAAGAAGGATCCCGGAAGTACTGGTCAAGTGGGTGGAAGCATTCTGCTCCAACAGGAGCGCCTCTGTGGTGGTAAACGGCGAGACATCTAGGGTCATAGACCTGCCGCAGGCAGGGCTTCCGCAGGGGTCGCCTCTCTTACCGATGCTATTCCTTTTCTTCAACGCCGACCTGGTGCAGTCCGTAACCAATAGGAATAAAGGAGCTATTGCGTTTATTGATGACTATAGCGCCTGGGTGACGGGATCGTCTGCAAGCGAGAACGTAGCAAAGCTCCAAAGAACGGTGGTGGCTCGAGCCGAAGAGTGGGAAGCGACGAGCGGCGCGACGTTTGAAGCCGGAAAGACAACGCTTATACACTTCACGCGGAACGAGCAAAGACGGTCTGATGAGCCGATAGTGGTCAAGGGAAGAGAGGTGCACCCAAAGGCAGAAGCAAAGATTCTAGGCGTCGTCTTCGACCAGGAACTTCGTTTCAAGGCTCACGCGGGGAGGATTGCAAAGAGGGGTGTCCAGGCAGCCCTGGCGCTGAAGCGACTACAGGGCCTCCGGCCGAGCAGCGTGCGCCAGCTCTTCTTGGCCACAGTAGCCCCGGCGGTAGATTATGCGGCTCCAGTGTGGGCGCCGGTCATGACTGCACCACTGCTAAAATCGCTCGAGACAGTGCAGAGAATTGCGGGTAGAGCAATCACCGGAGCATTTAGGACGGTCGCGCTGCCCATCCTCGAAGCCGAAGCAGCGATACTACCTGCCAAGATCCGCCTCGACCAACAACTGCTTCGATTCTGGGTCAACTGCCACACGCTGCCCCAGAAACACCCGTCCTGGAAGCTGAAGCGTGCCATCGACCCGGCCAACAAAAGGTTCGTGTCCCCGCTGCAGCGGATAATAATGATGGCCAGAGATATCGACGTCGGGCACCTCGAAACGATCCGCCCGTTTGTGAGAATGCCGTGGGCCGGCAGGCCAGTCGTCCAGATCGAGTCTCTAGAAGTGGTAAAGCTCCGAGCCAGCTCCCTACCATAGTCAGAGGTCGCCATCTTCACGGGTAGCGCGCAAAGGAACGGCAAGGCTGGTATCGGCATCGCTTGCGCAGACAGCAAGGGCGCGACCATCATTGCTCACTCATCTGTAGTCGGCAAGTCTGAGGTAGTAGACACCCCTGTTGCAGAGCTCCAGGCAATGCAACAGGCTGTAGAGCTGATACAAGGGACGTGGTCGACCGCGATGGTGACTGAATACCCCGAAGCAGCTGAGGTAAAACACGCCATCTACAGCGATAGCAAGACTGCCCTTTGTCTCCTCCGTAGGCCACGACAGGGGCCACGTCAAGAGATTATCGGAAGCATCCTCCGCTTATTGGACCAGATCAGATGCAATAGGGGGCCACCCGTCGAGTTTAGATGGGTGCCAGCGCATGAAGGGATAGCAGGCAATGAGAAGGCGCACAGCTTGGCACTACAAGCTATAGAGAGCAACCAGGAGCCTCCTCTAAGCAGACTGCTACGGTCGTCAACCATGGCCCGGTGCAAGGAAATCACCTCGAGACAGTGAAGGAAGACGTTCGAAGCATCCAAGGTCGGCATGTCCATCCGCAAGCTTGACCGCGCGTTGGCGTACTTTCACACCAAGAAGCTCTATGACCAGCTAAACTGCAAAGAAGCAGGGGCAATTACGCAGCTAAGGACGTCGAAAGCGAGCCTGAATAAGCCATTATACAAAATCAAACGAGTAGATGCACCTACGTGCGGGTGCGGAGCCGAGAGGGAAACCGTGAGGCACTTCCTACTGGAATGCCCACGCTGGATGGATCTCCGGATTAAACTGCAAATCGACCTGGGAAGTAGATTCGGAGATCTCGCGTTCATGCTAGGCGGATGGTCGGGCACTAAAAGGCCCGATGGTAGGTATGGGGATGGCCCACCGGAGAAGTGGCGGGCAGACGTGCGCGCAGTCAAAGCAACGGCGGCATTTACTCTAGCCACGGGAAGACTAATCGTAACCAAAGACTGAGAGCTTAATCCTTCTTAAGGCAAATTAACTCCTTCTCCAGCCAGCCGTCACGCCGCTACAGGGACTGATAGCACTCGGGAAGTGGTCTCGAAGGGGATGGCATGAGGGGTACATGGAAGGTAGCTCTATTTTTATATTTCCTTCGTTTTTCCTTGCGTTTTGTTTAAGTATTATCTGTTTGTGCTTTTATTAGCCTATCTTCAAATTGTCGAACAAGAGGGAGGAATGGTTTCTTTGCATTCAGCGTGCTGGGCTTTGAATGAACCGGGATCCTAATGTAGATTAGCGTCGATTAGCGTTACTTGTCCCTATGGTCTTCTGAGGCCGACGGGTGTATGAATCATCATCATCATCATCATCATCACCCCAGAGGACAGAGCAGCCGGAGCAATATTAGGAACTCTGTCTGCTCTATTACAGCCCGCCCACCGGAGGCACAGAGCATACAGAGCAAAACTCCAGATTGTATAGAACTCTCCTACGTATATAAACCACACTCCTTAGCATAGCTTTAACCTTCGTGGTCAACTTCTTCAATAATCAATCTACACCATTGATTAGTAACACGGCCTTCGCACGTAGTGCTCTATCACGTGTGCTCGTCACTTCGTTCTCTCACACCCTCCCTTGTACCCACTCAAGGTAAACCCCCAAGGTAAACCCACACCTCCCCGTCTGGCCAGGTGTACCCCCATGCAAAGGCATCCAAAACTACGCCTAAAACGCACTCTCCTCTCTCAAAACACCCTCTTTGGGTTCCTCGATGGCTCCTGATCCATCATACCCGTCGTTAGTGGAGGATACGACCCCAAAAACCCCTCCAGCCCGTCTCCGCAGGAGGAATTTGACACCTGAAGCTGCTACTATGGCTAGCGATACAGCCAGAGAGCCTATAAACAGAACAAAGCAAATTCGGCTCGCACCTATCCCACTCACATGGGACCTTGACCAGCCCTCCGGCCCCTTCTCCTCCTCGATCCAGGGACTCATCCAAGAAGAAAAACAGAAGACCAAAGCACGCGAGGAAGTGCTCCGAGCATTTGCAAAGACGCTAGACCAGCAGCTAGCACGCTTTCCTACCGGCCACCAAGCAGAGTTTGCCCAAGCTCTAACTAAGGACCTCCTAAGTACGATCAAGAAACACCCCATAGGCGAACCAAACAGCAAGCCCACGCAAAACCCTACTGGTATCAACCTATCTAGACACGCTTCAAACCTCCCTCGCAGCTACGCAGAGGCAGTAGCCCGAGGGCCTAGGACGGATACCCCCTACGCGGCACGCCCGACTACCCAACAACCCGCTGTTACGACGGACCCGACCGTGTTGGGTTTCAGTCGGCGCGTAAGACCATTCGGCCAACCTCCCGTCGACGACCAGTCGACAAAAGGTTCAGCAATGATCAGCCTGGTGGCTGATCGTGCCCCAACAACTCTATATACAGAGGCGTGTTCGTAACACTACCTCCCCTCTTAAGGCAGATGACCCCAGCTGCCAGACTCAGCTCGTCATCTGGATATAGAGTTACCCCCAACCAACCAGTCATGCGCCAGTCAAATACGACCGGACCTGCAGCGGACTGTGGCTGTGAGCCGGGGGAACGAGTCACCTGGTTGTCCGTTGTCAGTGGGGCAGTGGGGGAACCAGACCCACTCTCTTGCCTCTGGCTGGCCACCCGAAAAACCAGCACTCACTCGACTAACTGCCGACAACAGGGCTCGAACCTGTCGACCCATGGGTAGGCTGATCATTATGTTACGACGGACCCGACCGTGTTGGGTTTCAGTCGGCGCGTAAGACCATTCGGCCAACCTCCCGTCGACGACCAGTCGACAAAAGGTTCAGCAATGATCAGCCTGGTGGCTGATCGTGCCCCAACAACTCTATATACAGAGGCGTGTTCGTAACACCCGCCAAGACCCGGGAAATTAAGGACAACAGACTCTTCATCCGCCTCCCTCCGGGACACCCGGCCCGCAACCACCAACCATTTGCAATTAAGGCAGCGATCACTACCCAACTCGACCTAGGGAAGGAGATTATACGCGAGGTCCAGCATGTTAACTCAGGGATAGCCATCGTCCCTAACGGAGAATCTGCCACGTCATTAATTAAAGAAAGGGCCGATGACATCGCCCCTCTAATTGGCGGAAAAGCGGAGTCGGCACAAATCTGGCACACCTACGTGATTGATCAGACCCCCAGATGGATCATCAGCCTCGACGGCGAGCGACATACGGTCACCTCCCAACTCATCACCGAAGAAGTACTCACCCAGACCGGAGAGAATCCCGTCCGTACAAACTGGTCTAGACGCTCCTTAGATGATACACCAGAAGGCACCCTGGTAGTCTCCTTCACCCAACCAGTAAAGCCATTCAAACTATTTAGGACAAGCGCACGGGCCCGACAGATACGACGAAAGGTTAACATCCTTCAATGCGCAAAGTGCCATGGATACCATGATACCCGCGAACACTAAATCTGCGAGTCAACCCCCCGATGCTGTAATTGCGAAGGCCCACACCCAGCAGACAACATAGCATGTCCAGCCCGGCCGACGATTCGAAGCGGAGTAGTGAATAGGATTACTAGAACAGCTCTTAGGGCTATTAGGAAGGCAGGAGCAGCAGCAAGCCGCCTAGCCAACCTATACGATACGGAGATAACCCCTGAAGTACAACTAAACTCAGCGGAGAGTAGTCGTCCTCCACTCGAAGACACCACCCAACACCATACAGATGCATAGACGAAACCGATCCCTATACGTCTTCCAAGCAAATGTAGCACACGGACAGGCACATCATGACATTGCCCTTAGTATAGCATATAAGGAAGGCGTAGACGTCATCCTCATCCAAGAACCCTAGATACACAGCCAACAGGAGAAGAGACGCACTAAAACACACCCGGCCTACAGCATTTTTAGCCCTAACGATGACTGGAATACCCGCCCTAGAGTACTCACATACATCAATAAGGGCCGGAACCTCCAGCCCACCCAACTAAGACCCTCCCTCTCAGCAGACATCTGTTGGGTTCAAATCCACTACCAACAAATAGTCACTCTAGTAAACGTCTACAGGCCGCCACGCGAGACTGCGAGCGGAGAGGTTATCCAAACCCTCCTACATTATAAGCCTCCAGCCAACTGCCTAATAGCAGGAGACTTTAACACACACCATAACCTCTGGGAATCCGGAGCACGCAAATCCGACGGAGCCCCGGAGCTAGTAGAATGGCTCGAACAGGAACAACTAACACTTACATCCGCCCCAAACATAGCGACTCATAAGGCAGGCCATACAATCGACCTTGTCCTCACCAATATACTAGGAGTCACCACAACCGTAGAGGAACACTTACACACCACCTCAGACCACGAGACCATTATTACCCGGATCCCGCTGGGCCCGAATAGGGCCTCGCCAAACGGAAAGTTAAGGATTACGGAAGAGGGCCTCTCTAAACTAACGCAAGCCGTCGCGGAAACCCTCCCACCCTTTATAGCAACCAAGAGAAATGACCTAGACGGCGCCGCTCTTAGCCTTAGTCAGTGCATCCAACTCAACATGGCTAGAGTTTTCCGCCCAAGAAACACTCGGAACCTAGGTGCACCATGGTGGACGAACGCTTGTAGGGACGCGGTACAGGCATACCGTCAAGCTCGGAGACACGGCCTAGCAACCTATGAAAAACACCAACTTCAGGCGGAAGTGAAGCATGCGAAGAGACAATACTGGCAGAACACTATTAATAGCGCCAATACCTCCAGAGACATCTTTAAGATCACAAGCTGGCGTAAACAAAGGGGACCGCTTCGAAGCCCGCCCCTAACGATCGACTCGGAGACATATATAGACCCGAGAGACAAAGCCGAGGCACTAAGGAAGGCTACTCTTGAGAGGAGAACTGCTACAGACGATATTAATCCTATGGAAGCCGCTACAGTACCGCGTAAACAGATCTTAGTCCACCTAGGGGTAACGGAAGAAGAAGCCAGAGACGCAATTCTACACACATCAAACACGGCTCCAGGAGCCGATGGAATTACCGTCCAAGTCCTACAAACAATCTGGGCAACCATCCAAGAGTACATCACCAAACTTTTCAACCTCTGTCTTCAGGAGGGGCATCACCCCAAGCCATTCCGCACCGCGGAAGTAGTAATGCTCGAAAAACCTGGAAAAAGGAACCTCACAAGCCCTAGAGCCTGGAGACCTATCTCCCTCCTCTCATGCCTCGGTAAAGGGCTCGAACGCCTAGTCGCCAGACGCCTCAGCCTCACGGCAATACAACAAGGAGTACTCAATCCACAACAATTCGGGGCACTCCCCAAGCGATCGGCGACAGACCTGGCTAGCTGCGTGATCCACGACATCGAGAAGGCCCTCGACCAAGGACTCACTGCCTCACTTCTCACGCTCGACGTCAAAGGAGCATTCGATACCGTCCTCCTGGGTAGACTACAAGCAAGACTTCGAGAACAGGGCTGGCCGCATGAGATAGTTGTAACGGCGGGCCTCTACCTCTAAGGATCAAACACCAAAGAGGGTGGTAAGCCGTGTGAGGGTTTACCTTGAGTGGGTACAAGGGAGGGTGTAAGAGAACGAAGTGACGAACACACGTGACAGAGCACTACGTGCGAAGGCCGTGTTACTAATCAATGGTGCGGATTGATTATTGAAGTTGACCACGGAGGGTCAAGTATCTAGCTAAGTGAGTGTGCTTATATACTATAGGAAAGCTATGACAATCTGGTGTTGCTCCATGTAGCCGGGCTACGCTGGGCGACGGTTGCTGTATGTCGCCCGGCTCGTGAGGGCGACATGTGGATCTTGGGTAGATCATCACGTGCACTAGTCACGTGGGGATGCCTTTTCTTGCAGGGTTCCTTCGTGAGCCCCTCACCTTTCTGCGTCTTTAGAGACTGTGCCGTAACAATAGTCAGCTGGACAAGCAGTTTTATGGCCGAGCGTACAGCAAAGATCCGCTTTGAGGACATAACAACCGCAGAGAGGCCGCTCAGCTGCGGGCTCCCCCAGGGCTCACCAGCCTCTCCCGTCCTCTTTATGCTCTACCTTGAGCCTCTCTTTAAGCTGAAAAGCCCAAAACAAGCCTTCGGCTACGCAGACGATGTGGCCTTCCTCAGGACTGGGTCTACACTAGAGAGGGCAACAGCAAAACTAGCAACAAATCTCGAAGCAGCCCTCAAATGGGGAATTCAAAACGGCATCTCCTTTGACCCAGAGAAGTGCGAGCTCCAACACTTCACGCGAAAGAACGGACCTTCTAACCCGAGGTTGAAACTCGAATCCCTTAACATTTCGCCCAACAAAGCAACCAGATGGCTCGGAATCTTCTTAGACAAGCGACTCTCTTTCCGAACACACGTAGAGCACTGGACAGGAAAGGCAATAAAGGTTGCAGAACACCTCCGTACCCTCGGGAACACACAGCATGGAGCGCAGGCGGGACTCCTCCGGCACGCAGTCCGCGCATGCATTATCACAGTAGCTTTCTTCGGAGCAGAGGCATGGTGGCCAGGCCCCACACGATACTCGGCTAAGAAACGAGGAGAGGTCTCAACTCTAAGCAAGTCGCTCGTGAGACGTATCAACATAACAGTTAACACAGCACTAAGAGCTATACTACCAGTATTCCGTACAACGCCTACGCCAGCCCTAAATAGGGAGGCCGGCATTCCTCCTGCAGAAGTCATGCTGGAGACAATTCGGCTAAGATACGCAGCCAGGCTTCGCACCCTTGACGAGAACCACCCTCTAGTTACTCGTACAAAGGGGAAAGGACAAACCAGACTACTTAGAACAGCACGACTTCTTCCAGAGAGCGAAAGACCTCTACTCCTTAAACCTAAGCACACTACCCGGACACAGCAGACAAGAAGCTCTAAGACAACCGCAGACACCATGCGATGGATCTCATTAATCCCACCCACTGATATTACCCTCTACACTGATGGGTCCCAGGATGCAGCTGGCAACACTGGGCTAGGATACGTGGGCTTCCAACGCGGATATAAAGTCTGTGAGGGCTACCAAAGCCTAGGCACAGCGGCCGAGGTCTATGATGCAGAGATCATCGCTATCGAGGCAGGAATAAGGGCAGCCGCGCAGCGGGCAGATACGCAAAGGGCAACGAACATCTACGTCCTCCTTGATAACCAGGAAGCGGCCTGTAGGGCACTAGAAGGAACCCCTACCGATACCAGCCAAGGGAGCATCCTTAGGATCCGACAACTAGCGACACTGTGGAAACGACGAAAACGAGCACCCAGCATCCAACCAGGAGAAATCATGATCTACTGGATTCCGGGACACCAAGGAATTCCAGGCAACGAAGAAGCTGACCGCCTGGCCAAACAGGGCGCCGCATCCTCTGCTCCTCCAGACATTCCACTGACAGTAGCAAAGATCAAGAGGATTGTAAAGGAACGAGCGCACGAAAGCTTCGAACAGTGGTGGACAGAAAACGCCCCAAAATCCTACCAGGACCTAGAAATCCCTTTGGCAAAGGGTGCTCCACCAGAACTTCTCCTCCCTAGGAAGACACTAGGTCACCTACTGGCTGCACGATCAGGCCATGGAGACTTCCAGGCGTACCACGAACGTTTCCGCCACACTGAACAAAATAACCTCTGCCGCTGTGGGCGGCCAAAAACAACGATACACTTTGCATTCTGTAGACACGCCCGTAAACGAACAAACTGCCTTCGAGGCAAGCCGAGGGATATTATCCCTATGACTCTAGCCACGCCAAAAGGGGCTATCCTCTTCGCAAAGTTCGTAGAAGAATCTCGCTTCTTTACGGATATTAGCGCCCGGAACCAGCAGGCAGACACACTGTCAACCCTAGTCTCTTCAGACCATCACCACCATATCTAAATTGACTCCCCCTTTCATATTTTATCTCTCTTTCTTTCCTATGTATAGCCGCCCATAGAGGCCCAAACACTCCTTCACACCCTAAAGCCGAGCAGGAGGTAGAGAACGCCTTACTGCGATATCCAGCCTACAGAGACGCGACGTCCCAGATATGTCACCCCTTAGCGTAGACTGTAGGTAGAGTGGCACGTCCTATGCCCCATGGGAGGCCTAAGGGCACACGGTGATAGGCATACTGCCGACCCACGCGTGGACCCGCCGGACGTTAAATAGCAATCAATCAATCAATCAATCAAGGTAAACCCCACACGGCTTACCACCCTCTTTGGTGTTTGGATCCTTAGAGGCAGAGGCCCGCCGTTACACTAGCCTACTGTAACGGTAGGCCTCTTCTATCCCGGTTTCGGAGTCGCCGGGTAGGGAGTTGGTGAACCGAAGGGTTTACCTTGAGGACAAGAGTGTGATGGCTGAAAGACTAGAGAGGTGGATGGGGGTTTGTCACGTGAAAGACAAGTATGGGTGCGCGGTGCGCGATAGGCTTGTTACCTCCAATATGGTTAATATTGGAATCTTGAGTTGACCACGAAGGTCAAGATACTAGCTAAGGAATGCAGTTTATATACATAGGGGAGTTCTACACAATCTAGTGTTCATGGAGTTCAGGCTTCGGAGTGGTATGAACCCACTGAACTGGAGTTCAGTAGTTCATCCTGCCAAGCCTTCATGAACTGGTGAACTGGTGGGGCATCACGTGATTTCGGAGCCTTTCCTGGCTGCCCGCGCCCCGCAGGTCCTTCTCACCTATCTCTTCCTAGTCTTGTAAGGGCTGCATCGTAACACCTACACCTTCCTTAGGACAATCCTCGGCAACCACGGGCTACCGGACGAGCTAGTATCAGACAGAGATCGGTTATTTACATCTCAGTTCTGGCAGACTCTCACCCGTCGGCCGCGAAATCCTACTGCACGCGTCCTCGTCGCCGCGGCTGGTAATATCCATCAGAGGAGCGTCTCTGATGGGTAGCTGAGTGCAGAGGTGATGGATGGCAGCCTGCAACACGCTGTTGCAGGCTGTTGGGGTGCGGTTTCGACGCGATGAAAATTTTTCATCGACGCGCCGACCGCGACCACAACCGCATTGCCTACTGCCTCCGCTTGGGCAACGCGACCATCCATCCAGGGAGGCCCATCGAGGGAAACTGGGATACGAAAACCACCCGACGTACGACTACCTGGCTCGCAGCCAGGCCCGACGCTGGCCCTACCCAGCCAGCCGATGTGGACGCGCCCTAGGCGTACGACAGGACACCCTTGGGCTTGCACCGGCTCTGAGATCGCTGAGAACGCGGCGAGGGCACAGGGGAACCTCTTTCTTAAGAACTTGTTAAGGCTAACGTAATGTAGATCCTCGGTACGAAACCTGTTAAGGCCTCGAGGCCTCCGACCGCGAAGACCTTGTTAAGGCTCGACCTCGAGAACTCGTTAAGGCCTCTCCGAGAGAGCCGATCCGGTATGCACACAGGAGACCTAGTGGAGGGTCTTAATAGGCGTGGTGCTCGTAACCTGGCACGATGCGACCGGTCGGCTCGACGAGACGGAAACACGGGCAAGCTCTGGAGAAGGGAAATATAGGCCAGCTTCGATGGCCCTTACCGACCCTGTTAAGCGGGCGTCTAGGCGACTCAATAGAGGGTCTTAATAGGCGTGGAGCACGCAACCTACGACGATGACACAGGCCAGCGGTGAGGGGAGGCTCTCGAGGAGTCATAGGCTAGTCGCGCAGAGACTCAGCACGTTGGAAACACAGGCCAGCTCAAGACAAGAGGGGACACAAGCTTGGTTAGTAGGAGTAGGTGGAGCAGGTCGCCCGGCGTGGGATCTGGTCCGTTACCCCTCCTGCAAGACACGGTCGGCCTGTTATGGGGAGACCCTTACAGGCAACGCGAAACGGGGACTTGGTGAGTGTAGGGTGTTGCGCCCCTGCACAATATCTGGGCTGCCCGCGGGGCGTAGTGCGCAGCAGCCACTGCTGGCTCCGAGGACCTCACCCCTTCACTGGGCTCTGACCCTCGGTGCACCTGGATGGCAGGCAGGATCACGTCCTGGCCGGAGAGACTGCTGCGTGGCTCGAGAGAACGGATGCGCGTGTCGGTATGCATAGAGACGGAACTGTTCGCCTCCAAAACCAACGCTGAAGCAAACGATAATGAGAAATCAGAGGTTTTAGGACAGAAGGCCGGCGATGCATGCTTAAGGAGCAAACAGGGATCACTCAGGCAGGAGGGGTCTGGCCCGGCCCTGACTGTGGAAGCCGCAATGAGAAGCGGCTGAAAACTGGGGTAGGGGCCTGGATAGACCTTTAGGAGACTGGAGGTTATAGGCATGTCGAACCCTACTGCAACTTTGTACATAGATACAATTGTATGATTTCCTGCCAGCTACCTAGCAATCTAGTTAAGTGGGTGAACTCCTTCTTACTAGATAGACAGGCACTACTAGTTATTGACGGAAAGGATGGAGAGATACAGCCAATACAGGCGGGCCTACCCCAAGGCTCACCTATATCTCCTATCCTTTTTATACTCTATCTAAGTGGACTCTTCGGTCAGCTTGAAAGCAAACATCCAGAGCTCACCTCGATATCATTCTCAGATGATATAGGCCTCCTGGTCAGCGGAAATTCTATACTACAAGCAGTTAAAACACTCGAAGATATCTGTAAAGATACGCTTCAGTGGGGACTAGAGAATGAGGTAGAGTTCGAGGTTGAGAAAACCGAGGCTCTTATCTTCTCTCGGAATAGAAAGACAAGACGAATAGCGCTAGATACACCTATCAAAGTAGGGGATCAGACTATTAAACCAAATAAGGAGGCCACGCGCTGGCTAGGATACTGGCTAGACTCTAGCCTTACATTCAACGAACACTGTAAGACTAAGCTGGGCAAAGCAAGCCAAGTACTAAAACAGACACTTCCGTTAAGTAAAACTAGCGGGGGACTACCAATTCGACTTATCCGGAAACTTCAGAATGCAGCTGTTCAATCAGTTGCATTATTCGGAGCAGAGATCTGGTGGAAAGGCCAAAAAACACAGGAGAAACGAGTCCAAACACTTCTTAACAGCCAAGCAAGGACGATTACAGGAATGTTTAAAACTACGCCAATTCAACCACTCCTTAACGAGGCGGGTCAACCAAGAGCGAGAGCGCTACTAGACTACCGACAAGTAAACCTAGCAGTACGCTGGCTAGGTCTACCACAGGACCACCCATCACATCAACTACTCCCCCAAGCGCTGCGTAGCGGGGAACTAGTAGATAAGGATATAGTCAGTAGCGAAAACTGGCAAACGAACAGTATAAGGCAAAAAACACTGGGAAAGAAACTAGCACAACAGATCTCTACGCTCAGCCACTACAACGAATACGGCATCCTTCTAAATAGTAAGATAGATCTACCCTTTATAGGAGAGACTATTATTCTAGATAAGAAGGGGGCAAAAGAGCTGGCACTAAAACAGTACCCTCCTAATACCTTATCTCTATTTACGGATGGAGCTACGGAGCAATATCAAGGCGCAGGGATAGCGTATCAAGAAAACGGCCAGTGGAAAGAAAAAAGTATCCCACTAGGTGCTCGGACTACTATTCTCGACGCTGAACTCTACGCAATTAGAGAGGCAGCGCAGATAGCGAGAAGGAGCAAAAAAAAGATTAGAATCTTCTCGGACTCTCAACGAGCTATTAAGCTTATCCGAGACCCACCCGCGTATGGAAGCCCTATTCTTAGGGAGATTCTAGAAGACCTACAACAAGTTTATCAACAAGACCGCAAAGTTATTATTAGCTGGGTTCCAAGTCACTCGAACATACCAGGCAACGACCGCGCAGACCAGGCAGCAAAAAGAGCAGCAAAACGACCTCCAAGAAAGCTACACGCTACCACGCTAGGATATCTTAGAGATGCGCTCAGAGTGTTAGGAATCGATAGTGAATTTACATTCAGCTACGTTCTATTTACAAGAAGAAGTTGCTAAGGAGTGGAGAGAGCTGCGAGAAATGAGAGACTAAATAGTAGCGCGGCGAAACGATGTTCTTGAACTAGTACTGTGCGTACAAGTCCTTTGGACTCTAACAATACCCCCCTCCTTCCGCTAAGGCGTTGTACAACGGAATAAGAATTAATATAAGACAAGGTTTCTCTTTTACTTCGTCATTTTTTTTTTTTTTGATATTTCTCGTACGAGATATAGGTAGTAGGATATAGTATCTCTACTCCTGGGTTCTCGTACGAGAGGCAGCAGACTTAACCCATGCCTTGCATGCGTCGGTTTCCTTTAGAGCTTCGTATGGTTCCCAGGTGGGTTTTGCGTATCCAGTCCAGTGTACTAGTAATAGTCATTTCTGCCCTCGTCCCATGCCTTTATATCTCTCTGCAGAGATTCGTTCAACGAACCAGAGGTCTCCCTGCTCCGTGTGGATAGCGGGTGGTTGCGCGTCGTCTGTAGACTGATAGGGAAGAGGATCCGTGGCTGCTGGTCGTACGAGGTCGACGTGGAAGACTGGATGAACACCAGGTGGTAGGTCAAGCCTTACGTTGTGTGGAGAGATAACCTCTAGTACCGTATACTTCGCATTTTTCCAGTCGAGCTTCTTGGAAGGACGATCCGTACGGATGTTCTTTAAGTTTAGCCATACCTTATCGCCGACCTGGTATCGTGGGGCGGCCTGTCTATGCCGGTTGGCTTGGTGCTCCGCTGCTTGCTGTGCCAGTGCCATTGCCGCTTGGGCCCATTCTACTCCTTTTTGAATAGTTCGTACAATGGCTTCCCCTTTCTGGATGGGGTTCTGTGCTTGCGTTTCTTCGATGTCTCGTACGTCTGCTTGTTCTGGGAATGGAGTCAGGTTGTAGCCATGGGCGAGGAAGAACGGGCTAACTCCGGTTGTAGCGGAGGTTCGTCCGTTAAGTGCTAGTTCCGTAACTGGTAGTAGTTTGGCCCAGTCGTTCTGCGCGTAGTTCGTGTAGATACGGAGGCATCCTTCTACGATATCGTTTGTACGCTCAGTGGCTCCATCCGTCTGTGGGTGAAAGGCTGTTGAGAGCCGACGTTGTATCTTTAGTATCTGGCAGATTCGTTCCCATGCCGCGGAGGTGAATTGGGGCCCTCGATCCGAGACAATTGCGGCCGGTAGCCCATGTAGACGGTATACTACTCGTACGAAGGCCCATGCGACTGCTTCGGTAGTAATTTCCGCCATGGCTTTAAGGAGGACTCCCTTAGTGAGCCGGTCAGTAATAACGAGGAGGTTCGTACACCCTTCGCTTTCCGGGAGTCCTGTGATAAAGTCCATCGAAAGTTCCTGCCACGGCCGGGCTGGAATTGGCAGCGGTTTCAGTAAGCCGTGTTTCTGTTCTCTCCAGGCTTTCGTACGGCTGCATACGTCGCAGTTTCGTAGGTATCGGCGGATATCGTTTGCCATACCTGGCCAGAAGTAAAGCCTTGCTAGGACCGCGTAGGTTTCTGTCCGCCCGGGGTGTCGTGTCATCGGGCTTTTATGTGCCGTCTCTATTAGCCTCGTACGAAGTTGTTCCGCTTGTGGAACCCATAGCCGTCTACGGAACCTGAGGAGGCCCGTTGTTGTCAGATCGCATTCACCAATAGAGACCTTGTAGGGAATCGATGGGGGGAAGCTTCGGGCATTATTTCGTACGCAGGCTTGGGCTTCCTGATAGATCGGATCTCGCTGAACTCCGAGATCCCAGCCATCGTCCGGGTACGGAGGTGGAGTAGTTGTAACCAACGTCGATGATTCTTTCTCTTGATGAGGCTGAACTTCTCGGCTAGCACCGGTCTGAGGAGACTCGTCAGCTTGATATAGCCGGGTTTTCTGGCCTTTATTATTCCTGGGGGTTGATTTCTCGGCAAGGCGCTTTGAGGGTCGTATGGGTAGTAGCCGCAGTGCGGCGACTGTTTGTGGATGCGGGCCGCCGTTTGCTTGGAGTAGTTGGAACGTACGAGAGCGGATTCTTGCGTCGTCTACGGAGCGCGGTAGGTCCTGCTCACGCCTAGAGAGGGCATCCGCTCTATCATTGTCTTGTCCAGGCCGGTATTGGAAGTGAAAGTCGAAACGACTAAGGAAGAGAGACCATCGTACGTGACGTTCGCTAAGTTTGCGTGGTTTCATAAAGTACTCGAGGTTCTTATGATCAGTAATAACCTTGAACCCTCGTACGGAACGGAGCTCTGCGTCCCATTCCTCGAAGCACTTAATAATCGCCAGGAGCTCCTTGTCGTAGATTTCGTAATTACATTCCGCGGGGTTCATTTTCTTAGAGAAGTAGGCGCATGGTCGGAGTAGTCCGTCTTCGTCGTACTGGGAAAGGACTCCCCTATGCAGTAACCGGAGGAGTCGGCCTCTAATATTGTCGTACGATCCGGATCAAACGTAGCAAGGACGGGCTCCGTTGCGAACATCTTTTTAAGGAGTTCGAAAGCTTCGTTGCACACGGCCGTCCACCTGAACTGGGTATCCTTCTGCGTGAGTTGTGTAAGAGGTCGTACGATGTCGGAGAACCCCTTAATAAAACGTCGATAGAAGTTCGCGAACCCTAGGAATCCTCGTACGCCTTTAACTGTAGACGGTGCTTGCCATTCCCGAATCGCCTGCACCTTCTTAGGGTCCATTTGGATACCTCGTCCGGCGGTAATAATGAATCCTAGGTAGATGGTACTCTGCTGTTCGAACTCGCATTTATCAATGTCCAGATAAAGGCCTGCTTCCTTAAGCTTATTGAGCACTCGTCGTACGTCTTCTCGATGCTGTTTCTTGCTCCCGTTTGTGTACACGAGTATATCATCGAGGTAGGCGGAGCAGAACTCGTCCAGGTACTCGCGTAGACACCAATTAATGTACTTCTGAAATGTACTTGGCGCATTCGCTAGGCCAAAGGGGGTAACAAGCCACTCGTATAGTCCATACCTCGTACGGAAGGCTGTCAGCCATTCTTGTCCTTCCGTAATACGGATCTTGTGGAAGGCCGCCGATACATCAAGCTTAGTAAACCACTTTGCCTTACTAATCTGGGAGAGTGTCTCATGGATAAGTGGTAGCGGGTAACGGTCCTTCTTAGTAATTGCGTTAAGGGCTCGGTAGTCTACGCAGAACCGGAGACCTCCTCCGGGCTTTCGTACGAAGATTACGGGCGCTGCTGCAGAGGAGTGGCTTACGCGGATAAAGCCCTTATCAAGTAGGTCCGTAAGCGTTTGTCGTAGGACCACAAGTTCTTCCTTTGTCATGTTGTATAGCGGACCCCATGGGGGTTGATGCTCAACTCCTTTTTCGTCCAAGGTCAGTTCAATCTTGTGATCGACTGCGGGACCCCGGTGGGGAGGTAGTTTTCCTGCTTCCTTAGGGGAGAATAGATGCAGGAAGTCCTGCAACCAGTCGGGGAGTTTCGTACGAGGATCCGTCTTGGTTTTCTTCTGTAAGGCTTTCTGAATGTCGGCCATCGTGACTGCAAAGACTTGTGTACGAGGTCCGCTTTTCTTCCGTTCTTTCTTCGACTTTTGGAAGTGGAGGTTCATTGCTGCTGCTGAGATTTCAGCAATATTGAGTTGGCGGGAAGCGTGTTGAAAACGATTTTTTAATCGTACGCCACTATCCTGTAGGTAGAGTCGTCCTCTCTTTAGCTCTAGCCTTGCGTTCTGTTTCTTAAGAAAGGGCGTTCCTAAGATGAGATCGTATTCCAATGTATCCGGTAGTACGTAGAAGTGGACTCCTTCTTCTTCGTATTCGTCGATGTCTATCCGTACGACTACGGCATCTGTAACTGTAATGTCGTCTCCTCCTATTCCGCTTGCCTGTCTGGGTCGGATCGGGATGGTGGTTAGTCCGGCCCTTCGTACGAGTCGTTCGTTAATGACTCCATAGCAGAGGCAGCCGGTTGTAACGGCGGGCCTCTGCCTCTAAGGATCAAACACCAAAGAGGGTGGTAAGCCGTGTAGGGTTTACCTTGAGTGGGTACAAGGTAGGGGGAGAGAACAAGTATGAACGAATACACGTGACTGAGCACTACGTGCGAAGGCCGTATTACCAATAGAGTCCAAATTCTATTGTGAAGTTGACCACGAAGGGTTAAATGTCTAGCTAAGGGAGTGTGTTTATATACTATAGGAAAGCTCTATACAATCTGGTATTTGTCCTGAGTTGTTCTTATTGCTCCCTATTGCTCTGTTGCTATCCGAAGCGGGTCAAGACAGAGCAATGTTATCCGAGCAGAGCAATATCTTGGCGTCACGTGCACCTCGTGACTTCCCGTGGGTCTTTTCTGTGCCGCATCTGCGACCCCCACTTGTTCCTTAACTTGTCATTCCTAACCCTGTGAGGGCTGTGCCGTAACACCGGTGTTAATAAGCGTGCGAGCGCTTATTATACGGTCGAGGATTGTATTCACGAGGAAGGGGTTATCGTGCATCGACTCGCGCTCGAAAATCTTCCAGTTCCGATACTGAATTGATTTTGTATCTATCCCTCGTACGCGACTTAGTCCGAGGGGGTTGCGTTTCCCGATTCCTCGCCACTACTATCAGACAGTTCTTCTGCGGGGGTAGAGACGGCTGCCACTTTTGGTTTCGCACTAGTAGGACGGCGTGCTGGGCCCATGGGGCACTGTCGTACGTAGTGCGAGGGGTCTCCACAGCGGAGGCACTCATCCGACTCACGTCATTTCTTCAAGACGTCCTCCGTAACCCAGCGGGCGGGCTTCCGTTTAGTCGTTAGGCGCTTCTTCCCACGTACGGGGTCGGCCCAAAGTGCGGCGACTTTAGCGTTCGACGGTTCCCAGTCCATTCCTTCTGGATCATCCCTAGCTTGGTAGTGGCTGCCCGAAGGATTCGCGTGTTGCCCCTTCTGGGCTTGGGCAAAGCGCTTTTGTTGGTCTTCGATTAAGCGGATACGCTGGCAGAATTCGTCGTACGTTGTCGGGGGGACGGTGCCAATTAGCCCTTGGTGTAATTTCGGGTTTAAGGCTGCTTCTAGGAACCCGATCTTTACGTTGTCCTGCCAACTCAGGCCGCCTGCTTCGACTAAGGTTTGGTCAAAGTCCGCAAGGAACGTACGGAGGCCTTGTTCCTTCTGTCGAACTCGATTGAGTTTGGCGAGGGCTTTAGTTTGAATGTCCGGGTCTCGGAAGGTCTTGGAAAGAGCGGTGAAGAAATCTTCCGTACGAAGCTCTTCCCCTGCGTTGTTCTTTGCCTCGATCCATGGTAGCAGTCTCTTCGCTGCTTTACCTTGGAGGCGGCTGTAGGCGTAGTAGACCTTCTCTTTCTCCGTACGATAGACCGCTTCGTCGACGATAAGCTTGGTACGTAGGTTGTGCTCGAACTGGGGGTACAGTGTAGGGTCGTCGCCGTTGAACCTCTCGACATCCGGGAAGCGGGCCTTCGCTGGGGCCGTACGATATTCAGTACCCTCTGTCGTGTGTTGGGTAGGAGGTTCGGGCTCGGCTGTTGTACCGGCATCGTTGGTGCGGTTCGCAAGGAGATTTCGTACGGAGTCTTCCAGCGCTTGGTAGCGGTGTTGGTTCTGCTGCTCCGTATTGTTGAACTGTTCCGAAAGTCCTCGTACGAGATCCACTAAAGCGGAGAGGACGACTTGGGGGTCTTCGTTGTTCATGGTGCGTTGTATAGGAAGGACGCCTTCCTATAGTTAATAATGAGCAACTTCTAATGTTAGGAATCGATAGTGAATTTACATTCAGCTACGTTCTATTTACAAGAAGAAGTTGCTAAGGAGTGGAGAGAGCTGCGAGAAATGAGAGACTAAATAGTAGCGCGGCGAAACGATGTTCTTGAACTAGTACTGTGCGTACAAGTCCTTTGGACTCTAACACAGAGCGAGGAAGAAAACACTGATAAAAGAACCCCAGAAAGGTCTCTTAGATGTACCAAAGCGGCTGGCAGCCAAGTATCTACAGCTTAAGACAAATCACGCCTTTATGTAACGGCGGGCCTCTACCTCTAAGGATCAAACACCAAAGAGGGTGGTAAGCCGTGTGAGGGTTTACCTTAAGTGGGTACAAGGGAGGGTGTAAGAGAACGAAGTGACGAACACACGTGACAGAGCACTACGTGCGAAGGCCGTGTTACTAATCAATGGTGCGGATTGATTATTGAAGTTGACCACGAAGGTCAAAGCTATCTAAGGAGTGTGGTTTATATACATGTAGGAGAGTGTCTACAATCTAATATTGATCTGTTTGATCTGTGTTGCCTCTTGGGCAGGAGCGTATGGATCAGACAGATCAATGTTGTCTTGATCTTATTGATCTGTCCCTTAATGCCTGAGGCATGCGGGATCAAAGGGATCAATTCCTTGGCATCACGGGATACACGTGACTCATGGTGGGTCTTCATAGCGCGTGTCTGCGCCCCGCTTGCTTCCTTTCCTACCCTATCCCGACTCTGTAAAGGCTGTGCCGTAACACTTTATAGGTACCTACCTATATCGGTTCAAGCTGGCAGATACCCTAAGCTGCTGGTGGTGTAATCGGGAACAATAATGCGTAGCCCATCTTCTATTTCAGTGTAGAAAATGGCGCCGCCAGAGAGAAAAGCTTCTAAAGGACTTACCATCAATATTTATTAATAGTAGAGATATTACTACATTTTGTTAAACAAACAGCCTAAGGGCTACTGTACCTGGGTGGATTTTAGCTGACTAAGCGAGTTGGCTTTTAAGCCCCATATCTGAAGGGAAGCCAATGCCGAGAAGGATCCGATTGACGAGGACCAATTAGGGTTTAGCGTAGCACGTGACGCACACGTATATCTTCCGTGTGCCGCTAATAGGTAGAAGAATTGAACGACTCATCGTGGACTGTCTCTATACCGCTGCTGTGAACCCTCATTGTTCAACACATTTAGTAGTATCACTGCTGTTACTAAAGAAGTCTTTCTAGACCCAGACGCCCTTAAACCACTACTAGAATTCTTAGGAACAACAGCAGTAGGTAAAAGAGTACAAGAGCCAGAACAAGAACGAGGTGATATATGGGATATCGAACTGCTGGACAGCAGGGATATAAACTAAAAATCACGAAAAACCATCTCCTATGTCTATTTTCTTCTCCATGTACCAATTATACTCGTTTTCCTCCTTTCTCCTATGTTATAAATGGCCCGATTATTAGGAGGAGCATAGAAGCTCTAAAAGGCAGCGCTTTCTTATAGATAACTGCCGAGGCAAGGAGCACTGAACACCCTAAAACCGCATACCCACATAAACAGCTTCATTTCACTTACTAGAGCCCTTACAGGCACCAGTTAGTACACTGCCATAAGCCAACGGCTTGCATGCAGAATGAATAAATCAATCAATCAACCCGTCAGCTCGGATCCAAGCATAAGCTATCCACCACGGTACATCCTCAAACGGACGGACAAACAGAGCGTACCAATCAAACGCTAGAGCAATATCTACGCTGTTACATTAATTACACGCAGGACAATTGGGTTGAACTACTTCCTCTTGCCCAGTTCGCGTACAACAGTTCAAAAGCAACGGCTACGCAAGAATCACCGTTCTACGCCAACTACGGATATGAGCCAACGGCTTATAGGGAATCGCTTCCAAGCAAATCACTAAGCGAGAAAGGAATCCTCAAGACAGACCAGCTAAAAGCACTTCACAAACAGCTCAGCCTCGACATCGAATACAATGGATTTTTGATGTCCCGCTACTACAACAGACGGCACCAGGAGGCACCGAAGCTAAAGAGGGGGGATAAAGTCTACCTACTCAGAAAAAACATTAAAACGAAGCGACCATAAAGCAAATTGGACTTCAAGAAAATTGGACCATTCGAAATCGAAGAAAAACTCGGGAAAGTTAACTACCGCCTCAAGCTACCAAAAACCATGCGGATAGTACCCGTCTTTCACATTGCACTACTTGAACCAGCGCCAAAAAACGCCACGGTCATCCAGCAAACTGAGGAAATGGTACCAGAAAACCCAGATGCCGACGAAAACAAAGAATGGATCGTAGAAAAGATCCTAGACAGCGGCTACGTTGATGGTCAATTCAGATACCTCCTACAATGGGAAGGAGACTGGGACCATACCTGGGAACCACCGGAAAATTGCAAAGGATGCAAAGACCTCATTGAAAGCTTCCATCGCCAAAACCCGGATCGACCAACACCGCGGCCTCGTCAAACACGAAGGACCCAAAGTCGAAATCAGGGAAAGGAGACTGCCGCGCCTGATCGACCAACTCGGAACTCGCGGGTGGCACAGCAGAGCCAACCCCAGGAGACCCAGCAGGGCCCACAGAGGCGTCAGCTGAGACCTCGCCACGTAGGCGCTTTGTCGATCGCGAAGACTCGGCATCTTCAGGGTCAACAGGACCCCCGGCCGCAGAAGAAGCTTCCAAACGATCCAACTCCTCTAGCTCTTCAACCGTCTCAGCCTTGGAGGAAAGCATCAACGCCGCACGACGACGTAATAAGGACCGTTGCTTCTCAGCACGATCTAAACGCGCCATGGAAGCACGAAACTCCTGACGCGCCTTCTCCTCCGCTTGATCCGCCTTCAACAAAGCCTGACGGAGGCGAAGGACTAAGAGACCGGTCAGCCAAAAATTACCTCGCGTATCGAGCAACGTACAATCCGAATTGTCCAAACCACTGGCATCGCACGAAGATTTGCCATGACGAGCGCACTCGCCGCAACGCGAATGAACCCCGTCCATCTGACAAAAGACAAAGGAAGGGTCGCCTTCGGATTTACCAAAATTCGCAAGAAGGCAGGAAGAACAAGGAAGCGGCATCGTCGTACCGTCACGATCAATCTCGTCACCTAAAACAAGATGTTCAGCCCGCTGTGCAGAACGCTTACGCTTACGGGTATCAATAAAAGACAGGGCGAGAAGACGCACAGGAAGAAGAGAAGAGGAACCACACGAGTAAAAGATATACACCTTACGGTAGATCTTCGGGTCGAAGATCCTTAAGGTGGGGGGTAGTGTTACGAACCTCCAAGGACGCAGGCTTTATGGCCCCAAGGGCGAAAAGCCCGTACGGGAGAAAGGACCGTGTGGACTGCGGGTTCATAAGATTGGACACGAAGCAGAAACCCCCTACGGCAAGAAGGCCCACAGGGACGAAAGGACGGAAGCTGGAATCCCGGAGAAGACACAGGCAAGCGGGCGCGGAACAGGTAAACATGGCGACCGCTTCACACCGACGGATGTCGGAAACTAGGAAGGTGGTTGGGCGCTAACATCACGTGTGCCCCACACCCGTGACTAGGACCCACACTGGATCATGGTGATCCAGTTGTAACGGTAGGCTCCTTCCACTAAGCTTCGGAGTCGCTTAGCAGGTTGGTGGAAACCGAGGGGTTTACCTTGAAGAGACAAGAGGAGGATGGCGGTGCAAAGAGTGAAGTATCACGTGATAGCGCGGTGCGCAATGAGCTTGTTACCTCCAAATCAATAGGGTTTGAATTGGAACTTTAAGTTGACCACGAAGGGTCAAGTGTCTAGCTAAAGGAGTGTGGCTATATACTACTAGGTGTTATGGTTTGTACCCATAATGGTGCCTTGGAGGATCCGCGGCGGTCACGTGTAGCGCTAGTCTTCGCTTATATAGAGTCGCTGGGGACGCGTGTCCTTCCATCCCCAGCTTGACCTTCGTGTAGACGGAATTCAACTCTTCAGCGCTTACTCTGGGGTTGAACCATTACACAGGCGGATGGCTCGCATGGAAACGCATGCAAGCTTGTCGTCAACGGCGCGGCGTCATGGGTGTGGCAGCTTAATCGTGCTGGGCGCAGTCTTGGAAGTCCAGCCTTGTGGGACTCCGATTCAGCTGCAGCAGATCTTCACGATTACAATGTGGCTTGGCAGATGCAGTCGTCAGCTTGCAGATGAGCTCGCCGGACGGTGGTTGTTCAGGAGGCTGCGCGAGAGGCATGATGCAGTTCGCGATGCGAACTGTCCGAACACGTGCGGCTTCCCCGCGCTGGATTGGCCGGCTCTGCACTGCTCGTACCGCCTGAAGACCAGTCTCCCGGCACTTGGGACGCCTCGTTCACCACGGAGCCTAGGGCGCACGAGAACCGCGCATAAAATCGTCATTCCACACGCTGTGTACCAAGGGCGGCGCACCGACATCCGGGATAGCTCGATGCGCGGGTTCACAATCCGGAGCAGTCCATGCTGCATGATAAAAACATGACGGACCCCATCTGCTCGCGTGAGGTCTCGGAAGCAGCCCTGGACATATACCCAATTCACAGCAGCCAGTCCAGTCGGACGCGGGCTGCAACATGTGCGGCACAGCGCAGTGGAGTGTGGATACACAGACGGAGGGCAAGCCCGGCCAAGCATCCCCGGCTGCCGTCCAGCCATCTCCGCTGCGAGCTGGAGTAGCATTTAGCGCGGCTGAGATGACCGCATGCCCCCAGGCGGCGCGTCCGATTATACCACACCAAAAAGCATGGAGCGCTGCTGCTGTCGAAACTCCTCGCAACGCGTGTTAAGACGGCGCGACGTGAGTGGCACACAGCACGGCAGCGTGGGAGGCACCTCGCGAGGCAGCGGACGACGTCGTTTCTCAGACCCTGCAGCGTGGCGCGGAGGCGAGCGGGCCCCTGCTCTTGCCCGGCGGAGCCCGCTGCGAGTCGAGGCCTCCATCTCGCCCACGTTCATGTGTCGGCGCGTGTGATTGGCCAGCGCCGGCGCGGCCAGGGCGCAGAAAGCGACGCTGAACATCGTCTCCGGCGATCAGATCCACCGGGAATGTCAACGGTCCACCGCGCCTGCCCTTGGCCGCAGGCGCTGACAAGCTCCCGCCAAAAGTCCAAGCCGGCTTGGGCTGCCGCTCGCTCGCATGGATGGTTTTGTGGCCTGCGGACGCGGGCCTGCGCTGCGCTGCCCCAGACCTTTAAACCGCGCCTCTGCTCCTAACTTTGCGTCCGACACCTCCTGCATTGCCGGTCCCTTGGCTCCCTCCGCCTGAGGCTCTCAGACACCCCGGATCTTCAGAGCCCTGCGTGTCTTGCCTCACCGCACGCCCGGCTCCACCAACCACGCGCAAGCTTTCTCTCACACAGCCGCGCGCCCAGCGCCGGGCCCGGTCCGCCAGCTAGCCTCACCCTCGTCGGTCCACGTCAACTGGGGCGCCGCCAAGCGCATAAAGTTTTTCCCCGCCAAGCCGCATCGTGAGTGCGCTGCCGTTACGAGTAGGAGCTCACGCGACCTGCTTCCGAAAAAGTATTTCATCAATACGCCCCGCATCCCAATTCTTTCTCTGCATCTCCGCCCCTCCTCGTCCATTCTCTGCTCCGTCCGCCATGGCTGCCACCGAGAGTTCTCTGCGCGACTATGGCATTGCCGCCCCCCACGGCCCCAACATGGGCGGCGACCATGTGGCCACCAGAGACATCCACGAGATGAACCCCAATGAGAAGGGTGTCTTCGACTTCCTCCTGCGCCCCGACGACAGCTACGACCCCTCCGGAAGGTATTGGGCCGACATGGGCATCATGCAGCGCCTGCGCTTTGTTAGCAGTGTCGACAAGGCCGAGGCCAAGAAGGAGACCAACGAGTTCTGGGGGATGTTCAAGACGAAGGCCGCCCGCTTCAGCGGCCTCCTCGCCCCCATTGGCTGGCTCGTTGGTGCCTTTTCTCTGTTTGGCTACTACTTCAAGAACTGCATCATCCCGGGTATGGGTCTGCTTCTGGAAGGGTGAGCATTCCTTGGCGTCACATCTTGGCGACAGCTAACCTGTTTCAGATATGTGCTTTTCTCCATTGGCAATGTCAGACCTCTGCTTGAGGATACTTTCACCTCTTGCTGGAAAGAGTACGAGATTTGCGACAAGACCTGGGTCCAAGCCATCGACTACCTGGAGATTTGCGGCATTATTGTCGGTCAGATCCTCGTTGGTATCATCGGCGACTGGCTCGGCCGCCGCTGGGGCCTGATCCAGGATGCCGTTATCATGTTCCTCGGCCTTCTCATGCTGACTGCCGCCTGGGGCCTCACCCAGAACGGCTGGGTTATCTGCTACACCTGGGCTTTGTTCTTCTACGGCATCGGTGTCGGCGGAGAGTACCCCATGACCGCCACCTCCGGCATGGAGGGTGCGGTCGGCTCCGGCAAGGTGTCCACCCGGGAGGACAGACTGCACCGTGGTCGCAAGGTCACCAGCGCCTTCCTGATGCAGGGCTGGGGCCAGTTCCTCAACGTCGTTATCCTCATGGTGCTGCTCCGCATCACCCACGGCTACGGCGGCCCACCTTACACCACGGGCTCTGCTCAATGGACCTACCGCGTCTCCTTCTTCATTCCGGCCGCTGGTACGTTGTGGCTCTGCTTCTACCGTGCCTACAAGATGAAGTCGGCGGGCAGGCAGTTGGCCATCCAGAAGAAGAAGCAGAACGTCACCGGCTATGACACCGAGTCGCTCAAGCTCACCTTCTCATACTTCGGTCCTCGCGTCCTGGCGACTGCCGGTGCCTGGTTTGCCAACGACGTGTTCTTCTACGGCAACAAGCTATTCCAGAACCAGTTCATCAAGGTCATCACACCCAACAACAAGGACCTCATGATCACATGGGAGTACAACCTGATCAACGTTGCCGTGTCGCTTGTTGGGTACTACCTCGCATCCTTCCTCATCGACAACAAGCTTTGTAAGTCCTGGTGTTTCGGTTCGCTGCTGGATTGACTTACTAATGCGGAAATAGATGGTCGCAAGTGGATGATGATTGTGGGCTTCATGCTCGACTTTGTCCTGTTTGTCATCCCCGCTTTTAACTACGAACATTACACATCCCCGGAGCACATCCACGAGTTCCAGACCATGTACTTCCTGTCCTCGTTCTTCAACCAGTTCGGCCCGAACTCCGTAACGTTCCTGGTCGCAGCCGAGGTGTTCCCCACACCGATCCGTGCCACGGCCCACGGCTTCTCTGCGGCCATGGGCAAGCTGGGCGCACTGCTCGCTGCGGTGCTGTACAACTACATCGACACTCAGACCAAGTTCTACGTTGTTCCGTGGTTCGGTCTGGCCGGTGCCCTCCTGACCTGGCTCTTCCTGCCCGACACGACGGGTCTGGACCTCAAGGAGCAGGAAAGGCGGTGGACATATATCCGTGCGGGTCGCGAGCAAGACTACCACGGCATTGCCATCCATCCCAAGCACCTGTCGGTGTGGGAGAGGCTGCGCGGTGTCGGCAAGCACTACGACGCGGACCTCGACTACAAGCAGAAGGTGGAGGAGCTGCGCGGCGACTGGGAGGACTGGCAGCAGCGCAGGGTGGAGGAGGAGACCAAGGGCGGCACGTACGACGTCGACGATGACGAGTTCAGCGAGGGCATCTCGTCGTACTTCACGCGGACGGCGCGATCGACGCCAATGCCGACGCCACAGATCCCGACGCTGGAGAAGAGCAAGGCAGGCAGCCCCCGAGCACAAGCGGCAAGCAGCTCGGAGAGCGAGAACGAGAAGTTGGAAATATGAGCATGGATGGGCGTTGATGGATGATGCAAAAAAAAAGGAGCCTGGCCAAGGCGCGCGTGTTAACGGGCTGCATGGGTATATCATAGAGTAATGAATTGAATCAGTGACGCAAGAAACACAGCCAATTGGCGGCGGTGCTCGGCGCTGTGGCTGGGGCAGCCGACGGAGCTTTGGTCGAATCGACGCGGACATTCCAGGAGGTGTGGCTTGACTTCCGTTCTCGGCCACGGCATTACGAGTGGCCAGGATGCAGAGTGGGCGTGGGCCACGGGCGACGCGGCGCAACACAGATTGAAGGGCCTGCATATAGCTGGCCTGACTGCCACCGGCCTAAAGATAGAAGACGCGGGCGGCGGGCGGGCGCGCATATAAGAAACACGGCCACGATGGCGCTCTCTCCCGGCACACCACTGCTGCCCTCGCCCGCACCAGCGCCGCTCTCGCCCGCAAGCCACTCGTTCAGCCGCAGCGTCGCTCTCTGCTCTCCCTGCACGCGCATCCCCTACTCCCAATTTCGCCACGCCACACCTGGGCCCGCCCGCCGCCCCCTGCGCCGAAGGCTGAAACAGCGGGAAGGCACGCCGCCAAGACGCCCGAAAACACGCCCGTCAGCCAATCGGCGGCCCGCCAGCCCGTTTCACCCACCGCCACCCCTGTCTGCAATTGGCCCGAGGCATCAGCCTTAATCCCCAGACCTCATTAGCAGCCCAGCCCGAGCCCGCTGCTTGTTTCTCTCTCTTAAAACACCGCTCTTTCCCTCGTCCTTTGTTTCCCTCGCCCGTTGCCCGCCTCTGTTCTCTCGCTATTCCCCGGATCCAGGTTATCCGCTTCCAGTCTTTTGTCCCAAGAGCTTCCAGTGCTGCTGGCCTCCACCACGGTCTCTACCCACTGTTCTTCTCGTTCTTCTCGTGCCGCAACCAGTCCGCTGTGCATACGAAAAGACCGCATCTCCTGTCCCGCCTGTGGTAATCGACGGAGCATTCATATTTGAGGGGAAAAAAAAAAAACAACGACACGAACCAACCCTCAACCCATCACTCACCATGCGCTCCACCACCTTCCTCGTCTCCGCCTTCGTGGCCGCCAACGGCGTCGTCCTGGCCCAGAACGCCGACAACTTCGCCGCCGACACCATGCCCGACGGCTACTCGTACTCGTACTCCCGCGCCGACGCCGCCGCCACGCCCGCCGTGTTGACCCCGGCCGCCTCGGCCGCGTCCTCGGCCGCGTCCTCCAGCTCCAGCAACGACGCCGACTCCTTCCTCTCCGACACCATGCCGTCCGGCTACGCCTACTCCGGCTCCGCCTACGCCACCCCCGCCGCCGGCACCCCCGCCGCGGCCGCGGGCTCCGGCTCCGCCGCCGCCGTCGCGACGCCCGGCTCCAACGCCGCCAACACGCCCGGCGGCAGCGCGGCCACGACGCCCGGTGCGACGCTCAGCGCATCCGGCAGCGGCGGCAGCGGCGGCAACGGCACCAACAGCGAGGGCAACTCGACCAAGAGCGGCAGCAACGGCAGCAACGGCTCGGGCTCGCACAACAGCACCATGACGACCAAGACGGCCAGCAAGAGCGGCAAGGGCTCGTCCTCATCTGCTACTGCTACTTCGTCGTCGGACTCGGACAGCGACTCCAGCAGCTCCGGCTCGTCCTCGTCCGCGACGCCCGCCGCGTCCAGCACCGGCGCGGCCGTGCCCGGCGCGGCCGTGAGCTCCGGCGTCGTGACCAGCGCCGTGCTGGCCGTTGCCGGCTGGATGCTCGCCATCCTGTAAAAGCGGCCGCGACCTCTCCGTGTGTGCCCGTGTTGAAAGAGCGCCTCTTCCCCCGCCGTCTCTTTCGGACGGATGAATCGGTTGTTCGATAACGTAATCGGTAAATTTTTTTAGGGGGAAGGAATGATAAATAAACAAAACTTTCGCGAAAAAGACCCGATCGTTTTGGATAGCGGCTTGTTTTTGTTTGTGTTTGGATGAAGGAAATCTCTCTTCTTGTTCAAACGCCTTCGCTTCTTCGTCAACATCTTATACCTTAACTTTTATACATATTTCGTCGCGCGATTAACGATTGGAAATGTGGTTGGTCTCTTTTCCACCTCCCCCTTACCGCTCTTCGGCTCGGTTCCGAAGAGGGAGGGGAGAAGCCAAGTGGAAGGCTGTATATGAACTCTTAGAAAATCCAGACATATATATACCTTTGAAGGTCCGGTGGCTACAAATTTTTTTTTTTTTGAACGAGTGAGCTGAATGATCTGTGGTGATGTGACGTTGGCAGGTCGCTTGAAGTGGAAAAGGAAATCAGACACGTGTGCAAGATTGTCGAGATCGTTTACTGGAAGCGGAAAGAGTGACGTAGTCAGGCATACCGTTGCCGACGTTGTACAACCGTCCCAAGTGCCGCTGCACGCGAAACGTATGTACATAGCAGCCTGAGGAATTGCCCGTGGACAGGACGTCCTGTCGTTCCTTGGCAGTGTCCCATTATCACACCACAAACCTCCAATCTGCTCGCTACTGCATCGGATTCCCCTCTTCCCAAAACGTGGGTGCCTTCAGTGCAACAGCAACCCCTGCGTCTATCGGTAGCCTTATCGCTGCCCTAAACTTCGCGCGTTGCTGCGAGATTAACGAGTGCGACATCAGGATTCCAAAAAGACCAAACATACACAAACTCACGTGACACGCGCCAAGAAAGTCGGGTTTCGAATCCGTCTCGATTCAACGACTCATCTCGTTGCCTCATACACACGCCTTTCTGACAAGTATAATCGACAGCCTTTCATCCATGCCGGAGCCTTGCTCCATCAGTTCCCGCTCCTTCCCTCTCCCTCCGCACCATCCCCATCATCCGGAGAAAGTCAAAACGTACCCGCAATTCTCTCGTGTTCAGCATCATAGAAGCAAGAAAGCTGAAAAAGCAGGCAGCAAGGTATCTCGCAATGCCGAAGCGAAAATTGAAGAACAAGCAAATAGGAAAAAAGGAAGAACTAATACAAAAGTAGCGCCGACGGTGTGGTCGCAGCAGTGGTCGAGAATGAAGAGTTGAGACACCTCTTTACCTCCACCAAACTGCTCCTCAGCCGCGACGGAGGGAGAAGAGAAAGTCGTACGTCCCGCTCTTGGCGGGCGACGTGTCGTCTAGAATAAAGTTCGAACGGTGTAACAGTAACGAAGTGGCGACAATTGGCAATGCGTGGCCGGGGAATGAAGAACCAACGTGAGCGGCATGCAAACATGGGTAAAATCGCTAAGACAAGAAAAAAAAAATGCCAATCAGAAGAAAAAGAAGTTGTGCCCCATCCAAAACGTGTCTCTAAGGGAGAAATCCAAAACACTCACCAAGCCAATGCGCCAAGCCATCTACGCCTGCCCTTCTTTTTGTTTGGGTTCGTCTTGCTTTTCCCTCTGATTGTCGGCTTTTTGTTGCTCCTTCTCGAGTGCTTGCTGCTGCTGCTGCTCTAACACGATCTGGTCCGCCGGGTCGGCATCCTTGCCGCGGAATCGGCCGACCTCCCCGGTCAACCAGACCTTGAAACTATCCCACCAGCCCTGGTTGAGTCGGTTGCTCAGCTCGCGGTACGAGTACATCTCGCCCCAGCAGTCGCGGCCCCACTCGCAGCCAGCCATGTTGACAACAAAGTCACGCTCTTGTTCGCTGTAGTGGACGCGCGCATCAATGCCGTTGTCCGAGCATGCTCCGGGCGGGAAGGCGTTGACCTTGCGCTGGTGGATGAAAGCCATGTTTGACCGCACCCAAGGCTGGTTCTCGTACATGTACTCCAGCGCGTCCTGTTCCTTGTGCGCCCACTGCATATGTCGCTGTTCGTAGTGTACCGGGTCCCACCAAAAGTCAAGTAGGCGGTCTGTCCATGCGCTGCGCCGGACGAAGAAGGAGCCCAGGTTGAACCCCCCGCAGTCCTGTGGGACGAGAAGGTTGATCGATTCGGGGTTGCCGTCGCCTTCAGCCGAGAGAGACAACGGATCGAGCCACGCATCGGTCGGCGGGTGCGTGATGTTTAGGGGGTTGTAGTAGTTGATGTCGCGGTAGGTATTCGCAGGGAGGTCGGTGAAGATGTGCTTCTGCAGGGAGTACGAGGGCTCCATGATGAAGGTGTTGAGGTCAAGCCACCAGAACCTGGATGCGGTGATCAGTCAGTAGGAACCGTTCTCAGCCCGCGGAGGGCGCCATTGTCGAACCCTCACCATTCTGCATTGGGATACTTGCGCATGGTATTCCGGATGGTGTCGACCTTCTCCCAGCTCTCGCGCCATTCGTGCGCATAGCGCTTCTTGGTGCTCATGTCGACAATCTCCAATTCATATCCCCACCTGCGCGCATATCTCTTCTTGTTCTTCACGCTGTCGCGCTCAATGGCCCACTCGCGCGGGCCTTTCCACTCCATGACGCCTCCGCCCACGTTCGCTACCAGTATTATCACGTACTTGCTGCCCCCGCCGAGCCAGGATGCGCGGTTGTAGATCTTGTCGAAAGCTGTAGCGTCGTTAGAAGTTGGGGAGCATTGCGAAAAGTGTTGAGAATCCTTACGAGGTACCCATGTGAGCAGGACGAAGAACAGGATGGCCAGAAGCAGCACGAAGCGCAACCTCATGGAGCGCAGCCTCCCGGCAATCCACGACGGCACGGCCCCTAGCGCGCCTGCTCTCCGCGGCGCCCACCTGCCGCGCTCCAGCATCTCCTTCTCCGCGTAGGCGCCGCTCGGGGGTTGCGCGAACGGCAGGCCCTGTGATATCCTCCGCAAGTGTCTCGAGAAGAAGCCGCCGCCGCGGGGGTTGAAGCGCGAGGCGGAGCCCCGCACCTGCTCGCTGCGGGCTTGCGCCGAGCCCCAGGTGACGTTGTGGCTCCCGTTGGTGGAGGCGTAGCCGCCGCCGATGCGCGGGCTCACGCTGCCGCTCTGGTGGGGGCTGTAGGGCGAGGGCGTGGTCAATCCCGGGCTGGCCCAGCCGCCGCCCGGCTGGGGCGACGGCGAGCGCGACAGCGACATTTGGGTGTTCGTCGTCGGAGTCGGCAGCAGGCCCTGCGAGCTCTCGACCGGGGTGCCAGGGATGGCGGGAAGCGGCTGGCCGTAGCCGGGTCGTGCGGGCAGGCCGGAGGTGGCGCCCTGGCGTGCGTCACGCTGCTGCTGGTGGGCTGCGTCGATCTGCTGGTGGAGTTGCAGGTTCGGGGGCCCAGCGGACGAGCGCCGTCGCCGGTGGCCGGACGGGAAAGTGGTGGTGGAAGTTGGAGTCGCCAGGGTGACTTTTGCCGCTACGCGGTCCTATGGGCGGGCGCGGGACAGTGTTATAGGGCTGGCTGCGAAGGGAGGGTTCCTGCGGCCGGGATAAGGTTGCGTCGCGATCTGGCGGACTCGAGATGTGGCTCCGACGGGCTATGGCAATTGGCTGGTTTCGGTGGCAGCTGGATGGGAGGCACCTGAGCTAGCTGACGGCCAGGTGTGCGATACGGCGTTTGGGGTGGCTGCGATGCTGCGGCGCGCAGAAGCTCAGGGTCGCGGCGCAGGCAAGGACAGGGATGTGTGCGGAGGAGCGAAGCGACTGTGAGGGCGCGCGGTTTCAGAACTTTTTCAGACACCGGGCATGCCAGGGCGGAGCGCGGTTCGAGGGCAGGCGAGGACTGGTGTTCTGCGTTTGCGGACTGAGGCCAGAAAGCCAAATGCCAGCGGCGCAGCAGCGGAGATTAGGAGCAGCCCGCTTGGCAGCTACCACGTCGAGTAATGGCGGAGCTGATTACACGCCGCGGCCGTGGTGTGCTTAGTTCGCTTCTCTCAGCAACATATTGCTCCTGCCCTTCTTCGCACTCGTATCACGCTTATCAGCCCGCCCGCGATGCCACCTCGCGCGCAGCCCTTGCGTGGTGGATCAGCAGTACGAGCAGGAATGAAGACATGTCGCGCGGTGCGGTCACGGTCACGGGCCTGGAGCGCGCTGGCAGAGTCTCTAGTCCGCTCCGCTGCACGCTTCCGGCCGAAATTGAGGCGAGATGAATGGACAGGGCAGCGCGCAACCTTGACCGCCCAGGCCTCTCCTTTTGACGCGCAACATCTCCCCGCCGCTGGTGTCTGGACGAAGCCGCGGTTCAGCCTCTTGGCTTCTTCTATCCCAAACGGCTGCTCCCAGAGCCGATCGCGACGATGCCTCGTGGTGCCGGCCCGCACTCCTCGATCCTCCACGCAAATCCCGCTGACACGAGCGCACTGGGAACCGTCGTGCCCGTCTCACTGCGATCGGCGCCTCGCGGGATGCAAGCCGCCCTCGCACCCCGCGACGCGTGACGCTCCGCCAGACGCGACCAGCTGGCCACCGCGAGCTGGCGGCGTCGCCTTCTCGCCCACGCGTGGCGAACGGGTCGCTCGTGCGCCGCCTGACGGAGGCCCGCTGACGAGGCGGGCGACGCGGAGGGCGGAGGATTGCTCGAGTGTCTGGAGTGCGACGGCTCGCTGCTAATGATAGCGTGTTAGCGCCTGGTGAGGCTCTGGGAGTGCAGCGAGTGGCTCGCGGGTCTGGCTGGTGTCTTGGGCCTCGCCTGGCGCCCGCAAGTCGCTAGGCCGCGACCGGCATGGCCGCAGCCGCGGACGGTGTGATCCGCGCCGGCATTCTCGTGGCAGGCGCTTCGACAGCCAACCATCTTGCAACCTCTCGCCGAACCTCCCACCAGCGCTGCTCATGATGCCAGCGAGATGACCGTTCGTACCGGCCCACCAATAGCCTTTGCCGCTCGCGCTGTACCGTACCTGCTTTGCGGCGCCTGCAATCAAGATGTGCGCCCGTCCAGGCATTAGGCCGCTGCACCAGTGTACATTTGCTTTGCGCGGCCCGTTAGAGATCGCGCGCACAACTTCTTTCCTTCTCGCCGCTTGCTCCGTTTCCGTTTTCTCTCTGTCCGATCTTCAAAAGTCGCTTTTTTCTGTTTCTCTCGTTTGGTCACCGCGCGTGCTTCACCTGCCCGTCTGCCTATTGTCACCGCCCCGCGTTTTAGACAACAATAGAAGCCTATTGTGTTTCAGGCTCGCAAAAGCAACCTGATTGTCCAGAACCATGTCTTCCTTCCACCTCTCATAATCCCATTATCCTCTCCTTGTCGCAGACTCGACGCCCGTGTCTGACGTCCGACCCGACAAAAACTCCTGATTCGAAGCGCCCAAGGTCGAGCTTTTCGCTCAGCGCCTAGCATGGCAACGCTTCAGCCGGCGCACTTTCACTCAGACCCAGACTCTACCTTCGACGACTCCAAGATCCAGAGGTGTACGCGATTTCCTGCCGCCGCGGATTTTCGGACGCCAACACATCCGCCCGTGGGTCTGGACAGCTGGCACGCCCAGCCCGGGATCGACAGAGCCCCGCCACCCTACCAAACACCGCAAGCGGGTGACGCGATGGAAGGCGAACGAGTTGCTGGAGGTTACCAGCCTTCGCAAGATTGGGCATACGATGCCTCGGGCGTTGCTGCCAGGAACGCTTTCACAAAGCAGAAGAGGATGTCTTCGCACAATGTAACGAAACAAAAGTCTAAGAGGAGGAACAAGCCCTTCGGCCAGACCATGAGACCTGCTATTGCCGTGGACACGAACTACTCCCGCCACCGAGGCCCTGCACCGCGCCAAGTATTTCCCGCCGCCGTTGGAGGCCTATTCACCACCGGACGACCAGGAATGGTGACGCCGCAGGAAGAAAAGGTTCCAAGCAAGTTCAAGTGGTTCGGGCTGGGAAGGTCGATTTCGACGCGGAAGCTCGACAAGGGAGATCAAAAGGAAGATTTTGAGAAGCTGGCTCCCACCTACGAATTACAAGAGAAGGAAAGCTTCACGTCGGACAACGGCTACCGCTTCAAGTCAAAAACCATGCGAAAGAACGCCCCGGATACCAAGCCGGAGTTCAGGCCGATGGTAGTACCTTTCGAGCCCGGACCTCCACCTGATCCGCCGGTCGCCCAAATCGAAGCACCCGAGACGCCGAAAAATACCCAGCCGCCGCGCCTGAGCCCTCTTGACGTCTCCCCGTCCGACCGTCCCATTACCATTGGTTTGTCGGTATCACCAGAGCAAGTGTCTGAGCACGAGACACCCCAGTCCGCCCTCGCCAGAGAAAACCTGGACGTCCATCCCGCAAACCGCCAGAGATCCAACAGCGGTGCTTCTGGTGATACTCCGACAATCATCGTAACACCTGCGAGAGAAAAGGCAGGATGGCTGTTTCCTCTTGATAACCGGCCCCGTCCTGCTTCTAGTGTTTATTCCCGAGCAACGAACGCGTATACGGTCTACAATGCCAGCCGAGAACATATTCCTCCAGTGCCAGCCATTCCGGCAAACTTCGGCACCAGGAACGACCAGAGCCCGGGAGGAATCAGCGCGGCAAATGGATACATGGTGGCAGAGACTCCCACCGAGCAGAATCCTACTCAACCGCCGGTGTCTTCGAAGGCGCAAGAGATTGCTAACACCAAGAAACCGCGGGTGACTTCCGACTCTACTTTATTCGAAGAAGATCAGACTCCTCAATCGGCCGGCTCTCTCAAGGGTCCGACTGGGTTGTATATTGACACTAATATCCCGCCGACGCCTCATCGTTCGAGGGGCTGGTGGAACATCATAACCACTCCTTTTGAGTTCACACCTTCGCGATTTAGATTCACTCCTAATACACCCAGCGACAAGAGCACTCCAATGATGCCCATGCTCCCGTCTGCGGCGTCGTTCTTTTCTCGGACGCCGGATCTGCGCCGTAACTTCTCTGCGAGATCCAGAGCGGCTCAGACACCAAAGTCGCCTTCGACCGCGTTCAGCCCCGCGAGTTGGGAGCGTTCATCGGTGGATGACGAGTCGCCCGTGAGGACGCACGATGATTTGGGGATTTCGACGGTGCCGTCTCGCAACTCTCTGGAAGATGGGTTTTATCAACCGGAGGCTTCGCAGAGCGCGGTCAGCCAAGGCGACAGGGAGATCCCGGTCGCTCTCGGACAAGGATTTGAGGCTAAAGCAGATTCTCACACGCACCCCGCGCCACCCAGCCACACCAGCAACAGCAACAATGTCTTCCACACCTCCAACCACTACCATTACAACGGCGTGCCCTTCCATCGGGACGAAGACTTGGGCCGACGCGATACTTTTCGCAGTACTGATACCACCCCTGTTGTCGCGGTAGCGTCGCTGGGAACTGTCCTGTCCGCCCGTGCCGTGCACGAACCCCTGGATCCGACCAGCACGCCTCGCAGCATGAACGCTGATGTGGAAACTGTACCAGCGCAGCCGCGGGCGGCTGCAGCTGCAGCTACGCCACGCCGGTCGACTTCCACGCGCCGGTCGTCGCGTTCACGCCCGCATGACATTTCCATGCCTGCTCCTGCTGCTGCGATCGCGTCGAGTCAACGTTCTTCGGCAGAGATCCCTTACTCGAACCGGCACGCTCCTGCACAGGCTGCATACGCGAACCAGCGTGCTCCGACGGAAATTTCTTACTCCAACCAGCGTGGGCCAGCAGAAGCTTCCTACCCTACCCAACGTGCTCCGGCAGAGGTTCCCTACTTTCCGCCACCGCCGACACAGGCACATTCTCACTACCAGCAGCAGGCGCACTACTCGCAGGATCCACCCAACTACAGCAGCCCCAACGGTGCGCTCGACAGAGGTGGAACGAGGAGGCCGTTCCCCGGCAGTCCTCACAGTCAGCGCAACGCAGAGAAGGCGCAGAAGGCACCGAAGGCTCCGCGTAGGAAGGGAGCCGGGGGTTATTGGTCCTTGAGGCACCTGTTTGGGAAGAAGAAGACGGCTCAGGACCCCAATGATCCGGCTGTTAAGAAGAAGAAAAAGAGGAGGTGCTGCTGTTGGTGCTGTTGTATCTTCTTCCTAATCCTTCTCATCATCATGGCCGCTCTTCTTGGGACCCTGCTTCCGCGGAGAAACGGCAGCAACAACGGTGGATCGAGCTCTGGTGGTTCTTCTTCGACGACCTCGCCGGACGGCAGTCCATCGGCAACGAATGTTCCTGATACTCCCTCCGTGTGGCTCAATCTGACTGGATTCCCCCCGATCCCGACTGGCGTGGCAACGATTGCAGAGCCCGACAACAACTACGAAGAAAGCGGCTGCGTTTCTCCGGAGACGATGTGGAGCTGCGCGGTGCCGAAGGAAGAGCAGCAACAACTGGAGCCGAACGAGCCAAATCAGCCGAACTTCAAGTTCCAGATCCAGTTTGTCAACGGCACCATCGACAACACTACGGCGTTGCAGCCCACCAAAGTCAAGAGATCTATCCAGGAAAGAAGGTGGCTCAACTTTCTCCAGACTCGTGACGAGCCTACTCCGTCGCCTGCAGCTCCTAGCCAGGAGGATCAGGCATTCCTGGGTAACACCACGGATGGAAACTCGAGGCCGTTCGCAGGTGAAGATACTCCGTTCTTCATATCTTTCCTGAACGGCGAGCACGTGTCTTCGAAGCGTCTTGCCAAGCGTCAGGACTCCACGAACGGCAGCATCGCTGATATCATCCCTGCGCCGGATGTTGCATCTGACGGCACTGCTGCGGCTGCGAATCTGCTGACTTTCCCTGCAAACCAGCAGCTGCGCCTGTACAACCGTGGGCAGCCTGATGAGCATTACGGATTCTACAACTACTACGACCGGTCGATCTTCCTCAAGAACAACATCGCCGTCAACAGCACCGACACAGGCGAGGTTCAAGCAGACCAGAATGGCGGCTCCACCAAGGACGCAGCGAAAGTGCGGTGCACTTGGAGGCAGACGCGGTTCCTGGTGCAGATCTGGACGAACTCAGAGGCCAGCAAGGCACTGCTTCCCACGTCGACGAGTTCCAGTGCTTCGTCGACGAGTTCAGGTGCTTCGTCGACGGCGTCGAGTGCGGCGAACTTCGACCGTCCGGGCTCGTTCCCGTACCCGGTCACAGTCACAGTGGATCGGCACGGCGGCAACATCACCGAAAAGATGATTTACTGCTACAGCATGGACGACGATGGTCGCATCATCGACGACTCGGCCAAGCTGCAGCTGGAGAACCGCGACTTCGGCGGCACGCTGGTGAACCCGGCGCAAGGCCCGTTCGGAGACGTCAACGTCACTCTGGCGGACGGCGGGCCTGGTGGCATCGACGGCGGCGAAGGCGGGTGCGGATGCAAGTGGCGGAACTGGGAGAACGCATAGACGAGGGAGTGTTTTTAGTTCTTGTTTCTTTTTGGGGCAGTATTTCAACGTTGGATACCACGGGGGCGATAAAGATGAATTCGGACGATTGCCAGGCTTGGCAGAGTAATGTACTACAGAGATATCTGGCTCAGGAAAGCCATTGAAATTAGCATATTAAGTATTCTCAGCTGCGCACATCCGCACGTTGGTCGGCTCTGCCTTTTGTCATTGGACGGCAGTGACTGCGATGCGGGCTCCCCGGGCCCCGTGGCGCGGCGTTGAAGCGAGCTGTCCTCCGCAGCACCTCCGCCTTCCGCCGCACCGCTCGCACCAAACAGCCACCACCCATGCGTCTGTCAACCTCGCCGCGATGACGAAGCACCTTTGGGCCTTGCCCGCATTCGCGCAGCTGGTGCTGGCGAGCCAGGGCTCGTTCAGCGTGCTGGACGACCTCCTGGCCTTCCCCCAGGTGAGTTGAGCGCGCGCGCAAGCTGGCATCACCGCAGCTCCCCGCCTCTGACCCAGCCGCCCTCCCGCAGTACCAGGTCGTATTCGCCGACACGGCCATCTCCGAGGATCACGCCCAATCGCTCCACGACTCGTCCAAGCAGCCCGACGCGACCCAGACCACCGTCGAGCTCTCGCACCAGACGCGCGCCGACGACGACAGCTCCCGCGGCGGCCACGCGCACCCCAATCCGTTCGCGCACGGTGGGAGCAGCGGCGACGGCAGCTACGTCGACGACGAGCTGGCCGCTGTGTACGAGCGCATGACGCTGCGCTCGCAGCCGTTCCTGTGCCGCATCCCCATCGTCGACACCACCGCCAGCAACGCTACCGAGGAGCAGCCTTCCAAGGCCGACGAGGAGAAGGAGCTGACGCGCGCCACGGACCGCGGGTGGGAGCTGCTGAAGGGCATGCAGGGCAACTGCATCTACTTCCTCAGCGGCTGGTGGAGCTACAGCTTCTGCTACAACGAGGGCGTCAAGCAGTTCCACCAGCTGCCCCCCAGCCGCGGCGTGCCGATCTACCCGCCCGTCGAGGATGACACCGTGCAGAGCTACATTTTGGGGACTTTCCCCCAGGACGGCGAGAAGGTTGGGGGGAAGAAGGGCGCGAAGAGCGAGGAAGCGGACGAGGGTGTGGACGACGAGGGAGCGCCCACATCAGGCGAGAGGGACCGGGAGGAGACGGGCGTGGCCAGGCTCGAGACCAAGGGCGAGACCAGGTATCTCGTGCAGAAGCTGACGGGTGGCACGACCTGCGACCTGACGGGGATGGAGCGCAAGATCGAAGTCCAGGTAGCCTTGCTCCAACACACAT
Source organism: Neofusicoccum laricinum (assembly GCA_029906385.1). Taxonomy (NCBI): domain Eukaryota; kingdom Fungi; phylum Ascomycota; class Dothideomycetes; order Botryosphaeriales; family Botryosphaeriaceae; genus Neofusicoccum; species Neofusicoccum laricinum. The sequence continues at coordinate 2,058,438 of CP123714.1, read as the reverse complement.
TTCTTGCCCTTTGCTAACACGACCCAGTTCCACTGCCACCCCAACACGCCCGACCGCATCGGCATGATCAAAGAGGTCGCCACGTGCTCCTACCTCATGGTCATCTACACCCCGCGCCTCTGCAACGACGTGGCCTTCCTCCCGCCGCAGGATAACCGCGCCCACTCCATCTCGTGCGCCCCCATCGTCGCCTCCTCCGACGCCGCCCTCCCCTCCGTCACGCCGCGCCACAAATCCCACCCCAGGGCCCGCGTCCCCACCGAACACCGGCCCGACGAGCCCTCGCTCGAGACGGACATCGAGCTCCCCGAAGCCCTGGCGGCTGCCGCCGCCGCCGCCGGCGGCCACACGCAAGCGACCAGCAAGCCGCTCCCGACGATCGGCGGCATCGTCGTCGGCGCCAAGCAGCTGGTCGGGCAGCCCGGCTCGGTGATTGAGAAGTCGGTGGTGGTGGGCGGCGGCAAGGAGACGCTGCTGGGCACGGTGGCGTCGTCGGCGGGGCACGGCGCGCGCGAGCGCGTCATGACGGCCGAGCAGCTGCGCGCGCTCGAGATCAAGGACCCGCGCGACGTCGACGACCTGAAGCGCAAGCTGGCGCGGCTGGCGGGCCGCAAGCCGTGGCGGCTGGAGCTGGTGGACACGCCGCGCGGGCGCGAGTACAGGGGCATCATCGAGAATGATGACGGCGAGGATGTGGATGAGGAGAGGGGGGCTGGGAAGGGGGGTGCGGCCGACGAGGCGGGGGCGGAAGGGTGGGATGGCGGGGAGGGGGAGGAGGAGGAGTGGATGGAGTTTGAGTGGGGTGATTGGTATGGCGACGAGGAGGACGCGGGCGAAGGTGAAGGCGAGGGCGAGGGAGAGGCGCCGCAGGGGAGCGAGGAGGAGTATGCTTACAGGGAAGAGTTGTAGTGATCTTTCTGGTTCATGGGAAAGACCGATCTGTCCGTGCTGTTTTTGCTGGCGTGTGACGTGGAGACGACGTGCGTAAAGATCGGATTGGGGTTGGGTAGTTGCGGCGTTTCGACGGCAGTCTCTTCTTTCTTCCCTTTTGACAGGCTGGGTTCGATTGCTTGTGCCATTCGTACTACATATACACGTCCATCTCGCGGAAATCAACGTTCCACATTTCCTTCCCTGCAGCCCCTCTTCAAAACTCAATCGTTACCTGCGCCCGGTCAATCTTGCTCTTCCAGCACCGCCCCGACGTCCTCCAGCTCCTCCCTCCCGCCCGAAGTCCTGCACGTCCGCTCTTCAGGTCGAGCAGCCGGTCGTCGATCCGTCCGTCCCGCAGCGCTGGCGCCTCCACCCGGCCCTCGACCACGTCGCTCGTTCGCCTCCCCGACGCGCCGGTCCGCCGCCTCGACCGGCTCCGCGCGCAGCCGTCGGGAATCCGAATGCGGCCACAATCCGGTTTCGTAACTCTCGCTGTGGAGGGTCACGGAGGGGGTTGGTGGAGAGGCTGTGATGGGGATTGCGAGGGGAATGTGCAATTGTGCTGCGCTGGTGCTTCCGTTGGACATGGTTTCGCTTTCGCATCGTTGGCGTGAACTGGACCTTCAAGAGAGCTGCCTTGTGCGGAGGAAGCTCTACAGTTGTCCGATTCGACATGTCGGGACATGCAGTAAGTAGGCAGCCTGCATCTGCCAAAAGCCGGCGACGGATGTCTCTACGATCCTGCATAATCTGTAAGCAGCGGTGTTCTTTGATTCGATGGAATAGCTCAATTGCGTGTAGGTAGGATTGCTAGGAGATAGAGAACCCTGTCTTGTTGAACACAAGCATGTAGAACGGTGGTCTTCAATCCTTGACTGTCGCGTGTTCAACATCTTCATTCGTTTTTACAGAAAATGAGGGGCATTGAGGACTTCGAACACGTTTTCATACCGCAATTATTGCTTGTTGTTAAACACATCCTAGCGTTTGGTATAAAGAATTTGCATTTGACTCTCAACCTTTCATGCACTTACTTGCTCACTCGGCCCCTCTGATATCGCTAATTGACAAACCAAACGCTCCGACACACTCCTTCTTCATGCCCTCCAGAAATGCCATGGCGCCGAACATAAACGAAAAGAAAACAGACCGGCATCATTGGAGACGCCGAAAGGAAAATAGAAAGCCAAATCGCTAGATGGTATTCCCAAGATAAAAGGGGAAATCGAACATCAAAAGAATTAAACAAGAGCAAAGTAGAAAATGCTAAAAGTTGACGCCGGTCCTATAAGTGCGGTCTTCGTGTTCGTGCGTGTATATGTAACGCATTCAAGACGTGTGGAGAAGGGAAAGATGAACGGATGGTGTTCAGGGGTTGGGGGTAGGGTAGGGGGGAGAGAAATGGAGAAATCTATCCAAATCAGCATTGCATGCTCCAGTCGACAATGCCCACTTTTCGAGAGGGATGCTGGGTAGGTGGCGCTGATGTTGCCGTTACCTTTTTATGATTTGATGTGTTCGTGCACCTAACATCCGCATGGTGTTCAGTTCCTTTCCTCCTGGCGGAACCCGCTCGGGATCTTCTTCCTCCGTCCTTCTTTTATGGGAGCAGCTAACAGCATTCCCGAGCCGTCTGCTTTTCAGACCGCTTTTTCGCATGGCCTTCTTAATCCCTTCACGACACCCTCACTGCATCTGCAAATCTCAACCTCCTCAACCCCAGACCCGAGCCTCCTCTTCCGACCACCTCTCCAGCACAACTCCCGACATTGCTCGCGTTCGCCCCCATTTCACCCAGCATCTCGACCTCAGCCCTCCCAGCTTCACGGCCGATGACGTAGCCGGCCGAGAAGCTCAGCGCGGATACCAGCACGACAACGCCGGCGCTGACAACCCAAGTAAGCAGCGTCGGGCTGACTTGACCTAGTGCGGTGGAGTCGTCGAGAGCGGCGGACGAGGTGGTTGAGATGGCAGTGCGGCGCGCTTTCTTGGCTGAGCCGCGGCGGTCGCGACTGTGACGACGCTTGTGCTTTTCTTCGGTGTTGGTGCGCGTAGTCGGGGGTTTGGTGGCTGTTGCGGGTGGAGAGGGCGACGAGGATGGAAGTGCGGATTCGGGGACCATGCGCAGAGTGTTGGGATCGACGCGACTGGAGGAGGGCGCAGCGGCAGCAGTGCGGTTGGAGGTTTGCGCGTGGGACTTGGGAAGGCCGCGAGCGGCGGCGGCGCAGGAGAGGAGCGTGGACAGACTGGCGCGGAGCGCAGCGTCGTGGTCGGCTTGGTGGGATGGCGAGATCATGCTGTAGGGAGAGTGGCCTTGCTGGGTGGGATACGAGTGTCGTTGGGTGGAGTGTCTTGCGGACGGGCGCGACTGGAAGTATGACGTCTGTTGCTGGGAAGCGCGGTTGGCGGGCGTAGAGGGCGGATGCGTGAAGGCGTTGGGCTGGGGAGTGAAGCTCTGGCCATTGCTCCTGATGTAGCCGACGGCGGTCGAGTTCTCGTCCTCGTCGTCCTCATCCTCGCCATCCGACTGGTTGTCCGAAGAAGAGTAGTGCGCGCGGCCTGTCCGGCGCAGTTCGTGGCAGGTGGGCGGCCGCGGGAGAGCCTCGTTTGACGACAGCACGCGGTCCGACTCGCTCTCGCTCTCATCATACTCCTCCTGACTACTTGTGCCAGTGCTCGCGGAGCCGCGGTAGCCCAGGTCGAGGGGCAGGCGGGAGGCGCGTTGTTGGCGACGACGGCGGGCGTTGGAGTCGTGCTGGACGCGCAAGCCGTCGGTGATGATCTCGTCGTTGGCCGAGGTGGCTGAGGAGAGGGACGAGGACGAGGGCTGCGACGAGACCTCTATCCACGAGTCTGTGTATATCTGGTAAGTCCACAAGTCTTGCAGGAAGTCGTCCATGGTTGCGATAGAGGACCGAAGAGTGATGGTGCAGGAGAGGACCGAAGAGTGATGGTGCAGGAGAGGGAAGCGGACGAGAAGGACAAGAGACGGCTGCCTTGCGAGCAGGTCACAGGAAAGCAGAGAGTACTCACCATCTGACCGTGACCTCATACCTTGCGCAGGCGCAGTATGACCGGTGGTGGTCCACCGCTGGGTGTCGCGGGGCATGGCTTGGCCGTGACCAGGCGTGTTCATGGTCAGCGAAGCTTTCGGATCCGGCAGGCAGAGACAGGTTTCTTTTGCAGTGGCCTCGCGCGCGTCTTCGGAGGGTTTTGCTGTCGGGCTGGTTGCAGGTACGGGCGGGGGCTGTTATCGGGCTGGTTGATCGGGAGCAGCCGAGCCGATTTGGTGCTTTGTCTCGGGATATGCGCTGGCACGACTGAGCGAGCGGCGCGTCCGGTCTGCGCGCGGTCGCGGAGGGACTGAGAGAAGTCGGCGCTGAGGTTTCGAGCGGGCGCGGCGCCAGAGTAATAGGAGAGCGTGGCAGTGTCAGGCGGGCGTGGTGTCCTCTCGCTGTCTCGCAGGTGACTGCGGCTTGGACGGCGCGAGACGGCTGCTGCTCACAACGCGGGGGCCGGAATTAGCGCTATGGCCGACGACGGCGCTCGGACGGCGCTGATAAGCCTAAACTGCACGACGCAACTGCTCTCAGCCGGCAGCAGCAGGTTGGTACCGGACGGCGACGAGAGGCAGGAGGGGAAAGCAGGTACGTGGGCGGCGACTCGGGCAGGGCGATCAGGGTCTTGTAGGGACGCGGAAAGCTGCTCTATTGTGCGCACGCGCAGCCCGGGGCCATCACGCTTACCGCCAGCTACGCACGTGGACCGATGCCGGCTGTACTGGGAAAGTCGGGCGTCGCGCGGCCTGCCACTCACAGCGCGCAGCCCAGGCCCTGCAAACGCCTAAATCCACGTCCTCCTTGCTTCGCGTCCTGGAGCGCTGCAGCGGAGGCACGTCATCGTGTCGCGCACCACCGCCCGTCACATCACTCTCTCCTGACTGCGCTCGCGCGCTGCCGCAGCTTATCGGCCGCCCGCCGCAGCCAGCCGTCGTCACCACGCCAAGCCGCCCGTGGAGAAGCGCGGCGGATCTACCCTCGCCGTGATAAGTTAATTCCTGCCCGATCAGCTTGGCGTGAGGCCAGAAAAGCAACAGTGCCGAAACCGGCTGCGTGCTTCACCTTCGACCGTGGCATTTCCAACACGCTCCACTTCTCCACGCAAAACGGCCTCTTCCAGCTGATCGCGCCACGGTGCCCCGCCCGCGCCAGACGCCAGACCCTCGCCTCAGCAGCGCTTTCCTCCCGCCGCCCGTTGTCCCTGACCCTGGTGCTGCGCGTGCTGCTCTCGGCGTCAACGCGTCTTGACGTCTACGAAGTACTTACGACGACTCATGGTGTTGCTGCGAGCACCCAGAAAAGGAGGCGGGCCCACCTCCGCCAGCATGCTGACGACTCTTGACATCCGAAGGGCCCGCTGCGGCCAAGAGTAAAATAGGGGTCTGTCGTGTTGCGGCGGTGTCCGCTCTGTCGAGTTGCTCTTCATTCGGCCCCGGAAACGCTGGAAAGCTACTCCGTAAGCAAGTTTGGTCCTCGCTGCAGCTTTCAGAATTTCTTGAAGCAGTAAACAATCGCAGTGCGATGGATATCGTAAAGCTCTCTTTTCTTATCGCCACCTTCTCTGCCGCTCTCTCCACCATTTTGTCTTTCGATAGACTGTTTCGCCGGTCCGGGCTCCTCATGCAACCCTGGTCTGTGCGTCTAACCGTCTTCAAAGTAAGTACAACCTCACCACCCGGCACGTCAAAGACCTCGCACGAGCATCGCTTAGGCGGGGCTCTTGTTTCGCACCAGCGCACCATCCGTCCGTGTTACACCAGACCGACCTCCGGTAATCTCCAGACATATCAATCCCAACAACATTCTTAATCAATCTTTGGCCCGCCAGAGAATAGCACACGCCACCAGGAACGTGCGACATCTGAACCGACTTTCTCGGACCGCCTCCTGCCGATGCATGGACTGCTGCCTGAGGATCGCGTGCGCCGGCGACAGCAGCCGGTGACAACGACGGGCCATGAAAATCCCCGCCTGATATTCAGGACGAGCCCTGGAAAAGCCACCGCACCTGCTGTTTACTCGGTCCCAAGTCTCTTCTCTCTACGCTCCCTTTCAATCCCTGGTTTTGCGCAATCGTTGTTGCAGTAGTCGTTCATTGGGCTTGCGTGCGTTCAGTGACGGTTGTCGAAGTGCCGGGAATTACAATTCCAGCTATTCAAGAGCAAATGATTTATGATTTCAAAACCGAAATCCTACACATGCGGGAGCAAAAAGCGCATAGAAGAGGGAGATCCAAAGGCCAGTCATCTTCCGAGGTAAGTAATCCTCAAGAACGAGGATAAAATATTTAAAAAAAAAAAAACATGACCCGGCTTTGCCTTACAATTTGATTCACATTGCGTATTTGAGAAATCTCCCATCTCCTTGAGGGATTCAGGATGCCCATGCGCATGTTTCCCCGACCTTCAGGGCGAACGCGAAAGGGCAATACGTATTTTTTTTTTTAGGTTTCGAACGGTGTCGGTGGTATGCTTGCGGTAGCTGAGCGAGGGTTGTTGGCTGTGCTGGGCGGTTGTCGATGAGCCACATGGCTCACAGGTCCGGGTTCCTAGACCCAGTCAGTCGGAGAACAAGGCAGCGGAAGTGGCTTACAAGGAGTCGGGTGCGACCCTTCGACTCCCTCTTTTCACTCTATTTGAGTCTCTCGCACGGGCATTCATCCCCCTCACCATCCGCACAGGAGCCGTTTGAGAAGCAGTAACCAGCGACCTCAATTCTGAAAGAGCACGCCAGTCACTCCAACATTTCCGGCTCCCCGGGATTTCAACTATACCAAATGGATAATTTATTAGCGGCCACAGCTTTCTGCGTGTGGAGAGATCTCTTCCCGTTCTTCACTGGCCTGGATTGAAGACGAAGGTAGAGACTCAAAAGCTCACAGCACACTAACGATTGGATGATTATTACGACGAACGAGCCTGTAGCAGGCTGAATACCGAACCCATTGGCCACGTCCCCCTCTAACCGGCGCTGATACTCCGCCTTGTTCTGGTCCGCGCCGCACAGCACGTCCGGCCACGCCCTATTATCCATCTTCCCGCGAGCCCGCGGAAGGGGTAGAAGACGTGCACGAGCCACCCCTGCTCGAAGAACTCGGCCAGAGCACGCTCAATACTCGTCAGCTCGAGGCTTTGAACGGGGTATCGTGTGCTGAGCTGGCAGGTCGAGCGGAGTAGAGGTTGGGGCTATCCAAACGGTGCACGCTGTCGACTATGGGGTCACCCACTGCCTTGAACACGTTTATTCCTGGTAAGATAGCGGGAATGACAAGAGAGGGTCTGCTCACCATGCAAAGCAACTAGGGATATGGTCGATACTCTTCACGATTGTATGCGTCAGGATGTGAAGTTGCTCTTTTCTTTTTTTTTTCTTTGCTTCTGAGATTCTCAGGATCCGTTCTCATATCGGACGAAGCCGACAAACATTCGTCGAAGCTGGTCAAGCTTAGGTGGGACACTTCAAGAACCCGCGATTGTTCCTCTCTCCGCTACAACGGAAGGGAGAAGACGAGTAAAACAACCTCAATCCTACTTTGCCTTTCAACGCCATGTGCGGATGGAGAGTCTTTTCCCAGCCTCACCAGCATGCGCGGACGTATAAAGGGTCTTCATTTTCCTCACCATCCAAGATGTGGTGGAACTCTTTCCGAGCTCGACTCCCTACAGTGGCCAGCATTTATATAAAGTTTTTCCCGTAGTCCACGACTCACTCTCTGTTCAACATCTAGCACAAATCCTCAAGGGAACAATGAAGAACAACTGGGCTTCTCAGCACAACCAGTGATCGCTCGAAACCACCACCGCCCCGAAACCCCCACCCGGCCTTCCTTGCCCACTGCTCGAAGGACTCGCATACCCACAGACCGCCACGCCAAAGAAGCCCACAAGCCTCCGAGGCCGATCGACGAGAACAACAGTCTTTCTTTTCTTTTTCTTCACAGTTCTAGCGAACGCTCCATCACACCTACATCCACACATATACGCTAAAGGCCAGGAATCAAAAAAGGCAATACAACGCAAAAACACAAGGAGTATCTACCGTGAAGACGTCCGTGGACTGATCACCACCCGCCCGTCATCCCGCCCAGGGGACATAAACTCAACCCTTCGGCGCCCCCTTTTGTTTCCCCCAGCCATCACCTCTGTTCTCCAAGGATATATAAATTTTTTAAACCACCCCACCAAGCCAGTCGCAAAACAAACAAAAAGACAGCACACTTATTTCGACGAATGGTTGTTCTTTCCCAAGCCTAATAACACCCAAAGAATTTCCTAGCAGCAGTCGTCGCCCGTAAAACTTCAATTACAATCCGGTCTTGCCGAGCAGGTCGGCCAGCTGGTCAACGCTCTTGTCCTCCTTCTGGCTGACGTTCTGCGCCTCCGCCTCGTCCGCCTTCTCGAGCACCTTCTCCTTCTCTTCTTCTCCCTCTTCCTCTTCCTCTTCCTCTTCCTCCTCGTCATCCAGCTCGTCCAGCTCGTCGAGCCCAAACTCATAGCCCTCCTTCAGGCTCTTGATGAACGCCGGGTCGGCCTCCTCCTGGCGAGCCGCGAAGGCCTCCTGCAGGCGCTCGACGCTCTCGTCGTCCTCGGCGAACTTGTTGCCGTTAACCTCGAGGCGCCTCAGCTTCGGCAGCGCCGTCTCGCTCGCGTCAGCCAGGCCCTTGAGCCCAGCGGCGTTCATGTCGTTGTACTGGATGCGCACGATCTCCAGCTCCATGTTCTTCCCCTGCTGCAGCGCCTTGCCGAGCAGCAAGCTGCCCTTCGCCTGCAGGAAGCAATCGCTCACGCCCAGCTCGCGCAGGTGGGGGAAGCCGGCGACGATGTCGGCGAGGGCGCGCGCACCCGTCGTGGTGAAGGTGTTGTCTTGCAGGTCGAGCACGCGCAGCTGCGACTGGTGGACCAAGCCTTGCCGCAGCAGGTGCGTCATGCCCTCCTGCCGGATGCCGTTCTGCACCATCTTGATCTCGCGCACGTGCGTGTGCTTGGCGTACGCCCGCGCCCACGCCTCCATCGACCCGTTCTCCAGCCTGTTGCGCCCGCAGATGACCGTCTCCAGGTGCGGCACGTCGGCCGCCGCGTCAGCCGCGCGCGCCGCCTCCTTCTTGCCGGCGAGTGCGGACAGCGCGTCCGCGATCAGGGTGCCGGCAGCTGGGCCCAGTCCATTGTTGTTCAGGTACAGGTGGCGTAGCGGGGTGTGGGCGGAGAGGAAAGAGACGAGCGGGGCCTGGGTGTTGAGGCCGAAGGCGTTGTCGGAGAGGTCGACCGTCTCGAGCTTGGGTAGCGAGAGCAGGGCGGTGAGCAGGCTGTCGAGGGCAGGCGGGATCTCGGAGAGCAGGCGCGAGGTGAAGATGTCGGCGAAGTTGGCGACCTAGTGGAGCGGACGAAGTGTTAGCGCGGCCGCACGAGGCGCCGAGGGACTTCGGTGCAGCTCGAAAGGGGGGAGAACGGTACCTTGAGGTTCTTCTTGGTCTCCAGCACCTTGGCCAGGGCCTCAGAGGCGCCTATGCCGAGGGTGTTGCCGACAAAGACGACCTCCTCGACGTCGGGGTTGTCCTTCAGCGGCTGGATGTGCGGCTCGATGTCCTCGGCGGTGGTGAGCTTCAGGCCCTTGCCCTCGAGGGAGAAGAGTTTGGGGTGCGCCATGGTCGGCTACGGGTCGGGTGGCGGTTCGCAGAGTCGCGCGTAAAAAATAATGTGCGGTTGTTGATGATCGGCGGAGAAAGAGAGTGTTGTGGAGGGGCAGTGATGTTTTCGTCGAAGGCGGTCCCTGCGCCGCGCCTGCATCGGCGAATGCCCGCGCTGGCGCTCTCTCCCGGCGGCCTTGGCGCTGGCGCCGATGACATGAGCCGCCCGTTGATTTCTAAGTCCCGTCCGCTGCTCTCTGCTCCCACCATCCACAACCCACCACGCAAGCACCATGAGCTCAATGCAGGCCGGTATGCTGTCCTCGCTGTCGCTGCCATTGCGCGCTCCACTGACACGCCTCCAGCACCCGTGACTTCCGCCAACCTCGGCGCAGACCTCAAGCCCGCGGGCTCCGCCGCCGCCGCAAAGCCAAAGGTGCGTCGATCGCGTGCTACAACCTTCCACAGCGCATAGCTCTGACAAACCCCTGCACAGCCCTGCTGTGTCTGCAAGGACGAAAAGGCCGCCCGCGATGAGTGTATGCTCTTCTCCAACAGCGACAACGCCCAGGAAGCCTGCAAGGACATGGTCTCCAAGTACAAGGCCTGCATGGCCGGGTACGGTTTCAACATCTAGCTGGGACGATCGGGATGACGGACATGGCGTTGGACATGAAGCATAATTCACACGGCATCAACAAGGAGCATTGATCTAATCTACTTTTTTTGTGTACTATTTTGTTGGGATATTGTACAACACTCTCCACTCGAGGCGCTGTTTCACTAGAACCATTACAATGGGTATCTTTTTGGCCTTGGCCTGTTCATTTAAGAAAGAGAGCAACGATTTTCATCTACTGCGTCTTCTTCCATTCGTCCACCTTGACTGCCATCTTGAAGTCCTTGATCAGGTGGAACAAGCACCACAGATAGCAGACATAGAATCCAGGTGCTCCAACCAACACGTTCGCCACCACCCACAGATCCGGCTTTCCTTCAGGAGTGGGCACGAATGCTTCCACGAAGTGCCAACCAACCATGGCTATGTAGAGGCCGGCGTGGATCAGTTTCTCAAGGATGCTCAGCCGTCCAGGAACATCTTTGCGGAAAATCGACAGTGAGGTCGGAGGCAGGCCGAGCAGATACGCCCAGAGGAGAGTGAGAACGAAGTAGGGAATGCTCAGCTCGTCCCGCTTGAGGAGGGGGTACATTGTCCAGGCTCCCAGAAGATTAGCCAACCCAACCCAAGCACGCGCCAACGGGAGCATTCCGCTGCGGGTGCCAAGGAGAAGCGTCATCGGCAGCAGGGGAAGTAGGACATTCTTCTCATGCACTTGGTAGGAGAAGAGAAAGAATCCCCAAGAAGTGGCGGCGAATGCAAGCGGAAGAAGTTCTTTTCGCGGTTTGATGATGAGCGCCATGCATGGGCCAAAGATGTGAGCTCCCGTCAGTGCCAATGCTCCAACCTGGAGTTTCTCGGTGGGATACTGGTCCAATTTATGGAACGTATGGATGGCGCACCACACGTTCGCAACCTTGTCCTCGAATAATCCACGGGCAAAAGGAAAAACGCGGTGGACAGATTGGGCAAGTATTACGAGGACAGGGTAGTACCATGATTTCTCGTCGATGGGCACCGGTAGTTTTGAAAGCAACGGAGGCGGAGGCAGGTCGTGGACAGGCAGGCCACGATACCAGTCGTAGACGGCCCCGAGAACGAGCGGTGCGTACAGGACAGCGAAGGAGGCAACCGTGACCAGGGCAATTCCAAGGAAACGCGGGATGTTGATGCGTGGCGAGAAGCAGACTCCAAGAAGGTACGCAAAGACGGCCGGAGCGTAGAAAAGTGCCATTTGCTTGAATCCAAGTGCGCCAACAAAAAATACGCAGCTCCACATCAGGCGACCGGCAATCATACTCGACATGCTTGCCAAGACCAATCCAAGCATCACAGTGTTGTACTGAAAGTGTCCATGGTCGATGAGAATGGAACCAGGCTGCATTAGAATGGCCACGAGTGAAATGGAGTATTCCCAGGTGTTGACCTCTTGCAGACGGGAGTAGCGGCGGAGACAGATGACGACGGCGGGAATATAGACAAGATACTCGGAGACGAAGACGGTGGCGCGCATGAATATCTTCAGCGTCGGATCATCGAGACCGCGAGAGGTATGGAGGGCGAACCAAAGCGGCTCGATGTAGTGACCACTGCCAGAATCAGCACGAAGTTGAGACATGACCTCGTATGACCTACATTTTGCCCAAAACCCAACTGTGGTATGCCGTCAAGGGAGGGTAGTCGAGACCCCACCATTCGAGATCGTGGAAGTACCACTGGCTCACGGGAAGGTGTGCGGTAATTTCCAGCCAATGCCTCTGGGCCTCGAAGTCTCCATGCATCGGCGGTTTTTGGAAGCCTGCGTACCGTCAACGAGCTGCCAAAAGTACAGAGAGATTAAGTACGAACCAGAATAACCCCAAAACGCCGTGGCCCACCTGAACAAGCCAACAGCAATCAGAATCAACGGCAACACCACCCATTGCGAGACTGTCCCCTTGGCCGGCCAAAGGAACGCTACGAGCGGGAATGCGGGTTTGGCGATGCCATCCTCGGGGTCCACGATGACGGTACCATGGCGAGGATTGGCGAGGATGCCGGAGTCACCCTTCTTCTTCTTCCGGGCCTTGTGTGTTGGAGTTGACATGGCAAGACGCGATGGTTAATTGAGGGGCATGGCGCGGAGCTCCGAGCAGCGACGCGTGAAGTCCTAGGTGGCCGCAGAGCTGTCTCGGGGGAAGTGCGGAAGCTCCGCCCGTGTCGGCCTCATGATTCAGGCACAACGCTTTCCCTGATATGACTAGCACCGAAAACCCTGCGGCGGCAGAACCTGCGGCCGATAGGGGAGCTTGGGCCACCCAGAACTTTTTGCGATAGAAAAAGTTCGCCGCGCGCCAGCCACTTTCTTCCGCACCTTCGTCTTCTTCCTCGCCGCACATCACCAACTTCTCGCATCAGAGCGCGAAGCATTATCTATTTGAGGGCATTTTCGATCAGCGATCGAAACATTACAGTGGGCTTTTGATCCAAACACTTCTCGGTTCGTGGGCTACTTCCATCCTTGTGGGCTTATCGCGCTGTTCAGAGTGGGCGCGCAAGGGAGATCTTCCCTGTGGGCTGTTGACTTCAGTGGGCTTTTGATTCGCGACCGCGTCTCGGCTCTTGTGGGAACACGCTGCCTTGACTGTCGCTCTGTGGGCTTGTGGGCTTGAGGGTTCAATCCGCCACGCGCGGACTCGAGGGCTGTGGGCTTTGCGCACGTTTGAGAGATCCTGATGAAAAGCTATTCCCATCACGCCACCGTTGGCACAAGATCTCTGAGGGCCGTCGGCTTCAGCGCGTTCACTCGCGTGTTTTCTCTTCGCTCATCCTCCGTCTTGTTGCTCCCGCTGACCGTTTTTACTCCAGAATAACAACCTACTCTCGCAATGGCCAAGGTCAAGGCTACGAAGCCCACCAAGGGCGCCTCCAAGGTTGAGACTCCCAAGAAGGTCGCCGCCGTCAAGGAGGGCCGCGTCACCAAGGCTTCTCAAACCCCCAAGTCGAAAGCCAAGGAGACCGCTAAGGCCGCCGCCTCGAAGTCCGACAAGAAGAGCAAGAAGTCGAAGGCGCCCACGCCTGAGCCCGAGTCTGATAGCGACGAGGAGATGACCAGCGACAGCTCTGCTAGCAGCGACAGCGAGTCTGACTCCGACTCGTCTGCGTCTGAGGCTGAGAGCAAGCCTGCGCCGAAGGCCAACGGCGCCGCCAAGAAGGCTGCGAAGAAGGAGGCTTCATCCGACTCTTCCAGCGAAGAGGACAGCGACTCCAGCGACAGCGACGCCGGAGTCCCTGTCAAGGCCAACGGCACTGCTAAGAAGGCTGCTGCCAAGGACGAGTCCAGCGACTCCGATTCCGACTCTGACTCCTCTGAGGATGAGGCTCCGGCCCCCAAGAAGGCCGTCGCTAAGGCCGAGTCTTCGGACAGCGACTCTGACTCTGACTCTGCCTCTTCTGAGGACGAGGCTCCCAAGGCTAAGAAGACCAAGGCTGCTGTAAGTTCTTCATCACCTCTCCACTGAGGTCATGATACTAATTCACCCAGGCTTCTGACGACTCTGACTCTTCGTCCGACTCCTCCGATTCCGACGAGGAGAGCACCGAGGAGACCACTTCTGAGGATGCTCCCTCCAAGAAGCGCAAGGCCGAGACTGAGGCTGCTCCGGCCATCAAGAAGAATAAGACTCAGAACGCCGAAGGCAACGGCAGCCCCAACCTCTTCGTTGGTAACCTCAGCTGGAACGTCGACGAGGATTGGCTCGGCCGCGAATTCGAGGAGTACGAGCCCAAGGCTGTCCGCATTGTGACCGACCGCGCCACTGGCAGGTCCAAGGGGTAAGCTCATCCAACTTTCTCAGCTGAGACCGCTTTTGATATTAACAACGTCGCAGATTCGGTTATGTCGAGTTCGAGACGGCTGAGGCGGCCACGGCTGCTCTCAACGCCATGAAGGGCGCTGAAATCGACAGCCGTACCATAAACCTCGACTACAGCACTCCTCGTCCCGAGGGCCAGAACCCCAGGGACAGGGCCAACGACCGCTCCTCGAGGTTCGGCGATGTCCCCAACAAGCCCTCTGATACCCTCTTCGTCGGCAACCTTTCTTTCGACGCTACCCCCGACGTCGTCACCGAGCTCTTCCAGGAGTACGGCACCATCACCCGTGTCTCGCTGCCCACCAAGCCGGAGGATGGCATGCCCAAGGGCTTCGGCTACGTCGGATTCAGCTCCATCGAGGAGGCCCAGGGAGCCTTCGACGCTCTCCAGGGTGCTGAGCTCTCCGGTCGCGCCGTCCGCCTCGACTTCGCTGCTCCTCGCAGCAACGACGGTGGCTCCCGCGGTAGCTTTGGTGGCCGTGGCGGTGGCCGCGGTGGCTCCCGCGGTGGCTTTGGTGGCCGCGGTGGTGGCCGTGGCGGTAGCGGTTTCGGCGGTCGTGGAGGTGGCCGTGGTGGTGCTCGCGGCGGCCGCGGTGGCTTCAGCACCAACCGTGGTGGCTTCGGCGACTTCCAGGGCAAGAAGACCTCCTTCGACTAGATTTCTTTTCTCTACTCTAGCGAAACGGATGTGTGAACGGTAAGTCTCACGGGATACTGGATAGGGTCATGGTTTTGTTTATGTCGGGCTCGGTTCAAAAAAAAAGTTCTGCTTTCTTATATCAGTTTCATGGACACTCAAGCACAGGATGCTTTGTAGTTGCTCTCCTCAGCTCTATACACCAGACAGTGGGTACAAGCGGCGGTAGGTTTCTAGGTTTCGCGAACATGCGTAATACAGCTTCTTGTTATTTGCAAATCCGCGCCTTCTATTGGCAGTGGTGATGTGATGCAATCGGTGGCCGGCTGCCGCCTGTGGCTGTGATGAACTGTGTGCAACGAAAAAATGCCTCGCAATCACCAATTGAGCAACGAGCGGGCTCCACGACGCATGACATGCGCAAGATTTTGTGCCGTTTGTGGCGTGAGAGAAAGGCTGGCAGTCCTGACGTGGCGCACAGACCAGGCAAAAAAGTTGGGATAAGAACGGCGCCATAGCTCCTCCGCCCTGCCCGCCGCACATCTCTCGCCAGCCCGGTCCCGCACAATTTACCAACGATGCCCAAACGCAAGGCTGAGGACAACCCCATCGCCAATGGAAAGTCCAAGAAGCGCGCCCTCTCTGACGAGGAGGCGCGGTCCAACTTCCGCAAAGGTCTCTTCGACACCAAGGTGCTCGGGGACTACCAGAGCCAGTACTCGAAATCACAGCCGTAAGAGGAATTTCCGCGGAGAGATAGGGACCGATTCTGACCATTGTACAGGTACAAGCACGCCGTGATCCGAGACCTCGTCGACCCGTCGCTGCTGCGCAACGTGCGCGACGAAATCCGGCAGCACATCTCCTTCACGCCCAAGGAGACGGACATCTACAAGATCCACCAGTCGGGTGACCTGGCCAACCTGGACGGGCTGGACGACTCATCGCTGGCCAAGCTGCCGTCGCTGCTCCGGCTGCGCGACGCGCTGTACTCGTCGGCGTTCCGCAAGTACATCGCGTCCATCGCCGGGTCGGGGCCGTTGAGCGGCGTCAAGACGG
This sequence comes from Neofusicoccum laricinum, assembly GCA_029906385.1. Lineage (NCBI taxonomy): Eukaryota > Fungi > Ascomycota > Dothideomycetes > Botryosphaeriales > Botryosphaeriaceae > Neofusicoccum > Neofusicoccum laricinum. The sequence continues at coordinate 2,042,654 of CP123714.1, read as the reverse complement.
ACCTGGCCATCAACGTGTACACGCCGGGCTGCCATCTGCTGTGCCACGACGACGTCATCGGCAGCCGCCGCGTCAGCTACATCCTGTACCTGCTGGATCCCGACCGGCCCTGGAAGCCCGAGTGGGGCGGCGCCCTGCGTCTGTTCCCGACCGAGCAGCTCACCACCGACAAGGGCGAGGAGGTCAAGGTGCCGCAGCCGGACCACACAGTCGTGATCCCGCCCGCCTTCAACCAGCTGTCGTTCTTCACCGTGCAGCCGGGCGAGAGCTTCCACGACGTCGAGGAGGTGTACAAGCGCGCGGAGGGCGACGGTGAGGAGGACGGCGGGCGTGTGCGCATGGCCGTGAGCGGGTGGTTCCACATCCCGCAGGAGGGCGAGGAGGGGTACGAGGAGGGGCTGGAGGAGAAGCTAGCGGAGCGGAGTTCGCTGCAGCAGCTGGAGAGCGGCGCCAAAGCGGTGCAGTTCGACCAGCCGCAGCAGCAGTGGTACGAGTACCCGGCCGAGCAGGAGCAAGCAGCAGCGAGCAAGGAGAAGAAGGCGGGAGAGGAGGATGAGGACGACGACGAGGCGGCTCCTCTTACGGAGCAGGAGTTCGAGTTCCTCCTCAAGTTCATGACGCCGACCTACCTGGCCCCCGACACGGTCGAGGAGCTCAACGAGATGTTCTCCGACGAATCGTCCCTGCGCCTGTCCAACTTCCTCTCCAAATCCTTCTCCGCACGCCTGCGCACCTTCCTCGAAGCCGCCGACAAGGATTCCCCGGCCACCATGCCGGCGCCCGCTTCGCGCTCCAAGAGCTGCGGCGTCGCCCGCCCGCCGTACAAGCACCGCTTCCTGTTCCGCCACCCCATCCGCGACGCCACCGGCAGCGAGGAGCTCTCGCCGTACGACGAGCTGCTAGACGTGTTCTTCCCCAGCGTCGCGTTCAAGAAGTGGCTCGCCCTGGCCACGGGGCTCACGCTGACCAAGGCCAGCATCCTGGCGCGCCGCTTCCGCCGCGGCATGGATTACTCGCTGGCCATGTCGTACGACGAGGAGCAGCCGCAGCTGGAGGTGACGCTGGGCATCACGCCGAGCAAGGGTTGGGGCGACGACGAAGCCGACGCCGACGCCGACGCCGAGGAAGAAGACGGCGAGGACGGCGGCAAGAAAAATAACGGCGACGCCAACGGCAAGTCCAAAAAGAAGGCCCCGGCCGCCAAGCAAGAAGAAGAACCCACCGCCGCCGACGACGACGACACCCCCGGCGGCTACGAGATGTACATGGCCGCGGACGACGACGACAACGACGAAGGCGACGAGGCCGGCTCGGACGACGGCCGCACCGTCCCGGCCGGCTCGAAGAACAAGTCGGCCGAGGGCTCGACCATGACGGGCGCGGGCCGGCGCCGCAAGGCCGACCCGGCCGTCTACCGCGCCAGCGCCGGCGGCGACGACGACGACGACGGCGTGCTGTTCAGCATGCCGGCAGGCTGGAACTGCGTGAGCATCGTGCTGCGCGACACGGGCGTGCTGCGGTTCGTCAAGTACGTGAGCGAGGCGGCGAGGGGGGATCGGTGGGATGTGTGCGCGGATTTTGGCGTCGAGTTTGACGAGGAGGATGAGGAGGGAGGAGATGAGATGGAGGAGTGAGTGGGGAACGGAGACTCTGGTGATCTGGATGGGGGAACATTGTGTGATGTGGGATGGATCTTCAAAAATGTTGATTGATGTATTAGATACCCCTCAAACCGGGGTGCTGGGTATTATGGTATAACGAAATTAAAAAATAAATAAAAAGTGATGATCAACGTAGAAGAGAAGTATCAGAAAACAAACAAAGTTCTATGTCTTGAATGAGGCACGCCGTCTTTATGCACTTGGTCTGATCACGCCGATCTAAACCCCCACCGTCTACGCCGCCTTTGGAATAAACGAGCACGCCTCCCTCCCCCCATCCCTCACACCTCCTCCTTCAGCCTCTCCTCCATCGCCAAAAAGATCTTCATCACCCGTTCATACGTCCACATCGTCACCGCGCTCGTCGGCGCCGCCTTGAGCAGGCTCACCGTCAGCCCGCGATACAAGCCCCTCACCCCCTCCCTCCGCACAACCGCCCGCACCGTCCGCAGCACCCCGCCGTCGTACACGGGTATGTTCCGGTGCACGTACCGCCCGCGCGTCGGCCCCTGCACCTGCAGCCGCTTCCGGACCGTGTCGAGCGGGAACACGGCCGTCTTGGCCGCCACGCTGGCCGCCACGCCGGCGGCCGCGTCGCCGCCGCCGCCGAGGCGCGCCGCCGCCACCGGCTTGAGCGTCTCATACGACAGGAAGAAGAGCCCCATGTACGGCACCACCTGCGCGACGGCGGCGCCGGCGCCGCGGAAGAAGCCGCGCGCGCCCTCGGCCCGCGCGATGTCGCGCACCGACGCGCTCAGCGACGCGTAGACGCGCTCGTGGCCCTGCGCCGCGAAGCGCGTGCGCAGCAGGTCGAGCGGGTAGGTGGCCGTCGTGGCGGCGGTGCCGGCGAAGGCGCCGGCGAGGAAGGTGACGGCGGCGTCGGGGAGGTGTCGGGCTGTTTTGCTGCTGCTGCTGTCGCTGCCGGGGGTTGGGAGGGAGAGGGTCTGGAGGAAGGAGGCGGCGGTGCGGTAGGCGAGGAACTGCACGCTGCCGTAGCACAGGTACAGCGCTTCGGCGGGCACGTTGCCCTTCCAGAGGCCGGTCAGGCCCTCTTCGCGGAGGATGTGCTTGAGCGTGCCGAGCGTGCCTTTGTAGATGGGGCCGCCGCGGACGGAGGCGTGCGAGAGCGGGTCGCTGAGGCAGTGGACCTGCAGCTGGAGGCGGATCTTGATCACGTCGAGAGGGGCGATGACGAATCTGGGGAGTGGACGCGTCGCGTGTCAGCGGCGGGAGCCTGAGGAGGCGGGTTGAATTGGGCGGATGGGGGAATTGGCGGCGGGACTGTACCTGGAGACCAGGCCGGCAATGGCACCGGCGCCCACGACCTGCCAGCGGGAGCCCTGGTTGGTGTCAGTGGACATGGCGGGGGAAGTTGTTGAGGACCAGGGCGGGGCGGGCGCACCTCATCCTTCAGCTGCTCGACCTTGCCAGACATACATCCAGCGGACCCGGCAGCTTGCGCTTCGAGAACCGGAATCGTGAGAAGAAATTCGGGGCGGTGGGAGCGTGGGACGGAGGTTGAGTGAAGGTTGGGGGTTGGCGTTGCGTCGATTGGCGGCCGCTCATTTGCTGGCAGCTGCAGCTTGTTTCTTCGGCCCCAGCCGGGCGCCCGGCCCCGCTCCCACAGCTCCCCAAGAAGAATGCCGGCCGGGGCTCTGCTCGCCTGTCCGCCCCGCGTCAGTCCACCACCCGAGCCAGACCATCCTTGCACCCGAACCACTCCCCCTCAAGCGTACGGCCTCAATGCTGCGCTCCGCCACTCAGCTCCAGGGCCAGCTCGGGCCAGGTGCATCGCAGACATCCAGCAGAAAGAGCAGGGTCTTTGGCACTGGGAACATGCTGCGTCGGCTATGCACCGAATCCGGCCAACCTCGGCACTTGGGCGCAGGTTTGGTGACACGCAAACAACACCGCCCATTGTTGGCCGCAGCTTCGAGCGCGCAGAGGCCGGCGTGCTCGTTCTTTCGCCCCTCCCCGCCACGGAATGGCCTGTCTGGAGTCTCGGTGTTCCAGAGACACGCCGTCCGCGACGTGAGCAGCAATGCCCTGCGCCAAGAGATCCAAGAAGATGCAAACAAGACCTCGACCGGCCATGGACTGCCCCAGAGCTTGGAGCGTGACATAGATGCCGTGCAGCCCGGCGTCCGTGTTGCGGAAGAAACAATCCAGCTCGGCAACCGGGCGAAGCTACACCGCGTGGAAGCATCCCGAACCGTCGATTTTCGCATCCCTATCGACGGCTCGGGACTTGGCTCCCCGGCGAAGATGGATGCCGTGTTCGCGAGAGACAGCTGCACCTGTCCCTTGTGCGTTGATCCGTTCAGCAAGCAGAAGCAGTTCCAGACGTCGGACATCCCGGCCGATATCAAAGCTACCTCGACCCTGGACCCCAAGAAGCAGACGCTGGAGATCACCTGGACCAACGATATTCCAGGCTTCCCGAAGGACCACATCACTCGCTTCGACCTGAAGCCTGCGTCCGTCACCTGCGAAGACTCGGTTTACCACACTCTCGAGCCAAAGAACAGGATCATCTGGGACGGAAAGACCATCGCCGAGAAGAACAAGTGGATATCGTACGACCGCTACATGAAAGACGACGACGTCCTCCACGAGGCCCTGGAGCAGCTCGGCCGCTACGGCCTCGTCTTCCTCACCAACGTGCCCGACAGCGAGAAGTCGGTCGAGCACATCGTCGGCCGCATCGGCATCCTCAAGGACACCTTCTACGGCCGCACCTGGGACGTCAAGTCCGTCGCCAACGCCAAGAACATCGCCTACACGCACCAACACCTCGGCCTGCACATGGACCTGATGTACGTCACCAACCCGCCGCACCTCCAGCTCCTCCACTCCCTCCGCGCCCGCTCCCCCGGCGGCGAGTCCCTCTTCTCCGACTCCCTCCACGCCGCCCTCGCGCTCGAGCGCGCCGACCGCGCCGCCTTCGACGTCCTCACCTCCGTCCCCGTCCCCTTCCACTACAAAAACGACAACCAGTCCTACGCCAAGTGGCGCCCGACCATCGAGCTCGCCGCCCCGCTCGCCGGCCTCTCCCCCAACCCCGCCCCCCTCGGCTCCTCCCTCCCCGGCCCGCGCCCCATCAAGTGCATCAACTACTCGCCGCCCTTCCAGGCGCCCCCGCCCCGCCCGCCCTCGCCGACCTGGGCTCCGCCGGCCTCGCACCCTTCGGCCAGCTGGCCGGTGGCGGCCGCTTCGCCGCCCTCCACGCCGCGCTCCGCAAGTTCGCGGCCCTGGTCGAGCGCCCGGACGCGCTGTTCGAGCACCGGCTGGCGGAGGGCGAGTGCGTCGTGTTCGACAACAGGCGCGTGCTGCACGCGCGGAGGGCGTTCGACGCGGCGATGGGGGAGAGGTGGCTCAAGGGCGCGTATGTGGACGACGATGTGTTTTATAGCCGGTGGCGGGTGTTGGCGGAGAGGGCGGCGGGGAGGGCGGGGGGGGGGGGGCAGTAGTGTGGGCGGAGAGAAGGGGAAGAGGGTGGTTTGGTCGTAGGCGAGGATGTGGGTTTGTGGAGAGGAGCGATTGGGGAGGTGGGGGGGTTGGGTTTTCTGTGGATAGATGGGGTTTGCGATGAGGTCGGGTGATTCGACTTCGCTTTGGAGATGTTTGTTCCGAGATGATTGTGACGGAACAAGCTCAGGGGCAGAATCCGGGCCCCGCGGTGATGGAGTCCGCCGCGAGAACGCGAGACACACAACCCTCTCAGCCACCAGCGACAGCGAAACCTCCCCCCTCAATCAACACGGCCGCAACCCGCCAGCCAAGAAGCGAACAGAAGAAGGCAACGAACACCACAAACCACCACCAACCCCACCCCACTGACCACAGCCGCATGCCCCAACCTGCACCCCACCCCAAACCCGCGCCCGCCCGACAACTTCCAACGTAGCAAAGCCGAAGGGCGACGCCCAAACCCGATCGGGCAACAACGCTGGCGCCGGGGTGCGCGGCGCCTGGTTGGTCGGCGGCCAGCCTCGTGCTTTCCTGATTGGTCGGGAGGGGGCACAGGGATGCCCGGGGGGGGAGGGGTGGCGCGATGTCGTCGCGGCTGGGGGCGGATTGGGGTGGTGATGGGCGGTGGTTGGGCTGCTGGGGAGGGAAGGGAAGGGCGGCGGAGGGGCTTGGCTGGGGAGGCGGTGGTGCCCGATGGCGGCACAGGGATGGGTGGAGGGGGGAGGCGTGTCGGTGCTGGACGGCAGCGGCGCGTTGTTTGGGTGGATTGCGGAGCGTGCGTGGGATGGGATGGGATGGGGTTTGCGTGTGGAGGGGTTCTTTGGCGTGCGAGACGGTGGTGGGAGGGTGCGCGCCGTTACGCTGTGTGCGTCGTTGACGATGATTGGGCCGCGGCTGGCTGACTCGAGAGTGAAAAAAAGGTTAGCTACATGACCCGCATGCTCGCAGCGCCTGTATGCGGCCGAGTGTGGTGTGGACGGGCGAGGCTGCCAGGCCGCGATGGCAGGGCTGAGAGCAGGCCTGGCGGAGCGGCCAAGGGATACGGAGACATGCTGTGCGTGTCTCGTGAGAGCTGGAGGGCTCTTGTGTCCACGACCAGCAGGTCCCTTCCAGCGTCCTGCCCGCATCAGGCATGGTGAGCGGACAGCACGCTCCTGCCATCGACCAGGGTCGAGGCGGGCTGGCACGGGGCAGACTGGCGCGAGGCGCTGCGCACAGAAAGCTTGCTGGCCTGGAGGAGGCCGACCCCAACCGGAAGGGCGACGACATGGGCAGTCGGGAGCAGAAAGTCCGCCCTCCGACCACATGCGAGCAATCCACCACCACGCAGGAACCCCCCCCCCCCCCACCGGCCCGCCCAGCTGCATGCGATTAGTTAAGCATCAGTCATGAGCGCCGGCAATTCGCTGTGCCACTGTGAGACCATGCAGCCAGGCAAGGGGCGCTGGAGAATTGTGATTAGTTTTGTAGGGTTCAACAAAAACAAAATTGCACCCTCTCCTCCTCTTCCAACCGCCCTGTGACCTGCTGTGTAACCGTCACATGTGTTTGGTTGAACGAAGAAATTTTGCGTAATCAATTCTCCGAAATGTGAGACATGCAACCATGAACCCCAGAAAATGACATCGCGAGAGATATCTTGTCTGTCTTAGGACGAGCGGTGTGGACGAGAGGCAGCGAAGGGATGCAAAACGTGAGACTTTTTGACTTGGACAGCGACTGTAAGACAAGCGAGCAGAGTGACATACCGAGACACGGGAAGACTGGAACGCAGGAGAACAGCTTGACAGCGACAACTAAAAGTGAGTGACAGAGCTGTCGCTTGCACATTCCGATACCGGAGCCGCGCGAGCAGTTCCATTCTAGTAAACTCACACATCCCGTCCCCCGCAACCCCTCCCTCCTCCCAGGAGAAAAAAAAACTTGGCAGTGGTGGGAAGGTTTACCGCACCGTGATTATGTGCTTCTTTCTTTGACAATGATATCGGAAACCATGAGAAGATCCTCCTCGAGATTCCGCACTTATACAAGCTGAGAAAGGAGAAAGTGAGAAAATGAACATTCCTCCAAATATCCCCAACCAAATCTCCGCAACCGCCGCTGAAACAACCGCATAATCTTACACAATCTGGTCTGGACAGCCGGTCACCCGGCCAGTCGTAAGCGTCTCCTCTTGCGGTGTCCGTTTTGCCCGAGGGAGCTGCCCTTGATGCGCGCACTGCGCATGGGGGTCTGCGACAAGCTCTCGTCCTCCGGCGCCGCGGCGCTGCGGCTTAGAAATCGGCGCTGCCGTTGCCATTGTGGTGGCCGACGGTGTAGCCGAACGCGCTGTTGTCGTGCTCCGACGTGTCGACGTCGCCGCTCAGAAGGTTGTTGTTGCTGGCACCCTCGGCACCGGCATAGGCGGCGGAGGCATTCGCACTGCCGGATGCGCTGCTGCTCCCGGCCCCGGCAGCGGCATTCCCCTGTTGCTGATAGCCGACGGCAGGCTTGTTCTGATTTGCGAGGAGGGTCTCGAGGCGCCAATCAATACCAATAGTTCAGATTACTCTTCGTCTTATGCCAAAGAAGGATCGGCAACAAGCGGAATGGGGGAGGAAAGGGGGCAGCTTACTTCGCGGTAGCGCGACAGGTAGATCTTCAACGCTTCGGCATAGTTTTCGAAGCCAAGCGAGGTCATGGCAAAAAGTATGTCCTCGCCATTGACCGTCTTGCGCTTCTCCTGCTGGCACTTTTCGGACGCTGCCACCCGTCAACTTGGACGCTTTGGGGGAGGGTCTGGGGGGACGCACCTTCGCTGGTGATGAACGAGATGAACTCGCTCACGCACTCCTGCATGCATTCCTTGGCCTCTTTGGCGATCTTCGCGTTTTCGGGCAGGGCCATCTTCATGATGCGAGCGACTGGCGCAAAGTTGCGGATGTTAGCATCGCTGGCAGCACCGTCGGGGCGGCCTTTCTGCGCATCGAAGGGCGGCGATTGGGATGACGGAGGAGATGCAGACGACATGATTCAGGGCGGGCGCGGACCGTTTTTGAGCGACAGTCTGCTTGCGCGCTGATTCGAGGTGTCGGCGTGGAGAGAGCATCCGTCGACGTGCAGCAGCGGGTTTGGGGCGCGCAAATCAGACGAGGGGAGAGGTGCATTTCAGACGTACCATTCGCTATAGGCAGCCATCGGTCCTGCTCCTTGACTTCGAACTCGTAGCCAAGTCCTTGCGCTTGTGTATCCTGAGCTTCTCTGTCCATATGCGGCTCCGAAGATTCGTCAGGCGACTGCGCTCCAGGTTCCACGTCCGACTTCTTCGGGGGGGTGGCCGACATGTTTATTCGGCCGGCTGCAGGCCCCTCGGAGCCTGGCAGAGCTCTCTGTGACGTGGACTGCCAGCGAATAGGTCTGCGAACAGCCAGCGCAGAGATTGGGTGAGCCGGCCGTGTATGCGGCCTCGTTGATGTGCGTCAAGGGCAGCCGGGGCCTGTGCGACGGCGGCCTGGACCGGGCGCTGGGGGAGACTGCCAGGAAGCTTCTGATGCAAGCGCTAATGTAGGATGGTATCGACGTGCAGGCGGAGCAGGGGACGACTTGGGCAGATCCGTCGAGAGCGGTGGCGCGTAGCTGCGCAATTGGCGAGCGCGGCGGGCGTGCGACTCGGGAGCTGCAGGCGCGCGAACGGAGGCCTGCTGGGTGCTACCGTCAGCCGCGAGGCGCGGCCGGACGGCGAGGCGCGGTGCGTTGGACGAGGCGGGCGGGCTGCGAGAGCTAGGGCGGGCGGCGCGCGGGCAGGTACGACGGCGCGCTGAGGCAGGCGGTGGAGGGCGCGGGCGAGAGCCGTGCCAGCGTGCAGCGCGGGCGAGAGGGCTCAATGGATGGGTGATGGAGGAGAGGAGAGCGGGCGTTCGCGGAGCAGGCTGGCCGGCCGGCAGCAGGGCGACAGGCACGCACCGCCCGATCAGCGCGCGACACTTGACGCGGCACGCCTGCGCCGCCGGTCAGTCAGCCGCGACAACAACAATACATCCGCATGGAACAGGGCCCCGGTGACGACAGCGCGCGCGCGAGGCTGAGCCCGCGAGTCGTGGCCGCGCCTGCGCCAGTGGCCCAATCCCAGCCGCCCAGCGTCCCGCCTGCGCCTGCGCTGCGCTCGTGCTCGCGCCAGGCCTGCGTCTGCTGCGTGCACCTCCACCGCGGGGTCCCGTCCAGCAGCCATCCTGCCCAGCCGCGGATCGCCAGCGGCAGCGCCGCCTCCATTGGCCAATTGCCGCGCATCCAGCGCGCCCGCGGCGAGCCGTCTGCCGCTCCGCTGCCCACGCGCGACGAGACGTTCCGTGCAAGCGTCCGCCGCCCGCATGCCCGCATGCCCGGCGCTCTCTCCGACTGCTCTGCACACCCTCGACGCCGGCCGCTAGCCCCCCGCCGCCCAATCAGCCGCCGCCCGGTGCGGCCTGTCTCAAACCCGCCGGCGCAGACGCGGGTGTGCATATAGCATGCAGCCACGGATCAGAGCCTGCAGTACCAAGCTGTCGGGGTGGGCACACACCCCCCCTCCGCCAGAGCGCAGGATGATGTGCTGTCCCCCGAGGCCGTCAGATTGTCTTCGATCCCAGGCTTGCATGCCGGCCGGCGGACAGAGACAGCAGCCCCCCTGGCGCCCCGGCCCATTCGCTCGACGTGGTCCGCAGGAACCCTCGCATTGCGCCCCCAACGCGCCGTGGCGGCGTCGCGCGCCCTGCTCTGCGAGAACCGCCATCCCATGACGTCGGCGCGGCCATTCACGACGAGCCATGCCATTGGGGTACCTGACGTTGGGCGCGATCTCTGGGTACCCTATGAGCTGCCCGCCCACACGACCGGAACTGTCTCTGAACGTTAGGCGTCGATCCAGCTTTGGCTGCAGCTCCGCGCCAACACATCCTGCAGCAGGCGCCGCGCGCGTCAAGCCACGAATGCTCAGCCTTGTACCGACAGCCCTAGGATTTTCACAACCCATGCCGCCGTGGAACCGACGACAAGAGCGACCGTTGATCGGCCAGCTCGCGTGCAGAGATCGCGGTTTGGAGATTGCTGACTTCATTGTACAGGCCTGCGTGTCCGACTCATGTGCGCTATGTACAGCTCACCCCGAGCACACAAGCTTTTGCGCCGTGATTCAGCACACCACCCTCTGATGCTGCCAACACGCCTGGCAGACACCTCATCAGGCCCCTCGACGGAAGACACCGGTTGAACAATACCGAGACGGGCCGCGGAACTGCTGTTCGCGTGGGCTGACCTCAGACTCGATTCCCTGACAGCAAATGCTTTTTGCCGTGAAAATTTTTATAGCGCTGGAAGAGCGTGTTCGGTCCCCTGGTCCGCAGGATCCGGACATCAAAGCCTGCCTAGCTGCAGGCTCGTCCCGAGGTGCCGCTGCGCCAGCTTGCGCGGAGCCGGTCGAAGCTGCGCCTTCGACAATGACACCCGTTCACTGCTGCACGACCTGAATGTTGTTCTTTTTCTGGACAGCGGAGGCGCGTTAGCATGCCATCTGACTCCCTCCCCCCGCTTCCCACCCAGTGACGTACCTTCCACTTATCCATCTCCTCCTGCTTCGCCTTGTATTGCTTCAGCAGATCATCCAGGACTTTCTTCAGGCCCTCCGAATTCGTCTTCAACGCTGGTATGACGTCCTTCACCGTCCTCTCTACCAAGACTCCGTTGATCATGCGGAAGCACTTCCGGTCTTCGGGCAGGGGCTCCAGAGTCTCTAGGACCAACCTAGTGTCAAATATCAGTGCCTGTTTTTGTGCTGTTTCGCCTTGCTCGGGGAGGCGGGAGGCGGAAAGCGGTGAGAAGGAGGAGAGGGAGAAGCGGGCTGGGAGGTGGCCGGCCGCAAAACAAAGGAGCGGTGAGGTTGGTGTGGATGTACGGCGAGGAGTAGCTTCGTACTTGTGCTCTTCGGTCTCTTGCTCGACATCGCCGATCTTTTGCGCGAGCTGTTGGAGGATGTTCTTGTAGTTGGAGTATTGGACTTGCAGCTCTGCAGCTGGCGTCAGCGCGGGGCTCGTCGCATAATCGTAGGCGGAGGATGGGCCGTGCCTTGCTGCTTCTTCTGCGACAGCGGCTGCGCCATTGTTATGGTGCTTGCGGGGGTGGTTGCAGCAGTGCTGTCGTCAAAGTGCGGGAGGCTCGCGGTGACGGCGGGCGGAGCGCGGGACCCAACGGCGGGATGAAGCACAGACGCCCTCACGCCCTCTCAGGTCTCTCGCCGCTCCGTCGAATCGCGGCACTTCCAATCATCGCCTCCTCCGCCTTTTGCCCACAGCAAGCAGCGCCGACCGCCTGCATCCTGCTCCTGATCTACCACGCCTTGACCTGCGGATCACACCGGACTACCTGACAGCGCGCCGGCAACATGCATCCTCATCTGCACACCAAGGACAACATGGGTGCGCCTGCCTCTCGTCTTCCCCGAGCCCTACGCGCCGTTTCCGTGCGGTCGGCTGACATGTACACTTTTGCTCCGCCGCGCAGCCTGCGAGGAGGTCATGAATGCCCTCGAGGAGTGCCATGCGCGCGGCTTTCTCTACAAGGCCGTCGGCATGTGCAACAAGCCCAAGCACGCCGTCAACATGTGTCTCCGCGCCCAGCGCCTCGAGCGAACCAAGGCGAACCGCGAGCAGGCCAAGGTCAAGCGCGAGCAGATAGAGAAGGTCTGGGCCGAGATCGACGCCAACTCGTGAGCCGGTCGATTCCCTTGGAGCAGTCTATACTGGGTTGTAGGATAGCGGATGGAGATTGCATTGTCGGCGCATGGGCATGGAAATGGCGCGGGAAGTCTTGGAAAAAATCACTAGGGAGAGGAGTCATTCGTAGGAAATCGTATACACGGTGATGAAAGAGTATGGCCCAGGCCTGTGTTTTTGTCTGGTCTCCGGGCTCCGCTCGAGAAGATAGTGGAATGTTCACCACTCTCCACTCCGTTTGTCAGTGCGATGGTGTCATTGTCGCCTTCTGGAGAGAGTGCAGTAGGCTCTGGTTCCCACGCGAGCAGTCCGCAGACGTGGAAGCAACCGCACAGTGATGATGCGCACGATACTGGAGCATTCGTCTGGAGGAAAGGTGCAAGAAAGCCAAGCTCAAGAAGATTCAAACCTTAAACATTCACACAACATGCGTCTCGCACTGTCACCCAAACAACAGATACAGGTTCGTACTTCGTAGATGTCCCTCGGATCTGGATTTCCGTATGACGTCTGGCTACCTTCTTCTTGTCGACAGGAATTCATTGTTCCGCAGTCTGTGCTCAACTTTCGTCTTGGAGGCATCATTTTCCAAGGCCGGCTTCTTGCCTGATGTCGTGTCCGGCCGGTGCTTCGCTCAGATAGGGAACTGCGATGGGGCAGCCAGCGTCCAGGCGGCCGAGGACCCAGTAACATCATATGATCCCGTACACCGACCCAGGACTGGTTGCGCAGAGGACGTTGTTTGCTCAGGCTCGGCATGTTTCGCGCGGAGATCCTTGCTGCAACAGGAAGGAGCCAAGCGATTTTCCTAAAACGACATTCCCTCTCCAGTTAGGTGAGACCCACAATCAAACTTAAGGAACAGGTCACTACTCCGCGCGGGCGAGCTGCTTTGCCTGCATATTGGCGGGCTTGCTATTGCTCGCAGCAACCGCCAAGCTGATGATACGAAAAGCTGCCATGGAAGCATTTATCGAAGCGCTTGTCGCCTTAATGGAGGAGGAGCCAAGAGGCTTGGTTCCTTCCCAAGGTTCGGAGGTCAGCGACGTTTCTGCCGTATAAATTCGACAGAATGTGTTTGTTTTCAAACAACGGGACTCTCCTCTTCCTACAGTGTACTGCAACTCGGTCTTGTTCTATTCTTCCGTCGACATCATCACCATGAAGCTTTTTACTCTTCTCGCTATCACCGCCGCGGCGGCCGTCTCTGCGCGTCCCGCTCTCGCGCCGCGTGCCGATGAAGTTGCTGAAGCCGACAAATACCTCATCAAGCTGAGCGAGACCGAGGAGAAGTGGGTTACCGAGGACGAGAAGTGGGAGCTGCGCAAGGTACGTTATATAAGGTGTAACTGCATAGAGTGAATTGAGGAAGCCAACTGGATTTGACATCTCTTTGGCTGCTTCAAATACAAGAATGCTGTTCAAACAACTTTTACATTTCCATTTTGTCATGAGAATACCCACTGACCTGATTCCTTCAATATAGCAAGGCATCAACTTCTTCGACAAGACCTACACCCAAGCCTCGAGCGCCGAGACCAAGGTGAAGCGCCAGGCTGTCAGCTACCCTACGACTGCGAGGTTCACTTCCGCGGTCAACAGCCTGATCAGCAGCCTCTCCACTTCGAACATGAGGACGAACCTTCAGGGTCTCGTTGCCTTCAACAACCGCTACTACAAGTCCACGACTGGCTCCCAATCGGCCACCTGGCTCCGCGATCTGGTCCAGGACACCATCGACGCTGCTGGTGGTGGTGGCACTGTTGAATTCTTCACCCATTCGAGCTGGAGCCAGAACAGCATCATTGCTACGATTCCCGGCCAGACGGACCAGACCATCGTCGTTGGTGGCCATTTCGACAGCATCAACCTGAACAGCCCCAGCAGCGGCAGGGCCCCCGGTGCTGATGACGATGGCAGCGGCTCCATCACGAACCTCGAGATCCTGAAGGCTTATCTTGCGAGCAGTGAGGTCAGGGCCGGCAACGCCGTCAACACCGTGGAGTTCCACTGGTACGCTGCTGAGGAAGCCGGTCTGCTCGGCTCCCAGGCCATCTTCGACTCGTATTCCAGCCAGGGCCGTAACGTGATTGCCATGCTCAACCACGACATGACTGGCTACACTGCGGGCATGACGAACGCTGGCCAGACGATTTCGCTGGCTGTTGTCACCGACTATGTGAACACGGCGCTCAGCAACTTTGTCCGCCTCATGATCAGGACTTACACTTCTCTCCCGATCACCACCAGCACCTGTGGTTATGCTTGGTAAGTCCATTGTAGCCTATAAAAATGTTCAGCTGCTGACAGCCCTCGTAGCTCCGACCATGCTTCTGCAACTGATGCTGGGTTCCCGTCGGCGTACGTGTTTGAGAGCCCTGACGCCTACTCTTCGCCATACATCCACTCCACTGGCGATACGCTTAGCACGGTCGACTTCACCCACATGCTCGACCATGCGAAGGCCGGCCTTGGCTTCGTCTACGAGCTGGCTTTCACCAGCTTCTAAAGAAAGGATGCAGACGCGTAGTAATGAGACAAAAAGACGACCAAAAAAAAGAGGAAAGATGGGCACGATGAAGGCAGGATGCAGCTGCTTACGATTATGTAAATAAATTCAACGTTTCTGTGCATGTTTCCAACGATTGCTGCACGCCGGCAAGGAGTGACGCCGCCCACATTGCTCGCAATTTTGAATTCTGGGTCCGACGGAGCTGTCACATGAGCCCTGACGTGCCGTGACTTTTCATCGAGCCCGCACTGGTCGAGATTAACGTCGAGATGAGTCTACGGCTGGGGCCTGGAGTGCTGGCTGTCGTGCAGCGCCGTGGAAACCTAGCCTTGCTGCCTTGTGCGCGAGTGTCTCAGAAGCTGTCTCTGCCTTGGGAGGGCTGTGGGGAAAGGCGCTCAGGCATTGGCGCGGGGGTTGATTGCCCGAGAGATCCTCGCGCCACATCACGGACCAGCTGCGCGTTGATTCGCGAGCGCGTTGCTGGGGGACCTGACGACCGTTGCCGTCGACCGCGAGGCGTCGCCCTGCCGCTCCGTACCACAACCTCTCCATTGGCGCTGTGTGCACCCGTCAAATCCCGCCAGACCCTCGCCCTCGACACAGGCCAGAGCAGAGCCCTCGGGCAGCGAGCCCTGACCCAATCCGCGTTGCTTTTTCGCTGCCTTGTTTCACACCAACCACGCGTGCGCGCCGCGCCGGATCCGCGCCCGCCGCGTCACACAGCTCGTCGCGCCACAGGTACAAGGCTGGTATATATTGTGGGGGAGGAAGCCCGCGGGCGACGTCTGGAGGACGGACTTCAGGACCAGAGGCGTGCGCGGCTCCTTGACGGGGACGTCAAACCTGCCCGCCACTCGCGACTCGGGTTTGCGCAGCACTCTGCGGTCGTCGCAAGCCGTGCGCAAGCTCTCCGCACCCGCTGCGAGTACCTGGGAAGAATCACGGAAGCGCCAAGTTCTTTGCCTTGCAACTCCACCACCCCGCAACATCTTCCGCAATAAAACACTGTCCTGCGACGCACGCACCTCGCTCGCCACCATCGTCCGGTTTTGCACAATTTCCTCGCGTTCTGGCTGAACACGGACGTGCATAAGAGGCAGGCATCGGAGAGCCGCACAGCTCTGGCGGGCAAGCTAGCACTGCCGATAACCTCCCGATTCGGTCTTTCGCCTCCTGCTGCCTAACCCCCGTTTGTCGAACATATTCAAGGTATGTCGCGCCGCCTTATCTTTAATCTAGCCCTCGTCCGATTCATGCGTTCGCATTTACGCCGCTTTTTACTCCCGGAGCCAACGCCCTGGATCTTCATTGGAAGCCGCGTCAAGATATTCCCATCGCTTCATGCCCCCCATCTCTCATGTTTGATGCGCCGCGATCATGCCGCTGCCTCTCTTTGCTAATTTGCGGCGAGTAGTCTTCACCATGGACGACGAGCCTACGCAGCCTTCGACTCAGCAGGTCATTGATCCGCGTCGCCTTGGAAGATGCGAGTCTGGACTGGATGAGGCCGACATTTCAGACATCCTGTGCATCCTCACACCAACGTCGCCGGCTGCCTTCCAAATTGTCAAGACTACTGCTGAACGCTCTCCTCAGCATGTCCTTCGGAGCCAGCCTGCGAATGGGTTCCTTCCGGACAGCCAACCATTAAGCCAGAGCCTAGAAGAGGCCGAGACCTTCGTTCTTGACAGAGCCGGTGCTGCCCATGACCTTGCGTTGAGGTTTTCATCTTCGACTAAGCAGCCATGGATGCAGTTCTGCTTTGGGCGCAATTCGTCCATGTGCGACATTCTCCTGCTGGTTGGACCGGACTCTGCGAAGCGTATGAGCAACTTGCACTTCAGGATCTATGTCAACGACCATGGCGTCCTCATGCTCGAGGACACGTCCACCAACGGAACAATGGTCGATCAAATTCATCTCAAGGGCAAAAGCAATAACCCATCTATTCCGAAGACCCAGATGCTCTATCCAGGCTCCATGATCACTTTGTTGTGCTCAACGCCTGAGGAGAACGTCAAGTTTATCGTCCGGATTCCAGACCGGACCGGGTACGAAGACGAATTTGCGCAGAACATGGACAGCTTCTTAAACAACGTCGAAGCTGCAGTCGAAGCCAGAGAACAAGAACATCCAGGTTTCGCTGTTCCTACGGTCGCAAGAAATGCGCAGAACACGGTACGACGACAGCCGGTCAAATCCGTTCACACCTTTGGCATGCACTGGAATGGCGGACGCGAGTACAACGTTGTCGCCCTTCTCGGCAAAGGAGCCTTCGCTACGGTATACCAGCTTGCAACTGCTATGGACGGTCAGCTACTGGCAGTAAAGGAGTTGGAGAAGAAACGGTTCATGAAGAACGGCCAGATGGACCAGAAGTTGGACAACGAAATGAAGATTATGCAGTCCCTCTCTCACCCTCATATTGTCCAGTACATCGACACGAAAGACCATAATAATCATCTCTACATCATAATGGAGTACGTGCCGTTTGGAAATCTATCGGAATGGCTCACCAAGACCCACACACTCCCGGAAGGCGCCGTTCAGAGGATGGCCTGCCAGATATTCAGCGCGCTTGCTTACCTCCATAGCAAGAGGATAACGCATCGTGACATTAAGCCCGATAACATCCTCATCGCCTCGGAAGAGCCATTCGACGTCAAGCTGTCGGACTTTGGCTTGTCGAAAGTGGTCAGCAACAACGAGACTTTCCTCAAGACATTCTGCGGCACGTTGCTCTATTGCGCACCCGAGGTCTTTCCGCACTACGATGGCCACGGCAACAAGAAGCGTCGAAAGCCCGGAGAGTCGAAGAAGACTTTCCACTCCTACAGCCAGTCGGTCGATATCTGGTCCTTTGGTGCGGTCCTCTGGTCTTCTCTGTGCGGCAGCCCCCCATTCGAAGGGATTATGGACAATACGGGCCGCGCCATGTTCAACAGGATCATGGAGACATCCCTGGACCCTTCGCCTCTGCGCGAACATGGCGTGTCCGAGCTTGGAATCGATTTGCTCATGGCGATGCTCAAGACCGATCCCGCCTCGAGACCTACAGAGCTGCAATGTCTCGCGCACCCCTGGATATCGGCACTCGCCAAAGAGATTGTTCCGGACATTTTCCAACCGGATCTGGTGGCAATTCCCGAGGAGGACGAAGAAGAAGAGGAAGAGGAAGACGAGAGCTTCGAGGCTGTGGCTGAGGACAAGTTCTCGCAGCTGAGTCTTAACGACAGAAAGGCCGGCTGGGGCCTTCCGGACTTCAGTGATGAGGATGAGGAGGAGCTTGGAGAAGACCCGGATCCAATCAACCCACATCAGTCCAAGCGCCCCCGCGTACATCGAGACCAGCTTTACCCAAGGTATCAACCTCGCGACAAATCGCAATTTGAATCAAGCCCTGAAGAATCCCAGAACCCCGTACCAAGGGCACGCAACGGCGTCGGCTCCTTCGCACTTCCTCAACTAGAAGCACGAGGCAAATCCAGGCTGTTTGGTGAGATTGACCAGTCCGCATTGAACAGCCCCCGCACTCTAGGCAACAAGACGAACCAAGCCTTGATGGAAGAGGACTCCAGCAGCCCTGAGATGCCCAACAAGAGTCCCAAAGCCAATCAATCCATCAAGCGACGCAGTAAGACCCCTGTCGAGAGCCAGACCACTCCGCGCAAAGACCCTCGTGGCAACAAAGCTGCGGCAAGTCTTTATGGTGCTGAGTCGATGGTCAGGGATCTAACAATGCACTCGCCAACCTCGCCGGGCTCACCTTGCGACCAAGCTAGTGAGCCTAGGACACCCAACACCCCCAACCACAGCATCCCCGAGACAACCTCCCCAACGGAGATTGGGAGGAACGGAGTTTACGATTCTATTTCTCAGCATTCCGATGAGCCGACCCCTAAGGCTCCAGCATCAACTTTCAGTAGGCAGATCAATTTACCTGTGTCGGCATCATTCTTCTTCGATCCTTATAACAAATCCACGCACAGCATCGAGCACGCATCAAAGATTAGTGGCATCGACTTCGCCTCAGGCCGTAGTGTGATGGCAACAGAGCTCACGTCGATGCCTTCGACCCATTTCCCATCGGATGCCAGCGAGGATGATGCAGATGAGGAGGATAATGACGGTGGCGAGGACATAACAGGTGGAGCAGTCCACTCACCGCCAACCTTGGACTCGGGATTCCGCGTTCCCGCGCGTCGTCTGGGCAAGCTGACCGCCACTGACGACTCATTCCTCAAGCTGGTGCTTAGGCTTCAGGACGCGGTGGAATCATGGGGTCGCTCGCCCACCAACACTATCCCTTATCACGACGTCAGCGACACTCGTATTCCCAAGTCCGCGTTCAGTCTCTGGTTCTATGCACCTGGTATCGACGACATGATCAAGGAGGACAAGGACTGGACCAACATGCCGGATCTACACGTCTGCATCTCCACCCAATCCAGCAGGGGCATCTTCATCAATGACACCAGACTTGGGCCTCGTCAAGCAGACGGCAGGTACCCTTTCGGTCGTCTCTACACCGGAGACATCATCACGGTGTTCCACCAAGGCAAAAAGAAGTCGCTCAAGTTTTTGTGCGAATTCTCCGTCGGGGAGTCGGCGAAGCGTCGTCCTGAAGGATTGGGATTTCAGGTCTTCCACACACAGCCTTCACCGTAGATAATGGCCTGCCAACAGGCTTTCCCTTTATTTTCCTTTAGGCCTTTAGGTCCTTCTCCTTGTCTTCGAGATATCCGGTTTGCATTCAGGAGAATTTGGGTTCTGAGATTTTTGAGCGCGAGAGCTGGGTTCGATGGATTGGACTTTGGTCTTCTTCTACACGGGTTGACAGCGGGTAGGGACTTTATTCACACAGAAACGGAGGATACCAGGAGCAAGCGGGCATTCGAATCGCTGCTGGAACTGCGGTAATTACTTTTTCCTCGTCAGAACATACGGACTGGTGCCGGCAGAGTCAAGGCGGCGCCGACATGATCGAAATGAGATACACATTCAATGAACATGGGTGCAAGGAATCTGTGAGCTAGGCCCGAAAATGGAGCGTCGACCTCAGGGCTGCTGGGAGCTGGTGCTTGAACACCAGCATGACGCAACTGTTCAACCGGGCAGTGGGCGTCAAGGTGAGTTGCTGACAGCTGCTTGTTGCGTCACAGGATGATCGGCAGGCAGCCGGGCGGCCGAGTCAGGGTCCCCTGGTCCAAGCTCCGGGGAAGTTGGACACGCCGCATGCACCCCAGACGAAACACCGCTCCCCCACAGACTCGGAAAAATGTCGACACCAACCAAGACCCTCGGCCACGTCGTGGTCACGGGCGGCTGCGGCTTCCTGGGCCACCACATCGTCAAGCTGCTGGTCGAGCGCTTCCCGGCGTCGCGCGTGTCGGTGATGGACCTGCGCACCACCACGAACCGCCTTACCGCCTCCCAGGTCTCTTACCACGACGCCGACATCACCGACGAGCACCGCCTGGTCGAGATCTTCCAGAAGCTGACCCCGGACGTCGTCATCCACACGGCCAGCCCCGTCGCCGTCGGCATCAAGGATGAGCTCATGCGCGCCGTGAACGTCGATGGCACCCGCAACCTGCTGCGCGCCGCCCGCGAGACTGGCGTCAAGGCCTTTGTCTACACGAGCAGCGCCAGCGTCATCTTCGACAACGTGTCCGAGCTGGTCAATGCCGACGAGACGTACCCGCTCGTGGCTGGCAAGGATCAGCCGAGCTACTACACTTCGACCAAGGTGCGTGCTTCTGTCTGAGCGGTGGGAAACAAGGCTTGAAGGGCGGGGAAGACCTCTCACTCCTCAGAGGCAACAGAACGATCCCCAGGCTGCAATTGAACCCCGGCAACTAACACCCCGCCAGGCCTGGGCCGAGACGGCCGTCCTCGACGCCAACCGCACCCCGCTCGCCCCCCGCTTCCTCACCTGCGCCATCCGCCCCGCCGGCATCTTCGGCGAGGGCGACGTGCAGCTGATCCCGCCCATGCTGGGCGCCTACTTCCGGGGCCAGTCGCGCTTCCAGCTCGGCGACAACACCAACCTTTTCGACTTCACCTACGTCGGCAACGTCGCGCACGCGCACCTGCTCGCCGCGGCCGCGCTGCTCCAGACGCACGCGATGCACCCCACCGTCCCGCTCGACACGGAGCGCGTCGACGGCGAGGCCTTCTTCGTCACCAACGACCAGCCCGTGCCCTTCTGGGACTTTGCCCGCTCCGTCTGGCGCGAGGCGGGGCCGCCGGTGCCGCCCGAGAAGGTGTGGGCGCTGCCGAGGGACTTGATGATGCCGATCGGCGGCGCGCTGGAGTGGGTGTTCTGGGCGCTGGGCCGCAAGCCGAACCTCACGCGCGACCAGGTCAGGTACAGCACGGTGAGGCGGTACTACAACATCGGCAAGGCGAAGAGCAGGCTGGGCTACAAGCCGATCGTGCCGCTGGAGGAGGGCGTGAAGAGGGGCGTCAAGGAGGTGCTGAGCAGGGAGGGCCCGGAGTGGGCGTGGGTCAAGGGGGGTGGGGCGCCGCCGGCGAAGGCGCATTGATTGCGTGGGTGATTTTGTGGGAGGTGAACGGTTGCGCTCTTGGGTGAGGCATTGATCTAACGCGGGGACGAAATGTCACATCTAGGGGCATGTTGAGACGAGAGAAAAGGGCCACAAAAATACTGTACGTATCTAGCTTAATACCGCCCCGGTGCACATAATTTGCATTTGTATTTGACGATTCGAGCTGTCTGATCTAGGATTGTTGTAAAGGTTGCCTGTTGACAGCGTCTTGAGTGAAGGTTTTATGGGAGACACATCCACGGCAACGTAAAGCTTTGTTGACGCTCAAACCTGACAGCAGGGACGAACGCTACGTACATTTTACTCGGAACATTAGGAACTGTAAGGTGTGAGAGCCTCTTTCAAGTGTCCTATGGGATGGCGTGCCCAAGGAGAATCTATGTGTGTTGAGTAAGCAGTGTTGTTAGGTATAGTGCGCACGTGTTTTATGGGCCTTAGAGTCTCTTATGAAGATTCCTCAATCCTTGAACCACCCCCTGCATCATCCTTTGACCCTCCTCCCTCTCTTCGAGCTGATCGGATCTTTTCTCTGGATCCCAGCGTAGGCAATCCTGGACGACTTCCGTGAGATATCCATTAACGCTGTCAACTCCATGAGACTCCTCTGCTGCTACACGTCTGGCTTCGTCAAAACCGGTCTCATAGTCAAACTTGACACACACCGCCACCTGATAGAGGAGCACACCAAGTTCAACCACTAGGTCACTTGATGTAACAGTTGCAATCCCACTTTTTACGTCGAGGTTGTCATGGGGAGTTGGCCTTCCAAAAATCAGTGGATATGCTTAACAAGAATACTTCTTGGTCTGTCGCAAGACCAACTCAGGTCATTCCCATCTCCTATACGACGCCTAGCGGAAGCGGTACCTAAAACAGACATTGGCGGACATTCTTGAGACGGCAGAATTTCGCCAGCGCCTCACCGAAAAATGGAGGGTTGGACTGGCGTACTTGTTTTCCCCGGCTTACCTCCATCTCTCTCACATCGTGCACACGGTAAAGAGTCCGTCCATCCGACTTTCACTTTTACAACAACAACGACACAACGCTCGAATGGTCTGATAACCCAGAAAATCTTTTCGTCTTCCGCCCCTACTGAAGCCCCTTGGCTCCCTGGACTGCTAAGCGTGAAGTCATAAATGCAAAGATACCATGCAGGAGAAGGCTTCGAGAGAGGCAAAGGTAGATGAAAAGGAAATGGCGAAAACGAAGGATTTGGTGAGCGATTTCGCCATGAGGTTTTCGCGCCCGCATGGGGACATCAGCACTTGAGTTGATGAGAAGTGAGGAGGCATGTAGCGGCTCAGCCGCCGTTTCGGTTGCAATGAACACAGTACCGGCGCGTCCGAGAGCGGAAAGCTCATTGACGGCGCGGGGCGCGATTCAGAGCGCGAATATGCGAACCCCAAAGACGCCTAGCGCAAGGAACGCGGCCGATCACTGCATCATTGACGCGATCCCGCCCTGGAGGAAGACGCGTACCGTTGTTTGGCGGCAGACCCTGTGGACAGTAGCCAGCCTTCCTCTTTTCTGATGATGATGCGATGGTGAGGTTGCGGACATGTCTATGACGGCATGGCTGTGAGCGCTGCGCCAGCTGCCCAGAATGCTGGAGCAACTCTTAAGCTGGCTGGTCGCATCGTGACCTACCTCTTGAGAATTCAAGCTGCTCTGAGGACTACATGCTTGCGAAATATTTTTCTAGCATTGCGATTTTATCATTTCGGTCGTCCAATTTTCCTCCCCGAAATTTCCCAACAGGACTCCGCACAACACGTCTCTTGAGTACCAGTATCCTACTCGCCATGCCTTCCAAGGACAAGTACACCGACCCGGAACTCCGTGATGAGGTCAAGGAAGAGATCCACCAGAGCGACAAGGGCGGCGCGCCTGGCCAATGGTCCGCGCGGAAGGTGGAGAGCTCCGCATCGCTTCTGCATCGAGAATTGTGAGCTGACAAGATGCGGACAGGCGCAAATGATGGCCTCTGAATACAAGAAGCGCGGCGGAGGTTACACCACAGATAAAAAAGACCAAGACGAGTCGCAACAACATCTTTCCAAGTGGGGCGAGGAGGAATGGCAGACCAAAGAAGGGAGCGCAAACGCGAAGCAAGAGGATGGTACGCAGAAGCGGTATCTGCCCAAGAAGGCGTGGGAGAATATGAGCGAGAAAGAGAAGAAGGAGACAAACGACAAGAAGCAAAAGGAGAGCAAGCAGGGCAAACAATTCGTCGGTAACACGAAGAAGGCCAAGGAAAGTCGCCAGAAAGCGAATGAGGAGGAAGATGAGGAGTATGCGAAGAAAAAGGAAGACGAAAAATCCGCGGCGGCGGATGGCGAGGACGAAGAGGATGAAGAATATATTGAAGATGATGACGATGAGGACGCTGAAGCATCTCAGAGCTCAGAATCAGATGACGGAGAAGAAAAGGAAGAGGCGTCTCCGAAGGGCAAGAAGCGCGGCCATTCTTCGAAGTCGGACTCCTCAACCAACAAGAAGCAAAAGAAGAGCGGCGCAGTTGGATCAAGACACGACAAGGCCGATGCGCCTGCGGAGCAAGGGTCAAACGACCGTCTTCCAGGGAAGGGACAGCAAGTCCACTGGAAGGCCATGCCGGCTTGGGTCGATGGAGAAGTCGTCGAGATCGTCACGGAGCAGAAGACGGTCGCGGGCAAGCAGGTCAAGGCCAGCGACGACGACCCGAGGATCGTGCTGAAGAGCAATTCTTCTGGAAAGATCTGCGTGCACAAGCCGGATAACATTTACTTCGATTGAGATGGGCTGGGACGAAATTGGGAGACGGACATGTTTCTCCCGTAGCGACGCCTGTTTCGCATTGTGGATGTTTCTCGCTCCATTCTGGTGCTGAATTCCCGATTGATGAGTGTGTTAATATAGCCAACCGTGCGCATCTATCATCTGACTGTCGCCGTGTCGTTGTGACGGAGAGACAGGGCTGTCGCGGCTGCGAACCATGGTTGAGCGGCGGATCTCGGCTTGGTGGCGTCCCAAGAAGGGAGGATGTTTATTCGCCGCGGCAGAATGCGAGTCGCAGGTTTTGGCGGCAAAAGCAAATCCACGGCCAATTGGCCAGGCACACGCGTCGGATCATTGCTGCTAGGAGTCGGGGAGAACGAGGAGACGCAGGCAGAGAGGCCGACGGCGAGTCGGGAGTTGGCTGGGGGCTGGCGCTCGAGCCAGGCGAGTGCCTGCTGCTCCTCTCTCTCCGCCGCGCGCCCTGCAGCAGCCCATCACGGTCATTTGCCAGCTGCTGCCTCCCAAGCCAGTCTCTCCTTCTTTTGCACCAGCGCCAGCGGCTTCGTGCTACCCGTTCCTTCACTTCGCCCCCGCACCGCTACGACGCATCACCTGCATTCGCATTCGCCAACGCCGCTCCCTTCAAACACAATTCCTTGCGTCGCCGCCACATAGCTGTCTCCACCCACGCCAACTAGCAGCATGTACCTCACCGAGGAGCTCTTCGAGACGGCCGACGCGGACCATCCTTACTACTCCGCCCCGAAGCAGGCCATGGACCAGCACAACCCGCAGCAGCACTCGCCCGGCCACCTAGGCAAGAGGAAGCGCGGTGCCGCCGCCGACGAGTACACCCCCAACACCGTGTAAGCCCAGCCCGCCAGACAAAGAGCACCCCCGACCCCTAACCAGAAGCATCTCGCAGGCCCATCAAAAACATCAAGATCTCTTCCACCCACCACCTCATCGACCACTCTGCCGCTCCCCCACCACCCACCCAAGTCCTCCACGCAACCACCACCACCACCACCGCCACCACCACCACCGCCACCACCACCACCGCCCTCGACCCCGACCCCACAACCCTCTACCCATCGCCCCCTCGCCGCAAACACCCCCGCGTCCTCGCGCACCCCCGCCGCCCAACCCACACCCGCCCACCGCCCCACGCCGCCAGGCCCGCCCACCCACGCACCACAACCACCACATGCCCGCACGCCCCCGTCGCCCCTCCCACCACCTCCGCCGTAGACCTCACGCCCTGCCACCACTGCGGCCGCAGCCCGAGGCAGAAAAAGGAGCTCGAGAGCTACTTGTCGTGCGCGGACTGCGGCGCGCGGACGTGCTTCATCTGCGCGCGCGTGTGCGAGCGGGGGCGGGTGGATGGCGGCGGCTGCGCCGGCGGCGATGCGGAGAGGAGGATTTGCTGCGAGTGCTGCGTGGAGAGGGGGGAGGAGGGGGAGACGTGGTGTTTGAGGTGCGTGCAGGAGGGTGGGGATGGCGATGATGATGGTGTTGGTGAGGATATGGTTATGGGATGAAGAGGTGAACTGGGGTTCGGACCTGGTGGATACGGGATACGGGGTGGGGGTGTTGCGGACGGGATGGAATCGGGGAGAATTGGTACGGAAAGGCGGAGGACTATCTCTTCGGATACTCACCAGGGCGCATTGTTAGGGTGTCACGGAAATATCATTGTTATTAGGCATTGGGAAGATAATGAGCAGGCGTCTTTTGATTCTTGCTATATACCCCGATTTCGCTGCCGGTAGGGTCACAGAAAGGGGGAAGGGATTTATAGGGACCGTTGGATAAGAGGAAATATCATAAATACACAACCAAACTGTACTCCACGGAGGAGGGTATCTAGAACGCATCCGAAAATGAAAAAAAAAAATATCAAGCGCCAAATCGTAGATCGTACCGCCCATGATTAACCACTCATCTCGTCCCCGCTAGATCATTCTTCGTGCTTCCCACCCGACATTCGCTGCTCGTCATCATTCAGTCGCAACCACTCTTACGGCTTCTCGGTGAAGGTCCTCCTCTTCTGCCTCCTCCCGATGCAGCACTCCACGCACCAGGCCAGAATCGCCAGGAACAGCACGCCGGTGCCCGCCCACGAGATAGCCATGAATTTGCGGCCACGATGCGCCTCGACGCCGATGTCCTCGCCGTACTGGTTGATCACGTCGGACCCCTTGACGGCGATGGCGGTCGCGATGGCGCTGGCGATGCCGAACGCCAGAAACGCCAGCGTCGCCAGCAGCACGTTGACAAAGGCCGACAGGCGGCCGCCGGCGAAGACGCCGAACAGCGAGCCGAGCAGCACCAGGAAGGACAGGCCGACGGCGATGCAGTACAGCACGAACATGGCCTTGTAGGCGATGCGCAGCGCGTCCAGGCCCTTCTGGATGTCGTCGGGCCAGTTGAGGTCGTCGAGCGTGATGCCCAGGCCCGAGTCGTTGAGCGACTTCTCGAGCGCGGCCGTCGGGTCGAAGTGGAACATGGCCGTGCGGTTCGAGCACGCGGTGAGGTTTCTGTGGATTTCCGAGGACTTGACCGTGGCGTTGGGGACCGGCTGTGGGGTGTAGTCGCCCCAGCAGTAGTCCATCAGGTGGGCCGAGTAGAAGTCCTGGAGGCCGAGGTCGTCGGCGATGGAGGCGACGACGCTGTTGACGGCGTCGTTGAGCTCGTCGGTGATGGAGTCCGAGATGCTGGAGGTGGCGTTCGAGATCCACGAGATGATGGAGTTGTCGCTGCTGGAGCCCGAGGAGAGCGTCTCGTTGAGCACGTTCTGCCCGATGCGGGAGGTGTTGAGCGTCAGGATGTCGTAGTCCTCCATGAAGCCCTTCTTGGAGCCGGCGAAAATGCAGAGGAAGCCGAGGACTACCGCGGCGATGGCGCAGAGCACCGGGAAGACTGCGGAAGGCCGCATCGTTGTTTTTTTGTGTTGGCAGAGGGAGTCAAGTTGTGGGAGGCTATTGAACTGTGAGGTGATAAAGTAGATAGCGGGAGACGCAGATCCCTGTCTGAGACTGTTCGGGAAGGAGCAGACAAAGACAAGACGCTGAAAGCTGGCGGAGAGCGGTGGACGTGACACCAGGAGAAAACAGGACGGCCGCCATTGTTATATCGCGGCTAGCGGGCTTGGTGGTGGTGGGCAGCTAACAAGCAAGCAGGATCCAAGCCACCGCGATGCTATGTCAGGCATTACGAATGCCGCGCCTCGTCGACTGGCCAGTGCAGGGGCCCGGCACAGGTCATGAATTGTGGTGCGGTAAAGAAAACGGGCTGGTTGGGCGACGCGCGCGCTGACTACTGACGTGTCGTGTCGCGGTGACTTGACCTGATCGGGCGTGTGGTCGCCCTGCAAGGGCCGCCGGCGTCATCACGCAGGGCTGGCGTTGCGGGTGGCAGGGTCTTTGTCGCGCAGGCCTAGAGCGAAAACAAGCCTGAGGCCCCCAACACCAGGGCTGGGGAACACTCCGAGCAGCTCAGGCACCGCGAGCCGCTGCAAGGGTCCAGCCAAGTTCTGTGCCTGCGCCCGCTGAGTACGCACGTTACGAGCGAGACCAGTCGATACGTGCGGAGGTTGCTGAGCGATGCGCGAATCTTTGCAAATTACAGTCTGTTGGGTGATGTCATGCCGAGGCGCAAGCGAAGATTCTGTGTTCTGTTCTATTCCCGGCAGCCTGAGCCGGCGCGCGGGCCGATCTGTGTGGCTCTCCCTTCGCCCAGCCTCACGCAACACGCGTTCCAGAACCACCATCGTGACCGCCGGCACATTCAGTCCGTGGCGGTGTGCTGACAAGAATGCTCAGCGGCTCTTTTTCGCCTCCTGCACAAACCCCAATTCGACGTGACACACCAGTGCCCCGGTGCTGCCAGAGAGCGCGGCACAAAAGCCACCATGTGCTGGGCGTCGCCGCCGTCTTCCTTCTAGAACGCAAAGGGATCGTGACTTCATAAACTCATGATTTTCGTGGAACCCAGAAAAATGCTTTTTTGGTCTTTCGACCCGCGCTACAGTTTCTCACCCGGGCTTCTTGGACGACCTCCGCGTCTGCGCGTGCGTTGGTTGTTGCTGGCCCAGCTGGTCCGCAAATGGCGAGTAGGGAGCGGCCATGACATGCACCGGAGCGCGAGCCTGGCCGTGGGCGCCGGACGACGGCCGCTTCTGCTGCTCAGCGTGCAGCTTGTCCAGCGACTCCCCGACGACGTGGTATTTGGCCCAGTTGATGGGCGGGCAGCGGAAGATGTTCTGCGGCTCAGGGACGGGGCCGAATTTGGGAGGTGGGGGCCCCGACCTCGGTAATCGGGGCTCGTCATCGCTGTCGTCTGTGTCGTTGACAGCATCGTCGAGGCTGCCATTCAACGTGGGGCCCAGCAGGTCGTTCTTCGCATGCTTGGGCTTCAAACGGCCGGACTTGAGCTCCTCCACAAAGGCCTCGGGCTGGGCGACAGCGGCGTTCTTGATCTTCTCCAGGGTCTGCATGTCCTTCCTGCTCTTGTCGCGCTGGATCTGCAGCAGCGCAATGGCGGAGCGCAGCGCGATGGCATCTGTGTTCTCGCTCTCGTTGATGGGCTTGGGCGGCGGCTGCGGGATGAACTCCACCGCGGGGGGAGGGACCACGCGGTCCGCGGGGTCGGTGGGCGCCAGCTGTGCGATGGTCGCGACGGGCGTTATGGGCGACACGGGCGGGCGTGGAGGCGAGTCTGGAGCATAGCTGGGCTGCTGGTGATTTTGCTGTTGCTGCTGCTGCTGCTGCTGCTTGTGGCCGTTCCCCGCATACGGCGTCTGCGGAGGCTTCTGCTCGACAGCGGGCTTGCCTGGGAGCGCTGGGACAGGTGCTGGGGCCGCGCCTGGCGGCATCTGCAGCGGCGATATGGTGGACACGGTTGAGTCATTCCTGCCCTTCACCGCGGGCGGTATGTCGAGGGCCGGCATGATGGAGGAATGCGGGTGTCGAGCCTTGCACCGGGCCTGGAGGGCCGGAGGAGGGTCGGCTTGGAGGCTGGGGGCCACGCGCCGGCGTCAGGCCCGCGCGCTGGAGATCGGAGTGTGGCGGGTGCGCGACCGGCTTGGACTGCGCAAAAGCAGAGGGCAGAGGTTGCGACAACGTCCGCAGTAGTGCAGAGGACGCCACCGCTTGCAACGAGAGCGCGCGGCGGGCCAGCGGCAGCGGCAGCAGGCCCTGAAGCCTTGGCCTCCGAATCGGCTCGAACTGCTGCCCTGCGCGCTGCAAGGAGCTCCTCGCCGCCGTGAGAACGTGCCTGCCCGCCCTCAGGACGGCGGCGCCTGATGTGCCTGGCCCATTGCGGCCGCCGTTTGTTTCTTTTCTCCGCAGCCACCTGTCACGACGTGCGCGCATGCACGTCGTCGCGTCTGGTACGTACCACCTGTCCGCCAGCGCGCCCGAACTCTGCGCGCGTTGTGGCGGCAGCTGGAACCCAGGTCCTCGGACTCGCCCAAGGTGGTACCTCAAGGTGCCCGTTCGAGCGCGGTGCATGCCGGATCATGCGCCTCTGATGGATGGTGGTGAGTGTGCAGCGTCCGTTGCGTGATCCATTGACGTCCCCCTTGCCGGAGCAAGCGTTCGTCCGCTGGGTTCTAGTTTGTGTTCCGGTCAGGCGCATGCCCCCGGCCAGATGTAGGGCTGATGGCTTGCGATCGCTGACTGCTACTGTCCTTGAGACGGAAACTACAGCCATCGCAGAGCTGGACTGCGGCGCTTGCACATGCTGCCGCGTCGTTCCTGCAACCGATCGTGTCGTGCTCGAGGAGGAAAGTTCCCTTGGAGCCGAGCACGACGGCTGAAGAATAGATTGCGGCGGCGGACTGGGCGCCAGCCATTGGCCGCCAGCACGCAATGCCGTAGGGGAACCTGGCGCAACACCACCTCTGCCGCTGCGCTGGCAGCCTGGCTCTTCTCCCATGCGAAATGACAAAGCTCCGTGTGTTCGTATCGCGGCCAGCCCCGCATCTGCAGCCGCATACATGTGGCTCTCGTGATTCGTTTTGCTGCTGAATGCGGCCTCACTGGAACCCTGCGTGTCTCGCGTGGCTTTCAAACGTCCAGCAAGTCTCACTGGTCTTATCCTCGCTCACAGCCAGCCGTCTGCCGACACGCTCTCCGGGGTGTTTTGCTTTGAAATAGCCCGCGCTGCCGTCGCCCCAGTCATGCCTGCGTCGTCTCGCACACCCTCTCCGAACACTGCTGCACGACCCTCCTGTCAGCAGCCTGCGCTTTGTCGCTCCGCCATCACACAGCAGGATCTCCAGGCAGGATTTCGCGAAGCTTAACCAGCCGCCCGGGTCTGCGCAACCACTTCTAATTTTCCACCACCGCGCGTTTTCTCCCGACGAATCACCGCCCGCCGCCACGCGACTCGAGCAAGAGTGACCTCCGGCAAGGAGTACATCTCTGCTGACACTGCTCTGCCTGTATCACCGCTGCTAGCCAATCCGGCCCGGTCGCCACCCTCCAGGCGTCTTTCGTGGGCATCTTGCTCTGCACATCCGGCATCTCCAACGCATATATCTTGGCGTCATCTTGACCCATAATTCCCCGGCCGGTCCGTTTCCACCAGCAGCGAATAAGCATTTCCCGAAGACGCAGCCCCGGAGTACGATGTATCTTTCACTCGCTTGACGCTGGGCCCGTTGTACCGTTGGAGCGAAGGATTCTCCAATCCGGCCGCATCGCAGCCTCCCAACCACTAGCGCAGCTGAGGCTGGCGCGAGCCGTCTGCCACCTGGAGATGACAGGTTTAGCGAGCATGCCTCCTGCAATTAGTCCTGCTGGTCCTGCCAGCAATCAAAATCCTGCACCGGCCCAGCCCGCCAGGATTCCCAAACTCACATATAGGAACCGCAGCGATCCGTCATCTTCTGACCAAGTACCACCAATGCCTGGTCAGAAGCATGCCGCCGCATCAGAAGCAGATGACGCCATAACGGTTATTCCTACCAACGCCGTTCCGATGCGGACCGCAACCCGCCAAATCGACTGGGCTATGCAATCCACGGCCAAGAAGGTATCCTCTCCAGAGAGCCACGACAAACCAGCTGCAACAAACGAGAAGATTTCCAAGAAGAAGAGCAGCTCCTTCTTCAACTTCCTCTCCGTGAAGGAACCCACCTCTGGAGCACTGGAACAATATGCCCAATCGCAGAAGAAGCAGGCTGCAGAGAAGGGTACCGCATTCATGGCTGGCATATCGTCCCAAAAGCTTCCCGCAGAAGTTCCTAAAGTGAATACGAAATGGGATGGACTCCCTCAACCAAAGCGGCCGTCGACTGGCTCAACAACGACCTTGTACCGGCGCCGAGACTCCAACGCCACGACCGATTCCTCATCTAGAATGAGTCGGAAATCCCACAAGTCAGCAGCCTCCTCGTCCGTGGAATTCGACTTCGGCCCGCCTCTCTCACCGGAGAGTCTCAGCACCAAGTCCAATCCACGTCACGACAGTGGGACCGGTTGTCAAGTCTACGATCCTATTACACCCCCGTCAACGCGGGACAGACGTCCTTCGGCTGGCGGCGCATTGCTTCAGATGACCGGGGCTCTCCCGCAGGGAGAGAAAGCCGACAGCAGCGGGGAAACCGGTGGAGCTCCAGCCACAACAGCCAAGTCCAGAGACTTGAAAAGCAGGCGTTCAAAAGCCGGATTGCGCAAGAATAGCTCAAAGCTGCCTCCAAAGACCCTCCAGGAGATTGCGCCATGGGCAGAGCCATCGGGACCATCGAGCTCTCACCATTCGCGAATGGTAAATAGCGGCGTGGACGACATGGAGTTCATCACTTCGCCCGAAGCAGCCCTGGAAAGCGCAGGAGGGCCGGGCGGAGATATAGACGAGCGACTGGCCGAATCGGAGAGGAGGATAGCATCCTTGAGTGTGGCATCGAGGATGCCGCCGTCCTCGAATTCACAAGCTTTGGCACAGCTCGAACCAACAGGCCGAAGTACTGAGCCGACATCGTCGAAGCAGAAGAAAGGGAGAGGTAAGTTCATGAGGCTTTCGGGGAAGAAGTGATACGCTTGGAGAGGTTTCATCGTGGCGCTTTCAGCTCTAATGTCTTGCATCCACGAAGTTGACGAGAGGAACGAACGTGGTGGCGTTTTTGGTGCATGGGTGGGACATGTTTTTCAAGCGTGTCGTTGGCTGACGGGAGGACATTGCATGCGATTACCCGGTTTCCTGATATCCCGATTTTCCTCCCCGCAAGCCACATGTCGGACAATAATAATGGCACTGCGGGACGAGGCGCACGGCAAAGCATTGTTGTAGCTGGGCGAGACGAGGGTGTTATGCGGCGGGGAGCTGGGGCGGAATTTCATTAGCAAATAGCGCACCAAATAGCAGCTTTCCCCACACTTGCTGATCGGTTATCTGCGCTTTATCAACCGCCCCCGGCAGCCACGGGACCTCCACGACACAGGGCATCAAGCCAGCCCAGGACGGACAGGATGACGCCCGCCCGCACCCCTCCGAAACCTGCGACATCGTAGAGCAGATCTCGACCCGCCAGAGATAGGAAACTCGACGGCACCGCGGCGCAGCGCAGCCCGGCGCTTACCTGATGCAGTAGGTCCAGCCAGAAAAGTGCGGCACTCTCGGGCTGCTGCAGGACCCCCGGATGTCACAGGGTGGTTTCCAGGCGTCTGGTCGCCGCCAGGAACGTGTGCACCATCGCGATGTGCGGGCGAGTCCGTTGAAACGCTCCAGCGTCAACGGCGCTGAAATGTGCACCTCTCAGCGTGGCTGGCCTCTCGGCAAAAACGGAGTACAGGAGGGGAGGGGCACGCGAACAGTTGCTTCCAGCCAGTGAGCATTCGCAGCGTTCCACCACCGTACACAGCCGTGAGGGCAGCAATCGGTATGAAGTGTCAATCCTGCTTGTGTCATGGCATCAACGGAACGCTCCCGTCGGCGAAGGAGCGATCGCAGCCGCAGCTCACGTAGGTACTCTCTCTTTATCGCCCACACTCGTCCGGCGCGCCGGGAGAGCAGAGATAAGAGCCTGTCTGCTCCACAAACGAACAGCCACTCGTGTCAAGCGTGCGCAGCCCGGCGACCACCTCTCACCCGTCTGCACACTTTTGCAAGCGGGCGCAAAAGCCGTGAGTGTTGTTATCTTGCTCTCGTTGCTTTGCTTGGTTGCCGAGTCGTTGTCGGTCGTCCCGCGCGCTGCGCATCTCCACCCCCGCTCAGTTCTCCGTTTTCAGTGGTCAGCCTCGCTCGCTTTTGGGTGGAACGGCTATCTCTCGCCTCCCAGGTTAGACATGCCCCATACGGCTTCGCGGCCGCCTTGGTATTAATCGGATCGACGGGGTTCGTCCTGGGGCGCTTGCCTAAGGCCCTTGTCGCTGCTTATCCTCGTCGTCGCACGCGCGCTGTGAAGAATACTTATACTTAACGACGCTTTGGTGCTGCTGCCTCTCGCTCGCCGACTCCCCCCTACCTCCTTCGGTTTTGGAACTTGGGCCGTCGTGTTCTTCGTCGTCGTTTCCGCGCCTTATCTGCCATTCAGCCGACGGACAGCGACAATGGCCGAACGGAATCGCAGCATCAGCTCTGCGCATCACAAGCGGAGCGTTGCCGATGAGCCGGTGACGTCGATTCTGCCTGGTAAGTCGATATCCTGTGACGGAAACCTGGCACGGCTCGAGCTCACGAGGGATGCATTTCCAGGTGGCGATGTCCCCTACGACCCTGATCACGAGTTCAACCCGGATGAGGAGGTGCTCGCTGCGCTCGGGTACAAGTCAGAGTTCAAGCGTGAATTCTCGCTGTTCACGACCTTCTGTGTCT
This sequence comes from Neofusicoccum laricinum, assembly GCA_029906385.1. Taxonomy (NCBI): domain Eukaryota; kingdom Fungi; phylum Ascomycota; class Dothideomycetes; order Botryosphaeriales; family Botryosphaeriaceae; genus Neofusicoccum; species Neofusicoccum laricinum. The sequence goes on along the minus strand of CP123714.1, from coordinate 2,009,134 downwards.
CTTTTGCCGTGTTGGGCTTGCTTCCAAGTTTTGCCAGTACTCTGTTAGTGGAGCCTGACATGTCCCCTCTGGTGCTATGGACTGCTAATCAGGAACCAGCTACTATGGCATGGGCTACGCGGGCACTGCTGGTATGGTACCCTCCGACTGAAGACCGTCCGGTCACGGGAAGAACTATTGCTAATGACTGGCAGGAATGACCTGGGGCTGGCTCGTCGCCATGATCGGGATCCAATGCGTTGCTTCGAGCATGGCAGAGCTCTGTTCCTCCATGCCAACAAGTGGTGGGCTCTACTACGCAGCTGCCGTACTGGCTCCGCCAGGGTGGGGTCCATTGGCAGCCTGGGTCACCGGATGGAGCAACTGGCTTGCCCAAATCACTGCCGCCCCTTCGGTCGATTACGGAGTGGCAGCCATGATCCTCGCCGCAGCCTCGATCCAGAACCCCGACTACGTGCCGACCAACTACCAGACATTCTTGCTTACGGTCTTCATCATGATTCTCCATGGAATCATGTCCAGTTTACCCACGAGGTGGCTGGCCAAAGTGAACTCGGCCGGCTCCATGTTCAACATTCTGGCCCTGATTGCGGTCCTCATCATGATTCCCGCTGGCACGAACCGAGAATCACAAGGCCTGCCTCGCTTCACGCCGTCGAGCGAGGTTTGGGGTGACATCTACGAGGGCATGGAGTTTCCCGCCGGCCTTCGAGTGCTTGCCAGCTTTGTCAGTGTCATCTGGACCATGTCTGGCTACGACTCTCCTTTCCACTTGGCTGAGGAGTGCTCCAACGCCAACGTTGCCTCACCACGCGCCATCGTCCTGACCTCAGGCGCTGGCGGCGTCTTCGGCTGGTTCCTGCAGCTCGTCGTCGCCTACACGGTCGTCAGCATCGACGACGTCCTGGAGTCGGACTTGGGCCAGCCGTTCGCGGCGTACCTGGTCCAATGCGTACCGCAGAAGATGGCCGTGGCAATCCTCGCCCTGACCATCATCGCCGGGTTCGCCATGGGCCAGGGTTGCATGATCGCCGCGTCCCGCGTCACGTTTGCGTACGCGCGCGACGACTGCTTCCCGCTATCCAAGTACTGGAAGGTGGTCAACAAGCACACGCAGACGCCGGTCAACGCGGTGTGGTTCAACGCGGTCATCGGGTGCCTGCTGCTGCTGCTCATCTTCGGCGGCGAGCTGGCGGTGGGCGCGCTCTTCTCGATCGGCGCCATTGCCGCGTTCGTCGCCTTCACGACCCCGATCTTCATCCGAGTCTTCTTCACCAGGGGCAACTTCAGGCCCGGGCCGTGGAACTTGGGCCGCCTGAGCATCCCCGTGGGCGTCGTCGCTTCGAGCTTCACGGCGCTCATGGTGCCCATCCTCTGCCTGCCCGCCACCGTCGGCGCCGACCTCGAGTAAGCATCCCCCGCGCCGCACATAACGATCGTTCGATGACGGACCGCTGACGTGACGTTCTATTTGCAGTGCTGCCGGGATGAACTGGACGTGCCTGGTGTACGGAGCGCCCATGCTCTTCGTGCTGATCTGGTGGGTGGCGGGTGCGCGGAAGTGGTTCAAGGGCCCGAAGGTCAACATCGAGCACATGATGCTCGGGCGCGACGAGAACGTGCTGGAGGGCAAGGACGCGACGCCCGTCGATCGCGCGGAGAGCCCTTCGGCCAAGGCTGTCGAGGCGGCCGCGAGTTCGAACGGCTCGTAAGTGCTCCGCCGTGCTTGGGAGACGGGAAGGGGAGAAGGATGAAAAAGCAGATGAAGGGCTTCTGCAACGTGGCTTGTTGTCGACGAATGATACCTGTTCTCTTTCGATTTTACTCGTGCGATGCCTTCTCACGGCATTTATGCCGAGCTGTGGCATGACTTCAATGGCGACGCCCCTTGACACAGAGCAGCCGCCGGGACGTGGTTGCAGACGCGGCCGCGCATGCCATAGGGAGTTGAAGCTTTCAGCTGGACGGCTCAGGACGGGCGACTGTCGACACTGGACGTCCGAACGGAAGCTTCACACGCGGGAGCGGTGCGACACAGGCCAGGGCTCGGCGAATACCAAGAACGCATGTTGCGTCACCGGCAGCTCTTCATTTCGGGAGAGAGGCGCTGAAGAGTGGATTGAGACAGCAGGCCGCGCCTATTCGCAGCGCGCCATCCCTTCGTATCAAAGGGCGGCCGCATCGGGCCTAGCCCAGCGGCGGCCGCAATCAAACGGCCAGCTCGCCAACGGCGCATCCCCACGGGCAGGGCAAGCGCTCGTGTCGCCGGCGGATCAGGCTCGTCGTGCGCACGTGGGAGCAGCCGCGCACTTCCGTGACGGGCTTTCGGCGCGCGCGTGGGTGAGGGCGCGACGGAGCATCGCGGCCTACGAAGAATCGGGCCTGGCGGACGATCGGCCTGCCCTAGCAGCCCCTGTCGCAGCCGGTATCGATAATCGTTGCTGCTTTCATGGACGTCGCCCTCTCTGCCCTTCGCTCGCCCAATTGCCAGAGCGCGCGCCAGAGCCCTCCCCTTCGCCAAAACCCCACCGCCAGGCCAGCAAGTTGTTTCAGCCTACCGCGCGCCCTATCGCCCGCCGGTCCTGCGCGCGCGCGCCGAAGGAAAAAATAAATCGCGAAGTCTAGAGCTGCGCTACCAAAGTCCGCTGCCCCGCCGCTCTCGAGCAACCACGAGAACCCCTAAAGTCGTGCTCGACCGCACAAAGCAACAACACCGCCGCGAAACGAACAGGCCCGTCCGCTCCCTCGCCGCACCGCAACCGCACACAGCCCACCGCAGCCATGGCGTCCGATATGGCACGATGGGACTCCGACAACACTCTCTACCTCTTCACTTCCCTCACGGCCGGCTCGTCGCACGTCGTCACCGCGACCTCGCGCATCGAGACTATCCTCAAGGCGAACCGCATTCCCTTCACCTACATCGACACCGCCACAAACGAGAGCGCCAAGAAGCTGTACCAGCGCAGAGGCCAGGGCAAGAAGTTCCCGCTGCTGGTGAAGGAGGGATATTTCCTCGGCGTAAGTACCATGTCCTTCACGCTCTCCCAGCAAGACGCCCGAGCCGGGGGCCATAAGAGCTTCCCCCTCCCGAGTTCTTGTACGACCGAAGGGACCCCGCTCCTTGTGCGCCTGCTGGGAGCATCCCCCCCCAAACAACTTCTGGAATGAAGTTCCGGCAGGCTTCCAATGGCTTGCTGACCGACCACACTTGGCATACGTGATGCTGACCCTACCTTGCTTCCCAGGGCATTACTGAGGTCGAAGAATGGAACGAGTTCGGCGAGCTCCACGACGAGATTGGCGATGTCGACGAGCCCGAGACGTCCATCGTCACTCCAGCTTTGAAGCAGGGCTTCAGGTCGCCCTACCCGCTGAATGCCGAACCGAAGAAGGCCGAGGGCACCGCGTCGTCTGGAGCGTCGATAGCGTCGTCCAAGAAGACAAAAGAGGACGACACGCCCAGGATTTCGCTGGAGGCCGCGCAGGCGTTCGGCAAGGCCGGCAGCGAGGCCGCGTCCATTGCTGCCAGCAAGAAGAGCGCGCCCTCGATCAAGTCTAACCTCAGCACGCAGTAAGCCCATGCCCCGCCCCGCCATTGTGCTACGGTCCCCCCCCCCACCCCGTCGATGCTCGACCACCTTTTGTCCTGACCCCCTTGGCAGCAGCACGCTCCCCGACAAGACCGTTGACGCTCTGGATGCTCTTTCTCCTCGCCCCTCAGTCGACTCTGCAATGCCGGCTCCCCTCGGCCTCGCCAACAAGACCTCCCCCACCACCGGTCAGTCGCCGGCCGGCAGCACAGAGCACAAGTCGCACCGTGGCTCGTCTCTGTCCGAGGGCACCGATGATGCCATCAAGGCGCTCGAGGAGGCCCTGGCCATACCGGAGGAGAAGGAGGCCGATGTGTCGTCGCTCTCGATCCGGGAGGATCTCTCGGCCAAGGACGACGCTGTCTCGACCAAAGAGGGGATTACCAAGGTTGATTCCAGCTCCGCAAGTACCGCCGTGGTGGATGACAAGTCGTCTGTTGTCGCGCCGTCGACCGCGCCCACGGAGAAGGATGACAACGAGGCAGCCCCGCCGGCCCCCGCTAAGGACAGCGATCCCAGCGAACCAGAGGCCACGACCCCCAACCTCGAACCCAAGGACACCAACACGCCGAAGGCGTCGATGGACGTCAGCAGAGAGAAGGGCTTTGACGCCACGAGCTTCAACAACAATGACAACCTGGAGGGTGACAATGTCAAGGAGGAAAAGGACACAGAGAAGAAGGGTAAGGAGACAACTGCAACGACGACGGGCGAGCAGCAGGCTACTACCACTGTTGCTGGCGACGAGAGCGCGACAGCACCTGCATCATCATCTGCATCATCGTGAACCAAACCACACACTATCCTTTATATGCCACAACACAACACACAACACGTCATCAAACACGAACCGACCACTTCACGTTCATTTTGTAAAAAGCTTTTGCCCCCTTAACGGCCTGTTTAACTTTGAAATGGGATGAATGTTAATTTGTTGCCTTTTTCTCCTGCTTATAGTTACTATAACGCGTTCTGCCACCATCCGAGCGTCGATCGCAAGCCTCTTCTCCGCATGCCTAGGCAGCGGCCGCCGCAAACGAGCCAGCACCAGCGCCGCCGACCTGGGCAGCAGCAAGGCGCGCGACAAGGCAACCCACAATCGTCGCCGTTCGGCGTAGGCTGCGCGAATCCTACGGTACCAGCCACACACCACCACCCCGCGCGTACCGCACCACGCCAGACGCAGTTACACCCCGCCCGCCCGCATGCTGCACGCGCGCTTACGCACGATCTCCCGTACGTCAGACGCACGCGCGTGCGCCTGGACATCGCTCGTCTTCCCATCGTATATCGTACACGCGTCCGTTCGTTGGCTGGTGTTGGTCCGATTTCCTGACGGTTATCGTTTCATCAGCGGTGGTGTGGGTGGCTCGTGGGTATGTGCGCCATCGCCAGCTGGCAATCTTCTCCCGTTTTTGGTCGTTCGTCGTCTTTTTTCGGCGCTCGCGCTCTATACCTCTTGCGTCGGTCTATGCTATGCAGGGAAAAAAGAGAGTTGGAGCTAGGCGGGCGGGTGTTGCCGCCGTTTGAGAGTTTTCGGTCGCCGTCCTGTCAGCAGGGCTGGTCTGGAATTTGCCTTGCCATCGGTGCTTGTCTGTATTGTCAGGAAGCCGGTTCTAGCCCCGCTGCTAGCCTCAGGCCTTCCACGCCCGACCGGTCGGGCAAACCGGAAGCCTCAGGAATGGGTGCCGGGAGGTGATGTTCGCTTTTCCCTTGTCTCTGATTTCCTCCTTCGTTTTTGCTTCTCTTACACTTCGGATACCCCTTCCTTCCGCGCCCGCGCGCACGTGTGCAAAATTACCCTTGCAGGCACGTTGCTCGCTCTGCTTGCCTGGAATGGCAAAATGGCAATGCACATCATTCGTTTCTGATTGATGAACGAACGAGCAACGGGCGACAGTGCGCTACTAGGCCAAGAAGCAACCCTTTTTTTCTTATCACAATTTTGACTTTCTCACATTTTTTTATTGATTGTACGATGCACGCCGGACGATCGTAAAGGGCCGATTTTTTTCTTCTTCTTCATTCCATGTCATGTCTCGTGGATGTTGGGATCCTTGTCCTTCTGTATCATCTTCGTAAGATTTTTTTGTCTTTCTGTTTTCGTGATTAATCCTTTTAGTTTACGTCCGTTTCTGAATTACTGAGAGAACGCTCGGTGGAGGCGAGGTGATGATTTCTTTCTGACTTTTCTTCGTCCTTTGCTTTTCGTACAGTTCTATTCCCCCAAGTCTCCAAACCTGTAGGCCGGACACGGGTTTGGAGATTGCCGTTTTTTCCCCTCACCTTCTTCCTGAAAGATCTCATTCTGGAGAGTAGTATTGGGGCCGCGAGGCCTGCTTTGCACGGAGAGATGGCGAGTGAGAGACGGCAGAGGCGTTTTCTCTCTGACGGATGATATCACTGGCTTGGGGCTGCGATTTTGTGGATCTTCTCTGAAGTTTCCGTTATCTTCTTTGCTAACTTTTTTCTCCCTTTGTCTTTCGGAAGGTGAATTGTGTTAGTCGGCGTTTGGGGCTCTCCTTCCGTACACTCGCTGACCGAACAACCGTAAAACTTAAAGAACCAAAAAAACCCTATCTGAAAAAGGAAGACGAAGAGAGAGAAGTACGAGAGAAAAAGAGCGAACAAGATGAAGCGGGAATGTTTAATGTATTCAATAGCAATCTCCTAATGTAAGGGCGAAGACGGGTTAAGAAAGAAGCAAACGTTCCGCATCGTGATTGTTTTAAGGTTAATCCCCGGGGCATAGGAGTACTCACCCTCTCTGCGTGTGTGTGTGTGTGTGTGTGTTTGCGGCCTTGCGTACGTAAGCACTTTCGTTCTCGTAAAGCTTCGCTGCTCTTCACTTCTTTTCGGTGCTCACACACTACTGCTCCTCCTCCTCCTCCGAGAGAAAGAAAACCCAACCGCCCTTCGGCCCCGCAGTGGGGCCGCCTCGATCCGGCCTTTCCTTCGCACGCGGCGACCTCGTGGTGTAACGTCCGGTAGGGTTGGATAGGTCGACGGGACGGGCGAGCATCCCGTTCCGCCCTCGTGCTGGCCTCGCACAAGTGGCCGGATCGAGCAGCCACGCCACAACACGCCCGCCAAGCTCTCCGGTCGATCTTCAGTCCGTGCCGTGGCGTCGTCCTTTTTTTCTTCTTTGCCCCCCCCCCCCTTCCCCCACCAGTCGACCGACCGGATGGTGGGCGATGGATGGCCGTTCCGTAACGCGCACGGGTGGCGAGGACCGGAGCTCGGCGTTTTGGGGGATGGGTGGGCAGAAAAGAAGCACGCCGGTCGGCAAGCATGGAGGCGGGGAAGGGCGGAAAGGGGGGACGGTGGGAAAAGCTTGTTGTAGTGCCTGGCTGGATGGATGTTGCGCGCCGGCGATGTGAGTTGAGAGGTGAGGTGGTCCGGGCGTCGCGGGCGTGCGGCTTATGTGCGGCTGCTATGGTGTGGTGGGCTGGGTCTGAGCTTCCTGCCATGGGGGGTTAGGTGGTGGAGCGGCTTCTGTGTGGCTGCTGCTGGGCGGTGACGTACATGGATGTGTGGGTGTGTGTGGTGTGGTGGGTCCGAGTGCTTGTCATCCATCCTTCTTGCCATGGGCATGGGTGGTGGGGGAGTTCGGTTGGTGGGGTGCTAGCTTGGAGTTTAAAAGACGGCAGGGGTGGGCTTCCTTTCCCTCTTGTCACCCCCAAGTCTTGGCGTGCCCTGTCTTTGTCAATGCGTGGTGCTGGGTTGTTAGGAAAGTATCGGGACGGATGCGGCGTAGGAGTAGAAGGGAGAGAAGGAGCTGAGACACTTAGGCACGTGGGTGGTGTGGTGTCGAATGATGGACAGGTGGGCGTGATCGAACGATAGGGCGGTATTGATGGGGAGACGGCAGTGATGGGACGGCAGAGGAAAAGAGGAAACCGCTTGTGTGAGGAGGTGCCGGCAGAATGGTAGGCGGAACCGCTTTCTCCTTCCCTGATTTTTCTTCTTCTTCTCCGGGTTGGCTGGCGGAGCCGCGTTCACTTGTCTGCATGATTTGTCTTCTCCCGCCTTCGAGAAAGATGGAAAGTTGATAGCTGTATTGCTAAGGTATCGGTGGTGATAATAATGATAAGACACTATGGACTATATGTATTGAGAGAAAGATGCTATAACAGTGAACGCTAGCAGGCAAAAACAGCGAACGAACGTACGATCGTGACCTCCACGGGCCCGTCTGGCAATAGCCCCTTCAAAGCACCATGATCCGCTCCTCTCCACATGGCACGCACCACTTCTCTCTTCCAACTCCGTGGCTGTGCATATGCGTGCTTTTTTTTTTCTCCATCTTCCCCAACATTATCCCGTAAGCGAGCGAGAAAGGTCTGTTGCTGGTGACGCGGGGTTGAAAAATCGTAAGACATAAAACAATAGAAAGGCCGCAAAAAAAAAGACGTGAACAGACTCGAATCCCTCTTTAACCCCAAGCACACTCGCACAACGCTTGCACCTTTCAGGGTCGTCTACTCAAGCGCCGGGCCGGCGGCGCTGATGTGACCCTTCGCAGCCAGGACGCTGTTGAGTGCGTCACGGACCTCGAATTCCTCGATCACGGCACCGAAGCTGTCGACGATGTGTTAGTGGATGAAGCAGTGATACAGGATATATTAATTACACATACCCGTAGCACCGCACCTTCGCCAGAAGGTCGCCCTTCAACGCCGCGATGTCATCCTTGCCCAGCTCCGCGAAGCGTGAGTCCTGGATGACGGCGACCCAGGCCATGACGGGCGTGATTTCACCCTCCATGGTAGGCAGGCGATGCGAAAGGTCGAGCAGCTTCATCAGGTCCGCTGACGAAACATCAGGCATCTTGTGCGGGTACTTCTCCTCCGGGTGCTGTGCGATGTGCGAGTGCGGCGGGCACGTCTGCATAAGCGCATGGCCCGACACGTCCGCCTCGTTGTCCTCGGCCCGTACCAGCAGGAACTGCATGTGCTCCATGCATGGCTTCTCGAGACTATTGAGGCGAGAAAATTGGGTGTCGTATTAGAATGGCGTTCTTATTCTTTTTTTTTTATCTTTTTTTGCATTGACGGTGGATTGCGAGTCGACGGAAAAACGATGCAAGAGTGAGGAAAAAGGCCGTTGAACCTACCTCATCTGGGTAGGTGCGTGGCGCGTGGCTGATGCATTGCAAAAGCAATCTCGCGTTGTTGCTATTGAGGCGGAGGAGAAAGATAGGGTGTGCGGTCGTACGTTAAGACAAAGTCTATGCCTATCTGGTCATAGTCCAGGCCGGTCTGGGCCGGTTGCAGCTGGCCATGCGGCTGTGACATGCCCTGCATGGGCAGGCCGGGCGCCGGGCGCGAGGGCATCGAGGGCGGCGGGGACGTGTAGCCGGTGGAGGCAGTGCCTGCATGGTAGCTGCCAGAGACACTCCCACGTGAGCTGCCTCCATAGCTGGAGCCTGCCATATGCTGGAAGCCACCGATTGGGCTGTTGGAGTCGAAAGCGATGCCGTGAGCGGCAAGGAGTTCCTTCAAACGGCGGTTCTCCTCCGCGATGGCGTCGCGCTCACGGGCAGTGGTGCCGAAGACTTCTCTCAGGCGGAGGACTTCTTGCTCTAGTGCCTTGATGTACGTCTCCTTGCGCTCACGATGCGTCCTACAAGTCTCATGAGATGGAGCTGTCTGAAGTTGAGTGGTGAAACCTACCGCTGGGCCTGACGGTTGAGCTCTTGCCTACGCGTCAAGGCAGGCTTGCTGTCTGGCTTTGGGCCGCGTCTCTTTGGCGGCTGGCCGTCTGCGCGGGCTTCAGCAGGATGACAACTAGATCGAGGAAGGGTTGGCAAACCTCTTGTCTTTTTGTCTCCGCCATAGTTCTTGAAGAACGGAAAGTTGGCCAGAGGGCCTTTCTGAGTAGGTTCGGCTTCTGGAGCAAGGTGTGACCCTCTTCTCTCATCGCCGTGAACCAGCCGCGCCGCCGCAATCTTGCCAGACAGTTCATCCACGTTGCCGTGAGATGGTGGACTCGGGAAGATGCAGTCGACGGGCAGTTCATGCGGAGAGAAGTCGCCACATGCAGTCAGCGTGCTGCCCCAGGACTCGTGTGTTTGAGAGACCATCGTTGCAACGAAAAAGATGTGGCGGGAAAAAAGCTGGAAAGAACGAGGGATGTAGGGGCAGAAATGGGCGGTAGATAGTCAAGCCGTCGGGCGGGAGGTGCTCTGGAAGGCTTGGTGACTGTGGAACCCAGCGGCTGCCGGTAAACGCAAGCGCGCTCTGACAGGTGTGCCTGGACAGCCGGAAGGAGATTTGTCACGAGGGGGAGGGTGGGCGCGCGACTGACACGCTAATGGGGAAGCGCAGGGCAGAGAGCCGGAGAACAATGACGCAAAAACAAATAGGCAACGGGGGACTCACCGAAGCCGTTGCTGGAGGCAGCGAAGGCGGCGTCCATTGCGTGGTTCTGCGAGAGCTGGGCCATGCTACCGGATACGCATCGAGGGGCGCGGCGGGCGGGAGAGGGAGCAGTGCAGGCGCTTTGGGGCTTGCGGCTTGCGGCTTGCGGCTTGCGGCGGTCGGAGGCGGCGCGGAGGGTATCTTTGCGAGCTTGGGATTTGCACCGAGTCGGAGTCGCGGATGGGTTTAATAGCTCGCGCAGGCACAGGCAGGGCGGGCCAATCGGGAGGATAGCGTGGTGGGATGGGCGGGCGAGGTGCGACGTGCGCGGGGGGGGTGGCCCTCGACGTTGACGTCTGACAGACTTGAGGCGCAGGGCAGGGAGCTGGCAGAGCAAACCCTGGGGGCTGAGCGCACAAGAACGGGAGGAGGCACTCACACGAGAGGGCCACAATATGTCAGCGACAGAGCGCGTTTTTGGTGTTTCAGCGGCAGGCTGTTGAAAGCTTCGGGGCGTATTTGGAATTGGCGGCACTGGCTGCGCACGGCGGGAGCGCGCCGGTGGGAGGCGGGGCTGCGCGCGGGCCGTGCACGACGGCTGACGAGGAGATGCCGGCCACGGGGTGACGGCTTGCGAGTCGTGGCGTGTGGCCCGAGATGCGATGGGCGCTGGCGCGAGGGGCGCGGGCGTAGCAGGTGCGGACGCGGGATGTGCAAGGCGGGCGGCTGAGGTGCGTGGGTGCGTGCGCGCGGCCGCGCCTGGCACTGGGGGCGTAAGACGGCGGTATTGCTGACCAAGCCCGCCGCGCCCGGCGGCCAGCACGCTCAGTACGCTCAGTACGCGCAGTACGCGCAGCGCGCCGCCGCATAACGCCGCAGCGCAGGCATCACCGGCACCACAGCAGCGCAGGCATCACCGGCACCACAGCAGCGCAGGCATCGCACGCCCGCCTGGCCCGGCCGGCGATCGTCTCTTCCGGCGATCACCTGCGATCCCTGGCCCCCGCCGGCCCGCCGTGGGTGCGTGGTGACCGGGTCGGTCCCGGCGCGGTGCGCGAAGGGCGCCCCTCTCTGCGCGCAGCCAAGCCGCTGCCCCAGGGCCGCCAGCCAAGCTCCAGCACCGTCTGCCCAGCCCAGCATCAGCATCGCGACCTGCGCGCGCTGCTCCCGTCCCGCACGCACGCCATGAACGCGACACCCGCTTCCACGCGCCCTGTCCTCCTCCTCCACGCCGCACGCGCCGTGCGCGGCGTCGCCGTGCTCTCGCCGTGGCTCGCCCACCTGCTGCTGGTCGACCTGGCGCTGTCGCTGCTGCTGCCGGCCAAGTCGCTTGCGCCCACGCTCGTCTACCACGCCTCGTCCGTCCTCGCCAACTCGGTCTGGGCGTGGATCCAGCTCATCTTCACGCGCCTCAACCATGCCGACGTCGTCCTGTCCACCGCCGGCGCCGCCGCCCTGCCCAGCCACGAGTCGGCCGTCGTCGTCGCCAACCACGTGGCCTGGGCCGACTTCTACATGGTCCAGGAGGCCGCGCGCCGCGCGGGCATGCTGGGCCGGTGTCGCTGGTTCGCGAAGCGCAGCCTGCGCTGGGTGCCGTTCCTGGGCTGGGGCCTGTGGGCCATGGGCATGCCCTTGGTCAGCCGCAAGTGGGCAACGGACCGCCAAGAGTTGGGAAAGGTCTTTCGAGGCATCGTGTCGAAGCGCTGGCCCGTCTGTACGTCGTTGACAATTCCCGCCCTATTTTGTGCCTGCACCTGCCCGTCCAGCGCCATTTTCGGCGTCGTATCATCTCCCGGCCGTCTGCCTTCACGCGGATGCCACTGCATGTCCTGGGACGTCGGTGCTTCCCAAAGCGGACTTCCGCGCCATGTCTGTGCTACGTCTGATCGAGTCTGCTGCTATCTTTGTTGACATGTTGCACACACACCAGTTGCTTGTTGATCCCCTCGTCCATTGAACTGCGTCCTCTGTCTGTTGCTAGCTTCGCCAATTGCACTCCCAAAGCTCATCCTGTACCAATTGCACCGCGTCCCTGCTTCTGTTGCTTCACATCGCTTGTCTCATCCATCCTCTTTGCAATCGCACACGATCTGATATTCAGGCCCGTTGCTATCTTCGTCCACATTACTCCACCATCCGTTCTATCTTTAAACACCACGTTCAACGCACCCGCATGACCCCATCTCCACTCCCACCTCCACGACGACCACGAACGCCCCCGCCGTTCGCGATCCACCGTCCACGTCACCTCCACACCGCCCCACCACCCCCACCCCCACGTCTCAGACACGAACGACGACGACGACGACACGGCGGTTGAAGACTGACACGGCCACGCTTGCGCGTTCTCCGCAGGGCTCATCGCCTACAGCGAAGGCACGCGCTACACGCCCGCCCGCCACGCCGCCGCCGTGGCCTACTGCCAGGCGCAGCAGAAGCCGCTGCCGCTGCACACCCTGACGCCCCGCCCGCGCGGCTTCGTCGCCACCGTCAACGCCCTCCGTCGCACCCCGCACGTGCGCCAGGTGCTCGACGTCACCATCGCCTACGCGCACGGCAGGGAGTTCATGAAGGCCCCGCCGTTCTGGGAGACGGTGGCGAACGGGGATCTCAAGGGCGACGGGTACAGGTTCTACGTGCATGTAGAGAGGTTTGAGATGAGCGGGTTGCCCGAGGGGGAGGAGGAGCTGGGGAAGTGGCTGGAAGCGAGGTGGGTGGAGAAGGGGGAGAGGCTGGAGCGGTTGCGAGCGGCGTTGGAGAGGGGGGAGGAGTGGGAGGGAGACGATGCAGTGAAGAAAGACGAGTAGAATCGGGAGCTGTTGGCGACGGGAGGTGGAAATTAGGTTCGGATGGGGCTGAGTAAGATCTCGGGACGTTGACGTGCATATCGACCCCGGTGGTGGAGAAAGGGTTCAATGACTAATACTGCATGTTTTGCGACGTAGATAGCCGCATGCTGGCGTTCGACTGCATGATCTGAGGCGAGCGTTTCCTTCCCATAGAGGCGTCCTGCAGCCGACGGCTAGCGCGAAGAAAAAATAGCCTGGCAACAGAGACTTAAGCATTTTGCTAGACGGCTTTGGCATCTTTCTCAGAGACATTCCCGTGCAGATGTATTATGCTTTCAGTCCGTATGCAGCCGTAGCTTCTAGACGATTGACTTTCTGTGCCAGCCACCAGCTGCAGCACCCACTTGTACTAGCACCTAGAACACCTCAGAATGAAGACATCACGAGAAAAAGACCATGACAAATCCCAACCCGCACCTGCGACAAGAACCCTTCGAAAAAGCATGACTTCATGGAAAGCGTTCGTGCCACTTTGGACTTTCCAACGCCATCCGTTAGCTCCCAGGGAGCAATCCTTAGGTGAAACTGTACGACCCCGAACTCCCAGGAACGGGTTCCTGATATTGCTCCGGGAAGGGGAGAAAAAGAAGAAGAAGCCAGCTGCAACCAATGGACAGCCCTCTCAAACATTGGTAGCGCTTCTCGTCACACATCGGCCCACCGGAGTGTAACTCCAACAATTGCGCAAACCCCGGTAGGTAGCCGTGCCGGGGTCACGTCAGCAGGTGTGTGTGTGCGTGCGTGGAAGAACGGACGGCGTGGCGGTGCAATGCAAGCACGGCTTCACCATTCCGACCCTCCGAGCCCGTTTGTTCAGAGAAAAAGAAAAGCGAGGGGGAAAAAAAACATTCGTGCAGGTTAGGGAGGATGGAAAAAGAAAGAAAAAAGAAGGTTGAGCCTCAGAACACGAACGCGGCATCGCTCTCGATGCATGCAAAGAACACCCATCCTTCCCTCCCTCCCGCTGCAGAACACCCCGAGCCCCACCCCGGCCCGCCGCCCGCGCGCTCAAACAAGCACCCCACGTCAATGGTCCACAGAAAACCTCCTCAGCCTTCTCCTTGTGATATGTGATAGATGGACGGGAAAAATCCATCGGCCCGGCACGCTCTTCTCCACCACGCAGGCACCGATATCACAGCTCTCGTGACCGCTCGCCCGATGACTTAGAACAGCGCATAACCCCAAACCCCCACGCCCCTTCGCGTCGCCCATCGCACAGAATGACGTCCGGACGCTGCCCCCTCCCCTCCCCTCCGAGCCCTGCCGTAGCCGGAAGCGGCAATGCAACCCCGGTTCTGTTGCGTGACAGAGCATCACACAAGCGTGGCGGCCGTTCGAAAAACGTGGCACAGAGGGACGAACTCTGCCAGTTCATCCGCCTCCGGCCCTGGGGCTGCTAATAATAGTTGCGATCGCCGTCGTAGTCGCCGGCGGTGCCTGGGAAGGCGCCTGCGGGACCGGTGTGGGACGACGCGAGGCGCTCGTCTTCGTCGGCGCTGTCGTCCTCGTCACCCGCGAAGCCCGGGTCGCTGGGGTCGGGCGGGGCGCGCATGCGGGCGACGACAGAGGCGTCGAGGGCGGGGAGCTTGTAGGGCTTGGGCGTGTGGTACTCGCGGCCGGAGGGCAGGTTGGCGAGGAGGGGCTCCACGGAGGGGATGGTTTGGACGCCGACCTGCGTGGGGAGTGAGCAACAGAAATGCCAAGATCTTCAACCCAGATCCGTGAGATTCTTGACGCGAGATAGAACGAGATGATTCAAGGGGAGAAAATGGATGAGGAAAAAGCGGTCCAGGAGAACTCACCGTATCGTTCATCTTCACCCAATTCCTCTCCAACATCTCCACCACCCTTCCCTCCTCAAACCTCCCCGCATCACTCCCCCAATCCGCACCCTTCTCGATCTTCCTGTCCTCCCGCTTCTCCGCCCAGTCCTTCTTCAACCTCGACGCAAACCCCTTCCTCCCCTCCTCCTCCACGCCCCCCGCCCTCCCGAACCCCAACTCCCTCCTCGCCGCCCTCAGCCACGCGATCCCCTCCCCCGTCCTCCCCGCCAACTCCGCATCGATCCCCAAAAACCGACACGCCCGCCCCCTCGCCGTCCTCCTCAGATCCCTTAGATACCTTCCCAACCCCTCCTCCGCCGCCTCCAGCCCGGCGGCCCCCCGCCCCGCGTGCTCCGCCGCCGCCAGGCACAGCCCCGCGAACAGGTGCGCCCGCACCTTCGGGATGTCCGGCGCCTTGAACATCCACTCGTTGCTCGCGCCCGACCGCGCCTCCGCCACCACCCCGGGGTACGGGTCGTCCTTGAGCACGGCGACGAGCGTCGCCTCGGCCAGCGCCAGCGCCGCCAGCGCCGTCTGCGTCCCCGCCGCGACGTCCACGGCCGCCGCGGGGTGCGGCGTCGTCGTGGTGGCGAGGAACGCGTGCACGGCGTGGGCGGCCAGGAAGGCGCGCATGGCGGCGGTGACGGCGGCGGTGCGCTCCGTGGCCGTGGGCGTGGCGGCGAGGCCGTGCAGCGCGGCGCGCGCGGCGAGCGAGTGCGCGAGGCCGAGCGTCGAGTGCGTGAAGGCGAGCTCGGCGGCGAGGCCGCGCAGGCGGAGGCGCGGCGCGGCGCGGCCGGGGACGGGGGCGGGCGTGAGGGTGGCGCGCCACTCGACGGTGAGGCCTTTGGTGGTGGGGGTGACGTGCGGGTGGGTTTCGGGGTCGGCGGCGGCGGCGGCGGCGGCGGCGGTGGTGGTGCTGTTGCGCAGCCCGGCGTCCAGCGCGGAGAGGTAGGGGATGTACTCGGTGAGGGCGGAGGTGACGGCGGGGAGGTTGGCGGCTTGGGAGGGCGGCGGGAGGCGTTTGTGCTTCTTGAGGACGTCGCGGAGGACGCCGCGGGCGGTGGTCGCGGCGAGGGGCAGGGACGGGTGCGTCGTGCTGGTGTAATAGTCCGTGAAGGAGATGGACGAGGTGGTGGGCAGCTCGAAGGGGAACGGCATCTTGGGCAGATGTCGGGGTCGTTGGAGGTTGGACGTTGGAGGTCGTGATGTTGGGCTGTCCCAGCAGGCGGATCCTTGCCCCGCGATTTATGTTCTGCGTAGGCGGTGTTGTTGATGCCTCAGCCCGGCTTGGCTCTGCCGCCCTGCAGGCTCTGGAATGGCAATTGGCTATGGGTCGACGGGCTGTGCAGCCTCATGTTAGGACCTCGGCGGTGAAGGTGCGAGGTGGTGCTGGCGGGCGATGGTGCAGGGCGGAGGTGCGGAGCGGCCGATTGGGGAAATGTCGGGCATATGTCACGGCTTCCATCTTCATCACGGTCTACAGCGCTTCCGAAATCACATGCTCATTGAGGTCTCGCTGGGCTCTGGCCAGCATTGTCGGTAATATGATACAAGCCCGTTGAGCTCGCTCTGCTCTGCCCGGCCCACGTATTCACATTGGGTTTTGTGGTGGGCCCAATATTCCAATTCCCCATCTCTCGATTGGCTCCGCTCGCTCTCCATCCGTCTCTGCTCGGATCCACGTCTGCAACCGCCAATCCGTTCCCGAGTTAATCCTGCGCCACCAGTCCCCTATTTTTTCGGCGCGTAGTTCATCTGCTGGAACATGTAGCCCTTGATCTTGGACTCCTTGAGCAGCTCAAAGTAGCGTTCTGCAGGCCATTGCGTCAGCCAGAGCCAGAGCCATTGGGCCCGTCATCGCAGCGGCCATCCAGGGATCAAAGGGAATCTCACCTCTCAGGTGGCCGCACTTCTCCAGGTGGTTGACGCCCTCCCTGTAGTAGCACTTGCTCATCTCCTCGCGGACCAGGCGCGCCATCATGGTCTTGACCCACTGCTCGCGTATCACCGCATCCTGTGCGGCCTTGATGGCGGTGTTGTCTTCGTAGTCGACGCCGTCAAAGGTCGGCGGCACCTTGGGCTTCTTCGCGAGGAATTCCGCGGACTCGGGCGTCGGCATGGCGGCGGCTGTCGGCGGTGGGGGAAGCTGGGACGCGGCGGTGGGCGACGAGAGAGCGGTCGGGCTTGCGATTGAGGACGCGCCGCTGCGGGTTGGGGGGGTGGTGTCGGGATGCGGGCGCGGGCGGGTGGTGTTGTCGTCGAAAGCCGGGAAGCTGCTCGAGCTCGCGGCTCTGGCGGACGAACGACGTGCCTCGAATTACAGATCCCCGACCCGCCGCCCGCCAAGACCTCCGCCGACACAATCACCGCTTCTCGACACCACCACCACCACCACCACCACCACCGCTCTTCCGCAGCCCCACCTTTAGCATGCCGCTCATCCGCCTGATCCGCGAGTTTCGCTTCCCCCCGTCGCTGCTGCCGCTCGCCCCGGCCTTGCCCCACGTCTTCCACGAGTCCTCCTCGGCCTGCGGGCTCTGGTACTTCATGCGCCACTTCCACTCCTCGAACCGCACCTCGCCGCAGCGGCTTTCCGCCTCCGCCAGCAGCGGGTCGCGCCGCTGCCGGCACCACAGGCAGAGCTCGTAGATCTTGCGCGTCTGGAACGGATGCGCCCGCGGCTGGCACGAGCTCGAGAGGCGCGCCGACGGCGGGATGGACGCGTCGCTGCACTGCGCGAGCGGCCCGGGCTGCCAGAACGAGTGCCCGCATGTCGCGAAGACGTAGAACTTGTGGTAGCACATACTGTAGGCTGCGGTAGGTGTCGGTCGGTGGTCGTGCCTGGGGCTCTTTGATGTTTTACTCCAAAAGCTCACTGCCACTGTTGGCTTGTGGACCCGGATGGCATGGCCAAAGGGTTCCTTTGTCCCTTGTAGCCGGATGGGGTCGTGCTGGCAGCATTTGCAGACCTCGTGTCTTTGTTATGCGAATATTTTCTTCTGAGGTGAATTCGATGAGTCGAATCGAAAACTTCCAAGAAGGAACTTAATCACCGATAATAAGCCATGCTACGCTGTTCTAAAAGGGCGTTGCTGGGGTTGGCGTCGGAATACTGATTTATTATTCGCTTCGACCATACTGCCATTATCATTAGGCGTGCTCATCCCATCTGGTTCTGTGGTTGCACATTTTTCGCTTCGAGCGCAGTGAAATGAACAATTTTCCCAAATGAGTCTCCGTGGTGGCTCGGAACTCTCTGAAGGCATCATTTAATTCCGCTAAGTAGCTTTATATCTGCCTTGTATTGTAAAGCCCGGGTCTCAAGTTTTCAGTTTCTCGGGATGCTACTTGGCCACAATCACCCCAACAGTTTACAATCCAGTTCATACAACAAAATTTGCACCAGCTTGGGAAACGGATCAGTATCACAGAGAATACTCGGAGGGACCACAGCCAGAGAAATCTACTCGTTGCGGCAAGAGTAATGAAGCTTGCGGAAGAGGCTGAGTCTGAGAAGAGGGTAATAGGGAGCTCTCAAATAAGAAAAAATCTTAAGTTGAATCGAAAAGATCTGCTGGCATGTAGAGGAAGGGAAACAACTTCTGCTGAGCGATCAAATCCTGGCAGCTGATCTGGCTTCTGCCGGGGATATCGGATCCGCAGCTTCGGCATTGCCCCATTTGACAAACTACTGCGGTAGACTGCGCTTATATCTTCTGCCGTCTACAATTTTACCACTGATTAGACCTTCAGCACAGACAACCTCAAAATGGCTCCGCCCTGTGCTGGACCCAGCAGCCAGCGCCCCGGAATGGGCCCCAACGGTGAAACGTCGTCGACCCGTAGGCCAAGCTCGAAACAGAGATCAACCGGACCAAGCGCAAGCTCAAGCATCTTGAATGTCTGGAATGTCACATCAAACAGACTAAGTGCAAACTCAGCCACCTCGAGGAAGACCTGCGTGCTGAAAAGGGGGTGTTGGAAATCATGTGTACGTTAGTTGCAAGATTAGGTATAGCGCCGAGTTTGAGGATAAGTCGGGCACCTCTCCTGCCTCCCCTCATACGGCATGCCAAGAATCGTACCTCGTTCTGCACCGTGGACGAGAAGAATATATCTTTCGGACTTGCTTGCAGATACCAGATCACGCACATAAAGCTCTTCGCTGTGGTCCAGAAGACGAAGGAGGAGCAGCGTTGGGCGGCTGGGGGGATTAATGACGGGACTTTGGGAAGCCCGGCCTTTTGTTAGACCAAATCAAACCATAATTCGGAAAATTGGCCGGGAAAAGTTGTGTGAGATGAAGAAAAGCCGTATATGACCTGACAGACCTGTGAAGTGACTTGCTCCAGCATACGAACGGATCCAAATCCACGGTCACGGCTGCTGCTTCGCTTGGTGTCAGCCTGATTCTTCGCCTTGTTTCTGTAGCTCTAGTCTTGCTCAATTCGGTAGGTGCACGGACAGCGTGGCGGGCATACCTTCCGCTCAAATCTCACCACCGTCCTCACCTTCAAACACAAACAACCGCACAATCCTCCGCCCTGTCACCACTCACCAGCGACATCGACTGCGGCGGCACCATGACCTCGAGGTAGACTAAGGCAGAGGTGGAGCTCTGCCGAACGGAGCAAGAGCTCTCGCAGAAAGCACAAGAAGTTGAAAACCTCAAGGAGGAGCTACGGCCGAGGTGGAGAAAGTGGAGAAGAAGAGGGTGAGTCTACTTACTGCTAAAATTCCCCTCTCAAGAAGTGAGGCAGCTGAAGTGTAAACAGCTGTATGACCAATTCATGGAGGAACCCGCGAACATCAGTGGAGCCCAACTCGAGAGGACTTACCTCCCAGAAGCACTTGACGACATCATCATCGGGAGGCTTGAAGGAGTAATTTCCAAGATGCATTTCAAGATCCCCACGTACA
This sequence comes from Neofusicoccum laricinum, assembly GCA_029906385.1. Lineage (NCBI taxonomy): Eukaryota > Fungi > Ascomycota > Dothideomycetes > Botryosphaeriales > Botryosphaeriaceae > Neofusicoccum > Neofusicoccum laricinum. Next base: position 1,989,584 of record CP123714.1, on the reverse strand, counting down.
AGCTTCTCAAGGAGGATGTCGAAAATCTCGTCGCTAGCCCCAAGCCACTTCCATTCCATCTCTTCATCGAGAGAGAGCTCAGCGCCTTTGATAACCTCAAAAATTCCGTGAATGACGACAAAGTAGCGACGGAGACGCTGGTGTACCACGAACATTCAATGATACACACCAAGTTCGTCGCTACGTTCGTGAAGATCGAGAAAGAGCGGAGGAACCAAAGCGACGCTACAGACGCTTTGAGCATCAAGGACAAGAAAATAAAGGCCGAAGGGAAGGATTGATGATATCAAGCGAGAGGGGTGGAAAAGGCTAAAGTGAAGTGACCATACAATCAGTGTGGAAAGCCGAAGGTGAGAGCGCCTACGAATGACTCACGGACTAGCTTACCTTACTGAATACCAAATTGTGCACACGAGAATTACACCAATTGCGTTTTATATGGAATTAACAAACCACATCACATGTGGATCAAGCGTTGCCTTGTCATTTTGGCACTCGGCGCACACCGCGGATAGATCTCCTGCATTTTTCTGTTCTCTCCAAATTCACCCATACGCCTCACACACAAAACTGCGTCCCAAAGCTTTCCATGTCGCTACCCAACCCCAGAGCCAGCGATCTCGCCACGGAATCCAGCGCAACAGTGCCATCGGATCAGAAGGCCACCCTCAAGGAGCAGATCCAGCAGACGCAGCAGAAGTCCCAGGAGGTCAAGAACGAGCCTCACGTTGAGGAGCATGTTGAGAATATGAAGAAGGTGAGCAGCCTTTATTCTGCTGCTCCGCGGAAGGATGGCTGAAAGTGAGCCTGCACAGGTATATCGGGATTCCATGCATCAAGGTCGTCTCGCCGGCCGCGTCGAAGACGGTATCAGCAAGCTGTAGGAGAGGCTCCAGATGTACAAGAACATCTGCTTTTTCATTCAGGAAATTGGAGCTCCGAACACGCCGGTCCCATTTGCCCGCTTCACCCAGAAGAACATCGAGGCTTTACGGGAGCTGAAGGCTCTGATGGACACGGATGAGAATGCGATGAGGGAAAACTATCCTCACGAGATCTACTACAGCCTCCATGACATGTGGTTCAGGTCCCAGATGTAGAGATAAGTGAATCATCGTCCTGAGCTCCGTCTATATCAAAGTGGAGATAAGCTTGAGGATCGGGATGAATTAAAAATCACCAGAACTTCGGCTTTGCTTGGGAAACAAGCAGAAAGATCCGAGCAAAACTACAGTGAAAGGTCTGCGGTCTTTTACCCTATCTCGATTCATACCAGAGCAAGTGAAGTCCCAGTATACCTACTCCAACCGGCAGGCGCCCTTCGGAGGCTCCGTATATATCTTCAGTCCATCTCGACCTGACCCTCCTCCACTTTCCACCACCAACACACCGCACCACGGTCCGACCCTCATACACACAGCCTCACCATGTCTACACGTAAGCGAAAAGCGGACAGCTCTACCGCGGATCGCGGCCCCCTGCCTCCATCAGCCCGCCAGATCGAACTCAAGCGGCAGATGGAACAGGCGCAGCAACACCTCAATGACATCGCGAAGCAGCTGGAAGACGAGGAAAAGCGACAGCAGGAACATTATGACGCGAAGAAGCAGGTGAGTGCACAGGATCATCAGACATCATCCGTTCCCGCAGCACCACTAACACAAGATGAGCGTAGCGCTTCAATGAACTCTTGCACCATCCTGCGAATCATGAAAAATACGACTATCATCTCCCTATGCTGCGTGACCGGAATATCCGACGGCTTGGATGGTTCGCGGAGAGCACTGTACCGCAGACTATCAAAATATATTAAGCTCTCCGAGACGTAGTCTGCAGGCTTCGGGCTGCGGGTGAGAAGCTACCGTTCGCCAGATGTAGTGAAGAGGAACTAGAGGCTCCGAAGGAGCTAAAAGCTCTTTTAGGGGAGGATCGCATAATTGTAGAAGAGAAAGTTGTGGTTAGGATGAGTGGAATTCACAGCAGGATCATGAGGATGTTAGAGAAGACACAGGAGGAGCAATAACCGTCTCATCTTGCGGCTCATCCCGCGGAACAAAGATCATAGTCAAAGAAGGTCTAACCCAGGATCTCTGGCGTTGAAATAAATATGAACAACGTTCACGAGTGGTTTACAAAGTATATTTGACTTGGTGACAGCTAAAGGAGCATTTGTGGTAATAATCTTTCCTCCGTTATTCACTTCCCAGCACGTGAAGCTCCAACATACCTACATCCGAACGGGTGCCTCAACTCCCTTCACGGATTAAAATTTCCATGCAGAGACGCTTTTGCGTATCAGCCACGCCATGAGGAAAGCGGGGCGGGCGAAATGAGAAAATGCTCGCCCAAGGCGCTCCCGCGGATGGAGGTTACGTCGGGTAGGCGATCGTTGCCGGCTATGGGCACGCCTCCTCCTCACTCCAGACCGAAAAATTGCACCACCCTCCAGCGCCGACAACTCATCTCAAAACCCAGCATTGGGAGCTTCCACACGTCTCACCCAACCAGTGGAGCGGCTCACCCGGAGACCGAGGCCGAGATCGAAGCGCAAACCAGGCAAATCCCCCATACTCCGGCCAATGCAAGAAGACGCATATCCAGAAGGCGCACCTCCCCGACACCACTCCGTTGGGAAGGCGCTTGATGCGGGCTGCGGGTATATCTTCTGGCCCCTTCGACCCAATCGTCCACCTCATCCGCAACCACCAACACCCACACTCGCCCTTCAAGGCGTACGGCCTCACCATGCCGTCGCCACGAGCCAGAAAGGCTTCAGCGTCTGCTTCGTCAGACACGATTGCTCGGACGCCCGACACAGCCGGTACAGACGCTCAACAACTCGCCAGCACTTCGGATGATGGAGTGGCACCAGACCGCCTGGCAGAGCTCGAGAAGCAGGTTGTGCACAAGCAAAAGGAGCTCAAGAAGCGTGAGAAGGAGCTCACGAAGTCTGAGAAGGAACTCGAGGGGCTTGAGGAGGAGCTCACGGCTGAGAGGCTGCGTCGACTTGAGGCGACGAACAAGAAGAAGAGGGTGAGGACACCGCTGACCGCTCCGTGGGGCCTCGGCTGACATGCGAGCGCAGGACTTCATCGAGTTCATAAATAGATCCTCCACACCTCGACCATGTGGACCAGCCCTTCGATCCCGCACCCGAACTGCCATCTAGGTTGACGATGTGACCTTGAGCCGAAAATGGCACGAGAGGCTCTTCGTTTACTTCGAAATAAAGCGGATAGTTGACCTGCTGAATGAGATACCGATGGACTCGTTACCGTTTGCGCGGATTACTCAGCAGGAAGTCAATGCTCTAGACGAGTTGAATGAATTTATCGAGCGAGACATGGCGGCGGTGCGCAGGCTCTGCAATTCCGACATCGAAGAGATCTACGTCAGGATCATGTCTATGTGGGATAAGGCCGAAGGAAGGTGATAGGATGGCGACTTCTTCTCAGCGCCTGACGACGGCTGAACTGAAGTGAGATTGGATTTAATTTGGGAATTTCTCTTGAATTGGGGACACAATTGGATGAAGGATGCATTCGGGTTTGCGGCGTGTGTGCCTGGGTTCTCAGACATATGACCATTGCCAGACAGGCATTTGAAAGTCCGCCATTAGGGCCGGAGTTTACCTCCTTTTCTACAGATGCACATCGGCTTGCGGAGAATATGGATGCAGGGACAAAATAAGCCAATCACCCAACAGCAACACAAATTCAGCGATGTAGATAAAATCCACAAGATTGACATTCACCACACATACTGCTGCCAGCAAGAATGCTTATTTTGTAAACTTGCTTGGTTGCTATCTGTCTTTTCTGTATGTTCGCTAGTTCATCATTCATCCTGCGAGCTCAAAGCTTTGCCTGCCTCAACCTGTGACGTGTCAGACAATGACCCCATAAATGAGAAGGTATCCCCAGAACTACTCACACCTACCTGTCCCTGCCAAAGGAGGGCTTGGGGGTCGGCTTGTTGTCCAGAATCTTCTCAATCTCGTCCATAACCTCTGGGGTCAGCTTGTCCAGCAGCTTCAAGGCCTTGCAGTTGTCGTGAATCTGCTCGACCTTGGTGGCGCCGAGGATGACGGTGCTGACGTTGGGGTTCTTGGCGGCCCAGGCCAGGGCAAGCTGGGTGGGGGTGCCGCCGAGCTTCTCCGCGATGGTGGTGAGCTTCTTGACCTTCTCGATCTTGGCCTTGCCCTCGGGCTCCTGGAGCTTCTTGACGGTGTCCTCGAAGAAGGCCTTGTTGTTGGCGAAGCGAGAGTCCGACGGGATGCCGTCGTTGTACTTGCCGGTCAGGAGGCCGGAGGCGAGAGGGCTCCAGATGGTGGTTCCGTACTGGAACTGGTTGAAGAGAGGGGCGTACTCGACCTCGAAGCGCTCACGGTGGAAGGCGTTGTACTGAGGCTGCTCGGCGACGGGGGCAATCAGGTTGTACTTCTCGGCGATGAGGGTGGCCTCGGTGATCTGGGTGGCGCTCCACTCAGAGGTGCCTAAAGTACACGTTAGCAGAGTTCGCTAAGCAATGGGCACTGTCCCACAAACCCCAGTAGTAGGCGAGGTTCAGGTTGCGGATGACCTGGGTGAAGCCCTCGACAATCTCCTTCATCGGGGTGCTGCAATTGGTCAGCGCAAATCCCAGAACTGGGGGCTAGTTGGGGCAAATACCCAACATCGGGCCTGTGGGCGAAGACAATGTCGGCGTAGGGCTGCTGCAGACGCTCCAGGCAAGACTTGATACCCTCGACGACGTGCTTGCGCGAGAGACCCCTGGTGTTGGGCTCCTTCCTGCCGGTGCCGAAGAAGACCTGGTAGGTGTGAGTGGGCGAAGGCACAGCGGGATGATTTATCGTGGGCCACGCACCTTGGTGGACAGGACGTACTCGTCCCTGGGCCAGTCGAGCTCCTTCAGAGCCTGGCCCATCTCGATCTCGCACTGGCCGTTGGCGTAGACCTCGGCAGTGTCGAAGAAGTTGATGCCATTGTCCCAGGCAGCCTGCAGACACTCCTTGACGATGTTGCCCTTCTGGGTACCGCCGTAGGTCAGCCAGCCGCCGAGAGAGAAGACGGAGACCTTGAGGCCGGTGGGGCCAAGGTGCCTGAACGGCATGTCCTTGGGGTCGAAAACAGAGCGGACGGCCATTGTTGCTGTCGGGCGGATCTCGTGGAGGTGGCTGCGCAATTGAGTGAGGGCCGGGTCAGGGAGGAGAAAAAGTGTGGCGTGTGTTACCGTGATGTCGAAAAGTGGGCGACGGGCAGCACGTCATGACAGCACGGCGGAGAAAGCTGTATCGCCGCCACACGGTACCCCGCATGCTTATTAATTGGCGAGCCGAGGCGGCATGAGTACCCCACGAAATGGCGGCGGCAGTTATTGAGAGCGCGCGCTTGCATTGCGAGACAGACGGTGCTCTGAGGCCTGCGGCACCGCGTCCAATTGTTATAGCTGGTCAGGGAGTGGCGCCGACCCTTGGTGCGTCAGCACAACGCTCAAAGCGTGCGACGCCGAGCCCTCCCAGCTCGACAAGCTTGTGGCGCACGGCCCCTCCCCTGCTCGCGCTGTCGCATCCCAGCGCCGATTGACACCGACCCATCACCCATCACCTATCACCCATCCACCCGATGCGTCCGGAGCAATTGCCTCAATCATAGTACGTCGCCCTGACCCCGTTGACGATGAAGTGGTTGTTCTTCCCCTTCTCCCGCACTCTCATCACGTTTGTCTTGACCCGTCCCTTCACCCACTGGCCAGCCGTAACCCCCACAGCAGCATCGTCCTTGACCTTGTCGTAGCCTGACCTCTGCAGAACACTGCTCTCCACCGGCTGCAGCTCCGTGTCATCCGTCGGCCTGACGAAGTAGAGGACCCCGTGTCTGTCAACGTCCGTCTGATCTGGCGGAGGCGCGACCACCCGGTGGATGCTGCTCTTGAGGAACCCGTTCGTGACGAAGTCCAGATAATCCGCCAAGTTGACCGTGATGCTTGCAGGATGCGGTTTGACGTACTTCCACTCGCCCTGCGGCGTACGGACCTGGAGCGAAGCCACCGGCTGACGGAAGAGCAGCGTCAAGCTGCCAAAGTCCGTGTGGCCCTTCACCCACACGTTCTCGAGCTCCGCATTTTCCTGTGCGCTGCGCTTGTGGTACTTCATGTACCGCAGGTGGCATTCGCTCCTGTCCTCATACCGGTGCCTGTCCAGGAAGTAGTTCTCCGGTAGTTCCAACACGGCGGCCATGATGACCAGCAATTTCCGGACAATCTCGTCAAAAATGTGATGAGCGAACCGTCCGATCTCCGGTCGGTGCTGCTTGATGATCGCTGGATGCTCTTGCTCATAGGCTGGGATGAATTTGGGGATGTTGTAGATCTCCGTGTTGTCGAACTTCCCAGGGCGGATCTCTCGCAATCCCAGTGGCTTATAGCCGTTGTAGCCACCTTCTTCCAGCTTGGCTCGGTACTTCAACTTCTCTTCCATAGGTATCTTGAAGAGTTCTTTCCCGATGGCAAATTGCCGGTCCACCTCTTCCTGAGCCAACCCAAAGTTGACGACGTAGAAGAAGCCTACGGGTCAGCAGCTATCGTCACGCGAGTATTCAACCTACTTACCGACGTTCTGAATGGCTTCGAAGAGCTGACCAGCCAGTTTCTGTTTGCCTCCTGGGGCATCATATTGGGACAGGTCGAGTGTCGCGAGATCTGCCCAATCCACTGTTGCTTCTTAGCGCCTCGCTGGCGCCCGTGAAAGAGACAGACTACATACGCTCATGTTTTGTCTCCGGAACCTGGATGTAGCGAGGCAGTGACGGGGCCACACTCGCTGGTTCGACTTGAGCAGCCATTTTACAGCTTGGCCAATGGTTTCGAATGACTGGCAGTCGACTCATGGATCGCAGGCCGACGGCCTTAAAAGCGCATGAGCTGCAGCGACAGCGCACCGGGCCTCTTCCCACACGGCCGTCCACTGCGTGCAAATCGCCTGCCAGCCCCCAATCGCTTGTTATATTTACGGTACGTACCTGGACTGCATGCCTCGCTTTTCCGTATGTGGTTGGTGTCCGTGCTATTTCCCCGCAAGCACGTCAGCGACGGCCTGCAACTCCACGGCAAGACTTCCAAACTTCCGACAACACGTTATCGATTGAATCGGAAGCTCCAGACCAAACAAAAAAGTCTTCACTGTGCCCACTGGAGATGCAGTCTTTGTTGCGATGAAGTGGTCTTGTATTATCAAAAGCTTGAACTGCAGCCACAATATTCCACCAACCCCGCTCTCAAAAAGTGGTCGCCGATTCACCAATGGAATCAATAGGCCTTCATAGCCGCAAGCTGCAGGATTCTGTCGGTAACCACTGGAGGATCGACCGGCTTCGTCCTGTTCAGCTTGTCCACCTCTCCATTTCTCAAAGGCGGGCCCTGCTTGCGAATGTTGCTAAAAAGAATCACGGTCAGCTACGACATCCCACTTCTCACGCGCCAATCAGACTCACCAGTGCGGCCAATGCGTGGTTCCCTGATGCTCCTTGAACATCTGCGCCTTCAGCTCCAGATCCTCCTTCTTCGCAAATTTCGCCGGCGTCATGCAGATATACTGCGCCGAACGGATGACCTCGCCCTCGGGATGCTTAGCATAATGCATCGTCCTGCTATCCCACAGCACAAAGTCGCCCGGGTCCAAACACGTCTTGGTCATCTCGCACCCACGCTCCTCGAACCACTTGACATCGTCCTCGGTAAAGATGAACAAGTCCTTGAAATCCTCCTCCGGCGGCGGCGCGTCCTCGTGCGCGGCCTGCTGGCGCGTCTCGCGGAAGAAGGTGTCGAAGAGCTTGCTGGAGCCCTTCATCAAGATCAGGCCGCCGTCGTCGGGGCCGTTGGGGGCGTAGTTGAGCAGCCCCTGCACGCACTGCATGCCCTTGCGCTGCGGGTTCTGGTCGCAGTGCGGCCAGGGCGACCAGGTGAGGTCCTTTTGCTGCGGGAGCGTAATGTTCATGCCGTCGAAGGAGCAGAGCAGCTCGTCCGTGCTCCAGAGGTCGGCGAAGATCTGTTGGACCGCGGGCTCCCTGGACGACGTCGTTCAGCGGGTGTGCGGCGAGCGGGATGGGAAGGGGGAGTGCACTCACGTCCGAGCCTCCCACATGAACTTCTCGTGCGTCACCGAGTAGGCAAAGTACATGCCGCCCTTGAAGCTGACGGGCAGGTGGTTCTGCGTCCAGGTGCTCTTGTCGTTGGGATCGAAGCCGAGATTGAAGGACTGCAGCCACTCGATCTGCTTCTGGCGGTAGTACTCGGCGCGCTCGGGGCTGATCACGTTCTTGATGATGGCGACGCCGTCCCGGTGGAAGTCGTCGCGCCAGTCGCCGTAGGTCTTGCCGTCATGGCCGAGGAGGTCCTTGGACGAGCAGTCGTAGCTGCCCATGGTTACTGCGATGGGAAAGTATGGAAGAGAAGGTAAGTAGAAGAAGTTCTTGCTGCGACGTGACGCTTCAAGCTGCTGATGCCATCTCAAGAATCGCCATGGAATCCGAATAAATATTGCATCTCCAGCAGCTCTCCCGGACCCGAAGTTCTACGCATCCCCGGAACGGCGGGCCCAGACGGGTTGCCCAATCAGTGCAAGTCAAGTGTGGGGTGGACGGTGATCCCCCGCAGTTCCGCGCGCATCCCGCCTCCGCATCGCGACCTCTCCGCACACCTCACCAGCCACAGTTCCCACGGAAGTGCGGGCAGACCCTTGAAAACGCCATGGAAACAGCCGAACCGATGCATCGACTTCCAGACTTGGCAATCCCACCTCTCCACAACCCGGAAACGACGTGTGCGTAGAAATGCGCTCCAAGACCGGGCAACTCGACTCTTCCAGCTTCCTCATTCGCCTCCCTCTCCCCATCCCCAAGACCTCCAGAACCACTCACCCAGCCCTTCACCGCAACTAGAACGAGCCCCACAATGCCCGTCCCCATCCAAGTCGCCTACAAGCCCATCCCCCGCCCCACCCCCGGCGAAAACAACTACCGCGGCTTCACGCCGGGCAGAACCGAGGTCCTGCCCGCGGGCTGGCGCCTCGCGCCCGACACGCGCGCGACAACCTCGCCCATCCGCATCGACCACGACGTCCGCATCACCGTCCGCGACGGCTGCCGTCTCTACGTCGACGTGTACCGGCCGGCCGACACGCCCGCCCCCGTCCCGGCCATCCTCACTTGGTCCTGCTACGGCAAGAAGTACTTGGCGCTGGCGATGCTGCCCATGACGCCGTGGCACTGCTGCGTGCCGCGCTCCGCACTGTCCGGCCTCGAGAAGTTCGAGGGGCTCGACCTGGCGCGGTGGTGCGCGCGGGGTTACGCGCTGGTGTCGGTGGACAGCCGCGGGACGGGCGACGGCGACGGGGCGATCCCGGTGATGGGGGCGCAGGACGGCGAGGACGGGTTCGACGTGGTGGAGGCGGTGGCGAAGATGGAGTGGTGCAACGGGCGCGTCGGCATGGCCGGGAACAGCGCGCTGGCTATCAGCCAGTGGTTCGTGGCGGCGCTGCGGCCGCCGAGCCTGGCTGCGATCGCGCCGTGGGAGGGGATGGGGGATTTGTTCCGCGAGCAGTTCTGTCGGGGGGGCGTGTTCGGGATGAGCAATTTCGATCTGATCACGAAGGAGATTGTCAGGGGCGGGGTGGGGGTCGAGGATTTCGCGGAGATGTATCGGCGGTGTCCGACGGCGAATGCGTACTGGAGCGACAAGAGGGCGGACATGAGCAAGATCGAGGTGCCGGCGTTCGTGGTGGGCAGCGACGTGTCGGGGATCCACACGATGGGGAGCGTGCGCGCGTGGCTGGAGGTGCCGGGGGCGCGGAAGTGGTTGAAGTGGGGGAGCAGGCAGGAGTGGTTCGAGCTGTACGCGGTCGAGGAGAACAACGAGGAGCTGGCGCGCTTCTTCGACCGCTACCTCAAGGGCGAGGAGAACGGGTGGGAGGCTGGCACGCCGCGGGTGCGCTGGAGCGTGCTGCGGTTCGGCGACCGCGAGGCCGTCGAGGACGTCGTGCTGGACGACTACCCGCCCCCGGACACGGAGTACCGCGAGTTGTTCCTGCGCGCGGACGGGACCCTGGGAGCGGGCCCGCAGCGCGAGGAGGCTGGCCTGGAGTACGACTCGGAGACGATTGGCAGCGTCGCGGCGTTCGACTACACCTTCGCGGAGCGCTCGCGGCTGCTCGGCCTGCCGAAGGCGGTGCTGTACATGTCTTGTCTGGCGCGCGACGACATGTGCGTGTACGTCATCGTGCGGAAGAAGGACAGGGCCGGCAAGCTGCTGATGCACCTGAACTTCCCCGTCGAGGCCACGCCCTTCAAGTCCATCGACGAGATTCCGGAGGAGCAGCGCGCCAGCTTGAACCTGCACCTGGGGAGCGTGGGGCAGCTGCGGGCGTCGCATCGGAGGATCGACGAGAGCAAGGCCATCCACCCGCAGTTCCCGTTCCATCCGCACGATGTCGAGGAGAAGATCGAGCCCGGGACGGTGGTGAAGCTGGAGATTGGGATCTGGAATGCGAGCATTGACTTCGAGGCTGGCGAGAGCGTCAGCGTTCAGGTAAGCGTCTCCGACACTCCGTGTTTCTGGGGTGTTGTGCTGATTCTGCGTTCTCGAAGGTTGGCGGTCAGTTTCCCGGTATTGCCGAGTACAAGTCGTACTCTGCACCGAGGCCGGAGCATGAGAGGAACGAGGGCGCTCATAGGATTCATCTGGGCCCGGAGCATCCTAGCCGGGTCATTTTGCCTTTCGTGCCAATCTAGTTGTTCAGTACATTGTTGGGGTTATGCTTGCGGTGTCAGCCATTGGTTGAAGATTACTCAGTCTCTTTACTGCATTCGGTTAGACGGAGTCATGGGTTGCTTGAATAGAGCACTGCGTTATTCTTCTGAAGTAGCTCCCTTGCCGTTCTGTCCGTCTCTTTTCCGATGTGGAAGCTCCCGTGAAGGCTGTTTCCTAGGCCCTCGAACCAGATCTCACCGATCCCGCCGGCGCCCACAAATCCACCCCCGCAGTCCCGCACCGCCACCCCCGGGAAAGCAGCAGAATCCGGGGAAAGCGCCACGCCCTCCTCCACCTCGCAGCCGATCGTCCAGCAACGGTAGTAATGCCGGCATCAAGGCCTCGCGACCGGCGAGCAGCATATAACCCCCTCTTCCAGGGCGGTTGGCTTTTCCCTCGTCGTCCTCGTTGGCACCCGATCCCCTAGTCCCTCTGTCTCTCAGTCCCTCGAGCCATCCGAAAAGCGCCAGTCCTGTCGCCATGGAGGACTCGAAGAAGAGCAACGTGGGACAGCACGAGGTGCTCGACAGCTACACCAAGCCCAAGGAGGTGTCGGACGTGGTCGGAACCGTCAGACTGGCGGAGGAGTCGGATACGTGCCTGATTCCCACGCCGAGCTCAGATCCTCGCGGTCAGGGCCCTCCAAGTTGCGACAGTGGTGAGGTCGAGCCTGATGTGCGGTACAGATCCATTGAGCCTCTCTCCGTGGCGCAAGTTCGTGTTTGTCATGCTGGTGTCGGTCTGTGAGTGTTGGCCACGGCTGGTCGGTGGGGACAGCGGCGCTGATTTCGACCGACAGTCTCGTCAATCGGCTTGTCGATGGTGTCGGGGTTTGGGGGGCTGCTCAGCTTCTACATCCCTGATTACACAGCCGCTGGCGCCGACTACGCCGCCATCACCGCGTTGATGACCTACCCGTCCATGTTCATGGGAATCGGGAACATGGTCTCGGTGCCGTGCGCTTTGGCGGTCGGACGGCGGCCGGTCTTCATGTTCTCAACACTGCTGCTCATGTTCTCCGCCGTGCTGTGCGCTTTTGCTCAGGACTACACCTGGCACTTCTCCGCTCGGCTGGTGCTGGGGCTGGCGGCAGGCCAGAGCGAGGCGCTTGTCCCCCTCATGGTCCAGGTACGTGGCTCCGATGCGGACGCTCGACGAACCCCGGCGGCTGAGACACCCAACAGGAGATCCACTTTCTCCACGAAAGAGGCCAGATGTTGATGCTGCAGTCGGCAGCTCAGACGATCCTCAGCGCCGTTCTCGTCCTCTGCGCCTCTCCAATCGCCGGTGCCATCACCCCGCGATACTGGTACATTCTCGGAGCGGGCATCACCGGGCTGCAGTTCATCCTGTCAGTCTTCCTGGTGCCGGAGACGAGATACGAGCGCCCACTCAGCGCCTACCAGGCCAACGAGCTCGTGCAATGGTCCACCGGCGCCGGCCGCGAGCCAGAGCAAGTCCTCGCCCCCGTCACGACCTCGACCCGTCCTCCGCTCGACTTCACCCGCCACCCGCCCCGCACCGTCCTCTCCGACATGCGTCTGTTCGTCGGGCCGGCCGACTGGAAGCAGGCCTACTACACGCTCAAAGCCATGCTCCAAGTCCTCCTCTTCCCCAACGTCTTCTGGGCCTTCTGCCTCAACGGCCTCACCATCGGCGTCAACATCGCCATCGGCACCACCTACGCCCAAGTCATCCAAGCCCCCCCTTACTCCTGGTCCGCCGCGGCCGCCTCCTACGTCAACGCCGGCCAGATCGCCACCGCCCTCGTCGCCCTCCCCCTGCTCGGCCTCGGCTCCGACCGCATCGTGGCGCGGCGGGCGCGCGCCAACGGCGGCGTCCACGAGCCGGAGAACCGGCTGCTGCCGGTGGCGGTGGCGGTGGCGGTCGGCGTGCTGGCGGCGGCGCTGTACGGGCAGGCGTGCCAGCACCCCGCGCGCTGGCACTGGTTCGCGCTCGTCTTCGCCAACGCCGCCTACTACTTCTGCTTCGTCGGCGCCAACATCGCCGCCGTCACCTTCCTGCTCGACGCGTACCCCGCGCGCGGCGGGCCCGTGCTGGTCGTCGTCTGCGCGCTGCGCGGGTTCGTCAGCTTCGGGGCGAGCTACGGCGTGGCCGGGTTCGTCGAGGCGAGTGGGTATGACGGGTCGTTTGGGGCGTATGCGGGGTTGACGGGGCTGTTGGGCGTGCTGGGCGTGGTGGTGTTCTGGACCGGGAAGCGCGTGCGGCGGTTTACTGGCAGGTGGGCGCAGAGTAGGGATCCGACCAAGCCGGGGATGTGTTGAGCGTGGGTGCGGGAGGAGAGGGAGGGGCCGGGTGGGCTGTGTGTTCGGCTTGTGTATCGGCGTCCGGTGTAGGCGCAGCGTGATGAGTGACGGATCGAACATGTTGAAGTGTGTGTGTGGTGAGAGAGACCGTTTGGTGTTGGGCGAGACGAGAGAACAGCAAGGCGTCAGTGCCCCCGTCCGCTCTAGTCTCTCGGACTGTTCCGGCCAGCCGGCCTGTCACTTGATAACACGGCACATCGGAAGAACTGACCCGGTGACAAGCCCGTCTCTCCTCAAGACAAGCAGGGCCCGAAGACGTAGAGGGGCCGTCCCCGCTTTCCCCGGATTCCCTGACCTGGTTCCCCACACCCCACATTCCGACCCAGCTTGGCCGTGCATTTAGCACTATGTATACCCCCCGCAGTCCCACCTCTCCCCGACCCTCACCCAACCGGTGCTTGCTCGCTTCAAAGCCGCCGACGGCCATGCATTCGTGTCGCTTCTGCTCCAGAACGTACGAGCGCGCCGACCACCTCAGCCGCCATGTAAACTCTCGTCCGTGCCCCGTGCAACCGGCCTGCCGAGCCGCCCACTCACTTGCTCTTCAGATCAGAATGCGCGGACCTTCAGATGTCCGGAATGCGCGAAAGGGTTCAACCGACGGTAGCTCGGCCTGTGCGCAGCTGAGCCGGGTTGCTGATGAAGCTCAGGGACATCCTGCAACGCCACCAGGCGGCCCACGCCAAGAATAATACGCTGGAAGGCAGACCGCAGCAGTGGAGCCGCGTCGACCGGGTGAGCAGAGCCTGCGAAGCCCGCGCTGCCTCAAAGGCGAAATGTGACGAGCAACGGCCGTGTAAGGTATGCGGGGGAACACCCGTGCTTGGTGGCTCTCCCCTGTCAGCCTCTGACCAAGTGCTTCTGCAGCGTTGCCAGATACAAGATGAGCCTTGCGTGGACAGGCCCTCGTCGCTGTTCCATCTGCCGGCCAGTCCGGACGAAAAGTCCCCTGCGCTGCCGAGCCCGCAGTCCACGTGCGACCTTTCAACTCCAGGGCAGCGAAGTACCGCAGCACCGTCGGAGCAGAGGTGCCAGAGTGAATGCTCTGCCTTTCTGCCTAGCGACCATCCCCCGCCGCCGCCGCATGTTTCATCTGCCAGTGCTCAGCAGCCGCCGATTCACGATGCCACGGGGCAGTTTCCCGGCTTGTTCGATCACATCATAGCGCCCGGGTTCCCCTCGGCGAATCTGCCTTACGATGTGTTGGATTTCATGATGGATGCAGATTTCTTGCTAGACGACATCGAAACGTTGGACTTCGACGTCGACGCCGGCCTGCCTTCTCTTCGCGAGGATCCCGCTGCCGTCGAAGCAAGAAACCAGCCAGACCAAGACGACCATCCCGACGGCCTACAGGACCCCGAGGGCCCCGGCTCGGGCTCTGAAACCTTCAAACGCTCCCCGTGGTAAGTGAATCACAGACCAAGACCCAGGTGCTCAGTCCTGACATGTACAGGTTGTGGAAGCCGTCGTCAGCACAGCATACTTTTAGCGACCACTCCCGGACACCCCTCGACGTGGACGATATCGACGTTGCCGCATCTCCACACTGGCCCTACTCCGTTGACCTCGTGATCCAGGACAGGCTGAGCCAGCAGACCCGAGACCGCATCCTGCAGCTCGTGGTGCAGACTGTGGGAGCACGCGTGTCCATTCCGTCATTCCCGTCCGCCGAGTTCCTGGATGTCCTGATCAAAAACGGAATCGCCAAAAAGATAGAGACCGACGCTTGGATACACCCGCACACCTTCTGTTCGCAGACCACGAGGACTGAGCTTCTCACCGCGCTGATTGCTGCGGGCTGTGTGTGCTTCGGGATAATGTCTGTGGGGGAAACGGGAGGCGTGCTTCAGGAGATTGTGCGCGTCGCTTTGAACAACCTGGTGAGCCCAGCAGCCCGCCCTGTGCCCTTCGATGATGCTGATTTCACCAGGCGGAAAGCGATAACAGTGTCATCCGCGATCTGCAGTATCTTCAGGCATACATGATCTGGCTTGACATTGGAATATTCTGCGGGTACAAGAGAAAGATGGAGATTGCAGAGAGCAACTTCCAGCCTCTTTGCACGGTATGTCGAGTGTCTCCCCTCTCGCTTGCATTTACCCATCTCCACCAACCAGGCTTTGAGAAAGGCGGGCGCATTCAACAAGCAGTTCTACAAGCGCATCACCCCCTCACCCAGCGATGACGACGCAACCCTGGAGCGGAAGTGGAGGCAGTGGGTCGAACAGGAGTCATACAAACGGTGAGCCCTCTCCTCCAGCAACCCAGCCCTCCTCCTCACGCCACCACAGCTTGGTCTACCACCTATTCGAACACGACCTCCAAGTCTCCTTCGCCATGGCGCGCAACCCCATCACCTCGTACGCCGAGTTCAGCGCCCCCTTCCCGGCGGCGCGCGAGATCTGGCTGGCCCCCTCCCCCTCCGCCTGGCGCGCCCTCCACCTCTCCCAACCCCGCGCCCGCGCCCCCGCCTCCCTCCGCGACATCCTCACCGCGCCAGACCGCCTCCGCCTCCTCCCCGCCTCCGCCGACTCCCCCCTCGCCACCTCCATCCTCGTCCACGGCCTCGCCGCCCTCGTCTGGGACCACCGCAAGCTCGCCGCCATCACGCCCGCCGACCCGGACGGCCCCCCGACGCCGGCCCTCTGGCTCCACACCCGCCGCCTCGACCTCGCCGCCCTCCTCGCCGCCATCCCGACCCGCTCCGCCCCCGCCGTCCTCGCCCTCCTCGTCTCCTTCCTCCAGCTCGCGCTGCTCGCCCCGCCGCTCGACGACGAGGGCGATGCCCTCGCCGCCTGGCGCCCCACCCGCGCCGCCCGCGCCGCCGCCCTGCACGCCGCGCAGCTGCTCCGCGCCGCCCGCGCCGTGCCGCCGTACCAGCTGCGCGGCTTCGACGGCGTGTGCGTGTACCACGCGTGCCTGGCGCTGCGGGCGTACGGGGAGCAGGGCGACGCCAGCGGGCCCGTCGTGCGGCTGGACGGGGCGGCGGGGAGCGAGGTGGCGGAGACGTGGGTGGCGCAGGGGACGGGGACGCCGGTGCTGGGGCCGGGGGCGGAGGCGGTGGGGTTGCGGCCGGGGTTGGTGATGCGGGTGGGGGCGCGGGTGCTGGAGGGGAATTATCCGGGGGGTGGGGAGGAGTTGCCGCCGATGGTGATGCGGTTGAGGCGGTTGATGCGGGATTTGGGGAGGGGGCGGTGAAGGGGGGAGGGAGGCTTGCGGTCGTGGAGGGGCGGTGGTCGGGTTGCTTGGTGGGATGGGGAACTGGGCCCATTGAGATGCGTGGGGACGCAGGGCGGATGGTGGCTGCCAGCCCTTGAGTTCCTGCATATTCCTATCTCTTGTCCTCACGCTTCTTTGCTCTTTTAACTGTGACGGGTCGAGTCATCCTATCTAAACAACTCCTCATGCTGCCCCTTGGTCAACGTCACTTCAATCACGCTGTACCGCTATCTAAGCAGCCGTCCTCAAACCCTCCCATATTCAAACCCGTTGCCACCATCTCCTCCAAGCACCTCGATTGCAGTTCCAGCCGCCCTCCGTCCAGTCTCCCCAGCAAACCCCCACCACGGAACCCCCCCCCCCTCCCCCTCCTCCCCGACGTCGACCTCGCCCACCGCACCGCCATGGTGCCCCTTCCGCAACAGCTATCATTTTGATATCAGCCTGCTCAGTCCAGAAGAGAAGCGGAGTAAGCATTTCATCAGAGAGTTCCTCTTCGCTTGGAGGACAAACAGTGAGCGTCGAGGTGGAGTGACAAGCTAAAAGTAAGGATCAAGTTATATAGAGGGATAAAGGTTCTGTAAATCATCTCGTACTTGGAAGTCTAGAGCTACAATGGTACCATTCGAAACAAGGCACGTGATTGCGGGGAATTGTGGTTGGCTCTCTCGGCCGAGAGACCAGACTACCGCCTCTGGTCAGACAGGCGTGATTTGTTCTACAAGCCGCGTCGACTACAACTTTGCGGTCCACTTCCCGGAGACAGCACGGTCGAGCGGTCCATCCGTCTATTACCCCGCGTGAGGTGTGAGAAACGGTGTTGTGTGGCCGAGGTATTTAAGTGCAGAGATCCCATAACTAGATCCGTTACGCCAGTTGCAGCTTTGGATCGCATGCACCATTGGCTGAAGCTGAGAACATCCAACCAAATCCCTACCCAACGAAGGCCTCCCAACACATCAACGACATGACCTCCCAAGACACCACCGCAACCCGCCACCCCCTCATCAAGCAGATAGCCGCCACCCGCCGCAAGCCGCACATGACCCACAAAGAGCTCCTAGACCACCACTACCAAACGCACGGCGCCCTCGCCGACACCCCCTCCGACCCGGACCTCAAACCGCAGTACGGCCTCCCCCCTCCCCCCCACCTCCCTCCCTTCTCCCCCCACTGACCCCCCTTCGCAACCAGCAAGTACATCCAATCCCACGTCTTCGACTCCGCCTTCGGCGCGCCCCCCTCGACCCCCCGCAACGCCAACCACCCCTGGACCGGCCGCGACTCCGTCACCGAGCTCTGGTTCCGCGACGTCGCGCACATGCTCGCCAACTTCCGCTCCGCCTGGGTGCGCGTCGAGACGGGGTTGGGGGCGGGGGAGGTGGTGGTGGATGGGGCGGCGGGGAGGCATGCGTGCACGGCGTTGTACTGGGTGGCGGTGCCGGGGGGTGGGGGGGACGGGGCGGCGGTGGAGGAGGGGTTGTCGGGGGTGTTGGTGGGGGCGTTGGAGAGGGAGGCGAGGGGGGAGGTGTATGGGTTGCTGGTTAATGTGGGGTTGACGTTGGAGGAGCTCGATCCCGCGGCTTATTTTGGTGGGGAGGATTTGCCGAAGTTTGCGCTGGTGTACAAGATTTATATGCGGGAGGGCGGGGAGGCGGTGAAGGCGGTGAGGAGGGCGCAGAAGGTGTTTGAGGAGGAAGCGGGGGAGGAGAGGGTGGATGTGGGGAGCTCGTTTGTGTTGTTCAACAAGGAGGTGTTGATGATGGATGTGGCTGAGGGCTTCAGGGTGAGTGTCCCTCTGGTGGTTTGTGGGCCTGTGAGGTGTGCTGACAGATTTCGTAGTTTGACAAAACGCGCCAACCTGTCTTCAAGGATTTGCTTTAGGGGTGAAAAAGCGCGTGAACTTGTCTGTGCTGTTGTTCGATCAAGGTTCTCCTGTCCGAATTCAAGGACATTCACAGAGCATAGTGGAAGTGCTTGGACAGACATCCAGGCGCACAGCATGACTCACTTTCCATCATTTCATTCATTTTGGGATCTTTGGTGGCAAGCTTAGGAAAAGAGGCTCCCGACAGAGATTTCCTGCAGCAGCCAACCTTGTGAGTGGATAAATCATTCTCGTATTGGCCGAAGCGGGGAGAATAGGAAGAACTCTGGATGAGGTCAGTGCCCAATCAGGTACTGCGGCCTTTCTGAGCCAAAGATTGGTGCTGGTGAACGCGAGAGTAATTCGTGGTGGGGGATAAGACGCTGGTGCCTGGTGAGACGAGGATACTAATTTTGCCGGTCTTCCTTACCGCTACGTGTGCTATGATGGTTTTTCTGTAGGTCAGTGTGGCTGCTAATACCCGAAGTCACGCGCCCAGAAGTTTCACCAAAGAATCACACAGTTTGAGGAATGCGTCGAAAAGACAAGCCAAAATGAAAGTGAGAGGATATCGTTCTGTCAATTATGTGCATATAAAGAAGACTCCGAGGTCTGGCGTCGCTGCTGGAACTATACAAGTCGACGCCGACAATGCCGCTGCCGAGAAGCTGACGAAAGAGAAGGTTCGGCTGTGCCGAAACAAGGACTGGGAGGGGTTAATACAAAAGAGTGAGGACAATTGAAACAAAGAAGAGCTCGCTTACAATGCATAGTGGCGCAGTGAGGAAAAGAACAAATCTGCCAACACGTGCCATCAGACGCCGTACCGCCTCATCCAACCCTTCTCGGCCGCGCGCTGCTCGTTCTTGGACTGCTCGATGTAGCGCTGGATGCGGGCCTCAGCGAGCTTGAGGCGCATCTGAACTTCGCTGGCGGGAGTCTCACAGCCACGGAGGCCGATGAACTTGCCCAGCTTCCGGCGCTTGATGGCAACACGCTGCTCATCGGAAAGAGACGGGTCGGCGAAGAAGTCGGCATCCCAGCCCATCACGCAGGGATAGCGGTCCGTCCACTCGTTGGGCGTGCTCTGCGAGTAGTAAGCCGCCATGCTGTCGAGCTCGCCCTCGGTCAGCAGGTGGAACTGCAGCACCGTCTTGGGAAACTTGGCATGCGGCAGGCCGGCAGGGAGAGGGTAGATGGGCATCAGCTGCAGGCGCATGCGCGCCACCTTGTCGGCGAACGCGGAGCTCTTGGTGGAACCGGCGGAAGACGTCATTGTTGAGCGCGAGTTGGCAGATTGCCGCCTTCAAAATGTATAAGACTGGCTAGAGGGCCTGGTGGAGAGACTGTATGGCGTTAATGCGGTCTTGGCTACGTCCTGCGTAGTGGTTGGAATGCGTCAAAGCGGCTGACTGACCCGGGAGAGCGAGCAATTGGCTTCTACAGCTCAAGGGAGAGCGAGTGGATTTATCCTGCGGACAAGACCTTTGTTAGCGGCGGCTCTTTGACGGAGGCCCCGAAAATAGACTCGCACACAAAGGCATTGATGTCGCAAGGGCTGAGACAAGGGGAGCGGCTCAGAACAAGGAGTGCTGGTTCAAGGTGTCGAGGTTGAGTTTGTCTGAGTCGAAGAAAAACGCGTCTTGTAGAAGCGCGTCGAAAGGGTCCAAAGGCCGGAGGCGCGCGCTGTGCTGGCTATACGCGTGGGCAAGAATAATGGCGAATTCGCAGCGCGAGTAGGTCAGCAGCCAGCCAGCGCGCGTCAGGTCGCGAACTTTCGGCAGAGCAGCATATGCAGACCGCTTTCATGTCGAAATAAATGCTGGCCACGCAATCACAAGACTGATTAACAGTGCAAATGAGCCAATGTATACCTCTGCTGACAATCCAAAGATGAGGCCCGCTTTGGGCGCGAGAGTGCGTGGAGTAGCCGCGTATACCATCTCGCCGATGAGCTTGGCAGATTTCTGACGCTCACATGTACCGCGTGAGCCACGAGAAAAGCATGCCACAGCTTGAACAGAGAAAACAGGCAACACGACCGGAAAGTTGAGGGGTGAGGAGGAGAGGTTGCGACGGCGGAGCCAATTAGCCGAAGTAATAGCGGCAGAACACGCTTGTTCGCGTCGCGTCACAGCGCGCGCGTAAAAAGGTCCCCTCCAGCCTGCTCAGCCTGCTGCCTCAACCACACCACCCGCCTGCTCCGCCCAAAGCCCACAACGCGTCCTCGCCGTCAACGATACCCAATTCGCCCTCTTCAACCGTTTCTAAACCCTCTCCCCCTCTACACCGTCAAGAGTAGGTCGCATCGCGCCCAAACCCCGCAAAGTCGCCGCTGACGTCTTACAGTGCTCGAGGCGCGTCTGGAGCAGGCCAACCTGCTGAAGAAGGTCCGTCGCCTGCCTCCTCACCTCGTGTTCCAAGCTGACCATGCCCTAGGTTGTTGATGCCATCAAGAACCTGGTCCAGGACTGCAACTTCGACTGCAATGACTCCGGCATTGCCCTCCAGGCCATGGACAACTCGCACGTCGCCCTGGTGTCGATGATGCTGAAGTCCGAAAGCTTCTCGCCCTTCCGCTGCGACAGGAACATCGCCCTCGGCATCAACCTGACCTCGCTCACCAAGGTTCTGCGCTGCGCACAAAATGAGGACATCCTGACCCTCAAGGCTGAGGATGCGCCCGACGTCGTCAACTTCACCTTCGAGAGCTCCCAGAGCGACAGGATCAGCGAGTATGACATCAAGCTCATGGACATTGACCAAGAGCACCTGGGCATTCCTGAGACCGACTACGCCGCTACCATCAGTATGCCCTCCGGCGAGTTCCAGAGGATCACCAGGGACTTGATGGCGCTTTCTGAGTCCGGTATGACACGTGCGGATTGCGATAAGCGACACAGCTAACGGCGCACAGTGGCGATCGAGTGCACCAAGGAGGGCGTCAAGTTCTCGTGCCAGGGCGACATCGGTTCCGGCTCCGTTACCCTGCGCCAACACACGGATGTCGAGAAGGAGGAGAACAATGTGGAGATTGACCTGTCGGAGCCCGTCTCTCTGACTTTCTCGCTGAAGTACCTTTCCAACTTCACCGCGGCCACCGGCCTGTCTTCCAAGGTCAGGCTGTGTCTGTCCAACGAGGTTCCTCTGCTGGTCGAGTACGCACTGTCGAACAACAGCTACTTGAGATTCTATCTCGCGCCCAAGGCAAGTCCTCGTCGTGTTCGCACCTGTCCCCACATGCTGACGAAAATCGCAGATCGGCGACGAGGAGTAAACGACGGCGAATGTTGGCTATCGCAAAGCTTACGAATAATACACACGATGATATCAGCAACTGTAGGAATACTGCAAGGGTGCACGGGCTGGGTTGCAGATCTCGCCGGGAGGGGGCTAGACACATGTTATCGGAGCAAAAATGGTGGGCTTGTTTTATTCTTGTTTCATCCGACGAGTGAGCGTGTTTTTTCGACTGCGGTTCGGTACAATTCCAGGCCTGGCCGGGTATCGCGGGGTAGCCCCACACGTCACTGTGCGTGTGTCGCGCAGATAAGGCACAAGAAATTCCAAACCACTAAATCGCACGCCTACCTTCCACTCTTTCCTGCGACGAATTTGCCGTGCGGCCATGTCTCGAGAGTCCTCCATACCAGAAACGCGCGTGCTCGCGATCGCTAGCCATGTAAGCACCTCGTCAGCCCTCCAGTACAATGGCTGATCGCGCGCGCTCCGCCGCAGGTCGTGCACGGGTGAGTCGAATCCGTCGTGCATATGCGATCGAGCTTTACTGAGACCGCACGCGAACCATGTAGCTACGTCGGAAACACGATGGCGACCTTCATCATGCAAGCACTTGGTTGCGAAGTATCGGCCATCAACACGGTGCACTACAGTCAGCCCACCCTCTTCGACCGATGACTCTTCGACCGAACCCAGCTCACACGCGGCGCAAAATGATGCAGGCAACCACACGGCATACAAGCAGGTGAAAGGTCGGAAGACGACGGCGGACGAGATTCTCGAGCTGTACGAAGGCCTGAAGCAGTCGTACCTGAACAACTTCGACGTCTTGCTGTCCGGATACATGCCCAACGCCGAGGCAGTGCAGGCGGTAGGCAAGATTGGGAGGGACCTGCGGTTCAATGCGTCCGGCAAGCCTGGCTCGTTCTTCTGGGGTAAGACCATAAATCATGCCTGGGCTTGGCTTCTCGCGGTGGGAGTCATACCTTGCGTGGAGGGAGAGTGCTGACTTAGTTTGGAATGCCGCAGTGCTTGACCCGGTTATGGGAGATCAGGGCCGCTGCTACGTTCCCGAGGACGAAATACCGCAGTACAAGGCGCTGCTGCGCGAGGCGGATTTGATATTGCCGAACCAGTTCGAAGCCGAGTAAGAAACCACCTTCCTCCTACCCGCCAATCGCTCGCGCCTCCAGAGCACCAACCTTCCACCCCCCCCCCCCCCCTTCCACCGCCACCACCACCACAACCCACGCCCCGCAAGACGCCCAGACGAACGTGGCTAACCCGCTCCCCCAGACTCCTCTCCTCCACCAAAATCACCAACCTCGCCACCCTCGCCACCGCCCTCCGCCGCCTCCACGCCACCTACCAAATCCCGCACATCATCATCACCTCCCTCCGCCTCGACCCAGCCGACGACTCCACCATCCTCCCCTCCACCGCCGACAACCCCACCCACCTCACCATCATCGGCAGCACCGCCACCTCCGCCCACCACCCCCGCCTCTTCCGCCTCGACGCCCCCGCCTACCCGCTCTTCTGCAGCGGCACCGGCGACATGTTCGCCGCCCTGGCCGTGCCGCGCCTGCGCGAGGCCTGCGCCGCCGCCGGCGTGCTGGCTGCCCCCAGCTGGCGCAGCGCCGACGACGTGGGCGCGCGGGACCTGCCGCTCGCGCGCGCGGCGGAGCGCGTGCTGGAGAGCATGCACACGGTGCTGGGCAAGACGGCGGCGGCGTGCGCGGCGGAGATGGCGCGGCTGGAGGAGGAGGAGGGGCGGGACGGCGGCGGCGGCGGCGGCGGCGCGGGCGTGGAGGGCGACGCCGAGGCGGAGAGGAAGAGGGTGTTTAGGCGGCACTTGCGGCGGATGCGGGCGAGCGAGGTGCGCGTGGTGCGGAACGTGGGGGACTTGCTGCTGCTGGGGGACGGGGAGGAGAGGGAGAGGTTCGTGGCGAGGGAGGTGGTGGTTGAGGGGGAGCGGCGGCCGGATGAGCTGGGCGTGACGGGTTTGGGGGTTGGGGAGAGCGAGGACGCGGTGCAGGTTGAGACGGGTTCGTAGGAAAGGTGGGTGTGGACGCTGTTGCCGTCCTTTTTCACGTCGGTTCGCGTGATGGGTGGGTGAGATGGCCTGCATTTGAAAATCAGATTTTGATAGATGGTACCAGAGAGCTGTAGATGTAGATCGTTCTTGATTTTGATTCTTCACTTCAGCCACACAAGGCTCTGCCTTTCATCGTATCCCGAGTCCGGTATTTTGCCTCGTCCCTGACCTCCTAAGAACCCAGCATGTTCTAGCCGCTGCTTGCATAAAAACGCCTCAAAAGCAACACAAACCCGGTCTACCGGTTTTCTACTCCCTCCCTTCCCGCCGCACTAAAGGTTTAAGCACCGTTCTTCTCGACGGCGCCAAAGCCACCTGTGCTGCCGAATCCGCCAGCCCCACGGACCGTGTCCTCGAGCTTCTCAACAACGGCCACCTCGGCCATGACGCACTTCTCAATGACGAGCTGCGCGATGCGGTCGTGCTTCTTGATCTGGAAGTCCTCGTCGGAGAGGTTGGC
The DNA here is from genome assembly GCA_029906385.1 of Neofusicoccum laricinum. Lineage (NCBI taxonomy): Eukaryota > Fungi > Ascomycota > Dothideomycetes > Botryosphaeriales > Botryosphaeriaceae > Neofusicoccum > Neofusicoccum laricinum. Next base: position 1,965,567 of record CP123714.1, on the reverse strand, counting down.
GAGGATCACGCCAACCTTGCCGCGGTAGTCCGCATCGATGACGCCGGCGAGCGTGTCAATGCCGTGCTTGTACGCAAGACCGGAGCGGGGAGCGACGCGGCCGTCTGGTGAGAGACGAAATTGTTAGACCATCGAAGCGCGCCGCGAGAAGGATTGGAAGGGGGGAAAAGGAGGCGAGGGAAAAGGGGGAAGGAGGGCGGCTGAATCGGATTCTTATTTCGCCAAAGATAAAAAAAAAACGATAAAACAGCGAGGCCAATGAGAACGTACAGGTTCCGGCTGGCACCGAGATTTTAATGTCCGTCGGGACCATCGCCCACTTCCGCGCCGGGATCACCGTGTCGGCGGAGCTGTACAGGTCGTGGCCGGCGGCGAAGGCGGAGCCCTTGGTGGGGGCTTTGGCGTGCTCCGACACCAGCTCGACCTGCAGCATCGTCGACTCGGGCGCAGGGGCCGCGGCGGTGGCTTGCGGCGGAGCGGCAGCGGTGGACATTGCGATGGGCGTGGGCGTCGCGGTGCCGGATTCGTCGCCGGCGGCTTGTGCTGCGGAGCTGTGGAGCGCGCTGGCGGCGTTGGTCGCGGACGCGATGGACGGCGCGGGGTCGATGTGCTTGGTGCGCTTGGGCAGCTGCGAGGACGTCAGGACGAGTCTCCTTGCGAGTGGCCGCGACCAGATGGAGGCGTTCGCCAGCAGCTCTCTCTCATGCAGAACACGAGATGGTGCTAGAATCGGATCGCCGGACGCAGCAGCCAAGCTAGTCGTGCCCGTCGATGTGCGCGCGTCTCGAGCCGCGATGGGCGCCGAGGAGTCCTACCGGAGAGGCGGGCAGAGATGGAGGATCGTGGGTCAGGGAAGGCGTGGCGGAAGGGTCGAAGGTGGGGGCGGTGGATTCAGACATACTGGCCGTGGGAGCGGGAGAGAGACTGGAGAGTGGTGGTGGTCGTCGCGGAGAGCAGCCTGCGCGGGGCGTTTGCAGCTGAAATTCCGCTGGAGCGACGCGACGCGACTGAACGCGTGGGCCCAAAGCGGCTAGGGCGGTCGTGCCCGACGCAGCGGGCAGGGCAGCGGGCAGGCAGTGGGCAGGGCAGCGGAAGCGGTGCCACAGTGCCACAGTGCCCAGCTCGGGCTCGGCCAGCGCTCAGCGTGCCGCTTTTCGTGCCCTGCAGCTCCTTCCCGCCCGCCGCCTGCCGCCGCGCTGCCCCTGGCTCTTCCTAATGCCTTTTTTGCTAGGCCTGCAGCTCCGCAACAACATAAACAACCCACCGAAAGCGCCGCCCGCTCGCACGCTCGACGTTTCACCGCATCCTTCCCGAGCTCCATGCGCCGTGAGCGACCGTATCGCAGGGAGCAACGCCCGTCTTAGACCCCGCAAAGACCCATCTCCGACAGCCCGCGCCCGACCCAAGCCGGGCGCTCCCTACCCGGCAACGACGCCCAGGATCTCAGACCTAAGAGCCGACGGGAGCACAACACCGCCACGCCAACCGCTCCACGGCCTCCAGTATGCAGACTCCCCGCCGCACAAACATCCGCCCGTCGCTGGCGAAGCCGGGCATCAACACCGCGTCGACACCGCACCTCAGCGCCGCCGCGCGCACTGCCTTGGATCGCAAAGCGTCGCTGAACGCCCTGACCGGCTCTTCTCCCGTGTCGCGCACTCCCAACGCCGACGGCGACATGAATCTCGGTGGCGATGACCGCCCGCTCGCTGTTGGCGACGAGGTCGACGTGCCCGGCGGCATGTACGGCACCGTCAAGTTCGTCGGTGGTGTAAACGGGAAGAAGGGTACTTTTGTTGGTGTCGAGCTCGCGAGGGAATACGCGGCCCGCGGGAAGAATGACGGCGACGTGGACGGGTGAGTAGTTATACAATGTTTGCGAGGAAACATTCCTGGTCAGATGTTAACTTCGCTCAAGAACGCGCTACTTCAGCACCTCCGTTCCTGGCGCCGGTATCTTCCTCCCTCTCCACCGCGCTTCAAAGCGCGCATCCATCGCCGACAGCTCTGAAAGCTTCCCCCAAACCCCGAGCACTCCTGGCGGCTTCGGCGCAACGTTCCACGGCGGCGGTAACGGCCCGGGTGGTGGACAGAGTTCTCCCACGCCGCCGATGCCCAAGTTCTCTCAGTCCGTCGGCCCAGGCGGTCGCGCGAGCCCCCAGGGCAAGAAGATGATCAAGCCTTCTCTGTCGCGACCCGGATCCCCAGTCAAGAACAAGCCAAACCTGACGCCCACGCCTGCGAGAATGCCCACACCTGGAAGGAACATATCAATGCAGCAGAGCGGCCTCTCCAAGAGCCAGATCGGCGGACCTCGCGGCGTTACTCCAAGCCCAATGCCTAATCGAGTCGTCGGGGCGCGAACTCCCCAGCCGCCGAAATCGCCCTCTCGCACTGCTTCAAGGATGGATGAGGAAACGGACACGGCTTCCGTCTCTGCCAGCAGTATGGCAGACAGGTCCGTGTCGACGAATCGCGCCGCAGACGGGGAAGTCATGAGGCTGCAGCGAGCGCTTGCAGAGCGTGACAGGCAGCTACTGGAGCAAGCGCACAGCCTTGCAGAGATGGAGACCAGCCTCCAAGAGATCCAAAGCATGCTTCCAACAGATGGGTCGGAGATCTCGAGGTCATCACACGGCGAGATTGACGGAGACGCCGCACATCTCCGCGCATTACTACGGGAAAAGAACGAAAGGATTTCGATGCTGACAGCAGAATTCGACATGCACCGGGCTGACTTCCGCAGCACAATCGATACACTGGAGCTGGCGTCGTCCGAGACAGTACGCGTATACGAGGGACGAATTGATGACCTGATGGCCGAGATCCGCGAATTGCAGGAACAAACCGAGGATGTTGACAGCGTGGCGCAGCAGCTCAAGCAGCTGGAGGAGCTTGTCCAGGAACTTGAAGAAGGTCTTGAGGACGCACGACGTGGCGAGGCTGAAGCCCGTGGAGAAGTCGAGTTCTTGCGTGGCGAGGTTGAGCGCGGACGTAGTGAACTGCGACGAGAGAGAGAAAAGGCGGCCCAGGCGCTCAAGAATGCTCAATCCCTCGACTCCGGCACTTCTTCACGCGAGGTCGAGCAACGAGACGACGAAATCCGTGGTCTCAAGGCCATCATCCACTCGCTCAGCTCCGGTGGTGATGTGTCAAGCCCCAGGCTGGAGAAGAACCGTTTGTCGCTCAACGGAATCAATGAGGCTGAGATGACAGAGCTCAAGACTTCGGTAGAGCGGCTAGAGCGCGAGAAGGAGGAGCTTCGCGGTCTTATTGAGCGCAAGTCGTTCCGCGAGGAGGAGCTGGAGCGCGAGCTTGAGCGTCTGCGCTCTGCAGCGCTCAACGGCGGAGAGCCTGCCCGCGACAGCGTCATCAGCAACAAGGAATCTACCCCTCGGGACTCCAAGAGCACCATCGTCAGCTGGCGCGGCTACCAGAAGTCGCAGCAGCACGAGCGAAACGCCTCAGAGCACAAGAAGCTCACGCCCATGGCCGAATCTGAGGCCGACGGCCGCAGCTCAAGTGCTGGCGTCAGTGAGCTCTGGTGCGAGATCTGCGAGACTGGCGGTCATGACATCCTCAACTGCACCAACGACCTGGGCGGCGCCGCGGCGCGTCACAAGAGCGTCAACGAGCACCACAACGAGCTGCACATCGCCGAGTCAGACACGGACATCGCGTCGTCGGTCGCGGACGACATCATCCAGAACATGGAGAAGATGTCGCTCAACAGGTCCAATGACCCGCCCGCCCCGCTCTCCTCTTCCTCCGTCGCGAGCCCCAGCCCTGCTCCCAGGATGGCCCCCGCTCCGCCGCCTCCTGCGCCGGCGTCGAGCATGCCTGCCATGCCCAACCCGTACGAGACTGGTCTCGTGGCGGGCAAGGGCCAGGAGGTCGACGAGGACAAGTGGTGCGCGCTGTGCGAGAGGGACGGGCACGATGCGACGGCTTGTCCGTTCGAGGACATGCTGTAGATGTGAAAAGAGGAGACGAAGCGTGTCGTTCGTTTCTTTGGTTGTTGATGAAGAAATAATAAATCCTTCTATTCTTCAGGGGAGAGGCCTGGTCTTTCGGTTCTTTATCCGAGTTCTTTTTTCTACTCTCTTCTTAGCGCGTTAGCGATTTTGAGATTTGACGCTTTTACGCAGGATTGTTCTAGTTTGTAGTGGTACGGGCATGGACGGCTGGGTGGATGGATGGCATGGTACGGTACGGTATGGTTTCCCTCTCAGAAGTGGCCTGAAATGTAGTCGAGCAGGATGGATGGGACGAATAGATGGCGGGGGAGGGGGCTCTCGAACGGAAAGAAAGGTAAATGGCACTCTATCAGTCGGTCTTGTTTTTGCAAAAGGCCCGGGCACGGGTGGACGGACGGCCTTTGTTTTGGCACGGCGCCCTGTGTCTCGAGATTTTTTTACATGATATCCTAGAAGAATCTTTTTTGCGCTTTGCTTTCGAAATGATTGGTCGGTGGTGAGATGGGGAGGTGGCGATGGCGATGAGTGTGAACTGGCTATCGCGTGGGTCGATTGTCGTAAGGAGGGTACGGTGTTGCGTATGCTAGAGTCCGGACTGAGTTTGCGAATTTGAGAGAGATCAGCTGTACTGGAGGGCTTCAAGGCCGGAAGTTATGCACATGACAAGATACCGCGAACGCGGGCAGCCGCTCTGCCGCAGGCAGTGCAGAGTGGCCACGGAGCCTGGAGCACAATTCACTGCAGGCCTTCATTGTTCCCTCTTTCCGTTGAGTTCGCCTCCAGTCATGAGAAGAGAGTGTTGCTCACGTATGCCGGCGTGATTTCTTTGATGATGAAGATACGGAGTGACAGAGAACGATGGTGTGTGCGGGCGAATGTAGGTAATTGTTATCGTCATCGACTTCATCTGATGAGGGGTATTCCATCGGGGCCTTTTGAAAGGACCCGACGAGAGGAATGTGAGAGACGGCAAGCCTCGCGCCCATATCTCCGGGGGCCGTCATCTCTCTCTCTCTTTACTTTCTGTTGCGGAGCAGATACTCGGGTTTCCACAGCTTGGGAAGTTCTTGGAAGGACTTTAAAGGGAAATTGATGGAAGAGACCAGGAAAACGTCACGGGTCACTTCTGTCGGAGAAGATATCCTGTACCTATACAGCTCCGTTTTTCGGTGCTGGTTACACGGCACGCCTCCAGCAGTATTCCTGATGGCCTTCCCGAGCAGACCACGAACGAAACTGGTCTCGTTCTTTGTGCGCTCGCAACAACCCTGCTCTTCGAGTCTTATTGCCACCTGCCAACCGGAGGACAATGTCAAGGACTAATGAGTTAGGTTCACGTCCGCCGATCAGCGTCATGCATGGCTGCAGGAAGGAAGCACCATGGGCCCATGCAGCAGTGCATCAAGAACCATAAATGTCCGATTTCCTGAGAATCTCCGGCAAACGAGACCACACCGGGGAAGCAGTAAAAGATCCTATAGTGTGACGGGAGAGAAGAGAACAGACGCATTACCGAACCACCATTGACGCTTCGGTTGGTCTGAAGGCTCCTTGCTACATGGGAAGTTCTGAAGCGGCCGGTTCACTCTTCTCAACTAGGACCGCGAAGCCAGAGTCGACTCAGCCAGCTTGGTGCGTCTGACGACACGCCTCTCCACGCCGTTTAGTTGAAGTGGTCATGAGCTCGCATATGGGGAATTAGTGAAACTCTTTCTGTAGAATCAAAGCACTCAGTTGTTCGAGAAGTAAGCTTAGTGAGCTTTATAGACTTCGATTACAGGGCAAACCCAGGGAGCATTTTAGAGAAATGGCGTGAGTATAGCACGCGAGGGCTAAATTCACCATGGTTGCGGTGCATCTAACGCTAAAACAACTCGAAAGTTGAGATATTTATAAAGTGTCAGTAATAGACGGCTGCTCGGGGGGAATCAGAGATAGATCAGTACTAACATGTAAATCCATGTGGCCGGTTCTATAACTCTTCTATGTAGATAAACACCGTTGTACTCTCTTAATATAACGAAACCTTCATGCCTCCCTTATGAGCCCTGACAGTTCGAATAATTATGCATTTCTTGGAAAACTGAAAGTGTTGAGGTAAGGTCTATGTGTAGTGTCCTATAAAGAAGCTTGAAACTTGAAAGAATACTTTCCAAGGAAGCTCACACCATAAGTCAATTTGAGAGATTGTGTGAATAGCCATGTTATCCACTAATCGCCGGGAGATCGATCTCAACTACAATGAAAGTTTGTTGCTGCATGTAAAAGCGCAAAAGCAATCTTGAAGTCCGAGCACTTCGGATCCGTCTCACATCAATCTGCTCTCCCCATCCGCCAGCACTGGTTGCCACAATCGGTAGGGACAAACACCCGCTGAACTCTCAGCGGTAACACACAAGCGCCATAGCTGACGCAAAATCTTACCAGATGTGACTGGCACAAAGTATATCCCTCCGACCAATCCCTCACGCATCACACCATCCTCTCGCCACCTATACATGTAGAAAAGCCGAGGGTCGAGAAGGGGTGAGCACCATCGAGGCACGCACATCCCTGCCGCCATTCCCGTTTCCCCGACTCTCGCCTCCCACGCCCATCCGTCCAGCCGCCCGACAAGCCGTAGCCGCCGCCGCCGCCGCCGCCACATCGACGAACAGCCAACCTGCGCAAACACGGGCAAGCAATCTCGGGTAGGGACGACCGCCGTCCCAAACACCTGCCTCCAACCCTCTTTCCGTGCCCGCCCTTCTGCCACCCGAGATATCTCCACATCACTCGTATAACACCACGTCAAGAGAAAATATTCTTAACGTCAATCGAGCCAAGGCGGCGCCCGCCGCCCCGCTCACAGGCCGTACCGCGTGAACAGTAGTATGTATGTACGTACCCCCTCGCACGAACCGCTCGCCTTACATACCGCATCCCCGCCACACGCGCAGCGGGTCGCAAAAGAAATTAACCATCCAACCCCCTCGTGGGCACTTGCAGCATCCGTCCGGATGCAGAAGCACTTTCATTCCACCACCAAACCCATCCAGACGAATGCTCCAACCACCAAAACAAGCAGCCTACTTACCCAACAGTTGACGCGTTCCGTCTCCCAGACCCGCCACGCCCGCCATGTGGTGACGACCCAAGCCGCCGCCGTTGTCGGCAAGTCGTCGTCCGTCGTCCGGGCTCATCCTCCTGGCCTGGGCTTACCGATGCGCAACGTGGTCTCCAAAAAAAAGGGCCTGGGGCCACAGGGCAACCCGGCGTCGCACATTACTTATTATTCCTGCGCCACCTTGGAGGAAGGGGGGGCCCACTGTATTCAGCAACGGAGCCGACTTCGGCCACTCGCCGCTTCATGCGCGATGCGCCGCATGCGATGGCGCGGGCCTCGGAACCCTGCAGCAACGGCAGCGGCGGCGGCGGGGGAAAAGAAAAGGACGGTTGCGTCCGTACGTGCAGCCAGCAGAGGAGAGGGGGAATGGAATGCCAAAAAAAAAAAGAACCGAAGCAGGGGAAAGGTTTTATATGGGATTGGAGGCCGCGTCGGCGGAGGACGCAGTCACATGTATCGATATACGTTCGGGTGGTTGGATTGCCGAGTCGTTTCGGCTGCTGCAGCGCCGCCACACACCCTTACCCTTGCCCGTCCCATTGCGATCCCATAAAAGCGGCGGATCGTCTACAGATCGTCCGTGGGTGCGGGAGATCCACGGCGGTCTGCTACAATCGGCACGCGTCGGTAATAATGGAGAGGTGGGTGGAGCGGCCGGGCGGCCGGGCGGTTTGGAGGTGCGTGACGAAACAGTTTGTCGCCGGAAGGGCAATGAAAAAAAAAAAAAGTGAGAAGGATGTAAATGTGGATAGGTCACGTGGAGAAGGCCGGGATGAGAAAATTGGGGCGCCCCGCCTGCGCGGAGAGAAAGGGCGCGAAAGGCGTCACGGCCGTGGTGTGGTGTGGTGTGGTTTGGTCTTGTGATTGGCAGGCATAGGGCGGGTGGGAGTTCGGCCTACCGTGCCGGCGGGTACACGAATGGACCGGGGGTGTGGTATTTAGCAGGCTGAGGTAGGATTCGATGTGTGTGGAGGTGCGTCCGCGGTTGGCGACATATCGCGCGGCGATGTGCAGGTTTGCGCCGCGCGTTGTTGACCAATAGGACAGGGGTTGAGGGTGGGAATCGATATGCAGTGCGTAAGACACGAGCTTATCTGCAGCCGTTTTCTCTGGGGCGCGTTTGCGTTTGTGTGTATGCGGCGGGGCTGGGGCTGGCGCGGCAAAGGGTTTAGCATCAAGAGCCGGAGTGAGAAGGGGGAGAAGCCTGGAACTTCTCGTGTATGTATGTGCATGAGTCGATGACTATGTGTGGGGAGAGAGTGGGAATTATGCGGAGGTATGTATCTCCAGCTGCGGCAACCCCGTTTCTGCGTAACATGTTCGTTGCAGATACATACATGTTTGACCGTTGCCCGACCATCACTGCCGCGTGTTATTTCTGTTACATGTGGCGTAGGCTGCAGTGCTGCGCTGTCGCGAAGAGCCGAGCCGTGAGCGCAATGGTAGGTGTGTGCGGGTCCTGCGTTTGTCATGCTGATGCTGTGGGACTTCCCCCATACCGAGCGCTTCTGCATCTTGCCTGCTGGAGATATATGCGCCTGGAATGGGAAGGACAAGACGCCGCTCTGTTGTCGACTTGGATATATGTTAGTTTGTTATAGGCCTTGAGTGGCGGGGAAATCACGAAGAATGCCCCATTCCCGTTGCCTTATTTTGCCTCGTTTGCGTCCCCGGCCTTGTCTACGGAGATACGTGCAAAGTAACTCCAGCTCTGTTGATTCGTTGTCGTTAGAAGGCGAGGGGCTTCATACGGCGTACGTAGTAAGCGACGCTACACGGCATCAAGCAACCGCGGTGGCTTGCAGCTGTAGGCAGCGTTTGAATTTTTCGGCTGAAGAGACACGCATGTGAAAAATAATGACAGGTAGATCGGCAACGTCGTAGTAGAGGTGATGATCCTGCTGTAATTAAGAAGTAAGGTATGAGGTCATGTAAGAGATGTTTAGATCATGTTATGATTGCCACGAATCTGAGATAATAAGATCTCCTCAGAAGAATCGGAAAACCGAAGAAGAATCGGGAAATTGAAAAAAGGAACCTCAAGGATACTTGGCCTTTATAGATGTACAATATACTTAACGCGTAGAACCGCTATTGTCAGGGCCGATGCTGCGCCTGAAGGCTGAGGAAAGTGCGTTGCTACACAGCATACATCGATAAGAGCATCCGGATTCATTGGTCGAATGATAATGATAAGCATGCTGAAGAAATCTGGAAGAATGATCAGTGACGGTCCATTTTGACACACAGTTCTTCAGCTTTGGCGGCTTGAGAGAGCCTGCATCAGCTGCGCAACTGCACGCACGCCCAGAAGGCCTGCGGATAAGAAGAGTTACTGTAGCCACCAATCGGCCGTATCATCATACTCAGAGAGAGATGATAGCCGCCATGTAAGTACGTGCGGGATGCATCGGATGCAAGTCTGATTCTAGCGGTGGAAGGAGTCTGCAGGCCGAGATCGACGTGAAGAAAAACGCCTCAAGACGTTCATGAGAATGGGCAAGTGAACATGCTCGACTGATGCCCAGCGTGACCATTCCTTCGTGCAGGTGGAATATCCAGCATTGGATCCGGACAAGTGAACCGACACCTCCACACTTCTTGGCGAGACGATGTAGAAGAGCGAGCTTCAAGAAGGCCATCAAGTAGACAGATGACTCAGGGCTCCCGCCTTCGCAGAGAAAAGGAACGAGACTTAACGCCTCTCCTGCATTTTTCAACTGCCGAAGCGAAAGGAAATGTGGCCAACGTTTTGGGACAAAACGCATTCCTCTCGGATATCGAATTTCTGCGTTCGAGCCGCATGATGGTTGCTGCAAGAATCGGAACATTTCTCAGATGAACGTCGGAGAGGGGGTGCACTGGCTGTTTTGGTTGGCCAGTTGTCACAGAGACTGCCAATGGTACCGGTACATTGAGGTCTGTGCGAGCAAATTATTGCTCGGAGCTCGAGCGTCCCGGGTGGTATCGCATCCAATTCCCGGATTCAGCTACGCAGCGACCGCCCAAAATCCTTCAAAGCCTTGGAGAAATTAACGTCCGTGGTGGCCTGACGGCCATCGTGTGGCTGGAAAATTAGGGTTGAGCATCGTTTGACATTCGTGGTGTGGAGATACTAAAAAGTATGTGAGCCTCCAAGCGAGTCTCATAGTCCAGGCCCAGGTCAGGGGGGAGCTGTCGACTGCGGGAAGTGAGGAGATAAGGAAACCAAAGCGGCCGAAATTGAGACGGAATGTATAGCGGATGGCTGCAGGAATATTAGAAAGCTGAGACAGGTGGTTTGCCGTCTCGTGGACGCAGGCGCCGCGTGGTTATGCACCGTCATCAATTGTCCATGGGACCTTACCACACTCTTCCAATAAAGCTTGGTTGAAATCATGCAGTGCGGAAGGACGGCCGGTCAATCCGGAGGATTACTCTGAGAGGCAACCCGCAAATGCAGAAGCATGCAAGCATTCTCGTCGAACTGCTGGTAGTAGGAGTAGCCGCGCGACAGAGAGTTAGACGCTGCATGTTTAATCAATGGTCGACAAGTTGCGCCTCACTGAAATAGCGATCGTCGAATTAAAACCAACAAACTGAAAGAACACCGAACATGTGCTTGGCTCTGCGAAAATCTCCGTCCCCGCATCTAATTTTGCTGTCCAAGGAAGATGGGAGATCCATGTCCCTGTTAGGTGCAGCATTCTGGATGGCTGAGTAAGAGACACCCAAGCACTCGGCATTGTCTCACAACATATGGGAGATACTGCGGTGCGCATAGACATATCAGGTCCAACACAACAATTCTTCCGGGTTCGAAGCGTGCCACTGCGCAGAGCACTGTATGGAATAAGGCTGACTGCAAGCGGGCAGCAGCCTTCCAGACTCTAGTGCCGACTAAAGGGGCCTCGGGACTATGCAGGAGAATCCGATGACCCGTCCAGCGGCCCTCGGTTGCGCTGCTCTGACCCGGCCGGTGGTGTTCTCAGTGCATACGTTGGTCGTGAAGAAAGTTTGCGGAGACGGAAGTAGGAGAAAATTCTGCATGCAAGAGGTTTGTCATGCAGCTCAGCTCAGATCGGCCGGCTTCTTTCCAATCGGCGCGAGGCGGAGCTCGGCGCCGAAAGCCAGGCAGAGACACGAGGTGAGACTGACAGCGAAGCAGCGTGTCTTCATGACCGCCTTCGCGGAAAAGGCTGCTTGAAGTTTAATCGGTGTGAGGTGGCTGCGAACAACAAGAGATCGACTGAAAAGCGGTCAAGTGATCCGTTGCACGACACCGAAGTGGAAATGCGTGAGAGGCCTAATGTTTCATGAGCGGACGGTGAAGTCAAATGCGGCCGGCGGAGGCCATCGACATTCTGGAGAAGGTGAGCGAAGGATGTGAAACGGCATGCTGCTAGTCATTTGGCAGACGGGGCGCAGCTGCCTGCCGCAAGCAAAGGCGGGGTAGCTGAGCTGTGTGGATACCGTGAAAGCGTCGTTAACCATGGCCGACTCGACCACCACCACACGATGGTTTTCGAAAGAGGGGCACGACGTTTCGAGACGAATTGTTCACTTCGGACTGCCAGGTCGCCCTCGCGGTCTAGACCTAAACAATGCAAGTAGCCCAGGGTTGAATGCACGCGAACCAGTCACCCAGTGGTCGGAATGCCGGGAAGTGGCCCTAACTCGTCCTAGAGTGAGGGGATGCGAGGCTGGAGAGTTTAATCGGCGAGGAGCGCTGTCCAACAGTGAGGCGGAGGTTGAACCGAGTCAGCGTGGATTGCACTTTCCGAAGACGACAGCATTCCTTATTCAGGGAGACCTGCTATAGAAGGTTTGATGGGTAGCGGACGGCTTCGAGGCAGGACAGCAGAGCGGGCCGGCACAGCAGCGGCTCTGGAGAAGAGCACCCAAGGGCCAAGGGAGCGTTCGGCAAAGACAACACCCGGCCATCCATGTCTTCCGGCCGGCATCTACAAAAGCGGAATGGCCGAGATGGCCACTTCCCACGGGATGGCATGAGAATGATATCGTCGCCAGCACGATTGCCCCCTCAACAGTTGAACGGCCAGCGGCACGGGAGACCCAATTGAAGGTCCAGGCGGCATCGCCCCCGGGCCGACCCCGCCCGGCGTTGCCGTTCATAGGCCGCGCTGTGACTTTCATTTGGATCTGGCGGACGGCCAAACAGGCGGAAAGGGCGAGGAAAAGCGGGCTGTGGCAGCTTATATGCATTGCATGCCATGCATGAGCAAATCCTGCGCAATGACGAACATCCCCAAGGCGCCACGGGCTCAAACAGGACACTTGCCCTTCGCAATCCCCTCCCCTCGCCCCGGCACACCACGATGGAGGCATTTTGCATCATCATGCTTGGTGACGCTGGCCTGTGATTGCGCGTCTCAACCAAGGGCGGAGGGTCCCACATGGTCGCCAACGGTGCCGTTCCTTCACACGTCGATATCGGGGATAACAATAGCAAACAGCGGCCTGCGGGTGCGCGTAGAGCCTCGCCCGATGCATACAGGCGGATCCGGCGCGCTGGAGCAATGGCTCGACGGACGGCGATTGCGCGGGACGGGCAGCGCGGAGCGGCTGACGGGAACATCGGGGCATTTCGGGCTGCGCATGTTTGCCGGCAGAGTCGCACCAGCGGACATGCGACGAGGAAACTGGGCCGGGCGGGAGGACGCAAGAGGCATGGCGTGCAGGGTGAGCGTGTACCGGTACGACGGGAGGTGAGGATGTCGGCTGGTCGGCTACAGGCCATGTTTGCGGTAGGTGGGCGCGACGCGGAAGCGAGACGGGAAGCTTTCGCGGCGGCGCCGACGACGCCTGCTGTGCGACCAACGAACGCGGCCAGCAATGTGTGGGGTCTTGCACCGTGCTGGCTGGCTCAAAACACCCCGTCTCTCCCTTTCTCGTCGGCGACCGTCAACAAACGCGGCGGGGACCCCTTGGGCGGAGCATGGGCGTCATCGGCAGCGCGGGAATTTTCATGAGAGGCTCCGGCTGCGCAGGGTACCCATGGAAACGCGCGGGCGCGCGACGCAAGCCCGAGCCTTATCAGTGCCAGACGCCATGTTTCTGGCATAAACTTTGGACCGGTGCTGCAACACGCAATCCGCCTCGCTCCTGTTTTCATAGACGACGGCTGCTAGATATGCACTCATCGTGTCACATCCCACGCCGCGAGACGCCATCCTGCTGCGTGTGGGCAGACGGCCGGCGAGATGAACCAGACGCAAATGAGATAAGCTCAAGCCAGCGGCCGCGGAATGATATACCCGCCGCCGCAGGCCCAGGGAATGAGGCGCTAATTGGCGACGCCGCAGAGCCACAGCGCACCTGCGTCGTCGCGTAGTGCTGATCGAGGGGAGCTGGGGCTTGTTTCGATTGCTAATAGTCGTATCGTCCCAGGCGCGGCCGCAGCGGACGACGCCGCGCGCTTCCTACTGGACGCGGCTGAAGATCGAGATGGACCCTCTCCGCGTGTTTAGCGCGCCGGGCAGCGGGAGAGAGCTGCTCGTACGGTGTACTCGAGGCAGGCCGCGGGGATGACCGCAGATGGGCATTTCCGGCCAGGACGATCAATGGCGCGAATCAGCGGGCGCGCAGGGTGGGAGATATCGCAATCACGTTCTTTGTGGAGCTTCAGGTTGTCAAAACGACAAAGGCCATTCATTGGGCGCCAGGATCGTGGAGGCGGAGGGCATCTCGATAAACCCCGCATCCGCGCGCGGACGTCACAGCGCGCGCGCTGGCCTTGGGGCCTTGGAGCATCGAGCAGCCAAGCCGGCGGCGACGAGAGTTCGATGGACGTGGTGGCGCGCGGCGCTGCAGGGCTGAGGCCAGCGGCGATATTCTCTAGCAGCGCGCCCCTCGGCCCCTGCGAGCTGCGCGGCCACTGGTTCGCCGTCGCAGAGGCCCAGCCGTTGGCAGCGGCTGCGAAGATCCGGCGCGGCTGGCGAGCTGCTGCATCAGGGATGAAGCATTCCTTATCGCTGCAGCTGCGCTCGCCACGCTGCACCGCCGTGGGCCTGTCGAGGGCGCAACGCTCGCATCGCCCCTTGCCTTGGGCGGCGGCGCGGGGGGCGTGGAGAGGATCGTGGAGGGGCACATCGCTTTGCACAGAGCAGCGCACGCCGCTCGCGCAGCCGGTGGCGCCAGCGATCGAGACTCGCAACCCCAGCGCCGTTCACCGCACCTGGATCTGCCATGATCCTCGCTGCTGGCAGGCCGCGCGCGCCTGATTTGCTCTGGCGCGGCTTAGCGGAACCAGCAGCAACGGTAACGGTGACCACCGCGGTGCATGGAGCGCCGATCCTGGCTGTTTTCGCGCGCCCTGCTAGTCTGTCGCGCCGCCTCGTCGCCGAATCCTCGCAAAAGCCCAGGCCCTACGTGCCGCGACGCACGCCCTCTGCTCTCCACCTGGAGCGCCTCCACTTCTGAGGCCCCAAGCGCTGCAATTTTACTCTCGCTGCTTCCTGCACAGCACTCCCCCCAGAGCGTCGAATACCTGCTTGCGTTCTGCCCACGCTGCGCCCTCAAAGCCGCGTCCTTCCCCGCATTGTGCGTGCCGGGCCACCCCAGCGGCGCCCACCAGCCTCTTCACGACCGGGCCGCACACAGATCCTTGCTTATCGAGCGAGGACCCTCACTCGCTGTTCCGGCTTCAGTCGACCTTGCCAGAGAGCCCCAGCCTAGCGTCCGCGACTGAGCCGATTCTTCCCTTGGTTCCTTCCTCTACGCCGACATCATATCTTCGCGCCCACCCGTGGTTGAAAACCACCCGCAAACCCCCACACCTCAATTCCCGGAGTCCAAGTGTTCTGGTCCATGTGGGGTGGCAGCGACTCATAACACCAACGACAGCGTGCAGGCGGAGGGTTTGGAAGGTCCGGCCGAAGAGGTCAAAGCCACAAAGGCGGCCACTGCCACCGTCGTTACTGCGGAGACGTCTCACCACCACGAGACCATGGCTGAGGTGCTCCCCGTCCAGCTGCCGGAAGGGCAGTCGTACTTCTCGCCTGCCCCACTGCGCCGCTCCTCGCCATCGCAGAACTCTTTCCTGGTGGCATCGCCCACCTTCTCATCTTCTCCGAGCCGCCAACCGAAGTACCCGAGCCCCGAGCTCAACGACTACGGGTCACCCATCATCGTGGAATCTCCCTCGCCAATCCAATCGCCCATCATCCCCGACCACAGCGACCGCTCGACAAAACACGCCCGTCCGAACGATGGGAGCAGGCTGGCACAGGCAATGCAGCCCACAGAGGAGGAGGACGAGGAGGACGATGAGGCAATTGCCTTCCCATCGTATGATATCGACTGTCATCAGGACGATGACGAGAGTTCGAAGGCCGACACCTACCCTGTGCCCTCCTCTGGTAGCGATTCCGTAATCTCCACCAACACATCTTCGACACCGGAACCGCTACCTGTGTCTGAAGACGACTCAGCCATCAAGGCCGAGCCTACCCGGCATGTCGACTACCTCTCCCACGAATGGAGAGAAGAAGACATATGGTCCTCGTGGCGCCACATCACCACCAACCGCAAAACCTACGGCCAAAGATCACGACTAGAGAATGCGTCCTGGCGGACGTGGGCCAAAGCGAAGTACAGATTACGAACCGTTTCTCCCGAAACCCTTAATTGGTGAGTCGGTCCTCCACTTGAAATGAGTTTAGCAGCAACATCTTTGAGCATCTCAGAAACTCCTTCTACATCCTGCCCCGATGCCAAGTCTTTTGGACAGGCAAGGCATCTGATGAGCGTGCCTTTCGAAACGGGATTCCATTTCCATCCTAAGAGTGTTGCATCAGCGGAACTGCCTTTTTCGAGAGGCGCAGCATCAAATCTTTTGCACTTATCATGTACGAATGGGTCGGCATATCCGGAACTCTTTCAAATACCCCCACACTTCCCAACTTCCCGAGCGCCTGGTACTGCGGAGTAGGAGTCACACTTATCACAGAAGTGCTAACTTTATTTTAGGCTCAAGGATTGCGACGTAACATGGTTGTACGGTCCTCTGCAAACATCATCATACACTCCTCTTACCCATCCCGTATCGGAGACCGGGAGCCACATGTTGTCCAAGAACAACTCGTTCGTCAACAAAAAACCGATTCTCAAAAAGCGAAGCATGTCCGAGGTCATGCTGCAGCGTTCGATATCCAATTCATCGCTCATCAAGCAGGCAGCTACTGCAGTGCAGGCAGAACGCAGCGGTGCTCCATCACTTCGCACCCGGCCATCATATGGACGGTCAAGCTCCGACTATGTTACTATTCCATCGATTCCGTCAAAGAGCACAAGTAGAGAAGCCACAGACTGCACCTCCCAATCGACGTCAGGCCTACAGACTCCCGGAGACGGTGAGAAGAGGCACATTCGGTTCGATGACAAGGTCGAGCAGTGCATTGCCGTTGAATGCAAGGATGCAGATGACGATTTCGACGAAGAAACCTGGACCAACGATGACGACGATGACTCGTCGGACGATGGACTTGAAATCAAGACGAAGCCGAGACGGCTGTCGCGCAGCAACTCGAAGACTAATTTTGGAGCGGAGAACAAGACCATCCAGAAGTTGCCCGACACAACTCTCAAATACCGGACCGATTCGCCTGATGTTCCCGACCATCCGCCAGCCCATTCGTTGGGATTCTGGCGATCCAGTCGACTGTCTCCGTCGCCGTCTCAGGAGACGCTCAGGCCTTCTCGCCCCACGAGCAATTTTTTATTGGGAGAGGACGACGATGATGACGAGGAATACTCGTGGGAGCCGTTGAATACGTTTTCTGTGCAGCGGCCCAATGGATCATACAACCAGCGACTCGGTCAGGATGACGATGGCCAGGGCGAGGGCGGTGAGACGGGCGGACTCAGGCGAACGCCATCTGGAATGTTCATGCCGTACGAGGAAGACGAGGATGACATTGTGGCAGCAGGATTGTTTGGCAAGGTGGTGGATACGGTGAACACGGCCAAGGACATCGCGCACGTCATTTGGAACGTTGGATGGCGCAGTTGATCGACCGGCCATTCCGAGAGGAGAAGTGATGGAAGGGCATAATAAGCATTGGGCCGGTACCGGTGTTTCACGGATATTTCATCCTCGATGCTCTTGCACGAGAACCAAGGATCTGGGAAGCCAAGGGACATGGGGGTACGGAGCACGGCTTTGCATTTACCGGTTTTACAATTTTTTTTTTTTATCTATGCGGGCAGCACATCTTGCGTTGCATTTGCGACGTCTGGACCTCTTCTGAGCTCGATTGAGTCCTGTATTGCTCCGGGGTGCGCAACGACGGCCACGCCCCTGGTTGGCAGCCCACCAAACAAAGTGTTTCTATAGATCTGGCCCGGTAAAATAGCAGCGTAAGACTTGAATACAAGCACATACTCATAGACAAAATAGGTGCGTCATGGAGCAGGCGGTAAATGTCCCTTGCGTGCGTGAACTGTGCAAGGTTGAGCGGTGTGTTGCACGACTGCAACTGGAGCAGGCCAGGCGGAACATGTCAGTTCGCGGTATAGCGGGTAAGCGAGGTGAGACAAGCCTTTTGCGGCAGGGAATTCGACGCGAGCGGAAGCAGCTCGTGACTGCGTGCTGCACTGCTACCTGAGCGTTCTCTATCACACGGAGCGGGGGCGAGGGCTGAGCGCACGCCAGAGCCGTTGTGCCACGGCAGCGAGTGTCTGAGACGGCAAGCTGCTCTGAGATCGGCGGCAGTGGCATTGTGGCATCCTGACGGTGCGACCGGGGTGTGGCGGTTTTGTTGCGTGCGCGGTCGGCTGGTGGTCCAACGGGCGTGCTGTGTCGCCCAAGGGCGCTCTGGCTGTGGGGAAACACGCTCGTCCCTGAAGATCACTTTCCGACCCGACCTCCGGCCATCCCACCCTGGCACGACGCAAACCCGTCCCTCTCTCCACACCACGCACGACACCGCATTCCCGCCTCGTCGCGCCTGCCCGCATACCAGCAGCCGCCGACCATGATTTGATTGGGGCCGCTGCTGTCGCCATCCCGCCGTGCCCCCAACACCCACCCCTGTCTGCGTCACGTCGCGTGTCCACCCGCCGGGCCGCCCCCGACCTTTTTTGCGAGAAGAGATGGAGAGCGTCAACGTCCCCGAGCTCGTCGAGCGCCTCAGCGCCGACGAGGACTCGGTCCGCAAGATGGCCGTCTTCAAGCTGCAGTCTGTGATCGGCGACCCGTCTTTTGCCGACGTCTTTATCCTGGAAGGCGGCCTCCCGAAGCTGCGCTACTTGTGCCTGAATGCCACGGGCAACACGCTCGCCTACGCGCTGACCTCCTTCTACCGCCTGCTGGACCTCGACCAAGGCTGGGACCAGGTCAGCCAGGACCTCATCGAGCGGGTGAGTCCGCCGCCGCCGCGAACATGGCCGGGAGGGGTGGAGATGCTGACATCACGGTTTCCAGGTCGTCGAGCTCGTCGTGAGCCAGCCGCTCGTCAACATCCTCCGCGGCGCCATGTCCATACTCGTCGCGGTCGTGTCGCACCCGCACTCGCGCGCGTCGGTGCCCCCGGGCACCTTCGGCTTCCGCGCCCTCAAGCCCGCCGTTGCCGTGTACCCGCAGTTCCTCGAGATGCTCGTGAGCCGCCTGTCGTCGGCCGACCACGCGCTCTGCGCCAATGCGCTGCAGCTGATCAACTCGCTCATGAGGGACGCCATACAAAACGACTCGGAAGCCGAGTGGCACAACTTCATCAAGAAGCTGCAGGATCTGGGCGTGATAGAGGCGGTATATGTCCTGATGCAGAGCTCCGCGCTGCAGGACCTAGCGCACCCGCTGTTCGAGTTCCAGTCTCTGAGCAAGGTGCTGCTGAGGAAGTGGAGGGAGCTCAAGGTGGACCTGGAGAAGTCGGAGCACCGTCGCGCGCTCAAGGGGCTGCACCTAGCAAGCAATCCGGAAAGGCCGCTCTCGAGCAAGGGCAAGGGCAGCAAGGGTAGCAAGAAGCACCACCCGGAGAAATGGCGGCGGCTGGGCTTTGAGGGAGAGTCTCCGTCGTGGGAGTTTGAGCAGACGGGTTACCTCGGGCTTATGGACCTCACGGACTATGTCCGCACGCATGAGGACGCCTACCAGAAGCTCCTCTTGGAGCAGTCCATCCAGCCTGCTGAACAGCGGTGTCCGGTTGCGCGTGCGAGCTTTTCGGTGACGCTGATCCTGTACGACCATTTCGAAGTCGAGAAGTGCGAAAACGAGGACCAGCAGCGCTACACCATCCTGGAGTCGCGGACCAACTTCGACCGTGCTTTCAGGCCTCTGCTCCTGCAGTGGTCGCGACTGCATACTAGCGGTCTCCAGGCTTTTCTGCGGCTGTGGCAGGCTACCGGTGCTGAGACCGAGGATTTCCAAAAGGTTGAAGAGTTGGTTCAGATCCTGATTGAGCAGGTGATTGGACAGGCCACTCGCCAAAAGGATCTTCAGGAGGTGGAAGAAGAGCTTGGAGAGTTCGACTACAAGAGACTGCGTGAACTCCAGATAGAGCTTTTGGAACTCACGTACGAGGACGCTTGGGGTCATCATCTTCGGTATGTCTTACACTTGAGCCCCAAATCCGTGAACCGCATCGAAATTCTAACAGTCAGCGAACACTTAGCCAAGTCCGAGATGAGCTCAACCATGAGGCTCTACAGTTCGTCAAGGAGCAGCGCATCAGGTGCCTGCTGCAAGGTTCTTGGTTCCCGCACACGCTGGGATACCGTGAGGAGAGCGGTCCTGTGACCAAGCAGACGCTTAACCGCATGGTGCCGTCTTCGTGGCGCTATGTCCGGCTCTCGCACAACCGCCGCTATCTGCATTACGCAGACTTCGAGAACAAACTGGAAAAGGGTCCGCAGCTTGACCAGCTGCAGAACCAGAGTAAATCAACCTGACACATCATTACACTGATGATACTTGATTAGCTGACACACGCTCCAGTTGACCTCACCATCGTCTCCTCGGTCGTCTCTAACGTCTCGGCCAGCACACCCTCCACCGCCTCCTCCGCCTCCACGCTCCGCACCCTCCCAGCCAGCACCAGCACGCGCATCACCATCTTCGGCTACCCGACCGACAAGCACAACGGCAGCAACCACATCCCCAGCACGTCGCACTCGTCGCGCTCCAACCCGTCCTCTTCGGCCGGCAACGCCACCAAGCCGGACGCGCAGTCGGCCGCCAGCACCAAGGAGAGCGTGCTGCTGCAGCTGCACCCGCAGAGCCACACGCTGGCGTCGGAGTGGCTGGACGGGCTGCTGATGCTGCTCAACCAGCAGCCCATCACGGCCGACACCAACAAGCTCGTCCAGCTGGTCGGCGGCTACGGGCTGAAGATCAGGCTGCTGAATGTCCGGTTCGAAGAGCTGGACGCGGGCGAGCCGGCGCTGCCCAGCCGCGAGGGGTTGGATGAGGATTATTGGTATGATATTGGGGGGTTGGAGGGGGTGGAGTGAGTGGGGCGGGGTGGAAAGTAAATACGCTGAAGGGATGGGGTAAGTTTATAGTTGGCTGTTGGTTTGGCGGGCAGGTGGCTTGGTTAGAGACCTTTTTTTTGGGTTCCCCCTCTTGTTTTACTTTGTTTAAGATACCCAGCGCGATTGGAGAGGTTGGCTTTTGGGGGATTTCTCCGTCTTCTTCTTTTTACTCTGTACTAATATATCTACGCTCGGTATTTGTTACCTCCGCTGCTACTTGGTTTCGTTGTTTTTCAGTGTTGTCTTTCTGACGTTGCTGCTTGCCCTGCTCCTCTGCTCTATTGTTCGTGTTAAGCGCCGGTGTGGTTAGTTATGGACGGGTTCTTCTGCGAGGTGTAGATAATCATGTGTTCTATATGTACGTATCGGCTCATGTGAAAGCACGTAAAGGGCGTGGACCCCAATAATGCCCTCTTGTAACTTTGCTCCGTTTCAGCCGCTGCTTTTCGCACCTGAGAGATTGTTCGAAGGGTTGAACAGGGAAGACAAGGCAAACTAACGCACGCAATAAGAAAAAACACCAGACCTCGGGCAGAAAAAGTGGCAAAAGAAACCGCGCCGCTGGTGCCAGCTGCGCGGGAAAGAAACCAACCCTGTCGCCGGTTTACTTTGCTGTCGTTCGCAATCCACTCTGTTTACTGTTTCTGGTCGTCGGTGGAGAAACCGGGGGGGCGTTCGAACTTCCGCCGCCGGTTTCCTCTTTGGGTGGTCCCGATTGGTCTTACTGAGATCAAGTGTTAGCAGTTCTTGGGGTTGCGCGTTTGTGGGCGTACCACTCGGCCAGTTGGGCCGGTTGTTATTGTTCTGGTGGGTGCCCTTGGGCGAAAGTGAGGGCGGCGGGAAGGGTTTATGAAGCCCGGGTTGAGATCGGGTGGAGGGACGGACGGTGTTTGAATGGATATTAGCTGATTGTCTGGTGCAGACCTGCCGTCGAGCCGCTCCCCATGCATTCTATACACAGTTCAGCCGCCCCAGATTCGCGGGACGACTTTGTCTAGGAACTCTTAGGCGGGCCTTCACTTTTGTGCTCCTTTCGTTTGACTTAGTAAGTCATTATGCGCTTGCTCAGCATTTGGCGAGACCTGCACGTTCGCTATCCAATACTCTACTTGCGCCTGTTCTCCCCACGCATTTAGGCCAAAGGGAAACCCACGCCGTCTCGACACGCCCTCACCTTTCGCACCCACATCCGTGCACGATAAACTCCATCCTCACAACCTCCCCGCAGCAGGCAGTCACTTCCTCCTCCTCTCCACCTCCTCCCTCAGCTTCGCAATCACCTGTCCCGGGTCCTTCGCACCGAACACGGCGCTGCCGGCGACGATGACGTTGGCGCCGGCCTCGGCGGCGGGTCCGATTGTCTTCTCCGACAGGCCGCCGTCGACCTCGATTGGCAGGTTCGGGTAGCGCTCGCGCAGGGCGGTGACCTTGGGCAGCTGGTCGGCCATGAATGACTGGCCGCCGAAGCCGGGCTCGACGGTCATGACCAGGACCATCTGGAGACGAAAGGGTCAGTCCACCCATTCGGAATTCCCGCCTCGAAACGAGGTTTTTCCACTCACATCCGGCCTCTCCTCCTTCACCGGGTTCTCGACAATGTCCCACAGCACGTCGACGGGCGTGCCGGGCTTGATCGCAATGCCGGCCTGCAGCCCTTGCTCGTGGATGTAGCGGATCAGCTCCT
Source organism: Neofusicoccum laricinum (assembly GCA_029906385.1). Lineage (NCBI taxonomy): Eukaryota > Fungi > Ascomycota > Dothideomycetes > Botryosphaeriales > Botryosphaeriaceae > Neofusicoccum > Neofusicoccum laricinum. Next base: position 1,943,330 of record CP123714.1, on the reverse strand, counting down.
TCGGGCTGGTCTTGGCGTCCGACTCGCCGGCCGGCTCGTCGGCGGCCGTCGAGTCGATGGCCGCCTCGTAGTGGAAGCAGTACAGGTTGCAGCCCGCGGCTTTGAAGTCCTTGACCCACTTCTTAGGCTGCCCCGCGCGAATTCCGTCAGCCTACGTTGATCACCGAACGCCCTCCGGCTCCTCCGACCATCCGCCCGCCCTTCGTCGTCCGCATGTCCCCCTCCCATCGACGCCGCCCGGTCGAGCGTTGTGGGGGGCGGTGCTCTCCCCTTCTGCCGCCCTCCTCCTTCTCTCCATGCCGTCCGGGGGAATCGGGGATCGGGTACCCACCTCCGCGATCATCATGTGGCAGTCGAAGGTGCCGCGGCCGTAGGCCTCCTTGGGCGGGTCGACGTGCTTGCGGATCTTGGTGACCACGGGCGCGCCGAACGTCATGTTGGGCACGAAGTGGCCGTCCATGATGTCGACGTGCAGCCAGTCGGCGCCCTGCGCCATCGTGTCCGCGCACGCCGGGCCCAGCGCCGCGAAGTCGGCGGAGAGGATCGAGGGCGCTATTATCGCGGGTGGGGACATTGTGGTGGTGGTGGTGGTGGTGGTGGTGGGTTTGCGGGGGGGGTGCAGGCGAGGGGATTGGAGCGGGAGCGGGCTCGGTGCGAGGCTGGTGGGTGGGTGGGAATGGGAGGAGGAGGAGGAGGAGGAGGAGGGGAAAGAGTCGTGGTGCGGGAGGATTTGCTGAGGGTGTGACGTCGGAGGGGCTGTGGTGGGGCTGCCTCGGAGCTCTCGGCGATCACGCCGTTGCGGCGAAGCTGCAACGCCTCACCTTATCACGACCACTCTGTGAGTAGAGGTCACCACGAACAGTTGAAGAATTGCCGGAATCGATGAAGACGGTACGTTCCCCTTCCAAAGCTTCTGAAGTAAAAGAAATCCATATCACATCTTCTAATGATCACAATGCATCGAAATGTCATCCCCTTCGTCTACATTTATCTGGATATCCTCGGAAGCGGTAATTGCTTGAGATAGAATTGAGGGACCCCGGACTGCCAAATATGATTGAATTGATATCCTTGCGATGTTCCTGCCCTGCGTTCTCAACTTCAACCTTCTACTCTCCCAATCTCTCACCTCTCTTCCCGTTAGAGCAACAGCCAATCCTGCATGATGTCTCTCAAACGCGAGGGAGCTTCCGCTTGAAGAATCAAAGCCCAACAGCAGATCATTTAGAAGGAGAGGGACATCGTAGAAATGCAAAGGCAGGTTGCGGATAAACAAAGTGAGATCATCGGCCTCACTGCCAGCCTCTTAGCCGGGCATGACGATCCGATGGTCGCAGTTAGTGCTCAGTTGGATCGAGCCCTCTCTATGCTCATGTGGATGGATATGGAATAGACTCCCAGGACCAGTAGACGCATGACGATAAGCCGCCACAACCTCCACTAATAAGAAGATAAAGAAATATCCGAGGAAGAGGATAGCAGACAGCGGAAACCCTAGAGATCGCGGAGAAAAGAAGGCGATCAAGGTACCGATAACCCCAGTGGCCAACGGAAACGGACAGGACGAACTCTCACCGCATCAAGCAGACACCCATCGTTTGGGATCTGACCGATATGTGAAAGAAATCTGTCCCAGAAGTTCTGCCTGGAGAAATGCCTTGGAAAAACTCCGCTCTATATTCCTGAGACTTCATCCCGGTCTTGCATTCTGTGCTGTCTAATTTCCCTCTCTTTGACAATATTCGCTCTGATTTTTTTTTCCTTTCGGAGAGGCTCTGCTTTTCCACATATGATTGTGGAGCGTTTAAGCTCGAAAGCTAGCAGTTGAGGATGTTTCTTGGGGCTGATGTGAAGAGGAGCGTATCAGGTTAAAACCAAAAATTAGCAGAAAAACACTCCGACACACTGCACAGCTATGCTCACGAGAGCAAGCCGAAGTAGCCGCCGACTGTGGCATCACTGTCTACGTGACTATTGTGTTGGTACTCTCCGACAGGCAGAAAAGCCACAGAAGTCGCTACCGAAAGCCCGAGCGGTTACAGCCAAGAGCTTGGGCGGACGCAGCGGAGCTACGCGAATGGAGGCAGAAGCCATGTGATCATGATTAGGCGCTGACACGAACTCTAGACTTCTAATAGGAGAAATGGTATCTGGGAAATGTAGCCAAGCTGGATGAAGGACACGCGTTGCTCCGCCATCACTTCCAGGTCGTTTGAGTTTTAGTGGGCGGTTCCCGGCAGTCTCGGCTGTCATTGGCAGGGCTGGAAATGGACTACGAGTAGATGGCTCGGCAAAGAGTGATAGGCGGCAGGTTCCCGTTGGAGCAGAGCTGATATCCGGCCAATAAGGTGTGTGGTGAAGCCACAGCTATATAAAGCAACGGAGATGGACAAAACAGAAGGGAAAGAATGACTGACGGATTGCTGGGACATTCATGCGTTTCCTGCTTTGCCGCGGGAGGGTGCGGTGAGAAGTGCCGGGGCGGCGGTGGAGGAGTGGTCACAGCCCACACCTCCGCCCCGCCGAATGCGCGCGCTTGTAGCGAGTACATCGTTGGACGGATCTAGCCGTCTGGTATACACCGCCACGGACCGGCCCCGGACATGACGCTGCGAGATCTGCGACTGCCGAAGCGACGATGCTACCCTGCCGGGCGTCGGTGAGGTCAAGCGCCAGCCCAACGACCGAGCCACGGGCGATTCGGGAAGGTTCAAGTTAGCGCGGGGAAAAGCATGGTAGAGGTCGCTTGCAGCGCTGGCCGTCGACAAGCTCACAGGCCCGCCGCAGGTCCGGAACGAGACGAGGGAGGAAGCAGACGAAGGCGCGGTGCAAGCGAAGCGTGGTGCGGGCGGCAACGTGTTCGCGCTTCGAGGACGCGAGGCTGTGGATGGTGTGCAGGCCCCCGGGCTATATCGTGTCATTGCAGCGGAGGCGCGTCGGGGACAATATATGCACAGACGCGAATTGGCTGCTGTGATGCAAGAACGCAGGCAGGCGGCTTTTTTAAGGTCGTTGGCCGGCATCGCGGCCAGGCACAGGCGTCGGCGCGGCTGTCGTGGCACGATTGGCCCGGGGTTGGAGTGGGGCGGCCCCAAAATAACACCCCCGCCCGCGCACTGGCTCCGGCGCTTACAACACCTCCCGTCCAATCGCCCGCCATCACCACCCAGCCCTGAGAGAACAAGGCCCCGGAAACGGCGTACGCGCCCTGCTCAGTGGCCCGTTCATCTCCAGCCCAGCCAACCGCCGCCCGCCCTGCTGCGCGCACACGTCGTGCCACCAGAAGAGGCTCTTCTCTTGCCGCTCGTCCTCCACCGTTTCCTCTGCCCGGGCGGCGCCTGGAAGCCCGCATCCCTGCTGGCAATAAGCCACTTGCCGCCGCCAGCACACGGGCCAAACACGCCTGCACTCATAAGCTACACCGTGCCGCATCGCGCCAACCGCCCCATCCCGTTCTCTTGGATGTTGACCATCATCTTCGCCGTGCTGCGCTGACTTGTTTTTGTTCTTTCCTTGTCTCGCTCCAAGCGTTCCGTTGACCGGAACCTCGTCCTTCCGTGGCACGCATTGCTGTCCGTTGACCGGACCGGGCTATAGCCCAGCTAATAATTCCCTTCTCAGCTCCATTGTACATGCTGGTGCCTGGCACCCCAGACGCTTCGGCCTATACATAGTACCAACACCAGCCAACCCCGCCACCATGGAACACTACTACCTGCCTGCTGCCACCTACAGCCCGTCGGCACCGAACGCGCCGCGTCTCGCCTCTCCGCTGGATCGGAGGGCAACCATTAATACTATAATCGAGGACTCGCCGCAGATCCCGCACTTCGACCAGGACTACTTCTCCCAGTTTGCCCACTACCCCGTCCGAACTGCCATGATCTCGCCGACCTACAAGTCGCCTGCCTACGCATCGCCTGCCTACAGCGAAGACTTCCCCACCCCCAAGGCCTCGCTCCAGAACCCGAAGCCAGCACAGCGACAGCCCCAGGAGGACTGGCCGCTCTCGCCCGAGCCGGCGAGCTCGCCGCGGTGGCGGAAGTCACGGGACGATCCCAACTTCGACGAGCTGTACGACATGACCGACGACGAAGACGCCGAGGAGGTTCCCCTGAAGTGCTCCAACTCGGTCAAGAAGACCAGTGCCGACAACAGCGCACGGTCAAGTCGATCTCGGTACCCCTCGCTGGTCATCCCGTCGCCGTCCCACTGGCCGACCATCGAAAAGCTCCAGAAAAGTGCAGTTTCGCCCGCCCCCATCTCGGCTTTGACTCCCGCTCAGAACGTTCTCAACATGCTAGCCGCCCGCAGACTCGACGAGCCCGCCACTAGTGCTGAGCCGTCCCTTGACGGCAGCCTGTCATCCGAAGAGCTGGAGCACATGAGCTGTCCCTCGACCCCGGACCGCCAAGGGCAGAAGGAGGGAGACTGGTCGGGCTCGGTCCGGCTGAACCCCGCGGCAATGGAAACTTTGCATCACATCTCTGCCGACAACGACACAGAAAGCGTCGATCAAGTGCTTGAGGTGTCGGGTGAAGAAATGTCACAAGTCGTTGGGGGTGACAGCGTCGCCGCTCCCATCCAGAGGATCTTCACCAATGAGCTGACAACGACCCCGTCGGACTCCAAGTCCGACACCGATTCCTTCTCCGCCCTGACCATCCCGTCGCCAGGCGGGTTCTTCTCTTCACTGCAGGATACGGCCCGCCACACGTGGAGCCTTCCTCCAGCCAAGCAACAAGAAGAAGCCCCGTCTACCACTGTGGCCGAGCACTTCTACGGCGTGCCGTGGAGGGAACGACCGGACAACGTCGTCGAGCATGTTGTCGAGGTCCCCGCCAACTTTGGCGCCGCAGAGCCGACGCCTACTGGCGCCGACGGCTTCCTGTCCCCCGTTGGTGAGATCATGGAGATCAAGCCGAGCCAATCCAAGTTCGAGTACAACGAGCACTACGCACAAGAGCTTGCGCAGCTCGCTGGCAAGAACCTCAGCCGAACAAGCCTCTGGCTCACTGCCCAGGAAAACTGGCTGGAGGGGATGCTCAGCCCGACCAGCCCAGTGGGTCTTGGCCATGAGAGAGGAAACTCGATGTCAGATGTCGCCTCCCCGTCAAAGAAGTCCGTCCGCTTCGTGGATCTGGTCGTCCCCAAGACGCCTCCGATCCCGGACGAGACGCTGTCAAAGGACACAACTTTCTTTGAAGCTCTCGAATTCTTGAGGGAGACGACAGGCAAGTTCGACGCCTTCATCCACCGTCTGACCCGCGCCGAGGCGGTGCACCTGCAACGCCGTTGCGCCCCGAAGAGGCACAACAGCCTACTCCTCGGCAAGTACGAGCTGCGCGGTCACTCCAAGATCCCGTCGTCTCGGCCCGTGTCTCTCTTCTACACCGACGACCCCAGCGTGCACAAGGAGCAGATCGCCAAGGCCCAGAAGGAGCAGCGGGCTCTCGAGCTCGTGCGACCAGCCTTCTGGGCCCTCGCCGCCTCGCGCCTGCTCCACGGCGGCCGTCTCATCACCAGCCCTGCCTGGAAGATCCTCTCGCACACCCGCGACGAGGGCGCCACCCGCGTCCTGGACCTGGGCGGCCAGGCCATCTGCGACTGGGCGTGGCACGTCGCACTCGACTTCCCCATGACGACCGTCTACACCGTGTCGACCAAAGACTCGGAACCCGTCAAGCTCGACGGCGAGGAGGAGCGCGACATCGAAGGCCCGCCCAACCACCGCCACAAGGTCGTGCCCAACTACTGGACGCTCCCCTTCCCGAACGGCCACTTCGACGTCGTCTCAGCCCGCAGCCTGTACGCGCTGCTGCGCACCTCCAAGCCCGTGCCCAGCCCCAACCAGCCGTCGGGCAACTTGGACGAGTACGACCTCTGCCTCCGCGAGTGCATGCGCATCCTCAAGCCCGGCGGCTACCTCGAGTTCGCGCTCGTGGACGCCGACGTCATGCACGCGGCCACGGGCTCGCACACGCAGGCCGTCTCGGTCGAGTTCGCGTTCAACGCGCGCACGCGCGGCTACGACGCAGCCGCCACCAAGTCGTTCGTGCCGCGGCTCGCGCGGGCGGGCTTCGCGGCCAAGGACGTCAAGCGCGCGTGGACGGCGGTGCCGTTCCCGCGGCCGGCGGCGCGCTGGGGCGACGCGCTCAACGTGGGCGCGGACCCGGCCGCGGCGGCGCGGCGGCGCGAGGGCGACGTGCTGAGCCCGCGGGCGAGCGTGCAGCAGCACAGCCCGCACGCCGAGAAGGTGATTGGGCCGAACGGCGAGGTGGAGCCGTTCGTGGCGGTCAAGGGCCACCACAAGCGCGCGGACTCGCTGATGGACGGCGTCGCGGAGCAGCCGCGCCCGCACGCCGGCGGCTCGACAAAGGACGCGAGGGATGTGGCCGGCCTCGTCGGCGCGAGGGCGTGGGAGAAGTGGCTCGTCAAGCTGCAGGCGGAGATGGGCAAGGGGGAGGAGGAGCGGCTGGGCGAGGGCGTGGTGCAGGCGATGGAGGAGGGGGCGAGGGACGGGTGCGCGTGGAGGTGTCTGGAGGGGTGGGCGAGGAAGGGGTTTTAGGGCGGTCGTTCACGATGCTGATGAGGGTATGTTGGGTACGCGTGTATGAGTGGCATGGTGGGATGTAATAACGGGACGGGAAAACTTTGTAGGAGTTTTCGGAGCGCACATATCCTGATACTCACACTTGTTGCGTTTGGGGGGGGGGGTTTTTTTTTCTCCTACCCTCCTCTCCTTTTCTCTTCTTTAATAGGTACGAAGGGCTGGGTCCTGAACACTGCGAGAAGGGGGGGGGGGGACGCAGATTGATGGCTCGCTCGAAAAAAGGCGAAAAGCAATACAAACACCGATCGATTTGCGAACATCTGGTCTCGCTGGCGAGTGCTGTGATGCGGCTGTTCTTCATCATCACCGGGAAAACACGACGAAGCCCACAAAGCTGCCGAGCCTACAGGCCGTCACCAGGGAAGACCTCCGTCGGCTTGCGCCCATCACGCAACCACGCGACAGAGCCGTTCCGCGCGAGGGCGACTCGTCCAACGGCCACTTCATGCCGTGGCGGCTTCTCTGCGGGTCCAACTCACTCCGAAAATGCTTCAAGGCGCTCGCTCTCCGGGCGTGCTCCCGCACAGCTCCTTCTGTCCCCGCGGACATTTGATCGGCAGGGCAGCCGGCTTCGACAGGCTTCCGCGCTGCTGTGCAATAATGCCCCTCCCTCAGCATAGGCCCCCCCCCGTCTCGAAAGTGCGATTGGCACGTCACTCGCTCGATGGAGGCGGTCTCGATCCGCCGCGCTGGCTGCGGACGAGGAGCAGCGCGTCGATCAAACACGGCCTGAAGCTTGGTACGCCCACGCCCACGCCCACGCCCACGCCCGCCAGCGGCGTTCGTCATCGCCGGCCGCACACGTGAAGACCAAGACGCAAGAATCTTGGGAGAGGTCGACGCAGGAATAGGGCCAAGTGCGAGAGGCAGGCAGGCTAGGGGGGCGCATTACTCAACGCCAACCCCCCGACCCCCGAATATTTGCACAGCCCACGATATTCGGGCGCCAGGGCATGGGGCTACCTACCCTTCCCCGCAGCTTTCCTTGGCCGTCTTGGCCGCGCCCTTTCCAATAATTATGCTTACCGGGATGGCGCATGACGTTATTTCAAATCCAACCTGCATACTTACTCCAGGTAGCAGAGGCAGGCAAACATGCGGATGGTGGCCGAGCATCTCTGTTGGTCTTGCCGTCGTTCAGAAGCGACAGCACGGCACGCATGCAGCGCCGAAACGGGTCCCTCGGAAGACCCTCCGGCTTCGCTGCTTCGGACCCCGACCCGCCAGGGAAAGGAAGTCGTTTTTTTTAGTCCCGCCGGCGTGACGGGGCGTTTGAAGGAGGCCCCCAGACCAGACCAGATGCGAAGCGGCTTCTGCCATGTCCGCACGGTCACTGCGCCGGAGAGCGGGCGACTCGCGCGAGAGGCCGGGGAAATAAATGCCTCCCCATCGGTAACCTGATGTTTCTCTTCGCTCGTCGAGATCGGACACTGCTGCTTGCCTGACGGGACGGCTGCTGCGCCCCCGGCTCAACGGTGAGTGACACGCACGACATGCTGGGCGTCAGGCACCGCCACACGGCGGCGGCGGGAAAAAGGCATTGTTTCCGTTGCTGTGGTGGTGCGTGTGTGCCTTGCAGGGCGCGGTGCCGGCACCGGGGCCAATCTCCCAAGTCGCATGTTTGGGAGAGTCAGATGCAGAAAAGATGCGGCCGCCTCGAAGCGGCTGAAACACGGCGGAAGGCGGCGAGGGCAGACAGCGGTGCGGTATGGCCGACGAGGGCCCCCTCGAATGCACAACAGTCGCGATCGGAAGGCCGAGGTGAAGAAACATTGTCGTTGGTGGCTGGCTGGCTGGCTGGTGGTCGAGGGCCAGGCGGGCAGTGGCAGGCTGCTGTCGAATCGGCCGGGTCGGAGGTGTTGCGGCGGGAGCGAGATCGAGTGGACGGCAGAGCAGAAGCCCAGAGAGGCGCGCGCGCGCATCTCCCTTTTCGGCGCATGGCCAGCCGCTGCCCGCTGAGCCAGTCCCGGGTCAGGCCGCCCATGGGGTTCACGGCGAACGACCCTTCACGCTCCGTCGTCGCCAGACTGGACTGGCCGTGTGGGCCTCGTCGCTCTCCGCTTTTTTAGGGCGACGGGGGCGGCTTGGTGGTGCACGGCTCGAGCGCTTTTTCGAAGAGGCGCCGCGGAGGCCAAGGCCGATCCCCAGTCGTGCATCCTTACTCCAAACACTCGTGCTGGCGAAACGGTGGCCAGGTCAGGGGAGCTGCGAGGGCGAGGGCGGCGGCTGGCGCTGGCGCTGGCGCTGGCGCTGCGGCAGGCCTGCAGGTCCCGGCGGCGGCGTCCCGCAAATGTCGCCCGCCGCTTCCCTGTCCGGCGAGACACCCAGCCCACAGCCCGCCAGGGTACATGGCAATGGCCCTGTGCAGGGAACGACAGGGCATTGGCACTGGGCGCTGGGCGCTGGCGTCTGATGGGAACGGACGAACGGTGGGCGGGCACTTGCCGCGCGACTACACCTGTTTAGCAGCTGCGCTGGTGCCGGCGCAGTGACGTCTTGCGGGTGCGGTGCCTGTATATGTAACACGCTCCCTCGCCAGTCGCGGAGCGTCTCGTGTGCGTGCTGCTCGACGACCGCTTCCCTTTTCTTCTTGACCAAGCCGCTCGCTGCTCGACGTCGGACGCGAAAAAGCCTCACGCATCTTGTTCCTCCTTGACGTGCTACAAGATCCAATACTTCTCCTGACAATCTCCACCACCACCAAACCCACCGCGCCCTTCACCGACCGCTTCCCAAATCCTCCACGTGCCTTAAAAGGCCGCCAAGGACACCCGTTGCTCATCGAATCTACTCCAGTACTCCAATACACCCTCCTGCCAGCCACCATGCGCTTCACCATGTCTTCCCGCCTCGTCGCCGCAGCATCCTGCCTCCTCCTCCTCAGCACGCTCCTCCTCTCCGTCACCGCCGCACCCGTGCCCTCCGCCTCAGCCGGTCTGCAGCACGCAAGCGAGGGAGCAGCTGTCGCCGACGTCCGGGTCGCGGCACGGGAGGTTTCGTCATCGACCCGCTCCGCGTCAGCGCCATCTCAGGGTAAGCATCTCTCCAGCATCGAGAACCCACTCCCACTCCCGCCTGGCAGTCCAGACACGGCCTGCAGCAAAGCTGGGACCTCTAGATGGGGCCTGGTGCACCGCAGCCAACTTTTCCTCTTCCAAGAAAAAAAAAAAAGCCGGCTACGTCATGGACGTCGGAGCGTCAATGGAGAACTGCCGCTAACTGCCTTATCTGTGCAGGAGATGTTGAGAAGCGTTCCTCGAAGGGTCTGATGAAGCGCTCGCCCGAGCCGAAGCGATTCTCGCTCGACGACTTCACCACCATTGCCGCCGCCGCCGACAAGTACGACGGCCTCAAGCCCGAGGGCGCGGGCTTCGTCGGGTTGAAGCAGCGCGGCCTCCCCGGCTGGTCGCGCATTTTCTGAGAAAATCACGACATTGCGCCAGCGAGGACTGGCTGCTGATGGACACGACCCGCTGACGAGAAGCGCGCACTGGATTGTATCGTTGTCGGCCTTTTTTTTTTTTTCTTCTGTTTGATCATCATCTTTTGGGAGGCATTGGATTTTCTCTGTCCTTTCTGCAACCGCGACGATACCCTTGGAGAACACGGCGCTTCTCCTGGACGAATCACTTTCTTTTCTGTATCATTACTTTCACTTTTCATTCGGCGGCGCCATGACGGCGCGCGCGCAGAATCGTACGGAGCAGCGACATCCCGAAGACCCTTACCTGGTGCAAATTCGCCCGGAACCATCAATCCCCGAACAGCATCACCACCACCACCCGGCTCAGCACACGCTCCCGTCGCGTCTCGAGACACGGACGCCGAAAAAGACTCCCTCGGACGCGGACTGCTCCTCCATCGTCGCTCGTTTCACCAAACGTCAGAGATGGGCACGGGGCGGCCGGGAAACGCGAACGGAACGGGATGCGGCGAGCTTGGACCCTGAGACGGCCTCGGCCACATCTCATCCCCGACGGACGAGCCGACGGCTATCGACTTAGCACGGGTTTGTTATCACCGTTTGGCATGGAATTTCAAGTGTTGGAGGCGGGGAGGAGGCGCGTTTCAGAGATGTCTGGATGGGGGAGAGTGGTGTTTAGGTGTTTCGAGCAGACACGGCGCGGGGTTGCCTGAGGCATTTGTCTGGCATGACATGGGCCGGCGTTTTTGGTTGTTCATGGCTAGTGTGGAGAGAGGGAAAAAAGCACGCACTACACCCTTTGACATGGCTTTACAGCAGCTTACAAAGGCAGCTCTGTCAACGATGGTCTTTAGCTCCTGTACGAATTAGGAAAGTTAAACATAAAAGGTCCAAGTCTACACGACTCAATGCCAAGATTGCAATGCACTCGCCCTTCGCCCAGCGGTCAGCTCAGCGGCTCCCCTGCCGTCCACCCTCCCTATCGCGAGAAAGCAGCGCTCTCGCACTGACCTCTATAGGTACGCAAAACCGCCCCTCCCTTCCTCTCACCTGACGCGCGCATCATCCCCGCTCTCTCCCACAGCGGCCCCCGTCACGTTTCCAAACACATGCCACCCACACGTCTGGCTTTAATTGCGGGAACAAACCGCCGGACGAGGCAGGCAGAAGGAGAAAGGCCCGCACGCATGCACGCACGCAGGTACGGTATGTACCCACGGCACGATATGCACATGCTCCGGCCCGCGATCGACGCCAAGGGTCTACGTACGCGCTCGCATCGCGCAGGTAGGTCCTCCGGAAACGGAGCACAGGCACAACGGCAGCGGCGGCGGGGGTCTGGCGCCACGGCGCGTGTGCACTGTGCGTGTATGCACGTGCAACGCTGTGTTCCTGTCTCGCGGCGCCGCGGGGGGAGGCGGGGCTTTTGTGTCGACTCCGGAGGATGGAGAGGCCGTGCGGGGGAGGGAGGAAACGTGGTGAGTGGACCTCCTCCCGCTCTCGTGCGCCATCTTTCCTGCGTTGGAAGTTTTTATTTTTTTATTTTTTTTTTACCGGCCGGCCGGTCGATCGGTTAGGAGGGGGGCGGGCCTGGCGATTGGCCGCGAGACGTTTTGAAACGCACGTTTCTCGTTGATGTGCGGTGGTCGCGGGCTTCGCCTCCTGTGGGAGATGGGTTGCAGGGGGGCTGCGGCGGGGCAGGGGACGGAGGGTTGATGGCGATAAGAGCGAGCGCCGATGTGTAAGTAGGTCAAGGACGGTGGAGGCGGCAAGGGTGTCGGTTTCACTCCCGGGGGGGGGGGGACGGAGGGGGCGTGTTTGATCGGCCGGCGGAGTGGGCGCGACTCGTGCGGCGTGGTGGTGAGGTTCTGGGCTCCGGAGGCGTGTTTCTCGTTGTTTCGTCGGCGGAGCGCCTTGATGATCCTGCGGCTTTTCGTCTGTGCGGCTCGGTTGAATCGATTGCTCGAACCAGGTGAGGTGCTGCTAGGGGAGCTTTCGGAAGTAGAGCAAAACGAGTGGCGTACAATGCAGCACTTGCGCGACAGAAGGTGTAAGGCATTGTGCTCGTGGATAACTAAATAGAGTGCCTACGCGGAGGGATTCGACCAAGCGAACATTTATGAACGCGAGAGGATTTGAAAGCGTTCTTTTTGCTGAGCGGTGGTCCTCCGCGGACCCAAAAGGCGAGCGGATACATTCAAAGCTTGAGAACATTGGCAGCTTGACACGAGCCAGGTACTTTGGACGCCTACGGATTTGGGTTGCAACCAGCCAGTGCAAGTGATGACACTCCAGTAGCGATGAGGGGAGAAGTCTTTCCGGGGAAATCACAGGGTAAGAAGATGATTCCGTCAGGTGTAGACTGCGCTTCAGACGGGCTCACTGGTATGGATCAGTAAAGGTAAAGGATCTGATTCTTGCAAGTTCTGCAGCCCGGGGGCTGTATACGCGACGTTTGGATCAGATGCGAGGTCAAACCGCTTGAGTATTTTGAAGTGTTCGGAAGAAGGCATCCCGATCCCAAGACTCGTCCTGGCTGCGTGATCCTGACATACGGAGGTAACGACATCACACTATTCTTAGCCTTTCTTGTGATATCATCAGTCTTGATTTTGCAACAGTAGAAGCTTCGCGGCTTTCTCGCAACCAAAACCGCAAGCGTTTTGAGCAGAATTTCGAAAAGCGAAGTTGCGTAGAAGGGATTCATATCTGGAAACTGATATGGAGATACTTTTAAGGTTTCCGCGGTCAGTTTTGGTTCTGCCGTGGTGGCCGTTTTTCCGACGAATTGCGTTGCACGACGCTGGCGCGGGTGAAGGAGGTGTTGGAGCCAGTCTCCAAGAAAATTGTTAGGTAGCCGACAATCGGATTGGGATTTTCAAAGTAGGAGATCAGCAAGGTGCATCTGAGATGTTACGGAATTGTGATGTTGTAACAGCAGGTATACACCGTGGTTCCGAGGAGTGCTTTTTCTAAAGTGTGTGTCGCCAAGGTGGACCCGCTGGCAAAAAGGGTCAGCAGTTTGCGACGTTCGAAGTTGTCGGCAAATCGGCACTTGTGTGACGCCCCACATCACGTGCAAGGTCCATAGGATGCTTGCCTTTCTCGTCCACTAAACAATTCAATCTATGGCTTTGGGGGCATCCGAGCAGAGAGCCACAGCTTCCACTGTCCCTCTCGTGGCTGGCCAAAGGCGCAGCCTTCGCCTTTGGAATGCCCGTTTCTGATGTGTCCTGAGAATGGATGATTGTGAAGGGAGGGCACTTGTGCGACTCAACTGCATGCTTCCGCGCCCTATGTGATTCGCTCGGTCGAACAGGTTTCCCGCTGGTATCTGACGTCATTTTGGCAAGGAAGAGCATAAGAGAGGCAGAAAGGCCGTTTGGCAATTAATCGCAATCCCCCTACACTTCACCTTCTTGCCAGCCTCATCAGCGTCATTCCAACAAGCATGGACAACCTCAACGCCATCAAGGCCTGTCTTCTATGCAGAGATGCGCATCCGGCTCGCAGCAAGCTTGAAACAGACAGCGACGTAGCCCAGGACTTCGTTGACACGCTCCTGACAGCGGAGAAGAAGGACAAAGATCTTGAACAAAAGCTGGACGACATTGTCGGAACGGCGGGGTGGAATTGGAAGGAAAACTTTGCCAAGGCAGTCCTCAACAAGCTGGAACAAGCCATCAAGATCGGAGCACAGAGGAGCTGCGCCATGAGGGAGGCGCTCGAGAAAGCTACCAACGCAGCCGGCGATTTCGCCAAAGACCATCCGGTGTACTTCACCTTGATTGCTCTCGGGGTGTTGGTAATCCTCTCGCCGTGGATACTTGAGGCACTCGGATTTGGCGAGCTGGGTCCCATCGAAGGTCAGGAAACCCTTCCGCAATACATGCGTGACTTATCGTTTCCAGGTTCGTTCGCTGCTGCCTGGCAGAGGTCGTTTGCTGGGTATGTGCCCAAGAGCGCGCTCTGGACCTACTTCCAGCGTCTCGGCATGGTCTGGAGGCGCTATGTTAAAGCTTGATTCGCGTGCAAGGATAGCTGCAGACGCAGATCGTTCGCAGTATGATTGTGTGCCGGGATATCATGGGAAATATAGGCTTTGGATAACTTGGAGTCGGGGAGACCATCTGGTAGAGTGGAGCTCGAAATGGATAACTGGGGTCGGAGATTGCATTACTGTCCGCATACTCCTGGTTTCAATGGACGAGGACTCAAAGTTGGATGTTATGTTATCTCAACTGTCTCTACGTGAGTAGAACTATATTGCAGACCCAACTGTTGATGAGTGACGTGTCCGGAAGGTGGTTTTCGGACGTGAGCGGGGCTACCATCCAGTCGGGCTACGTCAACCTCTTTGTGAGCGTAATTTGATGACGAATTTAGCTGTATGGCCACAAGACCGCACTGGAATGGAAGTGATGATGCGAGGGAGGATTGAGAAGAGCTGTGACGTGTGAGCAGCACGGAAGCCGACCGGCGGCGCTCGGACCAAGAAAGCGCGCGGCAACGACTTGCGCGCGGCATCATCACCACCGCCGACCAGCTACAACCACAACCTCACCTTCCCTGTCCACTCCCCACACCCACCACCGAACCCGCCGCAACGATGCTCTTCTTCAGGTAGGCGTCCACCTAGCCAGCGCGCCATCCCTCGCAACGCCCAATTCCCCCTCCGCAACCACCGCCTCGAAAACTCCCCGCAGCAGCGCCCTACCAACCACACCTCCCACGCGCCCGCTCGCGCAGCAGCCACCCTCGCTCCCCACCCCACCACCACTTCCCCGTCCCGCATCCCTCGCCGGACCCCACCCCGCACTCCCCCGCGCTCCTCGGCCACCGCTTACCCACCCCCCCCACAGCTTCTTCAAAACCCTCGTCGACCACGAAGTCACGGTCGAGCTCAAGAACGACATCTCGATCCGCGGCACGCTGAAGAGCGTCGACCAGTTCCTCAACATCAAGCTTGACGACATCTCCGTGGTCGAGGAGCTCAAGTACCCGCACCTGGTATGCCCGCCTTCCCGCCCGGACACGCACACACGCACGACTGCAGGGTTTCGGAACGGAACCGGCTGACGACGCGACGCGGCGCGCAGAGCTCGGTCAAGAACGTCTTCATCCGCGGCAGCGTGGTGCGCTACGTGCACCTGCCCGGCGGCGCGGTCGACACGGCGTTGCTGGAGGACGCCACGAGGAGAGGTACGCACATCTATTCTCCCTCCGTGTCCAGTCAGCGGGGCGTGCGTAGGGTGTTGGCTAACGCGGGCGGCGGCGGCTGCAGAGGCGGCGCAAGCGGCGGCGAAGACGAAGCAGGGTTGAGATGGGAGATTCCTTGGAGACGCCCCCGCGTCCGGATGCCGCCACTTGAGGCTTGAGGGTCGGCGGGACGGAGGAAAGGTGAAGGGTTCGAACGGAGGGGTATGGGTTCTGCGGTGGTTTGTGGATGGAGGGTCGTAAAAAGAACCGTTGATTCTGAACGCGATTCTGGAGATATATGCTGGCCGGTGTTGGATTGCCTCAGTCGTGCAGATAAGGGGAGGTAGCGATGAGAGGAGGACATGCACGTTATGATGTTGAACCAGGGAAGAAGGGTTAGACTGCTCTCCCGATATTCCCCCTTTCAGCGGTCGTGGCACGAGGCGCTCCGAGACGACCATAAACATGTCCAATGGACGGCGGCGAGATGGGGAGATCCCATCAAGCCACAAAAAAAAACAAAGAAATAAAAACACTCGAGAAAATATGCGAAGCCCAATAATCCTCACCTGCGGTGAACAGTCCTTACCTCTCCCTCTTTGCGTGATTGTTTGCCTATCTGCACCGAGACCACCGCAAGAATCTCTAACATCCAGGCCTTTTCACCACCAAATCACGTTACGAAACTTACGATTTTCAAGCCTAAGGAATCGAAGCCTGAGCTCAGACACTACAAACAAATCACAGCCAGCAACCGAAAAGCCCCAAGCCTGAGCACCAACCAGTTCAAATGAGTTCTAAACATCTACTGCGCAAACAGATGCAGCAGCCAAACAAAAAAAAAATCCGCAAAGGGTATCCCAAGCCCAAACGCCCGTTGCAACCAAAACACTCAAACCCTCCGAATCACGAACTCTCCCCCTCCCCCTCCCCCTCCCCCTCCCCTTCCCCCTTCCCCTTCTCCCCAATCTTCCCCTTCACCTCCTCGATCTTGTCGCCAGCCTTGTGCGCCGTGTCGATGGCCCAGCCCTTCGCCGCGTTGACCTTGTCCGAGAACCACTCCCACCAGCTCTTCTCGTCCCCGTCCCCGTCGTCATCCGAGCTGTCGCTCTCGCTCCCGTCTCCCTCCTTCGCGTCCTCGTCCTCCTCGCTCGGCACCGGCTCCGCCGGCTCCGGCTTCGCCGACGCGACGGAATGGGCCGCCGACTGGCCCGCCGACGCGGCAGCCGAGGCGGTGGCGGCGGCGGCGGCTGTGCTGGCAGCGGCGGAAGATGGCGCGTCGGACGCGGGGGGGTCGGCGGGGTCGGCGGGCGCCGCCTCGGGCTCGACGTCCGAATGCAGGCCGACGGGCTTGAGGGGCAGGCGCAGAGTGCCGTTGTTGGGGGCGGGGTCGACGCCGATGCTGTCGCAGACGATGTTGTAGAGCTGGATGTTTTCTGCGGAACGAGAGGCATCAGTCACGCGTCGTTGCGACGAGGTTGAGGGATTCTGTTACTTACGGAAAGGCTCGAGCCGGCTGCCGGGCTGGTGCGGGAAGGCCGGGCCGCGCGCCATGAAGATGGCGCGCATGAGGGGGTGCTCGTGGTCGTAGCCGTGCAGGCCGTGCGGTTCGTACGCGGCGCCCGTCCGCAGGCCCTCTTGGATGTCGAACTCGTCCTTGGTGACGATGGCCCAGCCGGTCTTGGGCACGATCCAGAGCGGCGCGATGCGGTCGTTGGCGGCGAAGTGGTAGCGCTCCGGCATGTCGAGGTCGCGCAGGTAGACCTCGATGTTGGTGTTGTGCTCGGCTTTGAACTTGAGCTCCGTGTACAGCCGGTCCAGGTTGTCCGGGTTCTTGGGCCGCAGCCCGTACAGCGGCCATCCGTCGATGTGTTCGATCAGGCTGGTGTCGATGAGGTCTTCGAGCTGGATGAGGCGCGAGATGTCAGTCGTCGCCATGCCGTGGTCTGACACGATGACGACGTTCACAATGTCCGTCAGGTTGCGGTCCTCCAGGCCCTTGAACAAGTTTCCAAGCATGGTGTCAACCTGCGAGATGGTCGCCCTGATTTCCGTGCTGTTCGGCCCATATTTGTGGCCGTCTGAATCGACGTTGGGCACATACGCGGCGATGAGCTGAGGACGGGGCTGGTCTGCCAGAGTGTGCGGGCTCTCCGGGCCGGGCAAGTCGAGGAAGCCCAGGATCCTGTCCACCTTCACCGAGAGCTTCTCCGAGCCGTTGTACTTGTCCACATGAGCCGGCTGGAATTCGCCGACCTCTGCCTCGGAACCCGGCCACATATGGACGGCGGTTCTAATGCCTTGACTCTCGGCAGTTGACCAGACTGGATCACCTCCCCACCACTTGCTCTGCATGCTGACTTCAAGGTGCGTGTAGTAGAACTCCTGCTCGTACTCCGGATCCCAAAATGTGTTCCCGACAACTCCGTGGGCCTCTGGGTAGAGACCAGTTGCGAGCGTCCAATGGTTGGGGAACGTGACACTCGGGAAGCTGGGGTTCATGTACGGCGGGGACACACCATCGTTGATGAAAGCCTGCATCGAGGGCGTGAGATTCCGCTGGAGGAAATCGGCGCGGAAGCCGTCGAGGGAGATGAGGATGGTTGTGGGAGCAAAAGCGGCGGTGCCATTGTGCAGCAGCGTCGTGTAGTGCTTTGTGGGCCGCAAGCCGGAGGCTCGGTACGCGGCGAAGAGCAGGACGAAGAATAAGAGGACGATGGAGACGTAGATGACGGCGCGTAGGACGCGCGGCTTTGAGGACTGCTCGTCTTGTTAGACTGACCGACAGGACAGGACTCGCACATTCACATACCCGCTTCTTCTTGCCCAGCAAGGCGCGCAACCTCTGCTCGTCGGCCTCGGACGAGTCCCTTGACGAGCACCCCGACAGCCTCCCCTCTTCGGTATCATACATGAGTTCATTCTCTTCGGCGCTGCGGAGACGTTGCCTGCGGTCTCGCCCGGGCTCCTTCTGGGACTTACGTCGCGCGCCCCGGGTTGTCGCGGAGGTGTTGTCGCCACGGAACAGCCTTCCCAGCCCCCCTTTGGCGCCTCCGGACGCGCTGCGGGCAATCAGCTTCTCGCGTTCCTCCTCCTCCTCCAGCAGCGACTGGTCCTCCCTGCGGAGCTCTTCCGACGACTTGCCCTCGTCGTAGCCGTCGTCATCTTCGTAGGCCGTGTCGCTGTCGGAGCCGGCGAGCATTGGCTGCGTGTCCTCGGCGGGCTCGCGGCGGCCGCGGCGGCCGGATCGGGGCGGGGCCATGTGTGCGGTGGGTTGGGGCGATTGGTGGTTGCTCGGTGCTGGGTGGGCGGTTGGTTTACGAGGTCATATCCCTTGAGACGTCGGGTTCGCGTCGCAATATTAGGCAGATGTCCGTGTTGCGTCGAGGCCGAAAGCGTAGACCACTGAGAGCACAGCCGCCGTCGGTGAAGTATAATGCTGCTCACGAGTCCGATCAGTGGGAGCGCGAGCTTTCAGGCCGTGGTGCAAGCTTCGGCGAGCGAGGTTGAGGCATGCGGCACGGTTGCTCCCTGCGCCTGTGAAATGCAGCAGCGCCGCGCCAGTCGGATCTGCGCTGACTCGCGCGCTCCATCACCTGCAGCTCGCCGATCGCCTCCGCTATTTTTACATCCAGACTTCCGTCTGCGACTGCTGTTGTTCACTTGAATTTGAAAGCTTTGAACGCTACTCGTTGTATTGTCTACGTGCCTCACGTGCCTCATGGGCTTTCTGCGCACGTGAAGGTTGGTATCCTACTGGCGCTCACATGTGCCCCTCTATGTAGATGAGAGAGTAGCAATGTCTCACCGCATCTGGACCACCACCTCCAGGTCCTCCATCCGCCCAACCGCCCATTGCGCTTTAGACTTCCTGATTTGCTTGTGGCTTTCCACATACAGTCCGACCCAGATGTGTGGCATAACTTGGCCCCAGCAGAACAGCCAGACAACGCCCAAGCCCTTGTCCTCATTCCCATCTGCCCCGCCACCCCAATCCTTCGCAACGTTCCTCTGGCACCAAACGCTTCCGAATTTGCCCTCTCCAATCACACGTTGCATGCGTGTCCAAAACTCGTATTGACGTCTGGGTTCCCAGGCCGACGTGTCGAACATCCAACATCCACGTTCCGCGTCGTCGATTGCACGAGAAACCGACGCTGGACGGTAAAGGTATTCCACCAAGGCCTGGTTAGAATAAGTCTCCAGCATGGGTGTCATTTCGTCGAATTTTCGCTTCCTTCCTGTCACTGGGGGTGGAGACCAAATCTGTAGCGGAAGTGAAGCGAAGTCGGAGACTTGAGGCTCTTGCGTTGGAGCGGACGCAGGAGTGCTCGTTTGTACCGCCATCTGAAATGCTAAAGACGTATCTTGGTTCGCTCGGCTTTCGTTTTCGACATTGGTCTTTTTGGTTAGAACATTGGCATATTCCTCCGGAATAGAAAGTTGTGACTGCTGTACAAAGTCTTTTGTAGAATCTTGACTTGGCCTATTTCCAGTAGCTGACAGTAGGCCGGAAGCATTGCTGTCTTCCTGCTCCGCTTGTTCACGAACAACGCCCAAGCTCTCGTCGAATCCGACCCTGCCTTCCACGCCAGGTCTAGGGGTTTCTAACACTCGCGAGGGCGAGGACTCGGAATCGCTCAAGTTATAGTCGTCGGGCATCTGCGAACTCATATCGTCTCTAGGAGGCGTTCGAGGAGGGGGGTGCCATGTGCCAGGGGCCGGAGGGGGGTCTAGCATCTGATTCTCTACATGTTGGTCCGTTCGACTAGCCTCTACAGACGGCGGATCTGATGACGGACAGCGCCTCTTGCTGGACCTCTGCGTAATGGGAGACTCTTCTGGCGAAGAGGTTGGCCAGCCTCCAAACGATGAGGAATCGAATTGGCCTTCCATTGCAGCTAGTGCCTGCTGCGTGTCTTCAATGAAAAGGGGGTGAGGAGCTTTTCCAGGGGTGCTTGTCTTCGGGAGTCCAGAGCCAGGACGCTTGGTTGACGGTCGCTGCTGGTGAAGCCATCGACGTTCAGCTTCGTCTATTTTCTGAATAGGTGTGAGTGATGTGCTCGCGAAGCTTCCGAAATCCGGTGCTTGAGCAAAAAGTTCCATTTTCTTGCTTTTGGCGGTGGATTTCCTGGACGCAGGGATGATCTGTGCCGGTGCCACAAAGCCAGCCTCAATTGGGGTCTCCTTGACCGCAGAAGACGGTCCTCCTTCGGTCACGCCACGAGGTAAGGCGCCTTCGTAGAGTGCTTCGTTTCTTGTCGGGGTTTCACACAGGCTATAGCGGGATGCTTGCAAGGTACGGCTGGAGCCCGCAACCACAGCCGAGCCTTCGCCATTCAGGACAGAGCAGTTGATGGTGGTTGCGGGTTCGAAGTCGTCATAGGCCTCGGCGAGCCTTCTGTATCGCTCGTCATCCTTGCGGGAGGTGGGCGCTGCAACGTGGACGAGAATCTCCTTCATATCCAAAAGTGTCGCGTGCGAGACCTGGAGCAAGTCAAGTAATCCATGGTTCAAAGAGGAGCGGGCGCCGGAGACGGTGGGTGAAGTAGACAGCGAAAGATGCGAGGCATGTTAGCGATGCCACGCGGTGATAAGAAGTGCCTGCAACTGCGGTGACGCAGAAGCATGTGTGCAGGCGACAAAGCGACACGGCTGCGGGGGTGGTTGAATAAAGGGAGCCGAGCCGGCAGCAGCGGCCAAGCACGCGGGATGCGCGTCGCTTAGTCACCGCGCGCCAAGACATCAAAATTCCGGCGTTGACGCACTTTGGCCCGCCTGCCCGCCAGACATCACCACCAACCCCACATCAATCATGGCGCCTGCTTCGCTTCTCGACCTCGTCGAGGCTCTGCCCGCCACTGACGGCTGGGGCCCCGCCAATTCCAGCGAGATCATGCTGGATGGCGTGCCCTATGCACCCTACTCGAAGGCCGACCGCCTTGGTCGCATGGCCGACTGGACTGAGGGCAAGGACCGCGATGGCCGCGGCGGCCGCCAGCAGTACGGTGGCAGGAACTACCGCGGTATGCTCACCACGCACAAGATACGCGTGTTGCGCAACCTTCGCGTCCGAATCTCCACTGACACATTTTCCAGACCAGCAAGTCTATGGCGCATCCCAGGCGAACAACCCCTTCGCGATCCAGGTTGCCGAGGAGGAGGCTACGTTCTCCGTTGTCGACAACACCCGCACCTCTACCAGGACCCGTGGTTTCGGTCGCGGCGGCGGCACTGTCTTCCGCGGCCGCGGCCAGCGGGGCGGACAAGCCGCGCGCGGCGGCCGAGGCACATTCCAGCGTGTTGGTGGAAGGCAACAGCAGGGCGGCTGGGATAACCGCGGGCAGCGTGGTGGCCGCGGCGGCAGGCGCTTCGGCTGGAGGGACGACAAGCCCCAGCGCAACCGGGATGCCTCCGTCCAGGTCAAGCCCGACTGGGCTGTTCTTGAGGAGATTGACTTTGCCCGCCTCACGAAGCTCAACCTCGAGACTCCCGAGGGCGAGGATCTCGACAACTACGGCTTCCTGTACTACTACGACCGCTCCTACGACAAGGCTCCTGGCGCGAAGACGTCCGAGAGGAAACTCCAGGTGCTCGACCGCGCTGCCTACAACGTCACCACCTCGAGCGATCCCATCATCCAGGAGCTTTCGGAGAAGGATGAGGCTACCATCTTCGCCACGGACAGCATCCTCTCGATGCTCATGTGCGCGCCGAAGTCGGTGTACCCCTGGGACTTGGTCATCACCCGCCGCCGCAACCAGGTCTTCGTCGACAAGCGCGACAACTCGACCATTGACATGGTTACTGTCAACGAGAACGCCATGGATGCGCCGCTGGAGACGTCGGAGGGCAACAAGGATACCCTGAACAACCCCAACGCCCTCATGATGGAGGCTACCCACATCAACAACGTCTTCCCTCTCCAAGTTGTCCAGGAGACCACCAAGAAGGACATGCCGCATCCCCACCCCTTCTACAACGACGAGGAGGAGACCGCTCCCCCGGCGTCCAAGACTTACAGGTACCGCCGCTTTGACCTGTCGCTGAACAATGACGATGAGCCTCTCCACCTCGTTGTCAGGACCGAGCTTGACGCTGCCGTCAAGAACAACATCAACGGCGAGGACCAGTTCTTGACCATCAAGGCTCTTAACGAGTTCGACAACAAGGCTCAGGGCTCTGGCGGTGCCCTCGACTGGCGCACCAAGCTGGCCAGCCAGAGGGGTGCTGTCCTTGCCACGGAGATGAAGAACAACAGCTGCAAGCTTGCTCGCTGGACCGTCCAGAGCATCCTCGCCAAGGCTGATTCGATGAAGCTTGGGTATGTCTACTCCAACCGCATGAGATGGCAGATAGCTAACGATTTCGCAGTTTCGTCTCCCGCACGAACCCCAAGAACAACAACGACCACGTCATCCTGGGCGTCCTCAGCGCTAAGCCGCGTGAGTTTGCCAACCAGATGGCGCTCAACCTGTCCAACGGCTGGGGTATTGTGCGCACGATTGCGGACATGTGTCTTAAAATGCCCGAGGGCAAGTACGTCCTTGTCAAGGACCCCAACAAGCCTGTGCTCCGCCTGTACCAGGTGCCGGATCACACGTTCGAGGA
Organism: Neofusicoccum laricinum; assembly: GCA_029906385.1. Classification (NCBI taxonomy): domain Eukaryota; kingdom Fungi; phylum Ascomycota; class Dothideomycetes; order Botryosphaeriales; family Botryosphaeriaceae; genus Neofusicoccum; species Neofusicoccum laricinum. The sequence goes on along the minus strand of CP123714.1, from coordinate 1,920,483 downwards.
GGAGGCCGAAGAGACTGTTGCGGAGGCTGAGGACGAGGAGTAGAGCGATATCACGATAGGTGCGGAGAGGTAATATCGGGATGAAGGCATGATTTGTGCTTTACTTACGACTGGGATGGTTATGGAAGTCTGGGAGCGGCAACGCGGTCTCGGTAGCGCAGGCCAAACCAAAAGCAATCAATGGAGAGATTTCAACAGAATGCTGACAACACGGAGACTAGCCCCGGCAGGAGTGCCGAGTGCTTTCGCGCAGCTAATCATGTCCGCAAATGGGCTGGATGTCGAGCCGCGGATACGTCATGCCAGACTGATAACGATAAGCCCCGCGTCGAGATGTTCAGCTTTCTCCGTGGAAGCCGTGGACATGCTGCTCCCAGAGCATCCCACAAGCAAGGAACCCTATCATCGCCCGCCAATTGCAATCTCCCTGCCGCCATGAAGCGAGATTCAATTTCTGCGGTTCTGGACTCTTCAATGTCACTGTTCATCTCCAGAGGCCAAGCTCCCACCCCACCACGCCCAGCTTCTGAGATCTACACAAATCTGGGATTTCTTGTGATTTGATAGCTGCCATGTCTTCCTCTTCCTCCTCCGCGCCTCCGAAGCAGCTTAACGGCGACGCCATGGACTCGGAGCACTTCTCGCCCTACCGTTCAGACGGAAAGCTCGTACATCTTCCCTCCAGCACCTCACAATCACGCGTGAGACGACCCCACTGACACACCCGCAACCTCGCAGTACGGCTTCGTCTGCGTCGTAACAGGCGCCACGCAACCAATCGGCCGCGCCATCGTCCTCGAGCTCGCCGGTACCACCCACTCTCCCTCCCTCCCTCCCTCCCTCCGCCCCTCCACCCTGACAACCCTCCCCCCACAGCCCACGGCGCCGCCTGCATCTACGCCTGCTCCACCGAGCCCGACGCGCACCCAGCCTACACCTCCCTCGCCTCCGCCGTCGCCTCAACCCACCCCGCCACCAACCTCATCCCCTACCCCCACACGCCCGCCACCGAAGAAACCACGCTCGCCCTCATCGACGACATCCTCAACGCCTGGGGCCGTCTCGACGTGTGGGCCACCTCGGCCGGCCTCCTCGGGCCGCCGTCCGTCGCGGCGACCGGCGCGGCCGACCTGCGCGGCTGCTTCGACGCCAACGCCGTGGCGCCGTTCTTCGCGCTCAAGCACGCGCCGCCGGCCATGGCCAAGCTCAGCGCGCCCGCGGCCGGGTACCGCGGCGTGCCCAAGGAGGTGCCGTGGGGTAGCATCGTCGTGGTCGGCAGCGTGGCGAGCGCGCACGGCGGCTGCTGGGGCCCCGCGTTCACTATGAGCTGCCATGCCGCGTTGGGGGTCGTCAGGGCCGGCGTGGCGGCGTTGAAGGGTGAGTTTGGCGCGACCGCTTGGGGGGGTTTCGCTTCGACCCTGGTTTTTCTTTTCGATTGTTTCTTCTTGGCCCTCCCACTCCCCTCCCTTTTTCTTCCCTGGTTGGGCGGTGGATGTGGTGTGCGTGGTTTTGCTGACGAGCTGGGTCGTGGTGCTGTAGGGACGGGGGTGCGGATCAATTACGTTTCGCCGGGGCAGATCGATATGGGGATTGATTTGAAGGGTGTAAGTGGAACTATCTGACCGCCCATTTCACTGGGGGTTGTGGGCAGATTGACTGATTTGGGCACGGTAGTTCGACATGCGGGGTATGAGCTCACAGCTGCCGCCGTCGAGTTTGCAGTCGGAGAAGGTGAATACGTATCCAGGAGACGTATAGGGAGGGACTGACGAGCATCCTGCAGACACAGAAGGAACACATCGGACTGGAGCGCGCAGGATTGCCGCAGGAGATCGCCAAGGTGGTTGGGTTTCTGGCGAGTGGGTTCAGCAGCTATATTACAGGCGCAAACTTAGTCGTCGACGGTGGTGCAACGTATGTGTGCTTTGCTTTTCTATCTTGCGGTATAGCAGAGACGCTGACCAATCCGCAGGACTATGAACCCCTTGACGGTTCCGATCTGAAAAGCATACCTTGAACAAGACAGCATTGGCACAAGCCTTCGGCTTTCAATACAAATTATGGATCTGAGGTCTGTATAATAACTCTTATCACACTCTTTCCGAATGAAGCAAGACACAAAACACATGCGGACGAGTGATTCAACTCCGAGCAAACGCCCCAATTGTGGACCATCGTTACTAAGGCTGTGCTGGAGTTATCGGTCACTGAAAAAGCCGTATTGAGATACAGTGAACCAAAGTAAGTCTCCACACGAATAGCAAAAGGTGGCATCTTCCCTGGAAATACGAGTATCTCATCACTGTCCTGCGGATTTTCTGGCGCAAAACCAAGCCATGGCTCGGCTCCCGTAGTTGCGGGTGCCAGTGATGCCGCTCTGGAATTAATGACTGGGTGAAGAGGCGCTCAATCAAATCCTTACTGACCAGCAATCCCCTCGTGTCCGAATGCGGCGTTCCCACTTGCACAACAGGCATTGACTACAGCTCCTGATCCGCTTCCATGCCGACCCAGTCAGCCGGGATAAAGAAGGTCATGGCTCGTGGTGCCGGAACTGTTTATTGGATGCTTGGCTTGTCTGGGATGGTCAAGGGGAATAATGTGCGCATATATTGATTGGTTTGGGTTTACTGGTGAGGTTTTGGTACAATATGCAATATATAAATTGTCCAGGGATGGTTGGAGCGCATGGCAGAGGCGCAGGCGGGCAATGGGAGGAGAGAGGAGGCAAAAAGGCAAAGTAACGGAGAAGATGGGCAAAAGGGCAAGCATAGGGAAGACAGGCGAGTGGGCGGGAATGCAAAAATACCCGGGTCGGCGGGGCATATGCAAGGCAGAAGCGGGTTTCTCCAGGACAGTACAGTTAAAGCGAGGGAACGCATGCTCACCAAGCGCCGGTGGATCATGCCGAAACAATCCCGTGAAGTGCATGCTGGAATTATCCGGCGGGTGAATAGGTTAATTGATTGCATCAGGCAAATGATTGATGCATCTCATTGATTGGAGCATGAATGTAGCCCTGCTGTGTTACCTCGGACGCGTTGTGGCGTGCTTAAATCAATTCAATGGTGCGCCTACAGTTCCACATTACGACTTAATATTCACGTGGACGGTAAAATAGCAAAAGCATACTTCAACCTTCGGTTCAGGTGTCAATGCGGTGATGTCAAAGTATACCGTCCGAGTTCCCATCAAGGTGGAGCCACAGGTGTACACACTGTAGAGGGAATACCCCAGGAGTCTCGACCAGTTGATGATTTCACCCCCGGGAGATGGATTCTAAGGTTTTCATATCTGGTGTTAAACTCTATGCATACTAGAGCGAGGAAAACAATCATTACCAGCACCGGCAGAACTTGGGATGACCAGCTGATGATCTCAAAAGGGTTGGTAGACGCTTTTTGATAATCCGAAAAGAAACAACGGCTTGTCTTCAAGAATTCACTGTCGCTGTAGTCAATACACACCCGAGTGGGATCTCTGATCACCGTTTCTCCGGGTGATTATAAAGTTATATGTCTATGAGCAATTCACTGCGTGTTATATCAGGTGGAATTCGGCGGCCTCACCAATAATATCTCCAAATACGTGAAAGGGCTTGACAGTGAAACGTCGTTACGCCGGAGACACTCCGCTTGATCTTCTTCAGAGTTCTGACTGATGCCCTGGTGACAAGGCAGAGCTTAGCGAAGAGAGTGAGCTTGCTCCCGCCTATTTGATAAGGCGAGGCGTCCTTTCACAGCCAGCACGTGATGAATAAATGGGAGAACGTGGAGGGCCTGTACGCACTGTTAAGAAAATCGACTCCCGTAGAAGTTTGCAGGCCGGTACTCGACCCCGCTGCCGGCGAGACCAAGCGTCCCGCGTCTCGTGCCAGCGCCAGCAGCGTCACCCTGCGCACCTAATGTTCTACGGCAACCACTTCCCACCCACCAGCTCAGCAAGCCGGGCAGACCAACCGCCATGACTCACCACCGCGCCGGGGAAGCCCTCCCGAATCGACGTCCCAGCGCGCAAGCCATCCTCCCTGACGCCGGCGCACTCGGGCAGATTGTGGATACACAAACCCCCGAGTCAACACACACACACAGACGAGCCCCTCCTCCCTCGCCAAACACCGGCAAGACCCGAACCTCGCAACCACCACCTCATCCGACGCCCTTTCGCGGTTCCCTCCGCCCCTGTCATTGTGGTGGGGCGCCCTCGGGACAGCCAGGCACGGTGCACACACCCGACGACCATCCGCTCCCGTCCACGCACCCCTCGAGCACAAGAGACCAAAACGGCGCCTGGATGGAAGGGATTCGAAAAGCCGGACAGCAAGCGCCGCGGCAAGTCACCAACCGTGGCTAAAAGGCCCGCGTCGCGTCGAGATGGAAGTGCTGGCGGCTGGGGGGCACGTCGCTGCGGATCCCCCCTCCCCAATCGGCGGCTGGAGCTGGGGATGGTCTTGTTTCCGTTGCACGCTGCGGCACCCGGGCTGCGACGGCGGCGTTGAGGGTTTTCCGTCCGCCAGAGACTGGGTGTGGGCGATGAGAGACGTTGTTGGACGGGCGCGGGGGCGTGGTTCGTCTTTCACGTCGCCTGTGGGCGGAAGCCGGGGTGGGAGAGGGGAAGTGAGAGAGATGTCGTGGGAGGTAGGGCCTGGGATCTGTGGCAGATCCTCCCGCAAGAGAAAGTCCCACGAGCACCCGAGAATAATGGCCATTCGCCGACTATGTATAGGCATCGGGGAACGTCATTGGCCAGGCCAGGCCAGGCCGGCCTTCAAGCAAATGTGTGACATCGGCCGGAATGGCGCGGCTGAGTTTTGCTGCACTGTCCACGATCAGGGACAAGCCTCAAGCATTGGGCGTAGGGAAATCGTGGCTGGGTGTTGGATAGTTCCAGAGACCACACAGGCAGGAGCTCTCGCCATTCTGGTTGCTGGCCGTTGAGCGCGGAACCAGCTGGAAAGCGCGGTAGGCCAGGACGGATCTGCATGGCTTCCTCCCACTTGCGTGTGGTACGGTTGTATCAGTGAGTCTGGTTATTACGGCCGGAGAAAGGCAAGGGAGCATGTTTAGTCGAGACGTAGCCGTAGGCAGTGGGCCATTGGCTATCAATCAGGTGGTGACGGCTTCAATCCTATGATTGCGTAATATAATTCGTTAGCTGGATTTCGAGAGCGCGCAGGCTTAATGAAGAAAAGGAAACCAGAAGACTAACGAGCCAGGTCAGAGAGATGCCGCCCTGGAATAGGTGAAACAGGTAGATTTTGGAGCAAAGGTTGATAGAGTCGAAGGCGGACAGGGACAGAATATTTCCTCCAAGAGTTCCCACATGGAAGCTCACGAAGCGAATTGACACCGGAACTCGTGGCCAAGCGAAGTGCTAGAGCCTCAGACCTCCGGAGCTGAGCAGAGCTCGACGGCAGAAGAACGGTTCTCAATTACCAAGACCGCATCGCTGCGAATCAGACATCCAATTCCGTCTATCTTCTTAAATCCGACCCGCACCACAAACCCCTCCGGGCGTTGCCGCCTCGCCCCCCCATCTTGCAAGCCCAGCAACAGACCAACACCCGCCGCACCAAACGAACATCGCCACCCCAACCCCGCGCCCGCCCTCCCTCACGCCTTCGCCCCATTATCCCCCCTCCTCCGCGCCAACAGCTGCTCCGGGCTCGGCAAAACATCCGGCCCAAACGACAACGGCAGCAACTCCCCCATCGTCATAACCTTGTACTTCCCGTCCGTCGTGTGCATGAAAATCGGCGTATCGAGCTGGGCGCCCCCGTCAGCCACTCCGCCGGGGGGGAGATAACCAAAAAGGGACACTCACGTCCAGGAACTCCCTCAGAAACTGCCTGCACATCCCGCACGGGCTGCAGAACTCGTCCGCCAGGTCCGTCGCCACGCCCACGGCCTTGACGTCGCCGCGGCCGTACCCGAACGTCGCCACCGCCGTGCCGACCGCCACGCGCTCCGCGCACGTACCGACCGGGTACGCCGCGTTCTCGACATTGGCGCCGGCCACGATTTCCGGGTGCTGGCCGCCGCTGGCGGTCGCGTTGGTGCGGGACGACGACGAAGGGTCGATGAGCAGGGCGGCGCCGACGCGGAATTGGGAGTACGGGCCTGGGGCGCGGGGGGATGGATCGTCAGCGCGGGGGGGTTCTTTGCTTTGTTGGTACGGAGGGGCTCCGCCGTCTTGTTTTGCGCGGGGAGAGAGGGAGGGAGAGGGTGGAAGGAAGGAGCTGGGTGCGCGCGCGGGGGTCTGGCTTTCTTTCTCCACCGTTGCCTTCTGCGCTGGAACGAAGGAGGTTGCTGCGCCGCACCGCGAGCGTTGGGGGAAAGCGCTGGGCGACGCGACATGGTTCCATCCGCAAGCTCAACTCCGCACAAGGGAAATGACGACACTGGAGGGGGAAAGCGCACGTACAGTAAGCCCGGTCGCGCGCGTCAAGACATCCCTTCGACAGGGCGTCGACCTCCTGGGCGGTGAGTCCGTGGATCAGGTCTTGCTGCTGGTGCTCCGCCGCTGGCATCGTGAAGAGAAAAGGGGAAGAAGGGAAAGAGGGAGAAAGGGAACGATCGGCGGGGAGGGTGAGGGGATACAGCGGCGGGCGGCGGGGATGGCGGCCCTGGTGCGCCGCAGCGCAGGGGCCAGGCCAGGAGATAACGGGGAGATAAGCACGGCGGGGCTCGCCTGGCTTGCCGTTTGCGGCCTGGGATGAGGGCGGCAGCGGGGTAAGAGAAACCACCACTGCCACCCGCTGTCCCTCTGCGCCTACCCGGCAGCGCGGCTTAAGGCGGCACGCCGGCGCGCGCTTCACGTGGCGACGGGCAGTTAGAGTTCGTCGCAGCGGAGGTGGTGACGCCAGCGATGGCGCCAGGAGATACGCTCGCCGCCGTTGGGCGCCGCGATGCGCGTGTGTGCCTGCTGTTCTCGGAAGGCACGTGGACGCGCGAGCTGTCGCAGGAAAAGGCAAACAGGGCGTCTCTGTCCATCTTGGGCACGAACGGAGATGAGTGAGACAATTTGGGGTAATCTCTCGGGCGAACCGCCATAGTGTGGCTGGTGGGCGTGCCCGTGGGCCGGGGTGAACATTGCCAGTCTCCAGTCAGCCTTTGAACCTCCCGCAACGGTGCGGATATCGATATGCGACGCCAGCGGGCGGCGTTTGAGCGGCCAGCGGCGTTCTTGGCCCTGCCTGCGGAGCCTCACCTCTGGGGCCGCGGGACGGTGGCATTGGCATCGTATAGAGTACGGTGGCCACACGGCGGGCAACGGGAAAGCCCCAGGCTGGTGGGTACGGGCGACTCGCATCCTGCTGCACGTCGCCGCCCTACTGACGATCGTCGCGCGGGCAGAGCGGGCGGCGAATGAAGGGCGCGGCGGGTTGCGGCAAGGGTCTTGCGATGGGCGAGGGAACCACCCACCCACCTTCCCACCCGTCGATCCTCACGCGGCCGCCGATGACGCAACCGGCATGTAGCATCAGGGCCGTCGTCACCAACCTGCATCCCGGCGATTGACCCTGTCGGTGAGCCCTCTGATCTGCGCCCCCCCCCCCCTTCTCCTCGGCACAGACATAACCTTCCCTTCGCACGAGAGGAAAGGACCGGCCCAAAAAAAGAGGGAGGAAAACAAGAAACCACGAGAGCCAGCCGGCGATTGTCCGGGGAACTGGATGGAACGCCGCGAAAGAAGCGGCCAAGCAAGACAGGAAGCAAAAAAGGTAGGGAATCAAGGTTGGCAAAGCTAATCTGTCGTCGTCATTCCGTCCTTTCCCTCTTCCCGCTTCGCCCGTCGGCCAGTCGGCCCTGCATTGGCAAGCAAGCCCTCTCACCATGGCGCAGGGCTCGATTGATTTGCGTGCTGCATGTGCGCGTTGGTTGCACGTGCGTCCTTGATTCCGCCGTGGCCACTGGCCATGGCGACGGGCGGGCTGGCGGATAGGCGCAGGCGCCGGCCATGGGTTGGCTGCGAGACCAAATGCAAATCGCTCGAATCGTCGAGTTTCACTATTTGCTTTTGTGGCATCTGCCGTTCGTCTCTCCTTCCCGCTGCCTTCTTTTTCTTCCTTTGGTTTCTTTTCCCAGCATGTGAAGCTCGGCGATCGTCTCGACGTGCAGCAGAAGCGCGTGGCAGCGAGATCGAAGTGGCGGAACATGGGCCAACGGGACGGCGACGTGGTGACCGGGGTCGGACAGGTTGATCAGCCCCGAACGGTGGAGGGACTCCGGCGGGCGTGGCAGAGGAGATTTCTCCGGCCGGGCATGTTCGAACAACGTTATGGTCTGCAGGACCACGATTCTGCCGTCCGGCGAGTCTTGGACGGAGCGTGGTCTCTGTTTTTCGCCGTCGTCGTCGTCATCAGCAGAATCACCGTACATCTCCGATTTCCCCGGCAGGGCGTTCATTGAGGCGAGCAACCGCAATGCACCTCTTTTCAGCCTCTGCCGGGTTGATCCTGGACGCGCACGTTCCTCCGTAGCATTTCCTCCCGCAGCTGGTTTTCTTTTTTGACGCAACGTCGTCTCTGGCTGCCGGCGACGCCAACGCAAGTCCGAAGCCCGGCAGCTCGGTGTCGCCCGTCCGGTACCTGCTCCGCCACGGGGCGTGCAGGTTTTAGGTTGGCGATGTGGTGGTCGCCGTTTAATCTATTTGCCGTCACCCGCAGACCACGTGCGTGCGTGTGCAAACGGCGGGATAGCCGCAGAGCCACTCAACGTGCCCAGCTGGGGCGAGACTGGAAGCTGCGTTCGCAATCCAAGGCAAGCCGCGGGGCAACGGGGAAAGCGGGTACGGCCGCAAAAAGAGTGCGGAACCTTAATCGCCCCGGGCAGCACATCCATGCCCACACAGTATGTGGCTAAAACCCGGGACCCGATCGAGCGGATGGGGAAGGGAGGGCGGTGGGGCGGACGCGAAGACTCGGCCGTTGTAGAGGGGCGCGAAAGAAGGCGCGAATTCAGGAGAAGCCAAGGCGCCAGCGGTAGGGAAAAGAGGACATGGGTGACGAGGAGCCACAGTGCGGATACGTAGTAGCTGCACAGGAACGACGAGCCGGACTTGTGCCGCGGCGCAGGAGTGGTTAGGCTAAGCAGCGGCAATCGAGCAACGTGGAAGCCACGAGGCAGGCCGGGACGGGGGGCAGAGTGGGACGGAGGGGCGCGTTGGCACTGACTGGCACGGCAGCGGCGGCGAAAAGGCGGAGAGGGCGCGCGGCGGGAGGGGCGGCGGGCGGAGCAGCAGGCAGGCAGGCCTCTCTCGCGGCGAAATTGCCATTCGACTCCTTCGTCGTGAACCGCTGCCGCTGCCGCGCGCGCCCCTCACCTGCGCCGTCCGACTTCGCTGCCCGCCGCAGAGCAGGCCACAAGGCGGTGCGCATCACCCCCCCCCCCCCCCAAAGCGGCATGCGAGCCACACGCACAATCAACTCAGCACGGGGGCCTGCCGCGCCATGTGCGCGTGGGCAAGCCGTGGTAATATAAGGATTGTCCTTATACTTGTCCAGCCAACCCCAGCGCGCCGGTGGTGGTCTCGATGCCGCCGTGCCCGCCAATCAGGCGGGATCCCCCGGCTCCACTTCATGCGGTCATGCCTGGGGGACAGCCGCAGCCGTACGTAGCGAAAAGGAGACCTGCCCGGGCCGGCCAAGGCCAGCGGGATCCAGGTGCCAGGACGGCGCGGAAGGCAGTGCTGTGCTGCGCTGCGTCGACCCGTTCATGCGGCAGACCGGTGAGGTCAGACGGCAGGACGCCACGAAAGCATGCGGGCTCCTGGGAGTGGACGTGGTGGTGAGCGACGAGCGGCTGCGCTAGCCCTGCGACCACGCCCTGCCCGAGAGGGTCTGCCCCTACCGCCGCCATCGTGCCATCACCGCAGCTCCCTGCCTGCGACCCTCGTCACCATTGGGCTGTACCAACTCAAGCCCGCCGTCGGCACCTCCGCCCCTCCAAACCTTAAAACCTTCTCTCTCGCGTCTGCCAGCACGACGCCGCGCTCGGCCCAAACGAGCTTCCCACCGCAGCTAGCCCTAGGGACTCTTGCCCACCGCCTCCGTCCCGCCACCGTGATTCGTCTCTTCCCCGTCACCGCACGTCAAGGTTGCAGCCAGAGTATGGTAGAGAGCATCGTTCCCATTCCGGAAATTGCAACCACCGCCGGGCCTCAGAACAACTGCCGAGAAGCTGCCACCGCAAGGACAACTACACCGACGTGGTGCTCTCATCCTACACCACGCGCCGGCGAAAAAACCCCCCCACCCACACATTCGGACCCATCCGAAGGAACGCAGCATGCTAAATCCGACACCTCTCTCCAACGCAAAAGCTTGTTTCCCTCCCGCCGGCCGGCCTACTGTCCGCCCGGCGACGACAACGAGAGACGTACCCCTCCACCACCACCCGCCCTCAGCGCCGTGAGCAACGCGAACCCTCACGGCCCGGCAAGCTGGGGATAAGCACGCCGTGTACCCGTACGAGGCGCCGCGCGCGCCCATCGCGCCGCCCCGCCCTGTTATGCACCCAACCGTCCCCGGCTTCCGGCCGGTCCAAACACACTACCCGTCCGACCCGTCGCTGCCGACTTCTGTCCTCCCCATTCCCTGCTCCCCATCTTGCGCATAGTACTACCCGCCGTCCGAGCGTGCCGTGGGGGATGCAGGAAAGCAAAAAGGCAACGGCGGCCGAGAAGCCGCGCCGGCCGGAGGCACGGCTGCTCGTCGAGCCGACCGGGCAGGCCGAGTGACAGACTTTTGCCGGGAGGGCCATTTTTAGTCTTTTCGTCTCTCTTCATCTCGTGCATCCGTCATCCGCAGATCATCCGTGGTCGGTAGATGTGCGTTCGAACGGGTGGTTGGTTGGTTGGTGGTTTGACGGTAGTAGCGCGTGTGTGACGCGGGACGATGCATGTGGGATGGGATGGCGGGGGGGGCCAAGGGGCCTCCTTCCCGCGTTTGATTTGCGAAAAAATGGATTGGGGGGAAGTGAGTGAGCGAGCGGGTGTGTGCCTCGTGTCGAGAGCACCCCCCCCCCCATCCGTCGACGAATTGATCCGAACCCTGGTCATCCATCCCGCAGAAAGACGCGGGAGGGATTGTTCGTTGCCGTAGTGGCCTTTTTTGCCTTTTTTTTCCTCCCTCTTTTGACTCTTGGCTCGGGCGGATCTTCCGAACTGTCGTCCTTTCCGTTTTCGGGACGAGAGCTAAGACATGTACGGAGTCAGGAAGGTACAGCCTTTAGATCACCCTTAGATCGCGCTTGACGTGGATCTGGGACGGGCATCGGAACGCCTCAACAGCCACCAGCGTTTGAAAGGTGAGTTCTCCGAGCTTGAACGTGGCCCTGCCGCGTGGGATGCAGGAATGCAGCACCCTCTTTTCTTCAGCCCAACATCCTGCACGCGATGATTAATGCCAGCCGCATGTTGAATGACATCCGTAAAGCTAATCATTGGCAAGTTGAGGACGGGAGATTGCAAAGTATTCTCTATCATTTGTGGGTCTATTTGCCCACGCGCGCGTGGATGTCCGCGTCGCGCAACCAAGATTGTCTAGGGTTGGTGCAGCTAAGATACATGCCTCGAAAAGGAGCAAGAAATTTTTTGAAGCAACCCCCGGTCTCTCAAGACTATTGCGGCCCAGCCCCAAGCCACAGAAGCAAACAAAATTGAGCTGCCAGGCCGATCCACGAGCAATGAAGAGTGCATCCGGCAGTCTTCCTTCAGAATAAGACAATATTCGGGGAGAAAAGCGTAACAGAAAACAAAGCAGGCGGCGCGGTCGAAGACATAGCCCAACAGCCAGATGAATAAGAGACAACACGGCAGCTAGAAACAGAGCGGAAAGAAAATGCCAGTACCATGATAGAATCCCCACAGGTTTCGCCCCTTCTTTTTATTCCATCCACGCCGCAGTGAGGCTTTCTCGCCATGCCAACCGACATGGACACCTCATTCCGCCTTTTAAAAAAAAAAAAAAAACCAGACTAACCCGAGCAGTCACATGCAAAAGGTCTGGGAAGAATGGTTGAAAAACGCGCCCGGAGAATCATGTGAACCGCGAGGGACCTCCGGATGAGAGCAGATGATACGCCAACCCGATGTTAACAAAAGAGAGCTTTGATCGTCCGGCTGAAGCTGGTATATCGAGATTGAAGGGGGTCCGGTCGTGGCACAGTATAGTATGCGGCGGTAGACCTATCGTACAATGCGTGAAATAGAATCTCTTCATGTAGAATCGGAAAGCTCTCGTTGGCACTGCGTGGAAAGGCCGGAGGATATCATCGATGAATAATGCGTCACGGCATCGTGCCGTTGAATAAGTCAAGGAAAAGGACAGCGGACACCAGACCGCTTGTCATGGTGGTTCAGCCATGGTTGTGCTGTTACCTGTGGCTGTACGGTCGTCCGCCGGCGAATTCCACTCCTTGCATTGCTGAGGGCTGCGCGGCGGCCTGTGCGCCATTCTGCCACTGAGGTTGCTGTAGAGGGGGGAGCACGTTTGGCTGGGCTTGGTTCGGCTGCGGTTGCTGTTGAGCCAAGTAGCCGGTCATCGATCCGAACACGTGCGGATGATTGGGGTCGATTTGGCGCAATTGCGACCAGGCGGCGTGGAGCTCATGCTTGAGTTCAGCGTTCTCACGCTCAATATCACTTGATCTCGGGTTGAAGGCGGCGGTTTCCTGCCTGAGGCGGTTGTTCTCGTGCTGTATCTTCTCGTAACTCCTCTGCAAGCCCCTGATGTACTCGATCGCTGCAACGACGTGTCAGTTGGGAGGTGTAACAAGTAAGAAACAGACAGGGTGGCACTGACACTTGGTGAGGATTTCCCACTTGCTGGACTTGTTTCCTGGGGAATTGGGAAGGATGCCGTTAAGTTCGTCAAACAGTTGCTTCATCTCACTTCGCCTCTTCCTCTCGGCCATCTTGTGGCTGACGCGCAGCTCGGGGGTCCGGCTGTAGTTGCCAGTGCCCGGCGTTGCTGAGTGCTCGGACTGCAGGTTCGTGATGTTGCGATGTTGCATGGAGTGGTGATGAGTGTGTGGGATTTCTGCTGAGAGTTAGCTGCAGCAACAGTGTTACAAAGCAGTCAGACAGACCATCTTCGAATCTCTTCTGCCCTGGCGGCATCTGGTCAACAGCGTAGATACTGCTGTTGATGGACGTAGCGAAGCTGTTCTGTCTCGACGGAATGGACCTGGTAGACCTCTCGATGCTGGAGTCACCGCTGCTAGAACCGCGACGCTCATCCGGATCTTCTTGGTCGGGGAAAGCCCAAGGGAAGCCCTTTGTGGGTGCAGCCGCCATGGGATCGGGCATGCCAGAGACGCTGCGCGGGTTGGGGTTGATGACAGGCGCTCGGCGGGGTGCTTGATTGGCGCGGATGGAGTCCCGGGGGCCAAGAGGAGAAAGCGGCGGACCTCCTCCATTTTGGCGTTGCTCGCCGGTGATGCCTCGCTGCTGCTGCAGGCTCGAGACGAGCGAGACGCGCGACGTGTTTTGCGATTCGTAGGGTGATGAAGGGCTGATGGCCAGGTGGTTCATGCCGGAATTCATCCGGCTGTCCACGCTGCTACGCCGAGAATCCAGGTACGAGGACGAGGCATCGAGGCTCTGGCGGTTGTCGAACGTGTGGTTGAACGACGGTAATGCCTGGGGCGTCTGCGATGGTTGGCGCGCGGACTGCGGCGTCTCCGGGATGGAATTCCGCGAGGGCGAGTCCTCGGCATTGAGGATGGTCTGGAGTTGGAGGCCGGTCGTGTTGGAGACGCCGGACGAGTGCTTGCTCTGGGTCTGGGAGATGGACCAGGTGCCGGAATCACGAGCATCGGGCGGCTGGCGCGACTGCATCTGGGACGGGTCCGGCGAGGTGAGGTTGTGCGTCAGCGACGCGATGGAAGGGAGCGCTTGAGCTTGAGACATGGTGGAAGATCAAGCCTCACGTGAGGCGGTAGCGGCGAGCAGGAAAGAGACGACGAATGGACGGCGAGGTCAGACTTTTGAGAAAGAGGAAGGCGCGACGGGGACAGTCGCAGAGAAGACCGGCCGGCACCAGCGACGAGGGTGAGGCGGGAGCGAGATTGACGCGGGCAGCGCTGGGACAAAAGGAGAAGGCGTGGTGGTGAGGGCCGGCGAGATGGTCACGGCGGTCAATAAAAGAAGTGCTCGATGAAGCGTGCCCTGGCCCACGTCAGCAGGTGAAGTGCGAGCAATTGCCGCCAAGCAGGGCGGGTTTGCCGACGGCGGCGCACGGGGGTGACGTCGGGTCGAGGATCGGAGGCGGGCGAGGGAAGGCACACTTACTCGAGGCGGGAGCTGTCGAGGCAGTCTGGGAGCCGTCGGTGGAGGGCGCAGGCGGTTGAGAAACAAAAGAGCGGTTCAGGCTCAGGCGTGGACTTTGGCCGCGAGCCGGGCCGATTCTAGAATGCAGGGAACGGGGCGGGCTCAGGGCATTGGGGTGGTGGAGGGGTGGAGGCCGGGTCGTCGCGGCGCGCGGTGGCAGTCGTCGGAGAGGACGACGACGGGGGAGGGCGCGGGAGGTCGTGTGGAGATCACGGGATCCCGCAGGACGGGCTCATTCACGGCAAACCCGAGGGAGCGAGGAGGGCGGCGCGCGAGGCAGATGAGAGATATTGCAGCGAAGGGAGGCGGAAACGGTGGCGCGCACGGGTGGTTGCACGAGAGCGCTTCGGGGCCTGACACGGTCACGGGCGGGTGCCGGCAAGGGCAGCGCTCTGGGGTGCTTGGGGGAGAGTCAGGAATTGCGAGAGTACGCACGTAGAGAGGGCGGCGCTGGCGTCTCTTTCTTTTGGCGGCGCTGGCGTCTCTTTCTTTTGGCGGCGGCAGGGCAGCAGCGCGCGAGCAGCGACCAGACCTCTCAGGCGTCCCTTACATGCACGACTCAGCGCGCACCCGGCCGGGCGGTTCGGGGAAGCAGCCGCCAGCGCAGCGTGGGCGCGGGTTGGGGGCGGGCGGGCAGCGTGCGCGGCAGGCGGGCGGGCGCGGCGGGCAGGCAGCTGGCGGCGGGCGAGCTGGCGCGCTTCTTCACTCGCCCCGGCGTGATCTTCTCGCGCCTGCACGTGGGCCTGCCGGGTTGCGAGGCTCCAGATCCGCACACCCTCGCAGGCGCGGCCACGCCTCCTGTGGCTGGCGCCGCCAAGCGCGTGGAGGAGACCGCCCGGCGCCGTGCGAGCCAGGCCCTCCCGGCGGCGGCCCAGCAGCGCAGCCCGCAGCCCGCAGCCCGCAGCCCACCGCGACGGCCTCGCGCCACCGCGCCGCGCCTCGCGTGGCTCCCGCCGTCAATGCGGAGCCCGGCCTTCCTTGCAGCGTGCTGCTTTAACCACGCGCTGCTCGCTTATCGCCCGCAACAGGCGCCCGTCTCGCGCCCGTCTGACTCGATCTCGACGCCCGGCGAAACGCGCCCAACCCACGATCGTGCGACCAGCGCCGGCGATCTGCAACGTCGACAGAACGCCGCGCCCTTGCCACAAGGCCCGCCGCTGCACGCTCGGCCCTTCTCGCCCGCACAGCGCTCGGAATGATGAGCGCTGGATCACCCGTCGCACCCCAAGGCCGTGCAGCGTTCCTGTCCCCTGTCGAGTTAGCGTCCGCTGCATGTCATTCGTCTGGAGAGCGTACGCGCCGCTAACACCACGCCCAGCCATATCTCGCTGCTCACCCCAAAGCGCCGCGCCTGCACTCCTCAGCCCACCTGTGGGGCTCACCCGCGCGCCGCCACGCCTGACCGCACGTCCATATGAACCCGCGAAGGTCCAGCCGCAACGGCCACCGCGCGCCCGCTCTCCTTTCCAGCGGACAGTTGCACAGCGCCAACGCTTCTGGCCGCGCCGGCAGCATGAGTAAGCCCCAGCGCGCCCGCCTGCAGCCAACGCCCCCCGAGGAGCAATCCGGGTCCCACGCCGGCACCAGCGACGCGCCTGAGCCCTCCTGCAGATCTGGCCGGCTCCCAGGAATCGCGCCGTGGCAAGGGAGCTCTCAGGCCAGGGGCGCCGCCCGCCGCGCATCGTGAAGCTACTCTGTACCACCCAACCTGCCCGGATACCCAGGACGGGTGCAGTAGCGGCAGCGAAGCCCAGCCCAGCCTTGGTTCGTCCGACCCTCTAATCCTCCCCGTGATGGCCGCCGCCCATGGTCCTGGACCCTGCTTCGTTTCATTAAGGAGCGCTGCTGCAGAAGGTCATCTCCCCAAGCAGCGCGATGGAGAGCCGTCGCCGCCGGCGCCCATGGTTGCATGTCTCGCAGCAACGCGGACAACCTCCGCCCGCGCCACGCTTCGGAGAATTTTTGTCGCCGGCTACGCACACATGCCAACACCGGTCTCCACATGGCCCGGAGGCCGCTTGCAGCGTTTCGAGAAATGCCGGCCTTGTTTTTGCGCTGAGTGCAACGCCTCCCAACGACCGGGTTTGGAACGGCGTTGATGCACCGTAGCCGTGCCCCGTCACACACCCGTCGGAAGCGTGCGCAGGAAAGAGCTCACCAGAGGCCTCTGTCCCCCACGCCGCCGCTGAGGTTCTTTTGTCGTAAGTCCCCACTGTGCACCGCATCGCGCTAGCCTCGGTCTCGTCGCCGAGCGGATTGCGCTTTGTATGTTTTGACTTTGCCTCTGACATTCGGACGACGCGGCCGTTGCGATGTTTGGCCCGTTGCCTATCAGCCAACGGCGGCGTTGTGGAGCCAATACCAGCACCCATATTCGTCTCGTTGCGGCCATGTCTCAGGATAATTTCGCTGTCTACCAGCCCGATCGAGGGATCGCGCCATGCCTTCAACGCGTTCAGAAAAAGGGCCCGATACTCGGCGGGCGGAAAAAGACGCAATGTGCGGGGTTTGTCTCAAGAGCTGGGAGCTGTGGCGATTTTGGTGGCATCAGTATACATCGTGCGGAACTCGTTTATCATCACGGCCTCTGCATAATTAATCGCAACTATACACGCTTTTCGCACCGCTCGAGCATCCACAGTTCGCCAGTTGCTCCTCATGTCAATCAGAAGCAAACAGCCGTGGGCGACGATCAATGTCGTGATGATCAGAGATTGTTCAAGGGATCAGCTTTCTATGGAACGTCGTCGCATCAAGTCCAAGCACCCGTTTCCTTCTGGAATCTCTTGTGCACATGGCAGCCATCCTCCCGCCGGACGGAATCCACCCAAGCTAGTCAAACGTGAGGGATACGTTGCGAGGAGCACGCTGTGACGCTCTCCTCACGTTGTCCTCGTGCTGCAACCGTCAGGGTTCCTGGGGACCGAAAGCGGAAACACCACAGCCTGAGCAACGTGTTCCAAGTCAGACCGGACCCCATGTCCCGCTTCCGCTAACAACTATTCAAAGGAAAACATTGCCACGCCAAGGCATGCGATGCCCATGTTTCTCCATCCCGACGTGTCGGGGGCCGAGCCTAGCCTCCTTTTCCCAGCACTTGGCTCGCGTCGGCCTCCCCAAACATTGTTGTTGTCCAGCCCCGCGAGCATAAACGCCAACACATCCCACAGGGGTGGGTCTATGAAAGGAATGCTTGGTCCAGCCCCACGCGTACTAGGCACGAGGCGTGTTGCTACAGCGTAGATTGCATTCCGCATCTGCGGAAGAGTCGTACGATACGGCAAGATCGAAGCTGATCGCGTCCACGAGAACATCCCGTGCTGCTGCGAGCTGACCTGGCCGTCTGCCACTGGTGCTCGAGAGGCGTAGTCCACATCCACCGCCCCGCCAGGGCTTGAGCACGCCTCAAAATACGGGACGTACCCCTCAAAGATCCACTCGGCAAAGTTGCCCCCCGCATATGATCATGATTATGATTGCGGCCACCTTTCCAAATGCAGGAGAGCTTCTTGTCTGCCATCGCACATGATCCACTCATGCCTCTTGAGGACGAACAAGGCCAGTCCGTGTCCGAAACACGTCTCGAGCACATCTGATGCGCACACCAAACCCTTTGTAAGCAAACTG
This sequence comes from Neofusicoccum laricinum, assembly GCA_029906385.1. Lineage (NCBI taxonomy): Eukaryota > Fungi > Ascomycota > Dothideomycetes > Botryosphaeriales > Botryosphaeriaceae > Neofusicoccum > Neofusicoccum laricinum. Next base: position 1,902,522 of record CP123714.1, on the reverse strand, counting down.
AAAGGTGCAAAGCTCTCCGAACAGGAAGGAGGTGAGATAAAGACACCAACTTCAGGGATGACTTGGAGCAAACCGACGATCTCTCCGACGAGCATAAAATAAAGCATATGACACGCCACAGAGTCACCGCTTGTCAAAGAGTCGACCGGGTGGCTGGCGTGCGGTAATGATTGTCCGTGCGCAACAAAATTCTTTCCCCGCTCAACACCATTCACAACATTCACGGCCTCCTTGTGAGCAGCAAAACAAAAGGCAAGAGAGTGACTCTCCAACGGACAATCGAAGCAGAACCACGAACCCATTACATGGTTCCTTTTTTTTCCTTTTCCCTTCGCCTGATTAACAGTCTCATCCAAGGAGGAAAAAAAGATGAATCTCTCCGACGGGGAATCTGAGACTGTTAGTATGGATGGTTGCAGCGAAATTCGAACGTGGAATCTTACCGAACCCCGGTCTCCCGCGCATGAAATTGGACACCAATGACAAGCGGAAATCATGACCACTAGACCATCGAAGACGTCGGCTACTGTAAGCCGGATGGTTAAGAAGAGACCAAGATATTTCTATTATATCCTCAATGCCAATCTTCCTGCAGACCTCAACGTCATCGCGCAAGAGCGTCCTCCGCGGAGACGGGCCGACAGCAGCCATCCTGGCCTCCGTGGTTCATCCATCCGGGACAACCGAAAAACAGCCCGCAAGCCACAAGGTCACGACAAAGCAAAATCGACAGAGCAGTCTAGACCGCGAGGCCAAGCGTTAAAGCGGCAAGACGTGCTATGACTCGCCCGGTTTCTTATGTCCGGCGGGCCCCAGAGACGGAAGAGGGCAAGGCGGCCAAGCGAAGACACGCAGACGCACGCAGACGCAACAAGAGCGGCGAGCGAGCGGGCGCGGCGCGGCAAGAGAGAAAAGGCTGTTGCCAACCCTAAGAACGCCACAAGGGCCATCCCAGTTCCCGGGCCTGAATCAAATCGGGCGGGACTCCGCGTGGCTGATCAGCAAGCGGCCCTCGTCGGAGGATGCTCCACGTGGGCGGGGGACAGATGCCACGCGGTTTGCCGCGGGATCGCACGCTATCATTTGCCAGGTGCCATTTTTTCCCTGTTTCCCCCTCTCGGGGCGCAGCACATGCCGGCGGACATGGGGGGCAGAGCCAAGCGAAGCTGAATCTTTACCGGGGCCAGAAACACGAAGGCGGCCAAACCGCAGCAGCGCAGCAAGCAGCAGCATGGCGATGAGAGCAAGCAGGCCGGTACGTGTAGGAGCAGGCAAGCAGCACAGCATGGCACGCGTGGCGTGCCGAAAAAAAAAAAGACCGCCGCCCGTCCGCTGCACACGCTGCACCCACGCGCGTGCACGCCAGCGAGCGCGACGCCGGTCGTTCGTCCTGCAGATCTGACCAATGGCAGCCGGGACCGACTTTCCACCAATCCCATCGGCTCGAGCGAGCGTGCTGCTGCTTACCCCCCGGCGCTGGCACCGATGGTTGCCCTTTCCTTCCCTCTCTCGCTCTCTCACGTTCCGCTGGTCTCCGTCATCTGGCTCGGTCAACGATCAACACGTTCCCTAATCCGCTTGCCGCGTGTTTTTTTTTTTTTTTAAGATTTCTGTCGTCTGGCGGTGCGCCCGTTTTCCAACAAGCCACTGCTTGCAAATGTAACGCGGCTACCACTGGCTGTTGTGTGTCTCGACCACCACGTAGTTCGGGTCCTGCAATCAACTTTTAGACTCAAACGCCCGTTTTCCTTTTCTCCTCCCACTTTGATCGCTATTTCGGAGCACGCCTGAGCGGCTATTAGGTACTGTCTTCCAAAGATCGGTACTTAGGGTGGCTTATGGCTTTTTCTGAAGTATGTACTTCGCTGCCCTCGGACAGCCAGCTAGTTGCAGCGCCACAAAATCTTCGGCAGAATCCTTTTTTCCAAATCGTTCTATTTTCCAACTTGTTCGCTCCTCCTACGTCATCAAGCCGTCCTCCTCCTCCTCTCATTCTCCGCGGGGTTGTAAAACGCTTCGATGTTGTTTCCCAGCGGGTCCAGAACAAATGGTGCGTAGTACGTAGGCCGATACTGCGCGCGAATACCCGGCGCACCATTGTCCCTGCCGCCCGTGTCTGCGGACAGGGCTGCCGCGTGGAAAGCTCCGACCGCAGCTTCATCTGCATTGCAGGTCAGAGCCAAAAAGCAAAGAAAGCCGCGTGGGTGTGGCACATCACGGCAGCTCCACGACTCAGGAACTTTGACTTTTCCTGCCATGCGGGAAGACGTAGCAGGGCGAACCGAGAAAAGTAAGGCGGCGGAAATTTGAATTGGGAAAATGGGCGAAGATGGGGATCGCGAGATGATGGGCGCAAGGAGTAATTCATCGGTGCGACATGAATAAGATGGCCGCGTCTCACGGACAGAAGGGTGTTGCGGACCACGCCCACCCGCCGGGGCGCCTACCGGCGAAGGCGAAACACGGCGTACGACGCGGGTGCGATGGTCTGTTTTTTTCCTTCTTCCCTTGGTCCTCGGGTATGCAGGTAAACACTCTCTCGTATGGGGGGAATGGGAAAAAAAGGGAAAATGGCGTCGCAGATGGGGGGGCCAGCGAGCATGGTTTTGCAGGCAAAAGGAAAGTACCGAGAAACACACCTTTCGCGAGGAAGGCAATGTGCGATTCCTGCTGCGCAGGCGCTCCATCCTTCTGCCCGATCCAGAAGTCCGGCACTTTCGTCTCTGCGGACCCCATGCCGATGCGGCCGGGGAAGGAGAGGATGGCGGTGTGGTTGAGCGGGCCGAGCGCGCTGGTGTAGAAGGCGACGACGGCGTTATACTTTGCGGGCGGAGCCGCAACATCCACGTGGTGAATGGACATGACAAAGGCGTAGCGGGTGGATGGTGCGGTGTCGAGATGCCGGCGCACACGTGGTGGTGTTGAGTGTGTTCGGAAGTTATTTGGACTAGCTCTGCAGGTACTTCGGAATGCCTTCCCCCACCCTAAGTATGCATTCATCCACGTGCCTTCGTGCGTGTTTCGTGCGCTGGTTTTCCTGGTTTTGAGGTTCGATCGCTCGATCCCTCGCTGCTGACTGCGGGTCTACTCGTGTAAGCAGGCAGCCGGAAGGATCCTCAGTCGCATCTTGGCTATGGCCGAGAGAGGAAAAAGCAAAAGCAAGAGAAGTCTCGTTTACCTCCAATGCCGGTCACGTCGCCTCGATGCGGAGTCACTGTACAATGAGATCTTATGTGCTGGAAGCTGGAAGCTGGTAGCCACTTCATTCATTGCCAGCACTTACACGCTGCTATCAATCAACTCGCGGGATTGACTTCACAAGGTGGTCAAGACACTCGGGACCCGAGAAATCCCTTGAAACAGTCTCCGGGCAACTGAGAAACCTAAGTCGGCATGTGAAACCCTCCAAGTAGTACGTAGTGACATGAGTCGTTCGCGTGGATAGCTTTGTCATACTTCAGGCTGACCCTATGTATCCAGATAAACAGTGCATATCTCATTCAGGAATTTGGTGGCCAGAGGAAATGCTCAGAAGACAAGAACGAAAGACAAAGCGCTCGCCGATGAGCTCACAGGATTGATTTGGGTGAATTCTCAACATTACGACGATGTCAAGCATGTCAGCCAACCGCCTTCAGATTCCAAGTCTGAAGTCTCCTCAGATAAACTCTGTTGAGTGATAGCTTAGTCAAGCTCTAGTGTTTGTGTTGATTGCAGGTTTCTGATCGTTGTATATCGTATACAGACGAATGTGGAAAGTTTCCGTGTTCGTCTTTTTCAAAGCTTGAATCATCTTCAGTTTGTATCAGTCGCCATTTACAACGTCACTCGCACACAACATGCTCGAGGAGAAGAGTCGGACAACACATGTTTTTGTAACAAAAGAGGGATGCAAGAATACAAACAGCATGTAGGTCGCCGAAAGCATTGCAGAGATATTCCAACTGAGGGCTATGTGATGACAATACATGTTCTCGACAGGACAATCGCTGCCGGTTATGTTGAGTGGAATCACTCGGCAGGACCCGAAAACTATTCAGAGAACAGGCAAAGTCAACTCCCAACACAGGGTTTCTCACTAAGTGCAATCCATATTGCTAGCAGCAACTACTCGTGCTTCTGCGCTCTATTTGCTCTGAAATTGGAGAGCTCTCGGAACTGCAGAGCTCTTTTCTGCTGCTCAATGTACTTCTCAATCCGGTTGTAACCGGCAATATCGCCGTATTCCGCAGCGGAGTTTCCACTCATACCTGACGTGATTCCACCGCTGCTCTGCATTCTTCCCATTTCAAACCCGTTCTATCTCCTTATAACTGCCTGTCCGGGCCGACTCTTTCAGTGGATACGAAGCGGAGCCGCTGTCAGTGGATAGGCGCCTCTTTCTGGAGCTTGAACTGACCGACCAGCGCTACAGAGTCATGTCCTATACCAATCTAGACGAATAACCAACTTTATTAAATGATCGGACTGTTGGTCCCGATACTCGCATTGGGGCTTGCACCATTTTCGGACAGACCTACTCACTTTTGTGGTTCAGTTCGCGCATGTCCGGCGGCGAGCATAGCGAAGCGGTCACAAACCTGACCTTCAGCGCCTCCATGGCCGGGACCTACTTACCTCCGGAGTAAACACGCGATAGCGCCACTCCATAGAACTGGGGATACACGAGTAAAAGAGTTCGAAGGGCGCTGTCTCTTCAGTGTCCGCTAGCCGTTGAATCAGAGCAACTTGGAAATTTCGAAAGCTGTTGGTGCGGCGAGAACGCCGCGAGTGATCCATAGCGCAGGGCACTACGAGTAAGATTGCAGGGGAAACAAGAATGAGGGAGAAGCTGTACTTGAACACGGCACAGCTGGATGAACATAATCCGGAGAGGTCGACATGCCGTTGGCGTGTCCCTACCCCATGGGCAGGGGAGGATACAAGAGATCCTCAGACAACCACTAGAGGAAGCGGTCCGTCCTTTTCCTTCTGTTTGAAACGCATGCGCTCAGGCCCAGAAACAAACACCGGAACATCCGCCGCCTGAATAATAAGGTTCGAAATGCATCCGACGGCATGGTTGGACGGCCGATTCTGCGAGGGGATCTTTTGGGCAGGCCAATCTCTTTTCCTCGGATAACGTGGGTATCGACAAGAGGTCACTGCTGTGTGTATGCGCCCCCGCATAACGCGCCAACTCCAGAGATTCACCCTCGGCCGACACTGCCCTGGTGCTGGCATCACTTCAACGCCTACTCCACAACTCTGATTTTCCGGCGAAGGCCCGCAGGATTTAAGCTCCCTTCTCTGCCGAAGCCGCCGCCAAGTCTGTGTCGATCTCATGTCTCCGTTCTATCTCCTCTGAATGTTTCGCACTTCACGCATTCCGTGGTATGAAGTTCTTCTTCCGGTAGGCTGTATGCACTTTGGTACGCGTACGACTTCAAAGATGGAGAAATGAAGATATACAACATGAGCTTGTGAAAGCAAGGAGTTCGGCTCTGGGGAATAAATACCTTGGTAGAAACATCTAATCTACAAGCTGGCTTCTGGGCAAGACCGCGCTCGTTACCACTCGAACTCCCACCATGGCACTCAACGCAACCACCATGCGCGGCATTGTGTACAGCAGCCCGTACAACGTATCTGTCACCGACACCCCCCGCAGCCGAGTACGCGCGCCTCCCCCAAGTCGCCAAGAACCTCATCCCCGTCCCGCTCACCCGCAACACCACCACCTCGAGCAGTCCTACATGACCACCTCCGACATCCTCGCCACCGCCCGGACGGTCCTCGACCCCGCTTCCTCCGCTCCCGGCACCACCGTCGCCGCCTTCGACGCCGGCCCCGTCGGCCTCCTCGCCGCGTACTCGGCCCTCCTCCGCGGCGTCGGCCAGGCCGGCGTGTTCGTCGCACAGGACGACGCCGCCGCCGCGCCGCTCGCGAGCTGCGTCAACCCGGAGGGCGTCGGGATCCCGCTGTCGGAGTTCTTCGCCAAGGAGTTGGGCTTCCAGGCCGGGATGGTGCGGCGGCTGGATGTTGGTGGAGCTGAGCGGCGGCGGGAGGGCGGATCCGATCGAGCTTTGTTGCTGGCGCGGGAGGAGGCGCCGGGGTGTTGTGGGCGGTTTGGTCGGCGGGAGGAGATTGAGGTGGACATTCACTTTCCTTGAGTGGGGGGAGTGTGTTGGTTGCTTGTTGGGGTAGAGATGTGAGATGTAAGTGGCCGTCAGTTTCCGGCAAGAGCGACAAATTCATTCTGTGCAATGGACATCTTGCGCCCATGTTCAGAGCACGCGCTCTGAGCTTTACCTCCAGGGTTTGGCGAAACATATCGGTTGTCTGTATGCAACCATGAGATTTTTCTCTCGTCGCGGAATTCTCCTTTATGACTGTTCGTCGTGTCATGTTGAAGACGCAACCTGAAGCGCTGGCATGTGCAGGATCCTGAAGAACTGGAGGCGGCTGAGATTTGCTATGATGTTTAGCTTTTTGGTTCCGTGAGTTGTAATCTTCCTGGCAATCAGACCGACCTCTTTCAGCCAGTAGAAGCATTCCATACGCTATTCTATTCATGTTGATCAATTAAACACACCTTTGTTGGAATTACATTGGGACACCCATGTGCTTGTGTCTCTTCCTCTCGTAGCACCGCGTGTGAGCCCAATTGCTTGCGAAAGCAAAGATGAATACCACAAAGATGGCAAAGATGGCTATTAATGGACCCAGAATCGCAAAGACAGTGAAGCCCCACGACGCATCCTGGAAGCTTGGGCTACCAGCGAGACGTTCAGTGGAGAGTCCAACCTGCATGGCTGCAAGCACGAGAGCCGCGTATATCGTGAAGGAGGCGATCGTAGCCAGATGTGCGTTGAAGAAGTCGCAGTAGTGGTGGTATCCTGCCGAATAGCCGCGCAACAGGCATCCGGGCTGGGTGAGCTGGTAGATTTTGTCGAGGCGACTGAGCCGTAGCTCGCTGTACCAGTAGCGGCGGTTTATGGCTTTGTAGTCGTGTTGCTCGACGACCTGCCGTACGAGGGTTTTCCAGGCTGGCCAGCCGACGTCTCTTGGGATGAGGTGCTCCCTCTGTGCGATGTGGAAGTCACTCTCATGGGAGACGAGGGCTGTGTAGGAGAACAGGAAGCCAAGGCTGCAGGCTGCGAGTTCGTGACGGTTCGCGCAGGTATCGGCTCCGTCTTGTTTGTGTACCGACGGACAGAGGAGATGTTGCGCCCAGAAGTCCGGATCAAGGAGGAAGCGCGGCATAGGCTTCAAGAAAATGCGAGTTTTTGACCACACAAGGTGCATTTCCATCCTCTCAGTGATGATGACGCTGCGCGAGAGGAAGAGCTGATGATGCAAGGCGCGAGGAGGCATGGGCCGTCCTGCCATCCATAGCCACGGATGGATCTTGTCGAGCCTCTCGACGAGGAGCTCTGTTGTTAAGTAATGCGCTTTGGTTTGTGGGATGACGATATCATCATTAGAGTTGCGGTAAGAAGCCGGAAGAAGGTCGATGTCATCAGCGTCGGGATACGCTCTTTTTTCTACGTCAGGCTGAGAGCCAAGCACATGGACCTCGAAGGATATTGAGGTGTAGTGCATTTTGATTTTGAACTCGGGCTGGCTTTGTCAAGATATCAGCATGAATTTGACTTCTTCTACATACAAAAGAAACTACGTAGCTTACTAGCCGTGATTATATCCCATGAAAAACAAAACCTATTTCTCAGAGCTCTGTGAGGTACAAAGACATGGAATGCTACGCCGCACCAGCAAACAAAAGGATGCGGGGGCGACTCGCTGAAGGCACAGCCGTTAAGTACCGCTAGGAAACCCTGTCGAATCAATTCCATGTAGGCCCGCATATTGCACGTCAGAAGACCCTGTTTACTCTGCTATTTTAAGTTGAGCGGCTGCAAGAGTGAAACACATGATGCTTGGACAGCCAATTGCCAGTCTGTCACAGGTGTGATTCATAGCCCCGCAGATCGGCGCGGCGCAGGGCGGCTAGCTGATGAACACCACCCACTTTACTTACAAACCCTTCGAAGTGATGAGAGACATCCCAAGGACTCTTGGAAGTCTTTACTGATATTACCTGTATTCTTCTCATTCAAATACAGACACACTGATCCTGGAAAGTTGCGGTGTTCGGGGGGCAAGTACCATATCAACTGTTGGTCGCTAAGCGCCGGGAGGCGGATCTGTGCCCGATGTCGAGTATGCTGCGCTGGAATCCTTCGTCAGGCCATACTAATGAATCAACAGCATTGTTGCTGTGCAAGGGCTAGGCTCAAATCCCTGGCATACATGGGTCTGGAAGTCAAAGGAGAATGTAGCAGAAAAATCACAATCGTGCCCCAAAGGAGAGGCAGGGGGCTCGAAACCTGTCATGTGGCTCCGAGACCTTCTCCCCCAGGCCTTCAAGCACGCACGAATTGCCTCTTTCAGCTACAAATCCGGCTGGATCTCACAAAGTCATAAGACCGATCTGTATGCGAGTGCAAACCAGCTGCTCATGGAGTTACAGCATCACCGCGGACCTGATGTGAGTAAGAACTGAAGGAAAGGATCTGCGTAACGCTGACTCCATATCTCTCAGGCACGCTACAGACCACTGGTCCTCATTGGACACAGCTTTGGAGGATTGGTTATACAGCAGGCATGCAGGACATATGAATCAGCTCTGTCATTGGCTAACTGTGGTAGGCGCTAATAATTGCACGCCTCCGGGACGAATTCTCGGATCTCCAAAAGGCCATCTCTGGCGTTGTATTTTTGGGAACACCCTTCGCCGGTTCAGACTTTGCATCATTCCGGAAGTGGTGCAACAACTTTTTGGCGGAAATGGTGGACATTGACACGAGGGTGTTGAAACTCCTGGACGAGAACAGCTCGACCCTCTTCCAGCTTTCAAGAGATTTCTGGGGAGCCTATCAAGGCTCAGATATCATTTGCTTCTACGAGAGTCAGGTTACTACCTACGGCGGGAAGTTCTTCAAAGCACAGGTACACTTGGCCTGAGATCTCAGTTCCGTATCTTTACTGACTCCTCCAGACCGTGCCCGTGAACTCAGCCACTTTCCCGGGGAAGAAGATGATGTACCTTGATAAAAGTCATCCCGGACTTAACAAGTTTAGCGGCATGCATGACCCAGCGTTTCAGTCCATACTCGTAGAGTTGCAGCACATGGTACAAGAAGAACGCTCTGTAGTTGAGCAGAGATTCCTGGAGGGTACCAAAGCTTCCCAGCACAAGTCATCTTTCTTCTGGAATGTCGCGCGGAGCTCATCAGGTCTCTTCACTGGACGCAAAGATGTACTGCAAAAGATCAAACAGGCCCTGAGAACCAACAGATCCACCCAGCAAAAGAGATATATTATCACTGGTATGGGAGGAATAGGAAAAAGCGAGATCTGTCTCCGCTTGGCCGAAGAGATGCAGCTTGAGTGAGTTGCCACGAACCTCTCACAACTGTGATAATGACTAATTTTTTCAGCTTTGCCGGCATCGCTTGGATCGACGTCAGCCATCCTGAAACCGCGAAACAATCTTTCATGGCACTTGCAGCCAAACTCGGATCCGCGGTGGGTTCTCTCGAAGAAGCCAAGAGTGAGCTTGCCAGCTTCGACCAGAAATGCTTGCTCATTCTGGACGACGCCGATGACCCGTAATTCGACTACCAAGTTTACCTTCCCTTTGGACTGAACTGGACGGTCATCATCACATCTCGTGTCCAAGGATGCAGCAGACACCAGACAGTGGGTTCTTTGAAACTAGATACTCTCGGAGCTGAAGACTCAGTGGAACTGCTTCTCAAAACGGCAGAGTTTGATCCACAGGACTGGCCATCATACGAGGAATCGGCAAGAGAAGTCGCCGAGTGCCTGGGCTCACACACTTTAGCCTTGATCCAAGCCGGTGCATACATTGCATCGGGAAGCTGCGATCTCGCGGACTACCTGACAGAGTACAAGAAGCGGCGCAAGCGGCTGCTGGAGTTCCGGCCAGAGCAAGGAAGCTCTCGTTATGGGGACGTGTATGCGACCTTCGAGGTCTCAGCGAGCGCTTTGGCGTCAATCGGTTACTGGACACCCTATCCATGCTGCACCATTCCGGCCTGCCTACGGTTGTTTTTGAAAAAGCTTGGGAGGGAGCTCGCGAGGTTATCCGACGGCTACCCGAAGGGAAAGATGACCCTCACATAGACGGAATACTGAGAGTCCATACTGATCAAGTCTTCGAAATGTTCCCAGAGGAGACAGAAGAATGGGACACTGTTCGTCTCGAGAGCGCTCTTCGTCTCCTCTCATCTTTCTCTTTGATCACCCAGGCAAAAGTCAAGAGCAGCATCAAGATCGTGTCTATGCATCCACTGGCGCATTCTCGGGCCAAGGACCGGCAAAGTCTGGAGCAACAACGGGCGGCTTGGTTTATTACTGGCTCTATCGTCCTTCTCTCATTCGCTGTATCGCAATCCGCATTGGCGGAATGCCAACTTCAACTGCGTCCTCATATCAAATCATTCTTTGATAACGGGGTCAATACTCAGAGCTGGTCGAGCACTGCTATGGCTGTCTTACAGATTGAATTCTGTTGCGCCAAGATCCTTCAGCAGATGAGTGATTACGAGCTGATTGCTCACGTCGAACAAATGTTCAATAGGATTGGGGAAGATCCGCAGAAGCCGACGCGAGAAATGATATCCCTGCACACGCTTTTGGCAGTGAGCCTGCAGCGTATGGGGGATTTCACTTCTTCCATTGACATGTGGCAGCGGATCTTGAACGTCCTGGAACCGAGTCTGGATGAGGATCGTTATCATATTCGTTCGTCCCAGCATGGTCTTTCCCTTGCCTATAATGCTGCCGGAGAAATACCCAAGGCGATCTCCTTGCTCGAGGGCTTAGTCAAGGAGGAGGCGGACAATCCCCATGTTCAACATATACTCGGCACTGTTTACCTGAATAACCGCCAAATATCGGAGGCCATCGAGCTACTGGAGAAGTGCATCAAGATAATGTCAACACAAGTTCTTGAAGAAGACACCAATCTGTTAATGGCGCAGCACGAACTAGGGCGGGCATACAAAGTGAACGGTCAGATTGCCGATTCTATGAGTATCCTTCAACACGTTTCCCAGATACGACGGGAAATCAACGAGGAGAGCCAACCAGAGCGCATACATGCTGAGCAGCTTCTCGCCATAGTATGTCTGGACAACGGACAAGACAAGCAGGCCATCGAACTGCTGGAATGGGCTGTTCATATGAGGAAAGCGACCCTCGCCGAGGATCATCCCGATCGCCTGATCGCACAAATTCAGCTCGGTTCCGCGTACCTGGTGGTTGGACAGCCTAAGGAGGCCGTTGGTACACCCGAACATGTCATTTCAATCGGGATGGCAAGGGCCGGTTTCTCCAAAAGTAAATTCATGGAGTTCGGGCGACAAGACCTTGTGCACGCTTACTTGAAATGCGGTCGGCTGAAGGATGCTGTTGATTTCTTGGATCATATTGTTAACGCTCAAAGAGATCTGCTCGATGAGACAGATTGGACCGAGGCACAACAGTGTCTCGCTGAATTACAGAGGATATATCAGATGATACATTGTTTCCAGTATGTCCATTGATGCATTGTCAAGGAATGTGTCGCGTGTCGTTCCCAGAGGATTGGATCTTCGGAGAACTGAATATAGAAGGCGAAACAAAAGAGTGGCTGTGGTTCTGTGAAAATGAGTATGGGGAGAGGTAAACGAAAAGTTACTGATTATCGGAGGCTGAGTTGTTGAAATGAAGAGACGAGCACGAATACGAAATGAAGATTTACTGGAAACGGCGGCTGTGAGCAGAAGATGCACATCAAAGTACAAGCGAAACTTCCTAGGATTGGCTGAGACTAGAGCGGTGAACATCTGCACTCATTGTCAACCATTATTGGCATTTTTAGTGGGGTCCTGGATATTTGGAGATGTTCAAAGGTGCGTAAGTAATTGTCGTCCTCGTCAGGTGATTTTGTGTCATAGTTGCATAAACGCCCGGACTCAAAGACGCCTTCAGACGTGTTCCATACACTTTTCAGAGGCCCACCGCTGATGCGAGGGTTCAGTAGTCGTGGCGCGACACGGACCTGAGGCACTGATGATCCGAATAAGTTTAGTAAAGACGGAGGCAGTGTCGCGGATAGACGAATGCTTCAACTCCACGCGAGATCCGTTGTTGCTCTAACTGTGCAGGCTTGACGGAGGTGCTGATAGGCGCTGCTGTTTTTGATAACGGGTGCAGCGAGGCAAAAATTTCACGCGTCGGTGTCGATTTTTGGCAAGCAAGGGCTGCGGCCTTAGAGTAAAGTGTGGCATTGGGCTTACGTTTCGGTCTGGATGGGGGCCAGGTCGTCCTTGCAATTACGAAGTAGCAACGGGCGATCCGTGAGCTAGACGGCGTGAGCGAAGACGGCGAATGGCGGAAGGATGCCGCAGCGTATTTGCTTCTTTTAGGGCGTGGGCCCAACAAGCTCAGGAACGATGCTTAGGACGGGGCCGTAAGAGAGGCTGGTCTGGTCCGATCAGGCCCGGCAAGCTCGTATTGGCATATGATGGGCAGCTGGCGAGTCGGCAGGAGATGGCGAGGCAGCGAGGCCGGAAGGAGCGGCACAGAGGCGGCATGCCAAGGGTGCCGCGCGGACGAGAAGGCTTCACCCCGACAGCCAGGCAGAGCCAGGTGCTGCTTTGCGCGAGACACCGGCCTGTCGCTTCCGTGAAACGTGAGGGCTGTCGCAGCGCACTGGCGCGAGCGGGAGACCCGCGGACTGCGCAGCCAATAGCGGCGGCGAACGGGGCGCAGCGCTTACGTGCGACGGCCTTGACGTGCCGAAGCCAAGACGGGGCCAAGAGCGAGCGAAAAGCTTCGCCTCCGGGCTGTTGTTCGTGGCCAGCGAGCTGCGGGCGCGGCCGGTGGCTCAGCCACGGCCCTTGTGAGCTGGTGACTGGAGCCGCTGCGCGCGAACTGCCCGACTCGGACACGCACGCGGGCGCAGCAGCGGCGCAGTAGTGGCGGGCGCATGCCAGTCCAGCGCGCGCTGATTCGGGGACCGGGCTCTCGCGCAGTGCCAGCGTCAGGTGGGCAGCGCGCTGTGGCGGGTTCGAGATTCGTCGAGTTCGGTGCTGATCCGCCCTTCAGCTAGTGGATAAATCCCAGCCTTGTCGCTCGCTCCCTTGCACCCGCAATCTGCTTCACACTTCGTCCCCGACTCCGCCTCTCACGCTCTCTATACACACAACTCATCCGCTCGACGCTTTCTACGGCTTCGCGACAAACCGCTTCTCGTGAGTGCGCGCCTGCTCGCCTTATCCGCTACTCCGCTAACGTCATCGACCAGTACACCCTCCGCGTCATTATGGCCAGCCAAAGCTACTACGGCGGACAACCCCAGCAGGGCTATCCCCCTCAGGGCTATCCCCCTCAGGGCTATCCCCCTCAGGGCTACCCTCAGAATCCGTACCCTCCCCCGCAGGCGTATGTCTCCCTGGCATTCTCTTGTGAATTGCCCATTATCTCTGCGGCACCAGAATGCGCATTCGCGATGAAAACGGCATACTGACAAAGCGTAGTCATAACGGTGCCTACCCTCCGCAGCAGGTATGAGCACATGCGCCCCAGCCTGCACCGAGCTGTTGACTGACGTTTTCGCAGCAGGGTATGCAATATCAGCAGGGCCCGCCTCCCCAGACCGTTATCGTGAAGGAGAAGAAGGACCGTGGCTGCCTGGGAACCTGCTTGGCAGTTCTCTGCTGTTGTTTCGTTTGCGAGGAAGGTTGCGAGTGCTGCGCAGAATGCTGCGAGGTGAGTCGTGCTGAAAAGATGATCACAGGTTGTCGCTAATCATGTAACAGTGCGCCGAGGACTGCTGTTAAACGACCGACGATTGCCCTGACGAATGGTCTCTTTGCGAGACACGAGATATCTTCACGCCACCTGTGTGGACGCCTGCGATGATCTACACACATGGCTAAAAACCCGAGCCTGGATTTGATACCCTTGACACTCCGGCTTGAGTAACGTTTGGGCGGCAACAGCTGCGTGGACACTGGTTTTGGCACTTTGGAGGCCGCTATGGCTTGCGATGGGGATTCCTGGGCCATCCCTCTCCCCGAACCTGCTCTGCAGACGATATGACAACTTCCCTTTATTACTTCCTGATGATAGCCGATTACCCTGTACTTGTGACGATAGTAATTTCACTCGCACACCATCACTTTCTACTCGATGTATGACTCTCTTTGATGATTATGTCAACGGGCGCTTTCTCTCCCGCCACTGGTGCAAAACGTGAATCATACCATCTATTGAAAAGCGGCCGCAACACTGAATAGCTGTCCAGCGCCTCTGGATCTATTGCGGGGCGAAGCTACAGCGGGAGGACTCGCGGGCTGCGTCCTCGAGCTCTGCGGAATTGCGCCAGGGAAAACCGCGAAAATTGTTGTTTGGATTGACTCGCTGCCAATCGACAAGATGACCCAGAATGCAGCGGACCGGCGCTGCGGGAGCGGGCGCGGCGACGTGCCTTGGGGTCAGTTCGGCAGGGGAAGTCTTGGCGCTGACGATTGGCGGAGCTCTAGGATAGGTGTTCGTTACGCGCGGCTCCAGCAGCGCGAGCTCCATCCACCACAACCGTCACTCAATTGCCTTTGCCTTCTCAACCCTGAGCTCGACCATGGCCGCCGCCGCGGAGACGAGCTTTTTGGAGGGTGCCACGGGGAGAAACACCCGTGGCATGCTCCGCATCATCATTCTGGCCACCATTGCCGCCGCCGCTGTGTCCAGCCGTCTGTTCAGTGTCATCCGTTTCGAAAGCATCATCCACGAATGTTTGTGTCCCGAATGCCCCCAATTCGAGCAGACTCACTGATGCGCCTGTAGTTGATCCCTGGTTCAACTTTCGCGCCACTAAATACCTCGTCAAGCATGGCTTCTACAGCTTCTGGGACTGGTTTGACGACCGTACGCCTCACGCCGCATTCCTATCCTCCCCGCGCCCGCGCACACAATGCACACACCAGAGATACTCGTTACTGATGCGCTATCACTGCAGGAACATGGCACCCATTGGGTCGCGTTACTGGCGGCACCCTCTACCCTGGCCTGATGGTCACCAGCGGTGTCATCTACCACCTCCTCCGCTTCCTCACCATTCCCGTCGATATTAGGAACATCTGTGTGCTCCTTGCCCCAGCCTGCTCAGGCCTCACGGCTCTTGCCACATACCTGCTTACCTCCGAGATGTCCGAGTCGCCCTCGGCCGGTCTGCTCGCCGCCGCCTTCATGGGAATCTCGCCCGGTTACATTTCGCGCTCCGTCGCTGGAAGCTACGATAACGAAGCCATTGCCATTTTCCTGCTGGTCTTCACCTTCTTCCTGTGGATCAAGGCTCTGAAGAATGGCTCTGCCTTCTGGGGTGCTCTGTGTGCGCTCTTCTACGGCTACATGGTGTCGGCTTGGGGTGGATACGTTTTCATTACGAACTTGCTTCCCCTGCACGGCTTCGTGCTTATTTGCATGGGTCGCTACAGCCCGCGCCTCTACGTTAGCTACACCTCTTGGTATGCTCTTGGTACGCTTGCGAGTATGCAAATTCCCTTTGTTGGTTTCCTTCCCATTAGGAGCAGCGAGCACATGGCTTCTCTTGGTAAGTTTTCCTGGGCGTCCATTACTAGCTTTGTGCTTATCTAGCCCCAGGTGTATTCGGACTTCTCCAGATTGTTGGCTTCACTGAATGGGTCAGGACACAGCTCCCGAGCAGGCAGTTCCAGACCCTCCTCCGCAGCCTGGTCCTGCTTATATTCGTCGTTGGCTTCGGCGGTCTTGTCCTCCTTACTGTTTCTGGTGTCATTGCTCCCTGGACTGGTCGTTTCTACTCCCTCTGGGATACCGGATACGCGAAGATCCACATTCCCATCATTGCTTCCGTCTCCGAGCACCAGCCTACCGCGTGGCCTGCTTTCTTCTTTGACCTTAACTTGATGATCTGGCTCTTCCCCGCTGGTGTCTACATGTGCTTCCGGAAACTCACCGATGAGCAAGTTTTCGTTGTCATCTACGCCGTCCTGGCCAGCTACTTTGCTGGCGTCATGGTCCGTCTGATGTTAACTCTTACTCCGGTTGTTTGCGTTGCCGCGGCCATGGCTCTTTCCCAGATCCTGGATTCCTACCTCGTTGTGCAGACTCCCGCTGCTACTGTCAACGCCAAGGCCAAGGAGAACGGAGCTAGCGTTGAGGATGTCGCGTCTTCGATTCTGCCTGCGTCGCTCCGCTCGACTCGTCAGCCTGTGGTTGGCATTTACTCTTACGCATCGAAGCTCACGATTGTGGCATCGACTACCATCTACTTGCTCCTTTTTGTTCTTCACTGCACCTGGGTCACGTCCAACGCCTACTCGTCTCCTTCAGTCGTTTTGGCGAGCAGACTCCCTGATGGCAGCCAGCACATCATTGACGATTACCGTGAGGCTTACTACTGGCTCCGTCAAAACACGCCGGATAACGCTAAGATCATGTCTTGGTGGGACTATGGCTACCAGATCGGTGGTATGGCCGACAGGCCTACGCTTGTAGACAACAACACCTGGAACAACACCCACATTGCAACTGTTGGCAAGGCCATGAGCTCCCGTGAGGAGGTCAGCTATCCCATCATGCGCCAGCACGAGGTTGACTACGTTCTTGTTGTCTTCGGAGGTCTCCTCGGATACTCTGGTGACGACATCAACAAGTTCTTGTGGATGGTCAGAATTGCTGAGGGCATCTGGCCCGATGAGGTTAAGGAGCGTGACTTCTTCACCTCGAGGGGTGAATACCGCGTCGATGACCAGGCAACCCCCACCATGAGGAACAGCTTGATGTGAGTTGCTAGCTTCTATTCGAAATAATGATTTGACACTAACGCCTTTACAGGTACAAGATGTCCTACTACAACTACAACTCTCTGTTCCCTGCCGGCCAAGCCACCGACCGTGTCCGTGGCGCTCGTCTTCCCGCCGAAGGACCGCAGCTCAGCACCATCGAGGAAGCTTTCACAAGCGAGAACTGGATTATCCGTATCTACAAGGTCAAGGATTTGGACAACCTAGGCAGAGACCATGCCAGCGCCATGGCATTCGACAAGGGCAACAAGAAGAAGCGGTCCGCCAAGAAGAAGGGCCCGAAGGTCCTGCGCGTTGAGTAAAACTCGTCTAGCTTGGATATATAAGCGTTTTCCTTTTTGTTAGCAGAAAAATGAACGGGGTTCAAATATGTAAATTACAGTGACGAAAAGGATGTGAGAGCGTTAGACAAGGGTAAAATGCAATGATTGCTGGTTATAGCCCGGAGTGAAGTAGGCGCCTCACTTTCATTCACTTCCGTAAGCGAGATCAGCCAATAGCTGGCTTCAGAGTCGCTGTGCAACTCGTCATCCCATCACACAAATGCCGTTTGCCAGGAAGCCGGGACCTGTCACTGCCGGTCAACTATTTATTACCTTCGACCTCATGTCGATCCTTCCTTCTACAACGACACTCTCTTTCCTGACCAACAGCGCCAAACACCGCGCGTTGCGCGCAGACCCGGCCGTTGTCTGGAGCACCTGCTGCTGACAGAACTTCGCAGTTTCCTTGCGTTGCGCTTTCCGCCATTGACGGATACCTACACCGTGGCTCCAATACGAGTGCGCCGCTTCTTCTCGCGGCAGCGGCGGACACGGTCGCCATCCTCACACACTGACTTCGAGTACGAGCACGCGCAGCACTACTACCTTCGCAGTGCGGACCGCGACTACGGTTTGGCTTTTGATCAACCCCCTCGCGGCTCTGGGGCACCGCAACCTTACTACGTTCCGTATTGCTATGCTCCTTTCGGGAACTTCTTGTGCGCTTGAAGTCCTTCCTTCCGCGTGGAGTGACGCGCTGACGTATGTACTCACTCAGACCACCACCGCCGCTCCTACCCGGACCCCTACCCTCGTCCCCGAGACCATCGCCGCTTTCGCCAGGACCACCACCTTCTCCAGGGCCACCAACTCTTCCAGCCTATTGGCTTCCTTTTGGACCAGCGGGCCCACTAGCGTCGGAACATCAACTAGAGGCAGACGATCGGACAAAACCTAAGGGCGAAAAACCCGAAGAACCAGACAAGGGTCAGCTCGAAATCCAGTTAAAGTCCTCCGCCGATAAGAAAGAGAACGACCAGGTTGAACGAAAGCGCAACGAAGCATGCGAAACGAAAACGACCTCGTTCACCATTGAGAAGCCTAAGAAGACACTCATTCGCCCACGGAATCTCCCTTCCGATTCGTTCTTTGAGACCATCATCCCGGGCTTCAAGGTAGATAAATTCATGAAAAGGGCCACAGCTGCGAAGAAAATGGCTCCACCGGCGCCGCCTCCGCCTTCACCTCCCGTATACCCCCCTACCCAAGTGGTACCCTGGGGTGCCGTTCACCCATATGACTACGGCAACCAGTTGGTGCCACCACCGCATCTGCAGCACCCAGGCTATTTCGGCCCGCCTCCGGGATACCCTCCACACCTCATACTGCCCCCAGTACCGACTCCGCCGACCGGTCCAATGCCATCACCGGGCCCCCCTCCGCCGCCACCGCCTCGCGACCATATACGTTCAGAAGAAGTCAGGATCATCCATTCGAGAGACTCACCTGAGAGTACATCGACGAGCTACTTTGACGACCCGTACAATATCAGAGCACCCAACTACAGCTCGTCCCACAGGAGCGTGGCCTTACAGTACCACATCTGCTCTATCTGCCGCAGGCCCCGTTCCTCGAGATATCATAGGCAGCATCCTCTTGCTCCGGGTCAGCAAATCATTCCTACACCGTGCCGTAAGTGTCGCTCGGCTGTCAGCTCAAGCTCAAGTGAGGACGACGGCAAAGTCATTGTCAATAAGCCTGGCAAGAGGGCTGTCAGAGAGAGTGAGAGTGTTCGGATTGTGGCCATGGAAGACGACGGCCATCATAGAGGTCGACGTCGGCGTCACAGGTAGGTTCAGCTCCAATTGACACTGGGAGTAACGTTCTGATGCTGATGACTGCTGTAGGTCTGGAAGCAGGACAAGGATCGTCATTCATGAAAACCGTCCCGATAGGCTTGTTTCACCTCGGGGACATCATGGAAGAGCGGGTGACGATATTATCACTATCGAGGAGACCGAGCACTACTCTCACGGGCACCACGGAAGACCTGATAGCCGCACAAGGATTCGCATCAGAGACACTGATGACGCATATTATGGCCAGACCCAGCGTCATGCTTCTCCAATTCCTTCGGAAAAATCAGAGGCCAACGAAACGGTCTTGATTAGGCGTACAAAGGCGTTGCGCACACATTCTGAGAGCCCCGAGCCGGTTACAACTCGCAAGCGGAGCTACTCATCGGGGATTGTGCACGATGATCGCCCGCCGCATGGAAGCCCACACCGCAAACCGCCTGTGCGCCGCCAGATAAGTGACGCTGAGCGCCGTCTCAATGAACACCCTGAAGCCTTCCGACACGGCATGGTGGTCTCGACTTCCCATAACGAACAAAGTCGTTCTTCACATGCTCACCACCCAAGCAAGCATATCATTGAGCCGCCTCCGCTCCCTGGTCCGCGACCGAAGATGTGGAAGAGTCCATCCCCTCCAAGCCCACCTCGTGGAGCAAGGAGACACTCTGTCGCCCATCCGTCATTTGGTCCTGAGGAGCATTACTCTGACACCAAGATCCGCAGCATACTACGGTCCCGGAGCCGCCCTCGATCAGGGAATCGATCTCCATCACCACCGAGGAGGGCCGGATATGGAAGGGACTTCGAGGACACGAGGATTGAATATGGATGCCCACGGGTCTCTTTTGCCCCTGAGCCACCTTCACCTCGCCGGAGGCCGTCTCCACCACGCCATGAGCGGGTTCGGGACCGAGAGACCGGTGTAAAACCGCGCAAATCTAGGCCTCACGTTGATGGTCACTACAGCAACGAAGAAGTCGTCATCAGTGAGTCTACTCTCCGGAATAAAGTATTAAATTTGACTGAGGATGCTGAGCAGCGTCTAATTCCAGGATCTCGCCGCTTGAGCGACTACGATTACTGGCAAGAGCCACCGCGCAAGAACTCGGCGCCGCATCCAGACAAGATAGGCGAGCCAGATCGAAAGTCGGCAAGAGATCGCATCGTTCGTAGGCCGTCATTCAGACATGATCCTCACGACGTTCCTGCTACACCGCGTGTACGCCATGTGCGCGCTCCGGATCACATCACCTATCACCGTTCAGCCACACCTCCCCTTGCGGGATCCGCGCCGGGGTCGTCGAACATGTATGATTATCCGGGAAAGCAAAATCTCGCGGAGAATGCCAGAGACACGATTCCGTGGACGCAACAGTCTAATCCCGGAAGCAGTATGAGCAACGAATCCTACAAGCTGGTCGACGTGAGAGATATCGAAGCAACTGATTCATATGGCCAGAAGATAAGATTTCGTGAAATCGAGGAAACGCATCATCCGAAGAAGGAAGATGATCGAGATGGAGACCAGAGAGCAAAGAGCAGGCCTGCCTCAAGCGGCGGAAGAGTCGTGCAGCACAACGGATGGAGGGACGTCTGAAAGATGAACAGTGGACATTATGCGGAGCGAAGGCTATTCCAAAGCTGTGGAGAGATTGGTGTTGCTTCTTAATGGGAATGGAGCGGAGAGCAGGCTCAACACTGACGCATGGGGATACTCATGATACCAGAACATGCGGTGAAGGGTCAAGCCGGCTATCGGTCAGGGAGGGCGGAGGCTTATGATATCCAGGAGACAAGAGTTCGATACTTGGGTAGAATTAACCTCTTATAATACTACAAAGATCATATTCTGGAGACTAAAGCTAGGAAGATCAAGTGGAATCCCTCTGTTAATACACTCAAACCTTTGATGATCTGATGGAAAGTGTTACTAAGAGCAACAAAGTCCTGACATGAATTTGCTGGCATGATTCTCAGCACCGCCACAGATTCGACAAACGAAATAGCTGGCAGTATGAAGACGCATGCAGTTAATTGAGAGTGATGTAGGGTGGAATGACGCTAAGACCAAAGGGGAAATAGCGCGCCAAGATTGCGATGCGGCGGCTTGGAGCTCCAGCATTTTCGCGTCGGCAGCCTACACGTCCTACACGAAACCATCCACCTTCACTCCCCTCCGCCACCGCCTCTCGACCGCTCCTTCCGTTGCCTGCAAACCGACGCGCCCGTAGGCAATGAGAGCCTCGACCCACACTTAATTCGAAAATCCCACTGTCTCACGGGCCGCCGAGAAATCCATTTCATCCTCGCCACGCCGGCGCGATACCAGACACAACCTATCCACCATGGCGCAGGACCCGAACAGGCTCGCGCAGTTCAAGTATGCGGCCATGTCCAACCTGGTCCTCCAGGCGGACCGGCGCTTCGTGACGCGCCGGGGCGACGACGCCACGGGCGACCCGGAGTCGCTGGCGGGCCGCATCAGCATCAAGGAGATGGGCGGGCGCGTGGCTCGGGACAGCGCGCCGACGGAGAAGAAGAAGAAGAAGAAGAAGCAGGCGGGGCTGGGCGACGTTGAGCGCGGCGACATCCACGAGGGCGAGGACGTGCTGGAGCGCGAGCGGAAGAAGCAGAAGCGCGGCGAGCCGCAGCAGCTGCGCGGCACCGGCATCCTGAGCCAGGCCGACCTGCTCGTCGAGGACCTGCGCTACCGGCCCCGCACCCCGGCCACCAGGGCCACCTACGAGCTCATCACAACGATCGTGGGCCGCCACCTGGGCGACGTGCCGAACCACGTCGTGCGCAGCGCGGCGGACGCGGTGCTGGAGTACCTGAAGGATGAGAATCTCAAGGACTTCGACCGGAAGAAGGAGGTCGACGATATCCTCGGCTCGACCATGGGCTCGAAAGAGTTCAACGAGCTTGTCAACCTGGGCAAGAAGATCACCGACTACGACGCGCAGGACGACGACGAGGAAATGAGTGACGCGGCGGACGGCGCTGCCGGCGCGGAGCTCGACGAGAAGCAGGGTGTTGCGGTCGTCTTCGACGAGGACGACGAGGACGACGAGGAGGCTGGCCAGACATTCGAGGTCAGAGACGAGGATGACACATCGGATGAAGAGGAGGGCGATTTCGCCGAGCGGCAAGGTGCTGAGGGCGCCACGGCTGCTGGCGGCGGTATTTTGGCCGAGGAGGATGACGACAAGCTGGGAGACGAGGAGGAGATGATCATCGACTCGGGAATGGACGGTTCTGCGGCGGAGAAGAAGGGCGCGGACAGGCCAATCCCCGCACACGAAATCGACGCCTACTGGTTACAACGTCAGATCGGCCAAATCTACGAGGACGCGCATATTCAGCAAGAAAAGACGCAGGAGGCCTTGCAAATATTGTCTGGGGAGACCGAGGACGACGAGGAGAAGCCGCTCCGCGAGATCGAAAACGACCTCATGGAGCTTTTCGACTGGGAGCACCACGAGCTTGTGGCGAAGCTTGTTTCAAACAGGGATAAGGTCGTGTGGGTCACCCGGTGGCGCAGAGTCGAGGAGGATCCTAATGCGCGGGGGGCTATCGAGAGGGAGATGATTGCTGCGGGCCATAAGAAGATTCTGAACGAGCTACGGACAAGAGAAGAAGCCACGGCAGACGGACCTGCCTCCAAGAAAATGAAGGTGGATCTTATGGACATCGACGTCCCTAAGGCTGAGGAGAAGGCGGGCGTTGGAAAGGAGACTGGACTGGTCGGCGGACTCCAACCCAGACGGCTGATCAACTTGGAGAATCTCGTTTTCGAACAGGGCAACCATCTGATGACGAATCCCAATGTCAAGCTGCCACAGGGTTCAACAAAGCGAACGTTCAAGGGCTACGAGGAAATCCACGTGCCAGCGCCAAAGCCCAAAAGGGACCCGAACGACCCGCCGGACATGCCCGTTACCGAGTTGCCGGAGTGGGCAAGAGTTGGTTTTGGTTCCTCGAAAAACCTTAACAGGATCCAGACCCGCTGCTACCCCACGGCTTTCAATGACGACGGCAACATGTTGATTTGTGCGCCTACCGGTTCAGGAAAGACCAACGTTGCTATGTTGACGATGCTCCGCGAGATCGGCAAGCACAGGAATCCGGAGACCGGCGAGATCAACCTGAACGAGTTCAAGATTATCTACATTGCCCCTCTGAAGGCCCTGGTGCAGGAACAAGTCGGAAACTTTGGCAAGAGGCTTGAGCCCTACGGCATTAAGGTTTCTGAGCTCACGGGTGATCGTCAGCTTACCAAGCAGCAGATTGCAGACACGCAGGTGATTGTCACTACCCCTGAGAAGTGGGACGTCATCACTCGCAAGGCCACCGATACCAGCTACACGAACCTGGTGCGCCTGATTTGTATTGACGAAATTCATTTGCTGCATGACGATCGTGGTCCAGTCCTGGAGAGCATCGTCAGCAGAACGATTCGCCGCATGGAACAGACGGGTGATCCTGTGCGTATCATCGGTCTCAGTGCCACGCTCCCTAACTACCGTGACGTCGCCAGCTTCCTGCGGGTTGATCCCATCAAGGGTCTTTTCCACTTCGACGGCACTTTTAGACCTTGTCCGCTGAAGCAGGAGTTCATCGGTGTTACGGACAAGAAGGCCATCAAACAGCTAAAGACCATGAACGATGTCTGCTACACCAAGGTCCTGGAGCAAGTTGGTCAGAACGATAATCAGATGCTCATCTTCGTCCACTCACGAAAGGAGACGGCGAAGACGGCAAAGTACATCCGCGACAAGGCATTGGAACTTGAGACCATCGGCCAGATCATTCGTAGCGACGCTGCCAGTCGAGAGATTCTCCGGACGGAATCCGAGGGCGTGCAGAACGCGGACCTGAAGGATGTGATGCCCTATGGCTTCGGTATCCACCACGCTGGTATGAGCCGTGCTGACCGTACCTCGGTTGAAGACCTCTTCGCGGATGGTTCTCTTCGCGTCCTGGTCTGTACCGCCACCCTGGCCTGGGGTGTCAACCTTCCTGCCCATACCGTCATCATCAAGGGCACGCAGATCTATTCGCCTGAGAAGGGTAGCTGGGTCGAGCTCAGCCCGCAGGATGTGCTGCAAATGCTTGGTCGCGCCGGTCGGCCCCAGTACGATACGTACGGTGAAGGTATTATCATCACGACCCAATCTGAGATGCAGTACTACCTGTCCCTGATGAACCAACAACTCCCGATTGAGTCTCAGTTCATGAGCAGGCTAGCCGACAACCTAAACGCCGAAGTCGTCCTTGGGAACGTTCGCAGTCGAGACGAAGGTGTCGAGTGGCTTGGTTATACTTATCTCTATGTTCGCATGCTCAGATCGCCGGGTCTTTACAGCGTCGGTGCCGAGTACGAGGACGATGAAGCTCTAGAACAGAAGCGAGTCGACCTGATTCACTCCGCCGCCACTGTGCTGGAGAAGTCCAATCTCGTAAAGTACGACAAGAAGAGCGGCAAGCTCCAGGCTACGGAGCTTGGCCGCGTTGCGTCGCACTACTACATCACCCACAACTCCATGGCCACGTACAACATGCACATCCAGCCTAGCATTTCGACCATCGAGCTCTTCCGTGTCTTCGCTCTCAGCGATGAATTCAAGTACATTCCCGTCCGTCAAGACGAGAAGCTTGAACTTGCAAAGCTCCTGGGCCGTGTCCCTATCCCGGTCAAGGAGAGCATCGAAGAGCCTCACGCGAAGATCAATGTTCTCCTTCAGGCTTACATTTCTCGACTCAAGCTTGAGGGCCTGGCTCTCATGGCCGACCTCGTCTACGTCACGCAGTCCGCGGGCCGTATTCTCAGGGCAATCTTTGAGATCTGTCTGAAAAAAGGATGGGCACACGTGGCGAAGACTGCCTTGGACCTGTGCAAGATGGCCGAGAAGCGCATGTGGCCGACCATGACGCCGCTCCGCCAATTCCCCAACTGCCCCCGCGATATTGTGCAGAAGGCCGAGCGTATCGACGTGCCCTGGTCTAGCTACTTCGATCTCGACCCCCCGCGCATGGGCGAGCTTATGGGTCTGCCTCGTGCCGGACGTACCGTCTGCGGCCTGGTTGAGAAGTTCCCTCGCCTGGAGATTCAGGCGCACGTCCAGCCAATGACGCGATCTATGCTTCGCATGGAGCTGACCATCACGCCCAACTTCATATGGGATGAGTTCCTACATGGTAACGCGGAAAGCTTCTGGATCATCGTCGAGGACTGTGACGGCGAGGAGATCCTCTTCCACGACCAATTCCTTCTGCGCCGCGAGTACGCAACGAATGAGATGAGCGATCATCTTGTCGAATTCACGGTCCCCATCACCGAGCCGATGCCGCCTCACTACTTCATCACCGTCGTGTCCGACAGGTGGATGCACTCGGAGACCAAGATTGCCGTCTCCTTCCAGAAGCTGATCCTGCCTGAGAAGTTCCCTCCGCACACCCAGCTTCTGGACCTGCAACCGCTGCCCGTTGCTGCCCTCAAGAGGCCGGATTTCACGGACCTGTATCCCAACTGGGAGCGCTTCAACAAGGTCCAAACCCAGACTTTCCAGGCTCTCTTCCAGCAGGATGAGAATGTCCTTGTCTGTGCGTCGACCGGCATGGGCAAGACCGTCTGCGCTGAATTTGCTCTGCTGCGACACTGGGCCAAGCAGGAAGGCGGAAAGGCTGTCTACGTCGCCCCCTTCCAGGAATTGGTTGACAACAAATACAAGGACTGGAAGCAGCGCCTGGCCAATGTTGCTGGAGGAAAGGAGATCGTCAAGCTTGTTGGTGACACAACTTCGGACCTGCAGCTCCTACAGCAGGGCGATGTTATCCTGACAACCCCTCAGCAGTGGGATGTCATTTCGCGGCAGTGGCAACGGCGCAAGAACGTGCAGGCTGTCAAGCTCTTCATTGCCGACGATCTGCACATGCTCGGTGGACAGGGCGGTTACGTCTACGAGACCGTCGTCTCCAGAATGCACGCCATGACGTTGCAGCTGGAATCAGAAATGCGCATCGTCGGTCTCAGCGTCTCGCTTGCGAACGCCCGCGACATTGGCGAGTGGATTGGAGCGACCAAGCACACCATTTTCAACTTCAGCCCTCACGTTCGGGCTGTGCCGTTGGAGCTTCACATCCAATCCTTCACCATCCCTCATTTCCCGTCGCTGATGCTTGCCATGGCTAAGCCGGCCTACCAGGCTGTGTTGCAGCTGTCCCCTGACAAGCCTGCGATGATCTTCGTACCAAGCCGCAAGCAAGTCAGAAGCACTGCGCTAGACCTTGCTGCCAACTGCGTGGCCGACGACGATGAGGACCGGTTCCTGCATGCGTCCATCGAGGAGATGCGGCCTGTACTGGAGAAGATCAACGAGCCCGCTCTGGCTGAGTCTCTCTCTCACGGTATTGGTTACTTCCACGAAGCGCTGTCGGCTTTCGATAAGAGGGCTGTCGAGCACTTCTTCCGCGTTGGCGCCATCCAGGTCCTGCTCGTCTCGCGTGACTGTTGCTGGGAGATCAACGTCAACGCCCACCTCGTGGTCGTCATGAACACGCAGTTCTTCGAGGGCAGGGAGCACCGCTACATCGACTACCCTATCAGCGAAATTCTACAGATGTTCGGCAAGGCTGGACGGCCAGGACAGGAGAAGCTCAACAGGGGTGTCTTGATGGTGCCCGCAGTCAAGCGGGATTACTACAAGAAGTTCCTGAACGAAGCTCTCCCGATCGAGTCGCATCTCCAGGTGTTCCTCCACGATGCGTTCGTTGCCGAGATTAGCACCCGCATGATCTCTTCCACTCAAGATGCCGTCGACTGGTCAACCTACACCTACTTCTACCGCCGCCTCCTTGCAAACCCGAGCTACTACGGTCTGACTGATACCTCGCACGAGGGTCTGAGCGCCCACTTGTCTGAATTGGTCGAGACGACGCTCAAGGACCTTGTCGAGGCGAAGATCATTGAACTGGATGAGGAGGACGACTCGATCACACCCCTCAACCCTGCCATGATTGCGGCGTACTACAACATCTCCTTCATCACCATGCAGACGTTCCTCCTCTCGCTCAACGGACGCACAAAGCTCAAGGGCATCCTTGAGATCATCACTTCTGCGACCGAATTCGAAGGCATCCAGATCCGGCGGCACGAGGATCACGTTCTGCGGCGCGTGTACGACCGCCTGCCGGTCAAGATGGCGGAGGCATCGTACGAATCGCCACACTTCAAGTCGTTCGTGCTGCTTCAGGCGCATTTCGCCCGCATGCAGCTCCCCGTCGACTTGGCTAAGGACCAGGACACGATTTTGAAGAAGGTGCTTCCGCTCCTCTCGGCCTGCGTCGATGTCCTCTCGTCCGAGGGCCACCTCAACGCCATGAACGCCATGGAGATTTCGCAGATGGTGGTCCAGGCAATGTGGGACCGCGACAGCCCGCTCAAGCAGATCCCGCACTTCGACAACAGGCTTGTCCAGGAGGCCAACACGGCGGGCGTGCAGGACATCTCGGACTTCATCGACGCCATGGACCCGGACGCGCCCAACCACAAGGACCTTGCAGACCGGCTCAAGCTGGCAGGCCCCCAGCTCGCCGACGCGGCGCGCTTCGTCAACGACTACTACCCAGACCTGTCGGTCGAGTTCAGCGTGCTCGAGCCCGACGACGTCGCGGCGGGCTCGCCGGCGTACCTGGACGTCACGGTCACGCGCGAGATGGACGAGGACGACAGCCCGCAGACGACGGTGCACGCGCCCTTCTTCCCGGCCGACAAGACGGAGAACTGGTGGCTGGTGGTCGGCGAGGAGAGCACCAAGAGCCTGCTGGCGATCAAGCGCGTCACGGTGCAGCGCGAGCTGCGCACCAAGCTGGAATACGTGGTCCCGACGGCGGGCGAGCACGAGCTGACGCTGTACCTGATGAGCGACAGCTACATGGGCGTGGACCAGGCGCCGACGTTCAGGGTTACGGCGGCGGAGGGGGTGGAGGAGAGCGAGGAGGAGGACGAGGAGGATGAGGAGTAGAGCAGGGTAATGAGATGATTACACGGGCGTTTATGATGTTAGGGAAGATTGGGTTGGTGGGGGTTTTGTAGCATATAAAATGTTTCCTCTTTTCAAATTTTTTTTTTGGGACGCTTATTATTAGAAAAGTTCAGACTATTCCAGAGTTGGTACAAACCAGATTGCTCCCTGCGCCTGCGCGACCTGATGGTTTAGTCCGGACGGGAACGCTTTCCATCATTCCCTTTTTTGCACTTTTTTTTTCTTTCAATATCCTCCACACTCATGCCGTCTCCTTGGGCACAACATCGCACAACGTGCCGCAATTCTTGCACGTCCTCGCCACCTCATCCTCCTTGAACGCATTCACCGCCTCCTTGATCTGCGTGCCCAGGTCGGTGCAGTGGAAGCTCTTCTCGTGCACCTGCCCGCCGCAGCCGCGGCAGTACCACCGCAGCCGATCGACGCTGCCGGCCGGCCGCGGCAGCTCCAGCACGAGCCCGACGGTGTCGGCGAAGCGGACGGGGTTGTGCGGCACGCCCGGCGGCAGCACGAACATGTCGCCCTCGGCCAGGTGGACGTCGCGGAACGGCGCCGTGGGCGACGCGTGCTCCGGGTCGATGACTTTGAGCAGCATGGGCCCCCGGTGTTGGTAGAACCACTCGGGCGTCGTGTTGACGTGGTAGTCGGTGCGCGCGTTGGGCCCGCCGACGATCATGACGGTGAGGTGGTCGTGCGTCACGCAGTAGTTGTTGACGGGCGGTTGGAGGAGGTGCGAGTTTTCGGAGAGCCTGGTGCGGCGCAGGGGGCAGAGGTTAGCTTTGGGATGGACTGGTGGTGGTGGGCGGCGCGGGTACCATTTCGGCAGGTTGATGGGTGGACTGAGAGGCGCGTCTCGCCGCGGGCTGCTGGAGAAGAAGCGCTGGGCATGGCTGCTGCTCGCGGCTGCTGCGATGGAGGCGGCGCGGGGGAGGCGCGGGCGGGTTGGCGCGGCGGCGAGGCGGCGCGCGATGGCGGAGGCGGGGCGGAGAGGCTGCATTGGCGGAGAGGTGCGGGTGATGCGGGTGATGCGGGTGATGCGGGTTGCTTGCGGGGCAGAGCTCAGATGGCAGGTGAGAGTGGAGGAGAGATTGGATGCTCTGGGCGGTGGTTGTAGTGCGGTCATGGCATGATATCAGCGGAAGCGGGCCGTAGCCGGCGGAGTTTGGAGGGCTGGCGGCGAGATGAGAAATCAACTACTGCTATGATGCGCAGACGCGGGGAGCTATGGCCTTCTTTCTGCCACCCTGGCGCTCCGGCCGCCCTGCTCGCCGCCTTCGCAGCTTGCTCGAACACGGACGGCGTGGGGTCGAACGCGGCGGCGGCGGCGCGAGTCAGAGCGCTACGCGTCTCGCATCATGTGTCACGTCCGCACTACAGTTACCCCAGGCCGACTCTCTCGCGATAACCGCCTCGAACTTGCTCATAGCCCCGTCAGCTGCGTGTGTGTGTGGCCGCCCTGCTCCCGCATCTCGACCGTGGTGATCGCCGACCCGCAGCTGCCCCGGCCGGACTCCAGTCGGTCGCTAGCCTTATACACCGGCAGCCCTCCCTTCAGCGCCTGTGCCGATAACACAGCTCCCGCTCCTCCACGCAATCCCCAATAGCACCGACTCCCTCAGCCATGGACCACGGACACATGGATCACGGCGACATGGGCCACGGCGGCCACG
Organism: Neofusicoccum laricinum; assembly: GCA_029906385.1. Taxonomy (NCBI): domain Eukaryota; kingdom Fungi; phylum Ascomycota; class Dothideomycetes; order Botryosphaeriales; family Botryosphaeriaceae; genus Neofusicoccum; species Neofusicoccum laricinum. Next base: position 1,872,788 of record CP123714.1, on the reverse strand, counting down.
ACGGCATGGACATGGGCGGCGGCCCGAAGTGCAACATGAACGTCCGTCTCTCCCTTCGAACCCACGCGGCCTTCAGCTCTCAGCATGCACCCACTCGCTCTCCGAACCCGCGCCTCGCACCATGGCCCTACCTGGCCTCCCCTCCGCCTCCCCTCCGAGCAACGTCCCGTTCTACACACCATACGTGTCCTGCAAGCCCAGGCTGACTTGACAACCCGCGTATAGATGCTCTTCACCTGGGACACGACGGACCTGTGCATCGTCTTCCGCGGCTGGCACGTCGGCTCGACGTGGAGCCTGCTGGTCTCCCTCGTCGGCGTCGTCGCGCTGTGCGCCGGCTACGAGCTGGTGCGCGAGGTGTCGCGCCGGTACGAAGCGTCCGTGGCCGCGCGCCAGGGCGGCGTCAAGATTGGCGGTTCGGGCGTGCCTGGTATGTACGCTCTACCTTTCGCTTCCCTCCGCCCACCACCCGTTGCCCTCTCCCTCCCCCCTCCACCTCCGCCCCCAAGTTTCTCGTCGTCGTTCCAAACCCACGGGACAGAAACCCGGGCTTACCCGTCGTTCCCGCCTCCCTTGTCCAGACCCCCGCCGCCACTCCACCGACTCCACAGACGAGCGCCCCCACCACCTTGACGAATCGAGCTCATTACTGGGCTCCCCCACAGCAGCGAGCGGACGCGCCGTGGTGGCGTGGTCGGCGCGCGAGGAGAAGCGCGTCAGGCTGGTCCGCGCCGCCCTGTACGCCGTGCAGGTCTTCTACTCGTTCTTCATCATGCTGCTGTTCATGACGTACAACGGCTGGGTCATGCTGGCCGTCGCCGTCGGCGCCTTCGTCGGCTACCTGGCGTTCGGCCAGGGCTCTGCCACCAAGACGGTCGCGTGCCATTGAGGTGATGCCCCGGCCCGGCGAGGGAGGAAGAAAAGAAGGCACGCTGGCGAAACGATTGGACTTCGTTGCACAAGGAATACGCGTGGGGGTAAAGGGAGAAAGCGTCTTATCGGATCAGAGCTATGTTGCATGACAGGCGGTGATGGAGTGCAAGAGAGGATTGAAGAGCCGGGCATTGACGGCGTAGGATTTCTTGGAATCTGGCAGAGTGCTCTTTGAAATCAAGCCTGCCACGGCAATCTACACTACTACAGGCCCTTCCACGCCAGCTTGGCAACGTGATCCGTCTTCTTCCTGCTCGCCTTGACGAGCCCGAGATACTTCAGCTCCGCGAGGGACCGCTGGAACAGTGCCCTACGACGCCGTCAGCATACGTTAAACCAGTCTTTACAGGATTCGCCAACAGGACTCCTTACATCGCCATGCTCTCCTCCTCGTCCTCGCCGACGATGGCACGGAAAGCAAGCCACAAGTCATTGACATTGATGAGGTTGCCCGACTCCAGATACAACTGGTACAGAATCGCCGTCGGCGGCTGAGTCGACGAAAGCGCTCTCTACCACACACGTTAGCCCACCGAAGAAACAAAAAATAAAAAACAGTCGCATATCCACGCACCTCGGCGCCCCCACAGCACCGGCAGTTCAGATAGTCGTGCGGCGCCGCCAGCGCCCGCTCGACCGCCGCCCGCGGCCGCGGCGCGAACACGTCGCGGTGCGGGCTCCGCAGATCGTACACGACCGCCTCGTGCAGGAACAGGTCGCGCGGCGCCGCCGCCCCGGCCGCCAGCGCCGCGCCCAGGTGCGCGCCCAGCCAGCCGTGCAGCTCGTCGACGATGGCGGAGTAGGCGGCGTCGGTGGCGGACAGCGCCGCCTGCTGCGTGCTGAGCTCGACTTTGTGCGCCACCACCGTCGTGCGCAGCGTCGAGTGGCGGACGTCGTGGGCGCTGCGCAGCGGCTGAGCCCCGGCGGCGGCGGAGGCGAGGAGGGCGTTCAGTTGCGCTTGGAGGCGTGGGGGCGTCGGCGCGGACGGGGCGGCGGTGGTGGCGGCGGCGAGGAGCTGGGTGAGCGTGTCGGAGCGGGCTTTCTTGACGGCGAGGAGGAAGTCTCGGACGATGGGCGAGGTGTGGAGCGAGCCGGATGCTGCGCGGATGTAGAGGGTGGAGAGGGGGATGGTTGGGAGGCGGGGGATGGCGGCTCGCAGTTTCGTGAGGGTGAGGCAAGCGTCGACGATGCCTTGGATCTTCTGTTGGGTGGCGGTTATTTGCTTCTTGGTGTAGTCGAAGAGGAACTCGTCGGACTCGAGCAAGCTGCGGACGGTGGCGGCGTCGCGTTCGTCCAGGAGATCGTCGACCAGCCTGATTTTGTCAGCGGCAACTTGGCACAAACGCTGGGGGGGATCGTACTTTCTGAAGGAGTCTGCGTTGCGCAGAGCTTCCATGTCTTCGCTGGCCACCTGCTCATACTTCAGGTCGGGACGGAGGAAGATGCTAAGAGGGTTTGCGAAGAAATGGGACATGTATGCATACTGTCGCGTGTCAGCTTCGTTCATGCTGTCGGCTGGCTCACGGCGCCTTACTTTCAACGCATCGACGAAAGTGTCGACGCTCTGTATGTGATCGTTGTGTCTTTCGATTGCTCTGCTGCTAAGTTCAGACCCCAACCACAGGGGACGTTCGCCGTCAATCGTCTTGAGGAAGACTTGCTCGAGGACCACGTCTGCCTGCGCGACGTCGAATTTGCAGCCTTCGAGACAGCGAATGGCCGCGCTTGGAAGCTTCTCCTGAAAGCCCTCCACAGATGTGGCAATGCCAAAAAGCAACAGGAACGGGATACGATCCAGCCACGAGCTGATGTCGCATCAGTAGGGTGCTTGGCGCCGGGGGTTGGAGATACACACCTCAGCAATTGGATTGCATCGGCCAGCAAAGGTCCGTCAAATGCTTCGCCGTCTCGGAATGTGATTACTACATGCGCAGGGTTCTGATCCTCGCACCACTCAAAAAGAAGCTGCAGGTCGTAGTTCAGCAGCTTAGGCCCCTTCCGTCGGGTTGAGACGTGCTCGTCGCCGTCGTCGTCTTCGGCGGAGGTGGCCTTGCGGATGAGGTTCTTCAGCAGCGTCTTAAGGTTGGGACACTCGTTTGAGGTCAGTGCCACAAAGGCGCTCTGGGCCTCGTGGGCAGTCCTCTCGGCCAAGCTGTCGAAGAACTGGGCGTGCGACGCGATGCTGGGGCCGGCAACGACCAGGCCGGTGGGGATTCTCGTGGCTTGGTCCTGGTTGAAATAGGCCGTCTTGACGAAGTTGATGATCTCGTCCAGCGTGGCGCGGTTCACGTCCTCGATGACTTCCTGTGGCGAGTGAGCGGGCGGGCCGTGGAGAGCGCGGGGAGGGGAGGCGTACGTCGATGCGGCCTTGCTGCGCATCCCAGAGCTCGCGACACGTCTTCTTCCGCAGCTCAAGCGACGCGTCGACGCGTCGCCGCTTAGATGGTCTCTGCTCCTGCGGCTTGAACACGTAGCATTTCTCGTGTTCCATCTTGGAGTGGCCTTTGTCCGGCGGAGGACCGGAGCGGATGTTTGGTCGTCGTTGCCGCCAAGCTCGCGCGAGGAAGCGCGCTTTCGCGGACGCACGTGCCAGAGCGGTTTTCACTGCAGATTACTTCAGAGTTGGCACTTTGGGTGTCTACTGCGTTCTTGATTGGGTATCTAGCATGTTCGGCTTTTCCATTCCGTTGTTCAGGGCTACTGTAAAATCCATATCTAGTTGCAAGGAAATCTTTAGTCGTGATCCTCTTCCGTGAGGCCAGGACATCCATCCATCTCCTGGTCGGGATACCTGTACTTGCACCAGAAGCAATAGTTGTGCTTGTCGCGGAGATATTCCACAGCCATCTCCAGCCTCTTCTGGGGCTCTAGGGCATTAAACTCCTCAAGCTCGGTGTCCTCCTCGCCCAGGTCCTCGTGCACCATCATCTTGGATTTTTCATCTTTGCCCAGACCACGCTTGTCATCCTCATCTTCGTCCTGATCATCATAAGTAGGCAGCCTTGCCAACCGTGTCTCCATGGCTTTGCGCATTAAACCTTCGCTCTCCTTCTCCAGCCGGAAGCGTACAAGGCCACGCCAGATGAGAGGAATGCTCTTCAGCGGCTTGCTACGATCATCGATAGGGGGGTCCGCCTGTATAGAAGCAGCGGGTAAGTGTGCTGACGAGCTTGACTGGTCATCGGCGGAGCGTTGGGCCTGTTCATCCTCATCAGTGCAGGTATCCAGCCTCTCTGCGACTTTCTGCGCTCCGATGAACTGGCCTTCTGCCCTCTTGTCCTTCTGCTCCTGCATCATCCTGTTGGAATACTCAGACGCGGTCTCCTGTTCGATCTTCACCTTCTTCTGGTGTTCCTCGTAGGTCTCGAGCAGCTTGCGCTTCTTATCCGACACCATGCCGATGCCCTCACGCCCATCCTTGGACTGGGGCTTGACAGGCTCTGTGACACCGTACTCGCCCTTGCCCAGCGTCCCGCCCTTCTTGAACCCCATTTTGGCGAGCATTTTGAAGCCCTTGTTGGACTCGTCGATGGCGGTATTGAGCGCAGCCTCTCGAGCGGCCGCGGCTTCCTCGTCGCGCTCGCGCTTGGTCTTTTGGTTCTGGCTTCGCTCGATTCTCTTCACTGAGAGTGAGTGTGAAAAGGGGCAGAACGTGGGCGGACGGGCTGGCTGACCTCGCGCTTCTCACGCTGCATTTTCTGCAGCGGCGTCTCCTTCTTGCTCGGCTCCTCGATGACCATGTTCAGATAGTCGTCCTCGTCATCGTCGGCAGCCACGCCGGTCGAACGCGCCTCGCCCCTGGCGGTGGGGGCCATTTTGGCGGTTGGCGCGTGGTGAGGTCGGATAGAGCTGGGTGGTGTTGAGGTGAGGCTGTGACCTCATGGGCTCCAGAATTTAGCGGGCCAGGGACGATCGGAGGCTCGGCCGCCGGCGCCGACGCGGCACGCCTTGATGTTGACAGGTACTCCTACGGGGACATCGCCTCCTCACTCCTCGCGCCCTTCTCTCCCTCTGTGGGTACTGCATCCTTTTTGAACGCGCTATTTTCCTCCAGCGTCGCGCTCGTGGTGTGAGCAACCCTCCAGCTCGGCGACTCCGGTGTTTAGAGTGGGCCACACGGTGTGTCCGCGCCGCAGCGCCAAAGTCCAGCCTCGCAGCTCGCAGCTCGCGCGTCTGCGTGTCTGCGTGTCACCTTCCGCGAACGTTCCAGCACTGTGCCTCTGACGCGGGCGGCTCTTCAATACGGCGCCGCCGCTCCTGGGAACTCCGACTGGCGTTCCGCCGCACGCCGCAAGCAGAGAATGAGACTGCTGCAGTGGCTGCGACAAAGGCGAGTGGCGCTCGCGTGACCGCTGGCCGCCGTCCCCTGCGCGCGTTGGCTTTTGATTTCGTCAGCATCCCGGTTCATTGGCCTTCCTGCGCCGTACACCTGCATGCCCAAACAGCCATGGCTCAGCATCTGGCGATGAGCCCGCCTGGACGTCCAGGGCACCTGCGCAGGCAGCAAGCGAGTACGGGTGTTTAGCCTCTTTCAAGCCCCGCTAGCCTTCGACTTTCCTACTCCAGGCCCACCCCCGAACGCTTCGGCCCTCCCACGGTGATCAGTAGCGGTCTCATCTCCTCTATTGGACTCCGGGGTTGCAAATGCGGGGAAGCCTCATCAAACCCAAGTAGCCTCTACCATTTCCTGGGCAGAGCAGGCCTGCCAGAGCTGCAACCGTCGCCCACCACGTTGCCAGTCTGCCAAGCCGCTGGTCCCCTCCACCGTTGCGCCGAAGGCCAGCTGATCACTACCACAGTGGCAAACAAGCAATGGTGTTCGCAATGCTGCTCGCAATGTTGCTCCACCGACAATCCTCACAATTGCCGCTGTCCGTCTGTCACTGTCCATGTCTTCGCTCGCGTGTTCTAGAGAAGCAGAATAGGCATCTCTTCCGTCCAAATTTCCCAGGCCCGGGAACCGGGGTCCCATGCATCGTGCTGTGTAACGAAATCGAACGCGGCGGCTCCTGTGCAGCCGATACCTCCGTTTCATGCATATTTCCAGCTTGATCTGCGGCATGTGCTCGCTGTTTTTCTTTGTTAGCCTCGGTTCCGTCAGGTGCTCCATCTGGGCTAAGCTGCCTTTTGATGCTTCCCCGTTCAAGCTTCACCCCTAAGCCTTTCATTGGCCCACTTTGCTCTCACATCGCTAGCTATCCGCCGCAGGGCCCTGCTTGGGCTTCGACCCTGGCGCCCACTCGACAAAGGAAGCTGCCTTCAACATGGCCGCCGCTCGGCTGGCGCCGAAAACTGCAAGTATCTTCCCGGGCATTGGCCACCCCCGTTAAGGCGCAACTTCCGAGGAGCATGTGCTTCAAGAGGGCCGCCTGTCCGCAACAAACCTAGGCCTCGACAGCTTCCCCGCTTCACATTTTCCCTCTCCCCTATACCCTAATCGCCACACGAGTAGCCCATGTCAAGCACCGCGGCTGAATCGACGACGCCCATCTGAACAAGGCCGAATTAAGCTTTTCCCGCTACTGCCCCGGCACGAAACCAAAAAGATGGCGGAAACGACAAAAGGCACGGCGTACAACAACAATGTCGAGTCCAGCGAGCCGACGTCTGGCTTCGTGAAAAAGGAGCCCCTTGGCTCAAAAGTAAAGCGCCATTGCGCGAGGTTTTGGTGGCTGTGGCTCATCATCTTTGCCATCATCGTCCTCGTTGTGGTGCTGCCGATGTAAGTCTAAAAGCATCGTGCACGCCATTTTGGTCTATTCAATACACGGGGGCTAATTCACATGCGACAATAGCATCTACGTCGGCGTGCCGCACAAGGGACAGAAGGAATTAGACAAGGCGGAGATCGAAGTAACAAACCAAGGGATCAGCGACCCCAAGCCTAACTCTTTCCATCTGGTTTTGAAAAATACCATTACGAGCACTAGCAGCTACCACCCCACGCTGTCCTCGTTCAACGGTTCGCTCTTTTTGGAAGATACACTGCCAGACATCAAGCCGTATGGCTACATCACCATTCCCGAGGTCCACTCAGAGGCCGTGAACGACGTGGACATCGAGCAGGATGTACAGATTGCGGACATGGACCAGTTCATTGCCTACAACAAGCTGGTCATCAACAGCGAAGAGTTCAGGCTCGGGCTGCGGGGGAAGCCGTCCGTGAAGCTTGGCGGCTTGCCCTCATTCGACGTCGATTACAACAAAGTCGTCACGATGAAGGGTACGTTTTATCCGACGTTCTGAAAAAGGCAAAGGAAACTAACACTCCTCCCAGGCCTCAACAAGCTCGCGGGCCTGGCCATCACGTCCGCGCAGCTTGCCCAGAACGAAACGGACGGGGCGACGCTCCTCGGCACGCTCGCCATCCCCAACCCGTCGGTGATCAGCGTGGCCATGGGCAACGTGACCATGGACCTCTCGGTCAACGGCACGTACATCGGGTACACGCTCATCCCGGACCTCAACCTCGTGCCCGGCAACAACACGTTCAACATGCGCTCCTACGTCGACACGAGCGTGGTCCTGAAGATGGCGACGCCCGAGCTCGTGCTGCCGCTCGACATCATCGGGAACAGCAGCATCAACTCGGCCGGCGAGCACATCCCGTGGCTGGAGGCGGCGATTAAGGAGAACACGATCCACTACGATCTGAACCTGGCGAGTGCGCTGTCGGGAGGGTCCTAATCAAGTTGGTTCTTTCATGCTGGGCACGGTCTGACGACACTGCGGCTTATGCGTACGCATTTCTCTGGCTCTCGGTGGGGTTGTAATATTAATGATCAGAGCCACAGGGTGGTGCATGGAATGTACTGCAAATCACGCTCTTCTCGAAGTAGGATATTCTGACTTTCTCGCTCTCCACGCCATACTATTTACGGCATTGGAAGGCGGCAGACCAGTGCAAGTATGCATGTACCACCAAGCTTGGTACAGCTACAGGCTAAGGAAAAGTTTCCTCACAACAATTCTGGCCCTCGAACTAAGCGGCCGTTGTCCTCGTGAGCAGCTCCCGACCATGAAACTCTGCCCGCGCTCGATAGGCTTCACGCCACAGATGTCGTGAAATTTAAGTGAGAAGGCAGAGAGAAACCCCCCTCACTCACATGCCTCTCCAGCCACCGTGGAGTGGAGCCTACCCGAGATCTGCTTGGCAGCAATTGCGATCGACCACCCACGAGGGCAGCCGGGCGGGCGGCAGCCTGGGACGCGGCAGCGGCTCCCTGCATGGACCAGCAGCAGTTGCATCCATCCACAGCAGACGGTATCGCAGCGTGTTCTAGCGCGGTCTCGCAGGCAGGGCAACGGGAGAGCCGACAAGGCCAGCACGATGCATGCGTGCGCGTGGCGCCGCACTCCACAAGGCGGATTAGGATTTTTTTTTTTTCCCACGTCGTCGTCGACCCGGGGTGCCTCGGGCGCGCGCAGGGCCGACTACTCACGTATCGGCGATTGATCTGCCCCTGCAACGGGCAAGCTGTGCGAGTCGTGGTGGGTGGTCGACCGGCGGTTGGGCGACTGGAGAGGCCGATGCGGGCGGGGGCGCTGGACCTTCCGCAAGCAGGCTCGCGGCCTGTTGGGCTGGCTGCGCTGGCGTTGGCGTTGGCGTTGGCGTGGCAGAGCTGCTGGAGGGCGGCGACCGACCGACCGACACTGACACGGCGCCACCGGGTACGCGGCGGGTGAGGCTGGTGCGAGTAAGTACGTAGGTACGTGTACACAGGCAGCCGGCGTTCCCGCTGGGTCGCCCGTCTGTCCTCTCAACAACTCCGTCGTCGACGCCGTTTTCCGCCCGGCATCTCACCGTCTCGCCGTCTCAACGGGCGCGGTGGGTGTGCGCACGCTCGGCGGATTGCAAGCGCCGGTGATACGACAGCGCACTCTTTCCTCAAATCTACAGGTGCGAGCGGGCGGCAGCTGGCCGATTCGCCTGGCGCGCTGCGTACGGCAGCGCTACCCCGCGGGCTTGACTGCTGACGGACGGCGCCTTGCCTAGGTACATGTGAACGACGAGGCCATGCTGCGGCCCGCCTCGCCCGCCACATAGCCCCCCCTCCCTCCGGCGCAGACGCTCCCTGCTAAGCTCCGCTGCCAACAATTTTACGCTGGTGCCTGCGCTGAGAGATTGCTTGCGCACGCAAGGAGAGATAAAACACGAGCAGGCACGCGGAGCTATATAGCCTGCAGCACGAGTGCTCCAACAGAGCCGTCCTGCGCTTTCCCTCGGCTTTCCCTCTGTCTTATCCCAATCCATCCCGAGCTCGACCCGCTTCCTCGTTCCATATTTTAGATCCCGCGTTAAAGGGATCTCTTAGAAAAAGACCGTAAAGAAGAGAAGATATCAGAATGGCTGCTCCGCCCGAGAAGACGCTTCATGACCTCAACGGTTCATGGATCATGGTATATACTTGCCGCCCTCCCCTCCCCGCCTTTTACTTCTTTCGGCACAACACCACGTGCGACGCTTCCTGTTCAGGAAAACACCAAAACTTATGACACACTCTAAGATCGTCTTCTATCAGCCCAGCTTCTGCGAGATATCTGACTTGTCGGCATCCAGAACACATCCGAGTCCGGCAACACCGACGCCGTCCTCTCGCTGCAAGGCGTCAGCTGGTTCCTGCGCAAGACCATCGGGCTCGCGACCGTAACACTCAATTTCAAACAGTACAACGAGGAGGATGGAACCGAGCGCATCGATATTGATCAGGTCATCACGCCGGGACTGCAGGGCACTCGCGAGCTGCGCGCCCTCAACTGGGAGTGGCGCGACCACAGGGACATTGTCTTCGGCGCCGTCAGAGGCCGCAGCCGCTGGACCAAGATTGCCGACATTGCGGACGACGAGGATGGCAAGTGGATGAAGGAGGGCTGGGACGAGGACACCCTTCAGAGCGGCGAGCTGATCGAGAGTTACGTTGAGAGCTACGATAAGGGGTGGACTGCGAACCAGACTTGGGGGTTCGAAGTGATCAAGGAGGTGAGGAAGTACACGAGACATGTCGTTGTGAAGGACAAGTCGGGAAAGAAGGTCCTGAGGATCAAGATCTACTACAACTACGCTGGGCCTGTTCCCGGCCAGTAAAGGAAGTTCAGGGAGGACATGACCAGATTTTCATACTAACGTAGAGACGTATATTCGCTTCTTGTTCTTGGTATGGCGCAAGATTATTTGAATCCGAATACGGCAACGTGTCCCTTTTGGACTGGATTGGATGGTATTTCAAGCTATAACAGAAGGTACTTCTCGAACACGCTGCTATCTCCCTGCTCGCATCTATGTCGCCGTCCTTTCTCGAGCTTCCACTCCACAAACCCTCTTAGAAGAGGGTGATCGTCTCCCACCTTAACTCTTTCCTGAACTCCTTCAAAACCTGCGGATCCCAATCGAACTCCACCATTCCCTTCCTCACGAACCAGCCTGCTTCCCCAGCCCATGTCACTTCCTCAAGCACCAACAGACACACATTCCTTGGCCTACCCTCGTCCACCCACCATTGCCCTCCACCGGCTGCCTCTGACGGCCCTGCCGCTACACCCAGCTCCAACAGAGTCACCCTCATGTCCTCGTTATCCTTATCCTCTCGCTCACTGTCCAACCAAATCGCACACAACGCACCCCCGGGCAGCATAAATGCCGGCGTCCCGCGTTTCCGTCGCAACACGGTGCTCCGCGTCACCCAGCCTTCGACGCGCAGCCAGGTGCCGGAGTCAAGCCCGGCGTGAACTTGGCCGAAGGGACTGGGGTTGACGAGCTGGACGTTGAAGTCGGAGATGGACAGGGTGGGGATGAAGGTTGAGATGGCGTAGTCCCATTGAATTTGGCCGGTGGTGGACGCCCAGGAGAATGAGGGGGCATGGGGTCGAATACTAGCTGCTGTGGTGCTCCCTGGATTCTTCGAAGTATTCTCAAACACCTCCGCACCAGCTGCTGCGTCCGGATCACCTGCATTCTGGTCATCGGCCCTAGGCTGAGGCGTCCGCTCTGGCTTCTCTTTTCTCCACGTCAACGCCCATTCCAAGCCCGTCCGCCACATGCCTGCGATGTACTCGCACTGCAACGCCTCCGACGTCCAAGCCGCCAATCCTGCGATAGCCGGGAGCCGGTCTTTCTGGAAAGTCAAGTTGCGTGTCGCATAGCGGAGTAAGATGAGGTCGAAGTACCACGCAATGAGCACGTCCAGCTTCTCAGGAGTAAGCTGTATCGCAAGTCCCTCTTCTACTTCTCCTCCCTGGTCCGCGCTACCAATACTTTCCTTTCCACCACCACCATTATCTTCCACCGCTTCTACCGCCTCATTACCATTACCTTCCCCCTCCCCCCTCTTCACCCGTAGCCGCTCCTTCACCTCCGTATAAGTCGGCCTAGTGTACCGCAAGTGCACCGAAAAGCCATCTTCCGCCACGTATCCCAATCGTGCACACTCCCAGACAAGCTGCTTGCTCGTGTAATGCAGCACGCGGGGCGCCAGCACCGCCTCCTGCAGCGTCCACCCCCTCGTCACCAGCATCCGATCCTCCTCCCCGCCCTCCCCCTCCTCTTCCCCCGTACCCATCGAGACGAGATTCGCCGGCACCTCCCGCTCATCCGAGACGTACAACCTGCACTTCCTCTCGTCCCTCTCGCCCCCCTCGAAAACATCTAGAGAGACATGCTGCCCCAGCGGCTCCTCGTCCTGCAGCACACTCACTTCGTTAAACAGCCCGCCGTCGCTCGACCCGCTGCAGTCCGCCGCCAGCGTCACGTGGCTCCGCGCGTATATCTCGCCCATGCGGCCGGATTCGACGCCCCAGTCGTCGTGGGAGTCTTGGATGATGCAGAGCGAGTCGATCCAGAGGTAACGTATTCCGAGCGCGCGCGTCGCGTCGACGGAGTGTTGGAAGGTGCGGGGTAGGGAGACGTAGGGGATGCGGGTAGTATGGTCGGAGAGGGTGGCGTGGGTGGTGGTGAAGGGGGTGGTGGTGGTGCCCCAGCGGTGGCTGAGAGCGGTGTACTGCGCGGGAAGGGTAAGTGTTAGGATGGGAATATGGGTGGGTTGGAGATGAGGTGGAGGGGAGCAGGGGTGGTGGAGGCATACCTTGGAAGTGTCTTGCTCCCGCTGGGTTTCAACTAATCGAACGTCGAGGCAAGGTGAGTGGAAAGCCTGGACGTCAAGAAGGCGACTAGCAGGGCTTCTGCCGGCTGTTGTCGGTGTTGGACAACAGTCGTGCTCCGCGTCACAAGTGGCGAGCCAGCGGCGGGCTGTTTCGAATGAAGATACCGAGCCGGTGTTCGTCAGTGGCCTCCGGACGGGTATGCCATGACGGCGAGATATTTCATCTGGTCGCCATGTTGTCAGCAAACCTCTCCTTCCATTATCATCTCTCCCGCACGTCTACAAGCAGGTTAGATATGTAAGAAGTTGGAGCACCCATAAATATGGGTTTGGCAGTTCTTGTACTGTAACTCTCCATCAGGATGAATGACACAACTCCCCACATACCCAAACCACTCACAAATGCAACTCCAAACCCGAATCATGAGGAGAGAGAGAAAGAGAAAGAGAGAAAAGAAAAAGCTCACTGGCACCCACCCCCATTTCCCCACTCACCCCCAACCCCAAGTAAAAAAATCTCGCGCCCCCTCCTCCCCCTCCTCGAACCTCCCAACCAACCCCCTCCCCGCCCCCTCAAACACCTCCACCGCCTTCAACCGCCCGACCTCGATCCTCTGCAGCTGCCGTAGCACGCTCGCCGCCACGCGGAACACGCCGTTGAACTGCCCATACGGCACCAGCGTCCCGTCATCAACCGTGATTCCGATCGTCGAATCGACCAGGACGGCACAGGGCGCGCAGCCGTCGGCTTCGGCGGACTGGCGGAGAGCGGATCGGGTGGGGTGGTGGGGCGCGCCGGCGGCGGAGGTGAGGGAGGTGAGGGAGAGGGCGCGGCAGAGGGAGCAGAGGTCGTCGTTGGGGGTGGGGAGGGGTGGGGAGGGGCTTTGCTGCTGCTGCTGTTGCTGGTTCGCGCTCGGTGGTGTTGTGGGTTTGGCGGTGGTGGGGGTTTCGGCGTCGTCGGGGTCGGGGGGTTGGTGTGGGGAGAAGGCGAGGAGGGAGAGCTCGCGCCACAGGTAGGATAGGAAAGATGAGAGTAGGCGTATGGACATTGCGAGGGGTGGTGCGAGAATGAACGGGGAAGTGCAACCAAAAAAAAAAAACAATATCAAAGACGATGCGGGGAAGACTTTGGAAACACCTCGTTCATTTTCGTCTTAGAGCGGGAGGGACGGACGGCGTATAACAGCACATGCTGCGCCGCAGTACGTGATCCCTGCGAGGTCTCGAGAGCTGAGGCGGCGCGGATCCCCGACGATCAGCGCGGCAAGCAACCGCTCGCTGCAGCCTGGTAACGGCGAAGGAAACCAGGCCTGATAATAACATGAAGTTGAAGCACTCAGCAAAACATAGACGTGATCGTACACAAACAGTTCTGAAGACTACGTCCTGCATGAGGAGCTGAAGCATCCATCTGGATGGGGTTGACGTCTCTTTCACTGTACATCTGATACGAGAAATGCAGCCCACACCGACCGTCAGCACCCACGACGCTACTCACACGAAAAGTATCCCCGGCCGAAGGATCAAGCAGGCGGCAAACCATTCGCTGCAGGGCAAAGAGAGGAATGAAGGGGGAAAAAAGGCTGAGTCCCGAAGGAGCGATCCGATCCGAACCGCGCGTGTGCGTATTCTACTAACTGCTGTCCTACTGGCGTGGTGCACGCTGCAAGCGCCCTGCAGCGAGGGAAGCGTTGGTGATCTGCTCCCGTCCTTGCTGTGCCGCAGAGAGCAAGCGCCGCCGTGCCGTCCTGTCACCACACAGCCCCATACACATCATGCGTTGGTTCCACACGCCCATGTGTCATTCACAGCCTAAGCGCCGGGCCGATTCCTCGCTCCCAACAAATGGCAAAAGAGAGCGTGTGCGCAAACTTCACAAGCGCCCCCGGAAAAATAGAAAACCGCAAGCTAGGTCTTTATGTTCTTTTTGCCTTCACCTAATGAGTCTGTACATCCTGTTTCCGATTTTGTATACTCTCAGCACTTGAGAATGTACGGCCAGGATAGCGAGCACTCGATTTGTATCCCATCCAGCACCTCCGTCCATAGCCATAGGAGGGCAGACCGGTCCGCACGTTGCCGTATACTTGAAAATTCGCGGTGCTAGGCTGAGAGAGCCTGGTTCCGGTGGGGCATGGAAGGCGTGCTCCAGCATGGCCAAGAACTCAACTGCTTCGATGAGAATCGGGGCCAGCTCATATGCCTGGTTTTTAGAGCCAAGCCGGTCTTCCTTCGCGGGAATGCTCTTTATAGCCATTAGTACCAGATGGGCAGGATAATCGAGACGCCGAGGCTGGACAGCCATAATTACCAGAGCCGGTCCCTATCGAGTTTATACGTGAAATGCCAAGCCGCGAGGTCTTTCAGGATTTCCTACGTTTGCAAATGGCTGCAACGACACTGATATCGTCCAGTTTGCCTGCACAGAAGCCGTTAGCCAAACGCAACCGGTATCGCAAGACACCCTTGTGGCAACTCACCTCCCTCGATGGACAATCCTTCGTCGACAGCTTTCTCCATGTACGGGCTCTCTGCGAACGGGTCCTCTGCGATAGTCCGGGCGGCCTTGACCAGCTGTTGCGCAACGTACTGCATCCCGTCGGCATAAGACTTCTCGCCCTTCCTCTCGCCGTCGGAGAAATCCGCTTCGCCGTTCTCCCACTTGTGCATGCTGTCGACGACGTTCTCCAGCACCTCATGCTCCCACAAGTTATCGACAACGCCGTCCGACATGGCCAGCACCACGTCGTCCTCCTCAATCTGCACGCGGTCCAGCACGGCGTTCTCGCGCGGCGTGTCCGGGCTGTTCGTGCCCAGCTGGCGCGGGCAGTCGAACCAGTGCCACTGCTCCGCCGTCTTGTACACGACCTCGCGGTCGCGCGGGCGCAGCACCAGCACCTGCGAGTCGCCGAGCTGGGTGACGTACAGGACGGGGGTCGGCGGGTCTCCGGGATCGGCGCCGAGCAGCGCGCTGCACGCCGTCGTGGTGCCGTGCCACTCGTTGGGGTCGGACGTGGCCTGCTTCGTCTGCTCGAAGGCGCTGTGCAGGTACTCGACCGGGTTGGGCTCGTCGCCGCCGCTGCCGAAGCCGTAGCCGTCCTTTTCAGCCTCGACCGCCCAGAAGTGCAGGATCAGTCGCGACCACAGCCTACGCCGCTCCGCCGCGTGTTAGTCTTGTCTGCTCTCGTCTGCGCCGGGAATCAAATAGACCTCTGCTTACGCAGCGTGGCCCCTCTCCCTCGCGGCCCAGGCGCCCACGCCGTCGTTGGCGCCGATGAAGTTGTCGCTGGCCAGCACCGCGTCGTCGCCGTTGGTGACGCCGCGGATCATCTCGCCATTGACGAAGCTGCGGCGGTCGCGGCTGCGGTTGTGCGTGCTCAGCGGGTCGGAGAACGAGCCGGACGGGTACGACAGGAACGGCGGCGGGAAAGGGCGCGACGGCCGCTTCGCGTACAGCGCGTATCCGGCCTCGAAGTAGAAGGGCGCCTTGGAGCGCGCGCGCACCGCGGCCGCCTCATCGGGCACCGGCGTCGTCGTGCCCGAGCCCGTCTTCGGCTCGCGGGCGGCCGCTGAGTGGGCGTGGGCGCGCGGGTGCCATACGGCGGCGGGGTGCAGGCGGATAACGAGCGGCGGCGATGGTGTTGCGCGCTGCTTGGCGGGCGACGGGCGGCGGCGCAGGAGCTGGTGGGTCTGCTGAGCGGCGCGGTACGACAGTCTCCAGCTCCAGGTCCGCATCACAGTGGCGATCGTGGGGTGGTCTGTCTGCGGGTGTTGAGGGCGGCAGGCTGAGAGGCGCTGCGCCGCTCTTTGCGCGCCGGGGCGGGGATTCCGTCACTCACTTATCGCTCCGGCTCCGCTCAACATTTCGCGATGCCTGCCAACCCGTTGCGCACTGGGCCCATGCCGCCACGTGATGCCGACGCCTATGGGGAGGGCCGCATTAACGGTGGTGCTGGAGATTGCCTGATCAGAGCGACGTCGGACCGCATGCAAACGCGCCCTGTGCGCCAAAATCTCCGCTTTGGCCCTGTGTTTCGCGGGTTCCTGCGTACCACAGCCTCACGCTGGTCGTGCAACGTAGAAGGAACCGCCTCCGCGCTCTTCTATTCGGGGTATTCTGGCTGTCTGCTGCTTGTTATTGCTAAATAATGCCCTTTGTTGGCTAGGCAGGGCCCTCTCCTCTAGAACCCGCGCCCTGATCGTGGCGTCATCGGCCTCTTCACAGAGCCCTGCGTTGCAATCCTCCTGACCGCTGTCGTCGGCCTCCTGACGGCCGTTTTCGCCTGCTGCTCCTTAGCCACTCGCTGCGCCTCCCTTTCCTTGTCCTCTGCCATCTTCGCCTCCAGCTCCGCTTTCTTGTTGAACTCAATCTCCGTGACACGCTTGTCGCGAGCCGAGTAGCCCTTCTCCTTAATTGAATAAAACACCCCGCCAAGATCTGCGAGCCAGTGCGGGTCGACCGCCGTGACGTACGACATGTACTCCTTGGACGTGAGGATGAGTTCGTGGTAGATGACGTAGTCCGGGAGGATGCCGAGTCCGTGAAGTGCGCTCGTGGGGTGCAGTTGAACCGTCACGCTGGTCCGCAAGTTGATGTACTCCCCAATACCCTTTACCTGTGCTGCCTGATGGTAGTATCCAGAGCAGATGCACTTGCGGATGATGTCCCAGTCCGTGCCGCAGCTGGTCAGTGTCATCTTTTGCTGTTTCATGATGTCTTCCAGCTGTTCTCGGATTTCCTTGCCTCGGCGCAACGCCTTGGGATGCAAGAAGTGCTTGATGCACCAGCCATCTGAGTAACGGTTGGCCTTCCACTGGCTGTAGACATGAAGGAGCGTGAGGTGATCCGATTCGGGCACACAGAACTTCTCCCGCGCTGCATCCGCTTCCTCCAAGCGTTCCTTCGGCCGATAGAAGACATTGGGCACTGATAGCATGGACACGATGGTGAGCATCTCCTCGCTACAGCCGTAATCGACCGCCGTGATGATGAGCTTCGCTAGCGGTGGGTCCATGGGGAAGGCAGTCATGGTGCGGCCCAGCGGTGTCAATTCGCCAAGGTTGTCGAGAGCTCCGAGCGCCCAGAGGTCGAAGAGCGAAGTGGAAATTGTTTCCTGGGGCGGTGGATCCATGAAGTCGAAATCGAGGAGGTCCTTGACCCCGAGTGATTTGAGCAGCAGAACAGTATTGGAAAGATTCGTTCTCTGGATCTCGGGAATGGTCTGCACGTAGAACTCTTCCTTGAAAGCCCGCTCTGTGTACAGGTGAAAACACTTTCCGGGTCCTGTTCTACCGGCTCGGCCTGCCCTTTGAGATGCGTTTGCCTGTGAGATGGGAGTAATCTGCAGCGTGTCCATACCCATGCGCGGATTATAGACCTTCAATTTCGAGAATCCAGAATCAACCACATACATGATACCGTCAACCGTCAAGCTGGTCTCGGCGATGTTCGTGGCGACGATAACTTTTCGGACTCCGGGTGCAGCTTTCTCGAAGATCTTCGCCTGTAAATCTGCTGGCATCTGACTGTAAATGGGGAGAATACTGAGCTTTGGGGGATCAACAAGTTGCTTCAACCTTTCGTCAACCAGCTCACAAGTGCACTCAATGTCTTCCTGGCCTGTCATGAACACCAGGATATCGCCAGGCCCTTGCGAGACATGGATAGCTAGCACCTGCCTCACTGCACTGTCGACATAGTCCTCGCAAGGCGAACGCGAATGCTGAATGTCGACGGGGAAAGTTCTACCGGGAATGAAAAACTCCGGTGCACCGCCGTAGAACCGGGAGAACCTCTCCGCGTTCATGGTAGCGGATGTGACGATTAGTTTCAGGTCCTTCCGTCTGGCAAGCACTTTCTTGATCAGGCCCATGAGAACGTCCGTGTTCAAGGCTCTTTCGTGGGCTTCATCCATGATGATGACGGAGTATTTGTCGAGGTCAGGCTGGACCAGGGATTCTCGAAGTAAGACACCATCAGTCATGTACTTGATCACCGTGTCGTTGCTGGTGCAATCCTCAAAGCGGATCGCGTATCCGACAAGGCCGCCAAGCTTTACTTCCATCTCTTCGCTGACACGCTTCGCCACACTCATTGCTGCCACACGTCTTGGCTGGGTGCAGCCGATCATGCCAAATTTGCCGTAACCGTCCTCGTGGAGGAACTGTGTCAACTGCGTGGTCTTACCGGAGCCGGTTTGACCCACAACAATAATGACTTGGTTATCGCGGATCACTCGGAGGAGCTCTTCGCGGACAGCGAAAGCAGGGAGGTACTCCCGCTGCTCGCGAAGTGATTTGCTCTTACTGAAGGCACTTTGCCCCTCACTCTTCTTCAAGTGCTCCGAAAATTGGCTGCCGCCTTTCTTCGGCTCTTCTGGCAGACCCGGTGCAGTTGGCGCCGCACTGTCTCCATCGTCGTCCTTGACCCCCATGATATTTCCCAGAGCTGTGCCCGCCATGTTGGTGGACTCCTTGGCCTGCTGTTGCCTCTCTCTTTGTTGCCTTCTTTCGCGCACAACTTTGCTTCCCTTCCGGCTGAAGACTGCCATGTCGCTCTGGGGGTCCTTCACGGCCGAGACGGGGTCAAGCTGCTTCGTAAAGACCTTGCGCCCGTCGAGGAACGGGGGCTTAAGGTCGTGAACCAGCAAGTGAATGCGGGTCCCCTCATCATCATCCTCAAAATCGCCGCTGAAGTCGCGTCGTTGGGCAACGCCCGAAGTGAGCATTCGGTTCGTCTCCCACGCGTCCACGTCTTTCTGCTTTTGCATCTGGCGTGCGTTCATGCGCTTGCTGACTTTCTTGTCCGCCATGGCCGCTTCACGCTGCTTGTCCAGCCACGTGCTGTCTTCTCCGAACGGATTGTGCGTCTCGTCTCCGAGGCTGTGGCCACCGTACTCTTCACCGCCATACCAGTCCCGGTCCAAGGCCATGACAGCTTCTTTGTCGATCTGGGGCTCTGGTCCGTCGAATTCCTGTTGGCGTGGTGTGGACGAATGGCCGGAAGCTCTTGGGGTTTGCGGACGGGAAGAGTCGTGGAACCGCGGTGTTTGGTGCGGCCGTGAGGGACGCTCGGTGGACGGGCGCGGTTGGTACGAGTCCAGCTTGCGCCGCTTGGGCGCGATATGGTAGTCGTCCATGGCAATGGTGGGCACAGCCGGGCGACGGAGTGTTGAGTGGAAGGGTGGACGAGGGATGCGAGGCAGACGGGCGCAAGAAGCAAGAAGCTGTGGGGAGGTTGGGTCTCGCCGCCGCGGAGGTTTACGCGTGGGCCGCAACGCGGGCGCCAAGACTGCGGAAAAAGCTTTGGCCCGAGGGCTGGTTCGCAACTTTTTTGGTGGGTCTGAAGTCCGCCGCTACCAAAAAGTTCGTGCTGCGCCCATGCTTCCTCTACAAGACGCCTTCGACATGTCTATGATTACCGCGACCTCCTGGGTCCCGCGCGGTTTCGCCGCGCCCTTCCCCCAGAAGTATGTCTTCGACGATGGCGAGTTCGAGCGCATATCGCAGCTCGCCCGTCTACAGCTGGACGATGCGAAAGAAGACTTGGACGAGGCCAAGAATGGCGAGAAGAGCGCCGATGAAGAGGAGGAGCCCAAGTCGAATGCCGCCGCTATCTCCGGAGTCAAGGACGACATGTACGTTTGCGCCCTCCCCACTTGTTATGCGTCCAGTCTAACCACGTTTTCTGCAGCGAAATTGACGACGATCTGAAGGAGTACGACCTGGGACACTACGACGACGATGAAGGTGCCGTGGACAAGGATGGCGAGCCTCTCGGCATGTTTGGTAATGTCAAGTCTTTGGTCTATCACGAGAACAACGATGACGATCCGTACATCACCATGCCGGATAATGTCGACGACGATGTCGAGAGGGAAGAGCTGCAGATCCTGGACACCGATAACCTTGTCCTGGCGGCGAGAATAGAGGACGAGATGGCACATCTGGAAGTGTACGTCTACGAGGACGAGGCAGACAATCTTTACGTGCATCACGACATCATGCTCCCAGCCATTCCGCTCACCGTTGAGTGGCTGAACACGCCTGTTGGCAAGGGCCCTATCGAGGAGAACTCCCGGGGCAATTTTGTTGCCGTAGGGACCATGGACCCGGACATTGAGATTTGGGATCTTGACATTGTGGATTGCATGTACCCGAATGCCATTCTTGGCCAAGGCGCCGAAGACATGCCCAATGGCGATAAGCCCAAGAAGAAAAAGAAGAAGTCCAAGAAGGCCAACGACAACTACCATGTGGACGCTGTGCTTTCCCTCGCAGCGAACCGTACCCACCGCAACTTACTTGCATCCTCCTCTGCGGATAAGACAGTTAAGCTTTGGGACCTGAACACAACCAAGTGTGCGAAGTCGTACAGTTATCATACAGACAAAGTCTGTTCTCTGGCATGGCACCCGACGGAGACGACCGTGCTTTTGAGCGGAAGCTACGACAGGACAATTGTTGCGTCAGATATGCGGGCGCCGGAAGCTAAAGCCCCTAGATGGGGTGTGGAAAGTGATGTCGAGCAAGTCAGATGGGACCCTCATGACCCCAACTTTTTCTACGTAAGTCTTGATGTCACAGGATTAGGAATTTCACTGATTTTTGGTAGGTATCAACTGAGAATGGTGTCATCCACTACCACGACGCTCGCCTTGCCCCCTCAGATCCGTCGCAGACAAAGCCAATCTGGACCCTTCAGGCACACGACGAATCCATCTCGTCGTTCGACATCAACCCGGTAATACCGGGCTTCATCGCCACGGGCTCGACTGACAAGGAAGTCAAGCTGTGGAACGTCCAGGCTACTGGACCGAGCATGGTCGTGTCGAGGAACCTCGGTGTAGGCAAAGTGTTCTCCACCACATTTGCGCCCGACAAGGAAGTCGGTTTCAGGCTGGCCGTGGCAGGCAGCAAGGGGTCGGTCCAGATCTGGGACACATCGACCAACGCAGCGGTGCGCCGAATCTTTGCAAACAGGGTAGCGCCCGTGGAGGGCGAAGTCAAGGAAAGGCTTGTTAGTGTGCAGGAGTCGGACAGCGAGTCTGAGAGTGGCGAGGATGACGAGAATGACGACAGCGACGCGGGGCCGGACGGCTGGGAGTCGATGGATGAGGAGTAGGGCAAGAACACCACCGAGTTGAAGTCGCCACGTCGAAGGAAATCGCCGCGGAGTGTCACCGCCGGTGGCGACGATCGCTCCGGCGTCCAAGAGAGGAGTAAAAGGTACCGTGACTGAGCGCCATGGCGTAATAGGCGTTCGATCCGTTACAACGTCCCCAGGGGGAAATCCGATCGAGAGCAAAAGGTACCTCGGAGGAAGCGGCGCGATTCTCCACCGAGAAAAGCATGTCTCGCGGCCACTTGACTTTTAACGGCGGAATTTCTCCAGCCGGTGCGTTTCCTTCGGCGAAATATACCATTCAAGGGGACTGTAGGGGACGGATGGCTTTGCGGGCGGTTTCAAGTGGGCGCATTAATGTTAGTGGACGCGTCTGCAGGTCGCAGGGCTGAGAGCCTAATTACTGCCTCGGGGAACGGGAGCCGCGGGCCTCCAGTAGAATCGAGATCCTTCTGAACATGTATCGGTTCCCATCGTCCAAGTTTTTTCTCGTGTTGCGGGTCGACGATGAGCGCGACTGTTGCAGAATTGGCTCTATCATCTCCACCCCCCCCAAAGTCAGCTGGCTGCACGCCTACGTGCGAGTAATGGCGCACAGTACCGAACGGTTTGAATTAGCGAGAGACCTTCGCGCTGTGATTTGGGATCATCACCGATGAAGACACGCCCTCGGTTCGGCGGCGTTCGTTTTCGGCGGCTTAGTATGCCTTGCTATGCTCGTTTCTGGTCGGCGGCTGCGCGTGCTGGACATGCAGGTATTCGTGGCTGGCCGAGAACGCGTCGACAGCTTCCCCGCCGTCCGAAATGGGCAGCAGGTACTCATTCTGCACCGACAGCGCAGACACGATGGCGCGAAGGTTGGAACATGCCGACGGTCCGCGGGGGCAGCCACCTCCAGGAATCACGTTGTCGATGCCAGGAGGCGTTGGTTTGGCTGCGGGCAATGCCGAACAGCTGCGCGGTCCGGCGTGCCGCAGCCACGCCGCAGGTGCTGAGATTGGGGCGATATTGAGTTGCTTCTGCGCAGCACACGTCGCGCACATTCTTCTTTTTCTGCCTGCCGTCGGTGATCTGTCACTGGCAACAGGGCCAAGCAGGCCGCACACGTCGCGCTGAAGCCTCCGGGGCGGCAGACCGTCCGGTTGATTGTCAGGGTCCACAGCGACAGAGTGGCCTCTGTCTGGTCCTTGCGGGTGCTGGCCGCGCGCAGAGCTCTTTTCGCTAGCGTGCCGCCAGACCGCAGTCAATAACCTTGAGCGTCGATGACGGTGCCGGTGCCTGGCGAGAGCGCCGACGGCCCAGATCCCGCGGCCAGGCTGGCTTTCCCCTTTGCGACACCAACGGCTGTCGCCTGCCAACCAGCAGCCACCACCAGCGGCGCCCTGCACGCTATGCACGCTATGCCCGCCCGGCGCATCAGGTCGCTCACGGCCCACCCCTTAGCTCCGCGGCTGGCTCCCGAGGTCTGCATGCGCTACCCACTCGAAGATCCTCCCCAACGGCTGCAGCGATCGCGGCAGCCGTGCTAACAGATCGGCTGGTAGCTGGCCGCTGGCCGCTGGCCGCTGGCCGCTGGCATGGCGGCGCGCATGGCGTTGGAATGGAGGGTGGGAAGCGTGTGCCCTGCGTGCAGCGCCGCGCCCGGTCTGGGTCCGGGGGCTCTGGCCTGGAGGCCTCATAAAACTGAGACGAGGACGTTTATACTGGGGCGCCCCGGGTTGTTTCGCATGCGTCGTTTCTCAGCCCAAAGCGGTGCCTCTCCGACGCAGTAGCAGGGGCCTCTTCTCCAGAACAGCCAATTATAGGCGCACTTGCTCGACCCGATCTCGCAGGCCTGTGCCGCGCGCACTGAATCATTGGTCGCTCTGCCGTCGCCTTTTCACGTTCGGCCGCCCTGCCCGGCGCTTCTCGAGCTGTGAGCTCTCCTTCCTCCCCCATATCTCTGCAGTCTCCCTCTCGCGGCGACGCGCTTCTCTCTTTTTTGCCAAACCTCGGCCGTGACCTGTTGCTTCGCTCCTTAGACACACAGGCTCCGCTCTTCATTCATTGAATTCCGCCTTTTGCACCTTCCTTTCCCTCACCACCACCGCCACTGTTTCGCTGCGAGCCGGCGAAACGTGCCACCAAGAAACACCGCGTCTCACCGCAGGACGACCGCGCGACGACATACAGCTTCACCTGAAGCCTTGGAAACTCACCATTCCCGTTTCTGGAACGATTGCCACCACCTTCTGACCTTGCCGCGGCTGCACGGCTGACCTGGACCACGCGCTTGACTACCCCACTGCCCACCACCCTGTCGGCCCAAGGAGGCTGCGTCGCAGCTCGTGACGATCTCAACTGCAAGGCCCGCACCGCTAGCGCTCGGCACCTTCGCCTGTGATCGTAAACGGTCTCAACAGCCTGCTATCTCTCTGGGCCCGGCTGCTTCATATTCTCGACTGTTTCCTTTGCTCCCCCCACGGACCTACTGCTGCGCCTCGACCGTTGTGTGACATCGACTGTCAAATACTCCTACAGCCGCCGTCACCATGGCCGACTTCATCTCCCGGTCGCTCACCACTCGGCGGGCAAAGAAACCTGAGAAGGTCGCCACTGCCCCCTCCCGCGCATTCAGCATGAAGAAGTCGTCCAACCCTTCCATCAACCGCGTCCAGATTTCTGGGCCGGTCAATCTCATCTCGGCTACCAATATGTTGTCCTACAACGCTCCTGATCTTGCTGGCATGGATCTTGCCGCCATGCGCCAAGCTTCTGCCGGATCCCACTCGACTTCGCACTCTGAGGAATCTGATCGCAGCTCCACTTCCAGCAACTCCCGCGGTGTCTCCACGGATGCATCTTCCCTCGACTCTCTTCCCACGTCGCCCGAGACCAACCACTTGACTGGCTTCTTCGACTCTGCTAAGACGGCCGCTCCTGAGAGGTCTCACACTCCCCGATCTGCGGCTAACTCGGTTTCGCACTCTTCCAAGTCATCTCGCCCGAGCATGGAGCAGGTCAAGAGGTCCCTGGAATCGAAGCGCTCCATGGACAACATGCAATCGAAGCGTTCCCTGGACTCCAAGAGGTCTTTCGACACCAGTTCTTCGAAGCGTGCCATCGAGACCAAGCGATCCATGGACAGCATTCGGGCAGCCCAGGAGTCCAACCGGAAGGCGCAAGAGTCCGTTCCCTCGGTTCCGCAACGGGCGCAATCTCACAGCAAGGAGGCGCACGAAGTGATGGCGCGCAAGCGATCGATCCGCAACATTGGCCCTCCTAACAGCCTCCACAGCCGCAGCTCGTCGCTGCAGGAGCAGCGCGCATCAGTCGATATGTTCAAGAGCGGAGGTGGCGTTGAGCCAAACCATCCTTTCGGGCGGGAATTGGAGCAGCTGAACGAGGTTGTTGAAGAGTTGGGAGGCGTGATCCGCGACGTTGAGATGGACGAGGACACCAAGTTCATGCTCGAGAGAGGCCTGCAGAAATTCTGCGCATCCGACTACCTGGCCGAGATCGCACCGTACATGGCAGCAGCATACGAGCGACGGCCGATGGTACCAACTCCGACGCTGAGCACGACGTGGATCTAAGCGCATTCCATGCGCACTTTGGATGGGGAATATTGGAGGAGTTCCAAATTTTCTTTTTCTCCGCGCTCCACGCACGCACCTAAATTGCAGGCAAACGGCGGACCCCACACCGGAGTCTGGCTCGCCAGGATGTTGAGACAGCTCCCTGCGCATCGGACGAATCCGAATCTGTTCTTGTTCATATTCTTTAATTTCGTTCTCTACTTTCCTTTATACATACTTGAAACGCGGCGGCGATCTGGCTGGGGAAAGGACGTCCGCAGGAAATGGCGGCGGAGGATTGGCGACTATACCCCCCACTACTTCTACACACTCCTTCACGAACACTTTACGACACTGCGATTGAGATTGAGCGTATACCTTACAGCGGAGGAAAAAGGCGGCGGATCTGCAGAGGGCGGGGCGTAGCGTAGCCAGCAGCAGGCGGCTGTAGATAGGAGGCCACTGGCACGCATGAATGCAAATAGCGCGATTGAGATTGAAACAAGGTGCAAAACAAAGTGTCGCTTGGCTCGGTGACGTTGCGGTTGACGCGCTGGTCTTTTCCCAGAGCGTGCAAGGCGTCGGCATCGATCGTCATGCCGGCTGGCCGGGACAGCATCGCGAGAGAAACGGCGGCCGGCAAGGCTTAGGGCCGTGCGTAGGCAATGTTTTCATCGCCTCGCCGCTCCGCGAACCAAGTCACCGCGCCCTGAAGCCGCTGCCGCCGCAGAGCCAACTGTCGCATCCACACTGCCCTGCCCAACGCCTGCCAGCAACGCCAGATCCGCCCGCCGTGGTCGCGCCGCGAAGCCGAGAGCCTGTACCCGACGCGCTGCGCTCCTGACGCCGCCGTGTTGTTCCCCCCCCCCCCCCCCCCCGCTACCCCTCCGCCGCTGCACCGTCAACATCCCGCTACCGCCCCTCGATTGCGCGCACACGACCGCGCCTGCGACCGCGCCCACCACCGCACAGCTGTCCGCACAGCGCCTAAGCAGCCGGTCCCCCCGCTAGAGGCCGCCGCGCCCACCGCGCACTGCTCCACGTTTCCCTCGTCAACATCGGCTCGCGCCCTCGCTGTCAACAACAACACAACCCGACACCATGGATATGGGCATCGACGTGACGCGCCGCAACAAGAAGCCGCGGCCTCTGTCCGATTCGGAGAAGGACAAGCTGGACGAGTTCGTCGAGAGCATCCACTATTCGGCGAGGTGCGCTCACATTGCCCCTGCCTGGCGCACCGGCTGTCGCAGCCTTCCCGCGCATTTTCCAGCCGCAAAGTTGGAGTCGCATGCTGACCCGGGTTACACACAGATATTCGGACAGCGAATACGAGTACCGCCACGTCCAACTGCCCAAGCAGATGCTCAAGGTGATACCGAAGGAGTACTTCGACGGCTCCAGGGGAACGCTGAAGCTGCTGTGGGAGGAGGAGTGGAGAGCATTGGGAATCACCCAGGTAGGCCCGCTACGCCAAACGAGTCAGCGCGGGGGCTAATGCGACGTCTTTCCTCCAGAGTCTGGGTTGGGAGCATTACGAGGTCCACGAGCCGGAACCTCACATACTTCTGTTCAAGTACGTGTCCTCCCAGGCTGAGTTGCGGCCGTCCGCTGCCGGCGGCGGCTCAATTGCACGCTCGCTACAGCATGCGCCAGCATCAATTGACACCAGATCTAGGCGACCAATCAACTACCAGCCGCCGATGCACTGAGCGAATTTCCGTGCTTCCTCCCCCCACCGGATCGACACAAACCATGAGTGCCGCATTTCCGGATTCGGACGGCGCCTCAATACTGGGTGCCCCACCGAGCGAAGCTTCTCTCACCGCCACTTGTTGATGACTTGCAAAGCTCCGGCGCGCCAGGCGAAATAAAGTGTCATCCTAGACGTCTTTCTCTCTTGCATCATCTCGTCGTTTCCTCCCTTCTTCTCTATTCTGTTTGCGTCGGTTGCTCCATCAAAGTGGAACGACTCCCTCCCCGGTTCCGCGCTCTTAACGACATGGCAAATAATCCTGCTTAATCACAATCTCCGACCTTCACCGCTCACAGCTGGCTCCGACGACTATAGAAAGAGAGAAAGGGAGAGCATACCTCAATGCATTGGAACGAAGACTCCAGCCTTGTTTCTAGCTTGTTCATTGTTTTTCCTTTCTTTTTTCCCATTATCCTACTCTACTCTATCTCGCCGGTTGTCGCTTCACAAAAACAAAGTAATGAGTGCCTTGGGAGCTTTGGGCTATGTGAGTTGGGAGTATGCCGGTCCTTTTTTCCATTTCAATTCGTTCTTGTCGTTCTTGCAAAACTTTCTGGGAGAGGGTGTAAATACAAAAAAAGTCTAAAAATCCGTATATGGAGCTTTGATGCCCAGGTGAGGTGAGATGCTGATTGATGCAGGAGGCAATGGTAGGAGCTTCTCGGACCCGTTTGGAATCTCCCCACTAAGAAGGCTTTTAGAAGCAGGAGGAACGGTGGTTCGACGGATAGAGAATGAATAAGATGGCGCGACTGGCAAGGATTTCCGGAGAGACCGAGAAGACAACAATTTCGCGGGAAGCCTTCCAGAACGCCGGGCTCCTGTTCATTTGTCTGGGGGCGAACTAGGGAGGGGTCCAACAGTCGGGTGTAGATCTCCCGTTCGTTTCTCGACTCGTGCTTTTCCTGTTCCTGACGTATTTGGCCCCCCTCCGGGGAACACACGCCGGCAATGGATGGACCCTTGCTTTGCTAAGCCACGATGAGCGTCATCGTTTTCTCGGCAACCATGTCGTCGGAGGATGGGTCTAGGTTTCCCTTACTTATTTTATTTTTCTTGTTTGTGCGGCGGGTGGAGCGCGGTGAAAAGACCGAGACAATGCTGTCTCTAGCAAGCAATCCTTCGTGGGCTGAAGAAGACAGCGACGCATGGAAACGTTTGATGAAGAAGTGGCGTTCATGGAAAAGTCGGTGGATAAGTGAGAGGCTCTAGCGAGGTGAGCGAAGTGAAGGAGGGTCGGTATTCGATTACCACGTGAGTCCGTGTCCCGAGAGTTGCGGTAGTCGTGGCCGATGCTCTCACCTGTCCGCACCTGCAGATTGGATTTGCTCGCAGACAGGACGAGGTACTGCTTATAAACGTCAAGGCCACTGTCACTCCCATCGCCCCCCAGGATGCTAAGAGCTTGCACCTGGGGTGGCCGCATAGCGCAGTGGTAACTGTCGACCACTTCGCTAGGAGGAACTGCTAACTTGATCTTAGAACCCAATTCGGCAATCAAAAAACCGCTCGCCTATGGACGGAGGAGGATATGCGCCTACAGTTTTGCCATTTTGTTCTTGCTTTCTTTTTCTCTCGTTCTGCTATTATCTGGATGCAGTCGTCGGCTTCACTGTCCCATCCAGGTTCGAACGGCTGCTTTGTCTTCCAACCCCATTCTCATCCCACCCGAGTGCCACGGACTCTTTCGGGAGCTTCACGGGAATCTCATTGACGTAGTACCGCACACATTGCTCACGCTGCAACAGGGCAGAAGGCTTCTGAACGGTAATAAAAATCGTTGCGCCCATGCGGGCTGGGTATCAATTCGTCAAGTTTATATACACGCCTCCACTTTCCCCCTCCCCCCCTCTCCTCACGCCATCAACGCCGCAAACGCAATGCACCCCGCCAACACCAGACTCACCGCCGTCCGCATGCTCATCCGACTCTGCTGGTGGCTCGCCGCGCTCGGCGTCGGCTCGCCGCTCCCGCCGCCGCCCTGCACGTCCGCGCAGTTGGTCACGTTCTGGCCGCCGCCGCCCAGCATGCGGCCCAGCGCGCCCATGGCGGCGAAGTCGCGCGCCCGGAACCACGCCTCGGCGGCGCTGGCGTTGGTCGCGCAGAAGGCGGCGCTGAAGTCGAACGTCGCGGCCGCGCCGGCGCAGGCGGGCGCGACGGAGAGCCGGTCGCGCGGCGAGTACAGCCCGAAGGTGCCGTTGGGCGGGCCGTACTGCACGCTGTCGGAGGTGAGGCTGGCGGCGCCGTCCGGGTCGAGCGGCTGGTAGAGCGGCGCCAGGTTGTGGACTTCGACGAAGCGGCCCGAGCCGGTGGGCGCGGTCGGGAGCGAGTGCTCGAGGAGGGTCTCGACGATGCGGGCGCCGTCGGCGAGGGTGTAGGTGCGCGCGGTGCCGGGCTGGTCGGCGGTGCCGTTGAGCGGGACGGCGGACGGGTTGGGCGCGCCGGCGGTGGAGGCGGCGGACGGGTCGAGCTGGCCGGTCCAGGAGATGTCGCCGAAGGAGGAGATGAGCGGCAGGATGGACGAGAAGTTGTAGGGCAGCGTGTAGATGGTGAGGCGGCTGCCGGCGGTGTAGCCGGCTATGCAGGGGTTGCTGGGTGGGATGATGGTGGGCGTGCTGATGGGCGGGTAGGCGGTCCCTGCGGACGCGCATTCGGAGGCCCAGAGGGGCGCCTGGGGGCCGCTCATGGTGGGCGCGGGACCGGGTCGTGGGCGGCGGGAGAGGCGCGGTGGTGGTGCGTGTCGCTATGTAGGCGGCGCTGGCGGGAGTGGGTGGAGAAATACTTGTGGTCGCGGCTGAGGCGGAGTTCGGATTGGGGGGGGTTTGAGTTTTGCGGGAGCGAAGAAGCTTTGGCGGATATTATTGATAGACCAGACATGAAGCAAGGGCGATTCGGGCTGGCGCTCCGTTCTCTTTTCGGGTCGGTAGGAGTGGGTTTAAGACAGGCCGCACGAGGCACGGAGCTGCTGGAGACGCGCCTCGGTTTGGGCGGTGGGCCACATGCCACATGCTGCGGGCACGCGCGGGGCGGACGCATCAGGTGGCAGCGGCTGCACGGTGCCTGAGCCGTGAGGGGGATCGCCAGCGCCGCCATCTGCGCCTCTGTCTCCGCTGCGGGGGCCCCGGTCCGTCTCCCGCATGCGTCATTGGCCTGCCTCACCGGCCCTCCTCGCTTGCGCCGTCCGAATGCCCTCTTCATCCGGTTTCACCTGGCCGCTTTGCCCCATCGTGCGGCGAGAGTCAATCTGCCCAAGACTGTGCGATGTGCTGGGTTGCGTGCCGGTGCCGCGCATTGGCTGCGTTTATTTGGTCTTGACTCCGGCTGATCCCCAGCGTGGCGTCGTCTTGGTCTATTTTTTGAGTTTTTTTTTTTTTTTGTGGACGCTGCGGGTCGTGGATCGCCCATGATGTTCAGAACAGAGTCTCCACCGCTGTCATGCTGTCAACGATGTTTGACAGTTGTACCATACTGCGTACGCGTCCATGGCGATCGGGGGGCTGGACCCTGATGACGTCTGCATCTGGCGCGGATCAACGTCATGATGTCCTGTACATCGACATTTCTACCGTCTGTTGTACGGGCAACATATCATCTCACACCAGCACGCTGAGATCTGATTCAAGTGATCCGCACTGTGCACCATGCTCCGCGTCTTCTCCCGATCTGCGCCATCCGTCCGAAACGCGTTTTCTGCCCGCTGCAGCTACACGATATCCAACCAGCGCAACATGGCTACCAGCCAGCCAGACACCGCCAACTTTGACCGCTCTAAGCTGTTTGACGTCTCGCACGTCACAGCTGTCGTCACCGGCGGCGGCACCGGCATCGGTCTGATGATCACCCAGGCTCTGGCTGCGAACGGCGCCAAGGTCTACATCACCGGCCGGAGGAAGGATGCTCTGGAAAGGACTGTCGACGCCTACAACACCGGCCCGGGGAAGATTATAGCGTGAGGATTCCAAACCAATCTCCCTCTAACAGACCACATGTTGACGGGTCCACCCCAGCCTGCCCGGCGATGTCAGCTCCAAGTCAGATGTCCAGCGCCTCGCCTCCGAGCTCACCGAGAAGGAGCCAAATGGACTTCAGCTGCTCGTTAACAACGCCGGCATCGCCCGTGATGATGCAACAAAGTTCTCGGCCAAGGGCGGCCCACCTGATTTCTCCAGCCCGACCGCCATCTCAGAACACTTTCTGGCCTCGGAGCCGGAGAACTGGGATGAGACTTTCCGGACCAACGTGACCGGCATCTACTTCACGTCCATGGCATTTCTCCCACTGCTTGCCAAGGGCAGCGCCGCCATCCCGGATTACTCGTCCAGTATCGTCAACGTGAGCAGCATCTCGGGCTGCATGAAAGGCAGTAGCGGCGGCCAGCTTGCATATGCGGCGAGTAAGGCTGCAGCTACTCATGTTGGTCGCATGCTTGCTACTACCTTTGTCAAGTGTGGTGTCAGGGTGAACACGATTGCCCCAGGAGTGTTCCCGAGTGAAGTAGGTTTCTTGTTGATCCAGCAGAATTGGGAGAAGGCGCACACGGAATGGATGGCTGACAAACCTGTTCTCGCAGATGACGACTGGAAAGTCGGATGAGAAGAACAAGTCAACTTTGACTTATTCCGCTTCGAACCCGTCAGGTCAGTCTTTGGCTTTCACCTTTAATCTGGTGACGTTCTGACTCCGAATCAAGGCCGCTTTGGAAACGACTCCGACATGGCTGCCAGCATCCTTTTCCTTGCTGGCCGCGGAGGAACATTTTATAACGAGCAGATCATGTATCCGGATGGAGGTACGCGATCTCGGAAATATCAAAAACTCAGTTTCAGGCTCACTGACACTCTATGACAGGTAACACTCTTGTCCAGCCCGCGGCGAAGTAAAACGGTACGAAAGGGGAAGCAGCGTGCTATATTATTTTGTAATTCTAAGACTTCGCGGAGACCTCAAGCTCGTTGACAAGTGAATAGTTGGGTCCACCCGATATGACAGAGTCGGCCGAACAGTGCCGATGGCAATTCTTTTTTCTAACGAACCATTGTTCAGCACTGTTCTCTTCTGTTCTCCATTGTCTCGAAACTCATGCCCAGGACAGTCATTAAAAGGCTTTGATTTCGCTTTCTACTCTCGACCAACAAACGTCTTCTTTCTGAGGAATGAATTGAAACCTACCATTTAATCCTAATCACAACGGACAACATCACTTCCATTACCAACATCGCCACCAGCATCGTCCATCCCTTCCGAACCAACTCCACCGAATATGTGCCAATCAACACCTCAGACTCCGTCGGAGAGCGGGGTGATCGCACTCATGGTAGGTGTCGTTACTGGGAACACCCTGTTCTTCACGGTCATAGTTATGATCATCAAAGCCAATTTGCCCACAGAACCTCCTGGTCCCCCTCCCCCTCCTGACTGCCGCCAAATACTCTTGCACGGCGCCCTCACCGCAGAACTACTGTTGAAACACCGCCGTGATGCCTTGTGCGACACAAAGCAGGCCAGGAGGGTGTTCTACCGTGCGAGGGTCAACGTGGCCAACTTCGACCACCAGGCGGAGGCCGAGTGGGATTCGAGGGCGCGGGACAGGAAGGTTGGCTTTGCGGCTGGCGTCGAAGATAACGAGAGGGGGAGGGCGTTCTTGAAGAAGCATAAGCGGAGGAACTGGGTGAATACGAGTGGGATGAAAATGTCGTATCAGGAATTCTACGGTGAGAGATAGAAGATAACAACCAAAGAAGGCGGGCTGAGGTGGCAGAGCGTCTTTTACAGAGGTAAATTTTCTCTTTGTCGGAGGCGCTCTACTACTGCAACCGCATTTAGAATCAATTCATTGTTTTTCGATCCGACCGAATCCACACCGCCATATTTGAGAAGGACTGATCTACTTTCCATCGACAGACTACTAAGAATTGATACAGACATCAGACCGCCCAGCCGATTCAGCCAGTTCTTTGTTTCGGCAGCAGAGAGACATTGTTTTGAGCAGGAATGTCTAAACACGCACTTTTCTCAGCATTGTTCTTTCCTGCCGTCCCCACAAAGCATTTTCCGGACTCCAGACACACGCATCAAGAGTGATCCATATCACCCATCAATTCCAACCTCCGAGAATGCTTTTCACCACCGCCTGCCCCCCCTCTGAGCAACTCCCCACCACCATCCCTCCCAACCCACCCCCAACTTCTCAACACCAACAACGCAAAACACCACAACCCCTCCCACCATGCCGTCCCAACCCCCTCCCCGCCCCCCCCCCAACACACCCGCCCACCCCCCCCGCCCCCCCGACCGCCTCACGCTCCACCTCGACGCCGCCGCCCACTCCGCCCACCTCGTCTGGGCCGCCTACGCACACTTCCACGGCCGCCGCGCCGCCGCCACGATGGCGGCCCTCGCGCAGTGGCGGCGTGCGCGGCTGCGGCTGGCCAACCACGTGCACCAGCAGGGAAGCAGCGGCGGTGGTGCGGACGCGCGTCCCGAACGGTGCACGCGTGTGACTTGGGCGGCGGACGTCGAGGAGCGGGGGGGCAGGGGGGCGCGCTGATGTCGTGTGGAGGCCTGGGAGGTGGGCGGGGGAGCTGCTGGATACGAGGGGGAGGGCGGTGTCGTCTAGGAGGTTCTGTGGTGGGGAGTAGATGGGGGCGGCGGTCTGTGAGACGGGGTGTCTTTTGGTTTTTTTTTTTTTGGTGGTTTCGCTGCGCTCTGTGGTTGGATGTATTTTCGTTTTTATCTGATATACTTTGTCGTATTTTCTTAGCGTTACTTCCTCGCTTGGTGAGCGAGTGATATACCTACAGTTATCGTGGGTGTTGAGATTGTGTTAGGAATCGATAGTGAATTTACATTCAGCTACG
Source organism: Neofusicoccum laricinum (assembly GCA_029906385.1). Classification (NCBI taxonomy): domain Eukaryota; kingdom Fungi; phylum Ascomycota; class Dothideomycetes; order Botryosphaeriales; family Botryosphaeriaceae; genus Neofusicoccum; species Neofusicoccum laricinum. The sequence continues at coordinate 1,839,465 of CP123714.1, read as the reverse complement.
CTCTATTTACAAGAAGAAGTTGCTAAGGAGTGGAGAGAGCTACGAGAAATGAGAGACTAAATAGTAGCGCGGCGAAACGATGTTCCTGAACTAGTACTGTGCGTACAAGTCCTTTGGACTCTAACAGATTGGGCGGTTCAATCTCACAAGATGTCGGACTAAGGATGGCTCCTCCGTCTAGAAAAGCGACCATGGCTGTGTCTCTATACAGCCTTGCTTGTGTGTGTCTGCGACATGGCACCGGTGACCCAGATCCAGAGTGTCAGACTTGATTTGCCTGCAGGTATTAGTTACACAACCAAGCCCCCCCCCCCGAATTGCTGCACCTACTTAAGCCTAGACACTGCACCGGCAGTCGCATTCACTGTTTGCCTCCAAAAAAAAAAAAACTGTGTTCACCGCGATATCCTGGTCCACCGGCTTCAGCTTTTTAGTACTTGACAATCGACATAGTGTAGCTCCGTGTTTAGAGCGTTAGATACCCACGGCAGGTTTTCCCATGGAGATCGGTCTCGACATATTTTACAAATATGAGATGCTCGAAGGAGAGAACGATATTCGGTTCGTCTTGTTGCCTCCAGGATCAATCCACAGCAGCGTTCGGTGCGATTTGATCCATGTCGACCTGGGCAGCGCGCCCGACTACGAGGCACTTTCATACACTTGGGCGGATCAGAGTGGCGACAACTCCCTTACCGGTGTGGTCTTTTGCGGGGGCGGTAACAGGAGGATTCCGATTACTCGAAATTGCGAGGCTGCTTTGCGGCGTCTCCGGCTGGAGCACGAGGTCAGATACATCTGGATCGATGCCATCTGTATCAACCAGAGCGCTCTCGGAGAGAGGAACCATCAGGCTGCTCTCATTTCCAGGATCTACCGCTCAGCATCGCGGGTTGTTGTCTATCTGGGAGAGGCCCACGATGACAGCGACGAACTCTTCAACCACTTGAATGTTGCGCAATTTCTTGATGCACAATTGTCCATCAAACGGCTTCGACAGGCGGAAAAGCTGTTCCTCCGAGGATGGTTTACCAGGCCCTGGGTCTTTCAGGAGATCACTCTAGCACGTGGCGCCGTTGTGATATGCGGCAACAAGACGACTCGGTGGCAAAACCTTGCGGACTTCCACAACAAAAACCTCAACCAAGCCGGCAAAGACGAGCTCCCGTACTTGGGGCACGGAAAATTTCACTGCAACCATTTTCAGATATGGGCTCAAGGGGGCTCAGGATATCGAAACCATTCCGCAACTCCTCATCGCCGCCCAGCTGGGGACAGCATCGGATCCACGGGACAAAGTGTTTACTCTTCTCGGGATACTGGAAAGCGATTTTCACGTCAGCATCTTTCCAGACTACGGATCTTCCGACACTGATGTTTTTAGAGACCTTGCTGTCTACTTCTTGAGGATATTCGGTATCGTATTTCCCACTGCACGTGCTTCGACAGACGACCCATCCATGTGGAATGGATCATGGGTCTTCAACTGGTCTCAGTACCAAAGCCTGGGAATTACGTTGGAACTGAGTTCTCTTTAGAGGAACCCAATGATGGGGTCCAAAGTCTGAAGATTCGAGGCCGGATGGTTATCAACGGATACGCCACTCCATGACATGGCTACCGTTCGTTGTTCCCTCCGTCTGGGGAGATCATTGTGGCGGTGAATACGAAGTTGAAAATGAAAAAAGATGAGCAGCTGAAGGCCTTCGCTGGCGAAGACAAAGAGGAATGTGAATGGAAAGATGAAGAGTTGGAGACTTTTCTTGAAGACGATAGAGAGGAATCCTGGCGTGTCGATGGCCCAGACAAGATGAAGTTCGTTGGACAACGGAAAAAAGAAAAGAAACGACTTTTGCTTAAAGCTAAAGGCAAATACAATAGAAAACGGGACGAGATGACGCTGGTGAAGGTCTCTGAAGATCACTGTGTGTTGTTGCGAGAAATTCAAGCAAGTGGTGTCTACGAGTTGATGTCGGGAACAGCTGCGCTTCAAGAATGGAAACAACATGACAGTGAGAGGCCTTTATTGGGCGACCACTCTGATTTCAAAATCAGATGAATTGATCCTAGTCACAACATCAGGTATTCATTGTTTCACTGAAAGAGTCAAGTTCAGTACATTCAATCTATTCCAACGTCCGACCAGCATGTCTCTTCGAGTTTGCTTTTTAAAAGTATTGTTTTCTGAGCTTAATTTGCTTCGATTGATACTTTTTCCCTCTTCCAAGCAAACCACTTTGCATCACCGATACTTTCTCCCATTTCTGGAGATACCGAACATCATCTGCATTAACACTCTCTCGGCCACATGCGATGACGGAGCAGACGCGGCTGTCTGGACCGGACCTGAGCCACGGTACAATAGAAGGCACCGGCGAGCTTTGAATGGACAGACATCGGCTATCTGACCAGCGTTGGCAGGACTGAGACAACAAGAAAGGCAATGAGCCTCGTCTTCGCTTGCATTTTTCCCTTTCAGACGTCGACAAACTATGTCTTCAATTGCCTTTCAGACCCGTATTCTTCACGCTACCAAGCAAGCACGCTTCATCTCTGAAATAGCGGTGACAACCCAACCCTTCAGACAGCGAAATACGAATTTCTCGGATGCGTAAACCGTAAGTTTGAAGTCTATGGACGAACCACAGACCGATGATTCCCTCGTGAGCACAATCCAAAAGCTTACGCACCACTGCATAATCTCCACGTCAATGCACAGCGGTCAAACATTCATTTCCTCTATCTCTCTGGCCAAAGTTGGCCTCGAATGCATCAAAAAACCCTCCCCCCTTTAAACTTCGCTGTTGTCGCGACTGCCTTGCCAAGGACGCAATGCCGACCAGGCACTGATCCAGAGCCGAGACAGTCAAGACCGTCCCGCTGGAACCGGGAGGGCGGGAACGCCAGGCTGCCGCGCCCAACCCGGTACACCATAGGCCGACTTTCTGCTGGCAACGCTGCCCAAGCTTTCTCCGCCCCGATCAAGCTTCTGTCCATGCCTGCGGCCGGGATCGGGCAGGAACCGGCAGCCAGGGATGCCGATGATCATGTCCATGCAGCATCGCTTCCGATTCCGTTTCCACGAGGTCTGGATTCCCGGGCGTAAGAAGTGATCTGCCGGGAGAGGTGACGGTTGACGTTGTTCCGAGATCCGCTTCAGGGTCCGCTCGATCTTAGCGCCGGCAAGACGGGGACGGGGTCCTTGGGCATCCTGTGCATCAAGGAACTCTAATTTCCTCGCCGAACGCTATCTTCCGGGCATCCAATCCCCGCTTGCCACTTCGCGTCTGCTCTGCATCCGGGAAGAAATTGGATCGATCCAGGACCGCGATGCTCGTATCCAGAGTTTGCGTCTGAGGTCAAGACATTCACCCCCGCAGCAAAAGACGATCGAGAATATCCTGGCGCCGGACACGATCTCTGTTGCTCTTTGGATTGAAGGTGTGGCATACGGTAGGACGACGACACCGTCGGGTAGCCACGGCGCGGTCGATGTGTGGATGCCCACGGTCTCTCTGGAATAGCTCACAGCTCATCGAACACGTGCAGCCTCTCATCCTGCGCGGCGGCATCCGACACAGGCGGTGGCGGGGACTCGATGCTCGCGGGGGAGCTCTGCACGCTCTCCAGGATCTCGCGCACCGGCGGCACCACGATGCTGTCCAAGTCGACGGAGTGGTTGGCCTTCGAGACCTTCGCCCTCGGCGCGGCGGCCTGCTGCTTCTGCGTGCGGATGCCGTAGACGACGTAGGCGACGAGGAACAGCGCCGTCACCGCGGCCAGGACGCTCCAGAAGATGCGCAGGCGGCGGTTCACGCTCGCCCGCCACTCCTCCTCCAGCCTCTCCCGCTCCTCCACCCGCTCCCGCGCCCTCTCCAGCCGCTCGTTCAGCCGAGCCGCCTTCTCCTTCCCGGCCGCGATCCTGGCCTCGAACTCGCCCAGCAGCCGCGCCTGCGCCTCGAAGTCGCCGATGCCGTCGAGCGAGTTGTTGACCTCGTCGACCAGCTCGTCGGCGTCTTGCGCGAACTCGGCCCCGAGCTTGCGCGTCAGCGTCGATAGCTCTTGCAGCCCGTCGATGGTGCCGTGCAGGCCGGCCACCTTCTCCAGGATCGCGTAGTACGTGTCGTCGAGGCGGCGCGTTGTCGCCATGGATTGCTCGGAGAGGGCGTGCAGTGCGGCGCGGAGCTGTCTGGTGAAGCGGGCGGCGGGTTAGCCTGGGCGGAGCGGACGCTTGACGTGGGAGGAAGATTGAGACACTGTTTGGGATGCGGTGGTTGTGTGTGAGACAGGAGCATGTAAACGTACTCTTCGCGCTGCTTCTGGCGCGCGCGTTCCGCCACGACGTCCTCGGGTCTGACGACGCGCGACGACACGCGGCGCATGCCGGCGTCGTATTCGGCCACGACGGACGGGCTGACCAGGTCGCTCAGGTCGTTGGCGCTGCCGCTGCCGCCGCTCTTGGTGCTGCCGCTGTTGCCCTCCAGCGCAGCGTCGCCGAACGGGGTCCGCGACGACGGCAGCACGGCCGACTGGACCTCACTCTCGTCGGCGCCATACTTGGAGGAGCGGTGCGGGTGGTAGTGCCGGTGGTGCTTGTGGCGGGCGTGGTGGTGGTGCTTGTGGCTGTGCAGCAGGTGCGAGCGGCGGGACGAGTCGCGGTCCGGCTTGCCGTTGAGCGACTCCTTGAGGTTGAAGGGGGCGGCGAGGGTGGAGCTGCGGCCGGTCTGGGCTAGCGTGGAGATGGCGAGCGTGTCGGAGCGGTGCATGGTGGCGGCGTGGAGGGCGGGCGAGGGCAGCTCCATGCCATGGTTGTGGCAGTGGGTTGTGTTGCAGCAGTCACGCCGTCTCCTGGCCGGCCGTGGGGAGCTCCAGGCGGCCCACGTTGGCAGACGGACGGCGCATGTGAAGCGACGGACGTCATCGGCTCCGCCCGCGCCAAGCGAATGCTCGTATACCCATGCTCCACACATAGCCTGCATTTGCAATATAGACACTACATATCTGAAAAAGTAAAGGTCCCTGAATAGCCGTCAAGGTATCGTCCCAAGAACGCCCGGTTTTCCCTCCAAAGTCATCGCTGTCGTGACCACAAACGACGGAGTATCGAAACCACAGATCTCAGCCATGTGAGTTGCAAAGAAATCACCTCTCGAACCGTTCCGGCCCGCTTATACTGGTCTCGGGAAAAAACATGAACGCACCAGAAATCCGACTTCAAGCTACGGCTATAGAAGAGACCCCTAGGGGTCCTTCAAGGCCTCAAAATCCTAATAGCAACCTCCCCAATAGCTGCAGCAACGTGGTGGCTGAGATTGAGATTGGGGAAAGAGCTGAACAGCCCCCCCTAGTACCCGCTCCTACCCACCTACAGCAAACCCCCCAAAGCCAGCAGCGTGGCCGAATCAGCGTAGAACACGTCCAGAGAGCTACCACAACAGCAGAAGCCATCCTTCAAGCCCTCCAGACAATTACTGGTAAACCTTCAGCCCTCAACAGTCAGATAAAAAATTTTCTCGGCGCCGCCAAGGAAATATTCCAGGACCACATCGCCATCCACCAGGAAGTCTCCGCCAAGGAACCTAACCTAAAGGATATCCTAAGAGAAGTCAAACAGGTCCAGAAAACAGTTAGCCGTATCGAGGCGGCACCTCCATCTACCACCTCAAACTGGGCACGCATCGCGGCCCAAGCAGCCCCAAAGCCTCCTACCCCCCCCACCACCACAGAAATCACCCTCCACCTCCCAAATGAAGCAAACAGACAGGAAGTAGCAAACCTCTCAAATGAAAGCATCATCCGAAAGATCCAGGCAGGAAAAAGCCTAGCGTGCAAAAAAGTACTCGCAGCTAGAAAGCTCCCAAGCGGCGATATCCGAATCTTTATCCCAGACACACAAACAAGAACAGCCCTTCTCCAGGACCAAGAGTGGACTACCGGACTCGGGAAAGAAATCCGCCCAAATCAGCAACTATACTCAGTACTGGTCCACAATATCCCTATCAAGGGAATCAACACCACGGACCTTCAGGCTACCAAGACTCTACAAGAGCAAAACCAATCTCTACACCCAGGCCTGCATATTAGCAAGCTTGCCTGGCTAAAGAAGAAGCTCCCAGAAGGAAAAACGCACTCAGCAATCATCCTTAGCACTACAGACCCTGAAATAGCCAACCAGGTTATTACTAAAGGACTCATCTGCAACTTTGCTCTACACACAGCAGAATACTATAATGCGAACTTTACAGTAACCCAGTGCTTCAACTGCCAGGCCTATGGCCACATCGCTACCAACTGTAGGAAGGAACAGAAGTGCGGCCAATGTGCAGGCAATCACAATACGAGGGAGTGCAGTAAAAATGAAACGCAATGCATAAACTGCTCTCAAAAACACACAGCCTGGAGCAACGCATGCCCAGCGCGTAAGTCTCAGCAAACCAGAGCAACTCAAGCCAGGGCAGCAGCGCCAGGAAAGTATAGGCAACCACCCCAAGTAACCCAAAACTCAACACAGGATGGATGGACCCTGATAGGGTCTCGAAAGAGGATAAGGGAAGAAGAACCCACGAAAAGAAAGCCAGGCAGACCCCGCTCCCTCCATCAACCTCACTCCCTCAGCCAAACTCTACTGCCAGGCCAACTGGCCTCTACAGGGCTTAACAGCTCCCAGCACGCACCTGAGACCGAGGGTCAGGAGAACCCCTACACACAGGCAGAAATACCAACCACACCGCAGGCCGACACAGAGATGGAAGGAAACTAATGATAGATACAAGCCACCTTTCAATCATACAGTATAACGTCAACAAAAGCGCTGAGAGGGTAATGATCCCATTCTTCCAGGAGATTATCCCAACAGCCCACCACATCCTCGCCATTCAGGAGCCATGGAGGAACCCTAGGATAAAGACAACAATAAAACACCCAGCCTACCATACAGTCTTCCCTCAGGAGGGAACAGCGAGAACCTGCTTCTTTATAAGTAAGGCTATTGCCGTGGACTCCTGGCAGACAACAATCCACTCCCCAGACCTTATTACCCTCTCCCTTACCACGACAACCCATACCATCCATATCCATAACTACTACAGCCCTCCATCCGCCCATACTAGTACGGAGCTAGGAACTCTGTCCATCCTTCCCAAGAGCCCTTGCTATGCAAGGGCAACATATCCTTCTTGGAGACTTTAACCTCCATCACCCCCTCTGGGGAGGCATTACCTCCCCTACGTACCACTCCCTCGCGGACCACCTAATCCAAACCGCAACTACAGCCAACCTTAACCTTGCCCTCCCAAGGGGCACCACCACCTGGAGGAGAGGCAATAGTAAAAGTACCCTAGACCTTATCTTTACCTCCCAGTGGCTCGAGGAGAGAATCCTTAGATGTGGAGTTAGTCAAGAACTCGAATCATCTTCTGACCACCTACCTATCCATACAATATTTGACATCTCTCTTATACCCGCACCCACTCGGCCCCTAAGACCCCAATGGAAAAAGGCAGACTGGCAGAAAGTCAACAAAACACTACAGTTAAAACTCCAAAACATAGAAATAACCCCTCTCCACACTGAAGCAAACCTGGACCACCTTACCGAACAGATCCAGAGAGCCATCCAGAATACTATCCAGGAAACCATCCCAGCAGCGAAACCATCACCTTGGGCCGCTATGGAGTGGACGAAGGAGTGCTCAGAACTGGTTCAACAAGCGAGAAGGGCTAGGAGAAAGTGGACCACTACAGGAAGAGAGGAAGACTGGGTGGCATATCAGACTACTGTTAACAGTAAGAAGAGGCAAATCAGAAGGGACAGAACAAAAGCATGGCGTAGAAAAGTGGCTGAGATTACCTCAAACCCATCTACAGTCTGGAAGCTCTCAAGATGGGCAAGAACAAAGGCACTTGAGCCCCCAGCTCTACCTCAGTTTCCACCCCTCCAGGGAACAGACCAGATACTACGCCATGACAATCCCTCCAAGACAAGGATTCTCTCCAACCAGTTCTTCCCCCCTCCTAGGGACACGAACCTCTCTGACCTTGAGGGCTATATATATCCAAAACCAGTCAACATCTCCCAGGACATCACTGAAGAACAAGTCCTCCATACTATTAAACAGCTTCCCCAGACAAAGCACCAGGCCCAGACAAGATCATCAACAGGTTCCTAAAGCAGTGTGCACAGACACTAGCAGAACCGCTTACTAGGATCTTTCAGAGGTGCCTAGCACTCTCATACCACCCAAGACAATTTAAGTGCTCAACCACTATAGTCCTCAGGAAACCGCAAAGAGAGGACTATACTAAGGCTAAGTCATTTAGACCAATTGCCCTGCTTAACACTCTAGGCAAGCTGCTCGAGAGAATTATAGCAGAAAGAATCTCACAGGCTACGGAGATCCACAATCTACTCCCTGACTTTCAGATGGGAGCAAGAAAAAGTAGATCAGCAACTACCGCAATTGACCTTCTTACCCAACAGATCCACACAGTCTGGGCACAGGACCCAGGACTGGTAGCCTCAGTCCTCAGCCTGGATATCTCAGGAGCATACGACCATGTATCACACAAGAGACTTCTCCATAACATAAGAGCCGCACGACTCCCAATCTGGGTGGAGAAATTTACTCATTCATTCCTTCAAGACCGCACCACACAGCTCCGCTTTGGGGACTACACTAGTCCACCAATTCAGACCCTAACAGGCATCCCTCAGGGATCCTCGCTATCCCCAATCCTATACCTCTTCTTTGCCTCCAACCTCCTTACAAAGCTCCGCACGGGTAGCACCTTTCCCCTAGGCTTCGTAGACGATACCAACATCCCTACCTTTAGTAGATCAACAGAACAAAACTGTAGAACACTAGAGGAGGCAAATAGGACCTGTACACAGTGGGCAGCAACCCATGGATCAACCTTCGCACCTGACAAGTACCACCTCATACACTTTACAAGAAGGCCAAGGAGATTCAACATGGCAGCAAAAATCAACATTGCCGGATTCGAAGGAAACCCGGAGCAGACAATCAAGATCCTAGGCATCCATGTGGACAGCAAACTAAGATGGGGACCCCACATCAAGGAAACCTCCCTAAAGGCTACAAAGCAATACACCTCTCTCTCCAGACTTACAGCCTCTACCTGGGGAGCGTCACTCACTAAGGCACGCCACATCTATATAGCAGTGGTTAGACCAGTTCTCTCCTACGGCTGCGGGGTGTGGCACACCCCAGAAGGAACCCCAGGCTGGAGGAAGACAGCAATAAAACCACTAGAAAGGACCCAGAACCAATGCCTACGCACTATCTCAGGGGCATACAAGTCTACCAACACACAGGTCTTAGAACATGAGACAGGGATTCCCCCCCTCTCACTCCACCTTGATGAGCTAACTCTGACCCATACACTCCGGTCTAGAGAAGGACCCACAACCACAGTGACTAGAAACACCTGTCAGGACATCAAAGACATCACAAGAGCGGTACTAGATGCAAGGGGAAAGCCCAGCTTAGCTAGAGGAACACTACTACAAAGCAGGGCCAATACTCTTCTAGAGAGAGGACCTCCCACCACAAAAAAGCTCCCTGAAAGAACCAGGCTCCGCAGAACAATCAGAAACATCTGGAAAGAAAGGTGGATGGCCAAGACAAGCCAGGCGAGGAGAAACAAGCCAGTTGCCCAAGATACACAATGGAACCCAAAGCTCAGACACCTCCACCATGGGCTATCCAAACCACAAAGCACAATCACCACCCTACTACGCACTGAAAACATTGGCCTGGAAGACTTCCTCTTCAGGCGCAAGGTGCCTGGCCATCCCAGCCCAGCCTGCTCATGTGGCTGGCACAGACAGACCCCAAAGCATATCCTCCTCTTCTGCCATCACTTCCAACAGAACAGAGCTCAAATGCTCCAAGAAGCAGGGACCACCGATTTCCACACACTTCTGTCCACAAAGAAGGGCGTTGGAGCCGCATCAAGCTGGTTCCTCCAGCTGGGCCTACTAAATCAGTTTAGTATGGCGAGGGAGATGCTCCAGGAGGACCACCGGGAGGACCATCAGGAGGACCACCAGGAGGACCACTAGGAAAACGGAGAGGAGAACTGAACTGAGAACTGAGAAGGTGATACCAGTAATCGAATGAAGGGCTGCCACAGCAGCTACTACCGGTAAGCAGGAAAAACGGAACAAGTAGAGAAAGACAAACCTGAAAAGAGAGGAGGGGTTTTTGCCTGGCGAATAAGGTTTTCCCCCTCGTGTAAAATAAGCGCAGATAGCCAGCCCCGCATGGACCCGCAAGGGAGCTATATCGGGAGGAAATGAATTTATTATTATTATACTGGTCTCGGTCATCGGCCCGCCGGTTGCTGTGGCATGCGTCCATGTCAGAGTCTCGCCTTTGCTCATTCCCGCCGGCCGCCCGTCACTGTGCTCCAGCCTCCTCGAGACGTCCTCGGCGCTCTCCCGCGCCACCTCGATCTTGACGTCGGCACGGATGTCGCCCGGGTTCAGCGCCAGCTCCGAGCTCGCCGCGCTGCCGCTACGGACCGTTCCGAGACTCTTCAGGCCCAGCTCAACATCCCCCTTTGCGAACGCGTCTTCTGAATTCGACTTTGTGAATTGGTGCGAGTGTCGTGACATCTTGTCGCGGAGCGACCGGTGATGGTGCGAGGCGTGCATGCTGCGCAGCCGCGTGCTGTCTCCGCAGTACCCGGACGGTCGCTGTCCGCCCGCGTAGCTCGTCTTGCCCGTCGAAAGTTTGCGCAAGCAGGGGAACCACTCGCGAAGGAGTGGCCAGATCATAGGCAGATTGGAGACGTATACTGCAACCGATGCTTCGCGTGTGTACCAGAGCATATATGACGTGTCATAGACGTTCGAGAGGTTGTAGATTTTGGTGAGAATTGCCGCAATGATCTGGTGCACACTCTCGTCAGCCTGGACTTGACGTAGGCAAAACGAAAGAAAATCCACTTACGACGAAGATACCCATGCTGAACACGATGCCAAGAACGAACCTTTGCCTGAGGGGCATGTTCAACTTCGTGATCATGGGGATCGGGATGAGGAGGATGCCAATGTCGCTGGACAGGTTGAAGCAGGCCTGGACGATCGCGTAGTGCTGGAGCGTGGCACACTGAGGATCCGGAGCCGGCACTGCCCAGTAGCCATTGAAAGGTCTGCAAGCCGTGAAGAAGGCAATCTCCGTGGCAATCCAGCCGATGGCCACATAGACGAACAGCATCTGGACCAGGCGGTGCTGGGCAACGCCGGTCGTGAGGCGGCTGTACATGATCAAGAGGCATACTTTGAGCGTATAGATGACGTTCAGCATGCCCTGAGCTGGTCAGCTTCTTTACTCGACTTGCAGAATTGAAGTGAGTCTTACTTGCTCCGACACGACGACGATCTTGGACCCGAGGATGCGCTCATTGACATCTTCCTCGGTGAGGTCCGTATATTCTTCAGGGAGAAAGAGATTACTTCCACCACCGCTTGCGATGATATTCAGACAGACTACGAGAATCGTGTACCATGCCTGCGCAGATTAGAACCAGCTAAGACGGCTGTGCTCGATGTGCGTGTACTTACCGCAGCCACGAGCATGAGGTAGTCATCGGTTGCCAGCTCTCTCATCCCCACTCGCTTGATGCGAGCAAATCTGCGCGGGGTCTTCAGTAATGATTCACTCAGCAGAGCAGTAGGATTGCGTACAGTCGAAAGAATATGGTGAACATGCCAAAGCCGTAAAGAATCCATGACTGTTCAGCAAGCCGGTGCTGGAAGTTTTCGTCGAACACAGCCATGGCGGAAAAGGGAAAGGAGCGTGTGGATGACGAGATGAGCCCTTAATGGCGATCAGCCTTCAGCGGGCGCATGCCCGAGACTATGACGGGTCTGGGCCAAGCAGCTCTGCGGACTTTGGAAAGAAGTGGAACTGTCGGAAGGAAACAAGAGCGAAAGACGTGCAAGATGGACTGATGTCGGGCGGGTGGAGGGGCGAAGGCAGGGCGGACAGAAGTGCGGCCGAGTGTGCTGCAGAGCTTCTCGATGCTTGTTCACGCAGTCGTGAGACGTCGACGCGTGGGGACAGGGAAGGTCATGTTTAGGTGTTTGGGCCGGCAACAGGAGAGCTGAAGAGAAAGGACCGAGTGGTACCATTAGATACGTCGCGGGCGGCACATCCGGGCCCGGGGAGATGATCTCTTCGCTCGCAGCAGCTGGTCCTGGCAACCACGTTCCTGGCCCCTGGCCCCTGCAGCTCAGCAATTCTGGCCATCAATACGCGCGCATTTCCTGCCGTGCTTAGCGCGAGAGGTGTCAGGGCATGCAAGGGCACGAAGCTTAAACTGAGTGAGCAAAGCGATAACGGTCCGTGCAGGGAAGCAGGGTCTTGGGATTCACAATAATTGGGAAAGGCATGCAGCCTCCGCTCAACCTCATACCCGTGAAATGACGCGCTCGCCCGGCTCCGCGCAGGACGATCGGAGCGTGAATTGCCTGTTTCAGTGGCGGGTTTGCTGAGGGCTTGGGCTCTTGCGAGTGGGACAGCGTCGCAACGCTTCCAAGAAGCTAGGCTCGAGGCGGCTGTTGCACCGCCAATGAAGACGGGTCCGTCCGCGGGCAAGATGAGGCTGACGCCGTTGGCGGCCGCTGGCGGCTTGCCGTCCCGGAAGCATCTACGGATGGCCGAGGGCACAGCACGGCGCAGGTGGAGCTGCCGACGGGCTAGAGGGACGCATTGAATGACGGTCGGCAAAGCGCTGCCCTCGAGCCGCCTGATCTCCATTCACGTGGCGAGGGCGGGGGATCTGTGGGAGCAAAAGTCATGCTCTAGGCCGCATTGGGGTGTCCGAGATGGGAACCGGCAGGCCGGGCGCGGCACCAGCCAGGCAGGGACCTCATTTGGAAGATGCCGACTCAGCAGCGGAAGGGGCGGGATGGTGGTTCGCTGGGGGCCAGCCCTTGCGAGTCATCTTATCGACGGATCGGCCGCTGAGATACAGTTAGCCTTTGCTGCGCGCAATGGTTCCGGAAATGATGCTTCGGCTCTCATCCGACCAAACACGCGGCCACGGGCGCTGGGCGTGGCGTAAGTGGGAGGCAGGCCGAGAGCGAGGCTCGAAGGAGCGGCAGCACGAGATAAGAGCGCGCGGCACGGTCCCGGCTGGACCAGAACGGGGTGATAACGGCAGCGCTGGCGCAGGCGGGCCAGGAGAAGACGGCGAGGGCAGGCGGAGCCGGCGGCCACCGGCTGGACAGGCTGGGTGCGTGTGCGTGTGCGTGTGCGCGGTGCAGAGCGGCTGCAAGCCATGTCCCAACGCCAGGGACGCAGCAGGCTGGGGTGACGACGAGGGCAGAGGGCAGAGGGCAGAGGCGGCGGCGTGGGGGAGGGCGAGGGACCTAGCTGGAAGCGGCAACGCGCCGCCGTGCAGCGCAGGCCGACGCAGACCGACGCAGACGCCGCTCGGCCGCCGCGCCAGCGCTAGAATGCTGCGGAGTGCCTGCCTGCCGCTGCGAGGGAGGCGCGGCTGCTGGCCACGCCCACGCCTACGCCCACGCCCACGCCTACGCCCACGCCCACGCCTACGCCCACGCCCACGCCTACGCCCACGCCCACGCCTACGCCCACGCCCACGCCCACGGGTCTCGCTACAGCTGGCCTCCCAAGCCGCCCGACTGCTGCGCTAGGCCGCGGATATAAACACGACCACCTTGGCGGTTTGCTCGATTCTGATCGCGCTGCTCGTGCCGCCGGATCTCGCCTGCATCGAATAAACCACCGCTCCCGTCCCCAGCAAACGCCCAGGTCCGACGCCACGCTTGCGCCGCCCAGGATCAGGCCGCGCTGCTGCCCACCACACCTGCCTGTGCTGGACAAATGCCTCGCCGTGGTTGCGTCTCACCACTGCTGCTGCCAACTGGGCCGCATGTCTCCCATACCATTGTCCTGCCGTTTGATAACCAGGCCCGCATATACCCTTCCCCCATGCCCGCCGCAGCCACTCATGCTCTCCCTCGCCTACTCTCGCCTATCCTCGCACGCTGCTGCCCTTTGCCCGCCATTGAGCCTATCCCCAAGAGCTCCACACGGGTAGGTTAAAGTCCGGGCATGATCAGAGCCGGGATGCCGTGTTCATCTGCAACACAGGTTAGACAGGGGCCGCCCACGACAACCAGCCCGCCGGGTCGCCGGCCGCCGGCCTGAAGATCCCCCAGGGAAGAGGACAACACCTGTCCGTCACTCACCCTCTTCCTCGCGTTGCTTCTTCGCCAGGTGTGTCAGGTAGTTGCGCTTCCAGTTTACGTAATTGGCGCCGTCTGCGTCCGTCGGCGCCTTCACCTCGCCGCCGTCGACCCGTCTCTGGTACCTGCCGGATTGCACAACCCCAGTCAGTATACACCGCCTACAACGTCCTCTGTTTCGCGCCGAGCCGTCTATACTCACTCGCGCGCCACCGCCCAAGCCGCCGTGGCAGGGGTCAACTTCGGCTCCTCAATCGCGGCAGTAGCAGCGGTGGCTTTGGCGTTGGCATCGCCGCCGCCCGACGACGAGGCATCCGCGAGGCCGAACAGGCTGGACGCCGGAGTCGTGCTGTCGTCGTCGCAGCCGCTGTGGCTATGGCCGCGGCTGCGCCCGCCGTCGTCGCTGATGGTGCGACTGCGCTGCGAAGCACTTTCTTCTCCTTCTTCTTCTTCTTCCTCATTCGCGGGCAGCTGGTGACGCCTCCGCACCGCGTCGTACTCGTTTTCCCATACCTCCTTGCAGCCGCGTCCCACGCGCGGCGCGGAAGGTTCCTTGTTGGCTGCCGCTCGGCCGGTGCCACCGTCGACGTTTTCCGTGGCTGCGTCTCCGCCGTGCTCCAGACCCGGCATGCTGGACGGGATGTCCCTGCTACGCTGCCTTGCTTCCTCCTCGGCCTTCGTGGTGTTCGTGCTGTCGACGTGCTGATAGCGGCAGGGCGGGTGCGCCGTTGGCGTCGCGGTGGCGACTTTACTGAGAAAGCTCCGAGGCTTGGGTGCGCGACGGAGACCCTGACGCGGCATAGGCGAACGCGGCAGACTCTGAGCCGCTTGTTCTTTGTTATGCGGCGGCAGTGAACGACGGCTGCACCTGTTGCTGTTGCTTCCGTTGGTGGCGGCATTGTCGCCATGCTGCGGCATCGCAGCTGGCTCCGTTATCTTCGCGCGGAGTCCCTCCTTGAGCTTGATCCTGGAGCGCCTGAGGAATGCCGGAATATCGACGCTCTTCTTGCGGCCGTTCTTGGGCACTGGCGCGGGAGGATCCATGGTGTTAATGGCGGGTTGTCGCTGCCAGAATGGGACAAGCGCAACGAGAGCATTGGTAAAGGACCGGCAGACGTCCCCGAAGCAAAAGCACATACCACTGCGGGCTTTTGGGAACTGATGGTTGCTTTGGTTAGTGATGCTGGCTGACGGATGTATGTTCGCTGGCAGTAGTGGATTGTTTGCGCCGCCAGATGCTGAGCTGTTTGGGCTGCCCGCCTGCACTTCGTCACTTCCAGCCATGGTGTTCATCGCCCGCCGGGAACCAAGCACTTCTGCGTGGCACTTGTGGGGAAGGTAAGCCTTCCATAAATGAGCGGACGGCTTCCACTTTCGGGCTCCGCACACAAAGATGTCCAACGTGAATGTCTCACTTCCCGTTATCTGCCAAATGCTACCATCACCAGACTGCATGCGCAAATGATAAAGAGACCTTCTGTCAGAATCACTTGCCAGAAACTCCCATCACAATCTCGTTTGCATCGTCCAGCCGTTTGTGTTGTTCCACCCTGCCACGTGCCGACCGTTGTTGAAAGGAATGAATCGCCCACCCACAAGATCTTGAGAACGATGAGACACTCCCCCTTCCGGACCTTGAGGAACAAGGGAGCTTCTTTCTGGGAACATCACCCACCTTCCCGAGTCTGCTACTGACAGAGGTCCGTGTAATCATCGTTTTTGTCCCAGCGCTTGTCCAGCGCATACGTCGCCCTCGGATGAACCGTCACCGTAGCGCAGGTGTACAAAAACGTCGACAAGGTTGTGCTCGTAACGACGTCTGGTAGAGCAGTCGCTGACGCTGTATGAGGTACCTTTAGCATCATCATCACGGCGGAGACGAGTTTCGAGGGGCTTCACTGTGCATACCTGAACCTTCCTGAGGGTTCGTTAAGACGCACTTGACGCTTGAGATGCGGTCGTTCCACTGTCTAGCTTCGCTCCTCAAGGCTCCAACTCCCGGATACTGGTAACTCTTCACCGAGTCGCCGTCGCCCTGGCAGTTGGTCTCTCTAATGGTGTGTTATCTCTTGCGACAAGCCACTGCCGGGGGCAAGGCACACGTACATGTAAGCATTGCAAGTGTAGCCCGGGTCAGGTCCAAAAGAGGAGATCTGGTCCTGCAAGAGTATGGGCAAGTTGAGGCACTCGCCGACTGGCGCCTGGAACCATTGGCATCTGCCACCCCAGTTCGCGTCATCGCAGGCGTAGAAGCTGGCTCGAGCAGTGTCGATACGCTTGACAAGCGTCGTCTGCGGGAGATAGGGAATCTCCTTGCCTAACTGTGGAGGCTTCAGGAGGGAAGCACCGAATCCGAGGAGGACATTCATGAGGAAGAATGTTGTGCGAAGAAATGACATGGCGGGTTGCTGGTGTCAATGGGTCCTGGCTCTTGGTTGTTTGCTGAAGAAGAGCTGTGGAGGTAGGAAAGAAGTGAGAAGCACGGTCGTGCTTTTATGGTCTTGTGTGATAACCATTTTTTAGCGTTTTTCAGCGCATTGTCTGCTGCCACCTACCCACTACGGTATCGTGATAGCAATTGTCGAGTACACTACACAGCAGTGACCCTTACAAAGAATCTACAGCCCGGTGTGCCAACTGCAGATGACGTCTCTGCCTGCAAGATCCCCTCGATTTACGCCCTGGCTCATGATCAGAGGCACTTCGCGAGCTAACAGTCCCACGGACCCATCATTCATTACCTGCAAAATCAAAGAACACCAGTGCCAACATGAGTGAAATAAGGACTGAGAAACGACTTCACGTGCTCATGATCAAACACCTCCCCTTTCACCATTTCCACGCCTCTGTGCCTCTAAGAGATAAAGCGCCTGCGCTTACTTCCAATTCCCGGGTCACTTGCGCCGCTTTACTGCGTTCTTGGTCTCTGAAGCAGCACGCTTTGAAGCAGTTGATCTGGTAGCACAGCCAGCACCTGCGTTCCCCGTGCTCGTATCAAGCAGCTGCTGAGTCCGAGTCCCTCGAGCGCGCGTGTCCCCACGGCCTGCGCTTTGCTGTGCCAGGTTCGACGACGCAGGGCTAGCCTCACTCGAACGTTGTAATCTGGGCGTCGCAGCAGACTTGTCACTGTAGACAAAGCCCGGCTTTTCTTTGGTGGCCTCGAATGGAGGGTTCCTTGTCATTGACGTCAGCTGGCGCCCTAATGTACTTCATGCCCATGAGCTTGCTGTATTGGCGCCCGAGGACCTTCTTCAAATCCACCGCCGAGTCAAGCTGTTGCAGTTCCTGATCCGCCTTTTGAAGGCGTTCGTTCCAAGGATCCCATTCCTTGCGCCGCGCGCGCTCGGTCTTTCCAATCAGAAACGTCAATGGAGCTGGGCCACAGAGAGTTTGAAACGTGTAATTCGTCGCGAGGGGCCCTGTCAGGCTGTATTCGAGATGTTTGCGACGCTCCTCTTTGAAGCGGAAGTGTCCCCATTTCTCATTGGGCCTCTCCAGAAAGTCCTTGAGGTGTAGTGTGCAGTGCTCGCAAGGGCACTCCACAGGATCACGCGCCCAATCCTGTGAGCGTCTCGGTTCGTCACCAACATAGCGCGCGATGTAAGCACTGATGATGGTCTGATAAAGAGACGTATATCTTTTTCCTGACCTGTCCCAAGAAGCATCATGGCTCCTGGCAATAGGTAATAAAGTCCGAAGGAACGGTATCAGCACGGAATGAAACAGTTCCGAGTCCGCCTGTTCAGCGCACGCTTTGATTTTGTCAAGAACTTTGTTCAATTCTGATTCAAGCTGAAGCTCGAAGATGAACTCGAAGAATTGTGCAAAAGTTTCGCCATTGAGTTGAGGAATCCGCCGGTGTTCCTTGGAGTGTTTAACAGCATGCAGAGTCCATCCCATTTCAGTGAGTGGTACGTCTTCCTCAACGCGCTCTTGATCGAGGTCAAATGTCAATATTGACTGAACCAGGAGTTCCTGGAGAGATCTCATAGTGCTCTCTGCTGGAACCCGAAGCTTACCGGACTTCGCTCCAGGAAACGTATGCGCGAGCAAAGCCACGATTGATGATGTTGCAGACAGACTGCGCTTGGCCACAATGACCATTCTCGAGCGATGTAAGCCTTGTGATCAGACTGTCTATGCAGTTAGTAGTGTGACTCACCTCTCAAACATTTTCTCTGGCCCCTTTGAATTCTTGACCAGCTGCGCAAGTGTTGGAGCATCGTGTACGCTTAGGCCCTTGCAATCATCCAGAGCTTCACTCATCAACTCTTCGATCCAGCTATCAATATGCCATTCGGTGACTTTGTCGGAGCCTTCTGTGGCACTTCGAACACAACGAAGAAGTTCCTGAAGATTGGCGTAGCGCGCATGAATCTTTTCTTCGCGAGTATAGCATTGACGGAGTCTACAATTTTATTAGCCTTTGACACAAAGCATGAGTGGCCGCAACTCACCCTTTTTGGAGCGGTATAAACCCTCCTTTCGACATCCAGGCTACAACAGTGTTGAGCGCCTCGTCGTCAAGTCTCTGATCTACCAAATCAGCAGCACTCTCGAAAAGCTCGGTATCTTGTAGAGTGTAGCACGCCTTGACGGCCTGGCTGATAGGGTAGTCGGAGCGTTCCATCTTATGAGATTGTTCTCCGAGGAAAATCAACTCAACGGCCGTCTTGATACCATGTCTCCGACCTGCATCTGCTGGATTAGCATCAACATGACGGCGCAGGTAATCGATCAAGTAACGAATGTCCTGGGGTGTGTCTGGATGAGCTGTAGGCTTCCAGTTTTTTCTGCGTCGCTCTTCGAGGTGATTCCTCAGAATGAATCTAGAGCAGTGCTGCCGTGGCATGATGATCACGACCTGGATGGTAAATCAGCACCAATGACTTCAAGTTCATGACCAAAGTGCTTGCCGAATCTCTGTACCAGTGAGTGGCTGAGCATCCTTCATTGCCCCAGTACTCATCGAAATCTTCTTCATCGGGATCCCTCCTGAAAGGCTTGAGCTGCACAATACTGTCCTCTGAAACCTCTATATCATCACCGATAAACGTTCCGTTCTGATGAATGACGTGCTTCAACTTCACAGTGGCTTCTTCATCTGTGTCAATGACGTGAAATCCCTCACTACTCTTGAATCCGGACATGCTTTTGCCATGTCGTGCATATCCAGAATCAGGGATTTCGGCCATTCATGTCCCAAAGACTTCCTGTTGGAGATTTGCGAAAAAGCAGCAAAAGTCGGTCTCTTCGCCCGCTTCTTTCAGCGCTTGGACTACTACCATGTCTCGGCCCTTCAAGCCGTCGTACTGTAGATTCGCGTCTGTGTACTTGTGATTTAGAATGTAGCAATACTCGCTTTCCTGATTTTCGTTGGAAAGGCAGGCACCACGCCATCCCCTGAGTGCGGAGCGAAGGAGCTGTATCTCAGTTCTAGAGATTGAACTTGGCGATACCGAGGAAGATGAAGTGTTGATCAGGTTGTAGGTGAGCACCCAGCGGTATCCTGATGTAATCTCGGTGACTTCATGTGTGACGTCGGCAAACCTGCACCTGTGAGTTGCATTGATCATATACATTCACAACATGAGCATCTCTTACCAGCAGACGTAAGACTGTTTCATCTCCTCTGAGCAGAAAGTTTCCTCCTGTCCTGCATGCTTCACCCTTACGACTCCGCCGGTATGTGCAGAGGGAAGACATACGACAAGTGTTCCAAACATGCCGCGGGCTTTCTTGGTGTCCCTTTGAGGCTTGAACATAGCTCTCTTCTCATAGAGCAGCATCTTGTACAGCCGCGCTTCTACATCCCATCCACTGCTGGCAATTCACAGCTCTCCAGAAATTTTGGCGACCGGATCTTTCAGTGCGTAAGTCCATACTATATTTTGAATCTGAAATTGGTCCGGGTTGAGCTCCCAGGTGTTCCGAACAGAGGTATCGATGATAGTTCCGCTGCCTTTCCCGAACGGCGCTTGGTGGCAGGCTTCCACCATTCTTCGAGCATCGTGCTCACTCAAGGGCTGGTTGATATCTCCGATGTCATTAATGTGGATTTGGGGAACCGTATTCAAGGGGCCAGAAGAAGCAAAGCTCCCGACACCATTGATTCCATCGAGGGGTTCGCACAAGTGTTTCGCATGCCTATCTCGGTCGTCGACAGTGATCTCGCTAGAGTTGGACGAAGAAGACTCGGCTCCGGAGTTGATGTCGCTGTTCTCGGAATCCGTCGGGTCGATATCGCTGGAACTTGCCATGGCTCACGGCTCTCGGCGCTGTTGTTGTCAGGCGCTTTGGCGGAAGCGAGGTGTCCAAATCTGGGCCAGTTTCGACGCGCGACACCTGGATTTGGGGGGACGCGATGGAAATTGATGGATATCTCAAGGCCAGAGCAGATACAATGACAGAGGGAATTTGTTTTGAATGGTTTACCCTCCAAGAATACGATACCGGCGATCCCTTAGTCGTTCCAATGTAGATGAAGACCAGACGCTGATCACCCGCAGCGATCATCTACAGGAATCACTATGAATCGGAGAAGATGCAAGATAACTACGTTTTATCCTCTTTCCGCCTGGGTTTTGCATTTGTACTTTTCAGAATGGCGGGTTGTTCCATCTAGTGATATTCCCTTTAACGAGCACTCTCAAAGTCCTTCTCCGTCATCCCTTGCCCAAAGCTTCACTGTCCTGTCGTGTCCCGAACTGCAAATCCACTTCGCA
The DNA here is from genome assembly GCA_029906385.1 of Neofusicoccum laricinum. Lineage (NCBI taxonomy): Eukaryota > Fungi > Ascomycota > Dothideomycetes > Botryosphaeriales > Botryosphaeriaceae > Neofusicoccum > Neofusicoccum laricinum. Next base: position 1,818,496 of record CP123714.1, on the reverse strand, counting down.
TCGTGGCTGACATCCGTGCTGAGCACGTTGCCCGAGTGTCCGCTGAGTGTCTTGCACAATGCCCAGTCATCCGCGCTGAAGATCCTGACGTTCTTGTCGAATCCGCAAGACACGAAGAACGTGCCGGCCTTCTTCGGCTGCATGTTGCCGCTGTCATCGTTTTGCGGTGTATATCCATTTGCGGGGCCATCAATGCCCCTGAACCAACGAAGGTCCGTCACGCCTCCCTTGTGAGCACCGATGCTGCCCATCTCACGGACAGCACGCACGTCCCAACACTTCGCAAATCCATCACCGGAGCCCGAGAGCACGCGGTAGCCATCCGCGCTCCAGTCCAAGCCGTAGACGGGGCTACTGTGGCTGTCCAGAAGCATAACCATGCGGCCTGTACGGAGATCCCACACTCTTCCAATGCTGTCAAGTCCAGCACTTGCGATCAAGGATCCATCGTGGTTGAAGCTGACCGTGTAGACCTCACGTGAGTGTCCTTCTTGAAGGAGCAACTCCGTAGTAGTATTTACATCCCACAAGCGCCACGTCGTGTCGAAAGAGGCCGATGCAAGGTATTTTCCTGACGGGTGAAACTCGACTCGGCAAACACGTCCAGTGTGGCCAGAGAGGGAGGAGATGGGGGTATCTTGCTCGAGCGACCACAGGTGAATTTGACCTTCACCGCCGCCCGAGGCCAGATTGAGAGAAGGAGGCGAGACATTGCTGTCCGACAGCGTTGCGCCTGGGTACCAAGCCAGACCGCCTATCCTATCCGTGTGCCCTCGCAGTACCCCCTTCTCGTTGAGATTGGGCACGTCGAGCAGTCTGATGCTGCCGCCCCAGTTACCCGCCACAATCATCTCTCCACTTGGCGAAAACCGCGCCATGCTGACCGGTCTGTCTCCGGCAATCTGTGAGCCAAATAGGTCAAAGCCTTCCAAGCGCTCCTTGAGAGCCTTGCGGTGTTTGACATGGGTACGCAGAGGTATGGTAGATTCCATCTTCTGGTATGCGATGCGCTTTTGCGCCCTTGGTAGAGAATACCTGGCAATGTCTTTCCGGGCCTCCAGGAGCTCCTCCAGACCTTCGGTGTAAAATTCCTCATTCCCTCCGTCTTCTGCCTCGGCCTCGCCCTCCTGGTCCCCCATGTGGATGTCGCCCTCTGCATCATGCTGGCCAGACTCTAGTTGCTGGGTAAGGAGCTCTCGTAAACGGTCTCTCCTGTCTCCAGGGCCCTCGCCGAATAATGTTATGGGTTCTCCCAGCTCCCGCAGACGTAGGCGAACCTTGGTGTCGTCGGTGGGAACTGCGATGGTCGCGGCTAGACGCTTGCGCTCGAATTGTGCAAGAATGGCCGATGCCTTCTCGGAGGGGACGCCTGACGCGCCGGAAGGGAGGGAGTAGTCGCGATCGATGGCTGCATAGCTATATCAGCTCCATTTGTGTCCGTCGTACTTGAGATAGTGGGGAACCTACGGACATTGGCAAGATCAATGCCTCCCATATCAACGTCCTATCCAGAGGCGTGCATATTAGCGCCTTGTTCATGCCTTGAGTCGCGAGGGTGTGATTGCGACGCTGCACACGAATCGCGCCCTCTATTTGGTAGACTTGTGAACACCGGGCGATCGCGAGAAGAGGGTGTGGAAAAGAGCTTGCTTACCTCTTGTTGCTGCTCCTCCTCCACGTACGCCTGCCTCGACGGGTGCATCATCTTGGCTATTGGTTGCTGAGGCGCGGCCTCAGGTGCGCTTGCTCGGTGGCGCTTGGATAAGAAGAGAGGCGCGGTGTCGTGACGGCGAAGTCTGGGTGGGCGAAGGTCGGATGTGAGGCAGGCGGAAAGTCGAGGCCGCGCGACTGTGACATAGCGTGAAATGTGCAGCGCGTCTGAAAAGCCGTCCGTACATCCTCCGCCTCCGCTCCGCCATCGCCAAGCCGCTTGGATGAAGTAATCGCTGACCTTTCTACGGGCCAAATCCAAACACGTCTCACGCAGTCTTCCACGCATCTGCACGCACTGCTTCTCTCCTATCGTCATCTCCACTCTCTGTTCTGTTATGCTCTTTGCTTAAACTCTCCCGTGGTCGCTCATGCGTGCGACCGTCCGCTTTCTTATCTCCTTCCTCGTACTCTTGATTGCGATGAGCTTCGCTGGTCCTCGACTTGTCCCTCCAAGCAAAATCACTGCCGCTGCTGGAGCCGGTCTCTCCGCCTGCACACAATTGCCGCTATGCAATGCTAGCCTAGCGAGGGCACAGCGCCTCTCATCTTGGATCGCTTCGAACGCGCCCGCTTCTCGCTCCTTCAGCGCCTCTTCTCGAAGCGCCTCGCAGATGCCCAAATTCACCTACCGCATATCCGCCTCGTACTCCGCAAAGGGCCACCAGTTCAATCCCGAGTACAATCTTTACAACCACAATCCGTTTGTGAGGTTAACGAAGAAGGGCGGACACAAGCGGCCGGCAAGCGGCCAGGATTCGTTCTTCGTGAACCAAGTAGGAGATACTGGCGCCGTTGCTTTCGGAGTCGCTGATGGCGTCGGCGGCTGGACCGAATCTGGTGTGGATCCTGCGGATTTCGCCCATGGTCTTTGTGACTACATGGCGGTAGCCGCCAATGGCTACCCGGAGGGCTTTGCGAAGGGCCCTTTGCACCCCAAGGATCTCCTACAGATTGGCTACGAGAATGTCACCAATGACGACTCAATCATTGGTGGAGGAAGCACCGCATGCATTGCGGCTGCGGAGCCCGACGGATCTGTCGAAGTCGCTAAGTGAGCAATCCGCCGGTGTGATCCTGGAATTAGCTAATGCCTCGACAGTCTGGGGGACTCTGGATTCATCCACCTAGGTCTCAATGCCGTCCGCTACTTCGCTCCACCGCAAACGCACGCTTTCAACACGCCATACCAGATGTCCAAGATTCCTGCTCAGATGCTTGCGCAGATGAAGCTATTCGGAGGCTCAGTCGCGCATGCCGAGACACCAAAGGACTCGGCAGTCACGAACCACAAGCTCAAGCACGGCGATGTGCTTGTTTTTGCGACGGATGGTGTGTGGGATAATCTAAGCCCACAAGACGTGCTCACCATTGTCGCCAAGCACATGACTGCTCTGGGTGGGTGGGCTGATACCAAGGAGGAGTTCACGGTGAGCCCTCATCTTCGGGGCCTCACGGAGAAGGGTGGAATTGGCAAATCCGACAACAATACGCTGCAAGCACTACTTGCGCTTGCAGTGACTGGAGAGGCCAAGGCAGCAAGTCTCAACACGAGGAGGGACGGCCCGTTCGCGAAGGAGGTGCAAAGGTACTACCCAGGCGAGAACTGGCACGGTGGAAAGCCGGATGATATTTGCGTCGTCGTGGCCATCGCGATTGAGGACGGCAGAGAGCACAAACTCTGATGGAAGGTCATGGCGACAGGGGAAAGCATAGTAAGGCGCAGGCGGCACGGTAGACTCGGCTGTCTTGAACAGGGAGGCGTTCAGGCGCCAAAGAAGGCCTTCAACTGGTGTAGCTTTGTAGAAAAAATGCCAACATACGTGTTACCGGACGTACTTTTGCATGGTCGGTAGGGCTGAGCAGTGCCTCACAGGGCTGCATGGCGGGCTGGTACCTGGGTACCTGATGCGCGTGGGGTGATCATAGCGGCGCTCGATCAGGGACGGAGAATCAAAATCGCGCGCGTCGGGGGAGACGCTGAAACAACATCAACCATCCGGCCAGATCCATCAAACCCGCGCTCTTATCGTCCAGACGTCCGCTTGCATCACAGGCGTCATTGCGCGGCGACAGGCGGGTCCATCACGTGCAGCGGTGCGGTTGCCCGGGCAGCGCAGGGCCAAACCACACGTAAATCCCGCGGCCTCGACGCCCTCAACTCCATCCACCTCACGACGCGACGACGCCCCAGTATCTCGCCAACCCTGTCAGCATTCCCTATGGAACGGTAGCACACACTCGGCATTCGCTACATCGATCGACACCCGCCCCGAGATACCTCAAGCATCGCATACCCTCTGCGGTCGCATCTCGCCGGACGCCATGGCCGCAGCTTCACCAACTCCTCTGTCATCCTACAACAACGGCGGCCGCATGTCGCGTCAGCCGTCAATGCGTACCACGCTGCAATACAGGCGCGAGTCGCCCATATCTATCCTAGGTCAATCACATGGCTTTAGTGCCAACGCACCCATGATGCAGCGCATCGACATTGGCGACAGCTCTGAGGACGAGATTGAGCAGCCCATGAAGCTGAACCCCTACACACGCGCTCTCCTCGGGCAGGACAACCCCAGCTCTCCCATCAGACAGCAGGGTGCCCCAAAGCTTCGGATCTCGAGAAATTCTCTTGGGCATACCGACACACCAATGCAGGATACCATTACTCCGGCGCCGTCGCTGCGCATCAAAAGGGTGCCCCTGCGCGGTGCGCCGATGCGCAGGCTGAGACGCACGCCGCAAAGCGAAGATGAGCAACAGCCACAGCAATCTTCCATGGATGTGTCCCATTCCGCCAGCCCTCAAGCTGGTGGGAGCCCGCAGCCACTGAGGGCTGGCAGCCCTCGGATCGTGCGCATCACCAGCCCATCGCATGATCAGGAAAACTATCCAGCCTCAACCATGAAGGCCGAATCGGTCATGAGAGTCAACTCCAATACTAAAGTTGATTCCATGATGAAAGATTCGTTCATGAAGGACTCCGTGATGAAGGCCGAGCCAGCGGTAAGACCGTCGTCAAAGGGCGAGCACAAGCCTGTCCCGCTGGCTCCTGTCAGCGTCAACACGCCTCTTCGTCCTGCTCCACCCCCGCCGCCAAGGATGTCAGTTTTGGATACTGCCACTGCCGCCGCCGGCGCCTCGACTGTGAAGTCAAAGAGGCGGAGAAGGGCATTTATGGTTAACGGCAAGCCCTACCAAGAAATCGGCAGAATCGGCAAAGGTGGAAGTTCTGACGTTTACCGCGTCATGGCCGAAAATGGCAAACTGTTTGCCTTGAAAAGAGTGAAGCTGGAAGACGCGGACGAGAATGCAGTGCGGGGATACAAGGGCGAGATTGAGCTCTTGAGAAAACTAGAGGGTGTTGAGAGAGTTGTAAGATTATTCGACTGGGAAGTCGATGAGGAGAAGCAGGTGCTCAGTGTGGTGAGTAGAACCCCAAACCTCCGCAAAAAGCCTATCCAAAAGCGGGTGAAACCAAGAAAGTCGCTGACCAGGATCGCAGCTCATGGACATTGGAGAGTCCGACCTCGCCCGCCTTTTGCGCATGAAAATCGACCCCGAAGATGCCGGTCTCGATCTGTCATTCACACGGTACTACTGGAAGGAGATGCTTGAATGTGTTTCATCGGTTCACGAGTACGATATCGTGCACTCGGATCTGAAACCAGCAAACTTCCTCCTAATTCAGGGCCGGCTCAAGCTCATCGACTTTGGCATTGCCAACGCCATCGATATTGACAACACTATAAACGTTCACCGAGATTCCCACGTCGGCACACCAAACTACATGTCCCCGGAGTCTCTGCAGGATTCGAATGCATCTGCTCGCCACGGACCTAATGGCGACTCGTCCCTTGGCCGTTGCATGAAGCTGGGCAAGCCCAGTGATGTGTGGAGTTTGGGGTGTATTCTGTACCAGATGGTCTACGGCAGACCACCTTTTGCCCACATTCCCAACCAGATCCACCGCGTCATGGCCATTGTCAACCCCAATGTCACCATCGAGTTCCCTTCTCACGGTCTCGGCAACGTGCGTGTCCCCACCGGCCTCAAGAAGACGCTGAAGCGCTGTCTCCAGCGTGACCCGTCCCGCCGCCCCACCATTCCTGAGATGCTCAGCGAAAGAGACGAGTTCTTGTGCCCTGACGCAGGCGATGATCTCAAGATCCCCGAAGCGCTGTTAGGCCAGATCATCCAGAGAGTGGCAGACCGCTTCAGGGATCAGAGCAAGCCGATGCCGACTGAGGAGGAAATAAGACAGTACCCTGGCAGTTTCTACGCAAAGATTCGTGATCTGCTGGAGGAGGTGTAGTCATTAATACCTCCGGCGAGTCCATGGACTGCAATGAGTGACGATCAAGTAATACGGACGTGTCTTCTTTTTTTCTCTTCTTCCTCCTCCTCACCCTCCTGGACGCGATGTTGCTTTTTCACGCGGCATTTCGACCATGTTTGTTTTGGATAGCAGGGCGCCTGGTGCTGTCATATTCTGCTTTTCTGGATACCTCCCTCTCCCCTCCAGTCGGACGTCTTTTTTCCCCTTTGTTCTCAAGTGTACCAATCACATGGACGGAGACGAAAAAGAGGTAAAATTCTGGGGCGCAAAAGCTGCATTAGCATGATTTTCTTTCTTGTGCGTCTGCGGCGCTTGTATATATACCCGCACCATTGCGCTCGCAGTTGGCGATATTCCCTTAGTCAAGAGCATTTTCTTAGCCTCTAGCTCTCACAAGCCTCCTTTTCTCCGCCAATACTCAGATCGATTATGCTTCCAATAGAAGTCCATAAATTGCGAATGCGACAGATGTGCAAGAACAACAGCATATGAGGCTAACCAATATTTCGTCCATTCGTATGGCTAAGTCTCTATACACCATAGCCAGTGCTCGGTCTCCAAATGCTTTCTCCAAATTGCTTTGCATCTCGTGATGTGCCCTTGCAATGGCCGTACGAAACGGACCGCCCTAGGCTACGATGCAGCAGCGGGGAGTGCTTCAATTTTGACCATCACGTTTTACACGTGCTCAACGCCACTTCCCACCCTGCCAACTCCATGGTCATGCTACTCCATATGCTTTGGCCCCCACGCAGCCGCTCGCTCAACTGTCCGCCTTCTTCTTCTTGTCCTCGATGCACTCGACGTTATCCTCGGGCACCTCTTCGTACTTCTCGACGAGAAAGTCGAACACGTCGTCGCTCAGGTCGCCCTGCAGCGTGATTTCCTCGCCGCCGGCGGGCAGCTTGGTGACGGAGGCGCCCGTCGCGAACTTCTTGCCGAGGTCCTTGGACACCTTCTTGAGGTCGAGCCCGAAGTTTTCGAGCCCGACGATGGCCGTCACGTACTTGCGCTTGTTGCGCTCGATGCGCTTGATGTAGATCTTCGAGTGCGCCTTGATCTCGGCTTCCTTCTGCGCCGCCGACTCGGCCTTTGCGGCTTTCTTCTTGGCGTCCTTCTCGGCGCGCTGCTGGGCTTCGATGGAGAGGGAGGAGAGGTTGGCGTTTATTGCGTCTGTTGCGGAGTGGTTGTGTGGATCAGCATAGTGCGTCTATGTGCAGGTTTCGCATGCTCGACAGGGGAAATGGGCGCGGGGGTGTTGCGGTCGATAGAGACAGGGAGGGCAGGACGGTGGAGTACCTGCGGAGTAGAGGCGCTCGTGCAAGGCGGGGTGGCTCGCCTTGAGCCATTCCTCGCATTTCTTGGTCGTGCCGCCGAATTCACAGTACTATTCGGCCCCGAGAGGCTCCAGTCAGTCGATCAGTGTTTCCCTACGAGCGGAGTCGTCCCCTATGTGTCTCCTACCTACTTCTGGAGGCAGAGTGCAGACTTCGCGGACAGGAATGTCAGCATTTCTGTCGCATGTGCGAAGGCGGGGGGGGGAGCGTTGATTGGGGAACGCACCACCGCAGTAGACGACCTGCTTTGCTTCGGCGAGCGGTGCTGCTTCGTTGTCGGCCATGATTGTATGCTGCCTAGAGATGTGCCTGGCACAGGGTGAGGGAAGGATTGGTGTTGAGGAGGTTGAGTGGCAGGTGTGTTGGAGAGAGCACAGGACGAGTGGTGGGGTATCGGTAGCGGGGCAGAATCGGCGTCACCAGGAGCGAGGGGCAATGAACAAAACGCGGCCTGCCGCCCGGGCATCGGAGCGGAGCGGGAGGGTTTCGCGATCACGTGCACGTAATGGGAATATTGAAGGCACTGCCAACACAGCACGGTGATACTTGACTTGACACTAACAAAGTTTTGGATTGAGTAAGGTTGAAAATTTCCCACATGCCTGTCATTTTATCTATCCAATCAGCAAATGCCTTTTTTTTCTTGTCTTCGTCAAAAACGCCCAGCCTGCTGACCCTAGCTTCAAGTCTCAAGTCATTTGCATCGAAAGCTTTGAGTGCTGCTGCCTCTCAGGGCTTGCGGAAGGCGACCTCTGCTGGGAGACGAAAGCTAGCACAGAACATTCTCTTGTTCGGTGCTACGTCTCGCACATCGTAAATCTCTCCGTCCAGAGTTTCGCGAGTAATCTCGAACTCCAGCTTCTCAGAAATCCGCCTGCAGATATCAATCTCCTGCTCCACATTGTCATCGCTCTTGGTGCCGAAACAGTAGACGTGCACCATCGGTAGCTGGAGGTCTGTATGAGGAGCGAAGAGAGTGGCAGCATCTGCGACTCCCAAAGCGTCGCTGACTGGGGAGCGAGAGAAGAGTCCAATGAACGAAGGCAAGAAGTCGATTGCATTGGCCGGTAGGTTCATGACGTAGTGGGAGAAGATGCGGGGCTGAGTGAGGACCCGTTCGAGCGACTTGGGATCCACGGCAGCCGATGCCTTTGTCCCGTCAGCCTTACGACGCGAGCCACCGGGCGCCGCCCTCACCGTGACGCTATGTGACGATCTGAAAAGATCGGCAGCGGCGTCACGGATGAATGCGTGACCGTCAGCGTTAAAGGCGCGCACGAATTTGTCGACCTATCGTGTGTGAGCCACGAAGGGGGTTCAGGGGCATATAGGGCCGATCTTACCTTGTTCCTCTGGATTGCATCTGCCATGCACGCATAACTCTCCGGGTTCAAATCGTTCGCCCAAGTGAAGATGCGCTTCTTGCCAGCGGGTACTGCAAAGGGTCCAACACCAGCCATAACATCGCACACAGCTTCTCCTTCCTTGAAAGCCTGGACCATGCGCCGGTGCTCAGCTTGCAGCCTGCTGTTCCAATACACTTTCGAGTAATCGAACTTGAAGGTGCAGCCTTCTTCGTGTAGCTCCACGTTGAGGTTTGGTGACCCAATGAGGACTTCGTAGGAGAATGTGCGGAACTCGCTCTCATCGCCCACGCTGTCAATCTTACTGATGACGGTCTCGATATTGTGTGACTTGTCCTTCAAGACCTGGGCGATGAGCTGCTTGTAGGGCTGGTGGGAGTCCCGCAAATTCAGGTGAAGGATATGGCCAACCTGAGAGAAGCGCTTGGGATACGCGTCTTCCTGGTTGTCTTCCGGAACCACGGCAGACATGATGTCGTCTGATTTGCATCAGCACTGTGTAAAGCCTACACGCAGCAGCGTCACACACCATATGTCCAGTAGTCATAGTCGAGGTGCACGTCGTAGGGGACGACACTGGCGACATCTTTGGTTTGGAACTCAGCCAGCGAGGGAGACCAGGTTGACGGGTCTGCCTGCTCCCGTCAGAATGTGCTCCGCGTAGCTATGGACAGCTGCTGGCCTACCATCGTGCTTGATGCCGGGCCTCAGCAGCACGCACTTGCGGCCCTGGGAGGCCAGCTGCGGCAGCGGGTCGGGCTGGACAGACTGCAGCCGCGGCGCAGCCAGCACATCCTTGCTCTTCTCCAGGGCCTTGCGCACGAGCGAAATGTCCTTGTTGTGGGCGACGCGGGCGGCGGCGATGGGAAAGGTCTTGTGGAAGACCGAGCGGTCGAGCACGCGCATGGCCCGTTGGACGGGAGGGCGGAACATGGCGTCGTCAGACATGGGCGCGGAGCGGGGGCGATCAGGACGGTGCGGTGTGCATAGCCCGGGACCCTGCGAAATGAGCGCGTCGGTGCTGTCTGGGGGATGCGCGGGCACGAGAAGCGTGGTGGAAATTATTTTGGGCTGCTCTCGGGCCAAGCGCGACGAGCTTACATGTGTTCGGGGGTGCCCTGCGGCCGGCGGCAGCCAACGACAGGGCCTGTCAACAACCCCATACATACCGCCTGCGCCCTGCGCCCTGCGCCCACCAAGAAGCCCCCGTTCACGCGTCGCGTCCCCCGACCGCCGCCCTCGATGAAGCCTCCATAACAGCGCATCGCCAACCCCGCTGAGCACACCCACGCACCCGCACACACGCGCCGCCCCGCCGCGCTGACGGCGACCCCCATTCCACCATGGCGTCCGGCGGAGGGAACATCAAGGTCGTTGTGCGCTGCCGGCCCTTCAACAGCAGAGGTGCGACCCGCCCCAGGACGCCGCCCGAGAGCATGCTGACGCCTGCGCAGAGAAGGACCGCAATGCACAATGCATCGTGCAGATGTCTGGCCACCAGACCGTCCTGATCCCCCCGAAAGGACATGACGCCGCTAAAGGAAAGGGCAACAAGGCCGCCTCCGAGGGCCCCAAGACGTTTGGTTTCGACAGGAGCTACTGGTCTTTCGACAAGGCCGACCCCAACTATGCTGGCCAGGACAACCTGTTCAACGATCTCGGCAGCCCGCTGCTGGACAACGCTTTCCAGGGTTTCAACAACTGTATCTTTGCCTACGGTCAGACGGGCTCGGGAAAATCGTACTCGATGATGGGTTATGGCGAGGAGTATGGTGTTATCCCGCGCATCTGCAAGGGCATGTTTGAACGTATCGAGGAAATGCAGAAGGACCCAGCCCTCAGCTGTACCGTCGAGGTCTCGTATCTCGAGATCTACAACGAGCGCGTTCGCGACCTGCTCAACCCGGCCAACAAGGGCAACCTGAAAGTCCGCGAGCATCCCTCCACTGGCCCCTACGTGGAGGATCTGGCCAAGCTCGTCGTCCGATCCTTTGTGGAAATCGAGAACCTGATGGACGAGGGTAACAAGGCCAGAACCGTCGCCGCCACCAACATGAACGAAACCTCGTCGCGGTCTCACGCCGTCTTTACCTTGACTCTGACTCAAAAACGCCACGACACCGAAACAAACATGGACACGGAGAAGGTTGCGAAGATTAGTCTGGTGGATTTGGCTGGTTCGGAACGTGCTCAATCCACAGGAGCAACAGGTGCACGTCTGAAGGAAGGTGCCGAGATCAACAGGTCTCTCTCGACTCTTGGGCGTGTTATTGCGGCTTTGGCAGATCTGTCTTCGGGCAAAGCTAAGAAGAAGGCTGCTTCCATGGTTCCCTATCGAGACTCCGTCCTCACATGGCTTCTGAAAGACTCGCTCGGAGGTAACAGTATGACAGCCATGATTGCTGCAATTTCTCCAGCAGATATCAACTTTGATGAAACCCTTTCGACCCTTCGGTACGCCGATTCCGCCAAGCGCATCAAGAACCACGCCGTGGTCAACGAAGATCCGAATGCTCGCATGATTCGCGAGCTGAAGGAAGAACTGGCTCAACTCCGCTCAAAACTTGGCGGCGGAGGCGGCGGTGGCGCCGGGGCCGCTGGACTCCCTCCAGAAGAGGTTTACGCACCAGATACCCCGCTAGAGAAGCAAATCGTCTCCATCACGTCGTCGGACGGAACAGTCAAGAAGGTTTCAAAGGCCGAAATCGCCGAACAGCTCAGCCAGTCAGAAAAACTATACAAAGATCTCAACGAAACATGGGAAGAGAAGCTGCAGAAGACGGAGGAGATCCACAAGGAGCGCGAGGCCAAGCTTGAGGAACTGGGTATCAGCATCGAGAAAGGCTTCGTTGGTCTCCATACACCCAAGAAAATGCCCCATTTGGTGAACTTAAGCGACGATCCGCTACTAGCCGAGTGTTTGGTGTACAACCTGAAGCCAGGTACGACCATTGTTGGGAACGTTGAAACTCAAGGTCACATCGAAGTCCGCCTCAACGGATCGAAAATTCTTCCCGAGCACTGCACATTCGAGAATGTGGACAACGTCGTGACTGTGGTCCCCAAGCCGAATGCGGGAGTCATGGTCAACGGCATTCGTATTGAAGAGCCCAAACGACTTCGAAGTGGTTACCGTATCATTCTGGGCGACTTCCACATATTCCGTTTCAACCATCCCGAAGAAGCACGTGCAGAACGAGCTGAGCAAGGTAGTCTTTTACGTCATTCCGTAACAGCAAGTCAAGTTACCTCACCAGTGGGAACGCCAAACCGACCAGCACATTCTCGCACCTGGAGCAGCGCTAGCCAAGGCCAGTCCGAAGATCCAAGTCCCCGAGGAGGTTCCCCTGTTCCTTTCAAGAGCAGCCGCGATACCGACTGGTCCTTTGCCCGCCGAGAAGCAGTCACGGCAATCCTCGGACCTGACCAAAAGATTTCCAGCTTAACGGATGACGAGTTGGACGTCTTGTTCGATGATCTGCAGCGCGTTCGTGCGGTGCGCAAAGCAAGACCGGAAAGTAAGTTCTTTGAAAGAGACGAGGAAGCAGAGTCCGATGCATCCTTTCCGATCAGGGAAAAGTACGCATCAACGAGCACGGTGGACAATTTCTCCTTGGATACTGCATTGACAATCCCCGGAACCCCACAACTCGGCGAAGAAGACGAGCGGCTCAGGGCTTCTCGTGAAGACATGCAGGATCGACTCGACAAGCAGAAAGGCGAGTATCAAGACAAGCTCAAAGACGCCGAAGAATCTGCCGTCGAAATTGAAGAGATCCGCGTACAGAAGGTTCACATGGAAGAGCAACTCCGCGTGGCCAAGGAGGAAATGCAGCAGGAACTACAGCGACAGAAGGAGAGCTTCGAGAGACAACTTAAGGACTTCTCCTCACCGACTGCAGAAGGCAAAACATTTATCTACCTGTCGAAAGAGGAGGCGGAACGAGCCAAGCAAGCGTTCGCCCACTGGAGACAGCGCAGATATGTTGCCATGGCGGAAACACTGCTTCAGAATGCTGCACTTCTGAAGGAGGCCCAAGTCATGAGCCAGCAAATGGACAAGCATGTTGTCTTCCAGTTCTGTGTCGTCGATGTAGGTCATACGTTCGCTTCCTCTTACGACCTGGTTCTCAACGGTGTGCCGGGAGAGGATGACGAAGATCTTGAGGCGACCCCGAAACCGTGCATCGGTGTCAGGGTCATTGACTTCAAGGACCACGTGATCCATCTCTGGTCCCTGCAAAAACTTCGGAGACGTGCTAGGGCAATGCGCCAGATGCATCAGTACCTGAACAAGCCGGAGTACATGCAACACTTCCGTCTGGAAAACCCCTTCACGGAGCCTTGTTCGCCAGAGTACTCACGAATTGGCGATGCGGACGTACCTCTAGCTGCAGTGTTCGAATCTCGCGTTCAGGACTTCTCGATAGATGTCACCTCAACATATACGGAGGGAGTGGTTTGTATCTTGCGCCTCTCTCTGGAGCCTTCTTTCGCCGAAGCTTCGTCATCAACGCTCAAGTTCAATGTTGTCATGCACCAAATGATTGGGTTCCCGGAGAGAGAAGGAACAGACGTCCACGCACAGTTGTTCTTCCCGGGCATCTCCGACGAAGGCGGTGCGACTACGACTCAGATGATCAAGGACTTCAACGAGGGGCCGATCAAATTTGAAAGTGTACACAGCATGGGCTTGCCTCTCAGCAGCCCTCGGACAGCTTCCCTTCGCATATCCATCTTCGCCAAAGTCACTACGATGCATCTTGACAAACTGCTCAGTTGGGACGACATGCGGGATTCTGCTCCCAGACCCAAGGCAAAGCGCATCAACTCGCGGCTTCCGGAGTCAGAATTCTATGCTGAAGAGCGCCATGACATTTTTGCCCGAGTTCAGATCCAAGAGATGGCAGAAGATGGCAACTATCGCCCCGTCGATGTAGTGCAGACTGGTGTCCTTGACCTAGGAGCTTTCCAACTGCATCAAGGTATTCAGCGCCGCTTTGTCGTCGACCTAACCCACAGCTCTGGGCAGATGCTTCAATGGCAGGATATCTCGTCTATCCGCGTTGGCCACGTCAAACTACTTGACGCAAGCGGCCGCACCGCTGGAACGGATTCGCCACAACCCCAAGTGCCAATGAAGCTGTTGGCCAAGCCAACGGTCAAGGACAATGCCGATGGTACCAGCAACGTGACATTCATCGGACTTTGGGACTCCAGCATCCACGGATCCCTTCTTCTAGACCGCACAACGGCGGACCGCTATAGGGTCCAAGTGTCGCTTATCTGGGATGTCGCGTGCGCGAAGCTGGCAAAGCCCATGACCTTCTCGCTCGACCTCTCGGTTCAGATCCGCTCTCGCGCCTACATTCGTCCCACGTCGATGTTCAGTGCCATGTTCAGCGCCCAACGTATTGTCCATTCCACTGTCGGCATGTTCTCTGTGGCGATCCGACCCGTTTCTGCCAAGCGAGCCGTTGATCTGTGGAGAATGAGCACTCAGCACGATTACGTCAAAGGAGAGGAAATGCTCACCGGTTGGACTCCCCGCGGCGTTTCGCTAGTCAAGGATTTCCTCGCCACGCGGAAACGACGCAGGAGGATCGCCGAAATCGAGACGGCTCGGAGCATACTCAGCCAACGTGCGCTCACGACCAATGGCGATGCATACTTGGAGCTTGAGGGCGAGCTCAACGATCGCCAAAAGGAGCTTCTCACTAAGGTGCTCGCACTCTGGCAGACAAAGAAGGACATTGGCGAGATCATTCTCACCAAGGAAAACCTCGAGCCGCCGGAGCGTGGAGCAGCCTTCGCGACGCCGCCCAACGGTGAGACCAAGCCCACGCTGGTTTCGGAGGTGCGTTATGTGCCAAAGAACCCGACGATGCTGAAGAGCGGCTACCTCATGACGCCGGACGACACCAACATGCGGTGGGTACGCCGGTTTGTGGAGCTGCGAAGACCATACCTGCACGTGTACACGGTCCCCGAAGGCGACGAGCTCAACGCTATCAACCTGTCCACTTCGCGCATCGACCACCAGCCGCAGTTGGCCGGGTTGTTGCAGCGGCACAATATGAACGTCTTTGCCGTCTTCGCGCCGCAGAACACGTTCCTTTTCGCGGCCAAGGGCGAGCGCGAAAAGATCGAGTGGATCCTCAAAATCGATCAGAGCTACTTCAGCAGCGGGAGCGGGACGCCCGCAGAGGACGACGACAGTGCTTAGGATCTTTTTTATCATGAACTAAAGAACGGAAAACAACGAGTCTCTCTTTCAACCCAGCCGATCCCAAGGATGGACATCCCACCCTCTCCTTTGTTATCCGTGTGTATGTACGAGATCGAAATGCCGGCGTCGAGAGATAATGATTGGTTTCCTGCGCAGAAGATAAGGTTAAGTTGTTGGATGGATGATGGATGGATTGACAGGGTTCGCCTTTTGCTGTATTTTCTGCTTTTTGCTACAAATTTGGCTTGGCAGGCACACAGGATTCCTTGGAGGCGGCCCGCTGCACATGCTCTGTTTCTGATACCCAAAGAATGTCCGCGGGAAAGATTACGCGGTACCCTTTTCTTGTTACTTTCTTCTCCCTACATATATACACATTTCGTTTTTCTTGTCCAGATAGATCGCGCACCTACAACAGGAGAAAAGGAATATTATCTTTGTTTGCTATACGATTCTTCCAAGCGATAGGCAGGTATTCTAACCTGGTCAATTATGGTTTTCTACTGACCTTCGGTCATGAATCCTGAATGAAGGGAATGATCACACACTGGATCTAGACTGCGACGCTACACTCTAGGTGCTCCCCAAGAAAGTTTAGCGAGTTATTGTTTCGCTGCTTTCGTTGCGAAACCTGAGTCAAAGCATACATTAGCCTATGTACGTGTACCGTGTTGAGTATAGAGGTCTGCTCAGTCACTAAGCCGCTAACAAGCGGCTAGTGGCGTGTCATCCTAGCCGCTGGATCTCATCACGATGCTGATCTACTCTAAAATATACTTTATCTAATAGCATGTTTCCATCACAGCCTAATCTATTGCCAGGGAAAAATCGACCGGATCTTAGCTTGAACAGTTGGAGATCGGGTTGTGTGGACAGCGTGCCGATATAATCTGCTGTTTCTTATGCTTTTTCTTCTCGCAGGCCTAGTGAGTCACCCCATCTCACGCAACAAAGAACGCTCCACTGAAATAAGTGCACTTAATTTCGCAAGGTTTAGAGTAACTACATGCCCGGGATCATGTTATCTATAGCCGAAGCGCCATCGCTCGAGCTACTTTTGCGGGTGAAGTAAGAACAGAAGGGACAGTACGAGAACAACGACTACACATCGCGATGGAAAAGGAACGGTAAGGACTGTTCTTGCACCATCAGGGCCATCCACATGTTGCCACCCCATCCCCTCTTCACCCAAATGACTTTTGCTGCTAGGCGCGTACATTGGCGGGGAGCGCTTAGAGGATGTCGGTGCACTGGAGGCCGAGGTCGAGGTTGATGAGGCCCTGGGGGGTCGAATCAGCCGGCAGGCTCTACAGCCATGGTTGGAGTGTTCGGTGAGAGGACTTACAGTCTGCTTGCTGCCGCTGCAGCACTTGACCTCGTTGCTGTTACCGCAGGCAGAGCTGGCGCTGACCGTGCTGAGGATGTTCACTATCGTAGGTTCCGCAATCAGCTTTCAAACGAAATCCTTTCTCTCGCTCGTCCTAAGGAAGGAGCGATCAATGACTTACGGATGGGGACGCTGACGCCGGTGCAGCTGCCGCCAAGAAGGTTCACGCTTCCGAGGAGGGTACCGAGCAGGCCGCCGACGTTGGTCGTCTTGTCGGAGGTGTTGCAGCACGAGACGACCTGGTCGGCGTTGCAGGTCTCAGCAGCACCACCCAAGGTCTCGTCGGTGCGGGCCTCGATCTCGACCTCGACGTTGGCGGTCGGGACGGCGTTGGCGACGACGGCCATGGAGATGAAGGTAGAGGCGACGGTGGAGAACTTCATTTTGGCTGGTGGTGAGGTGGTTGTTGGAAAGAGGGATTGATTGGAGATGGAGGTATGGATGGTCTGCTCTGATGGATGGAGAAGATGGTGCTGTTGATGATTCTCTGGAGAGGGAATCGAAGAGGGTTATATAGTCGACAGTCGGCCATGACGGCGGGCGCTTGAGCTCGTCGAGGCATCTGGGGCGACCGCCCTTCCCTCCCAGTCGGCGGGAGGACTCTGGCCGCTGTCGTCCTTGGTGGCTTCTCCACCGTGTTGTCCCATGCTTTTTTGCCTGTATTGCCTTGCTCGTGTTCATGTCCTACTCCTTGTCCCTGTCCTGGCTTGCATTCGCGCCGGCATGTCCGTGTTGACGCCGCGAGGGCGGTTGAGGTTTGCCAGGGTGAATGCGTTGGCGCGGGACACCTCAGCTCGTGGCCGGTTGGACGCCAGAATTACCTTTCTCTCCCCGTATATGGTTAATAGGTGGCGCGGGATGGGATGATGATCAGCCCCTCAGCTCCACTACCATCATTGTGCAGGTATTTACAGTGAATTACTGCCTATCACGAGTACTCCCGACGCCCCACAAGCTTGGATACTATGCTCAACTTCGAGCACGCGGCCAAGCAAATTGACTGAGCTGAAATGTGGTTTGCACATCATAAGAATGATTTGTGGGTGTGAAGACGGCAGTGCTCAGCTCAAGTGGCTGGAGGAATGAATCCCGGCTGGCCCACTAACAGATCGCAGTCTCCGTTTCCGACCCAGGAGTATGCAGGCAATCGAGATGCAGAGTATCTCAGATGCTCGACCCGTCATGGAGATGATGGAGTGATCGGCAGGAGCATCTAGTGAGATCTCGCAGCCGACAGATCAGAAGCCGGCGCCGTGGTGATGTGAAAATCATGGGCTTGGTAGTTGACTACTAGATTCTTTGCAGCGCAGAGCCTCCCTCACAAAAGAAACACGGAACATGGCAGCCTTGCCACCAGGATGCAAACGCTAGTCGGAGGTGGTGTAGCTCTCAGGGGAAGGCGGCTGAGTGGACAGTGGCGGACCCCCCGAATCAGGATTTCACGGCCGGCGCCAACCCAGAAGCGCGTGGGTCGAAGGAATCTCGCGGCTCAATGAATCAAGACCAGAGCCGCGCCTATCCAACTTCGGGCACAGCCCGAGGGGCGTGTGCAGTTGTGGAGTAGGTTCGGGCCGCGTTGATGCTTGGTCGAGGCGCGGAAGTGGAGCCACCTCGTAAAGTCAGCGGCCAGGCACTGCTGCGGGAGATGGTCACGATCCGCAAGATGCTATTGACAGCGGCCTCGTTAGGATCGGCCGGGAGAGATGTCTGCAGATTGCTCGACCGCGAACCACTAGGTGCGGGGTTGAATCCCGGCCAGAATGTAATCCTGGCAAACCCAACTGCTCCCCGACGCCTCCGTGCATCGAGGAGTGCGGGCAGTCCATGCAGCTAGACAAGCCGTCGTGGCCAATCATTGCCTCGCCAGGAGGAAAGGCCGGCTGGACTCGCGGTGGAGCGCTGGCAGTCGTGGGCCGTGGGGAAGATACGAGTGTGATCGACTGCGACTGCCGTTCCGGGTGTCCTGGACGACCGCCCGAGGAGGAAATGTCCAGTTCGGGAAAGGCAGCACCAGGCCAAGCCGAGAGAAGCTGCCAACACGCGCGCTTGAGACGGACAGGGCATAGCGGCAGAGTTGACAGGTGCAGCTAGAGATGGCACGGCAGGCGGTTGGATGCACGAGCCCGGCGCCAACAGCGCCGGGGCTGGGGGCCGGTTGCAGTGCAGTACAGAGTACATGCTGTGCAGACCACATGTTGTGCAGGAGAGCCGCTCGTCCGGGCTGGAGCATCCAGCGCAGCCGGGCGGGATGGAGTCCAGAGGGTGGTGCGAGGGACGGCGGGCGGCGTGTGACGGCGGCGGAGGAGGAGCGAGACGAGCAGGCGCGTTGCACGCAGGCCGCCACGCGACGCCATGACGCCGCCCCGGACGGTCTCCCGCCGTGCCGCCCGCACCCACCGACCGCCTCCAGCGCGCAACGCACCCTCACCACCACGGCCCGTGGTCCTGATTTACCCACAGTGCCAGCACCCAATCCAGCACGGTCCCGCCGCGCTGTCATCGATGTCGCCTGCCGCCTGCCGCCTGCCGCCTGCCGCCTGTCGTGCCGCCCGCTTCGTCGGGACGTGAGGCGGCTCTCGACCAAGACTGCGGGGTGCATATCCTGCTCCTTCTGGCGCCCGCGCGCAGGATCGCCGTTCCTGCCGTCCTGTTCCGTCACCGCGTCGACGCTGTGTGACGGACATTAAACTGCCAGTGCTGGTGTGCTGACTGCGCGACGCGAGGCGGCCACAAGGCTGTCATTCGACCGCCACCGCCCCTGTCCAACGGCCTCTCCGTCATTTGCTCGCCGAGGCATCTACGCGAGCGCAAGCCGTCCGACCGCCGCCGATGGCTGAACTGCTGGCTGCTGCTCGCCGAAACAGGACCACCCACGCCGCAGGCACTGGCCTTTGTTCTGCAAATTCACAGACGTGCCGCTTCCGCATGCTGCTATCCACGGCCCCGAAGAGGCTAGCTACTAGTTGCAAGAACTGGCCGGTTAAGCAGCCTCAATCAGCGGCGCTGCACCCACAGACACGCCATGCGAGTCAGGCCACGGACCAACCACTGCGATCCAGAGCCCGCAGGCCATTGCAGTGCATCCTCCAACCAACCGCTTGCTTTTTTCTTTTTCCTCTCGCGCATGCCGCACTTTCCGTCTGCAGCGACAGGGCGGCGCGGACCCACCGCTCTATCGACCCACCGTTATGGTGGAGACGCTCGGGCGAAGGCTTCGTTCGGACGTGTGGAGGAATCCCTCGAGTCACTCAAGGAGCGCAGCAGCTCGTCAGAAAATAAATTACTACACTTCATGAGACACGCACGCTGACGCGCTGCCGACAAGGAATACACATGCGTACAATCCGGCAACCGCTCTTTTATGAAGGAAGGAAGTCTCCGCAAATGCATGACCCTGGTACCAGAGGGGAAAGTGAAAAACAAACACCGAAATGCAACCAGAAACAATGCAATCCTGACTCAATCGCCTGCGTCCTCGTCCACTCTCCCCAGGTCTCTGCGCGTCCTTGGAGGATGGGAGGATCTGCCATACACGCCTGCTAGAGAGCTCAGCTCGGAACCTGATGATGCGGATGCTGATGCTGATACAGACCCTTGATCGCCGCGCTCCTGTTGTCCGTCACCGTCCCTGACTTGCTCCCGCTGCTGCCGTTGCGCGAGCTTGCTCCGCCTGGAGTGATGCTGTCCATGCTCTCCATATACCTGCTGCCCCCGCGCGCGCTGCGGTCACGGAGCGACGCCTCGCTCGCAGGCGTACCTGGGTCGACCGGGCTGGGCGCGAAGGAGGAGTGCCGACGCCCGCTGCTGGCCCGGCTGCACTCCTCTCCTAGTGTCCGCGGCTTGCTTCTGAGGCTTGTGCTACGCTCCATGACGGGCTTGTCCCTCATCCGATAATGCGGCCGCTCGTCCGCTTCCGACCCGCGCCTGGAGCTGGATGGCCGGGAGCTTGTCCGCGTCCTCGACGAAGGCCGTTCGTTGCGTACGCTCGGCGCCTTCTCCTCTGAAGGTGTGGAAAGCATTGGAATCGAGGAGTCGCTTGATTTCGGCTCGTCTTCTCCCTTGATGCTGTCTGCTTTGATGCTGGAAGAGCGTCTTCTGCTCGACGAGCTCTTGACACTCTCAGCCTTGTCGCTCTTGACACTTGGTGCCTTGTCGCTCTTCCCACTGTGGACGCTCGGAGCCTTCTCACTCTTGCCACTATGGATGCTGGGCGCCTTCTCGCTCCGAGCACTGCGAACACTCGGAGCTCGTTCGCTCCTGGCACTCCTAATGCTTGGCGCCTTGCTTCTTATGCTCTCAGCCCTCTTGCTAGGGGCCGGTGAGGGCGCTCTGGGCTCCTCGGGCGGAGGCGTGGGTGGCTTGGTCTCTTCGGCCGCAGCTGCCGGCGTTGACCCAATCACGCGTGTGAGGGCAATGTAGCCGCCGCTCTCCGACTCCGGCCTGGCCTCCTCAGCTGGCGTCTCTTCCGTCTTCGGCTCTGCTTCAACCGCCTTCTCCTCTTCGGACTTCTCGCCCTCAGGCTGATCCTCTGTATTCGGCTCCCCGACCGGCTTCTCCTCTGTAGTCGGCTCGTCCACAGTCGTTCCCTCCTCCTTGGTCTCCTCGGTGGGGGCCTCAGTGGAATCAGTCTCCGGAGCCTTCTCTTCTACAGGCTCAGCAGGCGCGTCTTCTGCCGGCATCTCTTCCGGTTTCTCCTCAGTCGGAGCGTCCTCGGTGGTCTTCTCCTCGCTGCTCGGCTCCTCTGGTGGCATTTCGTCGCCAGGACTCTCTTCGCCGGATTTCTCGTCCGCCAGATTGTCGTCACCCGGGCTTTCGTCGCTTGGTTTGTCCTCTGCAGGAGACTCCTCGCTTGGCTTTTCCTCTGGAAAAGCTTCCTCGCTCGGCTTTTCAGTTGTCCGCTCTTCGCTGGGCTTGTCTTCGCTGGACGTCTCATCTGCTGGCTTCTCCTCGCTCGCAGCCTCTTCGGCGGGTTTATCTCCAGTCGTCTCCTCAGTAGTTTGCTCCTCGGTAGTAGCTTTCGGAGCAGTTTGCTCCTCCGATGGCTTCTCCTCGGCCTCCTCTTCCTTGACCACTTCCTCGGTACTGGCCTGCTCTGGCGTGGGATCACCTTCGGTTGCCGGAGGATCAGACTCTGGAGCGTCTTTGCCCTCCTCGCTCTTCTCGCCCTCTTCTGTCTTGACCTCTGTTGCATCATCTTGCTTCGGTGCTTCCTCCGTGCTCGCTGGGCTCTCCTCGACAACAGCTGGACTCTCCTCGACAGGCGGATCCACTTGTTCCTTCGTCTCCTCTCCAGATCCCTCCTGCTTTTCCTCCTCTTTCTCGCCATTCTCCGTCGCATCCGCAGCAACGGCAAGCCCCGCAGCGGCCGCGTCGCCTTCGCCGTCACCACCACCGCTCCCCTCATCCTCTGCCGGCTTGCCGTCCTCAACAGCTGGAAGGTCCTTTGACGCCGATTCAGTACTCGTCTCTTCCTTTTGTTCAGATGCGGAGGGCTCGGTACCTGACAGACCCGCCAGCTCCACCTCGCGCAGCCTCGACAGCACCGGCGGTGAGTCCTCATACAATGCCAACCCATAGCAGTACACGCGCCCCTCGTCCGGCTTATCTTCATGAACACTGCCGCTTCCATTCTCCTGGCCGTTCCGCAGCTTGGCCTCGCGCTCGATGACGGGAAACAGGCGCAGCAGCACCTTCGTCTTGGGCGCCATCTTCTCGTCCAGGTCGGCGATGGAGCTGACGGCGTAGCCGGGGGCGTCGAAGGGCTGGGGCGGCCAGTAGGCGTCGCGCCGGTCGTCCGGGCAGTCGTCGCCGGGCGCGGGCATCGAGGCCGAGATCATCTCGCGCTCGATGCGGGCGAAGCGCCACGTCTCGGCCGCCAGCTTGACGATGCGGCGCACCTCGACGCACACGTTTTCCTCGTCCATCGGGTCGGCCGCCAGCGGCTGGATCGCCTTGCAGATCTCTTCGACTACAGCGCCCGCCGCCCGGTTGATGCGCTGCTTGGCGTCGGGCCCGCGGAACAGCGTCGACAGCGTGTGCTGCCGCCACGTCGCTTCCCGCAGCGCGTTCTTGGTGCGCAGCTGGTCGCTGACTTCCTGGAGGAGCTTGGTGGTCGCGTCTTCCATGCCCTCCGGGCTGAAGAGGAACGGCGTGAATATGCGGAGCGTGATGATGGAGGAGATCTGGTGCATGACGTATGAGACCCGGATGTGGGAGGCTGCGGGCGTGTCGTCCAGGAAGGACGGCACGCCTGGTGGCAGATCGCCCACAGCTTCGGCGGCCGGTGCTGGGTCGGGGAGCTTCTTGAAGTAGTTGTTGGACACCGAGAAGACCTGTTGTTGGAGACGAGCGAATGAGTCAAGACTGGGTTGGGGACACACGTTAGCAGGTCGAGGTACAAGTTAATACGCGTAAAGAGCGGGACTGGAGTGGCGCTTTGAAACCACATGGTAGGATTAAATTGGCTGCTAGATGAAGAACTGAAGATACAATCTTCGCAGGTCAAAATGAGAGTCGCTTTGTTTCCTTCAAGACGAACATGACTCCGAAAAATGCAACTTAAGAGAGACAGGCCGAGAGACCAGGGAGTGGACTTACTAGTACGCATCTCCCTTGCTCTTGACGACAGCGGCTTCGCCAAAGCCCTCGATGATCTTCTGCATCCGCTCCCGCTCGGCGCCAAAGTTGCCGGCTATGCTCTTGAGCTCGCCGATGACGCGCTCGAGATTCGCCTTATCCTCGTCGCACTCGCTCTTGATCTTCTCCTTCTCTTCCTCCAGTTTGTCCCTCTCCTCCTGCGCCTTCTTGTCCGCGTCCGCCTGGGCCGCGGCCATGGTCTTGCGCAGGTCCTCCTTCTCCTTGTTGAGCTGCGAGGTCAGCAGGTCGCGCTGCTCGTCGTAGCCCTTGCGCAGGCCGTCGCGCTCCTCCTCCCAGCCCTTCTTCAGGCTCTCGCGCTCGGCGTTCCACAGCTCGCGCGACTCGCGCTCCTTCTTCAGCGCCTCCTCGAAGCTGCTCTGCGCCTCGTTGAGCTTGTTTTCCAGCTCCTTGCGCACCGTCTCGAAGCTCTCCTCGAGCTCGCGCTTCTGGCGCTGCAGGTCGGCGCGCAGCGCCTCCTTGTCCTTGACGTGCTCGTCGACCAGCTGGCCCTTCTCGGCCTCGAACGCGTTCTCCTTCTCCTTCTGCAGCCGGTCGAACTCGACCGCGAGCGCCATCTTCTCGTCCTCGGCCACCTTCTTGGTCTTCTCGGTGGCCTCCTCGAACTCCTTGGCCATGCGCTCCTTGTCCTCGGCCGACGACTTCTCGAGGGCTTCCTTGGCCCCCTTCTCCTCGGCGACCGACTTCTCGAGGCCGTCCTTCTCCGCCTCCACGGCCGTCTTGGCCTCTTCGAGACCGGTCTTGTCGCTCTCGAGGCTGGTGTTGGCTTCTTCGAGCGCGGTGGCCTTCTGCTTGAGCTCGTCGAGGTCCTTCTGCAGGCGCTCCTTCTCCTCGGTCATCATCTTCTCGAGCTCCTGCTTCTCGGCCTCGACGGCCGTCTTCTGCTCCTCGAGCGCGGCCTTCGTCTCCTCCATCTCCTTCTTCGCGTCCTCGGCCTCGGTGATGCTGTCCTCGAGCTCCTTCTTCTTCTCCTCGAGGTTGCCGATCTCGAGCCTCAGCTTATTGCTCTCGGACGAGTGGTGCTTGGCCGCCGCCTCGAGCTGCTTGGTCAGGTGGTCGATGTGGTCTTCCTTCCGTTTGATGGCGTCCGACTGCGCGGCCTCGGCCTTCTTGATCAGCTCCTCGCGTGCGCCCAGCTGGCCCCGTGTTTCGTTGTACCGGGACAGGAGCATGTGCAGGTCGGGGATGGCCTGGGTGATGCGACCCAGGAGGTCGCCTGCGCCGTCGTCATCAACGGCGGATCCGTTCATTCCACCACCACCGCCTCCTCCTCCTCCACCGAAGGTGCCTTGCGGCATGCCTACAAAGTCACCACCCATCTGGCTACTCCGCCTGGAACCAGTTGAGTTCTGCCGGCGCGCCTGTGGGCTGCCGGGGTATCCCATGTAGGGCGGCATGCCATTGTACCCGAAAGGGGACTGAGCGTACCCCGGAGGAGTGCCTTGAGGTGGTGCCATCGCCATGTGTGGTGGATAGAAATAGCCCTGCGGGTAGCCGGGCATAGGAGGAGAAGAGTAAGGGTCTGCGTAGGGCGAAAAGTAAGGACCCCTGGGCGGTGCGTAGGACGCGATGGTCGGTGACTGAGGTGGCGGGAATTCGTTCTGAGCTTCGACGTAGGAGAGTGAAGGCGAGCTTTTCGGGAAATCCGTCTTGATCGACCCTACGGTTGGTGACTTGAGGGCAGAATGCGCCGCGGGGGACTGCGGAATTGGCGTGGCTGCTGAATGGTACGAGGTTGCGTGACTGGTCCCGTCGTCGTCGCCTTGCTGTGAAATGCTGTCGGATGGGGCTAGGGGCTCCGCGGGAGTCTGAGAATCCTCGTCGCCCTTCTTCGCGTCCGATGAAGAATCTGCCCCCTGAGCGGGCTCTGAGGCCTTGCTCGTGATAGTCGGTGCCTTGCTAGCAGCTGTTGGGGCTTTGCTGAACGTGCTCTGGGCCTTGCTTGCGGCAGTTGGGGCTTTACTGACAGCGCTCGGTGCTTTGCTTCCAGCAGAAGGCGTCTTGCTGGCTTCGGCTGGCGTCTCACTGGCTCCGGCTGGCGACTTGCTGGCTGTGGTTGGTGCCTTGCTGACTGAGGTTGGTGCTTTGCTAAAGGTGCTCGGTGCTTTGCTAACGCCGCTCTGTGCCTTGCTGGTAGCCGTTGGTGCTTCCGATGGCGCTTTGCTCTCGTTGTCCTCCTCTTTCTGCGAAACGAGGCTCTTGTAATCTGCTCCGGAGGTCTCGGTTCCGGTGTTCGTCGGGGCTTCTGAGAGCGCTCTGCTTTGCTCCGACTCTGGCGGAGGGGAAGTAATGGCCGGGGTCTGGGACTGTTCAGACTCGGAAGGCTGGGTGTCCTCGTTATCGCTATTGTAGTCCTCCACGGTGGGCTGTCGGGCAGACCACACTGACGTGGCGTCTGATCGGCGAGAGGAAAGCGATGTCGCAGACGGTGCTGGACTCGTCTGTCGTGACTTCTGTGATGACAGGGCGGGAGACGGGGGGACTGAGGGGGGCAGGGGTGGCAGATTCTCGGGCTTGATGTCTGGACTGGCGGGCGGGGTGTATTCGGTCTGGCGGGATGACTTCCTCAAAACCTTCCCCTTTGGTCTAGAGTCCCCTCCTCGTTCTAAAACCCTCCTTGTTCGTGGTGAGTACATGTCGAGGCGAATGCAGCAGTCAAGTTATAGGGGCAATGAGATGTATCGGCTTCTTATCGCGGAATGATGGCAACAGAGGTCAAATGATGAGATTGGAGAGATGATTGCGTGGCAGCATAGAGCAGAGGAGACGTCTAAGTACGGCGGCTAGATAGGACAGCTGCTGGACGGCGTGGCGGAGGATTGCCCTGTAGGGAAACGGGTACATGAAGGCAGGCGCACCCGCGCCCGAATGGGCCTCAACAGCTTGAACAGCACCAGACATGACGGCATCCCCGCGGAAGCGAGCAATGAGGATCGCAGGGAAAAGACAGGGCTGGCGGGCGGAGCGGATACAGTCATCGGTCAAACATCTGTCAATCCACAACTTGACGAGGTGAGGTTTGCGAATGTCGCACAGATACGTGTACAGAGACATCCTGGCCGCAGCCGTCTTCGCATAGCCACGGGCTATTAGGCAGCTGGAGCGCCGGGCGTGCGTGGAGCGCTGCGGGGGGAGCGTGCTCGTGCATGACGGCTGCATGACAATCATGCGGGCCCGTGGACAGGCGCATGTGCGTGGTGGAGGGCGGTTGGCCGGACGCGGCATCCTGGATCGCCGCCAGGGCTCCAAATCACAGGCATTCGAGTCTGACGGGACGAGCCACGGCGGGGCGGGCGGGAGCGGTCGGGGCGGCGGGCGACTCGGCGGGCGACTCGACGGGGCTGGCACACTGGCAGCATCACCACCAATGGCGGCAGCAGTCGTGGACGCGGTCGGGTGGTGGTGGCGCGCGGAGGACAGGGAAGCCGCTGCACGTGCCGACGCGCGTGAGTAAGCGGCCGCGACTTTCGCGCTGCCACTCGCTGCCGTTCGCTCGCTGCCGCTCCAATCGCGTCACCTTGTCGCCCGCCCGCCCACGCCCACCACTTCGATCATGATCCCTGTGCGAGCCGCACCTCGCTCCCACACCGTGCGCCATGCGGCAGCCGCGCTCCACCAAGAAGAAGGCCGTGGTGCTGTCGTCCGACGACGATGAAGCCCGACCTCCGCCACGCCCTCCGGCCCCGACCACCACCACATCCAAGGCCTCGTCCGCCCGCGCAAAGCCCTCCTCCCGCCCGTCGCGCAGCTCCCAGCCTCCGCCTCCGCCGAAGCCCAAAGAAAAGACCATATACTCGTTCTTCAATGCCGCCACACAGCGCCAGCGCTCGCAGGCCTCCGCGCAGGAGCCTGTGAGCTCGCACACAGTCGCTGCTACTGACAGCGTTGAGGACCAGGACGATGTGATACAGGATGACTCGCTGGACGACGAGCCCAACAACCCGAGCAGTGGCCAATCTGCTGCACGCCTGGCCTTGGGCAAACGCCAGCGCGGCGCCTTCGCTGAAGCCGACAGCCTCGACCAAGACGCCCCGCCAGCCGGGAGCCAGAAGTTTCTCAAGGCCTCCACTGGCCGGCGAATACCCACCCCAGTGCCAGCTCCGGCCTCTGCAAATGCGGCCGA
Organism: Neofusicoccum laricinum; assembly: GCA_029906385.1. Classification (NCBI taxonomy): domain Eukaryota; kingdom Fungi; phylum Ascomycota; class Dothideomycetes; order Botryosphaeriales; family Botryosphaeriaceae; genus Neofusicoccum; species Neofusicoccum laricinum. The sequence continues at coordinate 1,791,353 of CP123714.1, read as the reverse complement.
CCAGAGGCCGTGGGTCGAAAAGTATGGCCCCGCCAGTCTTGACGAGCTGGCCGTCCACAAGAAAAAGGCTGCCGATGTCAGAGCATGGCTAACAAACGTGCTCGGTGGCCGGGAGCGCAAGCGTCTCCTCGTCCTGAAGGGCGCTGCAGGCACCGCCAAGACGACTACCATCAATGTGCTGTCCAAGGATGTAGGCTTCGAGATCAATGAATGGAAGAATCCCATGGGCTCTGACTTCTCCTCTGACACTTTCGTCTCCCTGTCCGCCCAATTTGAGGACTTCATGGGCCGCAGCAGCAAATTCGGCAGCTTAGACTTGGGCGTCCAGGCAGAGACGAGCTCGCAGAAGACTCGTGCCGATGCAACAAGCAAGCAGATCATGCTGATCGAGGAATTTCCCAACACATTTACACGCTCTTCGTCAGCACTGCAGTCTTTTCGTGCAGCAATCGAGCAATATCTTTCGTCTTCTGTGCCTTCTCAAGGTGCCATGTTTACTCGCTCGGCAGATGCGCCATCGCCAACGCCCATTGTCATGATCATCTCAGAGACCCTTCTCTCCACAAACACAGCAGCAGCAGACAGCTTTACAGCATATCGGCTTCTCGGACCAGACATCATGAACCATCCTGGTACCACCGTCATCGAGTTCAATCCTATTGCGCCGACATTCTTGACCAAAGCACTTGAGCTCGTGGTCGCCAAGGAGGCGCGCAAGTCAGGGAGGAAGACAACCCCAGGACCACAGGTCATCAAGAAGCTTTCCGAAATTGGCGATGTCCGCAGTGCCATTTCGACGCTTGAGTTCCTCTGCTTGAGAGGCGATGAGAATTCCGACTGGGGCAGCAGGGTGACTTTCAAAGCTCCAAAGAAGGGCATGCGAGAGAAGCCTATGACAAGTATGGAGCAAGAGTCTCTGGCGCTCGTCACGCAGCGCGAGAGCACGCTGGGTATCTTTCATGCCGTCGGTAAGGTTGTATACAACAAGCGGGAGGGGTCGTCGAGCGATCCAGCGCTTCCGCAGCCGCCCCCTTATCTTCCCGAATATCGACGCTCGAAAGCGTCAGAAGTTGACGTCGACGTCCTGCTGGATGAGCTTGGCACCGATATACAGACGTTTGTCGCCGCACTACACGAGAACTACATCCTTTCGTGCGACACAGGGAGCGAAGAGGACACTCTCGATTCGATCAACGGATGTATCGAGGCACTGTCCGATGCTGACCTGCTCTCGCCCGATCGGTTCAGCTCGGTTGGGGCTACCCGACGAGCATATCAGGGCGCTGGCACAGACAGCTTACGGCAGGATGAGATGAGTTACCACGCATCCGTCCGTGGGCTTCTTTTCAACCTTCCGCATCCAGTCAAGCGATCTGCTCCGCCTGCAGGTGTCATGAGAGGCAAAGGTCCAACCGGAGCTAGGACGGACCCGTACAGGATGTTCTACCCGACATCACTCAGGATATGGCGCCTCCAGGAGGAAATTGAAGGTCTTCTCGACGTTTCGATCCGCCGGGCACAGATGGATGGCGTGAATCGCGCCGAAGCATCCGCACAGCTGCCCAAGCGTGGGACCGTCGAGTCGTGGAGCAACCGTCCCAGCCTCCTCGACGACTCTAGAAACAGCAAGATACTCGGCACTTCCACTTTGCAAGAAAGCGCCCCACCGCCCCTCGGGCCCAGCGGTTCTCTGAAACGCGAGATGCTGCTCGAGCGCCTCCCGTACTCAGCCATGATGCTGCGGAGTAAGGCGCCGATGGCCGGCAACGCCGCGAGGCTTCGCGATGTGGAGAAAATCACCAGTTTCAGCGGCGTTGGAATAGGCGCTGACGACGGCCTCGCCGACGAGGACGTGCTCCTGGACGAGGTGGCATCGGGCCAAGAGTGGAGCACGGATCGACCTACGGAGCGTGTGCCTCCTGCTGCTCCACGTCCATCAGCGAGACCCGCAATATTGGGGTCGACGAGGAGCAGCAGGCTTGGTGGAGGCGCAGGCGCAGGCGCCAGCGGCACGGGCACTGGTGGAGGAGCGACGCTGCGTGACGATCACGTCGGAGAAATTCTGATTGGAGCAGGCAGCGAGAAGGGCCTCGCGGATCTGGTCCTGAGTGACGACGACATCGAGGACGACTAGGCAGAGACAGAGAGATCCGCCTCATCAGGCAGAATGGGAAGGCTGGCGGTAGGCGCGTCGCAGGCGGCTTGGGGGCCACAGCGGCCAATACGCGCTGCAGACGGCGGCAACGCGACGTGGTTGGCCGGCTCTGTACAGTACATCATTTAATCCCGGGCGTGTGACTGGCTGCTTCGGCAGGAGGTTTTTTCGTCCAATTGCTGCGTCGCGACGGCGCTCACGATTCACACATTCCTTGTCGCGCGCGCGTGCCAGCGACATGGCGACTGGACCCCTAGATCTACATCACAGCAAATCTGGTGACAGCGCGCGGGTGGCTGGCGTGCCCCTTCTGACATGCTATCGTTCAACAACCCCCACAACACACGGAAAGCAGGGCGCGTCACATGCGCCACCTTTGTCTGGTCGGGGCCCCCCGACGTATGCGGGGGTGCATTTCATCTTGACATACACGAGACAGTCACTCGGTCTCCAGTGTGGCATGTAGCAGCAGCAGCCGTAGCAACTGACTAGCCATTCGGCCAACGCACGGGGCCGCGGATACTTATCGCGGCTCGCTCGCTCGCCGCCCGTCGTGGCGGAGACGGAAAAAACGAATGTAGCAACCGATATACCCAGTCACCTTTAGCTTGGCTGCACATACACATCATCGATTCTCGGCATCGGAGTATGCCGTCATGCCTGGCCAGCCGTGCGGGCCGTGCGTCATATCCTTTTTTTCTTCTGCTCTTTTCCTGGAGGGTGTGGATGTTGTCTACTGCTCTCGCCGACGCTGTCGGCTGCAGTTGATTGTCCGATACTTTTAGGCGCGCGGGGGGGCGTATGGATCCTTCGGCGTCCGTATGATGGTCGGGCACGGGAGGGTGTGCCCGGTAGCACGAGGTCATCTGTCCAGTACGTACACCACGTGCTGTTTCAACACTTAACTCTGTTGCTTTATAGCTGCGAACAACGCACGGGACAGCGTGCATACCGTACCGGAATAGCGTATCCGACCTCGACTGGAAACTTTATCTCCGGCTGGATGGAGACCCGATGTCTCGTATCATACACGCATATGAAAGGATCAACATAAGCGCGGCTTCCCGTTTAAAACAAGTTTCCTCTTTCTGTCACAGGGGATATCAATTCAGTCAGCTATTTTGGTGGGAAGGCGTTTATGCTAGAGCTTTAAGAGCCTAGCAATCTTTTTTTTTATAATACAGCGTCCTCCCTTTCGGTGTACCGTTCCATAACGTGCCCGAGCAGAGCCTCGTCTCCATGCTAGGATTGAAGCAAAAGCACCGCCAAACGTCATCAACGACAACAATCTTGGTGCTAAGGGGAAAAGGGAATATAAAAAGACTCCAACCCATTCGTCGATCCGTAGGAAACCGGCGCAATGCAGAGGAAGTGAAGGTAGAAGCGAAAAGAACCACAACAGAGGTTGTAGAAGGGGGTATAGGGAACGGCGCCAGTCGCCTTTCTCTCTGTCCGGTGACGGAGTTTCCATCTATGAAATTTCCATGTCCGTTTGCTCCCCCCGTGCCCGACGATATGTGCCAATGTTCAAAAAAGATTCGTGATGCACTGCTCCAGCGAGTGGAGGAACTAGCGCGTTTAAATGTAAACCAGTGGAGAAGGGGGTAAAAACGGGCCGTCCGGCCTGAGCACAATCTGAGCAAAGTCATCAACAGGCGGACGCGCTCGCCCAACAAGGAAAATAAACAACACGCTTGCTTGTCGTGACTCGTAACCCGAACCAACCGAAACCTAAGGGGAGCTAAAGAAGTGCAACGCAGAGATGTGAGGGGCTGAAAGACGTCAAATCAAATCTCACAATTTGGAGGCTAGAGAGCCTCAGCCGCACTGAGAAGGCACCCGGACCAACGAATCCTGGGCGAGCTCAAAGACGACGCGGTACAGCGGCCGAAGGCGTTCAGCCATCGTCGTCGTCAATATCGTCCTCGACATCGTCCTCGCTATTCTCGTCGCCGCTAGTGCTAGGCCGCTGAACCGGAAGATTGCCGGTCCTCGCTTTCTTGATAGTCGGCGTCGACTGATGATTGGGGCCAACTTTTCTTTTAGCCGAGCCAGTTGGGCCGGACTGTAGGGACTTTGCGGGCGTACCGGCGTTTTCCTTGTCAACCCCGTCGTCCGCTTCACCGTTGCCATCAGTTTTTGCCTTCTCCATGGCAGCAACTTCGTCGGCGGTCAAGAACCGTCCACCGGGTCCTCGAGGCCTGCGCATGGCATGGTTGTGGCGTGACTCGTGGAGGTATGGCTTGCGACCCTTGGAGGTCAGGCGCAAGGCCTCCTCGAGCTTCTGACGCGCCATGCGCCTCTTCAGAATGCGGTGGAATTGTTTGGCGTTGACGTAGAGTGGTGACTCCTCAGCCCCGCCCGAAACGAGATCCGGGGAAGACTGGTGTGCCTGGACAGGGGGCGCCTGCGGGGGAAGTTGCGGCGGCACTGAAGGCCTGTTTGCCGCGGGGTTCATGGCTTGCTGGGGTTGCTGCGGCATCGCAGGGCTGCTGATCTGCTGGCTCATGCGGCGCGGGAGCGTCTGCTGCATCTGAACCTGCGGGGGGATGGTCGGCTGGGCGCTCATGCTGTTTGAGACCTGCGGTGGTGAGCGAGGACCTCGCGGGTCTGCCTTGACCTGAGCGCCCCCACCTATCCTGGGCGAAGCACGCGGGTCCTGGCTGAGCTGGCCGTGCATGCTGCCATCGCCCATGGGATAATACGGCTGGCCGGCCGCGGCGGCCGTCGCCATGGCGGCAGCCTGCGTGGCCGACATGTTGTACTGCTGCATCCCAACGCCATAGCCCCCAGACGGGTATCCCATCTGCTGCACCTGGTGGCCAGCCGCGTTAGGCGTGCCTTGCTGAGAGTAGGGGTTCGTCTGCGAGGGAAGGATGGGCGAGGTCTGGTTGTGCTGCGGGTGCATCTGTGTCTGCTGCGGCGAGGTTATGGCGCCCTGGGCGGCCGACTGCGAGGGCGCAGAGTAGGCATTCTGCATGTGCGATTGGGCGTGGTTGTGGGGGTGGTGCGGTTGCTGGTACTGCGCGTACTCCATCATGAGTGCGGACTCGAGGAACTCGGCGGCTCTAGAGAGACAGGCTTGCGGGAGACGCGCGTCTTGAGGTCTACCGCGTCGGACGCGGCACTAGCCTATGCTGCGGCTGTCCCGTGTGTCGTTGAGCTGGTGGCCGGGGCGAGTGACGGGCGGCGCAGCTTGTGCGGCGCGGCGATTGGAGGGCGTAGTATTGCGCTTCCAGTGGGCAGTGGTGCCTGGAGGTAGGGATGGCGCGACGGGGATCGAAGCAGCGCAGCTAGTGGCGAAGGAATGGTGCTGGAAATGGTCAGCGCGTGGTCCCGTCGGTCCAATCAAGCGCGGTACGGCGAGAAGCGCGGTTCACGTACCTGTTGCGGGCGTGATGAAGCCAAAGCGTCAGTGATCTTCGACTTGCGCGCGGACCGCAGTTAGAGGTTTTGAGAGAGCCTCGATGTCCCTTGTTGGGCGCTCGCTAGATATCGGGCAGTCTTGAGCTCGAGGGCAGCGCAGGCAGGCCTGAGTCACGTCACGAGCAGCTATGCGTTGTCAATTGGGTGGCCACGGTCAGGATGAGGCGGATCCCGGGGGATGCGCAGGCTGGACAGGGTCCTGGTGATGACAAGCCTAAGCCGCGATCAGAGCGCTCAACGGCAGCGGCGTGCGGCGGTGCGCTCTGGGCCGGGGGACTCGCGGCAGACTGGCTTGGGGATAGTGTGGAGAGGATTTAGCTCTGCCAGACGAGTAGCTAGTACGATGATGTTCTGTTAGCACGATGCGCGATGCAGATTGCGGAAGATCAATTGGGGGAGGATGCGAGGTGGGCGTGCGCTGGCCGGAGGTCGATTGGAGGTGATGCGTTGGCAATGCATGCAGCACAACCGTACCGTGCTAATCAGCTCAACCCGCGCGATCCACGTCGGCGGTCGCAGCAATGGCGACTGCGCCGCTGCCAGGTGACGTTGCCGGCTTACACGCGCGCGCAGCAGCCGTGGCTGGTGGTGTCTGGAGCAGCTGCGAGAAGGCGAGGACTGCTCTGCCGGCGCGCGCGTCGCGCTGTTGACCTGCGCGGAGCGGTGCGGAGGCGAGGCGGCCGAGGCCCGGCGTCGCGCCAGTCAGTGGCAGGCAGGCGGGCAGGCAGCGCGGGCCGCGGCGCAGCGCAGCGCAGCGCACTCGGCCGGTGCTTTCGCAGCTGCGCGCTGCTTGCGCGGAGACGGTGGAGCGGGCGGCAGGCGTGAGAGCGAGCGGGCGGGCGTGGGCAGCGCGCGCGGTGGGCTGGAGTGCCGGTGCCGGGGTGTGCAGGCGGTTGATAGGCGGCGCGAGTGGAGAGAGCGAAAAAACCAAGACACAACCTACCAAGCTGTCGGGGACACAGAGGTCCGGTCACGAGATTTAATGGTGGTGAGGGCGGGCGTGCTCGCTGCTGGTCGTCAGGACGCGTGCACGCGTTTGCCGTGGGCGTGGGCGGTGCGCGAGTAGTGCGTGGCTCCGGCGCGTGGTAGGCCAGCGGACGAGCACTGCTGAGTGCTCGCTGGGCCGGATTTGATGGAACAGCGATAAATAGGACTGCGAGGCCGATTGGTGAAGCGCGGGCGAATGAACGAATGAAAAGGAAGAGGCGGCGAGCGAGCCTTTTCACTTGTGGAGCTGACACAAAAACTGCGCCAGCGGCAGACGCCGGGGCCGCGCCTCTCTCGGAACTGATGAAGGCCCAAGCAGCGCTGCCCGCGGCCCCGACCCTCTGGCTCGCTGCTGACGATGCGCTGCCCCCAACGTCGCCGCGCGCGCCTGGCAATGCAGCACGCCTCCTGCTGCGCGTGCTCGTGCTGCCGCAGCCCAGCACCCAGCACCCAGCACGCTGCCAGCGCGGCCAGGGCGACGCCGCCCAGCTGCCAGCCCGCGGCGCACCCGTCGCGCCCGCCGGCCGTCGGTGTGCGCGCTCTGACGTGTCGCCGCGCCGGTTTAAGCTCTGCGCTCCCTCCCAGCCCTCCAGCCCTGCCTGCCCGCCCGCCATCTCTTTCTGCCTGCGCGCCGGCGGCGGTGCCCACGGCCACGGCCACGGCCACCGGTCAACGAGCGCTGCAGGAACAGGAGCAGGAACGAGGTCGAGCGCGGCGTCGCGGGTCCTGCACGAGATTACACGTTGCGGGCAGCCGCTGTCGCCCGTTTTCGCGGACGTCACACACGGTGCCGTCATCCAGCACCATGCGAACCACGAGCTGGCGCCACCGTCGCCGCCGTCCCATTGGCCGTCCTCCGCCAGGCCGTGTCGCCGCCGCGTTTCAGCGCGGTGAGCCGTAGCGCCCGCAGCTCGACGCGCTGCTTGCTTCGTGCTGCGCTGCTGCTGCTGCTGCTTTCCGGCGCCTCGTTCCAGCACGCAGCCCTGCCACGCCGATCGCTGCGCCTAGGCAAATCGCCAGCCCTGCCCGCCTGGGAAGCGCCCGAGCCGTGGGGGAAATTTCACCTCCCTCAGATTCAAGGAACATGTCCGAGCCGCCAATGCACGACAGCAGCGCCAGCGCAACCATCACGGCGCTTCCGCCCTCGCGCCATGGTAGCTTCCGGCGCCTGCACCCACTGCTACGCAATGAAACCCCAGGCCCGCGACCCGGTAGCTGGCCCGTCACATGACCGGGCTGACCGACGCTCGCGCGGGCTTATTGACATGCACTCCTGGTGCCACCTCGAACAGGAGGACTCGCAAGCTGCCTGCCCGCGAAGCCGCCGTCTCAGAGCGGTCTGACGCCGCCCGGCTTTCATGCGTGCGGTGTGGATAAAGTCAAGCCCAAGAAGGGTGCGCCGGAACGCGCTGCACAGTCGCTTAAGTACTGAGATTTGGTGCCATCCCCGTCGATCGGTCGGCGGCATGGGCATAAATAGCTCATGTTACGCGGAGTGGCCGTCACCGTCAGCGACGCAAGTGCAAGCGAGACGGTCGGTTGAACGCGCCTCGACGTAGATGGCGGGCCCCAGGCGGGCGCGGACACAGGCGGATGGCCATGTAGTATGTGGTGTCCATCCGCACGACGAGGCCCGGAGCGCTGTGGCTCCACCCACCCGGATCAACCCCTCACACGAGCGCGCTTCTAGAAGGCCGCAGCTCGTTCTCGCGGGTGAATCTGGCGACCCGTTGCGGCATGCCGCATGTTGATCCGGATGAATGAAGTCAGCACATGCTGGAGGCTGCTCCGCATCTCCGGATCACTACGTTAGCCTGCGCGGGCAAACCCGCAGCCAAATCTCACGGCCTGGGACGCTTTCAAACAAACAATCCAGCATTGCACGCACGCCTGCCCGCGTCGCTCAACTGTTGCATCGGAGCAGCAGCTTCCATGACGTGCAGGTGACACACGCCGCCGCCCAACAGCACAGCCCCGTCAATGTAACTCTAACAAGCACCGACTCCGCGCCCTGGATTTTTGACAGACTTTGGCACGTGGTCACATGAAGGCTTGATAATATGCTCGCTCGCACTCGCTCTCGCAGCTGCGCGGCGTGCAGAAATGGAGCCGGCAGCAAGTCCCTCGGCGTGGGTTCCTTTGCACGAGCCATGGACGGACCGTCCTACCCCCTGAAGCGCACCTTGGGGAAGTGCGCGAGACAATTGATCATGTTGCGTGATGTTTGACTGCTGCGTAAATGTGTGCTGTAATCCTGCCCAGGGTGTGAGCAAGCAAGCGGCCAGCATTTACAGCCGTCCGGGCTGCGCCGGAACAACGACGGGCCGGAAAGAGTCGCCGGCTCAGAGGATCCGTCCGCCGCAACTCGCCCATTGAAGCTTCGAGGTTGGAGCATTTTCCCACGACGCTGCCTCTTCCTCCTCTTCACCCCGCCAAAACGATGATCTGCCCGCGCTGCCTCCTCCGCGCCGGCTCGCGAGGCCTGCGTTCCGCTCCCAATGCCTCCTCCGCCCGCGCCTTCACCACCACGCGCGCCGCGTCTGCAAAAGCACCCACCACCGACGCCGCCCGGTCCGCCTCGCCCAACGCTCCCGCGACCTCCACCTCGGCCGCGCAGCCGCTGAGCACGCCGCTGACACCGTCCCCTGCCGCGGCCGGCGTCGGCAAGGGCAAGGCATCGAGCGCGCCCGCGCTCGTCCAGAGCTCCGTCCCGGCCGGCACGCCGCTCAAGGGCCTCAATTTCCTCAAGAGCAAGACCGACCCCGTCGCCATGGAGGACTCGGAGTACCCGCCGTGGTTGTGGACCGTACTGAAGCCCGAGGGCGAGATGGAGGAAAGTGCCGAGGGCGACTTGTTTTGTGAGTCCATCCTGTGCCCATCGACTATATATTTCATCAATGGGAATCTTTTTCCCTTTGCCGCTGGTGCAATGAGCTGACATCAGGTGTGAACAATAGCGAAATCGAAGAAGCAGCGCCGTCTGGCCGCAAAACGCCTCCGCAAGCAGGCCATGCTGAACCCCGACCTGTTAGCACCAAAGGTGCCCGTCTACGAGCAGAGTGTCGATTTACCGGCAGGAGATGGAAGCGTGCAGGGCAGTCTCAAGGCCGACAAGGCAAGGGAGGATCTCACCAAGGCCATGCGGGAAAAGAGGAGAAAGGCCATCAAGGAAGCCAACTTCCTCAAGGCCATGGGTTGAGCAAGACCACGCGCACGTCGATTCGGGAAGTTATGTCTACATACATGTATATTATTCGAAATATTAGTCGCAGGTGGAATACCAAGGGCGCTATGGCGCCATTTACCTCATCTTCACCAGCATGACCAAGTCACTTTTGGTGTGGTTGGCATGGTACCCTCAGACCGTCAAAGAATCGGTCTCTTTCCGAGTTGCCTCAAGATCCCATGCCCTTCTACGGCACAAAGCAATACAAGGCCTGCTCCTTACACAAAACCCAAGACTGCTCCCCAGAGCACCATTCCCATGGAACAAACGCAATCGTGAATCATTCTCATGTCTCCTCTTTTTTCGACCCAGAATGTAACCCAATTCCTGAAGTGAAACCGAACTCTTAGTTTATTCCGCAAGCACGGATCTGAGCATGCTGAGAAACGACGGGTGTAGCTTCCTCAGCTCGGAGATTGGTGGCTTCTGCGGTTCGCCCGCCGTGCTCTTGAGCGCTTCTCTTCTCCTCACCCGACGGTTACGCTCGGCAACAATCGGGTCCGAGTCGTCATCGGATTCATCGAGCGAGTCCGGGTCATCATCCTCGTCTTCAATATTGAGATCCGCAAGGTCATCCTGTAGAATGAAATTGACAAGTTAGCCACATTGGGTTCGTTCCACATTTGAGCTTTATTGGCCCCGCACTGTAGGGCGCGAGGTACTTACCGCGTTGAGGCCGAAGTCGCTGCTTCTGAACCCTCCGATACCCATGCCGACCATGTCTGCGCCTTCGTCGCCGCCCTGTGCCATCTTTTGCCTCGTCTTGTCCTGGTGCCACTTCTTGCGAGCTGTCTGCCACTTTATCAGAGAGTTGATCTCTCGAATGGCTGTGCGCTTTTCGATAGCTCCGGCATCAAGACCTTGTTGGAACAGGCCGTTCATGTCGAGTTTTCCACCTCCAGGGGGCCCCTTCCTAAGGAACTCCAAAATCCCTTCAATCCAGCCCATCAGCTGGTCAAACAATCCATTGTCGTGAATGTGGACCTCGTGGATGAACTTGTAGAGGTTGTCTTCGTGACGAGCGCAGAGGTCAATGAAGGCCTGCACAGTTTGGTTGGGATCCGCAGAAATGTCTGCTCGCTGAGCTGCCTCGACAGTTCGAGTGATGTCATCCACAAAGACTGCGAAGTCCGTGATACTACTGTAGACGTTGGCGGATTTGTAGACGCGTACGAGAGGCTCGTAGAAGATGGTGAACAGATCGCGGAACAGCTGCAGTGTCGTCGGCTCTTCGATGATCTCAAGCATCATCTTCTTGTCTCTCTGCCGAAGACAGAGTTTCAAGAGTTGTTTGAGATGAGCAAAGAGCTCGGCTCCCTGGCGCATCTCCGAATCGACATTTTCAACGGCGTTGTTCCACGCCACGTATGCGTTGAAGACGGTTCCAATTTGCTCCGCGGACAGTTCCGGCTCGAAAAAGTCAGAACGGAGGATGGCGACAAGGACTTCAACCTGCTCTGCGTCTGCCTCTTGACGAATGATTGCCTTGACTTCTTCGTCCGTGTCCGTGAAGGCCTTGATCTTGTCACACAACATTTGGTCCTTGATTCTCGTAGTACTCAAGGTATCGATCGATTTTTGAACCGCGTTGATTCCGTCGTGTATTGCCATTCCGAAGATGCGTTGCAGCAAGGAACGGGATCCAAAAGGTTGTGCCAGGAACAGATCCAGGACTCCGCTCATCACAGCAGCTGGATTTGCAATGCGGATGACATTCTTCATGACCGTGTACGGAACCATTGAATGGATTCTCTTCAGTTGGGCAAACAAGTCAGGAGAGTTGTCCTCGGCAAGGAAAAGGTGATAGATTGTCGCAGCAACTCTGAAGTCCTTGTCAGCGATGCAAGGTACTATGCAGGGAAATAAAAATCTTACTCTATCCTGCACCACTCAGCGAACTTCTGATATTCCGGCTTGAGCTCCGAGATCTTGTTCTTGACGCGAATTTCCTGGAAAAGATGCGAGAGTCCATCTAGCGTCCCTCGTCAGCGAACAATCAAGCAATTGGGTTGCATTCCACTCACTTGCTTCCACAATTTCCCTCCTAAACTTTTCCATGTGAACGTCGAGCTCTGCAGCCCTCTGGCGAGCAACCTCGTAGAACCTCTTCTGCTCCTCCATGCGTTTTTCATCCATCTCCTTACGCCGCTCAATATCCTCCATCTCTTCTTCATTCACGGTGACGACATTTCCAGTCAAGAACTCCGTCATGGCCTTGGACTGAGCAATCTGCTGGTTCTTTAGAAAGGTCCGTAGGAATGCTCTGAGCGATACGCGTTGTTCTTCTCTGTACAGGACATGCCGCTGTTGAAAGGCGAAGTTTTCACCAGACGGCCGGCGCGAAGGTGAGCTCGAAAGAGATGATTTGGAGGCATTACGCCTGTGGTTTCCCGGAATGGGCAGATAGCTCCGCAGGCCACCGCCACCACCATTGTCGGCAGCACTGTCACCGCCGTACGTCCCAGTAGGGGTACCCTGAGTAGACACAGAAGATAACGAATCTGCATCATCATCATCATCGGCACCGGCGCTGAGGTATGAATTCTTCTTGTTTTGTCTCGGCAGAGGAGCAAGGACCTTGCCTGGAAGCTCGAATCTGATTCTCTTGTGCAAGTTAACAAAGTCGGACCACTTCCGACCCACATAGATCTCGGACTCGTTGTCCCGCTGCACGCGGAGGATGTATTCCTAAAATCAGATATCAGCATATGCTTTGCACACGCCTCATGTATCCACTTACGGCGTGAGTGTGATAGCGAACATGGCGCTTGACTGACGTCGTCCGCACTCCTGCAACATTGACGTCCCAACCATTGATGGGATGTCCTTGAGGCTTGTTGACTACCAGACCATTCTCGTTCGCACTTCTGTCCACGACTTCCATTTCCGAGAAGCGTATTCTCTCCTCATACCCGGATGCGGTGGGTATGCCCGAGACCATCATCAGCTCTACGAGCTTCTCGGCCTTCACGGCGAGCTTCCTGCGCTTTGTCTCCTCCAGGCGATCCTCGGACCCGGAAATGTGCTTGTTTGCGAAAGACTCGAGGAACTGCGCGGTGTTGCATTGACGTCAGCTTACAGCTTGGTCGAAACGGATCTGCCAGACTAACCACTTGTAACTTGTCCTGCCAGAATTCCTTCTCCCTGGCCTGATCGAGAAACGGAAAATTGCGAACATGGTGCACGAACATGTATCGTAGTAACGGCAGCTCCGAATCTCTGGGGGCGACCTCTCCGGCGTCGGATCTGAAGGGGGCACCGAACCTCTGCAGCGCGGTGGGCGACGACAGCTCAGTGATCTCGAACTTGGTTTGCTGGGAAATAAGCTCGCGTTTCAGATCTGCAGCATGGTTAGCACAGCAGCACGACGAGACAGCGCGAGGCGACACACAATGCTCTTGCTTGCCCGTGAGAATTGAGCCTGGTGGGGGCATCGTAGCAGTCGACATCTTGGACATGTACGATGCGCCCGATCTCTCGAGCGTGAGGCGTTCCATGTGGGGTGGTTCCTCTTCTGCTTCGTAGAAGACATCGTTGGTTGTATCGACCGTGTCGCTGCGGACCGGCTTGGGGAATCCGGTTGGGGCGTCGGTTTCGATCTTGGGGGGCTCGTTGGCGGGGTTCGTAGCGGGCGCGTTCTCAGCCATGGTGGGCAGGGAGGAGTGGATGAAGGAGCAGGACAGCGGGCGCGTCCTGATATTTTAAGAAACACTGCCGTGCAGGGACTATGGCTGCGGTTCGTGTCGTCAGGCCCCAAGGGCAGCGCCGCGATCTGTGGGCCGGAGGCAGCTGCGGACAGCAACAAAGACAGCGGCGCGAACGAGTGTGGGAAATGAGACAGCACGAGTCAGCCGCGGGCGGGGACAGAGGCGCGGTTCGTCGCGGAGAGCTGCGAGAGGAGGCGGCGTGGGTGCAGAGCGCGCGCGCAAAGAAGGACGACCGAGAGAGCGCAGGAGCGGGCTGGGCGCAGGTGTTTGCGATGACGACGGGTCACCGGCACAGCGCCCGGGCGCCGCAGCGGCTGGGCGCGCAGCCTGAGGCTGTGTGGGCAGATGGCGTACGCAAGCAACCAAGCCGCCAGCACCCCAGCGCCGCCCGAACGCGCTGGGAGCGGCAGCGGTCGCGACGGCGTCCTGGCGTGCTCCTGGATCGCTGGACAGCCATCACGCGCAGACGTCGGCGCTGCGTGAGCCACAGCCCACCTGCCCAGCCCACGCCCACCTGCGGCGATCTCCACAAACCGCAAAGCTTGGCTTCCAAGCTGCCACGCACCCGCCAGCTGCCGCCCAGCCCTGCCAGCGCCCGATAAGATTTCCGACTGAAAATTGCATTTGCACTATGCTACCGTAACGATCCCGCCCTTTTGCCCGCCATACCCGGTGCTGGAATTAACGAATCATGACCCCACCCTCCGCTACGCCTGAATCGCCGTCCCGACGTGCTTGACGCCTCCCTGCGCAAGTCTGAAATGCCAAGTCCTCAGTAGTTGAGCTCGCCCACGCTGCCTCCTGCCGCGTCCAGGTCCTCGTAGCTCTTGAGACTTCGTCCCTGCACCGCCTCGCGCGGGCCCACTGCACCTCCATCCGTATACCGCGGTCCCGCTCCAACCCGCCCATTGCCCCGCGGTGGCGTCAACCGTCCAGATCCACCATTCCAGCGCATGCCGCGCGCGTCCTTTTGTTGCCGATCGTACGGTCCTGCCGCCCGGCTGCCGTACCGAGACCCCCCGTTGCCCCGCCGCATCGGCCCGGCCTGGTGCCGCTCGTCGTCGCCGAATCCGCTGAATCCATTGGCAATGCCCGGTGGTGCGAACAGCGCCGAGAACGATGCTGGGTTAGGGCCCATGCCAGGAAACCCAAACGGCATGCTCGCCAGGTTGAATCCGCGAGGTGTTCCCGTTGGCACGTTGTTGTGGAGAGGGAAGTGACCATTGCTGTTGGCATCGCTGCGAGATGGAGCAATGTGCGCCGGGTCCAGCACGTAGCGGTTCACCATTTCGACCTATTCACACATTAGCACCGTCCAAAACTTGCTTCCTTCATGCCATCGACTGACCTCAGACTTGAGCCTATCGTAGAAATCCGTGTGCCTCTTCTCCACGTGCTTCTTCCAGAACGGCTGACCCTTGAACAGCTTCGTACATTCGGGAACCTTGCATCTGAACTTCGCCTCGTCCTCTTGCTTCACATACTTGCCGAGCTCATCTTCCACTGCCTCCTCAACCGGCTTGCCGCCCAACTTCTTGATGTCCACATTCTCCGGTTCAAGCATCTGCAGTAGCTTGTCCTCGTATGTTTTGACCCAGTTGAAGGCCCTTTGAAGTTGCTGCTGGCTCTTGCCGCTAGTCTTGAAAAGCCTCTTCTCCTGATTTGGCGATCCTGAAGACTCATCCTCCGCGGTCGACTCCGGCTTCTTCAGAGGGAAGGGCTGCCCGGCGGCGCTTGCTCTGGCGACATTCTTGGCAACAGTTGTTAAACTCGATCGAGGCCGGCGAAGGTGACCGCCAGGACATTTACGAGTCAGCTCATGAACCGAGTCGCTCTCGAAAACGCAGAAGAAGCAGAAACTGAACACGCGTCGGAGATATTCCACGATGAGATCGAGTTTCTTTTTCTTGGCAAGCAGCTCCTCGTCATCAACCTCCTCGTCGTACGCCCCTTCCTCTTCGTCCTCCATGTCGACATCCTCCTCGCCCTCCTCGAGCTCTTCTTCCTCTTTCTTCTCCTTCTTTGAGCTGGACAGCGCAGTGACTGGAGGTTGCAGCGCTCCTTGGTTCAGGAGCAACTGAACTCTTTCCTCAATTTTAGCCAAGCCATTGTGATCGGGTCCCAACTCGTCGTCCAACGTCGAGACAAGACGCATTGCCAATTGAAGATCCCGCTCAACGCGCTCAGGTGCTGAGAAGAGGTCCCACAGAGCCTTTTTCCTCGGGGCGGCAGGTGGCTCGTGGATTCCGACGTGGCAAGTGAAGTCACCGCGAACTTCATCCTGGATCGTCTTCCCATTGAGCTCGGCGAGCGCCTTCTCGGCGGTGCTGACGGTTGGCGCGTCGGCCTCGGATCGTGCCATGTCAACGTCTTCACCTTCTTCTTCACGGCCATCGCCCCGCTCATCCTTGGCCGCTTGTTCCGAGCCTGGGTTCAGGATGACCCAACCGATACGATGGCATTTCTTAAGCGGGTTCGGGTCGCTTAGACTGAGCCATTTGAAACCACCTTCGCTCTCGCCGAGGTGCTCCTTGCAAAAGGCCTCCATCTTTGACCGGCTCACGGTTGGAGCAATGGTCTTGATCAGAAGGGTAGACTGTAGAGCAGCTTCATCTCGCAGGTCTCCGCCCTTGGAAGGAAGCAGATCGCCGACACCTAACACCTCATTCGCAGCAGTGGTTTCTCCTTCCTCCTTCTCGATCACACCGCCAGCACCGTTGCTCTCACTCTTGTAGATGCCCTCCAAGGTGAATTCGTCGAAGAGACCAGTATCCAGGTCGTGTTCCCACTGGTTGTAGGTACCACGACGGAAGTCGCTGAGGTGTTGGCGGAAAACTTGCCTGGCTTCGGGATCATACCGCTCCTTGAACCATTCTTCGCCTTTGTGCTGCTGAACGAAACTCCGAGCCATCTGGACCTGAAGCTTTTCCTTGTAGGCATCATATGCCGCCTGGATCTTCTCACGCTCTTGTCCGCGCTCCTCTCGAGCCTCGCGTTCACCCTTGAGGCGTTCTGGCCGACGGCCACCGTTGGCTTGACGCTCCTTTTCTTCTTTGACGAGCTGGTCCATTCTCCACCACTCGGCGAACCAGTTGAAGCCAACCTGATAGTCAAGTGTCAAGGGATTCGGAAGAGGGTTGGTGACGTGAACAGGAGTGGGATCCTGGCCGGGAACATATCGGTCGATACCCGGCTGCACAGGTGGAGGCGACGAGCGTCGACGATAGGCATCGTCGCGGCCGCGGTAGTAGTCATCTCTGGAGCGGTCGGGTTGGTATCGGTCGATGATCTTCGGAGAGCGGGACCTCGCGGGGCGACCTCGTCTCTCTGCAGTACCTAGACAAAAGATGTAAGAGGAGAGTTGGCAGGAGCTTCTTGTGCAGACGTACCAGGAGATCTCCGACGATAAGAGTCCACTGCGGGACGCTCTTCACGACTGTTCCAGAGAAGGTCAGCGGATTGCTCGGAGACACAAGGGGGATATAGAATAACAAAGAGCGTTGACAACTGACGGCGGCGGGTGCGGGAGTCCTGGATCCGGTTCCGTGGCTACATACCCGTAAGAGTCCATGGTGTATGTGTGATGTCGCAAGACGGACAAGGCGGCCGGTGCAGAGCGGTTGGGAGGGAAGAAGCAGGATTGAAATCGTCAGCGGGACAGGTCAGCCAAACGCATCCATCAGGGGACGGCGTTTGGGGAGCGGATCAGAGCAATCGTCGGAGCTGTTTGCCAACATGGCTTCGGGTTAGAGAAGCACGTCTAGTGTATGGTCAAGGAAAGACAAGACAAGCGGGAGATTGGAAGATGATGGACAAAAGGCGCGGGCGCGTGGCGGCGCGGTAGTAAAGATGGATTGGATGGAATTCAGGAATGAAGAAGGCGGAGAGACGACGTGGGCAAGGAGAAACGGAGAAGAAGGCAGAGGAAACCAACAATTCGAGACAGCGCGGGGCGCCGGCCGGAGGACGAGGGTGGCGACACTCACGTATGGCAGCTCGCGCGGGCGGCGGAGTGGCTGCACGCGTGGGCGAGTGGAGTGAGGAGATGGGGTTGAGGGCGTGGAAGGAGAGGTCGCGCGCGACGATCGGGATGCGCTACCGGCCGGGGAACGGGCAGCGGCTGCGGCCCTGGGGGCTTGGCGCGAGCTCCGTTGCTCCCCGTCAAAGCCTGGTGCCCCCACCCCGGCCTTAACAGCCGCCAATCCCAGCCGGCGCTAGTGTCTGCTCAAACGAGCAGCAGCACCTTACACCACGCGTGAAACGCCGCGCCTGCCACTGGCTCCCGCTGGCGCCTCACGTCACCGTTCACCTCCAGCATTCCGTGGCTTCACTTCACCACACCACAGCCAGAATGACCGCCTTCGTCCCCGCCCTCACCCTGCCAGCTGCCGTCTTCGCGCAGCCCGCCGCCGCCATCCTGCTGCCCGTTGTCGCTGGCGCCGGCATTGGCTATCTCACACGCCGTATGTCGCGCGTCAATTGCTCCGCACGCAGCCGTCGGCCCACTGACGACTCCTCAGCTCAGACAGACAGCACCTACGATAAACTGAAGCAGCCGCCCGGCCGTCCGCCGGCGTGGGTCTTTGGCCCCGTCTGGACGCTGCTGTATGCTGGCATGGGATATGCCTCCTACCGCGCCTGGTCCGCCGGCATGGGCTCGCCTGATCCCATCAAAACCGACCTGGCAAAGGTTGCCTCTTTGCGCCCTCCCCGCATGCCTGCAGCACTCTGCTGACCCCGATTGCCTCTTCTGCAGCAAGGCGCAACCCTCTACACCGTCCAGCTTGGTCTGAACTTGATCTGGATGCCTCTCTTCTTCGGCTTCGGTCGACCTTTCGAGGCCACCGTCGACATCGTTGCTTTGACCGGCGTTGTCGGCTATCTCACCCACACCTGGAGCCAGGTCGACGAGACCAGCGCCTGGATCATGGCTCCCTACCTTGCGTGGCTGAGCTTCGCCACCTATCTCAGCGTACGTCCATGTCGGACCATCCTGTTTACCTGGCCGGTCTGCTGACGATTTCACTAGGCTGGCTTCGGCTACCTCAACAACTGGTCCACCAAGGTTGGCAAGACAGACAAAGCCGAGTGACTCCGTAACAAGTAAGCCTGTGCCACCATATTCTCGTAGTTCAGGAGGAGGCGCATTGCCATCCTGGAGCCATCCGTGAAATTTAATATCATAAGCATATCTCTCTTCACCACGACAGGTACGATGCAGACAGTTGGCAGTTTTTCGGGCACAAAAAAGTCTTTTATGCATGGTCAAAATTATCATGGATCCATTACAAATTATCTCGTTGCTCTACTCCAGCCGAACAGCGTCTATCCAATTTTTTCCTTCGTCCCAAAGATCCCAGCATGCGGTTCCAAACGCCGTACCAAGTCGAGTGTCATCCCATCATCGATTCGTGGTTTTTGTTCCTAAATGCACACTGCCCCACTTCGACAGAGTTCTCTCAGGCCTCAAATTCCTGTTGAGTGCCCTCGTCGCCGCCGTCAGTATTTGACTTACCACGTCTCTGCAGCCATCCCGAACCGTGCAGTGCGGCCAAGGTATTAACCAGTGCGGCTCCAACCAGACAGCTTCCTCCAAATATCTGCATGCTCCGGTAGTTGCCATGGTTGTGTTCTATGAGAGCACCCGCGAGAGGACTTCCTGTCAACGCCGCAATAGAACCAATGCTCATCACCATACCAATCCTGACACCCATCTTTTGCAGATCTGTCGTTAATCCCGCCAATGCTGTTCCAAAGAGACCCTGCAGTCCGGAGCCAAAGAAGCCATAGAACGCGGCCCAAATCATCAGACCGGACAAGCTGTCAACCGCCGTCCAGCAGAACATGACGATCCCTGCGATGGCTGTAAGGAAAATGAACGTGTTCAAAGGTCCGAAGTACCGATCCGCGAAAAGTGCTGGCAGTATACGGCCTGCCACCGAAACACCATTCATGAGGTATAGCAGAGTCAACGACTTGGACGAGGGAATGTGGATAATGTCGTGCGCATAAGAGTTCACCTGTGAGGCAGGTCAGTCCTCTGCTCTTGTCCGGAGGAACTAGAAATCTTTTGTCCGACTCACATAGAAGAACGCATCGTAGACGCTCCAGAGCAGAAGGAAGGCACCAACAGCGAAGAGCGAGTAAGCTGCACACGGTGTTAGCACGACCAAAGCTGTTCATCCCGGGTCCACTCACAAGGCTCTTTGAAAGACTGCAGGTCCAAGAATGGGCCAGAAGCTCTAGGGTTAATCCTAGTCCGCGCAATAGCAAGCACGGTACCATACAGGCCTATGACGACAAATCCAAGCACCCGAACCGTCCAGCCAAAGCCCAGGTGCGGCATCAGCTGCTGGAACATGACGGGGAATATAACACCGCCTACACTGGATCCGGAGAGCACGAAGGCAAGAGCCAAAGCGCGTCGTTTTACGAAATAGGTCGAAATCAAGCTAATGGTGGGGCACCAGACGAGACCCATTCCCAAGCCACCACAGACGCCCTGGGCCAGGAAGACCTGCCAGTACTTGTTGCAGATGGACGTCATCATGATGGCGAGGCTCTCAAGCACCATGCCGCACAGGACGGTGGGGCGGTAGTAGCCAGCGTCGAAGAGGCGGCCGGAGACGCTGGCAAGGACGTTAATCAGGAAGATCTGTATCGAAATGACCCACGACACGGTGGACGCGGGCAGGCCGTATTCGGTCACATAGTAGGCTTGGAACAGACCCCACGAGTTCAGGTAGCCCCAGGTGCAGAAGAGACAGAGGTGTCCAGCAAAAACCTTGGCTCGTTAGTAGCTGCGGGAGGGGGGCTGCGCCATAAGTAACGGAGAAATCAGCAAAAAGAGCCTGACCGTATGGACATACCTGCGACCAGGCTTTCAGTCCTCCATCGGGCGGCGGTTCGTCGCGGAAAGTGGAGGGCGTGATGAAGCGCTGCAGCGCATTTGTAGGACGCGAGGCTGAGAGGTGCAGGGCCAGTGATTGTTGGGTTTTCACGGTCCGGATTGGCTCAAGGCCGTCCTTTTCCGCATCCTCAGAGATCTTCCGGGTCGGGCCGGACTCTGAAACGGGTGCGATGTTCATGGTCAAAGAAGCGCCTGGCGCAGTGCGCAGCGGTGGGGCTCTGCTGGGTTTAAATTGGCGGGCTGCTGGAGAGGGGGAGGAAAACAGTCTACCAAAAGGCAGAATGGAGATTGGAGGCAACGACTAGGCACAAGGTGGAGACGGGGCGTTTTTTTAAGGGGGCGAGGCTCTCGCGACCGGTGGGTGGGGACTGATAGTGTGCGGTTTCGACAGAGCGAGAACCACGAGCGCGCGACATCGGCTTGGGTTGCCGATGCACAATCGGAAAGTCGGCTTCTGGTCAGGGTGCGACGCCCACCCAATGCGCCTAGCGCATCCCCAGGCCCGACGTTCGCTGTTCTCATACGTCCGTCGTGCTTGAATCTGCACTGTCGCCACGCTCTTCTGGCTGGCCGGTATATGACGCACCGAGGCCGTGGGGAGATGCACCGAGCATTGCTCTCCGAAGTCGAAGCTCTGCGTTGATAAGCGAAGCAACCGTGTCTGTGACAGAAAACCAGCCTACTGCAATCCGTGGGTGAGACTAGCCTACCAGACGGCTTTGCAGCGTGTCTGTTGGTTCGTCGGAGCAGTGCTGTCGGCTTACGCGATGCGGCCGCATATGATCAACAGCATTGTTGCCGTGAGCTGCGCGATCTTCAATTCTGTTCCAACGGAGCGGAGACACGGCGGGCAGTTGGAAGCTGTCTTTAATGCCCGGAAAATGATAGAATTCATACCACCTGGGGTTGATATCGAATCATAATTTCGGACCGTCTTGCGCTCGTCTGGCCGTTTTCTACAATTGATAGCGGAGACCCTGCGTCTCAACCACTTCGCCGCCGTTCTCCGGGCCCGAAGTTTCCTTTTCCACGCGCTTGTTGGCCCGCCAATAGCTTGCCATCACGCCACAAGCAACGAAAAGGGAAGCGGCGTAAAACAGCAGAATCGCCAGGAATGCATGGTCGTAGCGAGGCGCGTCTGATTCGCGGAACAGCTGCTGGCCCGCCAGTCCTCCCAGATTGCTCCCTATGACAACGAAGGCCAGTCCAATGCTCCGTTTGTGGGCCGTCCGAGCATTGATTCTGAGCCACGCGTCGTTGAGGCCTTGCGCGAGTGCGTTTCCAGCCCCAAGAAGGGTGAAAATCGCGTAGCGAGTCCATTTATCGGCGCTGAGAGGCAGGCCGTACAGTGCTCCAGCAAAAGCAATCGACCAGGAGAATGCAACAATACACCAAGGACCGCGAAGCCGGGTGGCATCCGAAGCATACGAGATGGCGAAAGACAGCACCACCACCAGGAAGCTGCTGACTGAGTTGAGAGCATTGGCTTTCGTCTTGGAAAAGCCGAGTTGCTTGATGACAGTTGGACCGTAAAGCTGAAGGCCGCCCTTTGGTGCCAGGCTAACCAGGTTGAGGAAAAGATGAAGCCAGATATGGGCATCTGCTACTGCCTCTCTTACATGCCTCCAGCTCATGTGGACTTTATCACTCTCCTTGGAAGGATCGTCCGCCTTGACCCGCGCTACCAATATTGTCCTGTCTCGGTCTGAGAAGAAATCCCACAATCTGTGAATCGGTTTGGTGTGAGCAGGGCTTCTAGGCAGGAAGAGTATAAACACAAGAAACATGGCAAGGGTGAGAATTCCCTCGACTGCAGAGAAAGTGCTAGAAGAGAACAGCAACAGGAGAAATGGGTTACGTACTGATGAACAGCCATTGCCAACCAGAAATTCCATGCAATCCGGCCAGCTTCAGGATACCAGCTGCGATCAACGAGCCTGTCGCGGTCGCAAAGTAGTTTCCAAAATAGAAAATCGCCGTCCGAAGTGCTAGCTCCTCCTTGGTGTAGAACAGGGAGAGGATGTACTGGCTCCCGGGGATGTATCCGCCTTCGAATGCGCCCAAGAGAAACCGAGTGGCGTAGAAGGAGCGGATGTTCTTGCACCAAGCCTGGGTCAGTGCGATGGTTCCCCAGATCCCAATCTGGGCCGTGAGCCAGACAGGAGCCCCCACTCTTTGTAGCAACACATTGGAAGGGAGTTCGGAGATGATGATCCCCGCCAATATCAATTGATTTCCCAGGTTCACGTCGTCGGAGCGGATTGCAAGGTCTTTTGTCAAGGTGTCCGTCAACACGTTGGAGATAATGCTGCGGTCAAGCTGGAGAACGAAGAATCCAAGGACAAGCAAGGGCATCAAGAAAAGATCGAGTCTGCGCGTAACACAAGTAAGCAGGTGCTCTCCAAACCTCGATTTTGGCAAGCTCACTTCCACAACAGCCTCCTCTCCTCTTTGTCTGTCCAAGTCTTTGCTTCTTCGTTGCGCTGCATCAGGTGTTCGGTGAGGACTCTTTTCTCTACTACCTCTCCAACCGAGGTGGACTCCTCAAGTGTGCTAGTATTGACTGGCGTTTTCGCTGTTGCTGGGAAATTGTAGGTTGATAACGCTGGATGTCCACAAGAGTCCCATGGTTGACTATATATCCATCACGCAATAACAATACCCTATGATGTGAGTGAACGTTATCACCGTTTACGCCCAGATTTCGGAAGTAGATACGGCTTGATTGCATACTTTCGGAGGTCGCCAGTGTTTTCGTAGAGGTTGGATGTGCGGGGGTGCCGAAGCACGCGGGGTTGAGCGACGGAGGTGAGCGACCAGGCCGATTTGAAATTTTAGCAGTGAATGCTGTGTCCACGAGCCCCGATCTTTGCTGTTGCGATTGCACCCTGCGGGAATACTTGAGCAGCCCGTGTCCTGCTGAGAGATCTGTGGTTGCTCTCCCCAAAATCTAGCGGGCTGCCATTTTTTATTACATAACTATCCGCAGGCGCACGCTCGACCACGACGAGCAACAGTCAACATGTCGAAAGACCCGGACCAACCAAACATTGTCCTTATCCTAGCGGACAACCTGGGGTGGGGAGAGCTGGGCTGCTACGGAGGGGGGGGTTCTTCGCGGCGCGGCCACTCCCCGAATCGACAAGTTCGCGACCGAAGGGCTTTTGTTACACAACTTCAACGTCGAGAGTGACTGCGTTCCCACACGGTCTGCTCTGATGACCGGACGCCATCCGATTCGAACCGGCTGTCGACAATCAGTTCCTGCCGGCTTCCCTCAAGGCTTGACTCCGTGGGAGAAGACACTGGCCGAGTGTCTGAAGGAAGTCGGTTACGCCACAGCACACCATGGAAAATGGCATCTTGGAGATATTCCAGGCCGCTATCCTTCGGACCGTGGCTTTGATCAGTGGTTCGGGATCCCAAGGACGACCGATGAGAGCCAATTCACTTCAGCCCTCGGTTACGAAGCTGAGGTCGCCCAGCTTCCGTACATCATGGAAGGGAGTGCAGGTGACGTCTCGAGGCAAATGTGCGTCTATGATCTGGAGAAGAGAAGGCTCATTGATGCTATGCTAGTCGACAAGTCCAAAGACTGGTTGTCCAGGCAGGTGGCGGCAGAAACCCCATTCTTCCTGTACCACCCGCTCGTCCATCTGCATTTTCCAACACTCCCGCACGCCGATTTTGCGGGGAAAACCGGGAATGGAGAGTTTGCGGATTCCATGGCCGAGATGGACTACCGGGTCGGGCAGCTGCTTGATCACATTGATGCCCTGAGTATTCGGGAGAACACCGTCGTTATCTTCGCGTCTGACAATGGGCCCGAGTTCCGACCTCCTTATCGAGGCACCGCTGGCCCCTGGACGGGAACGTATCACACAGCCATGGAAGGTAGCCTTCGTGTGCCCTTCATCATCAGATGGCCCGGAAAGGTTCCGCAGAATGTGTCATCCAACGAGGTTGTCCACGTCACGGACATTTTCACTACCGTACTTGCCATGGCCGGTGCCGATAAGCCTTGTGATCGACCGATTGATGGAATTGACCACACCGCATTTTTCAAGGATCCAATTGGCAATAAATCTGAACGGGAAGGGTTTCTTTTCTACATCAAAGACGAACTGCGAGCAATCAAGTGGAGGCATTGGAAACTGCACTTGGTATGGGAGCCGAAGGTCAACGAATCCTCGGGCAAACTGGAATCCCCGTATCTGTTCAACGTCATCCGCGACCCGAAGGAAGAATCCGATATCCTCGCGTACAACACATGGGTGACACAGCCGATGATGAGACTGAGAACGGACTTTCAAAAGAGCCTGAAGAACGACCCGGCACCCCCGGACCCACTGAAGGACAAGTAGAGGTTCCGCTTTCGATTGAGTCTAGATGATACAGGCAGCGTCGAGAAGGTTGATGTGCGTTCTTGGCTTCATGGCGAATATCGAACGGTGCGGTTACGTAGACCAGGAGAATAAATCTGGAGTGTTGAAGTTCTGCATCAGAAACTGTTCTGGGCTCAGGTCCGTGCCTTGTGGGGTGGCGTGAGTGCTGATTACGAATGCGGTCGTGGCGTCACACGAGTAAGGTGAAGTCTGGGAGCAGGGAACCTGATCGTCATCAAGGGATAGGCAAAGTGTTTCGAAAATGTCTCGACAAGGCTTGCCTGCTGGATACCGCTCGACCATGCCCCAGAGAACAGCAGAACAGGAGTTGACGGAAGCTCTCATGGTTTTTGTATCAACATCCGTCCGATTACCTGGCCAATTTTTCAAACAATAGATGAGCGAAACACCGGAGCGGAAGAGATTGTGGACTGTGCGCCAGTAAAAGCGCAGTTTGCCTTCCCGAAAACACGTGCGGTAGGTCTCAATACTTTTCTGAGCGCACTGGGCGAGGAACGCAACATCTTCGTCAGAAGGAACTGGCATATGTCGGGATGGCGAGTACAGGTGGAGCAAGGAATTGTACAGGCTGCCATCGAAGATTTCTATCGGGGCCAATTGGGATGGAGAATGGTGCGGCGGTACAGCCGCGCGCCAATCGTCAAGTCTCTGACGCATATCGTATCGCCATATTTGATGGTCAAAGGACGCAAGGGCGAGAGGTGGTTTGTAATGGAGCACCTGCATGATCTCGGACTCGAGCTGCCTATACCTGATGAGGTGTAGGGCTAGAGCTTTCCGCGATATTCCGGACTGCGGCAAAATACCAGTAGCAGTGATGAATTCGTCATCCGCATCGGACGGAAGGGGCACAAAGATAGACTCGTCAGGTATGGAGACTGGTCGGCCGAGTACAACGCATAGATTCCTCTCAAACGTGTACGTGGCCCAGAAAAGTCTTTTCCGTCGGTCCAACGTGAGCGAATCAAGCGAAAGATGGTCAGCATGGTCGTGGAGTCCCAGGTCCACTGCTAGTCTTGTGGCTAGGCCAATCACATGCCAAGCCCCAGTCAGACTTGAGGAGAAGCATGTATACTGGACCAGGAGGAGCAGGTCCTCCAGGTGTCGAAGATCGCCAGCCAAGAGAACAGCGGGATGGCCGAGGAGAAGACGCAGGGCGGCGGCAAAGTAAGCGTCGGCTCTTTGTGCTGGGAGAGACGAGTCGGTTCGGTTCAACAGCTGGATAGCAACGGCCAAGACCATGAAGAGTGTGTAGCGCTCCTCAACAGATGATTCATGACTGGCTTCGAGCATGCGCAAGACATCAACCCTGTGGAGGATGGGGGAGAAAAAGTCGCAGTGCTCGAAATAGGCATCGATCAGCTGGTGCGAGATGTCTTGGGCTGGCAGGACTGCGGCAACCTCGTGCGGTAGCTAGTCTAGAATGGACGAAGGTATCGGGTGGACAGTGGAGGCAGAACCAAGGCTGGTGGTGGACTGAATGGCTTGGAGCAGCAGACGGAGCAACGGCAGGCCACTGCCGGGACCCATGTATCTGGGGCTCGGGAAGGTTGACGGGTAGATGGAGACAAAGCTGGCCTGGCCAAGCAGATCCTCAACGCGGCCAGGCTGCGGATTTGTGGCGGGGGCGGGGGAAGCACGGATGTCGCTGCGGCGGCAGGCGTCCAGCTGCTGCTCCAGGTGGGCCACACGGTCTTCCAGGCTCTTGAGGTAGCTTGTTCAAGTCAACAGCGGGTCGGGCACGGTGCTTTGTCTGAGAGAGCACCTTCGCGGAACCAGGGAGCCGTCGACATCGTGGCCCACACAGGCGACGGCGGCGCGCTCGCAGTTGGCGCAGGCGGGCAGGTGCTGGTCGCAGCGTTGCTTTCTGGCCTTGCACCTGGCACAGGCAGTGACGTTGGAACGCCGCACGTTGGATCGTCGAGCGGCAGCGGGCATGATGCTGGGCAGCGGGCGGGAGTGAGGAAGGGTGGAGGTCGAGGAAACAGCCGGATAGAGACGGCAGTGGGCCGCGGCGCCCGAGATTGCAGCCCTAGCGCGCGTCGCCACAATGCTTCTTCTGCACTCTCGACACTCGACGCCCGTCGCCTGCCGCACCGCGTCTCACCCACGGCCGATCTCCTGTTTCAACGCGTGTTCTGCCGCGATGTGCCTGCAAACTGCCGTCTCGAGCTGCTCCAAACACGCGCCTTCACTTGCCGCCGCCTGCCGCCGCAGCGATCGGCGAGATCAACGCGCCTCACGGCCAAAAACATCAAGGCATGCCATCTCATCATTTGCTGGGTAACTCTGCAGAACACCACGTACAGCAAGACATCTCGGTCGTCTCGGCTCCGAGCGCACCAGGCCGGGTTCGTCACCACACTCGGCCAGAAAGAACAGGCATCTCAGAGATTGGTCGTCACTCCAACCAGGGCACGTCTTGTGATTTTGTATCTCAAGGCGTGAGCGACCGCGGTCACTCGCACATGTACATACACGCGTAACCTCGACTGCCTCAAGCTCGGCCGCTCAACGACCCCTCACCCCTTCTTGGCATCTACTCGGCGTGCGTCTGTAGGTGAAGGCGGCCAAGAATGTTGGCCCGCTTCCAGTAGCTGCGATAGCGCTTGCCGAAGATGAAGACGATCGGGGTGGTGAGGATGATGGCCGTGGTGATGAGCGACAGGACGTAGAAGACCTGGCCCACGCCCGCCGTCTCGGTCCAGTCGTTGACGAAGTAGCTGAAGCTGTAGAAGACGAAGGCTTTGAATGCCGCGCTCAGCACGAAGACCTCGGACGCCATCTCGCGGTAGGCATCGACCCCGTACGCCGCCGTCGACGTGGCCACGACGATGACGCCAATGACGTCGATGCTGTGGGCGCTCGCCGTGGCCCAGTAGCTGACGCCGTTCTGCGCGAGATAGCCGAACAGCAGCGCGCCAAGGGGCATCAGGAAGCCGCCGATCATGCTCAACAGTCGGTACTCGGGCTCGTAGATGCCACCGTTCTTCTTGCATGCCCACCGCACCAGCGGGTCGCCAATGGTCGCCATGACCACTGCCGACAACAAACCCCCCACGAACGGACCCAGTGAGAGGAAGCCCACGCCCGACGGGCTGAGCAGGTATGGCGGCGCCGCGAAAACCTGCGGCAGGATGATGGACTGCACGACCACCAGCGCCACCGCACCACCGCTGACAATCACCGACCACAGGACCGGCAGGTTGGCGCAGATGGCGAATGGTGTCACGAGCAGTTGGAAGAAGTTTTCGTTCGAGTAGGTCCCAGTGAACACGGCCAGTTGCTGGGTGAACGTCTTGCGTGCCGGCGTCATGGACGACCCAGTCTCGATCGTCTCGATAATTCCACCGTCCTTGCCGACCATCGCGACCTCGCCTGCATCGCGTTTCTTCCGGATGTACTGCGTCTCTGGTACGAAGAGGTACAGCAACACCGTTTCAATGCCGGTGAATGGAATCTGCACTGGTCAGCCCCAGCCCTCAGCCACCAAGAGAGACACTTACCAGCAGGTAGAACAGGTACTCCCACCCCAGCTCCGCCGTGATTGGGCCCGCAATGACCGCCGTGAAGTTGGAAGTCGCGCCGAGGAGGAACTGCATGAGCGCCATGTAGAAGCCTCGCTCGTGCACGAAGTAGAGGTCTCCGATCATCGAAATACCCACGCTCTCGAACGCTGCCACACTACCACCCTGGATGATTCTGCTCCAAACCAATCCGTCGAACGATGTCCACACCGAGCCCATGACCGAGCCGACAAAGCCAAACAGAGCGGAAACCAGCATCACTGGCCGCTTGCCCCATTTCACCGAGCATGCTGACACCAGAGGGAGAGATATTCCCACAACGAGTGACTCTGCCTCATTCGTTAGCCAAATGGGGCATCCAACTGCGGACAGGGCCCTTACGGTATCCAGTCAGAAGTGCCACATCGGTGAGGGGGCGCTTGAAGTCCTCTGCAATGACGACAAGGCCGGGCGCAAGCATTGGTGCTGCCTTCTGTCAGCGCACTCATCGGTCAATCTTTCTGGTGCCCTACCAATGACTGCGGAAAAGATGACAACACCGAACGCAACGATGGTGGTCATGCTCAGCTTCTTCGCCGGCGAGAAGTTGAGCGGGTCGTTCGGATCATCGGACCTGCCTGGTCTTCAGCTTTCCGTTCCGTTCGCCATCAGAGTGCTTCTTACGGCTGAGGTACGAGGACCGTGTTCGAGTGCTTTCCAGTGCCATACTTGAGGGTCTCGTCTTTTGAGGAGCTCGGCTCTTTTCCGTTGCTGTTGTCGAGAAAGGCCGTCCCCGGCACCTCCAGCTGCCCGAGGTGACGGTCTTCCAAAATATTAAGGAAACCCATGCTGTCTGATGATTAAAGAGAGATACGATTAAGGATGGGACGATTTGCACAGCTACGGGTCCTGCCCATACACTAGAGGACAAATCTTTGGGGTTGCGAAAAGAAGGTGTGGACAGTGAAGAGCAAGCCGGACGAAAGCGCGTAACAGTACTAGTACTAGTACTCTCGGCCCCACGCTTCCTCTTTGACACACGTCGAAGACGCAAAACGTTCTTGGCCTCCATTATGCCGGCCTGATTTGTATACTGTGCAGGCTGTGTGTTGACACGCACGTCGTTGCGCCCCCCTACCTGCACGCGCATGGGTGTGCGCTGACGGCGATCACCACGCGCCTGGGATCAGCAGTCTAAAGAGGCCCAGCAACCCTCGGCCCCACTGATTTTCTAGTTCCTCTTTGAGACACGTCCTACATATAAAACCTCTTGGCATCCATGCAGCACCAGGTTGATCAGGCCGGGGCACTGCGCTGCTACGGCGGCTGTCGCGACTCCCTGCACATCCGCGATATCCCCGACCCCAATTCGGACTCCGAGAAATGTTCCGCAGCCCTATAAGAACCTCAACACCACGACTGCGTGTATCTCTTGTGCTTACACAAACCCTCGCCGTCGCTTGCAGTGCAACAGCTTTAGCCTTCGAAACCCTCTTCAGGCGTGACGAAACCAGACGCGTCCAAAAACGCTGCCAAGCAGAAGGCAGATCCTACTTTCTCCTTAATCTCGACCTCCCGTCGCCTAGCCTATACTTGCTCGGGCTCCGGCTTTGCGCTAGTCGTGTACGGCGCTTTCTTCAAACGGTCTCACGCGCCTATCAGGTAATTCAACGGCCTACTTCACTCCCAGTGCAGGGGAAGGACGCCGTTGTCGTTTGGGAACGGCCTGGGCGTGTATGGAACTTAGCGGAATCCTTCCGTCCACCGCGGAAGTCAGATTACCATAGCAGCTCCAGAGGCTGGTTACCAATTCTTGATGGACACATCCGCCCACGTTCCGTTCCGGCGATTGCATGCGAGTAAGACGCTTGGCTTGGCGCTAGAAGGCGGCAGTTTGGCCCGTCTAAAGTGCCGCCAGATCGTAATGCCTGTCGTAGTATTGGTCAGAACTTCCTAAAAAATCTGAAAGGCTAGTGTGACGACTGGAGGAAAACAGGGAGTTCAGAGATGGTATACAAGCTAGTAGCTTAATTGTTACGCTGGGCCTTGGGAGCAAGGGAACCTAAGGGACTTAGGTATCGGGGAGGTGCGCAGCGTCTAAGGGTTTTGCTACCGCTATCGGGATGTTACTTGTACAGGGGGATAGCAGCCGTAGCCAGGTAGGGAAGGTAAACAAGGTAGGTGTTAAGCAATAATTGGAATTAACCACAAAGGTCCTATCTACTGTAAGTGCGTGCGGTCTATATACATCTAGGAAAGTGGCACGCTGAGAGGAGTAAGGCTCCGTAAGGGCGTCGGAGTCTAAGGGAGTAAGATGGTCGCGTTACTCCTATAGGTCGGACGGCTGTTATATGTTACGAACCCCTAAGGAAGCGGGCTTTATAGCCCTAAGGGCGAGAAGCCCGCACGGGAGAGAGAACCGCAGAGGACTGCGAAGTCACGGGATAAGGCTTAGGGCAGAATCCCCTACGGCAAGAAGGCCGACAGGGATAAAAGGACGGAAGCTAGAATCCCGGAGAAGACACAGGCAAGCGGGCGCGGAATAGGTAAACATGGCGACCGCTTCACACCGACGGATATCGGAAACTAGGAAGGTGGTTGGGCGCTAACATCACGTGTGCCCCACACCCGTAACTAGGACCCATACTGTTAGGCCCCTCAGGCAGCACCACTATGGACTATAGGGTAACTAACCAGTAGTAGCCAGCAACCAGGAGGGAGACCCGGTCACGTACTAGGGCACGTGCACAGCGCTAGGTACATGGCACGGGCCCAGCGCTAAGCGACTGGGTATATTTACCCTTCGCCCTCTTTTTCTAGACTCTCTTTCCTTTTCTCCTTATACATAGATTTTTAGTTGAGAGTAATACCACCCTTTCGGCTTTACTACCTCACATATACTGGATCATGGTGATCTAGTACGACCGATCCTACCCGGTTGATCCAGTCACTTTAATCTAATAATATTGATCTAGATTATATAGCTTTCCTAGTAGTATATAGTTACGCTTCTTTAGCTAGATATTTAACCCTTCGTAGTTAACTTAAAGTTCTAATTTAAACCCTATTATTACGAACCTCTAAGGAAGCGGGCTTTATAACCCTAAGGGCGAGGAGCCCGTACGGGAAACAGGACCCCAAGGGACTGCGAAGTCACGGGGCAAGGCGCAAGATAGAATCCCCTACGGGAAGAAGACCTATAGGGACGAAGGGACGGAAGCTAGAATCCCGGAGAAGATAAAAGGTAAGCGGGCGCGGAATAGGTAAACATAGCGACCGCTTCACACCGACGAATATCGGAAACTAGGAACAAGGCCAAGCGCCGAAGTCACGTGGGACCCATACGGATAATGCCAAGAATGGATTATCCAAGAAAGACACTGGATAATACGGGATCCCAACTATCTACGATTATCTAAGTAGATTGTTATAGCTTCTTAGTAGTATATAGTCGCACTCCTTTAGCTAGACATTTTGTCAGGCCCCTTAGGCAGCACCACCATGGACTGTAGGGTAACTAACCAGCAGCAGCCAGCAACCAGGAGGGAGACCCGGTCACGTGCCAGGGCACGTGCACAGCGCTAGGTACATGGCACGGGCCCAGCGCTAAGCGACTGGGTATATTTACCCTTCGCCCTCTCCTTCTAGACTCTCTTTCCTTTTCTCCTTGTACATAGATTTTTAGTTGAGAGTAATACTACCCTTTCGGCTTTGCTGCCTCACACAATCTATGTACCTCCAACATAACAACCTGACCAGACACACGACATTGACATTGCGCAGCAGGACAGTTCACACACAAGGAACGACTTCTGCCCTCACCTAAACAAGAACCCGACCCAGAGCACAGACCGAGTGAAGACTTTCACACACACAGACCGACATCATCGGACACAAAATCCACCAGCCATCAGAAATTCCAACCAAGAAGACCTCACCATGCTAAACCACAGCCGCGCCAGCAGTATTGCCTCTCATCACAATAGGGCTTCATGCGAAGACCATACTAATAAGGAATCCCCACTCCCCGACACCGTCCGCCCCCACAA
The DNA here is from genome assembly GCA_029906385.1 of Neofusicoccum laricinum. Taxonomy (NCBI): domain Eukaryota; kingdom Fungi; phylum Ascomycota; class Dothideomycetes; order Botryosphaeriales; family Botryosphaeriaceae; genus Neofusicoccum; species Neofusicoccum laricinum. Next base: position 1,758,981 of record CP123714.1, on the reverse strand, counting down.
TAGCAACAGGAACCAGCCCCGCGAGACGCGTTCGATCTCTCAGAGTGCCCCAAACCCTAAGGAGATAGCGCAGTCCTGTGCGCACTCCCTCGACCTTACTAATAGCCCGAGCTTTCCCAACGACATCGCGCTTAAGAGCCACCGCTGGCCCAACTACGACGCTTTCCACAACTGGTACACCTTGGCCCCGGCCAATCAACGCGCCAAGTTCTACTACACCCTCCAGCTCCTTACGACCAGCAACGAACACAAGCACATAGACCACGCAACTTTGCAGGATGAACACAGGAGTCTCCAAGAGAGGTACAACAAGCTCCGTATTAGCCATAAAAAGGCGACAGACCGCGGCAATAATTTGCTCCAGACGCTCCGCCAGGAAAATGACGAACTGACACGCCTCAACGTAAACCTCACTAACAACATACAGCGGGACGCAGGAGGCCCCCACAACTTTAACCGCCGCCAGAGCGAGGACACTATGGACACGCAACAGACTCAGCCTTACTCCGGCTCCCGCAAGATGCTTACCAGTGACGTCGACAAGCTTAGCTCTACCAATATCCAAGCTTTTATCACCTTCAAAGAAAACATGGGCTTCAAGCTTGAAGTTGAACAAGACTTCTTCCGCGGCAATAACAAGCTTATGGTTCGCCATATCTACTCCCGTCTGGCTGAGTCAGTAGCCCCTACCATGCGCCCCTTCCTAACAAGCAACCTGAGTCCTAAAGCCTTTATGGAGAAGCTGGGAAAGATCTGCGGCATGGGCATTGCAAAAAAGAAAGCTAGGTGTGAGCTCGTTACCGCCAAGCAGACCGAGAAAGAGTCCATCGATGCCTACCACGCAAGGCTCTGCACCCTATGGGACCTCACAGACACCTCTGAGGAGGACAAGATCGACAAGTTGCAGGGCAGCGTCGTGCCCGGGCTGGCCTACTCGGTTGCCCTCCAGAGCTTCGACACTGTTAAGCAACTCCTAGACATGCTCCGCAAGGGAGAATACCGGCGCGAAGAGATCAAATCCCTCAACCCAAGACCTAAGAAGCGCACAAACAGGGACAGGGAGCGTGGCCAGGGCTCTGGCTCCTCGAACGAACGCACCCGGTTCAACCGCAACGCCCCCACCAGTACTAATAACAAGGAAGAGCCGCAGCGTTACTCCCCAACTGCATCCAAGCCTGAAGGATGGACCGGCCCATGGTACAACCCCGAACTGAACCCCAAGAGGATGACACCTGAGGAGCAGACTAAGATGGCAAAGGAACGCCGTTGCTTTCGTTGCCGTGGCTCCGGCCACCGCAGCACCGACTCAGTCTGCCCCAACAATAACCGTGCCAAGTTTGCCCACATCACCAGCATTGAGGAGCTTGCCACCGACGGCGAGTCGGAAAACTCCACGTCCTAGGAGTAAGTCGCCCCCTGGGACCTCAACAGGATAAAGAGCTGGGTGAGCAATTAGCAGGCCTACGTCAGAAGAGGATCACTGTATCCAATGTAGCAGTAGACAGACAAGCAAACAAGATTAAGGGAACCCACCTTATTCTACGGGCTACAGTAGTAGGAATGAACATACAATCTCTTCTCGACAACGGAAGCCAAGCTGAACTTATTAATGGCTCTTTCGTCCGCGCAACAAAAACACCAAGAATACCCCTTACAAAACGGATCCGTATGACTCTAGAAGACGGTAGCTTCTCCCAGTACATCACCTACGCCGCTCTGGTAGATGTTATTGTCGGTATATACAAAGAATAACTCCTTTGCTACATCGCCAAGCTAGGAGATTACCCACTGATCCTAGGCGATGGTTGGCTCCGTACCCATAACCCCATCATCGACTAGGAAAAACGTTCGGTCCGCTTCTGCAGCGCCAAATACTTTAAGTTGGGCTGCCTCCACGGCCTTCCCCACACAGAGTATACAGTGGGACACAAATACGAACCCCCGAAGGAGCAAGGCCCCAACATCAAATTCTGCTCTGCTTCGACCTTCCTGCGCCTGGTAAGGAAACCGGGCTACGAAGGGTACTTCTACAACGTCAGGGAGAACCCCACGAACCCCACGAACCTTAGCGCTACAACCATGGCTAAGAGAAAGGAAGACGATTTTTAGAAGTTCATGGGAGGAAAGAAACAGTATAGCCGGGAAGAACGCCTAGCCCGGCTACCAAAAGAACACCACTGGATTGAGGAACTCTGGGACAAGACAATTGCCGATGAACTCCCGCCCCACAGGAAGGAGGATCATGCAATCAACCTTAGACCGGGCTGCGTGCCCCCCTATAAGAAAAGCTACCGCCCTATATCACAACAAGAGAATGAGGCTGTTAAGAAATACATCGATGAGCATCTTGGAAAAGGGTTCATCCGACCTAGTTCATCCAGCTGTACCGCACCTCTCTTGGTTGTTAGGAAACCCGGAGGAGGCCTAAGAATCTGCGTCGACTACCGGGCTCTTAATGTAGTTACCGAAAAAAACCGCTACCCTATCCCTTACATTAACGAGACGCTTACTCAGCTGAGCAAAGCCAGAGTGTTCACCAAGCTAGATGTAGTCCACGCCTTCAACCGGATCCGCATTAAGGAAGGACACGAATATCTCACCTCATTTAACACACGCTTTGGATAGTACGAGTACCTAGTTATGCCCTTTGGACTCTGTAACGCTCCGGGAACATTCCAGAGCTATATTAACAACTCCGTCCTTGAATACCTTGACAAGTTCTGCACAGCCTACCTGGACGATGTCCTAATCTACAGCGAGAATGTAGAGGAGCACGCTGATAATGTAAACAAAGTTCTAAAGCGCCTGAAAGAACGAGGACTCCAGCTTGACCTAGACAAGTGTGAATTCAACGTGAACACCGTGAAATACCTGGGACTCATCATCAGCACCAACGGTATCACCATGGACCCCGAGAAGGTCACGGTAATAGTAAACTAGAACACCCCTTCCTCGGTTAAGGATGTCCAAGCCTTCCTAGGATTCGCAAACTTCTACCGGCGCTTCATCAAGAACTTCTCTTACCTCGCTAGGCCTCTCACAGAAATGACCAGAGGAGATCACTTCACGACAAAGAACGGGAAAAAGAAGACACGGTACCGCGACTTCCAATAGGACGAAATGAAGCAAACCGCGTTTAATAAGCTGAAAGAAGCCTTTACCACAGCCCCGGTCCTTGCTCACCTTGACCTAGAGAAGGAGATCTGGGTGGAAACAGATACTTCAGACTTTGTTAGCGCAGGAGTACTCTCGCAGATACACGAAGGAATCCTTAAACCGGTAGCGTACTTCTCTAAGAAGATGTTAGCCGCGGAGTGTAATTACATGATCTACGACAAGGAATTACTTGCCATTATCCGCTCCTTCGAGACCTGGAAGCCTAAACTAATGAGTACACCGGCTGAAAAACCAATCAAGGTGCTTACGGACCACAAAAACCTTAAATACTTTATGACAACCAAGCAGCTTACCAGCCGTCAAGCCCGCTGGGTAGAGTTTCTCTCCGCGTTCAACTTTGTCATCTCATACAGGCCCGGAAAGTAAGGAGAGAAACCCGACTCTCTTATACGTCGTACCCAAGACCTTCCAAAGGGAATAGACGACCCGCGGAAGCAGCACCGATTCCAGTAACTCCTCCAGGACTTAAACCTTGAATAAGATATAAAGGTTGCCGTTAATACTCTCCTATTTGCAGCAGACGACCTTGAGGAAGAGGAGCCACGCTAGGAACAAGTACCGAGCCCAGACAAAACCCTAGACCTAGAGGAACTAATTAGACAAGCATACGAGGCAGACGAGGCTATCCAGGACCTCCGGAAGAGCATCGAAGCAGGGAACCGCCGCGTGCCAAGCCACTTGATTGGAAAGGGATACAAGAAAAACATCCAAGACTTCTTAGTAAAAGAGAGTTGGGTGTGGTTAAAAGATACCCTTATTATCCTAGACTACTAGCCACTACGCCTACGCCTGCTACGAGACTATTACGAGAGTCCGCTTGCTGGACATCCCGGGATAAAAGCAATGTACCGAAACCTTACTAAAAGATATTGGTGGTTAGGACAAAGAGAAGACGTTACGAGATTCGTAAAGAACTACTACTACTGTAGAAGGCACAAGCCCTATATAGACTAGAAGTAAGGACTACTAAAACCCCTACCGATACCGCAGTAGAAGTGGCTCCACGTATTAATCGACTTTGCAGAAAAACTACCCCCTTGTATTCGTAACAACAGAGAGTTCAACCACTGCCTAACCATTACGGACCGCCTTATAAAAGGAAGGAGCTACGAGCCCCTTTTAACCCTTAGTACTAAAGAAGTAGTTAAGGCCCTAAACCGCCGACTCTTCTGCGTAAGAGGATTTCCACTTGATATCGTCTCAGACAGAGGTAGCGCAATGAACTCACGCCTCTACTAACGAATCCTCGAACGCTATAAAGTGAAGGTAAAGATATCGACCTCTTACCATCCCGAGACCGACGGACAGAGCGAGAGCTTAGTAAAAGATATAAAAAGATACCTCCGCCTCTACATTAACCATGCCTAAGACAACTGGGCAGACTTCCTACCACAAGCCGAATTCCAAGCTAACACACATATTAGTGCATCGATAAGAGTATCACCCTTCTTCGTAGACAACGGATTCCACCTAAGAATAGGAATTGAACCGCCTGGAACCTATAACGGCCCGGGAGCAGCCGAAGTAATAAGAGCAGACCGACTTGTTGCAAGAACTAATATAATGAGGGAGTTCCTTTAAGAACAGCTAGTCTGGATCCAGGAGGAGCAAGCCCGACATGCAGACAAGTTCCGTTAACCACACCCGGTATTCCGAGTAGGTAACAAGGTCTTTGTTGATATAAGGAACTTTGAACTTGGGCGGAATAGTAAATCACTATCACTAAAGAACCTGGGACCATGGGAAATCACACGATGCATCGACGGCAAAGCGTACGAGGTAGCCATACCTCCACACATGCAAGAACAAGGAATCTTTAACGTCTTCCACCCATAGAAGTTGCACCTTGCGCTAGACAACCCGTACCCCGGACAGGTGTAAGAACTAGGCCCTGTACACCTTATCTTTAACAATAAGGATGAAACCATACACGAGGAATGGGAAGTCCTCGAAGTTGTCGACTGCCGAAACTCCAGACACGGGGTCCAATATAAAGTCACTTTCATAGGAAACTGGGATGAATGGAATGCTAACCCACCATAGCAATACTGGACAAACTATAAAAACGCGCCTAACAAGATCCGGGAATATCACGTATACCACAAGAACGCGCCTAAGATACCTGATTTCTTTTCAGAGCTCAGAGGACCTCGCTTAGAAGAGGGGGGGGTAGTGTTAGGCCCCTTAGGCAGCACTACTATAGACTGTAGGGTAACTAACCAGCAGTAGCTAGCAACTAGGAGGGAGACCCGGTCACGTACTAGGGCACGTGCACAGCGCTAGGTACATGGCACGGGCCCAGCGCTAAGCGACTAGGTATATTTACCCTTCGCCCTCTCCTTCTAGACTCTCTTTCCTTTTCTCCTTATACATAGATTTTTAGTTGAGAGTAATACCACCCTTTCGGCTTTGCTGCCTTACATATTTGACCCTTCGTAGTTAACTCAAAGTTCCAATTTAAACCCTATTAATTTAGAGGTAATAAGCTTATTACGTACCGCGCTATTATATAATACTTCCCTCTTTATACCGCCATCCTCCTCTTGTCTCTTCAAGGTAAACCCTTCGGTTTCCACTAACCTACTAAGCGACTTCGAAGCTTAGTAGAAGGAGCCTACCGTTATAATCCGTAATAAAGTCTAATATAATAGACTACTAGGGCCTTTCCGGGGCTGAAAGTAGTTAGAGTAGTCCGTAGGGCGCGTGTCTTGCCGCTTTGCTTCGAATATAAAGGTCGCACTGCGTAACTATCCGTTAAACCGTTTTTCTTAGTCCTAGGAAGTAGTAGTTCCTAGTAATTCGTTCAATCGTCTTGTCCATTTCTTAGTAACCGTGTACTAGTGCTTTATAGATGTCTTTAACGAGTTCTTCTCGTAGCTTGACCGGGACGTAGACTAATCGTAAATATAGGATGGTACCGTCTTCGTCTCTAGTTAGACGAGGGTCGTTTTCCACGTTTCCGAGTTCCTAGGCTATTACGTTATATTCGTAGGCCTCTCGGATTTTCTTTATCTAGGCGTTGCCCTCCAGGCGATACGCCGGCGCTAGTAGCCTAACCGGGGTAAGCGGGACTTCGCTTTCCGGATTCCCCTTAAGCCATGATTGGGCAATCCTAAATATAGGTACGCACGTTCTAGCTAGTATAAGGCTTCCGTCTTCCTACTAGTTTAAAACCGTAGGCTATAGTCCTAGCTTCCCTTCGATATGGTCGGCTCTTCTGCTTAGCGTATCTGCGCGAGTATTCTCTAATCCCTTTCTATAGGTGATCTTTATGTTATAGGATACTAATTCTTCCGCCTACCTGACTTGTCTTCGTGTCAATTCTTTTGTGGTGGTAAAGTACGTAAGGTTCTTATAATCGTAATAAACTATTACCTAGTACTTAGCTCCTTCGAGGTAGTATCTCCATTCTTTAAAAGCCGTGATAATAGCTAACAGTTCTTTATTATAGACGTCGTAGTTGAGCTCCGGGGGCGTCATCTTTCTTAAGTAGTACGCGATTAGGTGAAGTTTACCTTACTCGTCCGGTTAGCTAATGTAAGCGCTAATTACGTAGTCTAATACGTCCGTTTCGACCGTAATGGGAAGTTCTGGATTGTAGATACCTAGGATGGACGCTTCGCAGAACATCCGTTTAAGAGACTCGAATGCGTTTTATTACGCCTCTCCCTATTAGAATCCATACTCTTTTCGAGTAAGTCTAGTTAGGGGTTCTAACACTCCCGCGTAATTTATAATGAATTTACGGTAGAAGTTAGCGAATCTAAGGAAGGATTATACTTCTTTAATCGTTCGTAGTACCGGTATTACGAACCTCTAAGAGCGCAGGCTTTATAGCCCTAAGGGTAAGAAGCCCGCACGGGAAGAAGGCCTATAAGGGTATAGAGGCGGAAGTCGAAATCCTAGGAAGAGGTAAAAGCAGACGGGCGCGGAATAGGGGAATACCGCGATCGTCTTATACCGACGGATATCGGAAGAAAGATAGCTAGGCGCTAACGTTACGTACGCCCTACACCCTAAAAGGGCTACTTTAGATCGGGACTAATCTAAAGCCCTAATCCATCTCCCTAATCTAAGAGGCATATCTAAATGCCTAATCTAGATTATTATAGCTTTCCTAGTAGTATATAGCCATACTCCCTTAGCTAGATATTTGACCCTTCGTGGTCAACTTAAAGTTCCAATTTAAACCCTATTAATTTAGAGGTAACAAGCTCATTACGCGCCGCGCTATTACGTAATACTTCCCTCTTTATACCGCTATCCTCCTCTTATCTCTTTAAGGTAAACCCTTCGGTTTCTACTAACCTACTAAGCGACTTCGAAGCTTAGTAGAAGGAGCCTACCGTTATACTTTAACCACCATCCTTATAAGAGAAGGAAGGCTTTAAGAAAACTAAAGAGAAGTATCCCCTAAAACGCCATCTCTAACATAGTTAATGTCCGACGTCGAGATAAGCAACGCCCCGACTTAGTAGCCGACCGCGGCTTAGCTAATATCAACCATCCAACGCCTATAAGCGCAGATCGAACAGCTTTAAGTAGGTCAAGCGGCCCCGAGGCCGAGAAAAATACGAACTCCCGGTAACTCTAGAAACAACGCTCGTTAAAGGACACCACTAAGGTCTCTTAGCACGCGAGCAGGCGGACTACGATTCTCTACGAGAATTAGCAAGAATTCTCTGTTAATACGGAACGGCAACAATCTAGAATCGAACGCTTAAATAGATTCCCGATGAAAAGCTTAATCATTATCCAACCTTCAAATACCAAGTACGGAACGACAAAGTCTACTAGACAAGGGTGACTAAAAACGGCAATTAGACTAACTAGAAGCAAGCATACATTTAAGTCAACGAATAGGAAGACTATATATATAGTAAAGCCCATAGCTACCTAATACTAAAAAACTAAACGGCCTCCCTAGTTAGGGACCCTAGGAGGGGCCGTTAGCTAGGTCCCTCAACCAGGTATCACGCACATCGAACGGACTAATACCCACCGGATTAGATCTTCACCAATTACTCTACGTAGAAGTCACTTTCTGCGGAAAGAGAGCAAGTGCCATGATCGATAGCGGCGCGTAGGGTAACTTTATTCACCTACTATTTACTATTAAGTACGGCCTCCGGCACTAAGTAAAAGACCAACCGTACGAGCTTAGTATAGTAGACGGATTACTCTCTACCTACGGTAACGGATGGGTTAGAATCGAAACCGGAGATTCGCCTATGTTACTTGGCAATTATAAAGAATATATCAACCTAGACTTTATATCTATCCCGGGATATAATATTATCCTTAGGATGCTATAGTTAAAGACGCATGCACCATACATCAACTGGAGAAAGGGAACAATTACCTTCCCGAATAAACTATACGAAAGACACCTCGCTACCGCGAAAAGGACGAACAGGGTGGACGTACCCAAGTAAAGAAGCCGAAACGATAAGCTAGAGTCGACACGCTAGAGTAAGAAGCCCGAGCACGACTAGAGCCGGAACGATAAGGAAAAGAAGAGTACTATTAATATCTAAGAAATCTCCTTAGCGGCCCTATAGCGTATAAAGCGTAGGGGAGAAAAAGCGTTTATAGTCTACGTTAGACCAAGCCAGGAAATGGAGCAACGCATCACAGCACGCATACGCAGGGCGGACGTGCCCGAGTCGAACGACTAAAACGGTAAAACGGGACCTCTAAAAGAGGATAACGGCCTAAAGTTAGTCGGAGGAGACTACTCCTAGAGGATCGAGAGACGCTATAGCCTACCTACTTTACGAAGTAGGAATCTTCTGTGGGATAAGAGCTACGCAGTCCGAGGCATTTCGGTAGTCGGGACCTAGTAAGTGGTTAATAACGACGGAACTATAAGGCCTACTAGCGGAGTTAAACCGCTAATACTAGAACTAGAAACGGTACCCCTAGAACTCTAGAAATACGCATAAGTCTTCAAAGAAAGAGGAAAAGGAAGCCTACTAAAACACTAACCTTAGGATTACGAGATACCCCTTATCCTAGGAACGCAGCCCGCGTTTAAGCCAATCTATTCCCTCTCTTAGAAGGAAAGCGAGGCTTTAAGGGAGTACATCGATAAGAACTTAGAACGCGGATATATACGGCCTTCGTTATTACCGGCGGGCTATCCTATTCTGTTCGTCCTAAAGAAAAACGGCAAGCTCCGCCTCTACGTCGATTATAGATAGCTGAACGACGTAACGGTAAAAAACCGATACCTATTACCTCGCATCGACGAACTTTAGGATAAGCTCCGGACCGCTAAGTACTTTACTAAGCTAGATCTCCGAGAAGGCTACTACCTGGTTCGTATAAAAGAAGGAGAAGAATAGAAGATAGCGTTCTAAACACGATTCGGTTATTATAAGTATACGGTCATACTATTCGGGCTTATAAATGCCCCTAGCACATTCTAGAACTTAGTTAACGATACACTACGTCCGTATTTAGATGTATTCTATATAGCTTACCTGGACGACATTCTAATCTACTCGGATACGCTCGAAGAACATACCGAGTATATAAAGAAAGTCCTCGAAGTACTATAGGACAAAGATCTCCGAATAGCACTAGATAAATACGAATAGTATACCTAGCGAACGGAATTCTTGGGTTTTATTATTACGCCTGGGCATATCAGCATGGACGAGAAGAAACTAGACGTAATTAGGGACTAGCCGGCACTACGAACGATTAAGGAAGTATAATCCTTCCTCGGATTCGCTAACTTCTACCGTAAATTCATTATAAATTACGCGGGAGTGTTAGAACCCCTAACCAGACTTACTCGAAAAGAGCATGGATTCTAATAGGGAGAGGCGTAATAAAACGTATTCGAGTCTCTTAAACGGATGTTCTGCGAAGCGCCTATCCTAGGTATCTACAATCCGGAACTTCCTATCACGGTCGAAACGGACGTATTAGACTACGCAATTAGCGCTTGCATTAGCCAACCGGACGAGCAAGGCAAACTTCACCCAATCGCGTACTACTTAAGAAAGATAACGCCCCCGGAGCTCAACTATAACGTCTATAATAAAGAACTATTAGCTATTATTACGGCTTTTAAAGAATGGAGACACTACCTCGAAGGAGCTAAGTACTAAGTAATAGTTTACTACGATTATAAGAACCTTACGTACTTCACCACTATAAAGGAATTAACTCGAAGACAAGTTAGGTAGGCGGAAGAACTAGTATCCTATAATATAAAGATCACCTATAGAAAGGGATTAGAGAATACTCGCGCAGATACGCTAAGCAGAAGAGCCGACTATATTAAAGGGAAGCTAGGACTACAGCCTACGGTTTTAAACTAGTAGGAAGACGGAAGCCTTATACTAGCTAGAACGTACGCACCTATATTTAGGATTGCCCAATTATGGCTTAAGGGGGATCCGGAAAGCGAAGTCCCGCTTACCCCGGTCAGGCTACTAGCGCCGGCGTATCGCCTGGAGGGCAACGCCTAGATAAAGAAAATCCGAGAGGCCTACGAACATAACGTAATAGCCTAGGAACTCGGAAACGTAGAAAACGACCCTCGTCTAACTAGAGACGAAGACGGCACTATTCTATATTTAGGATTAGTCTACGTCCCGGTCAAGCTACGAGAAGAACTCGTTAAAGACATCTACGAAGCACTAGTACACGGTTACTAAGGAATAGACAAGACGATTAAACGAATTACTAGGAACTACTACTTCCTAGGACTAAGAAAAACGGTTTAACGGATAGTTACGCAGTACGACCTTTACATTCGAAGTAAAGCGGCAAGACACGCGCTCTACGGACTACTCTAACCACTTTTAGCCCCGGAAAGGCCCTAGTAGTCTATTATATTAGACTTTATTACGGATCTACCCTAGTCGAAAGAACCCTTAACCGGCGTCCTTTACGACTCGATCCTAGTTATCGTCGATAGGCTTACTAAGTACGCGTACTACCTACCGTATCTTAAAACGGTAAACGTAGAAGACCTAGCCTATACCTTTCTTAGGATAATCCTCGGCAACTACGGGCTACCGGACGAGCTAGTATTAGATAGAGATCGGTTATTTATATCTTAATTCTGGCAGACTCTTACCCGCTAGCTCGGATCTAAGTATAAGCTATCCACTACGGTATATCCTTAAACGGACGGACAAACAGAACGAATAAACTAAATACTAGAGTAATACCTACGCTGTTACATTAACTATACGTAAGACAATTAGGTTAAACTACTACCTCTCGCCTAGTTCGCGTACAACAGTTTAAAGGTAACGACTACGTAAGAATCACCGTTCTACGCTAACTATGGATATAAGCTAACGGCTTATAAAGAACCGCTACTAAGTAAATTACTAAGCTAGAAAGGAATCCTTAAAATAGACCAGCTAAAAGCACTCTATAAATAGCTTAGCCTCGATATTAAATATAATAGATTTTTAATGTCCCGCTACTATAATAGACGGCACTAGGAGGCACCGAAGCTAAAGAGGGGGGATAAAGTCTACCTACTTAGAAAAAATATTAAAACGAAGCGACTAAACAGCAAATTAGACTTTAAGAAAATTAGACTATTCGAAATCGAAGAAAAACTCGGGAAAGTTAACTACCGCCTCAAGCTACTAAAAACCATACGGATAGTACCCGTCTTTTATATTATACTACTCGAACCGGCACTAAAGAACGCCACGATCATCTAGTAAACTAAAGAAATAGTACTAGAGAACCCAGACGCCGACGAGAACAAAGAATGGATCGTAGAAAAGATCCTAGATAGCGGCTACGTTGATAGTCAATTTAGATACCTCCTATAATAGGAAGGAGACTAGGACTATACCTAGGAACTACTAGAAAATTACGAAGGATATAAAGACCTTATTAAAAGCTTCTATCGCTAAAACCCGGATCGACCAACACCGCGGCCTCGTTAAACACGAAGGACCCGAAGTCGAAATTAGGGAACGGAGACTGCCGCGCCTAATCAACCAACTCGGAACTCGCGGGCGGCACAGTAGAGCCAGCCCTAGGAGACCTAATAGATCGATTAGAATCTATAGAGGTATTAGCTAAGACCTCGCCACGTAGGCGCTTTATCGATCGCGAAGACTCGGCACCCTTAGGATTAACGGGATCCCCCGCTCCCGAGGGTAAACGATCTAGCTCTTCTAACTCCTCTACGGTGGCTACCTTTTTAGAAAGTATTAGGAAGGTACGACGCTTAAGAAGATCCTCCTACTTCTCTAACCGAGATAGCCGAGCTATTACAGCCTATATAGCCTTACGGGCCTCCTTACGATCTACCCGCACCTTCGTACGAGCACGATTAAGACGGTTAACTAAGGGGCATTAGCAGAAGATCAAGTAGGAAGGAAGAGAGTATATAATCCGCCGTATCTAAACTACTACTATCGTAGGCAGACTTCCTACGACGGGCGTACTCGCTATAACGAGAAGAGCTCCGTAAGTCTATACGATAATCTACCTCCTCCCCTAAAGCAGCGAGTAGGAGACAAGAAGAACAAGGTATAGATATCGTATAACTAGAGAAATTAATCCGCTCCCCTAGTAAGACCTATTCAGTACGCTTACGTTTCGGAGGCATAATAAGAGACATACGGGAAAAGAAGAGGGAGTAGTAGACGAGTAAAAGATATATACCTTACGGTAGATCTTCGGGTCGAAGATCCTTAAGGTAGGGGGTAGTATTACGAACCTCTAAGGAAGCGGGCTTTATAACCCTAAGGGCGAGGAGCCCGTACGGGAAATAGGACCCCAAGGGACTGCGAAGTTACGGGGTAAGGCGTAAGACAGAATCCCCTACGGGAAGAAGACCTATAGGGACGAAGGGACGGAAGCTAGAATCCCGGAGAAGATAAAAGGTAAGCGGGCGCGGAATAGGTAAACATAGCGACCGCTTTACACCGACGAATATCGGAAACCAGGAACAAGGCCAAGCGCCGAAGTCACGTAGGACCCATACGGATAATACCAAGAATAGATTATCTAAGAAAGATACTAGATAATACGGGATCCTAACTATCTATAATTATCTAAGTAGATTATTATAGCTTCTTAGTAGTATATAGTCGTACTCCTTTAGCTAGACATTTAACCCTTCGTAGTCAACTCAAAGTTCTAATTTAAACCCTATTAATTTAGAGGTAATAAGCTTATTACGCACCGCGCTATTACGTAATACTTCCCTCTTTATACCGCTATCCTCCTCTTATCTCTTTAAGGTAAACCCTTTAGTTTCTACTAACCTACTAAGCGACTCCGAAGCTTAGTAGAAGGAGCCTACCGTTATAAGGTATTTAAAGTCGAGTTTATCCGAAGGTCTTATTATCGAGATATACCGTCTTAGGAGCCAAACAAGGTTACTAGGCTTAAAGACGGGTAGCGAAATACGGTCTTTATTAGCCTATTCTGCGTAGGCGTCTTATACGAGTCGAATTTCTTAGCGAAGGTAGTTTTCGAGGTTTTCGAGGTTCTCTTAGAAGAGACGTAGGGGTTTAAAGGGGGCTAAGATTAAGTCTTTCTATAGAATCTTATAACGAGGGTGGAAGCCGTAGTTTATAAAGAAGGGGGTAACCTTAGTCGTAGTCGAGATCGTATTATTATAAGCGAATTTAGTAAGGGAGAGAAAGTCGTTCTAATCGTCTTATTAGTACGAAACATAGGCGCGAAGGTATTATTCGAGGATAGCGTTAATACGCTCTATCTAGCCGTCGGTTTATGGGTAGAAAGCCGTACTAAAGTTAGTCTTAATAGATAGGGATCTACTAAGAGCTCTAGTAAATTTAGAAGTAAAAATCGAGCCGCGGTCAGATATAAAGTCGTTAGGTAAGCCGTATAGTCGAAAAACGTAGTCTCGATAAAGCTTAGTAAGCTCTATCGAATTGAGGGTTGTTTAGTAAGGAATAAAGTAAGCTATTTTAGTTAGTCGGTCTACGACTACTAGTATAGTATTAAACGAATTAGACGTTAGAAGTCCCGTAATTAAATCGAGAGAAACGGATTACTAGCGGCGTTATAGTACTTTAAGGGGTTTTAAGTATCTAAAGGGGGCGTATCGAGCGGGTTTAATTCTTTAGTAGGTCTTATAGTTCCGTATAAAACGAGCTACTATCTATCGTAGACCTAGCCACTAGAAATTACGAGTAATATTAAATAAACAGCCTAAGGGCTACTATATCTAAGTGGATTTTAGTAGTAGAGCGAGTTAGTTTCCTAGAGAGTTAATCTAGTTAGGAAACTAAAGGTCCGAAAAGAACCCGATTAGCGAGAGCCAATTAGGGTTTAGTATAGCACGTAACGTACACGTATATCCTCCGTATACGGCTAATAGGTAGAAGAATTAAACGACTTATTATAGACTATCTCTATACCGCTACTATAAACCCTTATTGTTTAATAGGTTATAAGCCCGGGTTTATATACCTACTAGAGTAGTCTAAGCGTTCCTACTAGGTATTAGATCCCGTAAACGTTTACGTAAAGACGTGTTGCCTCTATAGTTATATCTATATATAACCTAGCCCGGTATCTAAATACGGTCTCTATTAGTTAGAGAAAATTAGTAGTACGATCGGTTCGTATAACTTAAGGAAGCTACATCCTTAGGCCTAGGCTTACGCTAGGAGAAGTAGTACTTAAGCGTCTATCGTTACCCTACTAGGAGTAGACGTTTCCTTTTTATCTACTATCTTTTCGACCCTTCTTATACCGCTTAAGCCGTCCCTACTTAAGTAATCTCTATCTACTTCTATTTAATATAGACCCTTCCGACTCTTTTACTAAGCGTCGCCCTGTTCTAATCCTCTTAAGACAAAATAAGGATGCCTAGTTTTCGCTAATAAAGGAATAGCTAGAAGGTAAAGATCTTTTCTATACTATTACTAATACTAATAATCCCTCTACGCCTAATAGCTAGCCCCCTACCGGATTTAGAAGCGCTAAGGACGATACGAGGACTCGATATTAGTTAAAAATTTATATTAATAAAGATAATACTGAAAGGGTACGAGATTTAGATATAGCTAAGCTTATATAGGACTCTCTAAAGGATAAGTACTTAGAGAAGCTCTAAGGTATTAGTAGGTAGTACCTACTAAACTACGTTAATTACTAAATAGAGCTAGAAACTACTATCGATAGCGCTTAGACTTAGCTCTAAATACTTAGAAAGAAACTCGCTACCTTCGACAAGGATATAAAAAATATTACTTTAGAAAAAGTACGCTTTTAGCGTCTACTATAGGTACTCCTAGACTCGTACTAGTTAGTTCGGATAAGCCTCGACATTTAGAAGGATATTAAGGTCGAGGAAGGTATTACCCTACTATAAGAAGAGAAACTACGTTAAGAAAAATCCTCTACGGTACTTATAGCAAAGTAGTAGAATTTTAAAAGAAACTAGACTACGTCTCGCCACCGAAGCCCGTCTTACGATAAAGGAGACTAATGCTTCCTCTATAAGAGACCTTATCGTATTCGAATATATAAGTACCTTTTATTTGCATAGTTAAAGGTCTAGGAGGAACGCGCGAGACGTCGTAGTAGAAAACCTAATCTATCGCCCTAGCTTTAGAAGCTATAAGATTAGATTAACTAATTAAAGGCCCTCTTAGCTAAGGAGGAGGAACCTACCTACGATAATAACGCTGCTAATAGCTAAGCCTCTAGTAGCGAGGAGGACGTTAAGGAGATTACTATACTATTAAAATCCGTTACTAGTAAACTTTCTAAAGATATCTAGATTACGGACTCTACTATATCTACGTATATGACTAACTAACGCTAACTCTTTAGTGGACCTCTAACCCGCATTATAAGGCGCACGATTAAGGTTAGTAGGGGAGTACTATACGCCGACTACGTCGGCTTAGTTATATTAGTAGATAGATATAGTAATTCTATTCCTTTATCCTCCGTACTCTATATACTAAGGTTGGGTGTAAACCTCCTCTTAGGTCGATAAGTATGTAAAAATAGCTTAAAGGGTAGTTTTAATAATTAATCCCTCTATCTAAAGGATTAGATAGGCAAGATTATTCTTACCGTAAAGAAGAATAGGGGAGTCTACCTTATAGATAAGATTAAACTAACGAGTAAGTATTTTACTCTAGCTATACTCTCTAGCTAACTAGTGGCTTAGTACGCTCTTAGCTCTTAAGTAGAGGAATCTAAGGGGCCTATACTAGACGCTTTACTAATAGATAAGGCATCTAAGCTCTTTAAGCTCTAGTACCGTAGATTTACCCACCTAGGGAAAAGAAAATTAGGGGAGCTTTATAAGGTTACGACTCTCTCCGAGCTAATTCCTACTATAGTAGAGGAAGACTATATTTATAACGTATACGCCCTTACTAAGATTAAGAATAAGAAGGGACACTACGTTAGTAATAGAAAGGCCGCGCTCCTATCACTTATTTTAATTAATATCTGCGGACTACTACCTAAATCTTAGGTAGGTATTACGAACACGCCTCTATATATAGAGTTATTAGGGCACGATTAGCTACTAGGCTAATTATTACTAAACCTTTTATCGACTTCTAGTCGACGGGAGGTTGGCCGAATAGTCTTACGCGCCGACTAAAACCTAACACGGTCGGGTCCGTCGTAATATAATGATCAGCCTACCTATAGGTTAATAGGTTCGAGCCCTATTATTAGCAGTTAGTCGAGTAAGTGCTAGTTTTTCGGGTGGCTAGCTAGAGGTAAGAGAGTGGGTCTAGTTCCCCTACTACCCTACTAATAACGAATAATTAGGTGACTCGTTCCCCCGGCTTATAGCTATAGTCCGCTATAGGTCCGGTCGTATTTGACTAGCGTATAACTAGTTGGTTGGGGGTAACTCTATATCTAGATAACGAGCTAAGTGTTACGAACACGCCTCTATATATAGAGTTATTAGGGCACGATTAGCTACTAGGCTAATTATTACTAAACCTTTTATCGACTTCTAGTCGATAGGAGGTTGGCCGAATAGTCTTACGCGCCGACTGAAACCTAACACGGTCGGGTCCGTCGTAATATAATAATCAGCCTACCTATAGGTCGATAGGTTCGAGCCCTATTATCGGTAGTTAGTCGAGTAAGTACTAGTTTTTCGGGTGGCCAGCTAGAGGTAAGAGAGTGGGTCTAGTTCCCCTACTACCCTACTAATAACGGACAACTAGGTGACTCGTTCCCCCGGCTTATAGCTATAGTCCGCTATAGGTCCGATCGTATTTGACTAGCGTATAACTAGTTGGTTAGGGGTAACTCTATATCTAGATAACGAGCTAAGTCTAGTAGCTAGGGTTATCTACCTTAAGAGGGGAGGTAGTATTACGAACACGCCTCTATATATAGAGTTATTAGGGTACGATTAGCTACTAGGCTAATTATTACTAAACCTTTTATCGACTTCTAGTCGATAGGAGGTTGGCCGAATAGTCTTACGCGCCGACTAAAACCTAACACGGTCGGGTCCGTCGTAATATACGCTAAGTTTATTACCCTCGCCACGGAATCCGAGCTTCTAAGGGACTAGTGGTTTAAGGAGATATAGACCCGCCTTTTAGGAGGACTTCGCTATAGACTAGCGCCCGTTAAGGACTCTCTAAACTTTAGCTTCTAGGATCTAACGGCTCGTGCCCTATAATAAACAGACCTTAGAGGGCGGAGAGGGACGAAGTAACGAAGCCGGTAAAGGTAGTAGAGGTAAAGCAGATACTAAAGTATATAGAATAAGAGGAGGGGGGCGAGAGACTAGAGACGAATACCAAGAGGCGGGTGGAGAGAGACGAGTAAATAATAAAGAAGGCGAGCAAGGTCTAATTTAAGGCATACTAAGTTATACGCGAGGAATACTTATTACTAGACTAAAGAACTAATTGTAAGGCAGAGAGGCGAGCTTTATATATATAAGGAACAAACTAAAATACTAGCTTCCCAATTTGTAAGTAGGCAAGTCTAGATCTAGATTCCAAATCGATCGGCGGTAAATAAGAAGTAATTAGTCTACATAAGCTATATTTATAATAGTAGGCTCTCTTCCCTAGAGGTAAGTTCCTACGAGCCTTTAGTTTAAGGGTCGAGGTTTTGAAGGATAACGTTTATAAAACGTATTAAGAGCTTTAAGGTCTTTAATAAGGTCGTAAGGTTCCTAGGTTAGTATCGAGTAACCAGTCTATTTTATAAGGTATTTTAGTTGTCTCCGGGTTGTTTTAACATCTAGAATCTCTTCTACCCGGTACTCTTCTTCGCCGTCAACGATAATAGGCGGGAGCGGAGGTTGGATTTAATTAGGTAAGGGGTTAGAGGCTACGGGTTCGAGTAAGGAGACGTAGAATACGGGGTAGACTTTTATTATCCTTGGTAGTTCTAGGCGATAGGTATGAGTTAAGATCTTTTCTAGTATAGAAAAGGGGCTAAGGCGTTTAAAGTCGAGTTTATCCGAAGGTCTTGTTGTCAAGATATACCGTCTTAGGAGCCAAATAAGGTTACTAGGCTTAAAGACGGGTGGCGAAATACGGTCTTTATTAGCCTGTTCTGCGTAGGCGTCTTATGCGAGTCGAATTTCTTAGCGAAGGTAGTTTTCGAGGTTTTCGAGGTTCTCTTAGAAGAGACGTAGGGGTTTAAGGGGGGCTAAGATTAAGTCTTTCTATAGAATCTTATAACGAGGGTAGAAGCCGTAGTTTATAAAGAAGGGGGTAACCTTAGTCGTGGTCGAGATCGTATTATTATAAGCGAATTTAGTAAGGAAGAGAAAGTCGTTCTAATCGTCTTATTAGTACGAAACGTAGGCGCGAAGGTATTATTCGAGGATAGCGTTAATACGCTCTATCTAGCCGTCGGTTTGTGGGTAGAAAGCCGTACTAAAGTTAGTCTTAATAGATAGGGATCTACTAAGAGCTCTAGTAAATTTAGAAGTAAAAATCGAGCCGTAGTCAGATATAAAGTCGTTAGGTAAGCCGTATAGTCGAAAAACGTAGTCTCGATAAAGCTTAGTAAGCTCTATCGAATCGAGGGTTATTTAGTAAGGAATAAAGTAAGCTATTTTAGTTAGTCGGTCTACGACTACTAGTATAGTATTAAACGAATTGGACGTTAGAAGTCCCGTAATCAAATCGAGAGAAACGGATTGCCAGCGGCGTTATGGCACTTTAAGGGGTTTTAAGTATCTAAAGGGGGCGTATCGAGCGGGTTTAATTCTTTAGCAGGTCTTATAGTTCCGTATAAAACGAGCTACTGTCTATTATAGACCTAGCCACCAGAAATTACGAGTAACGAGTTTAAATGTTGCTACTTAGCCTAGGTGTCTAGTAGCCGGATACGAGTGTCGAGAGCTAATAATCCTTTAGCGGAGGCTTAGGTCTTTAGGGATATAGATAAGTCTATTAACTAGTAATAGACTATCGTTATTCTTAGAGTATACGCCTAGATCCACTTTAGGATGTCGAAGTGTATAGGTATCGAGTATAGTAAGGATCTCTTGCCTAAGAGTATCCTTATTAAGTGCTAAGCGAATATTACTAGCTAGGGACGGTTCTAGCCTAGCGATCGAATATCGAGTTGAAATAAGGGTCGAAATTTCGAATTTTCCGGGGGTAAGAATCGTAGTAGGGGGCAGGCGCCCCTCTCGAGTAGGGAGGTCTCCTAACCGTCTTATTAACGCATCCGCGCGTTGATTCTTAGTTCCTAGGCGGTAGACAATCTTAAAGTCGAGTTCCGAGAGTTTAATTGCCTAGTATACTTATCGACGGTTTAAGATTTGCTTAGAGGTAAAGCTAGTCAAATTCGAGTAATCTATAAGGACGAGGAGTAGCGAGGAGAGGTTAATAATAAGGGAACGGTATTCCTTTAAAGCTTCTATAATAGCTAAGAGTTCTTTATTCCTAATACCGTAGTTCTACTCTGCGGAGGTCATTTTCCGAGAGTAGTAGGCGATAGGGTATAGAAGTCTCTTATTATCGTTATACGTTACCTATTAAGATAGGATTACGGATATAACGAAGTTAGAAGAGTTAGTTTTAAGGATAGTCTCGAGTTAGGGATCGAAGTATCGGAGGATTAGGTAAGAATAGAAGGCTTCCTTAAGATAAGTAAAAGCTTTATCCTATTCTTTCCCCTAAGTAAAACGAATGTTCTTAGCTAGGAGCTTAAAGAGAGCTCTAGCTTTTCGAGAGTATCCTTTAATAAATCGTCGGTAAAAGTTTGCAAAGCTAAGGAACGATTAAAGGTCTTTAACTAAACGAGGAGTCTCCTAGTCTCTTACGGCGGCTACCTTAGCTGGGTCCATAGAGATACCGTCTGGAGAAATAACGAAGCCAAGGAACGTAGTTAAAGTCGTATAGAAATCGCATTTTTCGCCTTTTACGTATAGGCCTGCTTTATAGAGCTTTTCGAGAACTAATCGGACGTGTTCGTAGTGCTCTTCTTCTGTTTCTAAGTAGATAAGGATGTCGTCTAGGTAGACGACGCACTAGCGGTTAAGGTATTCACGTAACGTATCGTTAACGAATTGTTAGTAGGTAGCCGGCGCATTCGTTAGGCTAAAGGGTATAACTAGGTATTCGTATAGGCTATAGCGAGTCCTAAAGACCGTTAAATATTCGGAGCCTTCCTTAATTCGGATAAGGTTATAAGCACCGCGAAGGTCGAGTCGAGTAAAAATACGAGAGCCTTAAAGTTGACGGAGAGTCTCGTTGATTAAGGGGAGTGGATAACGGTTCTTTTTCGTAATACTATTTAGTTCGCGATAATCCACGCAAAAACGAAGGCCGCCTCCTGGTTTCTTAATAAAGAGAATAGGGGACGTAGAGGATAAGAATAAGGGTCGAATAAAACCTTTTTTAAGGTTTTTATTAAGGTATTCACGTAGAGCCTTAAGCTCTAAATCGGACATTAAGTAGAGAGGGCCGAATAGGGGTTTCTTACCCTCTTCTAATAAAATCTTATAATCAATATACCGATGTGGGGGAAGTCTATCGGCCTCTTTCTTTGTAAAGAAGGGAAGAAGATAGTGGAATCGAGCGGGGACTCGTAAGCGGAGGGTTTCGAGTTCTTGTTCTAGGGTTTGCTATTCCGTTTCCTTAAGGCTATTAAGGTGTTCTTAGATCTCCTTAATTAATACGGCGTATATCCTAGTCTTATCTCGTCGGACATAACGAGTAAGGGCGGCGTAGGATATAGTAGCGCAAGAGATCGAAGGCGAATTAGGAGGTAAGGGGGAAAGCGTAGTTATAGGTTAGCGAGTAGGCAAGCAATTTACTTGGCAAAAAGGGGAGGCGAAGGTAATTATATTTTTTAACCATAGGACGTATGGATCATGCCGTTCTAGCCAGGGTTTTCCTAGGATAATTAGATATTAGCCGAGCTTAGTTACTTAGAAGGTAACGAGTTCTTAATACTAATCAATATTAAGTTAAAGGTCGGCCTCGTAGGTAATCCATCCGGCGATAGATCCATCCGCGAGTTCGAGGGATTCAGCTTGGGGTTTTTGGCGTGTAGGGATTAAATAGGAAGCAATAAAGGCATTATCTATAAAAAGAGACGAGGCACTAGAGTCTAATATAGCCGAGGTTTCGATTTTGTTATTAACCACTAATTTAAGGATAAGGAGCGGACGTTTCCTAAGATCTATAGCACGGGGCTGTAGGGTACGGGTTTTAGGAGGTAAAAACGAGAGTGTTCCAAGATTCGAAGACGAGAGGGAAGCAAGGACGGAAAACTAATTCGAAGTAGAGAGTAGAGGAGGGCTAGGTAGGTACCGGGTACTACCTAGCCTTCTACGTTTTTTGATACGTAGAGGACGGAAGCCGTAGGAGGTGTATACGACGTTATATTAAGCTTAAGTCTCTTAGCCTTAGCTTTAGGATATTCTTTAACCTAGTAGTTAGGATTACCGTAGTAGGCGTAGAGGTTGTTAGCTTTTCGGTAAGTCTTTCGAGCGGTAGTATCTAGTTCTATAGGTTCACCTTAAGGAATCGAGGTTAGTATAGGAGATAAGGGTTAAGGAGCAGCTAGTATAGACGAGAGAGGAATCGAGGTAGAGGTACGAGTTAAGGGTGTCTTTTTCTTAATAGTTCGAGTATAGAGTTGGTTGTCTAGTATAATATAAGCCTTAGCGAACTTTTCGAATTCTACTAGTATAGCTCGTCTAATAAGAAGGTCCTTAAGGTTCTCTTTAAGGCTAAGGCGGAAGTAGTAGATCTTAACTACGTTTTCCTTCTAACTAAGGGTCGTAATATAACGGTAGGCTCCTTCTACTAAGCTTCGGAGTCGCTTAGCAGGTTAGTAGAAACCGAAGGGTTTACCTTAAAGAGATAAGAGGAGGATGGCGGTGTAAAGAGGGAAGTATTACGTAATAGCGCGGTGCGTAATGAGCTTATTACCTCTAAATTAATAGGGTTTGAATTGGAACTTTAAGTTGACCACGAAGGGTTAAATGTCTAGCTAAGGGAGTGTGACTATATACTACTAGAAAAGCTATAATAATCTGGATTTATTCGGGTTGGATCTGTAGGAGTGGGATCTGAGGTGGATAGATCTGTAAGGCTTAGATCTATACAGATCCAAGTGTGGGTCCGGGTTACGGGTGTGCGTAGGGCGTACGTGACGTTAGCGCCTAACCACCTTCCTAGTTTCCGACATTCGTCGGTACGAGGCGATCGCTATGTTTACCTATTCCGCGCCCGCTTACCTCTATCCTTTCGGGGATTCTAGCCCTTGATCCTTCGTCCCTATAGGCCTTCTTCCTATAGGGGACTCTATCTTCCGTCCTATCCCGTAACCGCGTTGTCCCTTACGGTCCTATCTCCCGTGCGGGTTCCCCGCCCTTAGGATCCTAAAGCCCGCTTCCTTAGAGGTTCGTAACACTACCCCCCACCGTAAGGATCTTCGACCCGAAGATCTACCGTAAGGTGTATATCTTTTACTCGTATAGTTCCTCTTCTCTTCTTCCTGTACGTCTTCTCGCCATGTCTTTTGTTAATACCCGTAAGCGTAAGCGTTCTGTATAGCGGGCTAAACATCTTATTTTAGGTGACGAGATTAATCGTAACGGTACGACGATGCCGCTTCCTTGTTCTTCCTGCCTTCTTGCGAATTTTAGTAAATCTAAGGGAGACCCTTCCTTTATCTCTTATTAGATGGACGGGGTTCATTCACGTTGCGGCGAGTGCGCTCGTCGTGGTAAATCTTCGTGCGATGCTAGTGGTTTGGACAATTCGGATTATACGTTACTCGTTGCGCGCGGCGATTTTTTGCTGACCGATCTCTTAGTCCTTCGTCTTCGTCAGGCTTTGTTGAAGGCGGATTAAGTAGAGGAGAAGGCGCGTTAGGAGTTTCGTACTTCTATAGCGCGTTTAGATCGTACTAAGAAGCAACGGTCCTTATTACGTCGTCGAGCGGCGTTGATGCTTTCCTCTAAGGCCGAGACGGTTGAAGAGCTAGAGGAGTTGGACCGCCTAGAGGCTTCTCTCGAGGTGTTATAAATATGGCTTATGTGGACTAATTACTTCTTATTTACCGCCGATCGATTTAGAATCTAGATCTAGACTTGCCTGCTTACAAATTAGGAAGCTAGTATTTTAGTTTGTTCCTTATATATATAAAGCTCGCCTCTCTGCCTTACAATTAGTTCTTTAGTCTAGCAATAAGTATTCCTCGCGTATAACTTAGTATGCCTTAAATTAGACCTTGCTCGCCTCCTTTATTGTTCACTCGTCTCTCTCCACCCGCCTCTTAGTATTCGTCCCTAGTCTCTCGCCCCCCTCCTCTTATCCTATATACTTCGGTATCTGCTTTACCCCTACTGCCTTTACCGGCTTCGTTACTTCGTTCCTCTCCGCCCTCTAAGGTCTATTTATTATATTTTGCTAGACTCCTATCTAGTAGGCCTAAAGCTCTCGCCGAAGCCCTAGACTATAATCTCTAGAATGGTCGATGGAACTACACCTCCTAACCCTTAGGATACGCTATTCTAAGTCCTCGATCAAGTCCCTGCCCCTATTAATACTCGCCCCACCTTCCCTAAAGACATCCCGGTTTCCCTACGCGTTACCCTTAGTCAGGCGTACGCTAGAGGAAGACAATCTTGCCTAAGATCCGATATCGATTCACTAGTTATCCCTAAGAATACTACGAACGCCTAAGTTGCTTGCATCTTTTATTACTACGGTTTTAGCCAAGATGAAGCCTTCGCTCGACTCTAGTTACTAGCTTCGAACCTCCCTACTAATACGCCAGCTACTACGTCTACTATATCTCCTTTAGAAACCCCTACTCCTCGTCCTCGTATTCCTAAAGTCTCGGACCCAGAACCCTTTAAGGGTGAACGTACTCGATTCGGGAATTTCGCCACGCAACTCCAGCTTAAATTCGCCTCAGACCCATCTGCCTTTGCAACGGATACGGCTAAGATTACCTACGCTGGTTCCTACCTTCGCGATGCTACTTATACCTGGTTTGCCCCTTACGTCTCTGCCTCGAATGGTTCCGTAAACTTCGACAACTACGAGTCCTTCTACCAAGCTCTCAAGGCCGCATTTAATAATCCCGACACCTACGTAACAGCTAAACGATCCCTCCTCTACTCCCTACTTCGAATTAGTTTTCCGTCCTTGCTTCCCTCTCGTCTTCGAATCTTGGAACACTCTCGTTTTCACCTCCTAAAACCCGTACCCTACAGCCCCGTGCTATAGATCTTGGGAAACGTCCGCTCCTTATCCTTAAATCAGTGGTTAACAACAAAATCGAAACCTCGGCTATATTAGACTCTGGTGCCTCGTCTCTTTTTATAGATAATGCCTTTATTGCATCCTATTTAATCCCTACACGCCAAAAACCCCAAGCTGAATCCCTCGAACTCGCGGATGGATCTATCGCCGGATGGATTACCCACGAGGCCGACCTTTAACTTGATATTGATCAGCATTAAGAACTCGTTACCTTCCAAGTAACTAAGCTCGGCCAATATCCAATTATCCTAGGAAAACCCTAGCTAGAACGGCATGATCCACACGTCCTATGGTCAAAAAACATAATTACCTTCGCCTCCCCTTTTTGCCAAGCAAATTGCTTGCCTACTCGCCAACCTATAACTACGCTTTCCCCCTTACCTCCTAATTCGCCTTCGATCTCTTGCGCTACTATATCCTACGCCGCCCTTACTCGTTATGTCCGACGAGATAAGACTAGGATATACGCCGTATCAATTAAGGAGATCTAAGAACACCTTAATAGCCTTAAGGAAACGGAACAGCAAACTCCAGAACAAGAACTCGAAACCCTCCGCTTACGAGTCCCCGCTCGATTCCACTATCTTCTTCCCTTCTTTATAAAGAAAGAGGCCGATAGACTTCCCCTACATCGGTATATTGATTATAAGATTTTATTAGAAGAGGGCAAGAAACCCCTATTCGGCCCTCTCTACTTAATATCCGATTTAGAGCTTAAGGCTCTACGTAAATACCTTAATAAAAACCTTAAAAAAGGTTTTATTCGACCCTTATCCTTATCCTCTACGTCCCCTGTTCTCTTTATTAAGAAACCAGGAGGCGGCCTTCGTTTTTGCGTGGATTATCGCGAACTAAATAGTATTACGAAAAAGAACCGTTATCCACTCCCCTTGATCAACGAGACTCTCCGTCAACTTCAAGGCTCTCGTATTTTTACTCGACTCGACCTTCGCGGTGCTTATAACCTTATCCGAATTAAGGAAGGCTCCGAACCTTTAACTACCTTTAGGACTCGCTATAGCCTATACGAATACCTGGTTATGCCCTTTAGCCTAACGAATGCGCCGGCTACCTACCAACAATTCGTTAACGATATATTACGTGAATACCTTGACCGCTAGTGCGTCGTCTACCTAGACGACATCCTTATCTACTTAGAAACAGAAGAAGAGCACCACGAACATGTCCGATTAGTTCTCGAAAAGCTCTGTGAAGCAGGCCTATACGTAAAAGGCGAAAAATGCGATTTCTATACGACTTTAACTACGTTCCTTGGCTTCGTTATTTCTCCAGACGGTATCTCTATGGACCCAGCTAAGGTAGCCGCCGTAAGAGACTAGGAGACTCCTCGTTTAGTTAAAGACCTTTAATCGTTCCTTAGCTTTGCAAACTTTTACCGACGATTTATTGAAGGATACTCTCGAAAAGCCAGAGCTCTCTTTAAGCTCCTAGCTAAGAACATTCGTTTTACTTAGGGGAAAGAACAGGATAAAGCTTTTACTTACCTTAAGGAAGCCTTCTATTCTTACCCAATCCTCCGACACTTCGATCCCTAACTCGAGACTATCCTTAAAACTGACTCTTCTGACTTCGTCATATCCGCAATCCTATCTTAATAGGTAACGTATAACGATAGTAAGAGACTTCTACACCCTATCGCCTACTACTCTCGGAAAATGACCTCCGCAGAGCAGAACTACGGTATTAGGGATAAAGAACTCTTAGCTATTATAGAAGCCCTAAAGGAATACCGTTCCCTTATTATCAACCTCTCCTCGCCACTCCTCGTCCTTATAGATCACTCGAATTTAACTAGCTTTACCTCTAAGCAAATCTTAAACCGTCGACAAGCACGCTAGGCAATTGAACTCTCGAAACTCGACTTTAAGATTGTCTACCGCCTAGGAACTAAGAATCAACGCGCGGATACGTTAACAAGACGGTTAGGAGACCTCCCTACTCGAGAGGGGCGCCTGCCCCCTACTACGATCCTTACCCCCGGAAAATTCGAAATTTCGACCCTTGTTTTAACTCGATATTCGATCGCTAGGCTAGAACCGTCCCTAGCTAGTAATATTCGCTTGGCACTTAATAAGGATACTCTTAGGCAAGAGATCCTTACTGTACTCGATACCTACGCACTTCGACATCCTAAAGTGGATCTAGGCGTATACTCTAAGGATAACGATAGTCTATTACTAGTTAATAGACTTATCTATATCCCTAAAGACCTAAGCCTCCGCTAAAGGATTATTAGCTCTCGATACTCGCATCCGGCTGCTAGACACCCAGGCCAAGCAGTAACATTTAAACTCGTTACTCGTAATTTCTAGTGGCTAGGTCTACGATAGACAGTAGCTCGTTTTATACGGAACTATAAGACCTGCTAAAGAATTAAACCCGCTCGACACGCCCCCTTTGGATACTTGAAACCCCTTAAAGTGCCACAACGCCGCTGGCAATCCGTTTCTCTCGATTTAATTACGGGACTTCTAACATCCAATTCGTTTGATACTATACTAGTAGTCGTAGACCGACTAACTAAAATAGCTCACTTTATTCCTTGCTAAATAACCCTCGATTCGATAGAGCTTGCTAAGCTTTATCGAGACTACGTTTTTCGACTATACGGCTTACCCAACGACTTTGTATCTGACCGCGGCTCGATTTTTACTTCTAAATTCACTAGAGCTCTTAGTAGATCCCTATCTATTAAGACCAACTTTAGTACGGCTTTCCACCCATAAACCGACGGCCAGATAGAGCGTGTTAACGCCATCCTCGAACAATACCTTCGCGCCTACGTTTCGTACTAACAAGACGATTGGAACGACTTTCTCTCCCTTACTAAATTCGCTTATAATAATACGATCTCGACTACGACTAAGGTTACCCCCTTTTTTGCAAACTACGGCTTCTACCCTCGTTATAAGATTCTACAGAAAGACTTAATCTTAGCCCCCCTTGAACCCCTACGTCTCTTCTAAGAGAACCTCGAAAACCTCGAAAACTACCTTCGCCAAGAAATTCGACTCGCACAAGACGCCTACGCAGAATAGGCTAATAAAGACCGTATTTCGCCACCCGTCTTTAAGCCTAGTGACCTTGTTTGGCTCCTAAGACGGCATATCTCGACAATAAGACCTTCGGATAAACTCGACTTTAAACGCCTTGGCCCCTTTTCTATACTAGAAAAGATCTTAACTCATGCCTATCGCCTAGAACTACCAAGGACAATAAAAGTCCACCCCGTATTCCACGTCTCCTTACTCGAACCCGTAGCCTCTAACCCCTTACCTAATTAAATCCAACCTCCGCTCCCGCCTATTATCGTTGACGGCGAAGAAGAGTACCGGGTAGAAGAGATTCTGGATGTTAAAACAACTCGGAGACAACCAAAATACCTTATAAAATGGACTGGTTACTCGATACTAACCTAGGAACCTTACGACCTTATTAAAGACCTTAAAGCTCTTAATACGTTTTATAAACGTTATCCTTTAAAACCTCGACCCTTAAACTAAAGGCTCGTAGGAACTTACCTCTAGGGAAGAGAGCCTACTATTATAAATATAGCTTATATGGACTAATTACTTCTTATTTACCGCCGATCGATTTGGAATCTAGATCTAGACTTGCCTGCTTACAAATCAGGAAGCTAGTATTTTAGTTTGTTCCTTATATATATAAAGCTCGCCTCTCTGCCTTATAATTAGTTCTTTAGTCTAGCAATAAGTATTCCTCGCGTATAACTTAGTATGCCTTAAATTAGACCTTGCTCGCCTCCTTTATTGTTTACTCGTCTCTCTCTACCCGCCTCTTAGCATTCGTCCCTAGTCTCTCGCCCCCCTCCTCTTATCCTATATGCTTCGGTATCTGCTTTACCCCTACTGCCTTTACCGGCTTCGTTACTTCGTCCCTCTCCGCCCTCTAAGGTCTATTTATTACACGAGGCCGGGGGTCCTGTTAACCCTAAAGATACCGAGTCTTCGCGATCGATAAAGCGCCTACGTGGCGAGGTCTTAGCTAACGCCTCTGTGGGTCCTACTAGGTCTCCCGGGGCTGGCTCTGCTGTGCCACCCGCGAGTTCCGAGTTGGTCGATTAGGCGCGGCAGTCTCCTTTCCCTAATTTCGACTTTGGGTCCTTCGTGTTTGACGAGGCCGCGGTGTTGGTCGATCCGGGTTTTAGCGATGGAAGCTTTTAATAAGGTCTTTACATCCTTTGCAATTTTCCGGTGGTTCCTAGGTATGGTCCCAGTCTCCTTCCTATTATAGGAGGTATCTAAATTGACTATTAATATAGCCGCTGTTAAGGATCTTTTCTACGATCCATTCTTTGTTTTCGTCGGCATCTGGGTTCTCTAGTACCATTTCTTCCGTTTACTGTATAACCGTAGCGTTTTTTGGCGCTGGTTCAAGCAGTACAATGTGAAAGACGGGTACTATTAAATAATAAGGGTTCACAGCAGCGGTATAGAGACAGTCTACGATAAGTCGTTTAATTCTTCTACCTATTAGCGGCACACGGAAGATATACGTGTGCGTCACGTGCTACGCTAAACCCTAATTGGTCCTCGTTAATCGGATCCTTCTCGGCATTAGCTTCCCTTCAGATATAGGGCTTAAAAGCCAACTCGCTTAGTCAGCTAAAATCCACCTAGGTATAGTAGCCCTTAGGCTGTTTATTTAACACTCCTACTTAGCCGTGGAGCGTCGGCTATAAACCTAGCTGTTAGATAAAGCTAGCAAAGCGGTCTCTTACTAGGGGTTTAGTTAGCCCGTCCGCCACCATATCCTCACTATAAACATACTCGATCTGTACTCGATTCCTTTAAATAAGGTCTCGAACATTGTAATAGTGCACGTCGATATGCTTTAACCGTTCATGCACGTGAGGGTCCTTCGCTAGGGCTAACGCGGCCTAATTGTCTCCCTTTAGACTTATAGTGCTGTTAAACTTCTCGTTCTCGAACAGTACTGCACGATAAGGGGATAACCCGAGGTATTCGCCTACGCCTATCTCTCGAAGCAGTTATGTAAGCCACTGAGATTCCTTAGCGCAGGCGGATATTACCATATACTCGGCTTCTATAGTAGAGGTAGCCACTAATCTTTACTTTTAGCTCCTCTAGCTGATAGGACCGTTACCGAGCAGGAAGATATATCCGAGGATAGACTTCCTATCTGTTTTGTCTATGGCGTAGTCCGAGTCCGAATACCCTATAAGCCCTGCACTCCCACTATCCCTATAGACTATCCCGAGATCGGCTATTAATCTAAGGTACCGCAGTAGGCCCTTAAGTATATAGCCGTAATATTCTGCTAGATCACTTAGATATTGGCTTAGCCGGCTAATTGGGAACGCGATGTCTGGACGCGTAAGAACCGTAAGGTACATTAGCTTTCTAATAGTATACTAATACTCTTTTAGGTCGATTCGCTTATCGTTTGGCCTAGAGGGGTGGAGAGCGTCGTATCCGTTTAGCGGCAGCGTTGCTGGTCTTGACTTATCCTTTTCCATACAAAGAGTTTGAAGTATTTCTTATAAATAGTAGGACTAATTAAGACGTAGCGTTCTGCTCTTTCTATTACGAGTAACTTTAATACTAAGGATCTTCTTTATCTCCCCTAGGTCCTTGATCTTAAAGACCTTACTGATAGCGGTTTTAAACCAGATAATATCCTTAATCTTTAGAGCAGCGATTGGGATGTCATTAACGTAGACTAGCAAGATGATTTTTCTTTCGTAATGGATGAGCAGGCAGGGGTCGGCTGCGCTCTAACGGAAACCAAGATCTTTAAGCGCTCTAATGCAGTTGTTATTCCAATCTCGTACGGCTTGTTTAAGGCCGTATAGGCTGCGTAGGAGTTTAAAGACCCTTCCTAGTTTAACTATTACTCCCTCTAGAGGGGCCATATAGATGTCTTCTTAGAGACGTGACTCAGTAAAGGCATTGTTGACGTTAACCTGGTAGAGCTCTAAGTTAAGGAGCCCTACGATTACTAGGAACGTTCGAAGCGTCTCGTGACGAACGGTTAGAGTAAAGGTATCCTAGAAGTCGTATCTAAATCGTTGGGTGAATCCTCGTGCAACAAGGCGAGCTTTAGCCTTTTTAAGCGAGCCGTCGGTATTAAGTTTTGGCTTAAATACCCACTTACTTGTTACAATATTTACTCCCTTTAGCGGGACGGCTTCTTCCTAAGTTCCATTACCTGTAAGAGTAGTAAGTTCATCCTCTATAGCGCGTTACTATAGGGTACTAAATTGTAGGTCTCCTACTACTTCCTTATAGGTCTTGGGGGTTGGGATCTCTGGTCCAATAATCGTCCGGAGTTGTGTAGATAGTGCGTAAAACACTTACGCTTCCGGCTCCTTATAGCACTTAAGTGGTGTTTAGCTAATAAGTATAAATAGGCTCCGTAGTACCTTTAGTTCTAGCTCGTCTGTGGATGAGTCCTCCGGCGATCTCTTTCGTTTAGGGATAAAGACTCCCCTAAACCTTTATATTCTAGGGGTACTGCTTGGTACAGCGTCCTAATTGTCTGGTTAACGGTCTTATTCCTCTCTTTTAGTAGCCGGGGGCTGCGGTTCTTGCTGACTTTCGTTAGTAGTAACCGCTTTACTAGCTTCTAGCTGCTAGGCTTCTTCCTCTTCCTCTACGGGAGGCTCTGAAGCAAAAAGGACTTTTCGCGGACGTCCAACTAGACGTCTCTCGGGGATAGTATTTAACGTTGGTTTGACCTTGAGGTTTAGGTTAATATCCCCTCCTTTTTCTTGCTCTATAAACCTTACGCTATGGCTGCGGATCACCCTTCGAAGGTCTAGGGCCTATAGACGATAATGTTTTTCTATTTCGTCCATGTATTCTATAAATACTCCCACTCTTCCTCGGTCTATTAACTTGTTATGTCTAGATCCGACTGGAAGAGACTTTGGATTAACGTAGGAGTATACCTTACAGCCCTAAACACGTATATAGTCGATACTTGGCTTTTAACTAGTAAACGCTTCTTTAGGGCTTATGGGTTTTCCGTTAATAAGAGGTCTAGTAGTAGTCCGATTCCGTAGGTATACGTTAGTCTCGGCTGCCTCCACCTAGAACTTAACTGGGAGCTTTGCGTCTTTTAGCATTGCCCTAACGTTGGTCTCGGTGGTCTGGATGGCTCGTTCAGCTACACCATTCTAACTTAACTAGTGGGGAATAGTGTACTAAGGAACAATTCTAAGGGTTACGTACC
This sequence comes from Neofusicoccum laricinum, assembly GCA_029906385.1. Classification (NCBI taxonomy): domain Eukaryota; kingdom Fungi; phylum Ascomycota; class Dothideomycetes; order Botryosphaeriales; family Botryosphaeriaceae; genus Neofusicoccum; species Neofusicoccum laricinum. The sequence continues at coordinate 1,726,831 of CP123714.1, read as the reverse complement.
ACTAGTTAAGAAGTAACTTTAACTCGGTAGCGTTATCGCTGCGGACAGCGAGTAGTTTAGCTCCCCCTTAGAGTTCTGCCTTTAGACGCCACTGTCGTAGGGCGTTTAGCGCGTCTTCCCTTCTCTTAAGCGCGATTGTCTAAACCTTCCTTGAGTAATTGTCTACGATTTTAAGAAAGTAGGAATATCCCGCCTAGGAAGTTAGTAGCGGGCCGCAAACATCGATTAAAATAAGTAATAAGCTCGCGGCTTTCCTATTACTTACGTGGTGTCCCTTCTTATTCTTAATCTTAGTAAGGGCACATATACTATACACGTGGTCTTCCTCTTTTAGCGTAAGGATCGGGTCGGCGAGAGTTGTAACCTTATACAGTTCTCCTAGCTTCTTAGTTCCTATATGGGCAAACCTTCGGTGCTAGAGTTCGAATCGATTCCTTAACGAATCTGCCTTCGGTTCTAGCGTATCGGGTAATTGCTTTAACCCGGCGTCAGTCATGTCGTTATCCTTATCTAACTAGGCAGGCTCTAGTAATCTTAAGATGGGTTGCTACTCGGCACAGTAGGCAGACAGCGCTTTTAGGTTCACGCGGTCTACTATATAGACTCCCCTATTCTTAGGTGTACTAAGAATGGTATTATTGTCTTAATCCTTAAGGTAGAGGTACTTGTCGTTAAAGCTTCCCTTAAGGCCGCTCTTATATAGCTGTCGGCCTGAAAGGAGGTTTACACCAAGCTTTAGGACATAGAGTATAGAAGTTAAACGAATAGAATTACCGCGCCTATCTAGTAACATGGCTGAGCCGACGTAGTCGGCGTATAGCACTCCCCTACTAACTTTAATCGTTCGCCTTATAATGCGTGTTAGAGGTCCACTAAAAAGTTAGGGTTTATTAGTTATATGTGCTAAGGCGGCAGAATCCGCTATCTAGTATTCTCTAGGGATCTTACTGGTGGCGGTTCTAGAGAGGGCGGTAATTTCGTCTAATACTTCTTCGTTATAGCTGCTAGATTCTTCGCCTATAGTAGCTGGGTCCTGGGTGTTATCCTTCTCGTTAGCCGAGAAGGCCTTTAACTGGTTAATTTACCTCTAGAGTTCTTAGATTTGTTTCTCGGCTCTAGAGCGGGCTTTCTGCGATCGGCGCTTCTTTACGGTCTCCTTAGCTGCCGGAAGTTGAGGGCAGTCGAGGATACGGTAGCGTCCATCGCAGAGATAACACTAAAGTGGCCGCCTATTAGAGTCTAACTCGGGTTCAGACAGGTAGGGGCGGCGAGAGGGTTTAAACGCCTTCTTTATAAGTATAGCTATGTTATTAGCTTTTAGCTATGCCTCCTTTTCCTTTAGTATTTGTAATACCTAAAGAGTAGTGAGATTTAGTTGGGTGTTAACCGAGTCTCGGATTATTATATACTCTTATGGCAATGCCTGAAGGAGCTAGTCGAGCCGAGCTTTCTTACTTAAAAAAGACTTGTGCTCTAGTAGGGCAACGGCGATTTTCCTCCTAAGTGTCGCGAGTTGGGTCCAGGCTTCGCTGATTGTGGTTCCCTCTTGGAACTGGAAGTTGATAAAAGATTAAAGAAACTACCTTTAAGTAACTTATAGTTTGATTTCATACTTTTCCTTAAGAGATTCCCAGATCAGCCTTAACTCTTCTAGCTCTCGGACTCGCTCGCGATCATCTTTATTAATGTAAATGCGTAGCTAGTATCTGGCCTTCGCGTCGTCTCTTTTCAAATTGAACCTAAGCCCGGGGCTTATTGTTGCAGTAACTGTATGGAATAGTCCCTCTCCTTAAAGCCACTCCTTTATTAAAGAGAACCAGTCGTCTTTATTATTGTAGGAGAGGACCGGGATAGGACGACGCTTAGCAAAGTCTTACGAAGACATAGCGAAGGGGAAGGTGTGTTTCGAAATAAAGTAATCGAAAGAGTTGTAAACGCAGTAAAATAAGTGTACTGCGGTCAATCGGGTCTAGGCTGTTAGACTTAAAAGTTAGGGTAAAGAGTTGTTAAAGCGAAATAGTAAGATACTATAGTCCGGTAAGTTAAGCGTTTATCGGATTTTCGATTGAATCGTCTGCTCCTCTTAAGGTATAGATAGACAACGAGGTGGCTGTTTCTCCTAGCGTAAGCCTAGGCCTTAGGCGATAGCTTCCTAAAATATACTTGTTTCTCCTCTTAATGGAGACCGTATCTAGCTACCGGTACTAGGTTACTTACAGACCGACTGTAGAGGCAACACGTCTTTTCGTAAACGTTTACGGGATCCAACACCTAGCGGGAACGCTTAGACTGCTCTAGTGGGTACACGAACCCGGGCTCATAACCTATTAAATAATGAGGGTTCACAGTAGCGGTATAGAGACAGTCTACGATAAGTCGTTCAATTCTTCTACCTATTAGCGGCACACGGAAGATATACGTGTGCGTCACGTGCTACGCTAAACCCTAATTGGTCCTCGTCAATCGGATCCTTCTCGGCATTGGCTTCCCTTCAGATATGGGGCTTAAAAGCTAACTCGCTTAGTCAGCTAAAATCCACCCAGGTATAGTAGCCCTTAGGCTGTTTATTTAATAGGTACTATCCGTATGGTTTTTAGTAGCTTAAGGCGGTAGTTAACTTTCCCGAGTTTCTCTTCGATTTCGAATGGTCTAATTTTCTTAAAGTCTAATTTGCTGTTTGATCGCTTCGTTTTAATGTTTTTTCTGAGTAGGTAGACTTTATCCCCCCTCTTTAGCTTCGGTGCCTCCTAGTGCCGTCTGTTATAGTAGCGGGACATCAAAAATCTATTATATTCGATGTCGAGGCTGAGCTGTTTGTAAAGTGCCTTTAGCTGGTCTGTCTTAAGGATTCCTTTCTGGCTTAGTAATTTGCTTGGAAGCGATTCCCTATAAGCCGTTGGCTTATATCCGTAGTTGGCGTAGAACGGTGATTCTTGCGTAGCCGTTGCTTTTGAACTGTTATACGCGAACTGGGCGAGAGGAAGTAGTTCAACCCAATTATCCTGCGTGTAATTAATGTAATAGCGTAGATATTGCTCTAGCGTTTAATTCGTACGCTCTATTTGTCCGTCCGTTTAAGGATATGCCGTAGTAGATAGCTTATACTTAGATCCGAGCTAACGGGTAAGAGTCTACTAGAACTAAGATATAAACAGCCGATCTCTATCTAATACTAGCTCGTCCGGTAGCCCGTAGTTGCCGAGGATTATCCTAAGGAAGGTGTAGGCTAGGTCTTCCGCGTTCGCCGTTTTAAGATACGGTAGGTAGTACGCGTACTTAGTAAGCCTATCGACGATAACTAGGATCGAGTCGTAAAGGACGCCGGTTAAGGGTTCCTTCGACTGGGGTAGATCCGTAATAAAGTCTAATATAATAGACTGCTAGGGTCTTTCCGGTACTAAAAGTGGTTAAAGTAGTCCGTAGGGCGCGTGTCTTGCTGCTTTGCTTCGAATGCAAAGGTCGCACTGTGTGACTATCTATTGGACCATCTTTCTAAGTCCTGGGAAGTAGTAGTTCCTAGTAATTCGTTCGACCGTTTTGTCCGTTCCTTGATGACCGTGTGCTGGTGCTTCGTAGATATCCTTAACGATTTCTTCCCGTAGTTTAACTGGGACGTAGATTAATCCTAAATATAGGATTGTGCCGTCTTCGTCTTTAGTTAAGCGAGGGTCGTTTTCTACGTTTCCGAGTTCCTGGGCCATTGCGTTATGTTCGTAGGCCTCTCGGATTTTCTTTGTCTAGGCGTTGCCCTCCAGGCGATACGCCGGCGCTAGTAGCCTGACCGGGGTAAGTGGGACTTCGCTTTCCGGATCCCCCTTAAGCCATGATTGGGCAATCCTAAATATAGGTGCGTACGTTCTGGCTAGTGTGAGGCTTCCGTCTTCCTGCTGGTTTAAAACCGCAGGCTGTAGTCCTAGCTTCCCTTCGATATAGTCGGCTCTTCTGCTTAGCGTATCTGCGCGAGCATTCTCTGATCCCTTTCTATAGGTGATCTTTATATTATAGGATACTAGTTCTTCCGCCCACCTGACTTGTCTTCGAGTCAATTCCTTTGTGGTGGTAAAGTGCGTGAGGTTCTTGTGATCGCAGTAAACCATCACTTAGTACTTAGCTCCTTCGAGGTAGTGTCTCTATTCTTTGAAAGCCGTAATAATGGCTAATAGTTCTTTATTATAGACGTCGTAATTAAGCTCTAGGGGCGTCATCTTCCTTAAGTAGTACGCGATTGGATGAAGTTTGCCTTGCTCGTCCGGTTGGCTGATGCAAGCGCTAATTGCGTAGTCTAATACGTCCGTTTCGACCGTAATAGGGAGTTCCGGGTTAAAGATACCTAGAATGGGTGCCTCGCAGAACATTCGCTTAAGGGAGTCGAATGCGTCTTACTAGTCTTTTCCCTATTGGAATCCGTGCTCTTTTTGAGTAAGTCTAGTTAGGGGTTCTAATACTTTTACGTAATTCATAATGAATTTACGGTAGAAGTTGGCGAATCCGAGGAAGGATTGTACTTCCTTAACGGTTCGTAGTGCCGGCTAGTCCCTAATTACGTCCAGTTTCTTCTCGTCCATGCTGATGTGCCCAGGCGTAATAATAAAACCCAAGAATTCCGTTCGCTAGGTATACTATTCGCATTTGTCTAGTACTATTCGGAGATCTTTGTCCTGTAGTGCTTCAAGGGCTTTCCTTATATACTCGGTATATTCTTCGAGCGTATCTAAGTAGATCAAAATGTCGTCTAGGTAAGCCATACAAAACACATCTAAATACGGACGTAGGGTATCGTTAACTAAGTTCTAGAACGTGCTAGGGGCGTTTGTAAGCCTAAATAGCATGACCGTATACTCGTAGTGACCGAATCTTGTTCGGAACGCTGTCTTCTATTCCTCTCCTTCTTTTATGCGAACCAGGTAATAGCCTTCTCGAAGGTCCAACTTAGTAAAGTACTTAGCGGTCCGGAGCTTATCCTAAAGTTCGTCGATACGAGGTAATAGGTATCGGTTTTTTACCGTTACGTCGTTTAGTTGTCTGTAATCGACGTAGAGGCGGAGCTTGCCGTTTTTCTTTGGGACGAACAGAATAGGATAGCCAGCCGGTAATAACGAAGGCCGTATATATCCTCGTTCTAGGTTCGTGTCGATATACTCCCTTAAAGCTTCGCTTTCCTTCTAAGAGAGGGAATAGATTGGCTTGAACGCGGGTTGCGTTCCTGGGATAAGGGGTATTTCGTGATCCTAAGGTTAATGTTTTAGTAAGCTTCCTTTTCCTCTTTCTCTACACACTTGTGCGTATTTCCAGAATTCTGGGGGTACCGTTTCTAGTTCTGGTATTGGCGGTTTAACTCCGCTAGTAGGCCTTATAGTTCCGTCGTTATTAACCACTTACTAGGTCCCGACTACCGAAATGCCTCGGACGTCGTAGCTCTTATCCCATAGAAGATTCCTACTTCGTTGCGTGGGTTGGCTGTAGCGTCTCTCGATCCTCTGGGAGCAGTCTCCTCCGACTAACTTTAGGCCGTTATCCTCTTTTAGAGGTCCCGTTTTACCGTTTTGGTCGTTCGACTCGGGCACGTCCGCCCTGCGCATGCGTGCTGTGATGCGTTGCTCCATTTCCTGGCTTGGTCTAACGTAGACTGTAAACGCTTTTTCTCCCCTACGCTTCATACGCTGTAGGGCCGCTAAGGAGATTTCTTAGATATCGATAGTACTTTTCTTTTCCTCATCGTTCCGGCTCTAGTCGTGCTCGGGCTTCTTGCTCTGGCGTGTCGACTCTAGCTCATCGTTTCGGCTTCTTTGCTCGGGTACGTCCACCCTGTTCGTCCTTTTCGCGGTAGCGAGGTGTCTTTCGCATAGTTCGTCCGGGAAGGTGATTGTTCCCCTCCTCCAGTTGATGTATGGTGCATGCGTCTTCAACCATGGCATCCCAAGGATAATGTCATATCCTAGGATAGATATAAAGTCTAGGTTAATATGTTCTTTATAATTACCAAGTAATATAGGCGAATCTCCGGTTTCGATTCTAACCCATCCGTTGCCGTAGGTGGAGGGTGATCCGTCCACTATACTAAGCTCGCACGGTTGGTCTTTTGCTTGGTGCCGGAGGCCGTGTTTAATAGCGAATGGCGGGTGAATAAAGTTACCCTGCGCGCCGCTGTCGATCATGGCACTTGATCTCTTTCCGCAGAAAGTGACTTCTACGTGGAGTAATTGGTGAAGATCTAATCCGGTGGGTATTGGTCCGTTCGATGTGCGTGATACCTGGTTGAGGGACCTAACTAACGGCCCCTCCTAGGGTCCCTGACTAGGGAGGCCGTTTAGTTTTTTGACGTTGGTCGGCCATAGACTTCGCTATGCATATAATCTTCCTATTCGTTGACTTGAATGTATGCTTGCTTCCAGTTGGTCCAATTGCCGTTTTTGGTCACCCTTGTCCAGTAGACTTTGTCGTTCCGCACTTGGTATTTGAAGGTTAGATGATGATTAAGCTTTTCATCGGGAATCCATTTGAGCGTTCGATTCTGGATTGTTGCCGTTCCGTGTTGACAGAGAATTCTTGCTAATTCTCGTAGAGAATCGTAGTCCGCCTGCTCGCGTGCTGAGAGACCTTGGTGGTGTCCTTTAACGAGCGTTGTTTCTGGAGTTACCGGGAGTTCGTATTTTTCTCCGTTTTGCTCAATGCGAGTTTCCCAGAGGGTTTCCTGTCGCCATTCCCACATAGCCATAAGGGCGAGGTTCCTCTGGTCCGGGATCCAAACCGTTTGACCGTGATTGCCGCATTCGTTTTCCAGGTAATGACTGATGCCGTACCGCTGAGCGAGCACCTCGAGCGAGGTAAGAGTGTTCCGTTTTTTGTCCGTTATCCGGATCTCTTCCTGGATCGCTTCTTTCCCCGTGCATTCGCTACGTTCGCTTTGATCTGGGGTGCTGTCGTACAGTTCCCCTGTGTCGCTGTCTACCAAGTCGGAGTCCTCCGGGAACGCGTCGACAAGGGCGTCGAACTGGGGTTCCTCGGCGACTCGAGTAGTGACGTTAAGCTGTCGGCTTTTTCCTGGTTTACGGGGGTACCATCCCGTGGCGTCTTTATCACCTTGGTGGATCATGCAGCTGTCGTCGTAGCATGCGGTCCAGCTTATGGCTGCGTGCGCTGCTCGCTGCTGATCATTCTTCTTGAAGGCTGCCAGCTCCTCCTCGGAGTCTTTTCGTACGGCCGCCGCATGGCTGCGTCCTTTCTTGGGCCGTAGCGGGCAATCGTGCCCTGGCTACCACTTATCTCCGCAGTAGACACAGAGTTTCTTCGCGAATAGTTCTTACTGCTCTGGTGTCTATTTCGTCTGCGTGTTCTTGTTTCGTCCCTTCCATCCATTGTTCCGTCCCTTGTTATTCCTGTCTTGACGGGTGGAACTGTCCAGTTCCATGGCCTCGCCGCCATTCTGAGTGTGGCGTGGCTTGGTTGTCCGTGTCGTGTTGGCAGGGTACCGTTCCGTTTGTCGCTCCCAGAGGCGCTCGTCTAGGCGCCTGGCTAACTCGATCATCGTGTCTAGCGTTTTAGGGTAGCTGTGGAAGGCTATCGCATCCTTAATGTTTGGCTTGAGCCCTTTATAGTAGTGATCACGCTGTGCTTGATCCGACCATCCCTCCAGGAATGCAGCCGCTTGTCGGAATATAGAGGTGTAGTCCGAGACCGATCCTTTCTATTATAGGACCATGATCTTCTGAGTTGCTTGTCGGACTTCGTCCACGTCATTAAAGGCGCGTTTGAGATGCTCTACGAATTTGTCGTAGTCATCGAACATGTCCCGAGTGTTCTTAGACTGCTCGTCCTCGTCCTTATGGAGGTGTTCGTTGAGGTAGGGTTCGAACCATCGCTCTGCCGTTCCGCGAAGGTAGGTAGACGCGAAGAGAACCTTGTCTTCCTTAGATTCGAACTGGTCGTCGTAGATACGGATGTACCGCTCGAGTTAGGAGGTAAAGCCTTATAACTTCTATCGGTTACTATCGAAGGTATCGGGGTTCCGGAGTTTGACTTTTCTCGGCCTCGGGGCCGCTTGACCTGCTTAAAGCTGTTCGATCTGCGCTTACAGGCGTTGGATAGTTGATATTAGCTAAGCCGCGGTCGGCTACTAAGTCGGGGCGTTGCTTATCTCGACGTCGGACATTGACTATGTTAGAGATAGCGTTCTAGGGGATACTTCTCTTTAGTTTTCTTAAAGCCTTCCTTCTCTTATAAGGATAGTGGTTAAAGTGTAACGGTAGGCTCCTTCTACTAAGCTTCGGAGTCGCTTAGTAGGTTAGTAGAAACCGAAGGGTTTACCTTAAAGAGATAAGAGGAGGATAGCGGTGTAAAGAGGGAAGTATTACGTAATAGCGCGGTGCGCAATGAGCTTGTTACCTCTAAATTAATAGGGTTTAAATTAGAACTTTAAGTTGACCACGAAGGGTTAAATGTCTAGCTAAGGGAGTGTGACTATATACTACTAGAAAAGCTATAATAATCTAGATTTGTTCGGGTTGGATCTGTAGGAGTGGGATCTAAGGTAGATGGATCTATAAGGCTTAGATCTATATAGATCTAAGTATGGGTCCGGGTCACGGGTGTACGTGGGGCGCACGTGACGTTAGCGCCCAACCACCTTCCTGGTTTCCGATATTCGTCGGTACGAGGCGATCGCTATGTTTACCTATTCCGCGCCCGCTTACCTCTATCCTTTCGGGGATTCTAGCCCTTAATCCTTCGTCCCTATAGGCCTTCTTCCCGTAGGGGACTCTATCTTCCGTCCTATCCCGTAACCGCGTTGTCCCTTACGGTCCTATCTCCCGTGCGGGTTCCCCGCCCTTAGGATCCTAAAGCCCGCTTCCTTAGAGGTTCGTAACACGTAATAAGCGAGAGAAACCGTGAATAGTACGCCGAACAGGACTTATCTTGTTTAAGTGCGAGGAGGGATCGTTTAGCTGTTACGTAGGTGTCGGGATTATTAAATACGGCCTTAAGAGCTTAGTAGAAGGACTCGTAGTTATCGAAGTTTACGAAACCATTCGAGGCAGAGACGTAAGGGGCAAACCAGGTATAAGCAGCATCGCGAAGGTAGGAACCAGCGTAGGTAATCTTAGCCGTATCCGTTATAAAGGCAGATGGGTCTAAGGCGAATTTAAGCTAGAGTTACGTAGCGAAATTCCCGAATCGAGTACGTTCACCCTTAAAGGGTTCTGGGTCCGAGACTTTAGGAATACGAGGACGAGGAGTAGGGGTTTCTAAAGGAGATATAGTAGACGTAATAGCTGGCGTGTTAGCAGGGAGGTTCGAAGCTAGTAACTAGAGTCGAGCGAAGGCTTTATCTTGGCCAAAACCGTAGTAATAAAAGATACAAGCAACTTAGGCGTTCGTAGCATTCTTAGGGATAACTAGTAAATCGATATCGGATCTTAGGCAAGATTGTCTTCCTCTAGCGTACGCCTGACTAAGGGTAACGCGTAGGGAAACCGGGATATCTTTAGGGAAGGTGGGGCGAGCATTAATAGGGGTAGGGACTTGATCGAGGACTTAGAATAGCGTATCCTAAGGGTTAGGAGGTATGGTTCTATCGACCATTCTAGAGATCACAGTCTAGGGCTTCGGCGAGAGCTTTAGGCCTACTAGATAGGAGTCTAGCAAAATGTAATAAATAGACCTTAGAGGGCGGAGAGGGACGAAGTAACGAAGCCGGTAAAGGTAGTAGAGGTAAAGCAGATACCGAAGCATAGGAGATAAAAGGAGGGGGGCGAGAGACTAGGGACGAATACTAAGAGGCGGGTGGAGAGAGACGAGTGAACAACAAAGGAGGCGAGCAAGGTCTAATTCAAGGTATACTAAGTTGTACGCGAGGAATACTCATTGCTAGACTAAAGAACTAATTGTAAGGCAGAGAGGCGAGCTTTATATATATAAGGAACGAACTAAAATACTAGCTTCCTAATTTATAAGCAGGCAAGTCTAGATCTAGATTCCAAATCGATCGGCGGTAAATAAGAAGTAATTAGTCTACATAAGCTACATTTATAACATTAGAGAATACTCGCGCAGATGCGCTAAGTAGAAGAGCCGACCATATCGAAGGGAAGCTAGGACTACAGCCTACGGTTTTAAACCGGTAGGAAGACGGAAGCCTTATACTAGCTAGAACGTGCGCACCTATATTTAGGATTGCCCAATCCTGGCTTAAGGGGAATCCGGAAAGCGAAGTCCTACTTACCCCGGTTAGGCTACTAGCGCCGGCGTATCGCCTGGAGGGCAACGCCTGGATAAAGAAAATCCGAGAGGCCTACAAACATAACGTAATGGCCTAGGAACTCGGAAACGTAGAAAACGACCCTCGTCTAACTAGAGACGAAGACGGTACCATCCTATATTTAGGATTAGTCTACGTCCCGGTCAAGCTACGAGAAGAACTCGTTAAAGACATCCACGAAGCACTAGCACACGGTTACTAAGGAATAGAAAAGACGATTGAACGAATTACTAGGAACTACTACTTCCCAGGACTGAGAAAAACGGTTTAACGGATAGTTACGCAGTGCGACCTTTATATTCGAAGTAAAGCGGTAAGACACGCGCCCTATATTACGACTTAAGAAGAACAAGTTAGATTCTCGAAATTAACTAAAGTTTCTAAGCTAGAGAAAGGAAAGAGAAAAGAAAGGGAATAAAGGAGGAAGGAGGAAACTTATATATCTAGCCTAGGTACTAGTTAGAAGTCGAATAGCCGGTCTTAGGCTTCCCTTTCCCGTACGTTCCCGCTAAGTGTTTGCTCTTAGTAAACCCTATATCTTAGACATCTTGTCTTAGATAAGTGCTTTAGCCTAATTAGGCTTAGTTTTCTAGAGAATAAGATGTTAACGGTCTAAATCGTTATATTACCCCCCTCTTAAGCGAGAGCTTCTGGCGATAACCTTACTCGACAGCTTTATCGTTTTCTTAAATCCACCGTTTGAGTTCCTTCGGTGGACCGGGCTTCGCTGGGTAGGAGTCGTGAAATTCCTTAAGTTTCTGAGCCGCGTGGTTGAAGTTGTCTACTGGATACCATTAAGGGTCGGGTGGCCAGTCTGCCCACTGAACCCTGTACTGGAGTCTCTTCCCCTTGCCAGTATAACGGGAGTCGAGAATAGACTCTACTACGTATTCGTCTTTATTATCTACCTGCACCGCGGGCTGCGGCTCCGGTATCTGGCCTAGAAGGGGGTTACTGTCGTCCCTTATAAGCTTGCTTGGATGGAACACATTGCCGCGGTTAATGCCTAGGGGTAGTTAAAGGCGGTAAGCGGTTCCCACTTTCTCGATAATAGGATATGGCCCAATCCGCGTCCATCCTAGCTTCCTTGAGGGTCGGTCCAAATCCATGTCCTTAGTAGAGATAAACACCTTGTCTCCTACCTCGTAGGACACATCCTTCCTATAACGGTTAGCGAACTCTACTTGCTTCTCCTAGGACTGCTGCAGGTGGAATTTCGTAAATTCCTAGACCTTTTACATCTTATCTACCATCTCGTTGGCTCTTTCCCTGCTCCAGGTAGCCGCGGCGGTGGGCGCTAGAGGGGTGGGCGTCCAGTCAAAGGATAGGCGGGGCTCATATCCGTAGACCACGAAGAAGGGGCTTACGGTAGAGGAGGCGGAGACGTTTCCATTAGCAGCGTATTCTGCGGAGGCAAGCCAGTCTACCCAGTCGTCCTAATAATAGCTAACGTAGTGACGGAGGTAGATTTCTATTTCTTTATTGGCGTTTTCTGTTTGCCCGTCCGTCTCTGGATGGTAGGCTGTTGAAAGGCGGTGGTCAATCTTCAGTAGCTTGCAGAGGCCTTGCCAGAATTCGCTAATAAACTGGGGTCCTCGATCTAAGATGATGGTGTCCGGTAGGCCATAATACTTCTAGATATTGTCTCTAAAGAGCTGCGCCATTTGACTCGCGGTGGTGGTGTCGTGGCAGGGGATGAAGTGCCGTATTTTTAAGAACCGGTCTACCACTACTAGGACGGCGGTGAATCCTTTGCAGTTTGGCAACTTGGTGACAAAGTCACAGGATAGGTGCTTCCAGGGCTGGTCCCCGATAGGGAGCGGCTTAAGCAGGCCGTTGTAGGATTCCGTTTTATATTTAGCCCTCTTACAGGAGTAGCAGTTCTGCACGTACCGCTTTACTACCTTTTTCATACCATTCCAGTAGTACCTCTCCTTTAAGAGTTCCTAGGTGCGCTAGATACCTAGATGTCCCGTTACTGGGGGTCGATAAGCAGCCTAAATGAGCCTTAGCCTAAGGCGGTCGTCCTGTAGCACAACAAGGCGGTTCTCCTAGAAGACGAGCAAGTCATCGCGTAGTGAGTACTTAGGGTACTTGCTAATGTCCTAGCGGATGGCCGTTAAGGCGTCGTCTGTCCGGTTAGCTGTCCGTAGCTCAGTAGGGAGGTTAGGGTTTTCGAATAGCTTAAGGGGAGAGAGGGTAAAGCTCCCCGGAGGGAGCGCCGTACGGTTTATAGAGGTGAGGCGGGAGTTAGAGTCGTCCACCGGTAGATCCTACTCTCGACGAGAGAGAGCGTCTACTCTCTTATTCTTCTTTCCTGCGATAGGAACAATCCTAAAGTCGTACTCCGCGAGTTCTTCTGCCCATCGAATTTGGCGGCGGGAGAGCTGCTTGTTCGTTATGAACGTTTTTAGGGTCTCGTGATTAGTGAATACCTAGATTGGCTCCTGTACACTCCGGTACTCGGGACTCTATTCCTGAAAGGCTCGAACGATGGCCAGGAGTTCCTTATCGTAGATCGTGTAATTATATTCCGTGTCTGAGAGCTTCTTAGAGAAGTAGGCTACTAGATAAAGCTTCCCTTCCTTATCCTTCTATAAAATATGACGATTCAGACCGTCAACATCTCATTCTCCAGAAAACTAAGCCTAATTAGGCTAAAGCACTTATCTAAGACAAGATGTCTAAGATATAGGGTTTGCTAAGAGCAAACACTTAGCGGGAACGTACGGGAAAGGGAAGCCTAAGACCGGCTATTCGACTTCTAACTAGTACCTAGGCTGGATATATAAGTTTCCTCCTTCCTTCTTTATTCCCTTTCTTTTCTCTTTCCTTTCTCTAGCTTAGAAACTTTAGTTAATTTCGAGAATCTGACTTGTTCTTCTTGAGTCGTGACATGAAAGGACTCCTCCACTAACGTAGTCAGAAGAGTCAACTTCGAGGAAGATGGGCTTCGCCGGGTCGAAATGTCGAAGTACTAGGTCTGAGCGGACGGCGTTCTTTAGTGCTTGGAAGGCGGCCTTACACTTCGGCGTCCAGGCCCACGCTACCTTGTTCTTAGTCAGGTCGGTGAGTGGTTTTGCAATCCTCGAGTAGTTCTTAATAAACCGGCGGTAGTAGTTGCAGAGGCCTAGGAATAAGCGCGCTCCTCGGAGAGAGATTGGGGCTTTCCATTCCAGGATAGCTGCAACCTTCTGGGGGTCCATCCAGATTCCGTCTCGCCCGACAATGAGGCTAAGGAAGCGAGTCTCGGTGACCTCAAATTCGCATTTCTTAATGTCCGCTTGAAGGCCTGCTTCTCTGAGTTTCTTAAGGACCAGTCGTACCTATTCTCTATGCTCTTTTCTTGTCTTACTGTAGACCAGAATGTCGTCTATAAACACTGAGCAGAAGTCGTCTAATCCGGCTATTATAACCTCGTTCATGTACTGCTAGAAGGTGGCAGGTCCATTATATAATCCAAAGGGTAGGACGTTGTAGCGGTATAATCCGTAGCGCGTCCGGAAGGTTGTAAGGTCCTTAGAGTCTTCGTATATCCGAATCCTGTGGAATGCTTGTCTGACGTCAATCTTAGAGAAGTAACGCGCTCCAGTCAACCGGGCTAGCGTCTCGTTAATTAAGGGAAGTAGGTATTTATTCTTCTTCGTAGCTGCGTTAAGGCGGCGGTAGTCCACGTAGAAACGGAATCCTCTATTAGCCTTCCTTGCTATGAGGATAGGTGAACCAAACGGTGCCCTACTCGCTTCAATAAACCCCTTTCCTAGGTTCTCCTCAATGTAGTCCTTTGCAGCCGCGAGTTCGTCCGTAGACATCCGGTATAGCGGCGGCGTGCGTAACTCCGGGTCCTAGTTAAGCTCTATCCTGTGGTCACAAGGTCTTGAGGGGGGAAGCTCGTCTGACCTCTACTTGGAGAAGTTCTCTGCCAGGTCCTGCAGCCATTTAGGTAGCTAAGGGGTGAGTTCTCTTAACTCCTCGGGTAACTGTTATTAGAAGGCGTTGATTCTTGCCTGCTCCTCCTCCTCCAGCAACTCCCAGAGACGGAGATAGTATACTTCAGTGCCTTGTTGCTTTAGTAAACGCAGAAATCCTTCCGCAGTTACGAGCTGTATATCCCTCTTTGGTACCTTCTTTCGAGGTGGGGGAGACTTCTTCTCCACGTCCTTGGTCAGTTCCTTGTTTATTTCTTTAAGGGACTCCCTTATATCGGCCTGGAAGGAGTGTCTAGTAAGGATTCTCTGGGGCCTCCATAATTCTACCTTAGGAGGCGTCGTTGGATCAAGCTTTCTTGGCTCCGCCGCGGCGGGCCTGCCGGGGTGCGTGCAGAAGTTCGGCTTGAACGTAACTAAGTTACTGTTTGCGTCTGGTAACGCGCCGTGGGCCTACAACTAGCCCTTTCCTAGTAGTATGTCGTGGTTCCTAAGGTCTATAATGAGTAGGGGAGAGGTGGCTTCCCAGTAATCCTTAACTTAGAGGTGTAGGCAGATCTTATAGGTGATAGGTTTTCCGCTTCGCCCGTCCGCAACGGTGTAGGGGATCGGTTTGGAGAGGAGGAGGGGTACAATTCTAAGCTCTTCTGTTATCTGGTGCGCGAGGCTTCTACTCACTGTGGCGTATACAAGTACTCCAGTGTTAACTATTGTATCAACCTGTATTTTCTTTCCTTGACTAGATAATATATAGTGTGCAATAATAGGTTCTAGGTTGGGGTGCCACAGGGAAGTCACCTGTACTTCCGTAAATAAAGCCTGTTCCTTACTCCTAGGCGCGTCTTTGCTAGGAGTTACTCTTTTCCCGAGTCTTCAGCTAATCCAGAGTCCGGCTCAGTATTAGCGATGGTAACCGCCTTAGCAGGGCAGGCGTTAGCCATATACCCTTTCTAATAGCAGTGGAAGCAACGGCCTTCCTTGCGGTAAGAATCCCGCTCCTTAGCGGTTAGTAACTTCTTCTATTCCTGCCTAGAGGTAGTACGCTCCACCGTTGGCTTAGTGTTCTTTAGGGATTTATTAGCACGCTCCTTCTTCTTCTCTGCCGCCTTAACATCGTTCTAAAGTTCCCTATCTAGCGTACGGGTACGAGCCGTTAGATCCTGGAAGCTGAAGTTTAGGGAGTCCTTAACGGGCGCCAGTCCATGGCGAAGTCCTCCTGAAAGGCGGGTCCATATCTCCTCAAACCACTGGTCCCTTGGAAGCTCGGATTCCGTGGCGAGGGCAATGAACTTGGCGTAGAAGGAGTTGAAAGGCGTCGTGTTCTAGTAGAAGCGGCGGAATTCCTAGCGCTTGTTCTAGAGGAAGTGGGGGTCGTTAAATACGGAGGTAAGAAGAGCAAAGGCCTCTTCTGCCGTCTAGAAGGCAGCGGGTCCCTTATAAACGTTCGGCCTAATAGTGTCTAAGGCCGTCCCAGTGGTGCGTAAGAAGATGTAGGATATCTTGGCCCTTTTAGTCTTATAGTGGTCCGCGTTAACTTCTAGCTTATTGTACATCTCGGCCTTCCAGTGCCTAAAGGAGGGCTCCTTCTCGGGTTCTCTAGTAAACTGTGGAGGATCAGATAGCTTCGCGGAGCGTCCTCCCTAATACTGAGATATTAGGGAGCGGACTAGGGTTTCTACAGTTGGCTGACTGTCAGGAACGGAGCTCATCTTAGACTGGTTTCTAGGGGATTGACGTCCTGTAGTAGGTCGGTAGCTAAAAGTAACGTTCGGCTCCCTAAGGCCCTTATTTTGTCGTCTAACGCGCTCTAGTTCAGCCTTAAGGATACCTTTCTCTGCAGTGAGCTCCGCATTCTCCTAGTAGATCCGCGCGCTTCCTTCTTTAAGGTTCTTAAAGTTCCTAAGAAGCTCGTTGAACTTAACGGCGGCCTCTGTCTTCTTTCCTTGTTCTTGTTGAATGTGCTGGAGGAGATCTCCTATTAGGTACTTTGTTTTTCCTAGATCCTGGAAGAGGATCTCCATCTCTTCCTCATTCTTTAGCACATTGAACAGGGAGATCTTTCTATGCTAGAAGGGGTTCATGGTGAAGTCTTGAATGTCCCCTCCACCTAAATGGTTGTGGGGTGTGTACTGGAAGAGCACATCATCTAAGGTTATAGGGAGTGGCTGTTTAATTACCTTAGGAGCGTCTTGCTCTTTTTCTTTCCCCTTAGGCTCCTTAGTACGTCTAGCGCCACGCGCGCTCGATCCGGGAGTCGACATAGTGGTAGGTCCAACGTTCTTTTACCAGGGCAAGCCTGCTGGAAGCTTGAACGAAGGAGGGGTTGGTGAGAGTTGATGAGAAGTGATGAGAAGTAATAAGAAGTAATCGGTGGTTAGAGAGCGGGTTATCTGATTAGTGAGCGAGTAGGATAAGTAAAAGGGTGGCTTCGTCTTCTTAGAAATCAGGGCAAGCCAGCTGATAGTTGAATAAGAGTAAGCCGAAGTGGTTAGGTAAGCTTAGAAAAGTGTCACGACTTAAGAAGAACAAGTCAGATTCTCGAAATTAACTAAAGTTTCTAAGCTAGAGAAAGGAAAGAGAAAAGAAAGAGAATAAAGGAGGAAGGAGGAAACTTATATATCTAGCCTAGGTACTAGTTAGAAGTCGAATAGCCGGTCTTAGGCTTCCCTTTCCCGTACGTTCCCGCTAAGTGTTTGCTCTTAGTAAACCCTATATCTTAGACATCTTATCTTAGATAAGTGCTTTAGCCTAATTAGGCTTAGTTTTCTGGAGAATGAGATGTTGACGGTCTGAATCGTCACACCCTACGGACTACTCTAACCACTTTTAGCCCCGGAAAGGCCCTAGTAGTCTATTATATTAGACTTTATTACGGATCTACCCTAGTCGAAAGAACCCTTAACCGGCGTCCTTTACGACTCGATCCTAGTTATCGTCGATAGGCTTACTAAGTACGCGTACTACCTACCGTATCTTAAAACGGCGAACGTAGAAGACCTAGCCTATACCTTCCTTAGGATAATCCTCGGCAACTACGGGCTACCGGACGAGCTAGTATTAGATAGAGATCGGTTATTTATATCTTAATTCTGGCAGACTCTTACCCGCTAGCTCGGATCCAAGCATAAGCTATCCACTACGGCACATCCTCAAACGGACGGACAAACAGAACGAACAAACTAAACGCTAGAGTAATACCTACGCTATTACATTAACTACACGCAAGACAATTAGGTTGAACTACTACCTCTCGCCCAGTTCGCGTATAACAGTTCAAAGGCAACGACTACGCAAGAATCACCGTTCTACGCTAACTATAGATATAAGCTAACGGCTTATAGGGAATCGCTTCTAAGCAAATTACTAAGCCAGAAAGGAATCCTTAAGATAGACTAGCTAAAGGCACTTTATAAACAGCTTAGCCTCGATATCGAATATAATGGATTTTTAATGTCCTACTACTATAACAGACGGCACTAGGAGGCACCGAAGCTAAAGAGGGGGGATAAAGTCTACCTACTCAGAAAAAACATTAAAACGAAGCGACCAAATAGTAAATTGGACTTTAAGAAAATTAGACCATTCGAAATCAAAGAGAAACTCGGGAAAGTTAACTACCGCCTTAAGCTACTAAGAACTATGCGGATAGTACCCGTCTTCCACATTGCACTGCTCGAACCGGTACCAAAGAACGCTACCACCGTCCAGCAGACTGAAGAAATGGTATTAGAAAACCCAGAGGCCGACGAAAACAAGGAATAGATCGTAGAAAAAATCCTTAACAGCGGCTATATTAACGGTTAATTCAGATACCTCCTATAGTGGGAAGGAGACTGGGACCACACCTAGGAACCCCCGGAGAATTACGAAGGATGCAAAGACCTTATTAAAAGATTCCATCGCTAAAACCCGGATCGGCCGACACCGCGGCCTTATCAAACACGAAGGATCCGAAATCGAAATCAGGGAACGGAGACTACCGCGCCTGATCAACCAACTCGGAATTCGCGGGTAGCACAGCAGAGCCAGCCCTAGGGGACCTAGTAGGACCTACGGAAGCGTCAGCTAAGGCCTCGCCACGCAAGCGCTTTATCGATCGCGAAGATTCGGTATTTTTAGGGTTAATAGGACCCCCGA
The DNA here is from genome assembly GCA_029906385.1 of Neofusicoccum laricinum. Classification (NCBI taxonomy): domain Eukaryota; kingdom Fungi; phylum Ascomycota; class Dothideomycetes; order Botryosphaeriales; family Botryosphaeriaceae; genus Neofusicoccum; species Neofusicoccum laricinum. The sequence goes on along the minus strand of CP123714.1, from coordinate 1,708,513 downwards.
CTACCGCGGCCTCTGCGTCCTCCGCAGCCTCCATGTGAGAGTCTAGAGCCTCGGGAGAAGCCTTAGAGGATCATCGGCGGATCACGTGATGCCAAGTCGTTCTTGTATTTAAGTCGTTCTCTTCTCTTTCTCCTCTTCTTCTTCTTCTTCTCTCTTTAAGTCTTAGCTTAACGTACATAGCGCAATAAACCTTTCAGCGATCATCCTGAGGTTGAGCCCTGACAATAGCTAAGACTTTAACCCATTGGACTTATTAGAACTAGATTATTGGCACAGTCGCGCACTGGAATCACTGGAATCACTGGAATCACTGGAGACACCGGAAGCACCGGAAACACTGGAATCAACGAGAGGCACAGGATCCTCAGAATGGTTAATCCACAGCATGCGGATGAGCAACAGGCTCAGGAATCCCAAGAAATAAAGCAGATGCTGCAACAGATGATGGCTCAGATGAGCGCACTCAATGGCAAGGTGGAACAACTTGAAAGGGAGAATCAAACTCAAAAAGGAGAAAACGACACGAATCCTCTTCCCACCCCAACAAATACTTCTGGCGAATCTTCGGATAAAGCTGGCCCGCTAAACGACAAGCCAACCAAGAACCTCGGACCCCTTGCTGAGTTCTCAGGCAACAGGGATGAACTGGAACCCTGGATCTCTCAGGCACTAGCAAAGCTAGCCGTGGACTATTACCACTGCAACGAAACGACCAAGTTCTTTATGCTCCACAATAGGCTCCGGGGCGAGGCAGCTCGCCAGCTACAGCCCTGGGTCCAGACTAGTATTAACACGAACAGCATGACTGCACAGTGTCTACTGGATCAACTCCGCCTATCATTTGGCGACCCCCATGTGCAAGAAAAGGCCCAGCGCAAACTACACAAGCTACGCCAAACCAACAAGCCTTTTATGGAGTACTTTACGGAGTTCCGCAAGTTAGTACTAGAGGCCGGGGGCACCAACTGGCCGGACGAAATCCTCAAGGCCTATTTGGAAGCAGGGATCAGCCAGGAGCTCCAACAAAGCATGATTGGCCTTGGAGGCATAAGCCAGTCCTTTGAGGACTACTGCACCGAGCTGAAACGCGTCAGTGATCAACTGGAAGCATTCAACTTGCGCAACAATGGCAAGAGAGCTCAGCAGGGCTGGCAGCAAGGCTGGTGGCGTGGCCAGAATAAGGTTGGCTCAGCAGGGTCCACTAGCAAGCAGCCAGGGTCCAAACAGTCAAAACCAACGACGTTCCAACACGATATGGAGTGGGAGCCCACCGGACCAGCCAAAGCAGCCCAGGGACGCCGTGTCAAGTGGGTGAATGATCAAGAGATGCAGAAACGAAAGGAAGAACACCGCTGTCTACGCTGCGGCGACTCAACGCATCTAATTGCCCAATGCCCCTGGCTGCCACCAAGGAGACCTACACGCTTTGCAAAGCCTGTTCAGCAGGAGGAAAACGCGGGACCCGAGCTGGAAGACTTAGAGGATGATGAAGCACTTGCCCAGCAGTCGGAAAACTGAAAGCTCCTGTCAAAAATCGCAGGCAGGAGCCAACAGTGGAGGAAAAGCAGGAAGCACAGAACGAATGGCGGAAGCAGCAACCTAAATTGGAACAGGATTCACTTCTTACCTCAGTTATGATCAATAAAGAGTCTTTTGGAAAAGCTCTTGCTGATACTGGTTGTGAATTCTACGCTGTAATAAGCCGCAAATTCGCTGAACGCTGTAACCTCCCGCGTATTAAAATCACCCCAAGAACACTGGATGGATTAACACCTACTGGATGGAAGATTAATGAAGTTGCCTGGGCCGAGGTCGATATTGGAGGTCACCACCAAAAGCGAATGTTCTTCTATATCGTCCCAAAGCTCTCTGGATGCGATCTCATGCTAGGGAGCCCCTGGATGGTACAGGAAAAGGCAGTACTTGACCAAAGCGAACGGACTATCACCTTTAAGGATACTGGATTAACTGTAAAACAAGACACCGATCTCCCTAAGTCTCAAGGCAAGCTAATTGGAGCCGCTGCCTTTTGCCACCTTATGAGCCTTAGGAAAAAGAAAGGATATCAGATCTTTACAGCCAGCCTCGCGGATATCAATAAGGCCTTACAGGAGAAACCCCCTATCGATCTTCAAAGCCGGCTGCCTAGTTGGGTAGACCCTAAACGGATCGGCCTATTTGATAAGAAAGAAGCGGATAAACTCCCACTACACCGACCTGGAATTGACCATCAAATTGAACTCGAAAAGGACACCAACGGCAAGACACCCGACGCTCCATGGGGGCCTTTATATAATATGTCTCGTGACGAGCTCCTTGTGCTAAGGAAGACTCTTAATGAGCTACTTGATAAAGGCTTTATCCGTGTAAGCAACTCGCCTGCTGCGGCACCGGTCTTATTCGTTAAGAAACCAGGAGGCGGTCTACGCTTTTGCTGTGACTACCGGGCTCTCAATCGACTTACAAGGAAGGACCGCTATCCATTACCGCTGATCCAAGAGACCCTCAACAGAATAAGTAAGGCAAAATGGTTTACTAAGCTGGACGTGGCTGCAGCCTTCCATAAGATACGAATCGCGGAAGGAAGCGAATGGTTAACGGCATTTCGAACTCGCTTTGGACTCTTTGAGTGGTTGGTCACTCCATTTGGATTGGCAAATGCTCCGAGCACCTTTCAACGGTACATTAATTGGACTCTAAAGGACTTCCTAGATGACTTTGTCTCAGCCTACGTTGACGACATCCTAATCTTTACGGATGGATCCCGCCAGGAGCACCGCGAGAAAGTGAACAAGGTACTAGAGAAGCTGGACGCTGCAGGCTTACAACTTGACCTAAAGAAATGCGAATTTGAAGTCCAGTCTACTAAGTATCTGGGGTACATCATTGAGGCCGGACAAGGCATCCGCATGGACCCAGAAAAGATCAAGGCAATTCAGGAATGGAAAGCACCTACTACGGCTAAAGGAGTACTCGGATTTCTTGGTTTTGCGAATTTTTACCGACGGTTTATTAAAGGCTTTTCCAATCTGGTATCGCCTCTGGTATCCCTTACGAGAAAGAATACGACCTTCCGATGGAACCAGGAGGCTAACGCCGCATTTGAGAAGCTAAAAAAGGCCTTTATTATAGCGCCGGTCCTTATGCAATTTGATCCAGAACGAGAAACGATCCTTGCTACGGATTCCTCAGGATACTGCACAGGAGGAGTACTCCAACAGTACGACAACGACGGTTTTCTACGTCCAGTAGCGTTCTTCTCAAAAAAGAACCTACCCGCGGAATGCAACTACCCGATCTACGATAAGGAACTACTTGCGGTGGTTAAGTGTTTACGCCAGTGGGACGCCGAACTAAAAGGACTTCATCAGTTCAAGATCCTCACTGATCATAAGAACCTGGAATACTTTACCACGGCAAGGAGGCTTTCTGAAAGGCAGATTCGATGGTGGAGAGAGCTTAGCCGCTTCTCCTTTACCATTGAGTACACCCCAGGGAAAACCAATGGATTGGCAGACGCATTAACAAGAAGGGACCAAGACTTACCTACAACGGATAAGGATGAGAGACTTGAACAAAGGACAGCTCAGTTACTTCAGTCGATACCCTACGGATTAGTTCTTAATACCGGACCACCAGAGGACCCCGAAGAACAAGAATGGAGTAATGAAGATTCACTTCTATCCGAAGAGGCTATGGCAACCAAACCTCGACAAGCACGACCTGGACAACAAACGCGAGAACCTCTTTCCCTAGAGGAGCAATGGCAAGAAGCACTCCAACAGGACCAAATGTTAAAGCAGCTCCAGAAGGCTGTACGGCAAGGAGAAAGAACATTCCCACTGGAGTTTACTACGAAGTTCAAGGTCTCAATCGCTGAATGCTCGCTAGACGACCAAGGGAACCTCCTCTTTAGAGATAGGAAATGGGTACCGGATTCTAAGCCACTACGAACGAGAATCATTCAGGAGATGCACGACTCCCCCCTCTCAGCACATCCGGGACGTATCCAAACAGTCTCCCTCGTGGCAAGGCACTTCTTCTGGCCAGGATTCGTTAATGATGTTAGGAGGTTCTGCCGGAACTGTGATATCTGTGGAAGGACAAAGATCTGGAGAGATAGGAAACAAGGATTACTTAAGCCGCTACCAGTACCGAGCCGCCAATGGAGGGAGATCTCCATTGACTTTATTGGGCCTCTACCATTGAGCAATGGTTGCGAAATGCTTATGGTAATTACTGATCGCCTAGGAAAAGGAGTAATCCTTGAGGCCTGTTTAAATACTGAGACGGAAACTATTGCAAAGCTCTTTATTACATGCTTTTACCGGAACCATGGGATCCCAGCGGCAATCGTCTCTGATAGAGGAACTCAATTCGTTAGCCTCCTTTGGCAACGAATCTGTCAACTCCTTAAGATTAAGAGACGCATCTCAACGGCCTATCACCCCCAGACGGACGGATCAACAGAAAGAATGAATACTGAAGTGGCAAGAAAACTCGCACTGTTCGTGGATCACTACCAAAAGGACTGGACAGACCGGCTACCAATAGTCCAGCTGGCCCTTAATGGAAGAACTTCAACGACGACTCAGACAAGCCCATTCTTTCTCTCCCATGGGTTCCACCTTGAGCCACTAGAACTGCTCGAAGATATTCAATCCAATGACCTCCACAGGGATTCTCCAGTGGCAAGAGCGGAGGCAATTGTGGCCAAGATTAAAGAAGTCACGGACTGGGCGCAAATGTCAATGGCGGAAGCTCAATAGGAACAAGAGAGACAAGCCAACCGGCAAAGAAATCCTTCACCAGCTTATAAGATAGGTGATAAGGTCTGGCTACATCTAAAGAACCTAAGGACGGATAGACCAAGCAAGAAGCTCGATGATAAGGCAGCCAAGTTTACTATTATCGAAGTAGTTGGATCTCACAGCTACAAGTTGGATATCCCTGGAGCGGTGCACAACGTCTTTAACGTGGACCTACTCCGGCCAGCGGGAGCAGACCCCTTGCCAAGCCAAGTACAGGACGACTATCAACCACCACCGGTTCGAGTAGATGGTCAAGATGAATGGACAGTGGAGGCAATCCTAAGTGAACGAATGGCGAGAAAACCAGGGCAAAGAAAGCGCCAACTGCAGTATCAAGTCAAATGGGAAGGGTACGCTCGACCAACATGGGAGCCGGCATCAGCACTGCAGGATACAGCAGCACTGGATTACTATCTCAAGCAAAAGAACGAGCAACGAGTGCCAAAATCGAACTAGCGGGCAATTGGATGAGAACTAATGGCGATTAAAAAGGGAGCAAGCGGTTTAGCCCCGCCCCGGAGGGCGAGGCCAAGTCTAGCCAGGCATCACTTCGTTGGTTACCCGCAACCAATGGGGGAATTTAACTCGATGATACCTGGCTAGGGAATTACAACACGGATAACGCGGTCCGAAGGACCTTACCGTGCCGGGCAACCCTCTTCCTGTCAACAGACAGGCCCTTAATTCGACAGCCAGCTAATAAGCACCCGTTTGATATTAGGTTTTCGCTTTCTTGACTTATATACCCCTCCAAACCGAAGAACAGGTGCGCCCCCACCGGGAATTAAACCCGCAACCCCGAGGAAAGAGAGAAAAAAAGGGGGGGAAAAGGGGGGGGTGATGTGAGAGTCTAGAGCCTCGGGAGAAGCCTTAGAGGATCATCGGCGGATCACGTGATGCCAAGTCGTTCTTGTATTTAAGTCGTTCTCTTCTCTTTCTCCTCTTCTTCTTCTTCTTCTCTCTTTAAGTCTTAGCTTAACGTACATAGCGCAATAAACCTTTCAGCGATCATCCTGAGGTTGAGCCCTGACACTCCAGTGCGGTAAGATTCTCGAAGCCCTTACGAATTATACGCGAACGGCGTTCCTTTAAGAACCGCTGCTATTTCTATAACCGCAGAAACTTTGCTAAAGTAGTATCCGCCTTAGCAGCAACCCGCTTATAGGCACGATTAAGCTTCTCCACTAAGGAAGGTCAAACAGAATCGAGAAAAGATAGGGATAGCTACTTACATCTAGAGCTACTAGACTCCGTAACATCACACCCCGAGCGACGAATAAGCACCGTACTTAGAAGGATTATCCTCTAAAGTAATACAAGCAGTCCGGTACTCTAAGTAATTAGTACAAGGGATCATCTCTACTCCGTTACGTAGAACCTGCCGCAACAACTCTTTCCGACGAAGGATAGTCCGATAAGGGCGAGGCGAATACCCATCTAGAGTCTTAGTAAAAGAACGCTTCTTAGGAGGCATGACGAGAACTTATAGGAGAAGAAAGGGCAGGAGGAACGGGAGATAAAATATAACCTAACGGATAAATCTTCGGGCCGAAGATCCTTAAGGGGGGAGGTAGTGTTACGAACCTCAGTCCGTATAGATAGGAAGATATAAGGGTCGGGAAGAGTACTAAGTAATAAAGTAGCTAGAAGGGAAGGAAGCCTAGGAGGCGGGAAAGAAGGATCTCCGCTTACCCCGCTTTGGGCGAGAAAGGGCCTAGGCGCCCTAGTTACGTATACCCTATAGCGAGCCCTCGAGCGAAGGGCTTAGCGAGCCCTTAGAAAATAGGCTCTCTTACGAGCCTATATAAGCCTAGCTCGTAAGGGCTCTACTAGATTGTTATAGCTTTCCTAGTAGTATATAGTCACGCTCCTTTAGCTAGACATTTAATCCTTCGTAGTCAACTTAAAGTTCTAATTTAAACCCTATTAATTTAGAGGTAATAAGCTTATTACGCACCGCGCTATTACGTGATACTTCCCTCTTTATACCGCTATCCTCCTCTTATCTCTTTAAGGTAAACCCTTCGGTTTCTACTAACCTACTAAGCGACTCCGAAGCTTAGTAGAAGGAGCCTACCGTTATACTTAACTTATACCTATCGCCTAGAACTACTAAGGATAATAAAAGTCCACCCCGTATTCCACGTCTCCTTACTCGAACCCGTAGCCTCTAACCCCTTACCTAATTAAATCCAACCTCTGCTCCCGCCTATTATCGTTGACGGCGAAGAAGAGTACCGGGTAGAAGAGATTCTAGATATTAAAACAACCCGGAGACAACCAAAATACCTTATAAAATAGACTGGTTACTCGATACTAACCTAGGAACCTTACGACCTTGTTAAAGACCTTAAAGCTCTTAATACGTTTTATAAACGTTATCCTTTAAAACCTCGACCCTTAGACTAAAGGCTCGTAGGAACTTACCTCTAGGGAAGAGAGCCTACTATTATAAATATAGCTTATATAGACTAATTACTTCTTGTTTACCGCCGATCGATTTGGAATCTAGATCTAGACTTGCCTGCTTATAAATCAGGAAGCTAGTATTTTAGTTCGTTCCTTATATATATAAAGCTCGCCTCTCTGCCTTACAATTAGTTCTTTAGTCTAGTAATAAGTATTCCTCGCGTATAACTTAGTATGCCTTGAATTAGACCTTGCTCGCCTCCTTTATTGTTTACTCGTCTCTCTCTACCCGCCTCTTAGTATTCGTCCCTAGTCTCTCGCCCCCCTCCTCTTATCCTATATGCTTCGGTATCTGCTTTACCCCTACTGCCTTTACCGGCTTCGTTACTTCGTCCCTCTCCGCCCTCTAAGGTCTGTTTATTATACTAAGGGACTTAAGCTTAATATAACGTCGTATACACCTCCTACGGCTTCCGTCCTCTACGTATTAAAAAACGTAGAAGGCTAGATAGTACCCGGTATCTACCTAGCCCTCCTCTACTCTCTACTTCGAATTAGTTTTCCGTCCTTGCTTCCCTCTCGTCTTCGAATCTTGGAACACTCTCGTTTTCACCTCCTAAAACCCGTACCCTACAGCCCCGTGCTATAGATCTTGGGAAACGTCCGCTCCTTATCCTTAAATCAGTGGTTAATAACAAAATCGAAACCTCGGCTATATTAGACTCTGGTACCTCGTCTCTTTTTATAGATAATGTCTTTATTGCATCCTATTTAATCCCTACACGCCAAAAACCCTAAGCTGAATCCCTCGAACTCGCGGATGGATCTATCGCCGGATGGATTACCCACGAGGCCGACCTTTAACTTGATATTAATCAGTATTAAGAACTCGTTACCTTCTAAGTAACTAAGCTCGGCTAATATCCAATTATCCTAGGAAAACCCTGGCTAGAACGGTATGATCCACACGTCCTATGGTTAAAAAACATAATTACCTTCGCCTCCCCTTTTTGCCAAGCAAATTGCTTGCCTACTCGCTAACCTATAACTACGCTTTCCCCCTTACCTTCTAATTCGCCTTCGATCTCTTGCGCTACTGTATCCTACGCCGCCCTTACTCGTTATGTCCGACGAGATAAGACTAGGATATACGCCGTATTAATTAAGGAGATCTAAGAACACCTTAATAGCCTTAAGAAAACGGAACAGCAAACTCTAGAACAAGAACTCGAAACCCTCCGCTTACGAGTCCCCGCTTGATTCTACTATCTTCTTCCCTTCTTTATAAAGAAAGAGGCCGATAGACTTCCCCTACATCGGTATATTAATCATAAGATTTTATTAGAAGAGGGTAAGAAACCCCTATTCGGCCCTCTCTACTTAATGTCCGATTTAGAGCTTAAGGCTCTACGTGAATACCTTAATAAAAACCTTAAAAAAGGTTTTATTCGACCCTTATTCTTATCCTCTACGTCCCCTGTTCTCTTTGTTAAGAAACCAGGAGGCGGCCTTCGTTTTTGCGTGGATTATCGCGAACTAAATAGTATTACGAAAAAGAACCGTTATCCACTCCCCTTAATCAACGAGACTCTCCGTCAACTTTAAGGCTCTCGTATTTTTACTCGACTCGACCTTCGCGGTGCTTATAACCTTATCCGAATTAAGGAAGGCTCTAAACCTTTAACTGCCTTTAGGACTCGCTATAGCCTATACGAATACCTAGTTATACCCTTTAGCCTAACGAATACGCCGGCTACCTACCAACAATTCGTTAACGATATATTACGTGAATACCTTAACCGCTGGTACGTCGTCTACCTAGACGACATCCTTATCTACTCAGAAACAGAAGAAGAGCACCACAAACATGTCCGATTAGTTCTCGAAAAGCTCTATAAAGCAGGCCTATACGTAAAAGGCGAAAAATGCGATTTCTATACGACTTTAACTACGTTCCTTGGCTTCGTTATTTCTCTAGACGGTATCTCTATAGACCCAGCTAAGGTAGCCGCCGTAAGAGACTAGGAGACTCCTTATTTAGTTAAAGACCTTTAATCGTTCCTTAGCTTTGCAAACTTTTACCGACGATTTATTAAAGGATACTCTCGAAAAGCTAGAGCTCTCTTTAAGCTCCTAGCTAAGAACATTCGTTTTACTTAGGGGAAAGAATAGGATAAAGCTTTTACTTACCTTAAGGAAGCCTTCTATTCTTACCTAATCCTCCGACACTTCGATCCCTAACTCGAGACTATCCTTAAAACTAACTCTTCTGACTTCGTTATATCCGCAATCCTATCTTAATAGGTAACGTATAACGATAGTAAGAGACTTCTACACCCTATCGCCTACTACTCTCGGAAAATAACCTCCGCAGAGCAGAACTACGGTATTAGGGATAAAGAACTCTTAGCTATTATAGAAGCCCTAAAGGAATACCGTTCCCTTATTATTAACCTCTCCTCGCCACTCCTCGTCCTTATAGATCACTCGAATTTGACTAGCTTTGCCTCTAAGCAAATCTTGAACCGTCGACAAGCACGCTAGGCAATTAAACTCTCGGAACTCGACTTTAAGATTGTCTACCGCCTAGGAACTAAGAATCAACGCGCGGATACGTTAATAAGACGGTTAGGAGACCTCCCTACTCGAGAGGGGCGCCTGCCCCCTACTACGATCCTTACCCCCGGAAAATTCGAAATTTCGACCCTTGTTTCAACTCGATATTCGATCGCTAGGCTAGAACCGTCCCTAGCTAGTAATATTCGCTTAGCACTTAATAAGAATACTCTTAGGCAAGAGATCCTTACTATACTCGATACCTACGCACTTCGACATCCTAAAGTGGATCTAGGCGTATACTCTAAGGATAACGATAGTCTATTACTAGTTAATAGACTTATCTATATCCCTAAAGACCTAAGCCTCCGCTAAAGGATTATTAGCTCTCGACACTCGCATCCGGCTGCTGGACACCTAGGCTAAGTAGCAACATTTAAACTCGTTACTCGTAATTTCTAGTGGCCAGGTCTACGATAGACAGTAGCTCGTTTTATACGGAACTATAAGACCTGCTAAAGAATTAAACCCGCTCGACACGCCCCCTTTAGATACTTAAAACCCCTTAAAGTGCTACAACGCCGCTGGTAATCCGTTTCTCTTAATTTGATTACGGGACTTCTAACGTCCAATTCGTTTAATACTATACTAGTAGTCGTAGACCGACTAACTAAAATGGCTTACTTTATTCCTTACTAAACAACCCTTAATTCGATAGAGCTTACTAAGCTTTATCGAGACTACGTTTTTCGACTATACGGCTTACCCAACGACTTTGTATCTGACCGCGGCTCGATTTTTACTTCTAAATTTACTAGAGCTCTTAGTAGATCCCTATCTATTAAGACTAACTTTAGTACGGCTTTCCACCTATAAACCGACGGCTAGATAGAGCGTGTTAACGCTATCCTCGAATAATACCTTCGCGCCTACGTTTCGTACTAATAAGACGATTGGAACGACTTTCTCTCCCTTGCTAAATTCGCTTATAATAATACGATCTCGACTACGACTAAGGTTACCCCCTTTTTTACAAACTACGGCTTCTACCCTCGTTATAAGATTCTATAGAAAGACTTAATCTTAGCCCCCCTTAAACCCCTACGTCTCTTCTAAGAGAACCTCGAAAACCTCGAAAACTACCTTCGCCAAGAAATTCGACTCGCATAAGACGCCTACGCAGAATAGGCTAATAAAGACCGTATTTCGCTACCCGTCTTTAAGTGTTATAAATATGGCTTATGTGGACTAATTACTTCTTGTTTACCGCCGATCGATTTGGAATCTAGATCTAGACTTGCCTGCTTACAAATTAGGAAGCTAGTATTTTAGTTTATTCCTTATATATATAAAGCTCGCCTCTCTGCCTTGCAATTAGTTCTTTAGTCTAGTAATAAGTATTCCTCGCGTATAACTTAGTATACCTTAAATTAGACCTTACTCGCCTCCTTTATTGTTTACTCGTCTCTCTCCACCCGCCTCTTAGTATTCGTCCCTAGTCTCTCGCCCCCCTCCTCTTATCCTATATACTTCGGTATCTGCTTTACCCCTACTGCCTTTACCGGCTTCGTTACTTCGTCCCTCTCCGCCCTCTAAGGTCTATTTATTATATTAAGCCTAGTGACCTTGTTTAGCTCCTAAGACGGCATATCTCGACAACAAGACCTTCGGATAAACTCGACTTTAAACGCCTTAGCCCCTTTTCTATACTAGAAAAGATCTTAACTCATGCCTATCGCCTAGAACTACTAAGGATAATAAAAGTCCACCCCGTATTCTACGTCTCCTTACTCGAACCCGTAGCCTCTGACCCCTTACCTAATTAAATCCAACCTCCGCTCCCGCCTATTATCGTTGACGGCGAAGAAGAGTACCGGGTAGAAGAGATTCTGGATGTTAAAACAACCCGGAGACAACCAAAATACCTTATAAAATAGACTGGTTACTCGATATTAACCTAGGAACCTTACGACCTTATTAAAGACCTTAAAGCTCTTAATACGTTTTATAAACGTTATCCTTCAAAACCTCGACCCTTAAACTAAAGGCTCGTAGGAACTCACCTCTAGGGAAGAGAGCCTACTATTATAAATATAGCTTATATGGACTAATTACTTCTTATTTACCGCCGATCGATTTGGAATCTAGATCTAGACTTGCCTGCTTACAAATTAGGAAGCTAGTATTTTAGTTTATTCCTTATATATATAAAGCTCGCCTCTCTGCCTTGCAATTAGTTCTTTAGTCTAGCAATGAGTATTCCTCGCGTACAACTTAGTATGCCTTGAATTAGACCTTGCTCGCCTCCTTTATTGTTCACTCGTCTCTCTCTACCCGCCTCTTAGTATTCGTCCCTAGTCTCTCGCCCCCCTCCTCTTATCCTATATACTTCGGTATCTGCTTTACCCCTACTGCCTTTACCGGCTTCGTTACTTCGTCCCTCTCCGCCCTCTAAGGTCTGTTTATTACACCCCTACACACCTCATTTACTTCAATTATGCGTATTTCCGTAAATCCGATTACTATAAGTATATAGCAGACCTTAGTAGCAATAATAAGAAAACTAGCGGTGTATTCTTTCTCGCGCCGTTCGATAAAATCCCTTAGGGTGTAATAAACAGACCTTGGAGGGCGGAGAGGGACGAAGTAACGAAGCCGGTAAAGGCAGTAGAGGTAAAGCAGATACCGAAGCACAGGGGATAAGAGGAGGGGGGCGAGAGACTAGGAACGAATGCCAAGAGGCGGGTGGAGAGAGACGAGTGAACAACAAAGGAGGCGAGCAAGGTCCAATTTAAGGCATACTAAGTTGTACGCGAGGAATACTTATTACTAGACTAAAGAACTAATTGTAAGGCAGAGAGGCGAGCTTTATATATATAAGGAACGAACTAAAATACTAGCTTCCTGATTTATAAGCAGGCAAGTCTAGATCTAGATTCCAAATCGATCGGCGGTAAACAAGAAGTAATTAGTCTACATAAGCTATATTTATAATAGTAGGCTCTCTTCCCTAGAGGTGAGTTCCTACGAGCCTTTAGTCTAAGGGTCGAGGTTTTGAAGGATAACGTTTATAAAACGTATTAAGAGCTTCAAGGTCTTTAATAAGGTCGTAAGGTTCCTAGGTTAGTATCGAGTAACCAGTCCATTTTATAAGGTATTTTGGTTGTCTCCGGGTTGTTTTAACATCCAGAATCTCTTCTACCCGGTACTCTTCTTCGCCGTCAACGATAATAGGCGGGAGCGGAGGTTAGATTTAATTAGGTAAGGGGTCAGAGGCTACGGGTTCGAGTAAGGAGACGTGGAATACGGGGTGGACTTTCATTGTCCTTGGTAGTTCTAGGCGATAGGCATGAGTTAAGATCTTTTCTAGTATAGAAAAGGGGCCAAGGCGTTTAAAGTCGAGTTTATCCGAAGGTCTTGTTGTCGAGATATGCCGTCTTAGGAGCCAAATAAGGTTACTAGGCTTAAAGACGGGTAGCGAAATACGGTCTTTATTAGCCTGTTCTGCGTAGGCGTCTTATGCGAGTCGAATTTCTTAGCGAAGGTAGTTTTCGAGGTTTTCGAGGTTCTCTTGGAAGAGACGTAGGGGTTCAAGGGGGGCTAAGATTAAGTCTTTCTGTAGAATCTCATAACGAGGGTGGAAGCCGTAGTTTACAAAGAAGGGGGTAACCTTAGTCGTAGTCGAGATCGTATTATTATAAGCGAATTCAGCAAGGGAGAGAAAGTCGTTCCAATCGTCTTATTAGTACGAAACGTAGGCGCGAAGGTATTGTTCGAGGATAGCGTTAACACGCTCTGTTTAGCCGTCGGTTTGTAGGTGGAAAGCCGTACTAAAGTTGGTCTTAATAGATAGGGATCTACTAAGAGCTCTAGTAAATTCAGAAGTAAAAATCGAGCCGCGGTTAGATACAAAGTCGTTAGGTAAGCCGTATAGTCGAAAAACGTAGTCTCGATAAAGCTTAGCAAGCTCTATCGAATCGAGGGTTGTTTGGTAAGGAATAAAGTAAGCCATTTTAGTTAGTCGGTCTACAACTACTAGTATAGCATCAAACGAGTTGGACGTTGGAAGTCCCGTAATCAAATCGAGAGAAACGGATTGCCAGCGGCGTTGTGGCACTTTAAGGGGTTTCAAATATCCAAAGGGGGCGTGTCGAGCGGGTTTAATTCTTTAGTAGGTCTTATAGTTCCGTATAAAACGAGCTACTGTCTATCGTAGACCTGGCCACCAGAAATTACGAGTAACGAGTTTAAATGTTGCTGCTTGGCCTAGGTGTCCAGCAGCCGGATGCGAGTGTCGAGAGCTAATAATCCTTTAGCGGAGGCTTAGGTCTTTAGGGATATAGATAAGTCTATTAACTAGTAATAGACCATCGTTATCCTTAGAGCATGCGCCTAGATCCACTTTAGGATGTCGAAGTGCGTAGGTATCGAGTGTAGTAAGGATCTCTTGCCTAAGAGTATCCTTATCGAGTGCCAAGCGAATATTACTAGCTAGAGACGGTTCTAGCCTAGCGATCGAATATCGAGTTGAAACAAGGGTCGAAATTTCGAATTTTCCGGGGGTAAGGATCGTAGTAGGGGGCAGGCGCCCCTCTTAAGTAGGGAGGTCTCCTAACCGTCTTATTAACGCATCCGCGCGTTAATTCTTAGTTCCTAGGCGGTAGACAATCTTAAAGTCGAGTTCTAAGAGTTTAATTGCCCAGCGTGCTTGTCGACGGTTTAAGATTTGTTTAGAGGCAAAGCTAGTCAAATTCGAGTGATCCGTAAGAACGAGGAGTGGCGAGGAGAGGTTAATAATAAGGGAACGGTATTCCTTTAGGGCTTCTATAATAGCTAAGAGTTCTTTATCCCTAATACCGTAGTTCTGCTCTGCGGAGGTCATTTTCCGAGAGTAGTAGGCGATAGGGTGTAGAAGTCTCTTACTATCGTTATACGTTACCCATTGAGATAGGATTGCGGATATGACGAAGTCAGAAGAGTCGGTTTTAAGGATAGTCTCGAGTTGGGGGTCGAAGTATCGGAGGATTAGGTAAGAATAAAAGGCTTCCTTAAGATAAGTAAATGCTTTATCCTATTCTTTCCCCCAAGTAAAACGAATGTTCTTAGCTAGGAGCTTAAAGAGAGCTCTGGCTTTTCGAGAGTATCCTTCAATAAATCGTCGGTAAAAGTTTACAAAGCCAAGGAACGATTAAAGGTCTTTAACTAAACGAGGAGTCTCCTAGTCTCTTACGGCGGCTACCTTAGCTGGGTCCATAGAGATACCGTCTAGAGAAATAACGAAGCCAAGGAACGTAGTTAAAGTCGTATAGAAATCGCATTTTTCGCCTTTTACGTATAGGCCTGCTTCACAGAGCTTTTCGAGAACTAATCGGACGTGTTCGTGGTGCTCTTCTTCTGTTTCTGAGTAGATAAGGATGTCGTCTAGGTAGACGACGCACTAGCGGTTAAGGTATTCACGTAACGTATCGTTAACGAATTGTTGGTAGGTAGCCGGCGCATTCGTTAGGCCAAAGGGCATAACCAGGTATTCGTATAGGCCATAGCGAGTCCTAAAGGCCGTTAAATGTTCGGAGCCTTCCTTAATTCGGATAAGGTTATAAGCACCGCGAAGGTCGAGTCGAGTAAAAATACGAGAGCCTTGAAGTTGACGGAGAGTCTCGTTAATTAAGGGGAGTGGATAACGGTTCTTTTTCGTAATACCATTTAGTTCGCGATAATCCACGTAAAAACGAAGGCCGCCTCCTAGTTTCTTAACAAAGAGAACAGGGGACGCAGAGGATGAGGATAAGGGTCGAATAAAACCTTTTTTAAGGTTTTTATTAAGGTATTCACGTAGAGCCTTAAGCTCTAAATCGGACATTAAGTAGAGAGGGCCGAATGGGGGTTTCTTGCCCTCTTCTAATAAAATCTTATGATTAATATACCGATGTGGGGGAAGTCTATCGGCCTCTTTCTTTGTAAAGAAGGGAAGAAGATAGTAGAATCGAGCGGGGACTCGTAAGCGGAGGGTTTCGAGTTCTTGTTCTGGAGTTTGCTGTTCCGTTTCCTTAAGGCTATTAAGGTGTTCTTGGATCTCCTTAATTAATACGGCGTATATCCTAGTCTTATCTCGTCGGACATAACGAGTAAGGGCGGCGTAGGATACAGTAGCGCAAGAGATCGAAGGCGAATTAGGAGGTAAGGGGGAAAGCGTAGTTGTGGGTTGGCGAGTAGGTAAGCAATTTGCTTAGCAAAAAGGGGAGGCGAAGGTAATTGTGTTTTTTGACCATAGGACGTGTGGATCATGCCGTTCTAGCTAGGGTTTTCCTAGGATAATTGGATATTGGCCGAGCTTAGTTACTTAGAAGGTAACGAGTTCTTGATGCTGATCAATATCAAGTTGAAGGTCGGCCTCGTGGGTAATCCATCCGGCGATAGATCCATCCGCGAGTTCGAGGGATTCAGCTTGGGGTTTTTGGCGTGTAGGGATTGAATAGGAAGCAATAAAGGCATTATCTATAAAAAGAGACGAGGCACCAGAGTCTAACATAGCCGAGGTTTCGATTTTGTTATTAACCACTAATTTAAGGATAAGGAGCGGACGTTTCCCAAGATCTATAGCACGGGGCTGTAGGGTACGGGTTTTAGGAGGTGAAAACGAGAGTGTTCCAAGATTCGAAGACGAGAGGGAAGCAAGGACGGAAAACTAATTCGAAGTAGAGAGTAGAGGAGGGCTAGGCAGGTGCCGGGTACTGCCTAGCCTTCTACGTTTTTTGATACGTAGAGGACGGAAGCCGTAGGAGGTGTATGCGACGTTATATTAAGCTTAAGTCCCTTAGCCTTAGCTTTAGGACATTCTTTAACCTAGTGGTTAGGATTACCGTAGTAGGCGCAGAGGTTGTTAGCTTTTCGGTAAGTCTTTCGAGCGGTAGCATCTAGTTCCATAGGTTCACCTTGAGGAATCGAGGTTGGTGTAGGAGATAAGGGTTAAGGAGTAGCTAGTATAGACGAGAGAGGAATCGAGGTAGGGGTACGAGTTAAGGGTGTCTTTTTCTTAATAGTTCGAGCATAGAGTTGGTTGTCCAGTATAATGCAAGCCTTAGCGAACTTTTCGAATTCTACTGGCATAGCTCGTCCAACAAGAAGGTCCTTAAGGTTCTCTTTAAGGCCAAGGCGGAAGTAGTGGATCTTAACTGCGTTTTCCTTCCAACCAAGGGTCGTAATAAGCGAGAGAAACCGTGAATAGTACGCCGAACAGGACTTGTCTTGTTTGAGTACGAGGAGGGATCGTTCAGCTGTTGCGTAGGTGTCGGGATCATCAAATACGGCCTTGAGAGCTTGGTAGAAGGACTCGTAGTTGTCGAAGTTTACGGAACCATTCGAGGCAGAGACGTAAGGGGCAAACCAGGTATAAGCAGCATCGCGAAGGTAGGAACCAGCGTAGGTAATCTTAGCCGTATCCGTTGTAAAGGCAGATGGGTCTGAGGCGAATTTAAGCTAGAGTTGCGTGGCGAAATTCCCGAATCGAGTACGTTCACCCTTAAAGGGTTCTGGGTCCGAGACTTTAGGAATACGAGGACGAGGAGTAGGGGTTTCCAAAGGAGATATAGTAGACGTAATAGCTGGCGTGTTAGCAGGGAGGTTCGAAGCTAGTAACTGGAGTCGAGCGAAGGCTTCATCTTGGCTAAAACCGTAGTAATGAAAGATGCAAGTAACTTAGGCGTTCGTAGTATTCTCAGGGATAACTAGTGAATCGATATCGGATCTTAGGCAAGATTGTCTTCCTCTAGCGTACGCCTGACTAAGGGTAACGCGTAGGGAAACCGGGATGTCTTTAGGGAAGGTGGGGCGAGCATTAATAGGGGCAGGGACTTGATCGAGGACTTAGAATAGCGTATCCCAAGGGTTAGGAGGTGTGGTTCCATCGACCATTCTGGAGATTATAGTCTAGGGCTTCGGCGAGAGCTTTAGGCCTACTAGATAGGAGTCTAGCAAAATGTAATAAACAGACCTTAGAGGGCGGAGAGGGACGAAGTAACGAAGCCGGTAAAGGTAGTAGAGGTAAAGCAGATGCCGAAGCATAGGGGATAAGAGGAGGGGGGCGAGAGACTAGGGACGAATACCAAGAGGCGGGTGGAGAGAGACGAGTGAACAATAAAGGAGGCGAGCAAGGTCCAATTCAAGGTATACTAAGTTGTACGCGAGGAATACTTATTGCTAGACTAAAGAACTAATTATAAGGCAGAGAGGCGAGCTTTATATATATAAGGAACGAACTAAAATACTAGCTTCCTGATTTATAAGCAGGCAAGTCTAGATCTAGATTCCAAATCGATCGGCGGTAAACAAGAAGTAATTAGTCCATATAAGCTATATTTATAATATAGGGGTCCTCGCTATCCCTAATCCTATACCTCTTCTTTGCCTCCAACCTCCTTATAAAGCTCCGTACGGGTAGTATCTTTCCTCTAGGCTTCGTAGACGATACTAACATCCTTACCTTTAGTAGATCAATAGAATAAAACTATAGAATACTAGAGGAGGTAAATAGGACCTATATATAGTAGGTAGCAACCTATAGATTAACCTTCGTACCTAATAAGTACCACCTTATATACTTTATAAGAAGGCCAAAGAGATTTAATATAGCAGCAAAGATTAATATTACCGGTATTAAATAAACAGCCTAAGGGCTACTATACCTGGGTGGATTTTAGCTGACTAAGCGAGTTGGCTTTTAAGCCCCATATCTGAAGGGAAGCCAATGCCGAGAAGGATCCGATTGACGAGGACCAATTAGGGTTTAGCGTAGCACGTGACGCACACGTATATCTTCCGTGTGCCGCTAATAGGTAGAAGAATTGAACGACTTATCGTAGACTGTCTCTATACCGCTGCTGTGAACCCTTATTGTTCAACAGGTTATGAGCCCGGGTTCGTGTACCCACTAGAGCAGTCTGAGCGTTCCCGCTGGGTGTTGGATCCCGTAAACGTTTACGAAAAGACGTGTTGCCTCTGCAGTCGGTCTGTAAGCAACCTGGTACCGGTAGCTAGATACGGTCTCCGTTAAGAGGAGAAACAAGCACATTTCAGGAAGCTGTCGCCTAAGGCCTAGGCTTGTGCCAGGAGAAACAGCCACCTCGTTGTCTGTCTATGCCTTGAGAGGAGCAGACGATTCAATCGAAAATCCGATAAACGCTTAACTTGCCGGACTATAGCATCTTGCTATTTCGCTTTAACAACTCTTTACCCTAACTTTTAAGTCCAACAGCCTGGACCCGATTGACCGCAGTACACTCATTTTACTGCGTTTACAACTCTTTCGATTACTTTATTTCGAAACACACCTTCCCCTTCGCTATGTCTTCGCAAGACTTTGCTAAGCGTCGTCCTATCCCGGTCCTCTCCTACAATAATAAAGACGACTGGTTCTCTTTAATAAAGGAGTGGCTTTAAGGAGAGGGACTGTTCCATACAGTTACTACAACAACAAGCCCCGGGCTTAGGTTCAATTTGGAAAGAGACGACGCGAAGGCCAGATACTGGCTACGCATTTGCATTGATGAAGATGATCGCGAGCGAGTCCGAGAGCTAGAAGAGTCAAGGCTGATCTAGGAATCTCTTAAGGAAAAGTATGAAATCAAACTATAAGTTACTCGAAGGCAGTTTCTTCAATCTTTTATCAACTTCCAGTTCCAAGAGGGAACCACAATCAGCGAAGCCTAGACCCAACTCGCGATACTTAGGAGGAAAATCGCCGTTGCCCTGCCAGAGCACAAGTCTTTTTTAAGTGAGAAAGCTCGGCTCGACCAGCTCCTTCAGGCATTACCACAAGAGTATATAACAATCCGAGACTCGGTTAACACCCAACCAAATCTCACTACTCTTCAGGTATTACAAATACTGAAGGAAAAGGAGGCACAGCTAAAAGCCAATGACACAGCTATACTTGCAAAGAAGGCGTTTAAACCCTCTCGCCGCCCCTACCTGTCTAAACCCGAGTCAGACTCTGATAGGCGGCCACTTCAGTGTCATCTCTGCGATGGACGCCACCGTATCCTCGACTGCCCTCAACTTCCGGCAGCTAAGGAGACCGCAAAGAAGCGCCGATCGCAGAAAGCCCGCTCTAGAGCCGAGAAACAAATCCAAGAACTCCAGAGGCAAATTAACCAGTTAAAGGCCTTCTCGGCCAACGAGAAGGATGACACCCAGGACCCAGCTGCTGTAGGCGAAGAATCTAGCAGCTATAACGAAGAAGCATCAGACGAAATTGCCGCCCTCTCCAGAACCGCCACCAGTAAGATCCCTAGAGAACACTGGATAGCGGATTCTGCCGCCTCAGCACATATGACTAATAAACCCCAACTTTTTAGTGGACCTCTGACACGCATTATGAGGCGAACGATTAAAGTTGGTGGGGGAGTGCTATACGCCGACTACGTCGGCTCAGCCATGTTACTGGATAGGCGCGGCAATTCTATTCGTTTAACTTCTGTACTCTATGTCCCAAAGCTTGGTGTAAACCTCCTTTCAGGCCGACAGCTATGCAAGAGCGGCCTTAAGGGAAGCTTTAACGACAAGTACCTCTACCTTAAGGATTAAGACAACAATACCATTCTTAGTACACCTAAGAATAGGGGAGTCTATATAGTAGACCGCGTGAACCTAAAAGCGCTGTCTACCTACTATGCCGAGCAGCAACCCATCTTAAGATCACCAGAGCCTGCCCAGTCAGATAAGGACAACGACATGACTAACGCCGGGTTAAAGCAATTACCCGATACGCTAGAACCGAAGGCAGATTCGTTAAGGAATCGATTCGAACTCTGGCACCGAAGGTTTGCCTATATGGGAACTAAGAAGCTAGGAGAACTGCACAAGGTTATAACTCTCGCCGACCCGATCCTTGCGCCAAAAGAGGAAGACCACGTGTGTAGTATATGTGCCCTTACTAAGATTAAGAATAAGAAGGGACACCACGTAAGTAATAGGAAAGCCGCGAGCTTATTACTTATTTTAATCGATGTTTGCGGCCCGCTACTAACTTCCTGGGCGGGATATTCCTACTTTCTTGAAATCGTAGACAATTACTCAAGGAAGGTTTGGACAATCGCGCTTAAGAGAAGGGAAGACGCGCCAAACGCCCTACGACAGTGGCGTCTAAAGGCAGAACTCCAAGGGGGAGCCAAACTACTCGCTGTCCGTAGCGACAACGCCACCGAGTTAAAGTCACTTCTTAACTAGTGGTGCGCAACCCTTGGAATTGTTCCTCAGTACACTATTCCCCACCAGTCAAGTCAGAATGGTGTAGCTGAACGAGCCATCCAGACCACCGAGACCAACGTTAGGGCAATGCTAAAAGACGCAAAGCTCCCAGTTGAGTTCTGGGTGGAGGCAGCCGAGACTGACGCATACCTGCGGAATCGGACTGCTGCTGGACCTCTTATTAACGGAAAACCTACAAGCCCTGAAGAAGCGTTCACTGGTCAAAAGCCAAGTATCGACCATATACGTGTTTAGGGCTGCAAGGTATACTCCTACGTTGATCCAAAGTCTCTTCCAGTCGGATCTAGACATGACAAGTTAATGGACCGAGGAAGAGTGGGAGTATTTATGGGATACATGGACGAAATAGAAAAACATTATCGTCTATAGGCCCCAGACCTTCGAAGGGTGATCCGCAGCCATAGCGTAAGGTTTATAGAGCAAGAAAAAGGAGGGGATATTAACCTGAACCTCAAGGTCAAACCAACGTCAAATACTATCCCCGAGAGACGTCCAGTTGGACGTCCGCGAAAAGTCCTTTTTGCTTCAGAGCCTCCCGTAGAGGAAGAGGAAGAAGCCCAGCAGCTAGAAGCTAGTAAAGCGGTTACTACTAACGAAAGTCAGTAAGAACCGCAGCCCCCGGCTGCTAAAAGAGAGGAACAAGACCGTTAACCAGACAATCAGGACGCTGTACCAAGCAGTACCCCTAGAACATAAAGGTTTAGGGGAGTCTTTATCCCTAAACGAAAGAGATCGCCGGAGGACTCATCCACAGACGAGCCAGAACTAAAGGTACTACGGAGCCTGTTTGTACTTATCAGCCAAACACCACTTGAGTGCTATAAGGAGCCGGAAGCGTAAGTATTTTACGCACTATCTACACAACTCCGGACGATTATTGGACCAGAGATCCCAACCCCTAAGACCTACAAGGAAGCAGTGGGAGACCCACAATTTGGTACCCTGTGGCAACGCGCTATAGAGGATGAACTTACTGCTCTTGCAGGCAATGGAACTTGGGAAGAAGCCGTCCCGCCAAAGGGAGTGAATATTGTAACAAGCAAGTGGGTATTTAAGCCAAAACTTAATACCGACGGCTCGCTTGAAAAGGCTAAAGCTCGCCTTGTTGCACGAGGATTCACCCAACGATTTGGACACGACTTCTGGGATACCTTTGCTCTAACCGTTCGTCACGAGACGCTTCGAACGTTCCTGGCAATCGTAGGGCTCCTTGACTTGGAGCTCCACCAGGTTGACGTCAACAATGCCTTCACTGAGTCACGTCTCCAAGAAGACATCTACATGGCCCCTCCAGAGGGAGTAACAGTTAAACTAGGAAGGGTCTTTAAACTCCTACGCAGCCTATACGGCCTTAAACAAGCCGCACGAGATTGGAATAACAACTGCATTGGAGCGCTTAAAGATCTTAGTTTCCGTCAGAGCGCAGCCGACCCCTGCCTGCTCATCCATCACGAAAGAAAAATCATCTTGCTAGTCTACGTTGATGACATCCCAATCGCTGCTCCAAAGATTAAGGATATTATCTGGTTTAAAACCGCTATCAGCAAGGTCTTTAAGATCAAGGACCTAGGGGAGATGAAGAAGATCCTTGGTGTTGAAGTTACTCGTGATAGAAAGAGTAGAACGCTACGTCTTAATCAGTCCTACTATTTACAAGAAACACTTCAAACTCTTTGCATGGAAAAGGATAAGTCAAGACCAGCAACGCTGCCGCTAAACGGATACGACGCTCTCCGCCCCTCTGGGCCAAACGATAAGCGAATCGACCTAAAAGAGTATTAGCATGCTGTTAGAAAGCTGATGTACCTTGCGGTTCTCACGCGTCCAGACATCGCGTTCCCAATTGGCCGGCTAAGCCAATATCTAAGTGATCCAGTAGAACATTACGGCCATACACTTAAGGGCCTACTGCGGTACCTTAGATCAACAGCCGATCTCGGGATAGTCTACAGGGACAGTGGGAGTGCAGGGCTCACAGGGTATTCGGACTCGGACTACGCCATGGACAAAACAGACAGGAAGTCCATCCTCGGATATATCTTCCTACTCGGTAACGGTCCTATCAGCTGGAGGAGCCAAAAGCAAAGATCAGTGGCTACCTCTACTATGGAAGCCGAGTATATGGCAATGTCCGCCTGCGCCAAGGAATCTCAGTGGCTTACACAACTACTTCGAGAGATGGGCGCAGGCGAATACCTCGGGTTATCCCCTTATCGTGCAGTACTGTTCGAGAACGAGAAGTTTAACAGCACTACAAGTCTAAAGGGAGACAATCAGGCCGCGTTAGCCCTAGCGAAGGACCCTCACGTGCATGAACGGTCAAAGCATATCGACGTGCACTATCACAATGTTCGAGACCTTGTTCAAAGGAATCGAGTGCAGATCGAGTATGTTTGTAGTGAGGACATGGTGGCGGACGGGCTAACTAAACCCCTAGTAAGAGACCGCTTTGCCAGCTTTATCCAACAGCTAGGTTTGCAGCCGACGCTCCACGGCTGAGTAGGAGTGTTAAACAAACAGCCTAAGGGCTACTATACCTGGGTGGATTTTAGCTGACTAAGCGAGTTGGCTTTTAAGCCCCATATCTGAAGGGAAGCCAATGCCGAGAAGGATCCGATTGACGAGGACCAATTAGGGTTTAGCGTAGCACGTGACGCACACGTATATCTTCCGTGTGCCGCTAATAGGTAGAAGAATTAAACGACTTATCGTAGACTGTCTCTATACCGCTGCTGTGAACCCTCATTGTTCAACAACCGGATTCGAAGGAAACCCGGAGTAGATAATTAAGATCCTAGGCATCTATATAGATAGTAAACTAAGATAGGGACCCTATATTAAGAAAACCTCCCTAAAGACTATAAAGTAATACACCTCTCTCTCTAGACTTATAGCCTCTACCTAGGGAGCGTTACTTACTAAGGCACGCCATATCTATATAGTAGTAGTTAGACCAGTTCTCTCCTACGGCTGCGGGGTGTGGTACACCCCAGAAGGAACCCTAGGCTAGAGGAAGACAGCAATAAAACCACTAGAAAGGACCTAGAACTAATACCTACGTACTATCTTAGGGGCATATAAGTCTACTAACACATAGGTCTTAGAATATAAGATAGGGATTCCCCCCCTCTTACTCTACCTTAATAAGCTAACTCTGACCCATATACTCCGGTCTAGAGAAGGACCTATAACTATAGTGACTAGAAACACCTATTAGGACATCAAAGACATTACAAGAGCGGTACTAGATATAAGGGGAAAGCCTAGCTTAGCTAGAGGAACACTACTATAAAGTAGGGCTAATACTCTTCTAGAGAGAGGACCTCCTACCATAAAAAAGCTCCCTAAAAGAACCAGGCTCCGTAGAACAATTAGAAACATCTAGAAAGAAAGGTGGATGGCCAAGACAAGCTAGGCGAGGAGAAACAAGCTAGTTGCCCAAGATATACAATAGAACCTAAAGCTTAGACACCTCCACCATAGGCTATCTAAACTATAAAGCACAATCACCACCCTACTACGTACTAAAAACATTGGCCTGGAAGACTTCCTCTTTAGGCGTAAGGTGCCTAGCCATCCTAGCCCAGCCTGCTTATATAGCTAGTATAGATAGACCCTAAAGTATATCCTCCTCTTCTACTATTACTTCCAATAGAATAGAGCTCAAATGCTCTAAGAAGCAGGGACCACCGATTTCCACACACTTCTGTCTATAAAGAAGGGCGTTGGAGCCGCATTAAGCTGGTTCCTCTAGCTAGGCCTACTAAATCAGTTTAGTATGGCGAGGGAGATGCTCTAGGAGGACCACCGGGAGGACCATTAGGAGGACCACCAGGAGGACCACTAGGAAAACGGAGAGGAGAACTAAACTAAGAACTAAGAAGGTGATACTAGTAATCGAATAAAGGGCTACCATAGCAGCTACTACCGGTAAGTAGGAAAAACGGAACAAGTAGAGGAAGACAAACCTAAAAAGAGAGGGGTTTTTGCCTGGCGAATAAGGTTTTCCCCCTCGTGTAAAATAAGCGCAGATAGCTAGCCCCGTATGGACCCGTAAGGGAGCTATATCGGGAGGAAATAAATTTATTATTATTATACGCCGAAGTCCAGTCTTCCACATAGTACTCCTTGAACCAGCACCCCAAAACGCCCAAACACCGGAATACCTCGAGGGAGAAATCCAACCCGAAGACGCGCAGGAATAGAATGTCGAAAAAATCCTAGACAGCAAAAGGGACTCCAACGGTCAGCTCAAATACCTCATCAAATGGGAAAACTACGAGGACTTAGAAAATACCTGGGAACCCTTACTAAATCTCAGTTGCCTAGAACTTCTCGCGGACTTTCACCGACAAAACCCAGATCGTCCAGCCCCAGAGCATCCTCCTAGGACGCAAAACTAGGAGGGGGAGTTAGTAACACTTGAAACTGATCTATAGGAGCCTGCCGAGGAACCGCGCCATCGGCACCCGCCACGTCACCACCGGACCCGCCAAACAAATGCGGCGCAGCCTCTTCAGCAGAAACCTCGGGAACGTCCTAGGGAGGACGGCCCTCCCGAACAGCAGCCTCCCGCTCTGCCCGCTCCTCCTGCTCAAGCTGCCGCATTTCACGAGAAAACAGGGCCACATCACGCTGCTCCACGGACCGAAGTAACAAACGTAACCGCCGCTCCTTCTGCTGCCGAGTTCGCAACCGCTTCGCCACGCGACTGGCATGCTGGGCCGCCACCAACGCCGCCTGAGCCGCCGCATCAGCAGCAGCAGCAGCAGCATCAGCGGCCTCCTCGTCCTGATCAATCTCTACAGCCACCTCTTGAAGCTGGCGCTCCAAACTCTCACGAGCCCGATCTAAGCGCCGAACTAATAAATAGTCAGCTACCACGACAAGAAAAGGAAGGAAGGCCCAACTTACACTCCGCATCAACGGAAGAAGCCATCGCCTCGCACGATACAAGACCTCCCCTAGCACAGCCGGAACAAGCAGGATGGAAAGAAGCGGCGTAACAAACTAAATCTAGACGAACACAGCGGGCACAAGGAGAAGCCGCGGGGACCCCACGACAACGGACCACGATGCGCTGGACCAATACAATACGACGCTGGGTACGAGCTGAAACCATAATGAGGAAATTAGCATTCCTGACAAAAAGACCTTGGGAATATGCACATACTTATAAGGAAGCTTTCGGGCCGAAAGCTGCCTAGAGGGGGGATAGTGTTACGGGTCCAGGAAGCGGCCCGACCCCCAGAAGCAGATCACCCTTAGCCATTGGCCACCCCACTGTCCATACCAACACCACAGTCTGGCCAACCAACGGCCAATCATAGTATATAGACCACACTCGTTTACAGTAGATAGGACCTCCGTGGTCAATTCCAATCATTACTTAACACCTACCTTATTTACCTTCCCTGCCTGGCTACGGCTGCTATCCCCCTGCACGAGTGACATCCCGATAGCGGTAGCAAAACCCTTAGACGCTACGCACCCCCCGATACCTAAGTCCCTTAGGTTCCCTTGCTCCTAAGGCCCAGCGTAACAGTTAGACGTAATAGTTATTCGTACTAATAAATTATTCATAAATTTAAGTCTTTAAAATTAGATGGTTTTATTTTTTTTTACCATCTACGTATGCCCCACCAGCAAAAGTCAAACTTGACTGACCCTAGGACTATTAGAAAAGAAATCGAGTTGGTATCTTGGCCGAAGAAACATAGAATCGCCCATGAAATCACTCCGTCTTCACGTCGCTCTGTGCACCGTTTGGAGTTTCCTGGAGTACCTGAGGCCGCCATTTATTGAGCAGCTTTGTGGTGAGTCCTTTCGCGCCGTCGTCTACGGGCAACGTTAGTCAGGTCACGATAATCTTGCGTAATGCACTTACAGTTTCTCCATAGATCTGCCACGGCATCTATGCATTGATCCCGCACCGGCGGTCTCATGAGGATGAGGTAGCTGAGATGAATTAGCACCTTTCAACGTAGATTCGCAACGGCTCAACTTACTGTATTGCGTTCACTGCCAGTATGATTCTCTCAGGATCCCTGGCAAGACCCTTCACACGGTCGAGCATCCCGGAAACCAGTTCCGGAACTTCGGACAGAAAACGAATCAGGACCTTATCCTTTGCATCAAGATACGGCAAGATTCCATCAAGCACCTTCAGCGCCCACTTTTCGTAATGCAACGTCGGCTCAACCTCCGAGGCCTCCGACTGTAGACGGTCGTTGTACCACTCCTCACTGAGCCAAGAAATAGCAACGTCGATGCGGCGCCTAAAGTCCTCGAGCACATAAATGTAAAGCGAATCACGGATAGCATTGCTGATGGAGAAGGCGCCTTTCCGGGCAACTTCTCCATCCTCCGACTTGACTGGACCTCCATCCAGACCGGCCGATGCACGCGTTGCTAACCGTGTGATTACCGTGACCCACGCGTCGCGATCATAAATGCTGGCGGCCAGGCGATTGAAGCCATGCTTCTGTGCCTTTCCACGGCTGGGGTCATCCAAGGCAGTCATGATGCCGAATACACGGTTGATAGTGCCCTTGCTGTACTCGATTGTCTCCTGTTCAGTCAGGGCCGGTGGTGGAGCTAAATTGAATGTTCCTAATGCCATGTCGGGGGCGCGACCCAAAGCATTGGCATCTGTAGGTGAGCTGTCCATCTTATTTAGGATTTGTTCGGTATCCTCGGCAGGCTGGAAGACCGGCTCATAATCGTCATCTTCATCGGGAACTGGCTCTCTTTGAGTTACTGCCGCGGCGGCTTCTAGGGCATTTCTAGGCTGTGCCCTGCTCAACGACAAGTACCGGGACCTGACGGCCTGTGACAAAGGTTGTCAGAGTAGTTCTACGACATTGCAGGGGAATCTCACATTGATAGCGTTATCCAGTTGTGGCTTGTCAATGGAATTGAGGATGGGTACGAGTATGCGGACAACAAGATCAATCGGAATAGCTTGGACGTCGAAATTCCTGGAGCCCTCATCCTGAGTCAATGTGTAGAGCTGTGCATAGCTCACAGGGCCAGGTCCCAATGGAGGGAAGCCAGGTGGTGTATGAGCTGCATTCTGGACATCGGCTCCAAGACGTTGCCTCTTTGCTTGGTCCAACCCATCTGTTGGCTCAATAGGTGCGGGTCGCTTGCGATTTGTCTCATCGAAAATCTCAACGCGGGTGTGATGGAGTCTGTCAATGTGCTGTTGTATCCTTGGGGCTAGAGGGTGGTTGGGATTCCTACATCACTTAGCAATGCACATTTCTGGGCCGGGACATGGGTGGCTCACTTCTTCACAACATTTAGCAAAAGGGCGCGCACGGTGCGCTCCATAGACTTTACCATGACTTTGATCTTGGGAGTCATGGGTGAATTGGCGAGTTTAAGAGGGTTGAAGTTGAGAACAGTAGACACAATCTTGTTGGCGATGGAGGCGCGGGTGCGGATGAGACTCCCCAAACTGTTCAGCGTCGCGGTAACGAGAAGGGCATCACTGGATGTCGTCAGAAGCAGAAAACAGCAAACAGATAGCAGCGCACTGACATTGTTTCCTCCTGCAGGATGCTCAGCAGCCTGTCCAGCAAACCCGAAGCCTCGGCCTCCAGGTTGGGGGGCGGTATCAAGGGGTGGTCCCGGGGGACAAGGGCGAGGGAGATCTCATTGTGTTCGGTACGCTGCTATGCGGTCAGAAGAGCGGTGACGAGAGTGTAGGGGGGAGGGGAAGCGCACGCGCGGGTCTGCGATGAGGCCGGGGGTCTGGGTTTGGACGACACGCTGGACGAACTTGATGCAGCATATGCGCACACCGGGCGGGGCCGAGTCCATGCGGCGCAGGATGTTGGACTTGATTTGGGCCATCTTCTGCCAGGTCGAGCCGTCGTTGGGATTGCCGATACTGCAGGGTGTGAGAAAGGCCGCGAGGGGCGGGCGTGGGGGAAGTTACATGTAGCGGAAGACCAGCGGGTATATGCTCGCGGCGGCTTGCACGACGGCCTTTGTGACGGCAACATCCTCCTGCGGCTGGTCCAGGAACTCGCGCAGCTTGTCGAGCACGAGCAGACTCAGCTGCTGCTTCTGATCGGCGGGCAGTAGCGGCGAGGCGAACGTCTCAGCAAGGAACTCGGCACCCCATCTGCGCACCGCGACGTCGGTGTTGTGGCCGATTATGGGCAGGATGCTGGGCAGAATGACGGGGTAGTTGGCGGGATTGTTGAGCACCACGTCGCGCGCCTGCTGCAGCTGCGCCGTCAGGTTGCTTGCGTTGGCTTCCATGGCTGCGGCGGGCGGGCGGGCGGGCAGGCGGGCGTGGTTGGCGGCCAGTTATGCACACGGCTGGTCCATCGGCCGCACGCACTGGGGGCGGCAGAGGCAGCGGGGTGGCGGCGCAACGAGCGGGCTCGACGTGTGCGGGATCGGGCCTGGGGCAGCGGTGGGCGGTGGGCAGGCAAGCTCGCGGCGGTGGTGGGTGTGGTGCAGGCGAAGAGCTGCAGTTGCAAGCTGCCGCGGTCTGGAGCTGCGGGCCAAGCGAGGCACGCGCCGACAGACGAAGCGCCGCCTGGCGTGACGCTCCAGGCCGACACCACTCCACCGCACGCTCCTCCACCATGGCGTAATGCTGCCCGCCTGCCTTGTGCGCCGACACCCTGCTTACCGTGCCTGCAGGATCCCGCGCTCGTCCTACTACGACAAGCACTATCGCCAGTCGCCCGCGCTAATCCGCGCTCGCCAGCCGTACCTGGTGAAGAACGTTCTCACCGGCGCCGCCATCTTCAGCTTCGCCATTGGCGTCTGTGAGTTGCGGCCAATCCTGCTGCTGCCGCCTCTGCTGATCTCTCCAAAGATGCCTTTACCATCCGCGCTGTTGCACAAGACGAATTCGAGGACGTCAAGGTGCCCGACAAGCCCGCCCGCCCGCCGAATGCGAACGCCTAAGCCCTTTGCCCTGTAACCAACTCTACTCTTCGATCCGCTGTCTTCATCTGGCTGCATACATTTGGCGTTGTGGGACGTTTCTGCTCAAGCCAGGCCATGGCAGGCTGCTTTGTGCCGTGACGAGGACACCTGCACTTGTATAGGAATCACACATTGCGTATATTTCCACTCCAGTCTCTGTCTGGAAAGATGCACACGTCTTTTTTATGTGAAGGCGTCACTCCAGCCGCCAGGCACAGGCAGCCAGACTCTGCTATCACCTGTCTACAAATCCGGACTACCCGTCTTGTATCGAAGTCCTCAAATCGTAAAACGGAAACCCTCCTAAGCCGAGCATCAGCCACGGCACTCTGGAGAAGTTTGAAACCCGAAGCTTACCGTATTCTCGAGTACTTTCAGGCCTCGTTTTTGCGTTCTATTGGCAGCCGCAAAGTAGAGCGACATCACGGCAACGATACCGATCATCAGTATGTGTGAGCTGTCAAAGCTAGTCAGCCATCATAAAATCCTCTTAAATGAACTGACCTACCCAATTGAAACCCAGATGGCAGTGCGATATCTCGGCGCCTCGTTGCTTCGCACAATATAACTACCTGCGATGCCTCCAGCCCCATTGAAAGCAGTGCATGTTGCCGCAGTAAATACCCGCTTCCATTGTCTGCAGCTGCCGTTAGCAAACAGGAGGAGAGGCATGGTGGTGGACTTGCCCAGTGATATTGTTCGCCTGGTACGCCATCAAAGCTGCCCAGTTCGCCACATACGCACCCGTCGCGAGATACGTTCCAATGTACCTGACCGTGACTTGTTCGGCCAAGCCCAGCATGCAGAAGCCGACAATCACACAAAGGCAGTTGAAGGTGACGATCGGGCCGCGTATCCGGTACTTGTCGCCGATCAGGGACGAGAGTAGCGCGGGAAGGACGGCATAGTAGTAGGGCGGAGCGGATAAGATTATTGATGCATTGGAAGAGAAGCCCATTCCACTTTGCAGGATCATGGGAAGGAAGTAGCTCAGCGCTGTGCTGACGACGTTTTGCAGAAAGAACAGACAGCAGAGCCCGTAAATTTTCATATCCAGGGCATGGACAAGAACCTTTCGGATGGTGAATGGATCTGCGTGCACATCGGAACGGTCTCGCTGGATGCGGCTGGCGGCGATGGCGCTTTGTTCCTTTGTCAAGAACATGAAGCTGCGATGCGAGTTTTCCGGGAAGTCAATGATCCACCAATATGTGATGATTCCGAGGAGAACAGTGATGGAACCCTGCACGACAAACATCCAGCGCCACCCTTCAAGTCCGGAACGGCCGTCTAGGTGGTTCAAGCCATAGTTTACAATGCTTCCGGTGGCGAGGATCGTTACTTGGCCGCTCTGAAGAAAAGCGAACCTGAGTTGTTGCTCTTGCCTCGTATACCTGCATGCGTGGTCAGAAACTGAAAACGACACGAGAAATACGGAGCATTCAGACCAGGTACTAATCAGATACCCCAGTCCGGGATAAATTCCAGACATGGAAGCACCGAGGAGGATGCGTAGGGCGATCATTTGCTTCCATGTTTGGATGAAGCCGGTGCACAGAGTAATCAGGCCAAAGCAAATGGTAATGAAGCTGAACCAGCGCCGGGGGCCGAATGTTCGCACGGCGATGGTCGAAGGTAATTGGAAAGCGATGCTTGCGATGGTATAGATGAAGATGGAGACGGAGTAGCGGTTTCCTTTGTCTAGGTCTAGGTCGGAGAGCATGGGGGTAACCGAAGCACTAGATATGACGCCGCTGTCTAAGAGATTGAGGCTGCACAATATACCGGCGATGGTGCAAAGGCGAAAGTCAACCTTCAAGCGGATTTGCCGCTCGAAAATGGCTTGTTCATCTTCCAGCACCGCCGAAACGGTATCGCCGTCTGGGCCAACTTCCGCAAGGTCTGCATCTGTACCGCTTTTTGCTGACGACATTACAGCAGGATGAGCAGAGGTTGGAGGTGCGTGCAAGGTGCCGTAGGAGGTCGATGATGTCTGTGAGTCAGAGAGGAGAGACGCAGACATTGTGGCGGCCGCTCAACTCGGCTTGGGTAAAATGGGTCCGCAATCCGACGGGGCTCGTGCATGGCGGGTGCAGATACAGATGCGTGCCGAGTATCGTTATTCATGAGCCTTGGCTAAGCCCCGCGGCGGAATGGCTCCATCTCTCTTCATTCGCTCGCTGTGCTGAGCAAAAGTCTTTCCATACTCCACTCTGCTGCTCTTGATTTACCAAAGAAGCTCGATTCTCGCCAGCGACCGGCACCTTGACTCCGCTGTCGACCAACGAAAAGTGGGGTTTGTTCACTCTGGTGTACGCAGCCCGAAGAGGAAGGAGCTCTCCGGACTATTGGCTCAAGGTTTGCTTGATTATCTGCGGAGGCGGAGACATCCTCGGATAACAACTTCTTACTGCACTCTGACTATCGATCGTCCACTTTTGGTATCTACTGGTTTCGTCTTTTGAATGTCGCTGTACGGATTTTGAAGAAAGGTTCCGGGTTGAGTGCGCTGGTAGCAAGAAACACTCGAGGCGCGAGCGACGATCAAACCCTCACGTACTGCCAATTGATGACCTGATGAAGTCATGTTCTATACGGAGAGATATAAATGTTCGTCTTCTGCTGAACAAAAGGCGATGAAGATCATGCTCGCTGACGAAAATAGAGAAACGGAGTGAACAACGGAAATTCTTGGACGAACCGGCCAGCCTGTATAGTATAGTCGATGAGACGAGACCGTATTTGGCTCATGGAGACCTCATTCACATGCATATAACGTCGTGCTTCAGACAACTCCCGATATGCGTGAAGCCTCGTCGATTCGATCACGCTATCATCTAATGATGACAAAGGTATACAGAAGCCGCAAGGCTACCATCTGACTACTTAATTTAGCTCGGCTCCATGGAGAGCCGCCCATTCCCAGTAGCCCTGTAGGCTGTCAGACCTTCCAACATCGTTGTGACTCCCGTCTGCACCGTAATCCGATAAAGTACTCGCATGCATCTCACGCGAACTCTGAAATGTTTATTGTCTCGTAGAAATCCTTCTCGAATGTTTGTCAAACTCGGCCAATAGACAACAGCTTGCCGAGGCCTGAGATCTCTCGCATTAAGCTGACAGTTGATTACTGTCGTGCCAATATGACACACTACAGTTGAAACGTTGTGCCATATTTTGGCACTCCCCAGTCCACACTCTCATACCCGGCAACAAGAGTGAATCTACAACGCTTTGCTGGAAAAACCATGTGATATGCTTGAGGAGTGATGAAAGAAAACCGCTGAAAGGGTGAGAGAAGAACACACCGAGTCTATAAATATGATAACAAAACGCCTGTTTTGCATAATCATCGCTTCTCGCCGACTCCTGGCTCTACACCCGCTTTTCTCGAAATTATGAGCATCTTGTCGACAAACCTTTGCACATCCGATGTCTTGACTGGAACTCTGTGGTCGCCATCCCACTCCAGGAGTTCCTTGGAATCCTCGGCGCAGAACCTTTCGTATAGCTGGCGGTGAAGGTGCAAGCCTTGATCCCTCAATCCATGGACATGTAAAGTGGGTAACTTTAGCAACGCCTCATCCTCAATGGCGCTCTTTTCAGTACCAGAGTCGATGTCGACGGCACTTTGGAAGGGAAAGGATTCGGCATCTGGGCTCATAGCCACCAAGGGCGAGCGGCCGGCCATGAGCACGGCGAAACGCCAGTCCTGACTCCACAGCTTGGTATCCTTGTCGTCACCCTCATAACCTCTCACGACTTGGCCCTTGCTCTTCACGTCCCGGCGACGCTGGGCCTCGAACAGCAGGCTGGCACTGACCTTGGCACCTTGGCTGAAGCCCATGAAACCGACCCACTCGCCGGTGGCTCCCTCTCTGTCGTCGTCGTCCATGGCGCTCTCGAGTTGGTAGCGGATCTCCTCAATGGCGGTCGGGGCGTCAATAGCGGCGTGGTGGGGCAGCCAGCGCAGCCAACGGCGATATGGCCCCATGTCTGCATAGACGGGGAGGATGCCGGGGCCGGCGTCGCAGAAAAAGGGCGCATCGGCGAAGACGAGACGGAAGGATGACGAGAGATGGAACAGCAGGCCGCGGGCCTGGAGGCGGAATACCTCAGCGGTCACACCGCCGCCTGTCACAGATTGACACTGTTAGCTCATGCATGAGACGGCGGCTTGAAGGGAGTGGAAGCGAACCATGGAGGCAGAGGACGCGGGGCAGATGAAGGGTGGGGTCTGCGGCGGTAGTGCCCATGATGGCGGCTGCGGCTTTCACAGCGGGTGAAGGGACGAGGGGGTGAACAGAAGCTGAGGCAGCAAGCAGACAGGCGTTGCCGGCATGGCGGTATATGTACACGTCCCGAAGGGTCCGACGCCGCGGACAAGGCCAGCGTCGGAGTCCGATGGATGGTGGCGGTACGGCTCGGGGCCGGGAGCCGTCAATTGCTTGCCGCCTTGGAGCGCGGCGGGCCGGGCGTGGGCGGCAACCATTTACAGGGCCCGTGCTGACCTGGCCCGCGGCAGTGTGGCAGAGTCAGCTCCGACCTCACCACATCTCCCCCATCCGGCATCGCGCAACGTGTTCCTTGCATCGACTCAGTCGCTGCGTATCTTTCAGGCTCCGGCTCTGCTCCTCGTCTGTGTCGCCTTGGAACAAGTATTTTCCGTGGGGCTCTCGACGCGACTGATATGTAAACAACGCATGGCTGTTGGGGTCGCAACTTCTCAAGGCGCCTTCTATGTGTGTTGCCCACACCCTCTGCAGATGCAGACTGCTGAATCTTCATAATGAGCATCCGTGTAGCGGAGCGTGGGCACGTACAGAAGTGGGGTTCATCTTTCAGCTATCTTCTACAATAGGTCGCTAGAAACAGTGAGCCAGAGACCTGACCTAACTGATGGTAATGGCGTTATTCAGCTGGAAAGGCACCGAGACATGTGATTTTCCTCGTGTTCCTCGTGGTGTCGGAGTATTGAGGTCGGAGTATTTTGTCCACGCACAACCGAACATCCTGAACCGCTGGGTTCCCCCAACCGAGAAGCCAACGGGTAGTAAAGGATCCAACAGACGCGGTAGTAAGAGCGCTTCAGATCCACATCGAGGTGTGATTCTGATGCTGTTTTGCAACCCTTTTCCATGACGACACTGGCCGAACGGTACATGAAGTGGAGGACTGAAGAGTGAAGTGAGCCCGTGCACAAGGCGATGTGCAAGTGCAGTGTCCACTCGGCGTTCAATGCAACATATTTCCTGATCTGTCCCATGAGAAGACCTCTTCATTTCCCCTCCCCTTTGCTTTGGAGGCTCTACACCCGTTGCGTCTGTGGCATCTGACTCGCACACAGTGACAGTGGTGGATAATGCATCTGATAAACAGTGACAGGAACGCGTGATAAGCATGTGGCTTGCTACGGACCCCACAATTGCCGTGTCACCAGTTGGACCCCAGCCACTAACAGCAACCGTCAGCGGCGAACCTCTCTGCTGTCCTCGTGAATGAATCATGGGCGCACATCTTCGTCAAGTTTCCCGCAAGAGGAAGAGAGACGTAAGCTTCCAGGGGGGGACGAGCATAGCGGGAATCTCGCGTGGGTTCGTATGCTGTTGGCTCAATTTATTGTCGTCACAGACGTCGGGGAATTGCTCGCAGCCAGCTCGGACACAAGGGCTCCCATGCGAGAGCCCGAGGGACAGAACCGAACGGCCGTGTAAGCCGTGCATGAGCTTCACGTCGTTGCGAGAGTCGGCTTGCTGCAAGATGCCGAATGGCCCAGTCGACGGTGCGTTTGACCCATATTTCCGGTGCAACAGGCGCCAGCCAACGAAGAGACGCCTCCACAAGGTCAGCGATTTCGTCAGAGATGCCGCAGTCGAGCGTGCACCCCTCTCATATAGGCGCTATAGCTGCCGGGGACTACTATAGTGCAGGCCTCGACATGGAACCGAAAGGCACGCTCGACTCACCGGCGAAGATAGCCGTCTCCGCTTGATCGCCAGATCCGTCCATCTTTGCTTTTCTAGTGTGTAGCAACGGCTATCGATAGAGCAGGCGGGTCGAGATCCGTAAGCTCCGCACATGATAGTGGCCCATCCAACTTCTCCGCATGGGCTGCCCTGCCACTGCAGCCGGAACAGATTGGCCCGCCCAATCAGCAGCGGTCGCACACCTCACAAACACAACAACTGGAGCCACATACGTTGCAAGGTATTTATGGAAAAATCCCAAGACGGAAATGATCGAGGAGGACGCGTACAAGAATTGTCACGGCAACGGAGGCCATTGGGCCAGGCCAAAGGTTCCGACGCAACGGGCGTCGGGAAGGAGCGTAAACGCCTAGTCATTGCCATGCGCTCGGAGTCAGATGCGTTTACGGGCATGACTGGGAGGCGGCTGAGGCGTTGATGTCATGGACCATGGGCAGAATAGACCGCAAAGCCACGCGCACGTGAAGGCGGAGATGGCACCTCTGATGTACCTGAGGGGAGAGGGCACGTCGCCGCGGGGAGCTGTCGGGCGGGGATAGACACTGCAGGTACGCAGGGCGGCTGCTGATTGGCGTGGCAGTGCAGGCGTGCAGGCAGGCAATGACGAGCAAGCGCATGTCGCCGGCCACGGAAGCGGGCAAGACGAGCATGATAAGGACAAAAACAAAGGCCGCCGCGGCGGTGTAGGTTCCTGCGTGGCCGGCTGCGTCGTCGTATGACGATGGGGCGACGGGCGGCGAGGGCTGGGCGGCGGCAGCGTGCATGTTCACAGCAGAGGGTGACCAGTCGCGACGCGCACACGGCCGAGTCGCGAGCGCAATCCCTGCTGGCGGATCGACGGCCACGACCGGCGCACGGCGATCGCGGGAGCAGAGTCGGAGGGCAGGTGAAACGCGGTGCGCGGACGGAGGGTGCTGTCGCGGGCGCCAGGGCTCGTTCCTGGCGCGTCGCCCTCGGGCGCGGTGGGCGGGCGCGCACCACAGCAGCGCTGGGGACAGGCCGGGCAGCCGTGGCCGTTCGATGCGGCGCTTTGTTTTAGCGTCGCTCGCCGCAGGGTCATGTGGTGGGCCTGCTAGCGCCGCGCCGGCCGTTGTTCAAGACTCCAGTGCACCGCGCTGCTCGACTGCCCACGGACCCCGCTGGGCGAGAGTGTGCTCGACCTCCGCTGACGCTGTGAATTTGCGCCTGCTCCCCTTCCCACGCCCGCGACACTCTTTTCGCCCGCCCAGCGCGCCGGACCATGCTGCGAAACTGCTGAGCGCGCCGCCACGCCCACGCTCCCGCTCCACGCCCGCGCCCTGCCGTCACCCGTCGCCGTCACCCGTCACCCGTCTGCCGACCAGCCCCAGGCTCGCCCGTACGCGCGCCCCGACGACCCCCAATTCGGCCCATCGCGACTCCCGCCATGATGGTCGGCCGCTCCACTGCTGCATAACTGCCTGTGTTGCCTGCCTTGCCCGCGGCACGGCTGCCGTGACGGGTAGAGGGGTGGCCCGCCGATTCCTGCGCCGCCCGATAAGCCATGGACGACCCCCAGCCGCCGACGCTGGCTCCGCCGCAAGTCGCAGCTCTGAGGCTGGAGGCTTCGGCCGGCCCGCATCAAAAGGTGCCCATGGAGAGGACCGTCAGCCAGAACATCCGGGACGAGATGGAAGAGCTCAAGGAGGCCGCCGAGCAGACCCTCAATGTTCTCGTCGACCTGAACCTGGACGGCACCATACGCTCTGTGAGCCCCTCCTGGCGCGAGGTCGTCGGCACTGAGCCCGAGTCCGTCATCGGCAAGCCCATCGACGACCTCCTTGTGGAAAACAAGCGCGCCTTCACCGATGTCGTCGAGACCATGCAGCAGGACGACGCCCGGAGTCGCGTCATCAGGTTCTCCATGAAGATGGGACCTGCCTCCAAGCTGAGGTCCCAGTCCGAGTCATCAGAAGAGACCCCCGTCGAAGCTCCGGAGTCTGGCCAGCCTGAAGAAGAGTCGGAGCAGATCCTGAACCTGGAGGCCCAAGGAATCATGTCCTACAATCCTGCTTCGGGCGACGACTGTCATGTACTGACCCCCCATCCATATCTTTGCGCAGCGTGCTGACCTGCTCCCGTTCGCAGACCATGTGGATGATGAGACCTTCGGTGGTCCGAGAGGTGACCATTGATCTCCCTGAGATTCTGGTCGAGTCTCTTGGTGTCGGCGCTGAAGTGCTGGCGCGGTATCTGACCGAGCTAGCAGAAGCCGGAGCGGGCGACCCTGCCGCACATCCCCCGCCGCCTCCCGTCTTGTGTCGCATCTGCGAGCGCCAGATCACGCCTTGGTGGTTCGAGAAGCACACCGATCTGTGCCTCCAAGAGCACAAGGCGGAAATGGAGGTACAAATGGCCCAAGAAAATCTTACTGACCACCGCAATGCAATTGTCAGAGTCCTAGATGCTCTTGAAGTTTCTTCGCAACGCCAGGCTCGAACCACCTCTGGAGAAGCCAATCAGCCACTCGTCCAACCCCCCACGGAGTACAAGGGTCTTCCAATTTCTCCAGCTTCCACTCCTTCATCCGGTGTCTCGTCCGGAAGGGCGTCACCCGCTTCACCGCCTTCGCGTTCTCGAGATCGCTCGACAGGGTTGGGCCATCGCAGAGCCCGTTCCTTCGCCATCAGACGACCCCTCTCAAGAATTGTCGAGCTTGTCCTCGATCTTTGCGATACGGCTCTAGAAATCAACACTCCCGCAATCAAGGACACTCGTGGCCAGCTGACAACTGAGCTAAGAACTCAGTCACCTCAATCGGAAAACCGCATCTCCCAGGTCCTTCAATGGCAGTCTCCCAACATCGGAGCCAACGAGGGAGAGCAGGGCCTACAAGCTCTCTGTGAAGACACCGCCAAGTTCTCAAAAGCCAAGGTCGACGCAATCTTCCGATACCGCAGAATTTTGGAGTATTCTGAGCGCATTCGTGTCGAATTTGAGGTTCTTGTACAGGAATGCGTTGAAGCCGCCATTTGCAAGGCTGCAAGCATCGCTCGTGGCGAGCTGAGCGACTCCTCAGATGACTCTGACACCGCCAGTCAGCCAGACGAGACGCCCACCGAAAGTGACGTTCCAGAGAGTCAGCAAGAGGAAGGTCTGTTTCCCTGTTCGTTGGAGAATCCGTCCACCATGAGCCAGGCTTTACGCAGTGCGTCCGAAATATCTCTCACCTCGTCATCACATCTGGACCGCCGCCCTTCATCAGCTGCCACATCAACGAGATCGAGCAGTCCACGCGGCAGCCAGACGCCTCGATCCCATGCTGGAGCAATGAGCATCGTGTCTCATAGCAAACGGACGTCCATGCACATCGAGAGTGATGCGGGAGCGGACAGCGATAGTAGCGTCAGGTCCTCTGTCTTGTCAGGGCCGCGACGAGCCGATTCACCGGGTTCGGAGGTGAGTCTCAGCAGAGTGGCAAGCTCTCGCGAACGCAAACGAAGGAGCCTCATCCTTCCAAGTGTCATGTCGAGTAGGCAACAGTCACCTGCCAGGGCAGGCATTCAACCGCCACCTTCGCCCTTGAGAATGTCAAAAGGACGTATGTCCATAGGGCCGGAGGGTATCCAATCCCCAATTACGTCTCCTGTTCTCTCTACCAGCGATTTCTCCTCTCCTGCGCTTGCCGCGTATCCAGCCCACCATCATCGCCGACAGTCCTCGACGGCAGGTTCCGACGTCGCCAAGCCACCAGTCTCCCCGCGATTGATCCCTAGTAGCAACCCGCAGCCAAGAGCTGTCCCGCCTTCTATCAAAGACTTCGAGATAATCAAACCAATCAGCAAGGGCGCCTTTGGTAGTGTCTATCTATCAAAGAAGAAGTCCACAGGCGATTATTTCGCAATCAAGGTTCTCAAAAAGGCGGACATGGTTGCGAAGAACCAGGTGACCAATGTCAAGGCAGAAAGAGCCATCATGATGTGGCAGGGAGAGAGCGATTTCGTTGCCAAGCTTTATTGGACATTCTCCAGCAAGGACTATCTCTATCTCGTGATGGAGTACCTCAACGGAGGTGATTGCGCATCATTGATCAAAGTCCTGGGTGCTCTCCCGGAAGACTGGGCGAAGAAGTATCTGGCAGAAGTCGTACTCGGCGTGGAACATCTCCATAGTCGTGGTATTGTCCATCGTGACCTCAAACCAGACAACCTTCTGATCGATCAAAAGGGTCATCTCAAGTTGACTGATTTTGGTCTATCTCGCATGGGTTTGATTGGCAGACAGAAGAGAGCCCTCAACAGCAAGTCCGATGATCAGGCCCCCGACCTTCTCAAGGGAGGCCCTTTCCATCGTGCACTGTCTGTGACCTCTTCTAGATCGGCCTCTTTCGATATGCAGGGCTCTCAGCACTCACCGCAAAACACCCCATCGCTGACACCTGCGCTGAGTGGTGATCTCAACCAGCCTTCCTATTTTAGCTTGTCAAAGGAGTCGAACCGTGAACCATCACGCCGTACTTCTACCCATCGGAGCGACAGTGGAGAGAGCGACGCTCTGCACTCAATGTTCCGTCGTTTCTCCATCGCTGACGATGCTGTCGGTGGCCAACGTCGGTCTCCTATCGACGAGGAAGTTTATATGAGTGAAGATGGTGGCTCACCCGACCCTTACGGGCTTCACCCGACCATCAGCCACTCCAGCGCCGCGCAAAATGCAACCCCTTCACAGAATTCTGGTATGCTCCCTCCTCCCATGGCCCTTTTCGATCCGGAGGACAGCAATCGTCGATTCGTGGGCACGCCGGACTACCTTGCTCCCGAAACCATCAACGGGAGTGGTCAAGATGAGGTGAGCGATTGGTGGTCGCTTGGGTGCATACTTTTTGAGTGCCTATACGGTTACCCTCCCTTCCATGCAGATACACCCGACGAGGTTTTCCAGAATATTCTGGAACGCAAGATCGATTGGCCGCCAGAAGACGAATACGAAGTCTCTCCAGAGGCCAAGGACTTGATGAACCGTCTCATGTGCACCGAACCAGCAAAGAGGCTTGGTGCGAACATCGATGAGAAATATTCTAGCGGAGGCGATGAAATCAAACACCACCCTTGGTTCGCAGACATGAACTGGGACACCCTCCGGGAAGATGAAGCCTCATTCGTTCCCGCCTCGGAAAATCCGGAGGATACAGAGTACTTTGATGCGCGCGGAGCAACGATGCAGAACTTTGCTGCAGAGTTTGAGGACCAAGCCGTGTCTTCGGCAGGAACCCCCGGCGCGGACTATCCAGACAGACCTCACGATGCGCTGTCTCGCGTACGCTCGCAGGTTCAGGTCAATTCGGTAAAGAGGAGCCTGATGCCGTTACATATCCCGCCTCATGTGCGGGAAGGAAGAAGCAGGAGACTTAGTGAGCCGATGGCCACGGATGACTTTGGCGCCTTCGCCTTCAAGAACTTGTCCGTCCTGGAGAAAGCAAATAAAGATGTCATCCAGAAGCTCCGCGCGGAGGCGATGCAAGCTCAGAGCAAGCCGCCATCGACAGTGACATCGCCGTCCGTCAGCTCACCGACCCCTTCGCTGGAATCTAGCCCAATGGTGCCGATGCCCCTGAAGAGGACTCATTCGACTGCTGGAAAAGGTGGCAGACCAGCATCACCTTCCGTTAGCCAAGTCAGCTCCTCTCCTAGTCGAGCTTCTCAGCCATCGTCTCCCCTTCTGGTGTCGTTCAGCACAGGCCAAAATCATGAACGCAGAAAGACCTCCAGCGGAGCTTCGTCACTCTCTCACCAGCCGAGCAACACGAGCACAACCAGTAGCTCTCTGCAGCCCGGTAGCTTCTTCGATGCGCCGAAGAGCGCCAACAACGTAAAGATCAGCGGAACCTCGCCCATCAAGCCAGGAAAAAACCCGGGCGTGCCGATACCCGCCGATAAACCAACTGTTCCTTCGCAGCCACGTCAGAATAGTCTTCCTCCCGGTAGCGTCTCATCACCTCGCGCTCGTTCACAGACCTTGGGATCGCAAGAGGAGGAATTTGCACCGAACCAGCACAAGAGAAGGAGTCAAGTGTTGGACATCTCGCCGTCTTCATCCGACACGGAAGAATCACGCCAGAAGGCCTTGCTTCGTGTGCATAGGCGCAGGCAGAGCTCCCGCAGAATGTCGCACATCGCCGCCGATGGGCCGTATTTCAGACCTTTGGATATCCTCATTTGCGAAGACCATCCCGTGTCGCGTCTGGTAATGGAAAAGTTGCTCGAAAAATTGCGTTGTCGCGCCATCAAAGTTCAGACCGGCCCAGAGGCAATGCGCTATGCTATGAGTGAAGTCAAGTTCGACATCATCATGATGGAGTACCGGCTTCCCCAAGTCAACGGAGCAGACGTCGCCCGCATGATCCGAGAAACTCGAAACGCCAATAGCCACACGCCCATCGTTGCGGTTACTGGCTATCTCAAGGAGCTGCAGGCTCCTCACCATTTCGATGCTCTAATCGAGAAGCCACCCACAATCGCCAAGCTTACAGAAGTCATTGGACGACTCTGTCAGTGGAAGGCACCGCCACCGAACTGGACTCCGTCAATGTTGACAGGACTTGTTCCTTCAAATCTGCGTCAAGAGTCGTCGCGCATGGAAGACAGCCCTACCTCCAATTCCTCTAGCTTTGCTGCGATGCCGTCAGGTAGTTATCGAGGCTCCAGCAGAGATGATTCCATCAGTTCAAGCTTTTTCGGCGACAATGACAGTAGAAATGATGAAGTTGCCGTAGTCATCTCTCGCCAGGCAACGGACGACTGGAGGGAGCGTGATCTTGCCCATGCGCTTGGCGGACTGGGAATCTCTGACGAACCGGTAGTGGCAAAGGAGGCCAAAAACTTCCTCGCCATAAATGACAATGTGCCCCTACGGCACGAGGCTTCAGCCCCGGCTGCCATGGAGCACACACCGGTCCGCAAGCAGAGGTCGTCGGAGCAGATCAATGCGAAGCGCCGCTCGCTGGAAAACAAGAAACACGAGTCGGCCGAGTCTGGAGACGACGAAGACGAAGAGCTTGGAAACAGCCAGTCGCGTACTAAGAGCCCAAAAGGCCGGGCGCGTGGCTCCTCTAAACTTGGTCTAGAGATGATGCGCACAAACAGCCACGGTAGCGTTGTCTCGGTCGAAGAGATGGCTTCAGTAGATACTCTGAACACGTCGCCACCACCGGTGATCTCGGAGGAACAGACGAGCGACGATTCGCAGGTCGAAGCGACGCCTGAAACCCCTGCGAACAAAACCGGAGACCAGGACACGGAAATCAAAGGCAATATCTCCATCACGCCGCCTGAAATGCTGCCTCATCTGCCTGGAAACGCGGTGAAGGAGATAGAAATGGATACAGAAGCCACGCCAAAGGCTTCCCATATGGAGCCTGATCCCGACCCTACGCCAAAGGCATCCACGTCGCCGTCCAGGAGCCGAGAGTAGCAGACTGTTCTAAGCTCGCACGACAGATTGATACTTTTTAACAGCTTCCTTTCACTTTCATCTTTTCTTTGTGGAGCGTTCTGCTTCCGTTGGCGGCCTACTCAGATTGTCAAGGCTTCCTTTCCGCTCTTTTATGTGACTCCACAAATTTCCTTCTAAATGAGTACCCAAGTTTTTCTTCTTTGACTGCAAGCGAGGAGTTGGTGGCCACTAGTCCAAATCTTTCCTAAGTTCTATTTTCTTTCTTCAATTGGAGACTGTAGTAAGCACAAACGTTTTCACCTCGGGGATTCCAAGGGCGAGATGGAGGGAAACAAATGGTTTGCTGGGCAGCGGGAGAAAAGTTCGCACTTTCGACCGTCCATTCCAGGTGTACAAGTTCTGCACAAAGCAAGAGTGAAATCAGATTGCAAAAAAGCCCAAAGCTGAGTCAAAAGATGGGATCAAAAAGCATTATTTTGTTTTCTATCAATCAGCGGCCAGCACGTTTCTTTTCTTTGTTGGTTGTTTGGACTGGATGTAGCATGTACGGTAAGGCGGGACAGAGGGCAAAGAAAGGGCCACGGTTGTATATATCAGATTCTCGCAGGAGTGCGGGATTAGTCAGATCAAAAACAAAACGCGCGTCCTGAGGACGGGCAAGAAAGGATTGTATCATCTGCCGTTTCGAAATATGGGTGCTGGCTTGTGTGATGAGCATGGATGCTTATTT
Source organism: Neofusicoccum laricinum (assembly GCA_029906385.1). Classification (NCBI taxonomy): domain Eukaryota; kingdom Fungi; phylum Ascomycota; class Dothideomycetes; order Botryosphaeriales; family Botryosphaeriaceae; genus Neofusicoccum; species Neofusicoccum laricinum. The sequence goes on along the minus strand of CP123714.1, from coordinate 1,664,390 downwards.
GAAAGCACACGTTTACTGTGTTTCTATTTTCTGCGGCGTAAACCCTGCCGCTGGATCCTACCCAATCATGCCAGACCAACCGTGGGAATATCCAGCGCGTCTCCGGACATTTGAAGAGTGTCAAACCGACTTCTGTCTGAGACGCTGCCGCGTGATCCGACATTAACGTCGTGCCATCTGCCAGCCACGCGCCCGCCTGCAACGTAGCGCTGCGGTCGTCTCAGAATAGCAGCGCTCCGCCACGGATCTGCGTGGAGACTGCTCTTCGACGCGCTTCCCTGCGGTCTCACGGGCGTTGCTGCTTCCGAGGGCGCCAAACGCTTCCCGCAGCGCGTCTACTCGGAGAAATGGCGCAGGCGACTGATTTCGGTGAGCAGCTGCTGCAGGTCGACGTCCGAGATCTTGTCCTGGAGCGAGGGAATGAGCGTCTTGGCCTCGTCGGCGGTCTCGCAGCAGAGGGTGCCTGGTTGGGGAGCATGTCAGCGGAGGAGCGAAGGGCATCAGGTCTGGACACGGGGGCGCACCGAGCTGCGAGCGCTCAAAGCCAGCCAGGTCGTTGCGGGTGCGCAGCAGGTTGTCGATGGAGTCGCAGTCCTCGCGGTCCTTGAAGCGCGAGAACACGTCGAGGTAGGCGCGCATCTTGGTGAGGGTCTCGGTCTCGTTGAGGGCGATCTTGTGCTTCTTGCGGTGCTCGACGATGGCGTCGATGATCAGACGCGCCTCGGAGAGGGTTAGGGTGGTGACGTTCTGGAACTCGCCCAGCTTGAGCTCGACGCCGGCCTCCTCGTCGCCAGCGGCGTCGCCGCGGCCGCGTCGTGCAGACATGGCGGGTGGTGTGTTGCTGGGGGGTGCGGCGGCGTGGGCGGCGGAGGGCGGGGATGCGCTGAGCGGGCAGCGGGCGGCGGGCGGCGGGCGGCGGGCTGGCGGGGCGTCTCTGCGTCGCTGGGGGGCTGGTCTCTTTGTCGCCCTGGGTGCTGGGGCTGGTGGAGCTCTGGGGCTTGAGTCAGCGGCAGGAGGTATCGCTGGCCAGCGGGCGGTGGGCAGGCGACGATGGAGCGTCCCCAGAAAAGCGGCCGTCGCGCCGAGTCAGCGCGCTCGTCGTCGCGGGGAAGGCCACGGCGCAGGCGCGCAGGCGCACGCAGGCAGGGCGGCGCGCAGCACCTGGAGCAGAGTAGCACACAGCGCGGGCGCGCGCTCTCTCCCAGGCGTCTCTGTCCCTGTCTGTCGCGCTGCGCCAGGCGCTCGCCGCATTGCGCGCGTTGCGATGCGATCAACACGCCTGCCGCCCATGCACGGGCATCCAATCTACGACCAAGCCGCCCCCAGGGCCCTCCTCTCGCTGCGCTCACCTCCCGCAAGCCCCCCCGTAACCACCACCTCCATCCACCACCCACCCGCACCACCCCGTCCACGCTGCCCGCCGCGACGACCCCCGCGACCCGCCCAGCCCTCGTCGACCGAGAGAGCGAGAGGCCCCACGCGCCGCTGTTGCATGGCGGCGACCGTCTCGTCGCGCTGCCACACCTAAGTTGCGTTTCAGCCTCTCGTCCGCTTCCCTTTCCCCTGCAGGGATCGAGCACCCGCTGCCGACACCACCGCGCCTAAACACCACGCTTCTCGCCGCATGCCCTGAACCGCGCGTTGAGCTGCCGACACCGACGCCCACAGCCCCCGCGCTGCCCCCCGTCCGCCATCGCTCCCAAGCTCCACAATCCACCACCACCCGCCAATACCACGAGCGCCCAAGAGTGTCCCAGAGCGCCGCGCCCAGAGTGCCCGCCGCGAGCCCCCGGCGACTGCTCCTCGCAACCCCCAGCGCTCGCTCGCCGTGCTCGATCCGCGCCCCAGAGCGCCCCTCGCGCCCATCCGCCCCCGTCTCCCCCGAGTCCCGTCAGCTCGCCTCCGCGCCTTTCTCCCGCCGCACAGCTTGAGGTCTAGGGGTTTCCGACCATGGCCGCGCCCGCAGAGGGTCCGCCGTCAAGGGACGGGCTCGGCCCGCCCAATGACGCCGCGCTTGGTCCCGGCGATGCGGGCCAGAACAGCCTCCAGATGGCTGCCGACGAGCGCGAACGCTCCCGCCGCCTGGACAACGGCGGTGATTCGACGCGCCCGTCGCGCGAGCGCTCGCGCAACGGTTCGCGGAGGCCTAGCGGCTCGAGAGTCTGCGGGAAGTGCGGCGGACACTTGACGGGCCAGTTTGTCCGCGCGCTGGGCGACACATTCCACCTCGAGTGCTTCACCTGCCATGTTAGTCCCATTATGTGCCCTCTTTGTTGCGTGAGAGCTGACCCACTGCCCTGCAGGATTGCGATAAAATCGTGGCCTCCAAGTTCTTTCCCGTCCCCGAGCAGGGCCCAAACCAATACCCGCTCTGCGAGACGGACTACTTCCGCCGCCTCGATCTCCTGTGCTTCTCCTGCGGCGGCGCACTGCGGGGCTCGTACATAACCGCCCTCGACCGTAAATACCACATCGAGCATTTCACCTGTTCCGTCTGCCCCACCGTCTTCGGCGCCCAGGACAGCTATTACGAGCACGACGGCAGCGTCTACTGCCACTTTCATTATTCCACAAAATTTGCCCAGCGTTGTAACGGCTGTCAAACTGCCATTCTGAAGCAGTTTGTGGAGATTTTCCGCAATGGCCAAAACCAACACTGGCACCCAGAGTGCTACATGATTCACAAGTTCTGGAACGTGCGTCTGCACACGACTGGCCAACCTGTTGTTGAGAAGGCGCTAGCAGGAGAGGAAGACACGCACGAGCTGAGGAAAGACGTCCGCATGGAAGAGGAGAAGATTGAAGAGCGCGTCAACTGGATCTGGAAGACGCTGTCGGCCTTCGAGGAGAGATCTGCGACCTGCATCTCCGACATGCTGCTTCATGTCAGCAACGGAGCGTACTTCGATGGAGTTCTGGCCGCGCGGAGATTCATTGTTCACATCGATCTTCTGTTTGAGGGAGCCGACACACTCGACAAGATGCTGGCCGAGCAGACCCCCAAAGGTAAGGACCGTCTCGAATCTAAATAAAGCGTGCTCTCTAACTCTACCGCCGCAGGCCTTTCCTACTCCCGCGAGGCGAAGCTGCTGTGTAAAAAGGTTGTGGCGTTCTTCCAGCTCCTCGCGCAGTCGCAGGATACTGGTGTGCGGAGGCTAGGTGTCACGCAGGAATTACTGTCTCTGGTCACCGGTCTCGCACACTATCTCAAGCTGCTCATCCGGATCTGCCTACAGGGTGCGCTCAAGCTTGAGCGGGAGACCGGTAGTGCACAGGGCCTGAGCGGTTTCATGGATCAAATCAACTCTCTCGAATCAAAACTCGAGCAGGGCACCAGTATCGACACCAGCGGTGACTCTACGGCCCTCGTCCAGCGGACAGCTGATACATGCCCGGTCTGTGACAAGCCGGTGGAAGACAAGTGCGCAACTGTCTGCAGTCGAGTCTTCCACACAGCTTGCATGACGTGCCAGAGCTGCAACAAAGACCTTCGAGACCTCCACGAAGCTCGATGGAGTGCGGCAAATGAGAAGTTGCTGTGTAACAGCTGCGCGGCAAGTGTCTCAGACGCCGAGGCTGGCTTTGTGCAGATGACAAGGTTGCGGCAATACGTCCACCTTCTTCGAGTCGCGCACGCACGTCTCCTGGCAACTCTTCGCACAAGCGGCGCGCTTCCTCACACCTCAGGTAAGCCCCGGTTGCGAAGACGGAAGAAGTGACTTTGGACTGATCTCACGAACCTCTAGACGATCCGAACTTGATGGACTATGACTCCAATTCGGGCCACCGCGTCTCCCCTGCAAACTCAGAGCAAGCAGCAGAGCCGCCACTGCTTCGGTCGGATACGAGATCAAAGTCCTACACCGGCCACAACAATGAAAAGGCCACGCCCTCCTCTTACGAGCAGACCCTTGGCGACATTCGGAGACTACGTTCGACACGGCTCGACAAGCATCTGTCTAACACGATGAAGCGCGCGAGGACTTCTCGGATCATGGACGGTCCAGAAGGCATGACGATTCGCCCCGGCTCGGCTGGTGAGGCTCATGGAGGTAATGGCCAAGGGAACATGACCATCGAACAGGGCCGTGACTACAACGAGAATGGGCCTTTGACCTTTGGTACCAACGGAGGCATTGCACTGGACGACATTCCTCGTCTCGTTGCTGCAGAGCAGGCAAAGGACCAGAGACCAAACGCAGCAAAGTATGCCCGCGACCACCTTGTCGGACAAGAGCCGAGGCCAAAGCTCGTCAACGGCCACAGGAGAGATGTGTCGGGCGGAATAGAGCTGGAGAAAGCCGCAGCTGGGGAGGGCCATTATGGGAAGAAGTACTTCTCGGAGCTCACGGCGTTGGAATACTTCATTGTGCGCCACGTTGCAGTTCTTTCGATGGAGCCGTTGCTGGAGGGTCACTTCAACCAAGAGGAGCTCTTGGAGCTCATAGAAAACCAGAAGCGGCCAACATTCTGGAACAAGTTCGGCAAGGCGTTCAAGGGGAACGAGAAACAGAAGGGCAACAAGAGGAAGGGGGTCTTCGGAAAGAACCTGGAATATGTCGTGGAAAAAGACGGCGCCGAGTCCACCGACTGCGTAGGCCCCGGCACGCTAAAGGTCCCCGCTCTCGTGCAGGACGCCGTCTCTGCCATGCGCACCATGGACATGTCTGTCGAGGGTGTTTTCCGAAAGAACGGAAACATCAAGCGGCTGCGAGAGCTCACAGAGGAGATCGATGCAAAGGGTGGGGACGCAGTTGACTTGACGCGTGAGAACCCGGTTCAGGTCGCAGCGCTGCTGAAGAAGTTCCTCCGTGAGCTGCCAGATCCGGTCATGACCTTCAAGCTGCACCGGCTGTTCATCACCGGGGCGAAGATTCCGGACGAAGACAAACGCAGGCGGGTGTTACATCTCACATGCTGCCTGATGCCCAAGGTGCACCGTGACACCATGGAGGTCCTTTTCACATTCCTCAACTGGGTGTCGTCGTTCCACACCGTGGACGAGGAGACGGGTAGTAAGATGGACATTCACAACCTCGCTACGGTCATTGCGCCGAACATTTTGTATTCCAGTACCAAGAGCCCCGACATGGATTCCAGTTTCCTCGCTATCGAGGCTGTTCACTCTCTCATCGAGTGCAACGAGTCCATGTGTGAGGTGAGTAACCCAATTACCATATCCTTTGTGGAGCTTGGACTAACTTGAACAGGTTCCGGAGGACCTTCAATCGATCCTGGCGGATTCTTCCATGTTCGACCTCAATGCCGAACTCACAACCAAGGAAATCCTGAAGCGAGTTGGCGAACTCGGCAAAATCCCTCAGGCCACCATCCAAGGGCCCGGGCAGCTGGCCAGCCGCAACTCGGGTAGCCGGTCGTCTGCACCGGTGGTGGCACGCATCGAATCCGACCCAGCATCATACCAGGCCGAGAGCTCAGTGCGGCACGTCGGGGGCCACAGAGACAATGGAGAGCTTGGGCCGCCGCAACCGCCTTACGCGGGGCACCCGAACGCGTCGACGGATTCGCATGGCAGCGACCGGGGGTCGCCAAGCCGGTATAGGGAGAACAGATCGTCACAGTTCCAGCGTCCGGGCCAGGGCGTTGGAGTGACTGGGGCTGGTTAGGGGAAGAGATGTTGACGCTTTCTTCACGCATGCGGCTTGGAGTCTTGGGCACCTTTCTCATGTATTCGCTTCGAAGGGCAGCTTGTCGTCATTTTCGTTTAAGTTCTCTGTTTCCACTGCAGGTCAGCATCTTGGGAAGGTGCGCGGAGGCGTTTTGTTGGCAGCGAGCGGGGAACACAAATCACATCATCACACAGGCCCAAAAGTTGATAATGGGGTTGGATTGCATGTCGAAGTGGAGGCGCAGGGGAGGGCAGATTTGCGGTGACATCTGCGCGGGCCCACGAGGGTCTTGTTTTAGGAAAGATTCCCTCGGGCATTGAGCAGCCCGGGGCTTGTTGGAGCAGCAGGAGTAGCAGTTCTCTTCTTTCTTTTCGCGTTTTCCTCTGTCCACCGGCGGAGCGGAGAGGCAGTAGTCTGGCAGCCAAGGCGCCGCCGACGTCTTGTAGTCTAAGGTATTTGGGCCCGGGGGCCGGGGATGGGAGGGTCTATTGGGAAATGGGAGAGCGTCCAGTGAGGCATAATAACTGTGGTGTGTGATATCATGATCACCGGAAATTGAGGAGTGCTGGACATTGGGCGAGGGAACCCTGGTTGCAGCCTGACGGCTTGGCGCGCTTTAAGCCCGCCTAATCGCCGGGGGGCAGCTGCCGACGCGTGCGCTGCGCACCGTTGGGAAGTGATGCGCCGAGTCGCTGCGGGCCGGCCGTCTCTTTGCACGTGTTGCCGGCTGCGCTGCGGCTGCGCTCGCCGCGGGCGGCCGCGAGAATGCGGCCGCGCCTGTGGGCTGGCCAGCGCAGCGTCGCCGGCTCACCGAATCTTGCCCACTGACGCATTGCAGCCCTATCAACAGAACGCGCGCGCCCGCGACTCCCGCGACCCGAAACCTTCTTTTTTTTATATCATGTCTCACTATTCCTACAGCCAGCAGTACCGCCCCTTTCTCCTCCCGTCCTCTTAAAAAGCTCACGGTGTTACGACTTCACGACTGCTCCTCCGCCACTGACTGTTTCTATCCTCTTGCGCCGCCTGCTCCGCCCAACCGGCCCAACAACACCACCCGTCCCCAGCGCGCCGCCCTCGCCGCTGCCGCACCACCGACACTCCCCACAATGTCAATGTTCACCCTCCCGTCGATTCGCCTGCCGAGCTTCGGTCTGGGTTCCAAGGGCCCGCGCGTCGACTTGCCCTCCGTCGAGATCCACGATGTCGAGACTGCCGCAGAGAAGCGCCCGCGCACTCTGAAGCACCTGCTTCGCGCAAACCATGCGAACCACAGCATCGTGTACAAGGACGGGAGATGCCGGAACAACACTGCTCACGTACGTTTGCTCTTTTCTGCTGCTCACCCAACATCATGCGTCTTTCTTTTCCCACTTACCCCGCGTTTCCATCCTGTTCCACACCTCTGGTATTTTTGTTATTGTTTTCGTGCCTGCGAGTCGCGTGCTCCGCCTTCCCGACCAAGAAGCGGTGTGCCGCTGGCTGGCCGACGAGCAAGCTAGCTCCATGGCGCAGAGCTAGGCGTCCGGATGTTGTTGTTTCTGCTTGAGTCATTGAGGCTCGACGTCTGCACCGTGCCATTTTGGAACGTCATTTGCTAAATTGCGCCCTGCGTCCGCTCAGATACTAGGCGCTGCCTACATGTTCGGTGCGACGGCCGACCACCTGAACGAAATCTACGACAGAGAAGCCGAGCAGCTCGAACCCTGGCACGACGCCCCCGGCGAGATTGCGAAGCATGACTGGCGTGACTTTTTGGGAAAGAGAGAGTACGTACACTTGGGATTACCGGATCCGCCAAAGGTATCACCCGCTGACTTGCAGCAGATACCAGCGCGCCTTTGTGGACTTCTTCGAAGATCAACTGGTGCAGTACAGCTATGACTGGAAGAAGATGCTGGACGACTACCTCTTCAGTGGCGACCAGCCGCTGTTCAACAACTTCATTGCCGGACGTAAGTCTGTCCAGAGCCTCATTGATCGAGACAGTTCTAACATGTCCTGGCACTCCACAGTCGGTCACCCACTGATTCACCTCGGCTACGCTTTCGAATTGAAATCCCGCACGCTCGCCATTGAAGCCCTGGCATTCAGCACCTGCTACTACAACTTCATGCACCGTTACCTCGACGAGTCCAAGTATACCCGCGCCCCCACCAACCCGACCACATCCCTCACCGAGATCCTAAAGCGCGTTGCCACCGACAAGCGCTTCGATGGCCTGTTTGACAGCCCAGGTGGCGCCAACATCGAGTCTCTATTCGATCAGAAAGAGGAGGCCGTCATGGAGCACTGGAATAACTGGCAAATTTTTGGCTATAACAGCAGCAGCAGCGGAAATTCTAGCCCAACTGGAAGCACAAGCCCAACGAGCCCAAGGGAGAAGATCACCCTGACGGAACAATTTGCGGAGGCACAGAGACTAGTGGTGGCACTTCTCATGGCGAAGAGCAGCGGCGACAGAAAGAGGCGGTACGACTTCTACGCTACACAGTTGGTGACAACTAGCCATGCCGTGCGCGTCCTGCTACCTCTCATTCCGACCAAATTCCACGTGCCATTGCTGAGGCAGTGGTGGCTCTTTGTTTTGGCTGTCTACATTGCCCAGCGGCGACCAAAGGTTGATGTTGACGGGTTCGAAAAAGAAGATCTGGAAGAGGGTAGGGGATGGAGCGACGTGCAAAGCTGCGCGCTGAAGGGGAGATTCTGCCTGGACGGCAACTACGTTAAAGGTACGATACGCGCACTCTGCACTGTTGAGAAGCATCTAGCTAATCACGAGTCGTCAACAACAGCCATCCGTGCAATGCAAGAGGCAGCAAAGACGTGGCCCGAAGACAAGCGCTACTATTTGAAGGCAGCCGTGCGCTTTGCGACTGAATTTGACGGCTGGGGAGGCTTCGGCGCATTCGGTGACGAGGACGTGCGCCTCCACACGCGCACCCGCCAACCCAGCATCGTGGGAGATCTTGGCGGTGATGCTTACCGCGCCGGAGGTGGCAGGAGGACCAGCATCATCGGTGATAGTGTCGGGGGCATTGCTGGCGTTGGAAGGAGGACTAGCTGGGCACCGACCATCAGTGGAAGCGAAGGAACGGTGGCAAGCAGCCGAAGGAGTTCGTAAGGGAGTCGTGAAAAGGGGGGCTAAAAAAAGGGGTTTTATGGAAGGCCTGGTTGAAGTTGAGGATCCCTGGAGCAACAGGGGCAGGGCACTGTATAGTGTATAGTGTACGTGGACGGGCGTTGTGCGGGCCTTTGGGAAGGACAGGTTTGCTTTTGGGATTTTGCATGTTCAAAAGTTCGATATACCCTACTCGTTCGCTCTTTTAATACGAGATGTTCAGGCACGTCATGGCAGAGCTACCCCCATCTTTTGACTTTAACAGTACGTTGTTTGGGATTTGGACTTGGGGTCAAAGCTTGGCCACGTAAGGGGGCGATGTCTCCGCCGTTGCCAAGAGTTCTCGCGGACATTGCATTATGAAGAACAGGTCTGTTTTCCTACGGCACATTGCACATGACGTGCGAATCAGGCGAAATCAAGGAATGCAGATGCACGTTCGCCTAAGGAAAGCAAGCGGAGAAGACGCGCGGAGATCTACTCCTAGACAGCGCTCGCATCTTGCTCGAGGGTTAGATTAAGCATATGGGGCAAACATAGCACGCGGGAAGGCCGACGATTGGCTGGCAGATGGGGCCGTTCCTGACAGGCGAATGAAGAGGCAGCACAGGTGAGATGAGACGAAGCCACAGCGGTCAAGGACCCCGAATGAAAGACAGCTCGCGGGGTATGATGTCACTCTTGCGCAAGCTGAAGCAAAGCGCGAGCGAAGCTTGAACTGCACCAGCCACAGGACGGAGCAGCCGCAGATCCTGTGATGGCAATGTGCAGAATTCAAGGAAAAAGGGCCACGAACGCTCAAACATTGCGGACAATGGGGTCGTCAGAATAAGCGGAGCAGGGGAGGCGCGGCTCGAGGATCCGCGCTCCAAGCAGGGTTGGAGGTGTGGCGCAGGCGTATTGGGCCTCGCGTGGTACGGGTGGAAGGCGGGTGAGGGACCAGAGGGGCGCGTTGAGGAATGCGCGAGCAAGCGGCTGACGAGACATCGGGGCGCGGCGGCCAAATGCGGGCAGGCGACAATGGACGGGCGCGCTCGAAGCGGACAAGGCCTGGGCTGGGTGGGTGGGTCATGCACAAGCGTTGTGTCAGGGCTCAACCTCAGGATGATCGCTGAAAGGTTTATTGCGCTATGTACGTTAAGCTAAGACTTAAAGAGAGAAGAAAAAGAAGAAGAAGAAGAGAAAGAAAAGAACGACTTAAATACACGAATGACTTAGCATCACGTGATCCGCCGATGATCCTCTGAGGCTTCTCCCGAGGCTCCAGACTCTCACACGTTGGTGGTAATGGAAGCCGTGATCGATCGCCATCGAAGGTTGGAGCGGACGGTCGGCAGCTGGCGGCCCATGAGCCGGACGACGCAGGCAGCCGGCCGGACCCGCGGGCCTGGAAAGACAGCAGCCGCGGAAGCCGGAGGGATGGGCGATGTTTCCTCGTGACAGGGTGCCCAGGTGCATGCAAATTTTATTCTGCTGCTCGTCCGCCTCCGCCTGCACGGAGTTCGGGGCGCTCCGGGTCGGCCGATGACGAAGCGCGAGCCGCGGGACGAGTCTCGAATGGCTTCCGCGGACGCTTTGCGGCGAATGGGACTGCTGACTTAGCCAGCGGCGCGGGCTCATCAGCAGGCGCTGATAGGCACGCCGGATGCTCCGGACGCGGTGCGCCTTAGCAGACGGCCGTCGCGCGGGTGTCAGCAAGCCACCGCATGTGCAAGCGGTGGATGCGGTGGTTGCGGCCTCTGCGCTCTGCGGGCGCGCCGCGCTGTGCGACGGCGGCAGCATTGGCAGGGCAGGGACGGCAAGGGCTGGTGGCCGAGGGCTGCGCGCCCGCTGCCAATAATGCGAATCTGCGCCCGCGGATGGCATTCTGCAAACTGGAGGGGCCGCGAGAAGCCTCGCCAAGGCGCGATGACGTGGATTCCATGCCTGCAGCCCGCCCAGCCCTTCAAAACCAACGCCCCGCCGCTGCCCGACTGCCTGTGTTGTCCTCCCATCCGCGTTTCCGCAGACATAATCTCGTCTAAGACGTCTGCGGATTTCCCTTGTCTGCCTTCGTGCGCCTGTCCGCGTCTGCCCACGCGCCCCGCCGCCCATCACCACCACCACCACCACCACCACCCTGTCCGGACTGCCGCCCTACCGCAATCATGCCTGCCGCGTTGAAAAAAGCCCTCAACAAGCTCAAGACCGGCGGCGCCTCCTCCGACGAGGACAGCTCGCTCAAGAGCCCCAAGCCCAACGGCAATGTCGCCAACTCGCCCGTCGTCTCGACCTCGGGCCTGGCCTCGCCCGTCACCAAGAGCTCGCCGCGCTCATCGCCGCGCTCGTCAGGCATCTTCGGCCGCGGCAGCGGCACCTTCGACCGTAAAGAGCCCGTCGGCCGCTCCAGCGGCACCTTTGGTGATCGCAAGGAGCATCGCAGCAGCGGCACCTTTGATCGCAGCAACCACCGTACCAGCACCAACTTCAGCGAGAAGACTTCCTCCCACAGCCCCATCCGTGCCATGCGCGAGCGCCTGCATCTCGGCCACGACTCCGACTCGGATTCAACTGACGTGCCGCTCAACCGTGATGGCGAGCCCATGACCAAGGCTCAATTGAAGAAGGCCGAGAAGCAGGCCGAGTGGGAAGAACACAAGCGCCAAGTCGAGGAGAAGCAAGAGGCTCAGCTGCGCAAGCGCCGAGAGATGGAGGAGCGCGCCAAAAAGGAAGAGACGGCCGAGCAGTTGGCCAAGTACGGTGAGCTGCCCGTGAACAGCTACGCTGGTGAGTGGAAGCACACAGAGCGCTTCGACATTCGCAGTCTGTCGGCCGCCGACGTGGGCAAGGAGATCACCTTCCGCGCCCGTATTCACCACCTCCGGAAGATGAGTGCCCACCTCGTTTTCTTCGTCCTCCGTCAGCAAACCACCACTGTTCAGGGCGTGCTGCACGAGCACGGCTCCATCTCCCCGCACTTCCTCTACTGGGCCGAGCATCTCGAAATTGAATCTGTCGTCCTCGTCAAGGGAATCATCCAGGAACCCAAGGCCAAGGAGGGTGAAATCAAGGGCGCCTCGATCCATGACGTCGAAGTTTCCGTTCACGAGCTTCACGTCGAGTCCAAGGTCACGACCCCACTGCCCTTCAGCGTTGCTGAGGCAGAGGTTACAAAGGCCGAGACGGAGCAGGAAGGCGACACCAGGGTGCGCGTGTCTGACCGCACCCGACTGGCGAACCGCGTCATCGACCTGCGATCTACTACTTCCCAAGCAATTTTCCGTATTCAGTCCGGGCTTTGCAACGTTTTCCGTTCTCATCTTGATAACCAGGGTTTCGTTGAAATCCACACCCCTAAACTTCAGGGCGGTGCTACCGAGTCCGGTGCCAGCGTCTTCAAAATCGACTACTTCGGCCGCCCCGCTTTCCTGGCTCAAAGTCCCCAGCTGGCCAAGCAGATGTGCATCTCTGCCGACTTTGGCAGGGTGTACGAGATTGGTGCCGTCTTCCGCGCCGAGAACAGCAACACTCACAGGCATTTGACAGAGTATACTGGTCTCGATCTCGAGATGGCCATCGACGAACACTACTACGAGGTCCTGCGGGTGCTCGATAACACCTTCAAGGCCATGTTCAAGGGAATCTACGAGAAGTACAGGCACGAACTTGATGTGGTCAAGCGCCAGTTCCCCCACGAGGATCTCGTGTGGTTGGACGAAACCCTCATCCTTCCCTTCGCCGAGGCCGTTCGGCTTCTGAACGGCTCCGGATGGCGGGACGAGAACGGTGAGCCTCTGCCGGAGAACGAAGATCTCGGGACGAGAGATGAGATCCAGCTCGGCAAGGTCATCAAGCAGAAATACGGCACTGATTATTACATCATCGACAAATTCCCCACCTCGGCGCGTCCTTTCTATGCTATGCCCGATCCAGAGAACCCGGAAGTCACCAACTCATTCGATATTTTCCTGCGTGGCCAGGAGATTCTGTCCGGAGGACAGCGTATCCATGATGCGGACATGCTGGTGAAGAACATGGAGAAGCTCAAGATGGACCCGAAGGTTCTGGAAGAGTACGTGCAGGGATTCGAATGGGGTGCTCCTCCCCACGGAGGTGGCGGCATTGGTCTGGAGCGTATGCTTATGCTTTTCCTCAACCTTGGTGACATCCGACACGCATCAATGTATCCCAGGGACCCCAAGAGCTTGCCTGCCAAGCCAGTGATCAAGCAGCTGCGTCATCCCGAAGCGAGCACGATGCACCCGCCGTGGGAGGGCCAGGACCGCCAAACGGCTCACATCGAATTCCAGTCCATCGAGAAGCTCATTGCCAACTACGGAGACTCGTCCAACACGTCTTGGCTCGAGCCGCGCACGCAGGTGTGGCGGGACGACTTCACTGGGGCAGCTGTCGGGTTTGTGCCGCAGGGTGACTACGCAATCACAGTTGGCGATCCCCTGTGCCATCAGTCGCAGTACGTCAAGACTATCTCCGGCTACCTACGGTGGATCAAGAAGGAGCGAAACCTTAAGCCGCTGTGGCTGCTGGTCGGACCGGAGGTCGAGGAAGTGCTGGCCACTCGCTTCAACTGGCGCACCTTTTCGGTGGCTGCCGAGCAGCGTCTTGACCCGACGAACAACCCGGCTACGCACGATCACGACCTGCAGCGCAAGATCAGGCACGCGGAAAAGGAGGGTGTCAAGATTTTCGACTTCCCCTTGGGATCGCCACCGCCGCAGGACGTCCGCGACAAGGTTGATCAGCGCGTGCAGGACTGGCTGAACAACCGCAAGGGCAAGCAGGTCCACCTTACGGACATCCATCCATGGCAGGATTTGGAGCACAGGTGGTACTTTTATTCGCAGGACAAAGAGGGCAAGATGGCGGCGTTTGTCACGCTGGCGCAGCTCTCGCCCGACCACGGCTGGCAGGTCAAGTACTCGCTCGACTTCCCCGGAGCGCCTTCGGGTACGATCGAGCAGATTATCACGTACTCGCTCAAGAAGCTCGCGGAGAAGGGCGAGACCAACGTCACGTTTGGTGGCGGTGCAAGCTCCAAGTTCACGCCTGGGCACAACATGAAGAAGCCGCGCGTCAAGGTGCTGAGCAAGGCGTACCACGCGATCGCCACGGAGCTCAAGCTCACCAACAAGAGCGAATTCCGCGAGAAGCTGGGCACGCATGAGGATTCGATCTACGTGTGCTACCCGCCCCACGGGTTGGGTCCTATGGCTGTGAGGGCCATCCTGACCTTCTTCGAGGACGACAACTAGCGCGTGCTTTGGCTCTACCCCTCTTTTTTCATGTTTGTTTCCTTTTGCAGTTTGGTTGGGAAACGGCATATTCCCCTGGTGTCTTGCTTCTTTTCTAGGTTTTCCCTGAGACATGTAGATTCCCCCATGAGAGCACGCTGTACAGATTCATTCCTACTTAATTTAATTCATGACGTCGCATCAAACACCGAGCCAAGCTGCGGGCCTGACCCTTGTGCGGTGCACCACACAGGATGCATTCTTGTCCGAGGCGCGAGTTGTGCTCCTACTCTACTCGTACCTCGCCTGCCTCTAAGGCGCCGCTGACGTCACAAGGGCTCTGGAAGAGTTTCAGATGCTGAATATCATGAATCGCGCCGCAGTGGATATACAGCACGTGACAAGTCCCGCTGCGCCAGAAAAGTAAGCGGTGGCCCGTTCGCAACTTCGCTCTCCCCTTCCTCATCTTCCTCCCAGCGCACACGCACGCACCACCATGTCTCCAGCCGCCCGAGCGCAGCCTCCGTCGATCCTGCACCTCTACGCCGAGCTCCTGCTGCACATCCGCACTGTCACGCTCTTCGCCTCGCTGCGCACCGAGCATACGGCCCAAACCAAGGCCGAGCTGTCCGCCGACGGCGACTCCATCACCCTCACCCACGAGGGCGAGCGCGCCTCCATCCGCCTGCCCACCCAGATCGCCGGCGGCGGCTCTTCCGCCCTCATCCTGCCCGAGGCCCCGAGCAAGGACCTGACGCTGCGTCTGCAGCTGCAGGAAAAGCGCCCCGGCCTACTAAAAGGTGCTAGTGGCGCTTACGCGCGCGGCGAAAATATCGTGCCGTGGGATGCGGCGAGCTTGGCCGGGTGCGGGCGGGTGGCGTGTCGGGAATGCGACGCGGAGCTCGTAGATGTGAAAAGCGGGGACAACGTGGCTGGGGGGGAGGATGAGAGTGCCGGTGTGAGGAGCTGGATGGACCTGCCAAATGAGAACTGGGCCGAGATGATGGACTTTTGGCATTGCCATAAGCCTCATGAGCATCATCTGCCAGGCCACACGCACGGTGTAGGGCGTGAGAAGGGCTATGCGGCGAGCAACCGGATCACCGCGAAGAAGGGTGTTGGCTATGTGGATCTGGCGTATTTGCTGCTCGACGAAGCAGATTGCCCGGGTATACAGGTAAGACTTGCACATTCTCTGAATATCCTCGAGTCGCTGGGTGTTTGGCTTCTGCTAGCCGCACGTGTTATCTCCACCCGCCCCCGTGGAGGTCGTAGGCACTCACTGGTGGGCGACAAGAAGGAGGCCTTGCCCGAGCTTGCTCGAGTCAGTGGTGTGGTCTTCGATACAATCGCCCAAGATCAACGCAGGCATCCAGCAGTCGGCTTGCATACCCTCATACTTTCACGAGTAGTGCTGTGGTTACTCTCCGCTTGTCTCGATGCATTACCCTGCCATGCATTTCCATCCTGCGCTCTGCAAGTCCCAAGACCAGGAGGATTAAGACATGATACATACTGTTATTAACAAGCACCTTAGCACACAATTCAATTCAATTGACCGATCGCTCCCACCCCGCATTTCAATGTGACCGAACTTCTGGCCAAGATGCTCTAACACCTCCTCCAGCTTTCAATATCCAACAACATCGACCAGGCGCAGTCCGAGAGCCAGCCCATCAACCGTCAAGGCTTGATGTGTTCCAACTGCAAAACAGTCGTCGGCGTACTTGAAACTCGTGCCGAAGGCTGGCGCATATGGAAATGGAGCATCGCCGCGACGCCAAAAGGCTCCCTCAGCGCCCAGACTTACAGCATACGAAAGTGGATATCCGCCCAACTGCTCTACCTGATCGAAAACCAAGGCGTGCGGAAGTTCACTGTCATGTCCGACTCCGCCCCTGCAGACAGCCATGAAAGCGAGAGTGCAACAGCAACAGGCTATCCAATCACAGTCCGTCACGACACCCCCCATTGTACTCGTTGATCTCGCTAACGGCGGTCACGCAGATCTGGGTATTCACACCCGACCTCTCCTTCTCCTCATCCATCGCGTCTGATCGCCGCAGCGACCCCACGCGCGCCATGAAAGTGCTGTGGAAGCCCGCCCCGGCACCGCTGACCGCTCGCCAACAACGCGCCAACGGTGGAGACGTCACCGGTGGCGCTATTCAGCCGGTGGGCGATAAGACCCAGAGTCAGGCGTTGGACCGGCAGAGCCTGTCGGTGGAGGAACTGAGCTTGCCGGCGCCGGCGTTCAGAGCGCTGAGGGGCGCGCTGCGCGAGAGCGGAGAGTGGTTGCCGGCGAGCGCGAGGACATTTCAGGAATGGAGCGTGGGTTTGCTAGAGAGGTTTGGGGATGAACAATTTTAGTGGAGTGGGTTTCGGTAGAGCGATGAGGAGGTGGGGTGGGGAGAGGAGGCTAAGGGACCCTTGCCCATGGCACGCTGTTGGCATTGGGGAACCTGGCACGGGGTCTGTTGAGAATTTTCTCGAACGCCTAGTTGCCGCTAGCAACACTTCCCAGTAAGTTCACAGACTGCTTTTTAGTCTCCTGATCTTGATCTTCTAACATTTAGCATTTGGGTGTAGCAAAACTTAGAGCAGAACGGAAAGTGAAGCTATCACATTGTGAGATCAGAGGAATGCCAAGTGGGATCCTCCATCGACGTCAGCAACTCGAGGAAAATCTTTTGTCTTTCACGACACACCTTTCTCGTACGTACTATCTGTCGCCACACATCTATTATTGTGAACGCAGTAGCCTTCAATTCTAGTAGTCAGGAGGGCCCAGGATGAGTCACAGCAGCAGGCGCCGCGGCCGCTTTCTTTCTTTTCCTTACAACCTTCGCCCACGAGCTGAGCTTCCTCCTAATCGACGCCGGTAGATTCAGCTTCCTGTACAAAAGCCCATCCGATCCGATCTCATACCTACCATCCCCAAACGCATCCATGACTTCTGTCGTCTCTGCGTAGCTAGAAGCCCCGTCTCCTCCCCATTCTGCCTCTTCAGTTGTGGCGGGCTGAGGCTGCCCCTCCTCCTCCTCCTCCTCCTCCTCCTCCGCTTCTTTCTGATCCTTCTCTCCCCGACAAATACCCTTCTTGACCGCCTTCGCCCACCTCTCCCTCCGCATCCTCCTCCGCTCCTTCTTCAGCGCCTCCTTCCCGTCCCAGTCCGGCACCCGGAACACCGGAACCTCGTGCTTCTCCCACAACTCCGAGAGCCGGACCACCCGCCAGTCCACACGCCGCCACTCGCCGTCGGCCAGGAAGTGCCAGCCGCGCACCATGCGCGTACCGGTGGGCTCGGGCGTCGGGGATCGGTGGTGGGTAGCCAGTGCGGGCGTGCGTGGCGAGACGTTGGTGTCTTGGGATAGGCGTATCTCAACCTCCCCTCCTGCAACAAGGACGACTTGGGGTGGTGGCGTGGCCTGGACGGTGGTGGTGTTGACGGCATCTTGGTGGATGGTCGGGAGGGCGGCTGCTGAGGGTGTGATGGCGTTGTCTTGCTCCGTGTTGGCCATTTTGGGTGAGCTGTGGTTTGTCAGCTTGGTGCTCTTGCCTCGAACGTGCGCTCTTCCACAACGTACGTTTCTTGTGTTGGAGCGCTGGGTGAAGCGGTGACCTGATCGGAGAGTCTGACTTCGAGCTTGATGGCAGGTGTGTGTCAGCACGAACAGGTATATCACTTTGCTCTCACGTACTCGTCGCCTATGCTCTATCCTGGATATGTAGCATGGTATAAGAGAAAGTCGTCAGGTAAGAGTTCAACACTTGCATTTGGCGCCAGATACCCGAAAGACCTAGGCTTTGGATAAATTATCAGGCGTACTTCTTTTAAATAAGTCTTGTGTGTGGTAGCACTCCTGGTTCACGGTACCGAATTTCTTCTCACAGGGTCTTGGGTGTTGAGAAGGTACTGCCCGGCCAGAACCGCAACAATACAGCCTACCGGCATTCTATGTGGGCACTCGAACGACTAGTCAGAGCGAAACACTCAGTAATGAGGAGCCCGCAAAGCATGTTGATGCAAGTGCTTGTCCGCTCATGTAACTGCTTGAGCCGTGCTTCTGGTGCGCTACCTCACAAAGAGTCTGTGCGGAAGAGTGCCGTAATGCCGTAATAGGTGCACCGAGCAGAAGTAGTGGCGACAACATACATAGGCGCACCATTAATTATGTGGGGGGCAACGGTGGGGGCTCGGACACAACTGATCAATAGCCAGTGTCCACGAGGTGTCCCACTTGCGGCAATAAGCACGGTGGCTATCAGACCCCTCTTGGCGCTGGCGAACGGAAAGGTGACGTCAGGAATCCAAAATACTGTCAACGGATTGCTGAACGGCTTTTCAATAGAGGTGAATTTTTTGGAGTGATGTATCAATCCTTCGTATCCCATAACCAGTCCCAACCAAGCCCTGAACCGTACGAGTATCTATGCTACAAGTGTAAACGACTCTAGAGCCCCAATATGAGGGGCTGGGCCGCAAAGAAGTTTGGAGTATACCCATTCTCAAACGTAAGGAAATAACCCAATATTACTCCCTCATCTGGAAAAGTTTCCAATCTGGTGGGGAAGAAATGCGAAAAGAGGAAAGCGCAAAAGCTGGCAAAAAACTCGAACCATTTTTTTCTGGCATTTCTGTTTTCATTGCCTCCTCCTTGCGTCGTTCTTCCAAGACCGGATCGAATCTGTATTCCATCCAACGCACCCCGGGACACGGTGCATCCATCTTATAATGAAGCCAATCTGTCGTCATCACACGGTGAACCCGATCACCATATTCGTATAAAAAGGTATGAAATCGCTGGAAAACGCTCACGTCAAAGACAGAAAAACGATAGCCTCAACACGACCATCAGCGACGGCGTGGAAGGAAAGAATCAAGAGTAGTAATGATATGCAAACACGGTAACCCACTGCCTCCAGGGGTGATTTACTGATGCTGAGGGAAGTCGAACGCAGCCATCTCATTGAATGCGTCCGGCTGGTACAAGGTGTTGTCGAATTGGCCGCCAAAGTTCGAAAGGTCCTGGAACCACTGGCTGCTTCCCTCGCCGTTGTTATTGGCAGAGGCATTGTTCGACGTGGCAGAGTCGAAAAGGGTGAAGTCCCCAGAGGGGAGGAAGTCGTCACCACCGAAGCCCTCATCAAGGTGCATGTTGGTGTTGGTGTTGGTGGCCGGGCTAAACAGCGTCAAATCGGGCTGCGCGCCAGGAGACAGATGAGTGCTGCTGGAAGAGCCAAACGCAGCGAGGTTGAGGTTGTTGCTGTTCATCGGCAGCGGAGGGAAGTGATCAGCGAAAATGTTGTCGTCGTTGCTGAGAGCGGGAGTCGGCTGCTGGAAGTTGGAGTTGAAGTTGAAGTTCGCGTCAAACATGAGATTGTCTGCAGAGTGGTTGAAGTCCGTATCAGGAGTGGTGATTGCATCCTCAAAGGACGTGGGTTGAGTAGGCGAATGCGAAGACGAGCCAGTCACTTCAGTGCCGGCAGTGGTAATAGACTCCCGGCGCCACACATCAGGCTGGAAGTTAGTGTTGAGCATCGGCAAGTTGCTACCGTAGCCAAAGTTGTCAAACTCAAAGTCGAGAGACCCAGAAGGTGGCATTGCAGGCGAGTTATCAAACGGCGTCATAGGCGTGTTAATTTGATGGATCGGAGCAGAAGCCGGCGTATGCATAAATGGAGTAAGAGGAGTCGAAGGGGTGAGGGATGCCGAAGAGCCAGAGGGCTTCTTGACACCCTTGCCGTTCGCCTTCGACCTGACATAGGTCCAACCGTGTGCCTTCTCCATGTGCTGCTTGCAGTTGGACTCGCGCTTGGAGGCGTAGGCACAAGGAGCGAACAAGCACTTGTACTGCGGCGGGGCCGTAGTGTGCTTGTCGTTGACGTGGCGGTCGCGCTCCTTCTCAGTGGGCCAGCCCTGGTTGTGGTACTTGCACTTCGCCTCGGGGCACTTCCACGGGCGCGAGTGCGTCTTCTCGTGCTTGGTCAGGTCGCACGGCCGCTTGAACTCCTTCTTGCAGTCGGCACAAACGTGCATGACGTCGCCGGGACGCTCAGACTTGCGCCTGCGAGCCATCGAGCGGTGAACACTGTCCTCGTCCATGTCGTCCTCGTCCACGTCCAGCGGGCGCTTGAATGTTGCGTTGAGCGCCGACCGCTCGGATTCGGTAGCAATCGGGATCACCTTGCCATTCCTCTCGCGCACCAACTCAGCGGGCTTGCCGTCGTGACTCAGACCACCCCGCAGGATGATCTTCTCGTCTCTGTCAAAGTCGGTTAGTAGCTTGATTCTGGATAGCGCGTCGGATGGAATCATGAGCGAGGGGGTTATGTGACTCAAAGGGTCCACCGCAGACGCAACGTACCGAGCATAATCCATCTCGTCTAGTGTCTCTCCGGAGGCCTCCTTCTCCCTGGTAGCGGCCATGATTGCGGCGTAGCGGCGAATCTGCTCGACGAGATCGAGGAAGTAGTTGTTAGTGTACGGGCGGTCAGTCGGCAGGCGCTGGTCGGCTTCGCAGAGATCGCCGACGGTAGTCGCGATAAAGGTGACGCTGGTTTCGCAGAATCGTAGATACTTGGCTGGCGAAGTGGCGTATTCCTTTAGGCGGCATAAAACATGAGCGAAAGCACTGCAGAAGTTACACTTTGCTGAACTTACGGGAGCGAGGAAGATCAGTGTCTTTTCTAGGTCGCGGAGGTTGGTGATTTCCTTTGCACCAATGCGACGGGGGACGTCTTTGACGAGCGGGTGGAACTCTTTCAGGGCGGCCTCCTGAAGGATGGGCTTGACGATGCGCTTCTGGATGTGTTTGATGGCGAACTCGCTTAGGCCGCGGACCGCGGCTTCATTGTTGGACAGGCCGGAGTACGACTTGGTGACTGCCGAGCGAGAAGTGGTGGCGGACGAACGAACAGAGCGGCGGGCGCTGTGGGCGTCTTTATATGTGTTAGTCGCGAGCGGCAGATCAGCAGGTGGGTGGAAGTTACCATAGACGGAGCCGCTGACGGAGGAACCCAGGCCGCTGTCAGATGCATGGTGGTGGTCGACAATCGCCTGCTTGGGCTTGACGTCCAGCTCCATCATGTCCGGGTCGGCAACAGGAGCGTGGTTGTCCAGCATGAAGCTGGGGACAGGAAGGACCTGGTTGTCGGTCAAGATGCCCCCATCCGACGAGGTCTTGCCAGCCAGAACGTTGTCGAAGGAGGCAAGCAGGTTCGAGATCCTCTTCTCGCCAGCGTCCAGGAGGATCTGCTCGAGCGACTGAGGGTTGGTTTCGGAGCGCTTGGGCATGGAGCAGTACTGGGAAATGGGGTCGACGAGGTCGTTGGTCGGCGAGTGAAAGGTGCCCGACTTGCGGAGGTTGTGGGTGTTGAGAGACGGGGGCGCCATGGAGGAGCCACAGGGCTTTTGAGGCCTGCGGCGGTGGTGCATCTGGTTGGTCGAATCCATGTTGGAGAATCCTTTGCGACTGTGCGATGGCATTAGCTTCTGCGGGCGGTGGTCCGGAGCTCTTTTCGGTATGACTCACTGGAAGGGAGGCTCTGGGAGGGTATATGACTTGTTCCGATCAGTTGATACGGGCAACCAGATCGGGCCCGGTGGCCTGGGGACGGCAGGACTCAGGGCGGTGCAGAAAGGCGAAGCAGTAGACCCTTATGCTATGGATCCGAGCGGTCACGGGCTCATCCAAGGCAAGGCTGAAAGTGGACGGCGCGTGGTGAGGACCCAGGACGGAGGCGAGAGGCAAAGCGGACGGTGGACGGGTTTAGCGGCGCGGGGAGCAAACGCGTGGATTTGAGCGCGAGGGAGGCCGGTGTCAGCGCGCAGCAGGGCGCTCGGGGCCGGGCCTGGAGTATATGAGGAGGGCGAAGGGCGCGGGATTGGCGTATGAGGCGTGGGTAAGCAATCCCGGAAGGGCGAGTCCTGACGGGCCAAGCGGCAAGCACCGATGACGAGGGCGTGCGACCAGCGGAAACAACGGGGGCGGCGCAGGCAAAGCAAACGCGAGCGGTGCAGACGGACGGGGCGAGCGAGGGCAGTTGGTTTTGGTGCTGCGGGCGACGCGGCGGAGATGGGTTGTGACGTCCAGAGAGCTCCAGGCAGCAGCGCTCGCGCGGCCCTGGCGCTAGGCGCGAAGAGGCACGCTGGGTGATTTGCGCAGGCTGTGCAGCCGGCGCGGGCGGGCCACGGACGAGCGCGAGCGGCCGACGCGCGAGGGCGTGCTGGCAAGGGCGCGCTTGGCTCCGCCGCGGCGCGCCCATTGGCCCAGCGCGGCATCACCTGCGGCAGCGAGGGCTCAGGGCTCGCCGCTCGCCGCCACTTGAGCCGCATGCTCGTGTGCCCGCGACGCCAGCCAGGCCGGACGCGTCGGTGAGGGTGTTGACGCCGACCCCGACCCCGCGGTCATGCGCGAGCCCTGGCCCACCGGTCAGGGCTGCTTGGGGGCCAAAAACGGCGCGTCGCCAATCGAGCGTGCCCGCGCCGCCCAGCTCGCTTTCGCTCCACTCCCCGCCTGTCGCTGTCCGTTTGTAATCACCGCGCCGGCCGTTTGGGCGTGCTGTCTCCACCCTCCGCACGATGCGGTTCAACGCTCCAGAGCGCTCGCCTCCAGCACCTCCGCTAGCCGCAAGCCAATGCACCCGTGCTGCACGGCCAGGGCTCGCCAGCCAGTGCCGTCGACGCATTCCGCCCGTTGCTGTTGGTTCCTCCGCATGGCCTGATGCGGCGCGAGTGTGCCCTGTGAGTCAGCCTCGCCGGCGCGTGCGCGCGAGCGAAGGATCGCTTTGCGCAGTTTCAGCACCCAGGCTGTGTGCACCGCCCGCACGCCCACCGAACCATGAAGTCACTCAGAAAAGTCGCGCATGCCCTGCCACCACGGTGCCACGCTGGCCGACGAAGTCGCCCGCAGAGTCCGCCGTCGCTGCGCGTGTCTGCCCCAGGTCCCACCGTCCCCGCTCGCGCGGCAGTGCTGTTTCTGGCAGCGAGCTGCCCGCGAGCCCTAGTCCCGCCAACCCGCCGCCAGATGATCTGATTGGCCAATGCGGATAGCACATGCCGAGATAGGCAAATCCTCTGGCTGGCAACTTCCGCTGACCTTCGCCCTCTCCGCTGCACACCAACACCAAGCTTTTATTCTCCTCCTGCATCACCGCGACCTTGGCGCCCTCCCGTCCATGCGCCGCGACCGCCTCAGTATAAGACAACGCGTGTCCTCCTCCTCCCTCCGCGCTCTGGTCCTTTTCCTGCTGCCTTAGACCTCCGTCAATTGTTCGTAAGCCGCTGCCGTATCCTCCGCGCGTATGCCAATGTACATCCGTAATTCTGCTGCCTGAATGTCACATTGAATTCCTGCCAAGGCGCACGCTCCAATTTACCAGCGCAGCAGACCAACCACCCTGGCCTTTGTCGTTTCTCCGTCCACGGCCTCTTTCTCACGCGAACATTGCCAGTAAATTATTATTGGGCCTGCTGGCCGGCTGCGATGCTGGGAAAAGGCCACCTGTTAGGGCGAGCAAGTCGCTTTCGCATTCAGAGTCTATTATTCCCGTCCCAAGGATGCGGGAGCAGTGCCGCAGCCGACGGCTAGCGCGAAGACGAGACTGCTCTAACCCAAAATTACGCCGAGCCACAGGATTCGAAGCGCTCACCCGGACCTGAAGCTTCACGAGACTGTCTGCCAAAGCAGTCCCGACGATTACTCCAACTGACCATGCAGGAGTCAATATCGAGAGCAGTTTCGCGCTAGCCATGGGCTGCAGCACCCACTCGTACCCACTTCATGTTCTCGCGTGGGCTAACCAGAAACGGAAAAAAGGTACCAGGGCTTACATATATTGAAAGACGCATCTGGTAACTGCTCTAAACGAGAAGCATGTAGGCTGTCACGATTTTCACGTCGTGTTGGTAGGCCTGTCTCCGTTCTCTTTGCAAGGGCGCATGAACCCACACTGAAGCAGTCCTCAAGTCCCGCTTTCCCATCATCGCGGTGATTTGTCCATCCACTCAGGTGCATACATTCCAAGACTACTTCAGGGCTTGATCATCAGCTCCATAAGCCTTTGCCCTTTCCTCCAACTCCAGCCGATGCTTTGAGCTTCTAGCATAGAAAAAAAAAGAATAGAAAATAGCAAGATCACTTCCCACGCCAATACTCGTCCAACATGCCCTTGACCGTCAACGGCTGAATCTCCGGAAACCTCGCATTCAGCTCCGGCGGGACGTAACTGGTCTTCTCAACTGTCGTGAACTGCTCAAAGATGGCCATGAACCACTGGAACGACTTCTTGGGGAAGAACTCGTACGAGGCAGCGTGGCCCGGCAGCTCTGTGATCTCCGATCTCTGGAGCTTCCCGACGTCATCGTACACGACACTGAACTTGCTCCCTGCTCAACACTAAACTCAGCGGACCGCACACACCTGGTTGCAAAGTGGAATGCTCGTTACCTCGCGCGTCCTCGGCCAGCGTCAGAAACTCGTTCCACGTCACCACGTCGCCGGCCATGCGGCTCTCCTCGGGCCACTCGTCCAGATCGAGCGCCGCGACCACGAAGCGCGCCACGTCGAACGTGTAGGTGAAGGCGACGGGCACGTTGCCGTCGCCGGGGATGGCGGCGGCCTTGTTCGCGACGTCGATGGCGAATGTGTTCGGCCTGAGGTGCGACCGGAGGTGCGGCCAGCCGAAGTAGTCGAGGAAGATGCCGTTGAGGAAGACGGTCCACTGCAGGTCCGTCTTGCGCAGCGCGTCGATGGCGCCGAAGTAGTCGTGGAGCGTGGGGAGCTCCGCGCACAGCCTTGCAGAGAGTCAGCGTCGCGGCGGGCGAGCTGCTGGGGGGAGGGATTACTCCTTGGGGTAGGGGACGGCATATGCGCTGGGGACGAAGCGCTTGGTGGCGGCTGACGCGGCTGAGGCTCTGAGGAGGTTGAGTTGGGCTTTGCTGAGGGAGTCGCCGTGGTAGCCGAGCGCGGAGATGACAGTGTGGATTTGGTTCTCTTCGAGCGTGCGCTTCAGGGCATCGACGTCTCCGTAGTCAATTACAAGAGAAGGTACCCCAAGCTCCTCCTCCAGCGGCTGTTGAACGTCAATTGGCGCGTGATGCGATGGAATTGTCGGTAGACTGGCCTTTCGGGAAAGAATGATGGCTTCGTGTCGCGGATTGCTTGCCATGACTTCGACGATTGTCCGGCCCAGATTTCCGGTGCCGCCTGCAATTGCTACCTTGACCATTTTGAGGTGGTTGTGGCTGAGGTGCTAATCTCCAGTCGAGTTCTGTTGAGTGGTGTTTTGGAAGTCTTGATGCGGTTCATCTCTGTCAAACCCGCTATATATGGTTCCACCCTGCGCCTCCCGCGGAGTCCGTCAAGAGGTCAGGAATTGCCGCAAGAGGTTAGGCCGGAGACGGGCCGGAGCAATGGTTGCATGAAGGGGATGCCATGTACAGCGCCGCCGGCCGAGGGGAAACTTCGGATCGAGAAGGGTGCCAATGAGATGTGCGGGCAACTAGAGGCTTTCTCCAAACGAGAACCAAATGAGGTATTCGGGGCAAACAGGCTGTCTTTTGGGGTCGGACAGATGTTGGACCGCCGTCAACCTGCTCAAGTCTTGAGTTGTCCCGCTCTATGTCTCTGTGTGTTTCCACCGTGCGATACATTCAACTCCGACCTTCTCTGCATCCATTCACCATCACGGAGCCGGAAATCTTCGACGAGCTGACCACCTCCCTGACCTCAAAATTGGGCGCGGGAAGACCAATCTCTCGGGTGCGTCGCATGCCCAGGTGTAACGGAAACAGCTCTGGCTCGTTTAGCCTTGACAGAACACTTTACTCATCATAGGAAGCGTGAATAGCTCTCTCTTCGAATCTTCTTCTTGCTTCTCAAAGGGTAGCCGCTCCTGAGCTCTTTCATCCTCCTTCTCGTTTTGGTAGTTGATCCAAAGCATCCACATTGCCCAAATCGCCAAGACGAAGATGGTTAGTGGGATGGTAATGGCCGGATAGATCCAGAATTGAGTCGGAGAGACCTCGACCATATTCATGCCGAAGACAGTCTGTGACAAAAGTTAGTGACGTTTGTACGGCAGTGATAAGGTCGACGTTGATATTTACTTACTGCGATGAAGGTACCTGGTAAGAACACGGTGGTCAGAACGGCTATTGTCTTCATCGAAGAACTGTCACGCTTGGATGCGCTCGCCAGCCTGCGGGAATCATGAGCCATTGCAAGATTCAGCTTACTATCCCGCTGGCCCAGGAGCGTGTAGAGCTATCCCGGACGGGTCAGCATCTATTTCAGAATAGAATGACACTTCCACTTACGCCGCTCATCTGGGATTCTACTCTTTTCTGAAGCGCGCCAAAGCTTGCTAAGACGCTGGTGTTCGACTGAGATAAATACTCCATCCGGTAATCCAACTCCAAAGACTGATGCGCCATCCGTTCCTGGCTGGCTTGGTCCGGTATTGATGGTATTTGCTGGTTTACCAGATCGATACCGCGGACGATGGCATCCGTGAAATTTTTAGCCACCATCTGAGCGTCCGCCTTGTGGTTGGTGATCATAGTAAGGCGCTCCAGGGTCTGGCGCATGGCGCTTTCCGAGTTACTCAGAAAGTTGTTGTCTGTGGTCCAGGTGCGACGGAGGCCGACCTTCTGCTCTATGTCCAAGGTGTCCTTGTTGTCTTCCCGCCTCCTGTCAATCAGTCTTTCCATCTCATGGGTCATGATGATGAGCGGAATGAGCATCGGGTGACAAGCGTAGGCCTTGAGTTCGACGACTCTTTTGATGAAAGCATCCAGGTCTGTCATGTCCACAAGCACGAGTCCGCGCACGGTGTTGCTGCGGACGCAATATGACAAGGCAGCGGCGTGTTCGAGTTGTCGTAGCATCCATGCTGTTTCATGCCCCGTCAGCGTTCTGATCCGGTAGATGCGTTACAGTTCACACACCAAGGATGCCTTTCGATGCCAGCAGGGACCTGCAGAAAACCATAACTCGGTTCCCCGACGTGCATGCTTGGAAGAGGGTGATCAACAAGTTGAACTCCTTGAACAGCTCTTTGGCTGCGCCTTGGGAAAAAGGCCACCGCTTTCTGCTAAAGGTGTCTTTACAATCAAAGGGTGCGAGGCTGTGTTACGTGATCAGCGTTGGATCTTTAGGATGATTCTCGTCTTACATCAGACGGAGTCCTCCTGTGGCGTTGGATGAACGTCTGCAGTTGCTGCCCTACGAGGAAGTCGGCAGTCAATGTTTGAATGCTCTGGACGGTGCGCGTCGTGCCTGCTGTGTACCTTTTCTCTTACCCACTCCTCGACTCCCGCTGGCTGCAGGGTTCCGGTATGGACAGACGTGTCTCCATTCTCCTGCTGCCACAGTTCGACAAACTTGCACGGGCCAGGAGCGAGCCTGGAGCCATCCTTCAAGGTGCTGTCGAACCAGGGATCTGGGATCATCACGGCTTTTGATAGCCGAGGTGCGGGGTCGAATGGCTCGGGGCTCAGTGGCTGGTTCGGAGACGGCTGCACGTTGACATTGCGGTTGTTGACGGCGTCGCGGGGAAGAGCCACGAAGATGGAGAAGGAGGCTCAAGACTAGCGTGTGGGGGCAGCTGGGGGTTATATATGCAGCCACAGCCTCATCCCAGCCACTCGTGCGGCAAGTGCTCCAGACAGGGCATGGCGCAGTCGGCCGTCAATGCGTTGCGGCGAGACAGCTCCATCACCACTTCAGCGAACAACGCGTCACAGATTGCACCGGGCGGGCTTGCTCTCTCCTCGACCGCAGCCTGAAAATGAGTTCTTGGTTGCGGTCTTCGAGCTCGCTCACTCCGTGGCGCGCGAAGGAACCCCGTTGTGAAACAGTTGGACGGCCCGTGCGCGAAAGATTCAGCTGAATCGCGTTGCGGCGCCGCTGCAGCCTGATCGACCGTGCGAATCAAGCAGCAACATGTTGAAATTAGAACTCTAGAATACACAATGCGTCTTCGGTCTCGGCTTCCCCCTTCCGCTTGTCAACTGGGGAGCTGGCTCTCGCGCTTCTTGCCGTACACCTTGCTCTCCTGCTGCTTCCACATCCGTCGGAAGATAATGGCGCCCCAAAGCTGCGCTGCGCTGAAGATGACATGCAGTATTGGCGTGATGACCTTGAAGGGAAGCGTCCACCTGTCCCACAGACTGCCAAAGAGCCACATGACAACTGCCGTTTCGGTGGTGGTGCCGATGAACTCGGTGAAGCACGATGCACGGAACACCCGGACGAGGAACTCGTGTTCTGTGGGGTATATGCGGTACAGGATGATGGCGATGTGGGGGAGGAACTCGGCGATCACGTCGAAGGCACCTGCGGCCCCGATTAGCACCACGACCA
This sequence comes from Neofusicoccum laricinum, assembly GCA_029906385.1. Classification (NCBI taxonomy): domain Eukaryota; kingdom Fungi; phylum Ascomycota; class Dothideomycetes; order Botryosphaeriales; family Botryosphaeriaceae; genus Neofusicoccum; species Neofusicoccum laricinum. Next base: position 1,636,039 of record CP123714.1, on the reverse strand, counting down.
GCCTTTTCGAGACACGCCAAACTTACCCCACACGAAGCAGAGGATGAACTCAATCGTAGAGTCAACCTCGTGGTAGAAGTCCAGACTGGCGGCCACCGCGCTCTGCGCAATGACGATTGCTCCAATGTGGTGCAGGACGCTGACCGGCGAGATGTGCGTGCGGTAGAACAGCTCGAACACGTACATGCCGATGAACAGCTGGGAGCACACCACAAGGACATCGCCCATGGTGACATGTGCGCTCCCCGCGAACGGAGAGTGCATCGTCGCATTGCCAAACGCGACGTCGACGAATGGATATACTGCGGACAGCAGCAGAAGGGCCTTGATGGTCCCGGCCACATGGTGGTTGACGAATCCTCTGCGCACCGTTTCGTCCATGGCCTTGTATTTCTTGCCGTACAGCCGCTCGAGGAGAAAGGCTTCGAAGATGTATATCCGGAACAAGAAGATGATGACGAGACAGATGGTCAGGATCAGCCCAGAGTAAGGAGCGAGCTTGGACACTGATTCGTTGAGCAGGCGGTCCACGTGAGGACGGTCGAGGTGGATATGACCATGTTCATGCTTCTCCATGGTTGTTGCTCGTGTTTCTCGGGGCCTGGAACGGGAAGAAAGACAGAAGAAGTCTGAAGTTCAGCAGGAAGTGAGGAGAGACCGACCGTTTAGATATCAGAGGACGAAGTGGCATAACAGGAGCACAGACCATTAGTTAGTCTTCCTCCCGATGATTTGCGTCTTTGGCAGAGTCCGCCGGCGCCCCAGAAAGCCAAAATTACGAGCACCAGCTCCGGCCGGGGAATGGCTGAAATCCAAGCGGCGGCTGCGCCTCAAGAGGCCAGACCCTCAAACAATTGGAACTGTTAAACACGTCGGGGTCTCGGGTGTTCCTTGGAACCAGGCAGTCGAACTGGAGGTGTCCTCGTCGACAAGGCTCAAAGAGCAGGCATGTCCCCGTCCTGCAGAACAAACACCGATCGTCTCAATCCCTGCCAAAGCTTGAGGGGATTGAGCCTTCGCGAGGGTGACTGGCGGGCTTTGACAGCCCCACGGAAGCGATTACGAGCCAATTGAGCCACATCAGAGTGGCGCCCCCTGTCGTCCGGAAAATGGCTCGTCTTCTCGTATCCAGTTCTGATCGTGCTGAAGGTCTTTGACCAGAGGTATCGTCCAGACCCGTCCGCTGGGGATAACCGGCCATTCCTTGGACACCGGCATTTTCTTGAGGAGTTACATTGCACCGCAAGGGAGAGAGCGCTGCTCTTGCGATGAGCACAGTAGTAGACCCTTGGTTGACGGGAATGGCGCCGGTGGGAGCGCCCAACGCTTAGACAAAGCTTAGCATTGCTTGACCATGCTTAGCAGTGCACGGACAGCTAACGCCTCCGTTTCCGCGCTACCGCACCATCCATAGCTTCGGAAGCTTCCACGGCCTGCGTCTTTTTTGGCCCATTTGGCTTGCAGCGCTGTTGCTATTCCTGTCACGTAGGGAGACGCTGTTTCAGCCGTGATGGCGGACCCATGGCTCAACCAGATGCAAATCCGTTTGACTTCGAACCTCTGGTTGCCTGTCGCCGAGCTAGCGCGGGGTTGCTGCTCGACATCCAGCATTGCCTGCATCCGAAAATGGACATGTGTGAGCGGCTGCTTTTGCGACTCGTGCAGCATTTTTCAAGCTCGCACGGTTATGCTTACAGGCCATAAACCTCAAATCTTGACATCCCGGTTGGCAATATCGATGATCTTTCCATCGACCAGCTGATTGTACACACAATGACCAAGGATTTAGTTCCGCCACCTCGTTTCCCTCCGAACAGTGTGGCTGGCACAGGGGGCCAGGATGGCAGGATTTCCGCCCCCAGCTGAGTCGCGAACTTCGAATCTGCCGCAACGTGTTCACTCCATCAGATCATCCTGAAAATGCTTTGCGGTCAGTGCAAGTCCTTCTGCGATGAAGCAGCAGCCCAAGCCGAGTTCCTTGGCTCAGGAGACGCCGGTGTTCCCTCGCAAGCCAATGTGCGTTGGGGACGCCACTCCGCGGTGCTCCACGACAGCCTCAGCCAGCTCAAGTCTGCCTCGGATCGGCGGTGCCCCGTCTGTCGAGCCATCTACTTCACGCCAACGGAATACGAGCGACCATTGCTCCCGGAGAGATGCGCCGTTACTTTCGAGTTAGACCCGCAGGATGGCGCGCATCCCGTCCTTTCGACAACATTCCGCGACGAAAACGGCAAAGTCCTTGTTCCGAAACGCATTGTGGCCATTTATAACGGACTTGTGACAGACAGTAAGCAGCTCAGCGTCCGGGCTCAAGACTTGTGGCAATCAATTGACTGTGCCAGACGAACTGGCTGCAACCTTGAGCAAATGTGCAGGGATGGACAACAACAGCACCGGCTCGGACCCAACACTCGAACTCGCGCGCTTCTGGCTGAAGCGCTGCTTGGGAACGCATGATGGCTGCTCCAAATTCGAGTCGTCGCCGCCTTTCATGCCCACGAGGGTCTTGGATGTGAGTGGTGGTGAGGTTCGGCTCATCGAGACCAAACAAGCGTCGATTCCAGAGGTCGACCAGAGATATGTTGCACTCAGCCATTGTTGGGGCGCCATACAGATCATCACAACGAAGAAAGCCACGCTTCAGGACAGACTGACGCAAATATCCATGGCCGACCTTTCAAAGACCTTTCAGAATGCGGTTGAAGTGACGAGGAAGCTCTCCTTCCGGTATCTCTGGATCGATTCCCTCTGCATCATCCAGGACGACGGCGGCGACTGGGAAAAGGAAGCGGCGCAGATGTGCAAGATATACCAGAACGCCACAATCACCATCGCAGCCGCCCATGCGCCTGGCGGAGACGTCGGCTGCTTCAAAGAGCGGGACGGCATCCTGCAACTCCCCTTCGTCCTGGAATTCCCGCCCGCCACCGAGAGCCAGACGAGTTCTCCGGCACGGGTGCTCTTCACGTCCTACGGCCGCTCCGAAGGCGTCGGAGGCCCAGCGCCGCCGCTGTACGGCCGGGCATGGGTTCTGCAGGAGCAGATCCTGTCGCCGCGCATGCTGATCTTCGACGGCCCGCAGCTACGCTGGGAGTGTCTCTGTGCGCACGGCTCGGAGCGCTCGCCGTCCGGAGGTCTATCGCGGCACCTCGGGCACCACAAGGCGATCCGGCAGGGCCTGATGGACTCCGGCCGGGAATACTTCACGCTGCCCGACTTCGACGACGCTTTCGCCGCGCGGGCCCAGCACCAGGAGTGGTGCTACGCCGTCATGGACTACACGCACCGCGGCATGACCAAGCCGTCCGACCGCCTCGTCGCCATCTCCGGCATCGCCGACGCCCTCGCCGCCAGGACGCGCAACCGCTACCTCGCCGGCCTGTGGCGCGACCAGCTGTGGCTCGGGCTGCTGTGGAGCATTCCGCACGTCGAGGCCGAGTACACGCCCACGACCATGAATGCCTTCGATATGGACCGCAACGCCACGGTCCGTCACGCCGAGCCCATCGCTCCCAGCTGGTCGTGGATGTCGGTGACGGCGCCGGTGGTCTACCCCGTGCCGTCCATCGGCACCACCTTCATCCAGCGCGTCTGCGAGATCCAGAGCGCATCCGTAGACGGCACGCCCGCGAGGCAGACTGGGAGGCTTCAGATTCGCGGCCACGTCCGCACCGCCTACGTGAATGCCGTGTACCCATATGCCATCCGGGAGGCGGAGGCTGCGCATCGGGACATGGTGTTCAGGAAGAATCCGGACGGCGGCGTGAATGCGTTGGTGACGCATTGCGGCCGCTCCTTCCACCCGAACGAGTTCTTTCTGTGCTCGACGAAGCGTCCTGCTTGCCGCGGCGACTGGCAGCTTGTGCGCGGCAGGTGGCGGCCCGACGAGGTGCTGGACCCGCGGACGGAGATCACCTTCGTGGCCGTTGCGCAGCAGGGGCGGGGGCCGAAGGTCGGGACGGTAAGGGACGGTGATTCCCTGCAGGTCTTCGCCATTGGCTTGGTGCCGACGGGGCGCGTGCCGGACGAGTATCGTCGCGTGGGGTACGGATTGTGGGATGGTTGCGCCTGGTACGGCTACATCTGCGGGTTTGACAAGGAGCCGACGCTTCCCGCGTGTACCATGAGGCAGTCAAAGTCCAGACAAAGACTTTGGTTATTGTGTAGCGCCGACGCACATCGAGTTCTGCGCTTGGCCGGCGGGTGCTCTGACTGACTGTTTGCAGGAATCTGTCCTGTGGATTGGGAAGGGATATTATCTACGCATGGGGCATTAGTAATGCGTCACACCGCGGGAGGAGGTAGTATCGTTAAAGGCGTGGTAGCGGCCGCGAGTCTGCGACAATGTTAGCGGTAAAGTCAAGTGGAACAGCGTTTCTTAACCGTGCTGCCATGGCTGCAAGGTGTGACGTGTCTGTGCAAGTGGATGCGAAAGTCGGTGAGGCTTGCAGAGGAGTTGTTGAGGCGTAGGCGGCTCTTGTGCGCAAGGTTCCTTCCTTTATCGCACACAGTCACATGGCATCTCTTCCGAACATCAACCCTATCCATATCCAATAAAAAGCCGAAATGGCGACGGTGCATGAGAGAACGGGAACTTAAAACATCAATCCTGGTGGAACTGTGGCACACCGTCTGCACCCACCCGTCCTGATGAAGGCTTGAGACATCCTGCACACTTGCCCCAGGCCCTACCAACCCAACACCCAGTCCCACAGCCTGTTCCCCTACCACACGTCAGGTCCAATCGTCCCACCCTCCGGAATCTTGTAGTAGCTCTCTCCCCTCCCGTCCGCCGTGTCCGCATAACCCACCGTGCCCCACCACTTCACACTCGCACCCGGATAGCTCACCGCAAAGAAGATGACCAGCCCGGCCAACGCCACACTGCTGTCCAGCGCCGCGCTGGTGACGTAGTTGTACTTAGCCCACCACGCCATGCGCCTGCGCTTGATCCACCAATTGAACACCGTCCCGACCAGGAACCACGAGGTGAAGTTGATGCCGGTGGCGGGCGGGATGTTCGCGGTGCCGCCGAGCAGCAGCGGCCACGAGACGTGGCGGACCCAGGTTTTGCTGAGGGCCGGCCGCAGGCGGAGCAGCAGCCAGGTCAGCAGCGGCAGCAGCGCCCCGATCCAGAACATGTGCAGCAAGCCGCTGTAGCGTTGACCGACCGCATACAGCCGCGCCGGGCCCACGCCGCCCCACACGACGCTGGCTACGAAGTTGGTGCGGCCCTGCGGGCAGGTGAACCTGTCTGCCTGCTCCGTTGTGCATACGCCCTCGATGTGGTTGAGCGCCCACGTCAAGACGCCCGTCTGGACGACGGTGGATAAGAGCGCCGCCAGCATTTGGCAGGTGAATGTGATGCGCTTGGGGAGCTTGGAGTAGACGCTGAGCTTCATGTCAGCCCCGAAGGCCATGGCTTGCGAGACGCCCGTGTATATGAGGTATTTGAAGCTGGAGTTGACAATTGGACGACCGCGTAGGAGGAAACCGCTGTTTTTGTAGTCAGTGGGACCGGCTATTTGACTCTGGAATGGGGAGGAGACGCACGCGATGATTTCTCCAAGCGCCCAAAGCATGTTGACGTTCTGGTTCGATGTCGCCATGACTATGGACATAGGAATGACGAAGCCGCCCGCCAGCACGAAAGCCAGGAAGATGGCCCACACTGGGAAGCCGGTCTCGTACCTCTCAGCTGATCCAACCGCGACAGCGAATGTGATGACGAGGATCACTGCATACCACCACTTCGGCACGTCCCGGTAGCGCCGCATCAGTCGCTGGTGGATATCATACGTGTTCTGGCCGGTGACGGCGGCTCGGATCTGATGGCCGTGGAAAAGCACAGTGTATACGGGCAGGCAGGTCAGCAACGCAAAGGCGACGCCGAAACAGATGGCGAATGAAGTAGGGAGGAAGATAGGAGAGTAAGCACGATACGCTTCATAATCGAAGACACCGTTTTCATCAATGACACGCGAGGTGTTGTATGCGGCGCCACTGACATTTCATTAGTGAGTAGAAAGGGGTTGATAGGACGAAGCCGCGCACTTACGTATTGTCATACGCGGCATTTGCATTCATCTGGAAGTAGCCTGTATACCAGATATTCTTGTAGTAGACAATACAAGGCAGCATGGCGTAGAAGAAAGCCCAGCCGATGATGACATTGACCTGCGCAATGAAAGGGCTGACGAGCGGCGAATTGTTGTATGCAACTTGGGCCCAGTCAAATGTGATGGGTGACCACCCCAATCCAGAAATTTGGCCAAACAGCTGGTTGACAACGACGTTGTTGGGTGCAATCCAGCATATCCAGGTAAAATTGCTAAGAGCGGTGAAGAGAAAGCCGGGTCCCCAATACCACACAAACGACGCCACGAAGATGTAGATGAAGTAGCGATAGCGAGAGACTCTCCAGCCGTCGGCGACAGCGTTCTCCCGCGAGTGCAGGGTCCGGAAGAGCGCCATGTTGGCCAGTGTGCTTGGCCAGTACATTTCGGAGGGCTCGACAAATATCTCATGGCAAAGGCCGGCCATGGCCAGCCCAAGAAACTGCGTGGAGAGGATAGACATAAAGATGTAACCGGCAGGAGCATCGATGCCCATGAAGCCCTTTTGCATCTCGATAACATTGGCCATTGTGGCGTATGGGAAGGCCAAGTTCGCCATAATGGTGATCAAAGTGTGCTCCTGCGATGAATGAGTATCAATGCTTGGTTGAAGAAGTGCTCAAGCTACCTTGACATTGAAGTGGCGGTCCGGGTTGAAGCGTCCAAGAGGCAGTGTCTTCGCCAGAAAGCAGCCGCACGGATAGCTCACAAGCTGTGCAACCAGAGAAGTGATCTGCACGCTGCTGCATGGTCAGCACCAACCCTTCTTCACCCCCGCAGCAGAGACGACGGTACCTCGGATAGCGCAGAGAGAAGAAGATGTTCACGCCGGAACCCAGCAGCACGAACAAGACGCCCAGGAACCAGGCTCTGAAGGTGCTGCAGGGCATGTCGGGATCGTCCGTGTTCGGCACGGCAGCTCGGACCTCCTCGATCGGCGAATTCTCTGCTTCAACATCATTGGAAGCAAGCTCGTCCTCGACCGCGTGCACGCCCTCCAGCGAGTTCAGCTTCTCCGTTGCCACCGCGTCTGAGCCGCTCTCGCTGTTCCTGGCTCGTTCGATCACGGATTCCTCGTCCTTCGGCCGGGACACGGCCTCGTCCTGGGCATTGCTGACGGACTGCTGCACACCCGCCATGGCCGCAGACCTCATGCTGGTGGAGAGGAGAGTGCAAAGGTTAGGCGGGCAGTAGAAGGAAGGGGCGAGGAAAAAATGAGCAGTCGTGGGACGATGATCAGCCGACGTTGTAGCGGAAGAGTCATCATTTTGAGCACTGTGGTCCAGCCGCAGCGCGCAAGCAGCCCAGATCGGCGGACTAGATAAGCGTTGCCATCCCTGCCGCTGCTCCACCGCGCTCGTGGGCGCGTTGCACAGTCCGTAGAGGAGCCTTGCAGACGTGCGCAGCGCGGGTCGCGGTGCTCCGAAAGGTGGGGTGCATTATGTGTGTGTGGGATGCTGCACCATCCCTGCGGCCAGCGTGATAAGTTGGGGTGTGGGTGATAGCGAATGAGATATGGGCGGGTGGTGATGATACGCAGGTGTTGAAGAGCGATGCCGCACTACCCCGCGCCAAATTTATCCCAGGACCCCACCTTCAACACCACCTCGCATGACGCTGCCATCCGCATCCGTCCGTTAGCCAAGAAAGAAAATTCTGTATTAATAAATCTCCTTTGCCTTGCTGTTCTTCTGTAAATCCGTTTTGTCTTCTCTGCCGTCAGTTTTCCGTTCAAGATGGCGTCTCCCGCCCAGTCTGCAAATTTTCCCGTCATCTCCTTCGCGCCCTTCCTGGACCCCAACGCCCCCGAGGCAGAGCAACGCGCCGTCGCCCAGAAGCTCTACGATGCCTTCCACAACTACGGCTGGGTCTACCTGCGGGACTTCGGCATCAGCGACGAAGAAGTAGCCGAGATGTTTGCCCTGGTGCGTTCCCTCCGCCTCCGTCCTGCCCCGACCTCACTCTGACCGCCACGCCAGAGCAAAGCCTACTTCGACCAGCCTCTCGACGCCAAACTCGCCAACAAGCTCACCGACCCAGCCGTCAACCAAGGCTACACCGCCGACGGAGCCGAAGTAGGCGCCGACCGCCGGACCGACCACAAGGAATGCTACGGTACGCACACCCACAACCACCAGCAAACCCTTACCAGCCCGCCCACCCCCGACCACCCCCCCCCATTGAACCCCCGCGCGCTCCTTAGAATACCGCCGCTTCGCGAACCCCCACCTCCCCTCCCCCGCCGCCCTCCCCACCTTCGACCCGCGCCTCCGCGCCTTCTACGCCAAGTGTCACTCCCTCTCGCTCTCCGTCCTCCGCGCCCTCGCGCTCAGCATCGGCCTACCGCCCGCCTTCTTCGACGGCCCGCTCGCCGCCGCCGACCCGCAGCTGCGGCTGCTGCACTACATGCCGATCGCGGCCGCGACGCTCGCGTCGGCCGAGCACGCGCGCATCCACGCGCACACCGACTTCGGCCTCTGCACCATCCTGTTCCAGGACGGCGTCGGCGGCCTCGAGGTCGACGCCTTTCACACCAGCGACTTCCGCGCCGCGACCCCGATCCCCGGCACCTGCGTCGTCAACGTCGCCGACCTGCTGCAGCGCTGGAGCAACGACCGCCTGCGCAGCACCCGCCACCGCGTCGTCGCGCCGCCCGCCGCCGCCGCCGGGCTCGACGGCATGTTGCCGGCCCGGTACTCGACCGCCTTCTTCGTGCATCCGAGCGCCGACACCACCGTGGCGCCGATCGTGATGGACGAGGGCGAGGTGAGCAAGTACGAGCCTGTCAACGCTGGGGAGTGGAGGACGCAGATCACCGCGAGGAATTACACGCTGCCCCTTGCGGCGTAGTGGCGGTCGGGAAGCGGGAATGAACGGTGCGTTGTGTTGATATAGACGGCGGAGATGTGGCAGTGTTGACGTGATGCTCGTTGTACAAAATTGAAGCAGGTATTTGGCATTGAATAAGAACTGGAATTTTTTGGTATGATAGAGCTTTGTCGGCCTATCTCTTCACTTCCCAAATCATCTACTCTACTCTACACCTTTGTCTTTTCCAACTTCTTCTCCAGATTCTCGACCTTCTTCGCTTCGCTGACCGGCCTCGTCGGAACTTCAACGAAGACCTTGTTACCCGCCTCGGTAGTGCTGGATGTCCAGCCCTCCGTCGGCTCTGCATCACCCTCAGCGAGAAGCTTGACCTCGCTGATGGCCTTGCCCGACAGCCATTTGACGCTCTCGATGCTGCCAGCAGCCGTCTCGTCGGCCTTGCCAAGCTTGACCTGTGCCTTGGCGCCCTTGAGGTTATGCTGAGCCGCAAGACTACGCGCCGCAGCAGCAGCCTCAAGCACAAGATCGTAGCTGGCCTCTGATGTCACATCTTCCCAGTCGGCACGGTACTGCGGGTACGCCGCACGCATGATGGTCTCGGTGTTGTCGCCAGGCCTACGAGCAAGACGCTGCCAGAGCTCCTCCGTCAGGAACGGCATGTACGGGTGTAGCATCGTCAGACCGCCCTCGAGAGCCGTGTACAGCGTGTCAATCGCTGACCGGCGGGCCTCGGGCGAGCCGTCCTGGATAATGGGCTTGGTGTATTCCTGTGACGGTCAGAAATGTTGCAATATCAATAGAAATAGGGAGCACTTACGATGAAGACATCGCAAAGGTCGTCATGGAAGTAATGCCACGCGATTTGCGTCGACTTGGCAAACTCACGGTCCTCCAGAGCCTTGTTGATGTCCCTCGAGGCAATGCTGAGCTTGTGAAGAATCCAGCGCTCCGCCAACGTCTCCTTGCCCGTCTTGTCGGCCGTCTTCTGCGGCACGAAATCGGCGTCAATCTTGCCAAGCACGTACTTGGTAGCCTGGTAGATCTTGTTGCAGAACCGCCTGAAGGCATGCATGACCTTGACGTCGAAGTTGATGTCACCCCCACCAGTGGTGTAGGAGACGAGAGAGTAGCGGAGCGCATCGGCACCGCACTCGGGAATACCCTGAGGGAAGGAAGTCTGCTGGTACTTGGTGGCAGTCTTGAGCTCCTTCGGGTCGAGGTTACCTTCCAACAGCTTCGTGTGAAGCTGCTCGAGCTGGATACCCTCCATGATGTCCACAGGGTCGATGACGTTGCCGAGAGACTTGGACATTTTGCGTCCCTCAGAGTCACGAATAAGCGAGTGGCAGTAGACTTCCCGGAAGGGGACGTTGCCAGTGAGCTTCAGGCCGAACATGATCATACGGGCGACCCAGAAGAACAGGATGTCCCAACCAGTCTCGAGAACACTGGTCGGGTAGAGCTTCGCCATATCGGGAGTGTCGTTGGGCCAGCCAAGGGTCGAGAACGGCCACAGACCGGAAGAGAACCAGGTATCCAGCACATCCTCATCGCGCCTCAGCGTGAACTTCTTTCCAGCGAACTTCTTCGCCGCCTTCTCCTGCGCCTCCTCGTCTGTGCGCCCAACGATCCAGTACTGATCATCCGAATCGCTGTTGTTCTCGCCCTCAATCTCGACAAAGTAAGCAGGTGCCTGGTGACCCCACCACAGCTGTCTCGATAAGCACCAATCCTGGATGTTCTCGAGCCACCTGAAGTAATCAGCCTCGGCGGTAGCAGGGCGAATCTTGATGTCACCCTTGCGGACAGCCTCGATAGCGGGCTCAGCCAGGCTCTTCATGCGCATCCACCACTGTGGCTTAACAATGGGCTCGATAACGTCCTTGGTCCTCTGGCAAAGAGGAATCCTCATGGGGTTGTTCTCCTTCTTCACGAAGAGACCGAGCTTGGTCAACTCATCCACAACAGTGTAACGCACGTCGAAGCGCTTCTGTCCTTGGAACTGACCACCATTCTGGTTCAGCAGGCCATCATCGGTAAGGATGTTGATGAACTCGAGCTTGTGGCGCTGGCCAAGGGCAAAATCGTTAGGGTCGTGGGCCGGGGTAATCTTGACGGCACCAGTGCCGAACTCGGGATCGACGTAGGTATCGGCAACGATGGGCATCAAGCGGTCAACAAAGGGGTGTTTGGCCTTCTTGCCAACAAGGTGCTTGTATCGCTTGTCGTCGGGGTGGACAGCGATTCCAGTATCACCAAGCATGGTCTCAGGACGGGTGGTGGCGACCTCAATTGTCTCCTCGGAGCCTTCGATGGGGTACTTGAAGTGGGTGATGACGCCGAACTCAACCTTGCGCTCGTATCCAGGCACGTCAAGAAGGGTACGGCCCTCGATATCCTTGTTGTCGACCTCCAGATTCGACAAGGCGGTCCTCAGAGTGGTGCACCAGTTGACCAGGCGATCCGACCTGTAGATTAGGCCCTCCTCGTGCAACCTAACGAAGGTCTCGGTAACGGCCTTCGACAGGTTGTCATCCATGGTGAAAGCCTCCCTCGTCCAGTCGAAAGAGCCACCCATCCTCCTCAGAACGTTGTTGATGCGCTCGTGGTACTCGCCCTTCCATTCCCAAATCCTTCCAACCATAGCCTGGCGGCCAAGGTCATGTCTAGTCTTCTTCTCTCTCCTCCACAGCATCTTCTCAACAACGCTCTGGGTAGAGATACCGGCGTGGTCGCAACCGGGCAGGTAAAGAGTGGTCAGACCCCTCATGCGGTTCCATCTGATCATGGTATCCTGGAGAGCGTTGGCCAGGGCATGACCACAGTGGAGGGCACCGGTGACGTTGGGTGGAGGCTCGGAAATGACGAAGTAGCCTGCGGACTTCACGTTGCCGTCGGGGCCAAACTCAGGTTGGAAGAAACCCTGCTTCTCCCACCAGTCGTACCATGCCGATTCTACGACGGAGGGAATATAGGCCTTGTGATATTCATCGTCAAGAGACTTGAGAACTGCGAGTCAAGTCAGCCATGCCGAGCTCGCTTTCAAGTGTACGCCAACGTACTCTTCTTCTCGCCCTTTGGGGTGTCTTCGACGTAGGGCTTGATCTCTTCCTTGGTGGTAGCCTTCTTCTTGGAGGCGTTCTTGGTGGTGGCAGCAGCCAGCGCGGCCTTCTTCGCCTGCTTCTCAGCAAACTTCTTGTCCTTTTCGGCCTTCAAGCGCTCCTTCTCGACTGTGCCCGTGAGTCAGCCCTTGGTTCGTGAGCTGAGGTGAGAGCTTGCCAGCGCCGCATAAATTGCAGTCTTTCGATGCAATTCTAGCAGATGCTTGCTCCTTGTTGGTTATCCATACGCTGCTTTGGTGTCTTGGCTTTCTTCTCGCCCTCGCCATCCTTGCCCGGCGCTTGCTGGCCCACAGGGTCCTGCTTGGACGAATCGATGGCGGCAGCGGCAGTTTCGCTCGAGACGGGAGGAGGGGGTCCGGAGGCAGGGCCAGTACTCTCGCCCGCTACATGGTGGTAGTGCTGTCAGCCAATGTTGCACAGTGGGAATTGCGGGCAGAAGACGCACTCGGGTTGTGAGAAGCGTGGTTGGTAGCCATGTTGGCGTAGAAAGTGCGTGTATAACGCAGAGGGCGCGGGATGCGAAGCAAAGGGCGCCCGGTGAGCGCGCGCGACAGCGTGTTGAATATTTTGCCCGCGGGCTGCAAGTGGGGGAGGGGCAGAGGACGAGCAATGACTGGATAGCTAGTGACTCCAACTTTCTGCGGCGCCGCCGCACACTGCGGGACGATCCACGTCCTTGGCGCCCGCTTTGCACTGTTTGCTGCCTTAGTCAGCCGCCTAGCGCCGGACCTTGGTGCCTGACGCCAGCGCTGTTCGCGTTTGGAACTGACACATTCCTGCATCCGGTGCTTTGACTCGTATCCAACGTCTCATAATCATATCGTTGGACTAATGGTATCTACAACTGCAAAGAAAAAGTCACACGCCTCCCTCCGCAATGCTCCCGCCGTCGCCTGAAACCCTCGCTCGTCCTTTCTTGCCCTCTCCGTCCTGTCATCGTGTCTTCAGTTGCCCAGAAAAATACCGAACTGATGTTGTGAGGGTCGGAGGGCCGGAATCTCCGCATCTCGAGTCTCCTGTTCTGACTTTACGCAGCTGTCGAGCGATACCGAGGATCCGCATGATCGGGGACTCGAAGCAGTCTTCCATGTAGAAGTTTATTCAAAAGAGTCACGCCATGTCAATCATGAAGAGGTTGCGTTGTTCTGCATACATGCCTGGCGGACCGGATTGAAGTAGGGGTGAGCCATGGCTTCCTTGGCAGTAAGGCGCTCCTGTTCTTGGTCAGAATTTAGAAGCACGCGTCTCTTACTTCTGGGTGCTTACCTGGTGGTCATAGCGCAGGAGCTTGTCGAGGAAGTCAATAGCATCGTTGCTGACGAAACGCTGGTTTTCCGTGTTGATGAAGCTGTGCCAGGTCTTCTTGGGGAAGCGGCCGAGGATGTCATCATACTGAGCGTCGAGCTCAATGTCGTACTTATCGAGGTAGTCGAAAAGGTCTTCGGTGCCCAAAACCTTGGCAATCTTGACCAGCTGGTCCGAGTTGCTGTTGCCGTGGAAGAACGGCTCTTTGCGGAAGATCATCGAGGCGAACATGGCGCCCAGCGACCACATGTCGAGAGAGTAGTCATACTCCTGGAAATCGACAAGAAGCTCCGGACCCTTGAAGTAACGCGATGCAACACGCACGTTGTACTCGGTGCCGGCGTGATAGAACTCGGCAAGACCCCAATCAATGAGTCTCAGCTAGAGTGTGATGAGTCAGCGCAAAAGTCAAAGAGCAGTTCCTCCAGCGGTGCTAACCTTGCGCTTCTCGTGGTCGATCATGACGTTATGCGGCTTGACATCCCGATGCATAATGCCTTTGCTGTGGCAGAAGTCCAAGGCCTGTACGCGTCAGCCTCGCGGGCAGCTTTGCTGGGACTTTTGAACGCTCACCTTCAGCAGCTCGAAAATGTAGTAGCGCACGTCGTAGTCCTGGAACTTGGGGTATAGGCTTCTAAAGTCGGTATTGTTGACATATTCGAAGATGAGTGAAGGGGTCTTGCTCTGAGCGCGCGGTTAGCCACGGCCACCTCGGCGGGAGACGGATGCGGTGCAGGAGACACGAACCTGGTTGTCGCGAACGACGTCCAGCAGGGCGACAATATTGGGCCCTCCGCTGAGGTTCTGCAAGATCTTGATCTCGCGCTTTATCTTCTTCTTCTTGACAGGCTTGAGGACCTTGATGACACACTTCTGGTAGTTGACGATGTTGATACCCTCAAAGACCTCAGAGTATTTGCCGCGCCCTGGAGCGCACGCGTCAGCAAGCACGCGTACCGAGTGAGGGCGAGCGGGGCAGCGCACCGATCTTGCGGACAACCTCGTAGTTCTCGAGGACGCCCCACGAGATGTTGACCGAGTCGTAGTCCCAGTAGGACCGCGGCATGTTCGCGTTCACATCTGCACGGTGTCAGCACAGGACAGGGACGGTCTCGGCAGCCACCGACCTGCGTAAACACGCGCCATGCTGGGCGCTGGCTCCAAGTTTTCCACTCGTATCTCCGACACCCTGGCGGTATTTTGAAGGCTTGCGGGGGAGGCGGCGAGAGCGATGGCAACGGCGACGAGAGCAACGGCAACGGCGGAGGCGACGGCAGCGGGGGTGGAGGCGCAGCGAGATCGGGGTGGTTGGGGGTACGCGGGCGGGCTGTGGGTGGTTGCGGTCGTCGTTTTGACAATCGCCGCGGGGCCGGATGGGCGATCGCCGGCATCCCTGTCGCTTGCAGCCTCAGGCCAAAACCAACGGCTCAGTCCGCAGCGCCGCATCGCACTCGCTCTGACTCTGCCTGCTCGAGTCCGCTGCCACAGCTGCGCTGCGCTGGGAGCTCGCGCAGCCCTTAAAGGCGGCAGTCCGCATGAAATACGCGCGCGCCGGACCGCCAATCTCCCGCTGCGCGCTCTCACTCAGGGTTCCCTCCAGCTGCATAAGGCCCGACAATTTTCTGCGACAGCTCTGCGCTCCAACGCTGGACGATCGTCTGCCGGCCACACTCAACATGTTCTACGACCTGAACCTTCCGTGGGCCGCCAGGGACCAGGAACTGCCGCGCACCGTCGCCTTCCTCGCCGATCGTGAGTCCCGGCTCCCCGAGCGGTCGAGGTGACGCAGCTGACGTTTCGCAGTGGGCTACAATGTCGTCGCTCTCTCCTACACGCTGTCCGGCAAGCTCCCCGCCGACCTGGTACTGCCTGGACCACTCTGAAACCTGCGCCTGTCCACTGACCAAAGCAGACGTGTCCTATTCCTGATCCGCTGCCCTTTCCCACCCCCAAGAACGTGCGCGTTCTCCGCCGTTGCAACCTCGTCCTCGCCGACCCTGCCCAGAACCACCGCATCAACACTCTGGCCCAAGCCTACGACATCCTCGCAGTGAGACCGGTGGACGAGAAGACGCTGCAGCAAGCATGCCAGTCCCTGGACTGCGACATCATCTCCATCGACATGACGCAGCGGCTTGGCTTCTTCTTCAAGTTCAAGATGCTGTCGCAGGCTATTGAGCGCGGCGTGAAGTTCGAGATATGCTACGCGCCGGGCGTGATGGCGAAGGACAGCTCTGCGCGGAGGAACCTTATCATGAATACAACACAGCTGATCCGCGCTGCCAGAGGTAGGGGTTTGATAATAAGCAGCGAGGCCAAGTCTGCAGTTGGCTGCCGAGCACCTTGGGACGTTGTCAACCTCGCTGCGGTGTGGGGCCTGGGGCAGGAGCGCGGTCATGAAGCTGTGTCCAAGGAGGCTCGCGCCGCCGTCGTCAGCGCTCAGATGAAGCGCACAAGCTTCAGAGGCGTGATCGACGTTGTCTACGGGGGCGAGAAACCCGAGAAGAAGGATATCCCGGCCAAGAACAAGCAAGAAAGTCAAAAGCGCAAGGCTGATGGCATGGCTAAGAGCGCCGATAACACTGCCGAGCAGAGCAAGGCACCGTCGAAGAGCCAGCTCAAGAAGCAGGCCAAGAGAGCACGCCTGGAAGGCACCCAGGCTGCCCAGACTGGTGAAGAGAGCAAGGCCGTTGTCGCAGAGCCTATGGACACGTCATGAAATACTGAAATGCCGTCTTCCTAAAAATCGAACCACTGTCGCAGGTATTAGCAGCTAATGCGGTTCTGCGCGTCCACGCCCCTCGACCAAAGGTGTTGCACGTCGCTGCACCCGTATCCAGCATCACTTAAGCAGATAGTCTGGGCACGCGATGCATGTCGGCGAGGAACACCACGGCGGAAGCCATTGAAGAAAATCCAACCAATCTGAGGCAGCCGAAAGACGCAGCAACATGCCCCAGTCTCAAGTAGAGAATTTAATCTTTCGAAAACGTCCGCACCAGCGCTCTCCAAACCATCCACCGACCGAACCTCGCCCTCAACCTGCCACCACCCGGAACACCGCCGGCCCGCCCACCTCTCCCTCTTCTCCCTCTCGCTCCCACCCAACACCTCCCCCTTCCTCCCCCACTTCCACAGCGCAAAACCCCTCCTCACGTCCTCCGCCAGCCTCGCCTCGAACTTCCCCTCCTCCCCCCCTCCTTTCCTCAACCCCAGCATCTCCTCCCGCCCCATGAGGTGGTGAGGGTGCCGTAGAGCTTTGGCGCTGGGGGGCGGGGTGGGGTGGTGGGTTGCGTTGGTGCGTTTTTTGTGCTCGTGGGTGCTTTTCGTTTTCTGTGGGAGAGGGTGCGATGCAGGAGTGAGGTGAAGTGAGATGGCATTGATGAGCCGTGAGTAAGGTTTAAATAAATATGAGGAATGGTGTGGATGGCAGGCAGCAATGCACCATGCAAGGTAAAGATCGTCAAGTTGTGTGGCACGGTTGTTGTAGATGAAAATTCCAGCCAATGGTCCGCGATGGATCATAGCTTCCCTTTCAGAACAACTAAGTCTGGCTACAGGGAGCTGAAGCATTTTTCCGGATAGCTTTGTCACGTACACCGAATGACCTTTGCGTCCTGACGAGTGCTTCAACTTCCCACGCTATCGGTTGCAAGTGACAAGCGGATTCGCAATCTTTAATATTACATTTTACAGACGCATTGCCATATCTGGTATCTATTATCTATCCAAGTCCTGAACCAAGAAGCCACTAATAGCCTGCCGAGTCACTGGCGAAGTAAGGAATGGGGTTGCCGTTAGGCCCGAGATGCTGAACACCAAGCGGAGGGAGCCTGGTGACCTTGATGCAGAACCGTCTCAACGGAATATGATGGAAGGCCTGCATCAGGTGCAGCCGGATAAGAGCGTGCAGGATCCAATGGTTCGACAGTCGCAACCTGAAGCTGACGACTTCCAGCGAGGACTGGTGTGTCTGGAGGAACATCAGGATGTCATCCTCGGAACATTTGAAGTTGTGTAGGTGGAGTCTCTTCATCTTATTGGGCTGAAGGGCTTCCAATATCGCTGCAGTGGCGTTTTCGCGGAATGGAGGGTCCTGCAACGACAGCGGATTCCACACCGGAGCGTACAGCCTCAGGAATTCGAGGTGCCGGCAAGCTTTGAGAAACTCGATGAGCATTTCAGCGCAAAGAGTGTTCGTCCGTCCAGAGGAGACCCTGTCGCCTTCGCTAGGCGTGAGTGCAAGCGAAAGGTATCTCAGGCTGAAGAGGGACACGCGGAGACCGAGGATGAGTTCTGAGTTCGGGAGGAGGAAAGTGGCGTCAGGGGCACCGTTGTGACACCACCGGTGGCGGTGCCACACCCTGAAGACGTCCAGAGGTAGCATCAATTTGGATAGAGCGGCGATGACGAGCGACGCGACACGGTACGTGGTCTTCTTTTGGACTTTCAAGAGCCGGTCGTAGGTCTTTTCGGTCAGAGGTCCAGGGAGGTGGCGGCCGACGACGGCCCACACCGTTCCATCCTCCTGCTGCAGCCCAGGAGCTTTAGCCTCCCAGCCTTCGACTCGAACGTCTATTATGT
This sequence comes from Neofusicoccum laricinum, assembly GCA_029906385.1. Lineage (NCBI taxonomy): Eukaryota > Fungi > Ascomycota > Dothideomycetes > Botryosphaeriales > Botryosphaeriaceae > Neofusicoccum > Neofusicoccum laricinum. The sequence continues at coordinate 1,618,083 of CP123714.1, read as the reverse complement.
TGGGCATGCGGCTGAGCGCTGTGCACAGCATCGACAAATCGGCGCCGGACTGGATCGTCTCCTCCTGCTCTTCTAGTCGCTGACGGTAGGAGTAGAGCTGTCCTCGAAGCGCGGTGCGATCCTCCTTGCTCATGGGCGGAAGCAGAGTCTTCTTGACCATTTCGACTGCGAACTTGTCGAGTTGTGACACGTCGATGATGAGACCATGGATAGCGTGGGCCACCGGCCGAATGAGAGAGATAGCTTCCACTCGCTTGAGACTGGAGTGGGCGATGCCAAGCTCAATGGTGTTGGTTGTGTAGCGGACTTTGTCGTCGAAGGGGATGTACTTGGTAGTGTGGACCCGGCGGACGACCTCCATGCAGCCGCTTATGAAGTGCTCGTAAACCTGGCCGCAAATCTGGTGGTTCGTTAAGCGCAGCTGCCGGACTTCTCTGGCCGTCAGGTGGTCCGCGACCAGGCACATGAGTTCACAACAGAGGTCGTTGATAGTCGCGTTGGTGGTGTCGGATGATTGATCGTGGGATTGCACACGAGAGGAGACAGTTGCACGAGAATCGTTGGTCGTGGCATCCTCGAACAGTGCCGGCAGGCCATAATCTGCAACACCGTCCATAGTTGTGTTTTGGATCGTCGACGGACGCGTTTGCGAAGATGCTGCGTTGCACTGGTTAAAAAGTCGATGGCACCGTTCGGGGGCAGCAAAAGCAAGGGTTAACACATACTGATGTCGGGCGAGGCGACACTGCAGCAAGCTGGCCTCGTGTCCGGGAGCGCGTAGCTTCAGTGGTGCAGCAGCCGCTTGGCAAAGTGTGACGGGTGGCGGGCGTTGTGAAGGTGCAGAGGCAGCGGGTGGTGTTGATATGGGCGCGACCCTTCCTCGCTTAGCCCCATAGCAACCTGCGCGTGAATTTCCAATGCCAACCCGATCTTTTCTGTAATCTGCAATGCTCGTGACGACTGTTCACTCTTGCGGCAACATCGTTCCATCACCGCATTCCACATTCAGCGCCCACACACTGCGTGAGCTACCCCAAAGCAGTCCCGACATACTGAACCAGTTGCTTTGTCCGGGTAACCCTGTACCCTCATGTTGGCGCCGTATCAGTACCAATAGCCAGACCATAACTTCCTCTGGCTCTTTCGTCGGAGGCATGCTCCTGGATTGAGTCCGTGGGCACATCCAAAGGGACGAGTCTGACTCCACATGGAAAGCGATCCTGCAGCGGCGGTATGGATGGCTGTCGCGGTTCAGCCCAAATACGTCCCTCCTCGTAGAAGAAGGGCATGGTTGACTCCAGAATAACAGCCAATTTCTCTCGCAGCCGGTCCTCGAGAGACTACGAAGGTGCCCTCCTCCGACAATTTTACCGGTCATGGTGGCCATCACGTAAAGTCCTTCTTCTCCTCGAGTTTCACGTCTGTCCCTTTGCTGTGCTGCTCAAATGAACAGTCTCCAGGTAACTCGGCAATGACGGCGTTGGAGCTCGGCATCTCAACCGGCTGCATGTGGCTCGCCGGAAGCTCAGAGGCGTAGATTGTGCTTCCGGGCATTTCCGAAGCAAGAGACGCCCCGAGCGTATGAGAAGAAGCCTGTGGCGAGAATGCCGAAGCTGCTCGAGAAAGCGGAGACACCGGGCTGTGGCCCAACGCTATTCCGTTCTGGCCCTCGCCGGGAACTGCCAGGTTGTTCTCGGAAAGCGGCTCGTACGGGGTGCCAGGCTTCATGCCGTCCGAAGAGTCTTTGTTCAAGTGCCGCTTCTTGGATCTGCGGCGCCAGAAAAGGCAGGCGGCAAGAACGGCGAGGACGAGGCTAACGGTTGCACCGGCTACGACGCCAATTTTGGCCCCGGTAGGCAGATCGTCAAAATCGTCAATGCCATCGTCGTCGCCGTCGTCGTCGTCCGAAGCTGTGGTGGATGCAGTTGCTGTGGCGGCGGTGGCGGTGGTCCGAGCAGCCGCAGAGGCTGAGGCGGTGGGCGTGTAGGTTTGGCCGTAGACTGTAGGATTGGTCTCCAGATTTGACAGGTCGGAAGATTGCCAGCGGACTTGGATGGCGTAGACGAAGGGCATAGCGGTGGTCAGGAAGGTCGGTGTGATTTCATTGCTGGCGATGTATGTGCTGGATCCGGTAGACCGGCATTTACTGTAAGGCCAGGGTTCGGTCCACGGGTCGCCAGCAAAGCAAGTGTAGCCACTGGATAGAAGCACGGGGATCAGTTTTAGGTTTTTACAGCTGCAGGCACAGCACAGCACCAAGCGGTATCACGCACGTAGGACAACAGATATGGCCCGTCTCGCCGCTCGAGAGAGGCCCGCCCAGGGAGATGCCTGTTGCTGAGTCTACAGGAATGGTGCAAGCTCTCGTGAAGTCATGGGGGCAAATGCCAGGCGAATAGAAGCCTTCCTTGTAGTTCCAGTAGTCTGCCCAGCCGTTGGGCATGCATATCGAGCTGGACAGTGCCGGTGTAGCGTAGTTTCTCCAGGCACTCGAGGCACAGAAGTCGGGCGTGGTGAAGATGGTGGACAGCGGTCCTGCGCCTCCTCCGTCGATAGAAGTCACTGCCATGACGGATGCGGTTCGGTCGGAGAAGTGACGTCAACGGCGGATATGGCAGCGCAGCAATCAAGCTGCTGGTGCTTCGGCGCTACACGACACGGCGGAAGCCAAGCGAGTGAACAAGAAGGCAGAAAAACGGCAAGGCAGAGCAACAGCGAGTGGGGAAGAGTGTGGAGAAGCGTGGGAAGGCGAGGTGGAAAGAGCCTGGAGACGCGTGCTGCCAATTTCTCGGTCGGGCCGGCAGAAAAGCGCACGAGTCCACCGTTCACACCATGGAGCAGACAGGGGGCTGTGTTTTACATCTCCTTGGGCCGGCGTGGCAGAGCTGCGTGCTGTCGATATTCCCACAGGCTTGTGTATCCGGCGCTGCAGTGGCACGCATCGATCCTGCTCAAGAAGCGGTCAAGCTACTGTTCCACGCACAAATTCGTGCTCTTTTCACCGCTCAGCTGCGTGAGCATCTTCACATGGCATCTTCAACATCCGACTAGAACGAGTCATTTGAGAGGCGAACCCGCGCTTCGCCTGCCGTTGCGAGGCAGATCGTGTCTCCTTGCCGAGTCAGGAGGGCCCCTGCACTTTCCCGTAGAGGAAGTGATGGCCCAATACGAGCTCTCGGCCCTTCGAGAACTCCGAGAGGGAGTGGAAGCTCATCGGGAATCAGGCTGACCACTACTACGTACTTGAACACCAACCTCTTTCGCCTACTCATCCTCGTGTCGAAAGCCACGCAATCAGCAGCGTGGTAACTGCAGCCCGGGCTACTCTCGTCCCGTCGAACGTCTACAGAACGGTGATTGAGGTTTTCAGATCTTTTGTCCTCTCTCTTCCCTCATCAATCATCCGTCTTTGTCTCAGCCTTTAGTAGTTCGCCACCGTTCCTTCTTTCTGGTTTCGTTGCCATTGCATGGATGGTTGGTTAGCTTCCGTACGCGTGTGATGTCTCTCGTAGCACCCACAGTGCATTCCCGCAGATGTGCTGGGTTAGCCTAGGCCAAAAGAGAGGGACGTCCGTGCGAACCGACGCGGCAGCCCACAGACATTTCATCTCCGAAGCAAAACAAAAACATACAACAGCCGGGATTCCCCAATGGTCACCCACTTGAGTACTAATCGGCCGGTTCGCAGCTTGAGTACGGCTGAGCGGACGGGAAGCCCTATGTTCTGCGACCTGTGGTCGTATGTGCCAGTTGAAGGTGGTTGCAATATATTTATACGCCAGCACACACCTCCAGCCTGAGAAGAGGCAAGCCGATCAACTGACCACTGGCTCAAGGGCTAAACATTTCAGCAGCAGGACTCTGTTTCAATTAATTACTGGCTCGCTGTGGTCCTGGCTGGACGTAGCCAGGAGATGAGATCTGGATGTCTTTTGGGGACGTCGTTTCACTGATTCTCTGTCTTCTGAAGAACACGGAGATTCTAAAGGTTTGTAAGAAAGCCGATGCTCCATTCAAGTACCACGCTGCCATCAGAGATTGTTGTTTGCGGGCGGTCATATTTGGAAAAGCCATGGAGGCCTGAAAAGTTGGCAAAAAGTGCTTGTCAGACCATAAACCACACTTCATTTCAACCCTCACTTTACGACTCTGCCAACACTGCAGAACAAGTCTCTTCACACAAACACAACCCACACTGTCAGGCCGTCTCAAGCCACTCGCCCAACTCCTGCACCACATCCGCGCAGTACAACCACGCGAGCTCCCCTTCGTCGCCGCTCTTCCAGATCTCGCCCTCGGCCAACTTCTCCCTCTCGGCCGCCGGCAGCCTGTTATTGTTCAGCTGCATGGTCAGCTGCAGCACGCGATCAATCCGCTGCTGGCGATACCTCTGCCACTCGCCCACCGCCCACTCCCACCTCCCCGCCGCGCCTCCCCCGCCAGCCCTCCGCACCAACTCCGCAAACGTCACCGCGTCCTCCATCGCCTGGCTGGCGCCCTGCCCGGCGGTGGGCGGAATCGCATGGGCCGCGTCGCCCAGCACCACCGCCCGCCGAGAGCCACCTCTCCAGCCGCGGCACCTGGTAGAACGGCCACACGGACAGCGTGGCGGGGTCCACGTCGGCCAGCGCGGTCCTGCTCCGGGTGGGCGACCTGCGTGCCGGCCAGCATCTCGGCGTCGCCGTCGGGCGTCTGCGGCGCGAGCACGAAGGCGCCGGGCGCGCCGAAGATGGTGACTGGCAGCGGGTAGGACCTGGGGATGCCGCCCGCGCGCGCGCGCGAGGTGGCGAAGGTGATGGCGAGGCGGCCGCCGTAGCGGGCGTGCGAGTCGGGGGCGAGGGCCGGCGAGGTGCGCAGGCGCGAGTGGATGCCGTCGGCGCCGACGAGGAGGGTGGCGGAGCGGGTGGTGCCGTCGGCGAGGGCGATGGTGACGAGGCCGCTGGCGGGGTCGGCGGCGGGGACGATGTGCGAGAACTTGGTGGCGTAGTGGATGGGGATGGCGGCGCGGTGGGCGGCGGCGCGGAGGGCGAGCAGCAGCGTCTGGCGGTAGACGCGCAGGCAGTCGTAGCCGTAGACCCGGGCGTCGCCCATGGGGTAGACTTCGGTGGTTTCCTCGGCCGCGTTATTGAAGGCCACGGTCGCGAAGTTGAAGCCCTGGGCGCGCAGCTCGGCGTAGATGCCCAGCGTGTCGAGGATGCGCAGCGCGTTGGGCGAGAGCATGAGCGCGCCCGGCGTGGTGGCGTCTTCGGGGCGGGCTTCGTAGATGGTGCAGCTGATGCCCCTTTGGTGCAGCAAAAGCGCCAGCACGAGGCTTGCGAGGCCGCCGCCGATGATGGCGATGTCGGAGCTGAGCGGGGAAGGCATGCTGCTGCAATTGCGGTCCGAGGAGAATACTGGCAGTCGAGGATGCTGCTCTCAGGAAAGGGCGGCAGCTCCTATATAAGCAGCCACAGCAGCCACAGCAGCCACAGCAGCCAAGCAGCCACACGGCTGACAGTAAGCTGGAGTCTATGGTTGCCTAAACAGGTTAGCGCCGCCTTCGGATCCGACAGCTCTTCGGATCCGGACTGATGGGGGTGGTTATGTGCACCACCTCATCTTCTCCATGCTCGCCCTTTGCCTTTCACAAATCCGGCCGGCAGCTCATCCTCCGAGTCACTGACCGGGTCCCTAAACAACACGCCCATTCTGTCATCCTTCATCACCTCACGCCTGAACCAGTGCACCCCCCGCCGTTCTCTATCTTGAAACTGTTCTTCGGTGTCCATATGGTTCAGATCTCGAGAGACATCCCTGTACTGCCGCAGTATACGCCTCCGGCGCACATCCTGGTACACAGAGCTGTGCAAATTGGCGCGGCAAACAGCCCACGCGTCCCCGAGCCTGACACTGCGACCACCTCCGTAGTCATCATTCCAAGCCGGTGCCTAAGAACCACACTCCTGGTCAGCGTACGCAACCACTCAGCCACCCCGATTTCGCACGCACCCTCTCCTCCGGACACCGCTTCCTCACCGCCTCCTCCTCGCCCAACAGCCGGTCCAGCATCCCCCTCCACTCAAACGCCACCTCCATCCCCTCAAAATCCACCTCCAACCCCGGCAGCTCCGTATCATTCACCACCCTCCCCACCACAACCGTATAAACCGGACAATCCGGCCTCGCCACCCCACGCCGGCCCACCGCGCACCGCCCACCCCCTCCCCTCCCCCTCCCCTCCACATACAACCGCACCGCCCGCGCCCACGCGCCCAAACTCCGCCCCTCGTCCACCCCCCTCCGCCCCGCCCACACCCGCACCTCCTCCCAATCGACCCCGAACACCACCCGGCCCCCGTTCGCCACCCGCGCGAACCGGAACGGCACGGCGAACCGGCCCGCGCCCTCGGGCAGCGCCTCGGCGTCGTAGCCGGCGGCGTCGAACACGAGGCTGGTGTTGCGCGCGACGTGCCGCGCCAGGTAGGCGGTCTCGGCGGCGGCGCGGACGAGGCGCGAGCAGCGGCGGAGGGCGAACCAGGTGCGGGCGAGGTGGGGGAGGGGAAGGTGGGCGACGATGCGGGTCCAGAGCTCGAGGGGGAGGGGTGGGGGGGTGGGCATGGTTGTGGTTGGGTTTTGGCGGGCATTGAGGGGGAGGAGGGAAGGCGAAAGGAGAGGTTAAGAGCGGGATGAGGGGGATCTGTGGTGGAACTGAAGCCTATTGGGCTATGGGGAAGCGGTGTGGGGAGGTGGCTGGAGGCGCGAGATCTGTGAAATGATTCTGAGGACACCGGACGACTTGGCGATAACTGTGCAGACGGCGCAGCGCGTATGGCTGACGCAGAAACGTTGCTTCGGTTCTGGACCCAGTGCAGATTGTGGTTGAGGCCAATCCGCGGGAAGGTAATGTAACACAAAGCATCGCTGGCGTATGTACGAAATCACAAGCCTACAGTTTCAGGCTTGGTGCCTATTGGATAATCCGAAATCCGGCATGCACAATATTCTTGGCGCAGAGTCTGGTTTTGACCAATCCTCGAAGGCTGCAGTCCCAGGTAGCTGTGATGTGGAAGGCAAAGTTCATCAGCACTGATGGGGCTCATAGCCTGGTCAAACCATAAAGCAAGACTGACTGCTCTCTCTCACGCACGCTTTCCTCGTCCTCGGTACTTCTCTCCGCTGCCTTTACGTTTGCACCACCAGCTTTGTGCTTCTTGCAGCGCCAACTTGTTCGAGCGGCTTCCAATTCCACGAACAGAGAATTGTTTGAGCTGCTACTCAACAAGCACACGGAGAGGTACCCCATGGGAAGGAAGAGATACGGATCTGCTGTGCTCAAAACCGCCATAAAGGCGGGGTATGAGAGTGTCGCCAGAACGCTGCTTGAAAAGGCAGCCATTAGTGCTTGCAGTGCATCAATCGTCGAATTGCTCATCGAAAGAGGTGCCCAAGTCAACTTCCCTGCGAATGGGCCTGTCAAGCGGACACCACTGCAAAGAGCAGCAGAAATTGGCGGCTTGTCCATGGTTCAGCTCTTCCTGGGGCACGGTGCTGACATTCACGCCCCGCCGGCCCCGAGAGGTGGCGATACAGCTCTTCAACTGGCTGCGATTGGGGGATATATTCCCATTGTCTGTACCCTGATGAGTCTCCAGGCCGATGTGAATGCTCCAGCCTCGAAAGTCGATGGCCGAACAGCACTTGAAGGTGCAAGTGATCACCGACGTCTTAATACGGTCCAGATCCTTCTGAACGGTGGTGCAGGCTTCGAGGAGAAGGGCCAAGGGCAGCTGAAGAAAGCAATCGAACTGGCAAAAGACAAGCGGCATTTCTCTGTCTCTGATCTTTTAGAACGCGCTGCTGCTGATGAAGTTGCACTGGATGTAGGTGAGCTCATCAACTGGGAGCCTTGGGATTTCCCCTCTTGAGAGTGTCAAGTCGGTAGATTCGAGATTTACTTTCAAAGCTGTTTTATTTTTCGCCTCGGAAATTTGCATGCCGGTTTCAAGGGTTTCTGTATTGGAGTAGGCCCCGAATATGTAGAAAGTACCTCCCAATTTGATGTTGCTCACCCTTCGCGTGGAAAGACCTGTCCCACCACATGATTATTTTTTGTCTCTTCGGGCATTTGAACATACGATCTGGCCTGATGGAGGACTTGCTGTTTCCTGGCACTTAAGACCGCGCACTTGCCAAAACGCCCTTTCCAACGGTGAATTAGTCTGCATTCATGGATGTAGATATTCTCTTGCCAGACCACGCATCTAAGAAAAGCCCGTCTGAGGGATTATGGGGGCGAGAGCGCTGGAACCAAACACCACCGCCATGCCAATGTCAAAGTTTGATTACGGGAAGAGGCCAACGACGTTACCGAAAAAACATAGACTCCTGTTCGCGGTTGTCATGACCAGAAAAGCTGTGCCAAAGTAGAGCATGCTGCCGGGAATGCTTCTCATTCCGCATCTCTGGAGTCACCGATCCAAACGTGAATTCGCAACCCATACCCTCTCCTCGCCCGTGGATGTCGATGCAGCCCATACTGTCTCTCCTCTCTGTCTTCATGATCGAATGATCACACCTTGTCGTCGTGGAAATAGAAGTTGATGTCCCTCGGCCTCTGGGTGTTCCTACGCACGAAGTCGTCATCGCCAGGCGGCCGCTCGGCCAGGGTGTTGCCGGTGAGCATGCTCTGCAGACTCATACACACGCTCTGGACATTATGTACGGGGCTCCAGCCTTGCCTGTCGAGCAGATCGAGGCAGATGATGCCGTTGCTGTAGACGTGGGGGTGCAGAGGGATGCCGATGTTCTTGTCGGGTACGGTGATGAAGATGACTTCCGGAGCTTCTGCGCAGAGGGTGCAGTGGTCAGTCGAGGGTTTCGTCGTGGATTTTCAAGAGCAGGACGCACCGATGGGGTAGTTGTTGGGGAACTTGAACTTCAAACGGTAGGTCTGGCCGCGGTAGAGAGGGTTGTTGTCATCCATGACCCGAATGTCCATCAGCCACGTCTCGAAGTTCTCAGCGTCGACGAGGGTAATGCCAGGAGGCAGGCCGTCGTGGATCTGTAGGAAGCACGCACAGTCAGCATCTGCGTTGTGTTCCCGGACGAGGCGAGGGCGCAAGGTCGACCGGTGGCGTGAAGAGCTGACGTGGGGACGCGTATGACGGAGACGGAGCGAGAATTATGTCGAGGTGCGTGGTTATAATGGAGGGCGGCAGCAGGCGTGGCTGTCTAGATGTGCCACAAGAGCGGCGGCGTGCGGCGAGGGAAACGTACCTTGGACAGTTCCTATTGAGCCATGTTAGCTCGCGCATACGTAGGAGTCTCTGAGACAAGGATGCGAGTTCATACCTTTGCTAACCGCTTGGAAGCCAGCATAGCGGCGGCGTTGGTTTGGAAGAGCGCACAGGTGGCTGGCGGCAGCGGGGTTGGCGACGAGCTCGCGTGGTTGAGCTTGCGGGGCCGAGGGAACGCGAGGAGGCGGGCGGCGGCTGTGCGGCGGAAGAGGCGGCCGCGAGAGCAGAGGCGCTGGAGGGTGGAGTGGTTGGTGTGCAAGGTCGAAACAAAGTGCCGGCGGGCGACTGGACTGAGCGTCGGACCCTCAGCCCTACGAGCGTCACACGCGAGCACAGACCCGCCGCCTCCCCGCATCACGCGTGTAGAAAATCCAGTGCGATAAGATAAGGACAGACAGCTTCCGACTCGACGGCAAGCTCCGCCCATCCAGCAAGAACCTTCCTGAAGTACACGCGCGGACGCTCGCCACAGACCCAGACCGCGCGGATGCGCGTGTGCGCGCAATGCGATTCACACGGCCATGGGCGGCCCGCGTGCTGTCGGGCCCGCAACCAGCCAATGACACGCCGCAAACTTGCTCACGTCGATAATCGCTCTATAGCTCTGGACAGAGTCAATTCGCAACCTGCTCACCGCGAGCTGGACGCCACGGAAACGCAGGCCTTGGCTGTGGCTTGAAGCCGAGATATATCGAATCTCTCTGCACTGATGCTGCACCACCTCAGGACTCACCTCTTTCGCGTCTGACAACATGAAGCTCTCACAGGTCCTCGCCGCCATCTTCGTCTCACTGCCGTCGTCACTGGCATTCATTGGCCTTGGCATCTCGATGTACGATCCTTCATGCGCCTTTGCATGCCGTGCGGCGATTGCCTCTGCCCCTCTCGAATGCTCCGGACATGGTGGGCAGGGCGGCCACATGGGCCATGGTGCCAGTGCCACGACTCCAGAATGCCGCGCCGGCGATACGCCCTTCCTGACCCCCCTCGCCTGGTGCATGAACTCGACTTGTGCTGAGTTCGATGTCGAGGCCTGCAGGTTGGAGAAGTATTGGAGTGACCAGGCCACCGGAGACGCTGAAGCCTTGCCCAAGTGGACTTACGCAGACACCCTCCAGCTGAGACTGATGTGGATACCGAAGAAACTCTGAACGCCACTGCCGCTGTGCCTCACGACTCATGGCATACCGAGAAGCTGTCCATGGAGTACTTTGAGAAGCAGGAGACGCTGCATGCGAGATACGGGTAGGTGATGCGATGCAGTGGAAGTAGCCAGGCTGACAGCATTCTAAGCCTCGTGCTCCTCATCACCGGCTTCGCCACTCCGATCCTCTTCACCCTGCTCGCTCATGTCCCGGGCGCAAGTGGCATGTTAGACAAAGCCAGACCGTACCTCGTGTATCCGTCTCTCGTCGGCACTTACCAGATCCGGCCTCTTCCATATCTGCTTGGTAGCGCACCAACTGTGGGCCAGGCCTCCTACGTCGTCATGTTCACGATCATGAACATCGTCCTGACGGCGGTCAGCTATTCTTCCACTCAGCCCAACAGCTGGCTTGAAAGCACGTACCAGGAGATCATGGCCTACGTTTCCTGCCGCACAGGTGTGCTGGCGCTTGCTCTCGCTCCGCTCGTTGTCCTCTTCTCGGGCAGGAACAACATCCTGCTGTGGATGACCAACTGGTCGCACTCGACCTACGTGCTCCTGCACCGCTGGGTCGCCCGCATCTTCTCCGTGCAGGTCATCGTGCATTCCGTTGTCGAGCTGGCCCTCTACATCGACAATGGCTCGTACGACGAGGAGCTCGTCCTGCCGTACTGGATCTGGGGCTGCGTAGCAACCGTCGCTGCCTGCATCATGCTGATCGCCAGCATGCTCTTCGTGCGCCGCTGGTCGTACGAGGTGTTCCTGATCACGCACATCGTCCTCGCAGTCTTCGTGATCGCCGGCTCCTGGTACCACGTCGAATACCGCTTCACCCGCAAGCGGGGCTACGAACTCTGGCTGTACGCCGCCATCGCCGTCTGGTTCGCCGACCGGCTCATGCGCGTCCTCCGCATGGCCAAAGCCGGCATCCGCCGCGCCAGAGTCACCGAAGTCAGCGACACCATCGTCCGCATCGACATCGACGGCATCCGATGGGCCGCAACCCCCGGCCTCCACGCCTACGTCTACTTCCCGACGCTCAACCGCCTCCGCCCCTGGGATAACCACCCCTTCTCCATCATCCCCACCGCCCTCCTCCAACCCCAACCCCACCCCTCCCCCCACCAACCCGCACCGCCTCCGCCTCCCTCTTCCCCTCTCCCCCCGACCCGGAGAAAACCGCCGGCCTCACCCTCTACATCCGCCGCTCCCACGGCCAGACCTCCCACCTCTTCCCTCACCCCTCCCTCCCCGCCCTCCTCGACGGGCCCTACCCCTCCTCCTCCGCCTCCGCCCACCTCCTCCACCGCACCGACCGCCTCCTCCTCCTCGCCGGCGGCATCGGCATCACCGCGCTGCGCTGGAGCGTCAAGGCGCGGGACCCGGCGCTGGTGGCGGTGGGGGCGCGGCTGGACGTGGAGGGGGTGGGGGCGGCGAGGGGTGGTGGTGTGCGGGCCGGGGGCGCTGTGCGATCGGGTGAGTGCGGGGGTGGTGGGCGTTGCGAGAGAAGGAAGGGGCGCGACGGTGTGGGTGACTGCTCTGGGGGGGGGGTGGTTTTCTCGGTGGTGTCTTGCTGCGGTTTTGACGGCGTCTGTCGTGCTTTGTGTGCGTTTAAGAGTCGTTGCTTGCACGGGATTGGTGGCATGGGCTCGGTTGAAGGAAAATTGGAGACCAATTTCGAGCAGGTGTACGTACAGTGTCGAAGAGCAGTTGGACAAACTGGAATCTTTCAAGCACCAATAGACGTAACAGGCAAGGAACATAACTGCAGCCACAGGATTTGGGTCCATCGAATGGAGCAAGGGAATACGAAGAGACAGCGATGCCATGGAGTACACCTCGTCTTTTCAACCGCAACCAGCAGGAGCTCAAGATCATGCTTGGCCAAGACTTGAAGCATTCGCCTGGCCAGCTCAGTCGTGCCGTAGTAGATATACTTCGCAAGCAAGAGTCTATAGTATCAGCCCGCCAGATCCCGACTAGCGTAAGCGTCCCGCGCAGTTAGAACCTAGGATGACGTTTCTGGAGAAAGTCCGAGGAGGTAGGACGAGTTCGAGGCACACAACGGGCGTGTGACCACAAAAAAAAAGGCGCGCCTCCAATGTGCCTTTTCTACAAGATCTTCAATTCTGTCTGAACGCGATGCAGCAAGCGATGCAGCAACGCGAGTAGGGCCGGGAAGGAGCCTTTAGAACCACCCTCAGGACCGGCGGTTCAGGCCTGTAGTTTTGCTCTTTCTGCCGCCGCCGCCTTTCGGCAGCATCATCCATATATCCATATCAACGGTCCTGGTGGGCAAGACCGGTAGAACGCCACTAGCCGTCACTTCAGGGAGAATGAACCTAAAACCTATGGTTTGGCCTCCCCGTCAATGCGCCTGGTCATCATCACAATTCTCCAATACATAGTGCAAGAAAACAGAGAAAATGTGATTTTGTAGTTAGCCTGCGCATAATCTCTACATTCGTCTCGCTCACACGTGTCACGACTCAAGAAGAACAAGTCAGATTCTCGAAATTGACTAAAGTTTCTAAGCTAGAGAAAGGAAAGAGAAAAGAAAGGGAATAAAGGAGGAAGGAGGAAACTTATATATCCAGCCTAGGTACTAGTTAGAAGTCGAATAGCCGGTCTTAGGCTTCCCTTTCCCGTACGTTCCCGCTAAGTGTTTGCTCTTAGCAAACCCTATGTCTTAGACATCTTGTCTTAGATAAGTGCTTTAGCCTAATTAGGCTTAGTTTTCTGGAGAATGAGATGTTGACGGTCTGAATCGTCACAACACGTATGTAAATGAACAACCCACATTACCCAAAAACCGAACATATCCATGAAGAAAGAAGAATGAGACCCAGAAGTAAAGTGGAACAAGCGAAATGAAAAAAGTCCTGGCTGGTCTGCCAACCATCCCACAGCGCTTTTTTTTTTTGAAAGTACAAAAGAAAAGTAATCCGTCCCTCCCACTTTTCGCCGGAACACCTCCGACGCCCGGCGAGAAAACACAAAAGGCCCAAACCATTCCGGACATGTCAATCAATACCCTCCTCTTTAATCAATCCGGATATCTGTGTCACCCCCCGCAAGTTGCGCTTCCCTAGGATTGGAACATGTTCTTCTGGAAACTCTCGACGCCCATATCACCCGCCTTGCCCTGAATCTGCGGCACCTTCTCCGCCTCAGGCTTTGCGAGACCGTTCATGGTGCCCGCGCGACTGATGCCGGTGCTGCTGGTCATGGTCTGGGCCCTGCTGCCGTTCAGGCTGCCAGCCTGGCTGGCGCTTTGGATCTGGCCCTGTGGCTGGCGGCGCTGGATGACCTCGAGGTATGGGCTGGGCAGGTAGCCGGTGCGGCCGTCGCGGGAGCGGCAGCGCCACCACTCGGACGTGTTGCCCATGGGATCGGTCTTGCCGAGCACGGCGACGAGGTCGCCCTTCTTGACCGTGAGGTCGACGCCCTGCACCGCGTTGGCGTTGTCGGGCGTGAAGTCGTACATGACGCGGCAGAACTCGAGCTTCGCCGGGTCCATCTGCTGCTGCTGGTCGGCCGGCATGGCCTCCAGACGTCGGCGCTCCTCTTCTTCTTGCGAGCGTGCCATGGCGCGGATGAGCTTGCCCATGAGGTACGGAAGGCCGATGACGGTGAGCATGAACATGATGAAGGGCTTCTTGGACGGGCGAGGCGGGGCCGGGGAACCGTCGGGCATGCGGCCGTTGAAGGAGTGGAAGTTTGCGGGCGTCAAATCCTTGGACGATGCTGGAGGAGGGCGGCCTGTGAGTTTGGCGATGGCAGTTCTAATCCACCGCATCAATGTGAAGATGCCGAGCACAGACCCAAGTGTCTGCCTCAGGTTTCCAAACTGCTCGGCAACGGACACCATGGCTGGGAGTGGATGTCAGTTGTCGTATATCCACTAGGATCGCCATACGTACCGAAGAATGATGAATGGGTTGCCATGTATGTGCTTTCCAGCATCTGGGAAAACCCGCCGAAGGCGCCAACGATGCTCTCCAACATCTGGAAAGTGGCGGCAGTGCTGTTGCTGAAGGATTGAGTCAAGCCCTGGGGGTTGTTCGGATCCCCGGGCATGCCCCCCATACCGCCCATGCCGCCATACATGCCGCCGCCCATTCCGTATCCGCCCATGCCGCCACCGTACATGCCACCGCCGTACATGGATCTGCCGTACATCGAGCTGCCGTAGCCGCCACCGTACATGCCTCCCATTCCGCCCATGGACGAGTACGGCGACGAGTAGCTACTCCCATATCCGGACCCGTAGCCACCGCCCAACGGACGGTTCATGGTGGAGTAGTTGGAGGCGTTCTGGTTGACGGTGGAGTTGAGGGTGCTGGGGCGAGAGGGGAGGGCGGGCGGCTCTGATCCAGTCGCCGCGGATGTGGGTGAAGTCGATGCCACGCTGGTAGGGGCAGCAGCGGTCACGCCTGGAACAAAGTTAGTCCTGCGGTTCGCGGCGTCTGCGAGCGGTCGCAGGGTCGGGGCGGGAGCCCAGGCGCTCTTACCAGTCGAGGTGCCTCCGGCGCCGGCTCTCTCCCACGGCTTCGGCGGCGACGCCATGTCTCCTCAGCGTCAGGCTGGCACGTCGCTCATGTGCTTGCTGGACGGGCTGTCGCAGCTGGCGTGCAGCGTCGGGCGAGGGATGCGGTCTGTCGCGGTGATGTCAAAGAAGCGCCGGCACCACGAGGTCGAAACTGGAAGCGAAAGGCCGAGAGTCTCGCCGGAACCTTGCGAAATGCGGGGATGGGGCTGCGCGGCGCAACGGGACACGCAGACAGCGGCTTTGCGGCAGGACGAGGTGTTCAGCTTGGGGAAGCGCAGAGGTCGCGCGGCCAAGGCGATGGCCCTCGATGACAAAAGGCAGCGGCCGCGGGCAGCAGGCGCGTCGGTCTGGGTGGCTGCTGTCTCTCGCGCGTACGGCGGATTGCCTCGGCTCGAGCGCGCACGGTGACGGTGATGGCCGCCTGTGATGCCGGAACCAAGCGGCGAGCGGCCAAACCGTCTCGAGCCGCCCTGCAAACCTTCCCCACGCCTCCGCCAGTCAGATGCACGGCCGTCACCTATTTAGACATGCGTCGTCATCCCCATCTCGGTGACTACCGCTTGAGCGTATCTTCACTTCACCTCATCTTTGGACCCTGGAATTCAAAGCAAACCGGCTCTCTTAAGCCCTATGTTGAACTACTGTACACGCGCCAGCAAGCAAACTAAACCGCTGCAACCCGATGATGGGTACCCCGCCCATGCCAGTCATCGACTTCGTAAAAGCTTCCCGGGCCACATGCTCGAGGCTGAGTAGAGCACCGGCTCATTGTGAAGAGAGATTAACTATACAGGAGTAGATCAGCTCGTCCCCCTCGAATGCGACCATGTCCAGCCTCCGTTATTTACGTATGAAAAGCTTACCGCCAACATAATCAGCCTGCACTCTAGGTCTGCGCCATGGCGAAGACAGCAAGTTCGCCGAGGATGTTCTGCACCGAAACCTCGCCGGCGCCGGTCCAGTTGTCAATGTCCGCCTGCGTAAGGCTGGCAGGAGCCTCGGTGTTGTCGTCAAGGACCTGAAGAACGAACGTGTCTTCGTCCATAACAGCCATGACACTCATGTAGTTGTCGAAGGGACGCTCGATGTAGTGAGAGTCGCCGCCGTTGAAGCCAGAGTTGCCGTGGAAAGTCGACTTCATGCGGCTGTTGCCGGGGTTCAGGACCTCAAGGAAGTCGAGCTCACCGCAGCCAGTAGCCTGGCAGTTGCAGCCGTACTGGTCTGTCAAGATCTTGGCGTTGAGAGTCCAGATGGCTGGCATGTTGTCGGCGACGTACTTGCTGGCCATCTCGTTGACCGAGCAGTGGGTGCCAGAGTCGGGCATCTGGAACTCGAAGAAGAAGGCCTTCTTGGTGCCACCAAAGCCGTCTGCGCAAGTTAGTGAATAGTCATTGTTTAGGGGTGTAGCCAGAAACTTACGGAAAGCCTCATCGCCCTCCTTGAAGTATGCACACTCAGTGCCAACGTCCTCGGAGCAAGGAGCGTCGGTCATGAGGATCAGCTCGTCCGCGTTCTCGAGATCACCACCAAAGCAAGTAGAGTCGGCAGCCTGGGAGTTGCTCGCCTGGCCAGCGAAAGCGAGGCTGTTGGTCCAGGCGGGGTGGCTCAAGAAGGTGACACCCTCGTGGATCTTCTCCTCGGAGTTGTAGTAGGAGATGCGCTTCCAAGAGCCGCTGGAATCCGAGCTCGAATCATCCGAGGCGGCGGCACTGGAAGTGGCCGCAGGAGCAGAGGTGCTGGAGGAGGTAGCAGCTACCTCGATGTTGATACCGATCATTCCCTCGCCGGTGTCCTCGCTGGAGCTGGTGCTGGGGCTGGGGCTGGGGCTGGCAGCGGCGCCGGCATCAGCAGCCGCGGTCGGACCGGCGTAGGTGTTGACCCAGCTGACAACCTGGCCGTCAATGGTAGCGACAACCATGTCGCCGAGGCCGCGCTTCTCGGCCTCGGCCTTCTCTTGAGCAGCGCGCACTTCCTTCTGGTGCTCGTGGAAGTGCTGGTGGCCATGGCCGTGACGACGCTCGTGGGGGCTGGGGTGCGCACTGCGCTTCGCCTTCGCAGCCTTGCGCTCCTCAGTGCGCTTCTTGAGCTTGCTGGCCGAGGAGTCAGCGCTGTAAGCAGCGAACTGGCGCAGCTTCAGCGGGCCACGGAGGATGACACCGATCTGCGATCAAATGGTCAGTTATGGAGCACGGTCGGGCAAGGCGGAGCGAGCGCATACCTCCTCATCATAGGGAGCAAGAGGGCCACCGTAGGACTTGGAAGTCCAGGCGCAGGCACTGGCGGTGTCGATGCTGGATATGGTCTCATACGAACCGTCACCGCCGACACCAGTGTACTTGATGGTCTTGACGGCGGGCTCGCAGTAGGCGTTGCCAGACTCGTCGAAGACGTTGGTCTGGTCGGCGCAGCCGTTGGTCATGCCAAGCACACCGGAGGTGAGGGCACCGAGAGCGAGGATTTTCTTCATGTTGGCGTCGGACGGCGGCTGGAATGTAGAGTGGGCTGCCGAAAAAGGTAGGAGGATAGTCGCGAGATCGGCGCAGGCGTTGGTGGTGCTCGCTACAAGAGCGCGCGAAGAGAGTGTTGTGGAATGAGTGACTTGGTGAGAGCGAAAGGAAATGAGTGGAGTCGCAGCGGCCGACGAGCAGTTGGAGAGCAGGTGAGGCAGCGAAGAAGTGGGCGCAAGCCGAACGAATATATTCCCTTGTCCCCGCGGGTCGATTACTGTTTCGCACGGCCCGAAGCAGCCTAGACGACTGCGCTCGGCATTGATAAACCCTGCTTCCTTAAATTAGAGATCGCCTTGGCACCAGGCACCGCCAGGTACCACCCGCACAGCCAATCACGCCGCCACCGCTCCACCACCCCGCTGACCACTGCAAGGTTGCCTCGTTGTTGCGCGCGTGCGCTGCCGGCCACTCGCAGCCCGCATCTGCGTCGCTCGCCTACCTGCTGCTGCACGGCGACGCGCGCTGTGCAAGCTGAACCCCCGCCAAGTGCCCAGCGCGGCCGCTGGCTCAGGCATTTCTTGGAGTCTTGGACGCGCCCGTTTCGTTTTCGCGTTGCCCCCAAAACTCTGGTCGTTGCGCTGAAACGCCGCCACAGGACTGACTTTTTGGCCTCAATTTCTGTGATGCCGCGTCATTCAGGGATACCAAGACGAGCCGCCGCCCGCTGCGGTGAATATAATTACTCTTGGCCGTCAGCGCTGGCGCTCCAACACGCGCGCTTGACCTCCAACACAGCCAGCACAGCCGAAAGCGCCCAGCGACCGCCGCTCGCCGCGTACGCCATGGAGCTGGACAATTTCACCCATCGCGAGCAATCTCCGGTGTGACGACTCGTGCGTGGGAGGTCGGCAGAACTCGATGCCTTCGCGCGCACGCGCCGATCCAAATCACCCGGCCAGTGTCATAGCCGCGCCGCAAAGCAGCACCAGCTACGCCTTATCGGGGAGTTCAGCCAGTTATCGCAGTAAGGCTGTTGGTTACACAGCGCTGACCGCGTCGTTCGTTCCACGCACCTGATGTCGAGCCATGGCCCGTGTTCATCTGCCCGAGCCCCACGCATTTCTCGCTCCGGCTGTGCCCCACGGAGCGCTTGGTGCGTGGTTCGCGTGCGCTGCGGGTGCATGCACCAGATGGGACGATCGCATCCGCGTTCCTGCGCCGGCTGCCATCTTACCGACCGGCGTATGCACACGCACCGGGCCTGCAGTGCCGCGCAAACATTCCGCAATAGAGGACGTCCAACGCAGGCAGGCGATGTACCGTACTGCGCGAGATGTTTGCTGTCTTGCAGTCAGCGGTGCGATCGACTATGCAGTCGAACTGAATTGGATGTGAGACTGTTGCAGAGTTGCAACAGAAAGATGTACGGCAGGAGTAAATCGTGGCATGTAAAACGCCTCGGCCGTTAGTGGTCAGCTTAAGGCATGGACCAGGATGCTTGTCGCGGGGTCGCCCTACCTTCAATCAATCCAACATTGCAGGCGTATCATCCGTCAGATACAACCGCGTTGGACTCCTTGCTGGATAGCCGCATCCATACTTGACTACAGATTCTGGCTGCAGCCAAGCGTGATACAGCTGGTTGTAGACGGTATAGGGATGGTATAGCAGTGCTGCGCTGGCTTCATGTGCGATGACGAAAACTCAAATTACAATGCATTCTTATCTCTATCTTGAACTGCACGTGATACAAGAGGGAAAAGAAAACGGCAAGCCGCATGCAAGAAGTAGAGGAACATGCTCACCGTCTGTTAGGTGCGAGATTGCTTGATTCTTATGAGGTGGGGCTCATGATGAACACAAGGATCATGCATAACACAGAGCACCGATAGCCTAATGTCTATCGCAGTGATTGCTGTGACTTCCGGCTAGCACACATGGACGAACTTGGCAACAACTAGGAGATCACCATGTGGCATGGATTTCTGGTCCCGTTGGCAGTCCAGTCTCCGCGCCTTACCTGTCAAAGAAGAATGGTTACTCTTGTGTGCGAGAGCCATTTTTTCCGAAGGATGTGACATCAGCGGACGTACTTGATCCCCCTCGGACAAGGCTATCGTCCACTTTGGAAAGGATGCGCCACAGTAGTACGCGAACCTCAGGCACCGAGATGCAAGCAAAGCCTCTCGGCAGAACACGAAGCTGAAAGATCCAACTGCAGGCGTTCGCCACGTCGGAAGCTGAAACGCAAGCGACTGTTGGCTCACGCCGACGGCACCTCTGTAGAAGAGATGCTGCAGCTTCGTTGGGGGGCCAAATCCTAGCTGAACCTAAATATACCACCAACGTGCGAACCCGCCCCCCGTCAGGTAAATGTAGCATTTTCATGGAGGCTGTCGAAGAGGACCTGTATCATGAATGATTAGCGCATGAAAAAAAAAAAAGCAGTCAAACGAAATGCGTAAGCATAGGTGCTGTGTCAGAAGTCCGTTGCGATCATCCAGGACTAACACGCGTAGCGTGTGCCCCGTCTATCAAGAGGTGCCAAAATAAAACAAATGTGTTCGTTCATCACTCGAGCGAGTCTGAGGTGGAAGAAATGTTCAAGGCTTACCTGCGACATTGTGAATTCTAGAAGACAGCGAAAGCCTGTCGACGTCCGATTCACAGCACCATCTCCGGGACCAGCATGGCTTAAGCTCTAGGCCCAAGATGTGTTTACGCAAACATGATGCGCATCGCCTGCGGAGGCGTCTTCGGGGTGGAAGGGCGCAACAGTCGATGCGAGGGTGAAGAAAGAGTCGCAGAGCAGCGAAGACGATGATTTGAAGGATGTGAGGTGGGCGCACGGACGTTGTCGGAGGAAAAAACAAGCGAGCGCCGGCACACAACGCCCAAGATTTTGCCGACTTCACGCAAACCTTCCACCAACAGCGACGACAGCGACGACAGCCACTCCCACCCACGACCATTTCTCCAAGGACAGCCGTCTTCCAGCACCGTCAGAATGGGTCGTCTTCACTCCAACGGCAAGGTACGACATGGCAACCAGCGCAGCAGGGCGAGGAAACACCAACAACTAGCCACTGACACAACCGCACCGCTGCGCAAACCGTTTGGCAAAAATTCCCTGCTAACATCTCCGCTAGGGTATCGCCAGCTCGGCCATCCCGTTCTCTCGCACCGCCCCCGCGTGGCTCAAGACCACCCCCGACCAGGTCGTCGACCAGATCTGCAAGCTCGCTAAGTTCGTCTCCCCCGAAACGATTTGCATGAAGGCAGAAGTGAGATGGGACTCTGTGAATACCATGGGCGTGCATTGCATGGGTTATTGGGCTATGGAGGAATCGATTCGGAGTCCAAGATCGCAGCAGCGCGGGAAGGCTGTCGAAGCCGGCTCTGGGACAGGCCTTCGCTGCATATCCGATTCTTCGCTTTGCCTTCGCGCTGCATCTCAACGGCCGCGTCAGCCGGCATTCTTGTACTACGAGACGCGTCACCGTGCGAGGCGAACGCAAAGATGGAATACGGAGCCTATCTCAGGATGCCATGAAGAGGAAGTGTGGGGACATTGCTTAGATGTCCCTGGCATCGCGCGCCCTGGTCCAGCGCAAGCCTGGATCCTCACCATTGCCACTGCAAAACAGCGCTATTTCATCCGAACGGTTCACTAACATTGCGTCAACAGGAAGGGTGCCACCCCCTCGCAGATTGGTGTTGTCCTGAGGGACAGCCACGGTGTTGCCCAGGTCAGGGTTGTTACCGGTACGTATCCATCACTTTGCTCTACCTTCGCGGTATGGACCTCCCGCTGACATTCATCGCAGGCAACAAGATCCTCCGTATCCTCAAGTCCAACGGTCAGTTGATACCCGTCTGAAACGCACATTAGCACTGTAGTTGCATGCCCACAGGAGGTAAAGCTCTATGGACATGTAATTCAGTGTGATGGATGCATCGAACAGACAAACAAATATGCCTCTGATTGGTCTCAATGGCTGACAGAGTGATTCTTAACAGGTCTCGCTCCTGAGATTCCTGAGGATCTTTACTTGTAAGTTCGATACTCCCAACTACCTCTCGCCAATATTGGTGGGCTGACATTACGTCCAGCCTCATCCGCAAGGCTGTCTCCGTCCGCAAGCACCTCGAGAGGAACCGCAAGGACAGGGACTCCAAGTTCCGCCTCATTCTGATCGAGTCCCGTATCCACCGCCTTTCTCGCTACTACAAGACCGTCGGTGTCCTTCCCCCGACCTGGAAGTACGAGAGCGCCACCGCCTCCACTCTCGTCGCTTAAGCGGTCGGCAGTATGTGGCGCGTTTGGCGTGGCTGATTGGGGAATTATGTGGGTTCACACGTGAACGGCAAGGTCATCCGGCGGCGGTAAAGCGGCTGCCCCACACAGGGAGGGAAAATGGCTGTCAAAAATGGCTTTGGATTAGCGGTTAACGTCAAGTTCGTCTGAAAAACGGCGATCAATGGGAACAACTTCCTGTGCCCTCAAGCACTGTGCTGTGATATGACCATGAATCAACGACCTTGAATATGTCATGCGAACTGTCCGTGCACCAGGGCCCGCAAGCCGTCATAGCTTCACTGCCATCATGCCGATCGGCCCACGTCAACGTCCACAGCCTTGCGAAATAACAGCCTACTCAGACATGTCCGTGTAGCATTGTAAGATCAGGCCTGCAGATTGCATACCCCCCATATCCCAATTGATTGCTTTTCAACGCCGCCCGCTATGCAAACCCATTCATCCCAGGGTATTTCTTTGCCCTCCTCAGCCATGCGACCTCGACTCAAAAGCCTTTTGTGTAGCCATATTTCTGATGTCCCCACGCCTAACGCCCTGCAGCCGGCGAACCAGCAAGATATCCGCGCCAGCCGTTCAGCAGCCCTTCATCCCCCCACACTCCACACATCCTTCATCCGGTTTGTGGACCGCCCTCCCTTCAATCCCGCTCATACTCCTTGCTCTTCTCCGCCAGGAAATCCGACAGCCACTTCAACGGCTTCTCCGGCCTGCGTCCCTAGTCAGCATCGCTCTCTCTACTTTGCTTCCACCCCCAAACCCAACGAGCCGCCCAACGGCAAAAAAGGCAGAGAGGGAAAGCAGAAACTCACTCCAGCAGCGCGACCTTCTTCATCCCCTCCAGCAGGTGCGGCGTCACGTTCTGGTTCAGGTACACCCGCGTCGGGCTCCCGTGCGGGTTCGGCAGCGTCGGCAGCTCCTGGCGCTGCTGTTGTTGCTGCTGCTGTTGCTGCGCGTTGGGTGTGGACGCGCCGGCCGGACGCGGCGAGCCGGTGCGCGGGGCCATGGGCGGGGGGGCGGGGGCGCCAGCGGCGGCGGCGGCGGCGGGCGGAGGCGTCGAGGTGCTGGCGGTGGCCGGTGGGGTCGTGTTGCCGGGGGTGTCTGCTGCGGTAGGGGAGGGGCAGCGGTGCCGGCGGCGGGGGTGGTGGCGGTGGTGTTGGTGGTTGCGGTAGTTTGGGGGAGGGGCGTGGACGGCTGTTGGTGGAGGCGTGGGCTGGTCAGCGCGGGCGCGGTGGGGAGGTCGAGGGGAGTGGTGGTGAGGGAAGAAGTGGGAGCGCGGGGGAGGGGAGGGTGAAATGGGCGAGGCGTGGGGCGGAGGGAGTGGGTGTACATCGCCAGGCATCTCCTCCTTCATCTCGACATCCACGCTGCCGTTCGTGGTGCCGTTGGTTGTGGCGGCGGCGGCGGCGGCAGAAGCATCGTGTTGCGGGGTTTGCGCATCACCGTCAGGGAGCGGTGCGGCGCTGGGATCGGCCATGGCGTAACTGGCGGTGCAGAGCACTCGAGAACAGATGCGCTGAGTGAGAGGCGGCGTGGGAGGGGCAATGGGAAGACGTGCGCGTGCTTGTCGAGGTGGAGTCGCGCGTTCGTTTGCGCGCGGCCAGGCGAGCTGCGCGAATCCTTGTCAGAGCTCCCAATGTCTGGCGAATACTCGGCACGCCGCTAGACTCGAACTCTCCCACGCCATTTTTGGGCCGCAAAAGACATGGGCTGCTACAACTCAACTGGATCTCGCTCATGGGCAGTTGAAGCATTCATCTGGATGTACATATATCTAATTCAACTGCTACAGCCATCCGGATGGCTGCTTCAACTACCTTTATAGGTAGTTTGCTTCGTTCATGCCTTCTGTTGGAGGGTCAATTCTTTCGAGGCACATTGTGGCGCCCACCAATCCAAAACTTCAGCCACAAGACATAGTTATCGTATTATTTTCTGCGAAATTTTGTATTCTCACCATGCTGCCAACACAACTGTATCTAGCCGCCTCGATTTGAAGCATCTCCGAATAGCTTTGGCATACATCTCAATGATTTGGCCTGACCTGCAAGTTCGAGCACCTCTGGCGCCAAATATTCTGTGCAAGTGTTCTCAGCCGTGTTGCAAATTCCACATATCAACCAAAGCAACCCTCCTCAAGAAGCAATAAGACCACGCAATGCTTCTTGGGACTCTCCACTCCACTGCTGCTCGTTCTGAAAATTATACGGTAGCACGGGGCAGACGATCCTTGCTATGCGTTTCAGTTT
Organism: Neofusicoccum laricinum; assembly: GCA_029906385.1. Lineage (NCBI taxonomy): Eukaryota > Fungi > Ascomycota > Dothideomycetes > Botryosphaeriales > Botryosphaeriaceae > Neofusicoccum > Neofusicoccum laricinum. The sequence goes on along the minus strand of CP123714.1, from coordinate 1,594,092 downwards.
GTTGCCTCGTAGGTTTCTGATCACTTGTATCCAAGAAATAGCTTCCTGGTAGAAGATCAATGCGGATTGCGTCGCACTCAGAGGTTCTCTCACGTGGTCAACGAAGCCAAGCTCCAATGCCAGCCTGCGAAGCTCTCCGCCGTAAGTCCTGTCGCAGTGTGTTATGAGCTCCCGGAGATGAAGCAACTTAAACCACTCCTGGTCGCCTACGGGGAAGTGATAGATCATAGGTAGACGTGCGAATTACCGATCCACTGAAGAAACATCGTCAGAGAACCCTGGTCGTGGAAGATGAACCTGTTCTTGCCGTAGAGGATCTGGATGTACTCATGATAAACTTATCGACTGACCAAGGAGAAGACTCGGAGTTAAGCTCTCGCAGAGTTTGATATCGGTCGTGTGGGAACCCTCAGACTCGTAATCAATGGTCTTTCGTACCATGGTGTCAGATATCTGTTGATAATCAATTAAGATTCCTTCCTCGTGGTTGGCTAGTCGCATGAGCTGATCCTCCCATTCACAATGCGGATGCATTGCTGACATGTAAATTACGTTTCTGATTTGGCGTGGTAATTGCAGAAATGGGAATGGACCGTTCGGGCGGAAGCTAATCTGCTCCTCCAGCTTCGAGCGAAACCTCTTCACTAGATCTTCCCGATCATGCCTTCGATCTTGTTGTTCCTCTTCCGCGCATAGATCGATCCGCCTGACAGCTGCGAATTGATCTACGTGAAGTTCACCAACAAGGTTGGTCCATCCACTCGTTTCTGAATAGAAAAGCTCGCCATTTCGAAGGGGCTGGGTGAATCCTCGCCATAAGGTGCCCCAAGGTCCCAGGGCATGATAGATAAGCAGTTCAGGTTGACCAGCCGCGACAAAAGTTGCTTCTTGATACTCATTCCCTACCACGCAAAGTCTTGAAATCGTATATTGCGTATGAGCTTATTGGATGCACCAATTCGCTTGAGAAAGAGGTCCAGTTCATGCGCATCAAACGTGAAAATGTTCTGGCCATACAGGATCGGAATAGCTTCTTCGTAGACCTGGTGGCTCACAAGAAGCAAGCCTGGTGTAAGGCTTTCTTTTGTTGTGAAGTGGCCTGTTCTACATTTAGAATAGCTGGTCTTCCGTTGTGTCCATTATTTCTTCCAAGATGCAGCTGGCAATTGAGCGCTTCAAATCCGTCCAATAATCCGGTAAAAATGATTCATAACAGACAGCTGTTGACTGGAAGTGGATCATGCTATTATTGCAGTACTTGCAGAGTGGAGCATTCTTGTCTCTGATGTCGGGAACCATGGTGTAGTTGTAAACCTCTTCTCGAATCTCGCGCGGTAAATCAAGGAAGCGGAACGGTGGGTTCTGATCAACAACGACAACTCGGTAGCCCTTCAACGGACCTTCCGTAAGCGTAACCTGAAAACTTATTAGCGCCATGATGTCTTGCTCTGAGCGGCCATGAACTCACCGTCCTGAGCACCGAGAACGGAGACTGCGACTCCAGCTTGATATAGTGCCTGAACGTGCCGTTGTCGTGCTAATATCCTAACAGCGTCTGCGTGCTTCGCGTATCATTGGGTATGGATCGGCTGCCACAAAATCCTCAGACCCTGTCGAATTCATGATGGTTGTCTCTTGTGTAGAAGACTTCTTGTCATAATTGTCCTCCACGGGTCACGATTTGGAACTTATCGTGGATCTCTTCTCTACTACGAGTTGCCACATTTCTAAAACTCTTCGTTTCTAATTTCCAAAAACAGCTCTCCAGCATTTCCACACTGAAAATTTCTCGTTCCAAGTACCCAGGTTTCAATCCAGTATAGTAGAAGAGAACATCTCTATGAAAGTCCTCCGTCCATTTCCACGCCTGAAGATTGTCCTCTGACCTTCTCAATCTCTATCGCCCCAGCGCGCTGCGCGTGTGTGACCTCAGCCTCGTCGATACCGGTGCGGAGTTGGATAGCTTCATCAGATACTTCCGCGCTTCCTCAGTGTGATCATGCTTCTCGTCATCATTCCAAGTGGTGACCGTCACTCGCTCGAGCGCCGCGAAGGGGTTCCCTTCAGCCCTGCCAACCGCATCAATCCATCCACGGATGGCGCAGTAGATGCTCCAAGATGCCACTTGTACATCGATCTCACGGCTCCAGCTGAATTCCAACGACGATAGACCGGTGAGGGCAGTCAAGAAGGAACCGTTGCGGACAGACTTCACAAGCCTTGTAGATGACCAACGCCGCGCTTCGTAGAAGAACCTCGGACTCCATAGAGAGATCGAGTGGTTATGGTCATAAAAGTTTGAGACACTGGCTTCTCGAATGAAAGAGGCATTTGTCGACCCGATTTTGCTGCAGAAGAAGGGGAAAGCACGGGAAAAGCCGGAGAAGACGAATCAATTCTGGCCATACAGGAAAGAAGCGGCCTCGTGGTTGATTCGACGGTCAACCAGAAGGAATTTGACCAAAAAACAAGGACCGATGTGCTTGATGATGACTCGCCCGTGTTGACCATAATCCAAAAAGACCCTGATAGTGGGAGCCAGCAAGGACTCTGCGTATACTGTATTGCGTATCTCGCTGGGAAGATCCAAGATGCAGAGTTTATTTGGATCAGCACGAGCGTGCGATCCCGGACCAGCTTTCGGGGTAGCAGGCGGAGCACGACGAGTGGAGAGCGAGGATCGGGCGAGTGCCTCCTCGCTCTTTTGAATTCGTTGTCGCTTATAGAATGGAGGACGGATAGAAGACTTTCGGTTGTGAGCGCTATAAGCTTGAATGAGTGAGGATAGCCAGTTGGGTGGGGATTCGCGTGCATGGCATTGGGGTTTAACAGCCTACCTCTTCGCGGGGACGTCTGCCCGGGCGCAAACTGTAGGACTTGGTCATTGTTGGTTGGAATTCTTCAAGTGACAGGTTGGAAGCCCTTATAAGAAGGTACCGTTGTGATCAAGCGAGACCTGTTCACAGCAAATGTTAAGAAAAAGTGTGAGTGAGCTTCACAGCATGCTTCGTAACAGTGCCGACATGCTGCTACATGAACTGGCAGAGCCGCCAAGACATGTGACCTGCCCACACACATTACACTCTTTTAACACCGTGATGCAAAAAGTAGCACAACACACCCAAAATCGAAACCCTCCAGCCTCGTCTGTTGCCCTTGGGGTGTCTGCCTCCGCAATTCACTATGGCTCACAAACATGGTCTTCCCTGTACTATTACAAAGTATACAGCAGAAAGCCGCCTCTCTTTTGAGCTTCGGCATCCGTTGATGATATCTATCATCCACTATGAATACCATTGAATCTCACCATTTCCGCCCAATGTGCACCTTGTGATATTGATGCGTATCCGTTGTAGGAGTTTGGAAGGCGGAATACATTGTATTTGTTGAGCGAGCGGACACGCAGCCAGGATGTATTTCTTTGCAGGCACCCTGAAGCAGTTTCGATTCGACTTTCGCACGTGTGCAAGACATGAAACAGTGGAGTCTTTCCCCGGCGTGGCATAAAACCCTTCGTAGCTGTTGATTTTATACGGAAGCATCTGCGGGACCGATAGACCCGGAAGACTACATGGGGCACTCAGTCTCAAAACCTTGCTAATGCAACGGGGAGGGAGTACTCAACCCATCCACCATAGGTCCAAGGCTGCTTCCTCGAATGAGATATGCTTGGGTTTTCCGTTGAATCGTTCGAACTTGCGACTCGTCTGCTCCTTTGCGGCGGCTCTTTCGGGCCACCACTCCCCGCCCTGTATGTGAGCTTGGCTTGGCGTAGACATATTAGCAACAGCTCGTAGGAAAGCGGGACAACTCCGAAGGGGCAGTAGGTTGACCGCCATCGTTGTTCCCTAATTTGCTTCCGTGACGGAAGCCGCAGTCGATTTGCGCAACAAAGGCGAAAGGAGAGTAATATATCAGCGGAGCGCGACAAGAAGCATCCATTATCTCTCACCCGACAAAAGTAGTCCCTCAAAATCATCAAAGATCAGAGAGCAAGGGCAACAAAGAAAAATCTGGCCAACGAACCAAGCCCAGCCAGTGGTATCACATCTTCCCCAACCGCCCAGTCCAATCCAGCCAAGCCGACTCCAACAACCCCCACCCACCCACCTACGCGATCGGCGCCGTCTCCTTCTCCTTATGATCCTTATGATGAAACAACCCCTTCACCTTCTCCCCCAACCCCTCCTTCGCCCCCTCCTCCTGCGGCCCGCTGTGCCCGCCGTACTTCTCGCGGTGCACATTCCCCTCCCCGCCGCGTCCGGTGTGGTAGTTCTCGTAGCCGGCGCCGGGGTTGCGCAGCGCGGTCTCGGGCACGATGTCCTGAGACTTGCGGCCGGTGGGCTCGTTGCTCGTGGCCTGCGGCGCCAGGCGCGGCGACCCGATGTTGCCGGCGCCGCCGCGCCCGGTGCTGTACTCCTTGCCGGCGTCCGAGCGGCCCTCGACGCCCTCGCGCACGATCTCGCCGTCCGTGTAGATGGTCGGGTCGGGCCCGATGTTGCCGGCGCCTGCGTGGGTGGGTGGGTTAGCGCTGGGCCGGGAGCTGGGGGTGTCGCGGTGACGGGATGCGCGAACGTACCTCCGCGGCCGGTAGAGACGATTGGGTCGGCGGGCATGGTTGCGGGTGTTTGGTGTGCTTTTTTCTTTCGTTTTGCTTTTCGGCGGGTTGGCGAGGACGGTGGCCAGGTAGCGTGTGGTGGGGCAGTCAAGGTCCGGGGTGTGCCAGTGTAAATAAAGGCTGGCGGGCTGCGGCACAGGCGACGTAATAAATGACTGTGACGTGAAGAGCCTTCAATCGGGCAGGCGGGCAGAAACAGGAAGAGCAGCTGGAAGCACCCATGGCGCGCAGAGCTGTGAATGACGCAACCACACGGTCGGGATGGAGAGACGTGGGATGCGCATGTCCCAGCCCGCCCACGACACGGCGCCGTCACCGTCGAGCTCGTGCTGTGGCTTGCCAAAGGCGACAGCCTTCTGGCCGGTCGTCGGCGCCGTCACCGTCGCACTGTTAGCCGCTCGCAGGAAAACCAAGGTGGTGCATGTGGTGCGCAGGGCATTTGTCGAATATGTGAGGTGATTGGAGCGGCGGGCAGATACCAGCAGAGATAAGGTGATGTCACCCTATTCGCCCCGCCGCGGCCTTCACGTGCTCCGCGTGCTCCGCCGTGCTCCCCACGCGTTCGTGTGCGCCGACGCCCGCGCCCGCGCCCGCGTCCGCGCCCGTCGTGCCAAGACAATTATAAACTGCATTACTCCGCGGCCTGTCCGCGCGAATGCCCTGGAATGGATGATGCTATTTTCAGATCAGGCATCGTGTTGGCAGATGACGTACTTTGTTAACTTAGTTGTTCCATCGCCGTGTCTTTGAGACCGTTCAAGCCGGCTTTTCTAATGGAAGAACGGCCATGACTTTCGACATGGCATGGAGGGGCAACTACAGAAGCTGATATTGTCACCTTATGTGCGCGCGTTAGAGCTGGAAGCACACACCATCACATCTCCAATGGTCAACGGAATCCTCCTGTTTACATTTTCTTCATTCTAGCTATTTCGGAGTACGCCTCATCCATACTCAAAACTTCAGTATACGCCCGGGAAATCAGACACCAGAAGTAGGTGCTATCTTTACCCTGCCGGATAGATGGACGCTTCCGTCGGCCTTATGAAAGAAAGTGAAAGGGGCATTAATGCTCGCAAACCTCGTGAAGGGAAAAAGAGAGTAAAGGAAAGGGTATCGCTGCCGCCGCCATTAATTGCCCCAGTCCGCTGCGCCAGAACGTCCGTGATGTGGGGAAGTAAAACGAGTGTAACCCCATACCGCCATGTCAGAAAGCCGTGGGAATCTAAAAGCAAGGGAGAAATGAAAAAGAGTGTAATCCGAACCGCATCATGACTATCGACCAAGAGCGAACCCGCGAACCGTCGAAAAGTCCCACCAGCCCCGTCAGAGAGCTCGTCAGGCACGAAGATGCCGCTGTATGTCCTGGGAAGGAATCGAGGTGTCTCAGAAAGGTGGTTCCTCTTCACCAGTTACCAGTCTCGCCAGTGGCACCGGTTCCACTGGTATCAGCGTTCCACGCGTCACCGCCGGCACCGGCGTTGGCAGAAGTGATTTTGTCAGCGGCCCATTCACTGCCGCCAGCATTGGCAGCTGCGGTGGTATCAGCGTTCCATTGACCGCCGCCAGTGTTGCCGGCTGGGCCTACAGCACCACTGCCAGCGCCCCAACTACTAGCGTTTCCTCCACTAGCCGCGCCAGCGTCGGGTGCCCAGTCGTTACCACCACCGCTCCTGCTACCGCCCTTCTTGCTGGCTGAGCTCTTCACAACAGGGGGAAGAATCTCGCCCGTCGCCTTAATGCCCTTCATACCGTTACCGAGGTCCATGTTTTCCTTCCACTCGGCCAGCTCGTGGGAATTGTCGTTGCAACGTAACTTCTTGTCGACCGCACAATGGCAGCAGAGTTCGTAGTCGCCGTCATCGCAGATTTTGCAGCGCCAGTACCCGCCGACCAAATCGTTCTGGCACCTATTGCAAACTCCCGGTCCATCACTCGATTCCTGGCCCTCCGTCGTGGCGCCAGCGACTGCCTCCACCCACTTGGAAACCGACGGCGGCTTCTCTGGAATGGGAGGCAAGTTGCCACTCGGAGCCTTCTGCGACCCTGCCATCTGCGACCCGGCGCGTTCGGAACCGGCCTTCTGCGATCCACCAACAGCATTGCCGTTCTGCAGCACCTGCTGGACGAGCTCCTCCTTGCTCAGCTCCGACAATCTCCTCTTCCGCTCCTCCACCTTTTCCTGCTCCGCGTCCTGGTCAATCACCGCCTTGGTACGCCTGCCCAGGATCTTGCCCAGCATATCCCTGCTGCGGTACTTGAACCTGAAGATGGCATATGGCTGCTCCAGCGAGTCCATGTACTTCGGACGCGCCGTTATGTGCGAGTAGTCGAAGCCCTTACCAGCGTGAACGTACTGGTTGACAGCCTTGTCACGCGCAGTCTCCTCCGGAACCACATAGGGGACCTCGGAGGGCGCATATATGTCGGTCGCGTCGTCAGGAGCGTTCGGGGCATGGGGTTGGGGCTGAGGAGCCCGGGGCGTGGAGCGGGGCTGGCTCCAGTCCTTCCAGTAACCCTTGACGTACGGCTGCTCGGGGACTACAGGACGGTGCATGAAGGAACCGGTGGAGTCTGAGGGCGCCTTTGATCCCGCCTTCATGCCATTACGCGAGCCGACGGTGTTGGCGCCCGCGGATGCAGAGGGCCGAACGTCCCTGTTGCCGCTGGCCTTCTGAGCAGAAGCGTCCGCAGGTGTATCCCAATTGCCAGCATTGGTATGCTGGGCCGTTTTGTCTCCGATGTCGTCCCACTTGTTGGCATCTTCCTGATTGGCAGTGTTGTCCACAGGGATATCCCACTTGTTGGTATCTTCCTGATTGGCTGTGTTATCGAGATCGGGCCACGGCTCATTCTTGGAGGAGCTAGAACTTTTGCTGCCTTCGTTCTGGTTTCCCCATTCATCATTCTGGTCGTTTGTGTTGTCGGCCTGATTGTTCTCGATGGCCGAGTTCCAGCCGCCTTGGTCCTGGTTAGCTGAGCTGTCATTGTTCCATTCCGACTTAGTGGCATCCGCATTGTTCTTCTCCGCTGGGGTGTCCCATGTGCTGTTTCCAACATCGTTAGATGCGTTGTTGTTGCTCCACTGACCAGTGGCGCTTGTGTTCTGCCGGGAACTGCCATCCGCTCCGCCGTCTTGCTGGCCACCCTGCTCTTGTCCTTTGGGGTTATCCCAACCGGAGCTATTACCACTGCTCTTAGGTTCATTGTTGGTATCCCACGCGTTGACCTGGTCGCCATCGTTGTTGAATCCTGAGTTCCAACCTCCATCTTGACCGCCGTTACTATCACCACGCGTGCGCCAGGCACTGTCCTGATTGTTGAGGGCGGCTCCAGACGTCTTAAACTCACTCGCAGCCTTTCTACTTGAGTGACGAGATGAGCTGTGAGAGCGGTGAGAGTTGTTGGAGTGGTGGGAGCGTGTGCTACCCTGATTCTGCTGGTTATCCTCGTCCCGTCTGATGGTGATTACCTTGGGAATGGAGACTGGCCTACGAGTAGGCGATCCGGTCTGGCTCCGACCCACGAACCGGGTGGCGAACGGATTCGGAGTCGCGGCAGCGTCGTAAGGATCCTCCCAACCACCAGGCATCTTGCTGTTGCCGTCGTGACCATCCGGGGTGTAATCGTAGTGGTGTAGCGGGGCAGCACGTCCAGGTGGGTAGCGTGGGTTGTACCGAGGGTCGGGGCCGCGATGAGAGCTCGCAAGGCTCGCGTCTGGCTCGTTGCGGCGGAAGGAAGAGCGCGGAAGATCGTCGAGGTTGAACAGCGGCTGAGAAAATTCATCACTAACATATTCGCGCTGTGATTGGACGGGTTTACCCTTGGGGCGTCCGTCCCCAGGGTACCCGTCCTGGAAATGTGCGTGACGTACCTTGTAGATAGGCCTCGCGCGAGGAGGAGTCGCAGAGTCGATGGCGCTGTGGTGGCGCGACGCCGCGAGCTCCTCTGCCGCGCGAGGACGACGAGTCGCCTCCAACTCAGTCGAGGTGCCATACGATGCCTGAGACTCGGATACAGGAACTGCATCTCGGACACGGATCTCGCGCGAGGAGCGCGGCCTGTGGCCACGACGATGATCGGGAAGCGTATCTATATCCCCGTTAGAAGAATCGAAGGTCCAGAAGCTGCGCTCTTTAGTTAGAGGAATACCATCTTCGGCGCGAGCACGGCGCCGCTGATGATGACGACTAGGCTCGCGGGGGTCATCATGCTGACGCGGATCTCTACTATCCTCTCTGCCGTCGGGTCGATACTGCTCATCATAGCTAGTCGCCCTCTGTCTCTCCCTACCGCGATATGCAGCTGCGTCGGGATGGCTGTCTTTCCACCGCAAGTAGTCTGCATAAGAAGGTCCGTAGTCAGAACGTGGAGGTGGACTCGGAGAGACTCTTCTGCGATGTGAGTGGCGTGATTGATGGGTTTTGTCGTCACCTTCGTAGTGGTAGTAGTTGCGGTCATAGAAATGGCGCTCACTGGGTCCGTCAAAGGCAGCTCCAAAGCTGTCATCCTCAGGACCATGTCCAGCACCATCGAATATACCACGGCCATCAGTGCTGGGACGCCTCCTAAGGAAGCCCGCCTTGACCGTAAACCCCTGGTTCTTCTTGTTGACGTGCTGTCCAGTCCTCCGTGGTTCCACACGGGCCCTCTCATTCCTGGCTGGCTTAGTCTTGGGAGGCGTAGCATTGATCTGCTCAGCATTGGCTGTCTCAGGCGTGGACGTCATGGCTTCCGACTGATCTCCATGGAGGCGGAGAATGACGACCTCGATTGTGCCAATGTTGCCCAGGATAGTGTCGTCCACATTCGGCGCGGCATCGGCATTGGCTTGAGTGAATGTCAGTACGCTAATGTCAGGACGGGGCTAGTATTAAACTGCATACCGATGTTGAGCTTCTCGAAACGCCACTCGCGGCCAAGGAACCTGCCGCCGCTCTCCAACTTCTCTTCTTTCTGGCGAACACGAAAGTCGACCTCGTAGAAATCTGGGGTTATCGTGCCATCGGGCATCAAAAGTGATTGACGGAGGCGGTTGCACTGGTACACGCCGTCCATGAAGACGTACATGCCCAGGCCCGGGGCAATGTAGCCGCTGGATGTGAGATGGATGCCAAAGGCGCATGGCTCGTCCGGGATAGCCACAAAGGTTTCGACGATGCCGTCGCCATAGTTGGTGCTGTACTCCTTGAGCGGCTTAGACGACAGTTCTTTCTCAAGCTGACAGGTTATTTGCTTTAAGGTTGGCATGATGTTGGGTGACGTGCGGCGACGTGGACGCGACGCAGAGCGTCAACGTGCAGAACACGGGGTCACGAAGGCGGAGCGCCACGGGAGGCGGTCGCGCCCGGATATGCGCGCTCGCGAAGCTGTGGCTCACGAGAAGGCGGTTGCACTGGGTGAGTGTCTGGCTGCAGCTTGGAAAGTGGTTGCTGAAAGGTGGTGCGGGGTTGGGGTTTGCGAAGGTGACAGAAAGGAAGAGGTGAAGCAGAGAGGATTGAGATGCTGCAGGCGACGCGTTTGGGTGGGCGCGCCGTGGAAGTTGACTGAGCAACACCATGTAGGAAAAGTGACGAGAGCGACTGCAACGGCGAAGGACTGCGGTGCAAAAAAGACAGTATGGGTCTCCATTTACCGCTAGACCTCGAGCTCTCCGCTTCCCGACAGACCTCAGCGCCACTTGTAGAGCCATTCAGGCCATTCAGGCCATTCAGGCCAGCGCAGGGCCCGGGGCGGTTCCACGTTGTTTTTCGATGCCATGCTGCGTGCAATATGCGATCACGTGATCGCGATGCGCATCCTCGACGAGCGTCACAATTCCTCCGGGGTTGTGCAGACGAAGAGAGGAGTCGAAGCTGTGCCAGATGGCATGGAAGGTATATGAATGAAGAGTGCACACCAGCCTTTGGAAAAGCTGGCCTCATGACGTAGAGGTCCACCATGGTGGAATGACCCTGACCCATCAGACCTCCCCGAGTCACCGTGAAAGGTATGACTTGCAGCGAGATGTGTCGACATATTGGCGAATGTTGGAACGCTGGGTGTCTGTCGAGGCGCACGAAGGGATGGGACCCGGAGCACAACCCTACAAAGCGTGAAAGCCTCCACGGAGCGCTCATGACCCTAGAAGAAGCCATGGTGTTCTATATCCCTAGGTCCCTAAGAGCCGCACCAAAATCAGGCCACATGGCGGCGGGTGCTTGCTCCGGCGAGCGAATTGCGACAAGAAGCGCAGTCGGCGGCGAGCAGGCTAGACGAATCTCGACAATGGCATTATTATCACATGCGGGGCAGCGGCGGCGGTTTGTGACGCGGCGATGTTGGGAGCGCGTCGTTGACGGGCGAGCACGGTGGTCGCTGCGGAGGCGGGGAATTGCAGGCGCGCTGGAGCTTGGCACCACCCACCACCAGGCCGAAAGCAGAGCCGCCGTTGCTCAGACCGCGACCCTCCTCCCTACCTGGCGCTCCCTTCCTGCCCTGCCCCGCCTGCGCTCCCTGCGCTGCGCCGGCCCCGCCACCTGCGCGGACACGCCACGATGCAGCGGTGAGCGCGCGGACGGGGTGGGGCCTGAGGCCTGAGGCCTGAGGCCAGAGCAGCGGCGGCGGAAGGCGCGGCTGCGAGAAGCGTTGGGATGCAAACGCCTGCCGCGTCGGTGGTAGCTATGCGGGCTATCGCCCATTTGCACTCGACCTCATTCCTCGCCGCCGCTGGCAGCCGTACCACGGATCCGTCACCGCGCACAGCCAAAGGCACAGCGCGCAACGCGCGGATATATCGCCCGCCGCCCAGACGTGCTCTCCCAGCTGCTCCAGCGCCGCCAGCTGTTCCCTATTCCCTATTGCAACTCTGCGCCGCGCTGCTGACGCCGCCTGCGCTCCGCCATGACTTGACGAGCCCACCTGTTCACTTCTCTTCGTTTCCCCAGCCCCGGGACATGACCGCATTTTAGCCCGCCTACCTCTACCCTTTCATCATGCAAGTTCTTTCTCCGCTCCGCCGCCGCATCCCCGCCGCGCGACATGCGTAATGACAGCAAGCAGGAACTGCGGCAGCAGCAGGCAGGACCTGCTCGAGGCCTTGACGCTGGCCGTCGAGCTCGTCCATCCGGCCGCCGTCCGCTCCATCGTCGACTACGTCGCGAACCCGCTCACTGACGACGAGCTCTCCCAGCTCGTCCAGACCCTGCACGCCGCCGCCGACTGCGACGACTGGCCGCAGAGCATGACCCGCCCGGCCCAAGCCCGCCTTCTTGACCGCATTAACCATGCAAAGACTCGCTACGCCACCTTCTTGCGCGCCCGCAACCAGCACGACATCCAGATCAAATGGTCCTACGAGCACAGCCTGCAATCGCTTGGGATGCTCCACAGCAAGGACCTCGCCACCTTCTTCGAAGGCCTCTGGACACGCCGCTACACCCAGTGCGCCAGGGGGAACCTGGGTCCGCAGTCTTACAGAAGCTTCAGCGCCATTCTCAGCTCCTCCGAATTTGCCCGCCTTTGCGAGCTAGTCAAGGACCGCCGCATTGACGTGGGCGAGAACGTGCTCCAAACCTTCGGCCCTCTCGAGACCGGCAGCACCCCCCGTAGCCTGCAGGAAATCCACCTGCGGATGGTTGGGGCACTTCACGATATACACAACCACCGCTTCGAGATTGCCACGACGACCACTGAGCGTGGCAATGAGCCTTGGTTCCCTTTCCCCAATGTTGTGCGCCAGTCCAATGAGGTTATCGCTCCACATCGCATCGAGAACATGATGGGCAGGAAGCTTGACGTTATCAAGGACTGGGACTCTGGCAAGGCTGGGGACGTGGTATTGAAGAATGCCGCTCCCGCTAGACCCCACGGCCACCGCGCTTCTGCACGCCGCAAAATCCCACAGCACAGAGGAAATCCGCCTCCCCACTGGAAGGTGCCAGAGCATGAACAGCGCGAAGGCTTCTTTGCCGGGAAGCTGGGAGACAAGAGTGCTCGTGGCGCTGTCCGTTGGCCCGAGCTTCCTGCTATCAAAGAAGATCGGCAATACAACAAGACAGCCCGTCGACCGCCGCCAAAAGACTTTCAAATGGAGGCTTTGTCACACTCGGGAGAAGATGCAGGCTCGGTTGCCGTTGCAAGCCTGTCTACAGTTACGGGTGATCTGCAGAGGATGAAGTCCTTTGTCCGGAAGCCTTCTCGCGGCGAAATGCTCCAACCGAACCCAACTGCCCAGGAAGTCGAGATCGCGCAAGCAGATGCTCTTCCCACCCCTCCGTCATCAATTAGTGCCATTCCCATGTCCGGCCGGCCGCCGAGAAGCACTGGGTTGGCAACCCCACCCGACTCGGCATCGCCTGTCAAGCGTCAACGCCCCGAGGGCTCAACCAAACGGTTCAATAGGCGCGCACCAAGCGCAGCTTCTAAGGTCAAACCACGCCGTCCACAAATGCGCCGTTCTCCATCCAACAGGACAGACACCAGTTCGACCACTACTGCCACTTCGCGAACAGGATCAACTTCCTCCATGGAAGCTTTCAGCAAGGAGTCTGCCAAGAGCAGTACAGCAACGGCGGACACATCTGCGGACTCGCCTCCGCCAACGATCCTCTGGTCCCAGCCGTTCGAGAACTTGAAGCCGACTGCAAGATGTAGAAGCTCTGGCTTGAATACCTACTCACCCACAAAGCAAGCAACCACGAGCGTCCAGCATGTTGAAGTTGCCGCGCAGCGCTCTTCATCAGAGTCACACATCGTGTTTCCGGGAACGTTCGAAGACGTGAAGCACATGCAAGCCGACGGCGTTTCACCGCAAAAGTTCAGGATGGAGAGAATTGACTCAACAATTTCATCGGCTCCCCGCAGTGCCATTCATGCGCTCCGTCACAGCATAGGTTCGAAGGAAGAGGGGACTGTTGGGAGAGGGTGCGAGGGCGGTGTCTCCCATCACTGGTGAGCCCAGGGGGAGCCGTCGGTCAACCGCCGCGTCTCCCCGGGAACACTCGTTATTCATCACCAAAGCACGAACATTGACTACATGAACATACTACCGGCCTCGACATGGCAGTGCCTAATTACCGACAGGCACTGCTAAATAAGTCGCCGTTGCCGGCCGCACTGCCTTGATCGCCGGCTCTCATTCACAATCGCACTGTGTCTCTCCCGTATCGATCCCTTTTTCTCTTACAGCGTTGGGACGTCTTCAATTGCGGAGGATATTTTCCTTTTTCCTTTGTTGAGAAAGGCCCTTCTTTGAAGCATTCTTGCGAGATATCCATCATTGGGAATACGTTTCTTTTGCCTTTGGCTTTCGGTTAGTTAGCGCGTCTTCGGTTCTGCGAGTCTGGACCCAATATCGTTCCCTATGGATTGTCTCGGATAGGGTTATAGCGAGGCGCTCGGGCGGAGTTAGATGGTAATGGTAGTTGGAAGGAGGATCAAGTGCAGACGCATAAGTCGAGCTACCAATCGATATACAGTTTCGGGTTGAGTCAATGAGAAAACTTCACGTCGGTCAGTTGTCTCCTGAAACAGAAGTGTGCAAAGGTGAGCCACTATCCAAAGAAGGCCTTTGTCCGAATTGCCGCTCTTCTGCGCTTGAGCGCATCTATGTGATCAACTGGGTTCCGGGAACACTCTCTGGAGCTGTACCTGGAGCGATTAAAATCGCACTTGGAATCTGGTCAGATACACAGGGAGTGGAGGCATTCGTCAAGATAAGCTGTGCATATTGCTTTCTCCATTTTTCCGTCCGGATGAATGCCTCAACTTCCCGGGTTTCCTTTTCGGACAGGGTCCCCGCAATGTCGGATGGTTTGTCAATACGGTGTCCTGAACCCAGGTCACGAGCGATTGCCCAGCCATTGCAAGTTGATCCCAGCCCACTCAGCCCATTCAGCCCAGCAGCGCCTCATCTTCCAAAAAACAAAAAAAGAAAAGAAAAAGGCGCCATGGATCCACTCCGCATTATAACCTCCGAATCCTTCGACCGCCGAGGCGCCGTGTGTGTATATCCTTATCTCCACCGCAACTACACACCCACGGCCCTAAGAATCTCTACCTCTTTATTCTTCCAAATAATCCCATCCCCCAATCCTTCCATCCTTCCATCCTTCCATCCTTCCATCCTTCCATCCTTCCATCCTTCCATCCTTCCATCCTTCCCCCCTCCCTTCCCTTCCCTTCCCTCTCCCCCATCCCGAAACGCACCGCTCCGCACCCTGACCCACACATCCGTCACCCCGTGCCTTGCGCGCCCGCCTGTGCCTCTCCACAAGCGCCTGCCCGCCCGCCCGCCCGCACCCCACCCACCACGCGCGCGGACTCGCCACCCCGATCCTACGGGCAGGGCGTCTCTTGCTGCGAGGCGGTCGTGCAACGTGCCACACAGAGACGAAACCCAGGTCCCCGTAGGTACCCGCGTCCCTGCATGCTGCAGCTCCATTCCGAACAGACGCCCTAACTACCTGCCGTGCGTACCTGTCGCCTCGCGGCCCTGTCGATCATTTCTCCCTCTCTGTTTTTTTTTTCTTTTTCGGGAGACGAGCGCGCTGGAGCGGAGGAGCCGCGACGATCGACAAGCACACGCATTCCAGGGTACCCGGCCAGGGAGCGAGCGCGCGTCTGGCGACGGCACGCTGCGGGAGGGGGGCTTTTTTTCCACCAATGATGGGTGGACGGGGCGGGCAGGATTTGGCGCGTAGAGTAGAAGTAGCAGCAGCAGCTGAACAGAGCCGCAAACGGCCTCGGCGCCTGTGCGGACTCGAGGTCGGGCCGTTGCTGGCGCGGCCACGCGCAGTTGATGTGCGTACATACCTACGGGCGCGCGTGGCAGGACGGAGAGAGGGAAGAGCCGTGCGGGCGTTTCTGCCCACCGTGCGGGTGATGGACGTGGAGGTGGATACGCACAGCGCTCGCGGTGCCTTCTTCGTTCTCGTGGAGGACCCAGGGTACCGTCTGAAACGCCTGAGATACTCTACACGTACCTGCGCGATTGCGGAGAGGAGGAGGGAAAGGCCCGGCGCATCGGCGGTACTGGGATTCCCTCGTCCGGGCTCGCGAGTGCTCGTATGATTGCCTGAAGTTCGGAAAGAAGGAGCGAGGGAGATAGGGATGGTGGACGGATTGAGCATGTGCTCCTGACGAGGGTGTATGGTTGTTGGGTTCGTTGGTGACAATGGCACAATGGTAGTGGTGGCGAAAAAGGTGTCTGGGAGCTGGGAAAACGTAGTGTGCTTTCGGAGAGAGCACTGACCGTGTGCCTTGACGTGCGTCGTGCAGCGAGTGGCCCGTCTTTGGTATAGGCGGTGCCGAGAGCGGCGTGGCGTTCTATATTCGCTACCAGCGGATGAACCGACCCAGCTTTCCCGTCTTACTTCGGAGGATTGCTGATAAATCCAGGATATCCAGGAAGGTTTTGGTGGTCGTCCGCGAGAAGTGATTGAGTCCCGCGTGGTCGGCGTGCGGAGTAGAGAAGAGACTCAGGAGGGAGGGGAGGTACGTGGTGCAGGTCGAAATCCTGGAGACGCCTATCTTCAGGGACTCACCGCAACAAATTCAGCCGGTAGCTCCAGCACAAGCTTTCTGGATAGGCGTTCCAGACCACCAATGGAGCCAGGCCGGCAAAAAGCCCTGCCGGAATGGACGCAGGAGAAGTGCGACGCTGGTACTTAGGCAGCCAGAGCAGCCACCCCCAAAAAGCCGCACGCACAGAGGGTGACATCGCGACGGCGTCGCGCCCGCTCAACCGGACGGAACAGGGCCGCGCAAAGCTGCCGTCGATATCCGTGATGTGCTGCCCAGCCCTGCCAGCTCCTGACTCGTGCTCCCCCGGCGAGCATCAGCGGCGGCGGCGGCGCGAGCAGTAGTCTCTGTTGACGCAAAGGGACAGCTAAAGAAAACAAGCGAGCGGAGCGTGTAGCCGCGTCTGGGAAGCTAACGGGTTAGCCTACCGTTTCTCTCCCACGAACCCTTTTCGCCTATTGCCCTGATCGAGGCTTGCAGGAGGAGTATGTTGTGTAGGGCCGCATCATCTCTCTTGTTCGGCTTAGCTGCAGGATGAATTAGGTTCAATGAGACGAGCATATCGGCCGAGTTTTCTCTTTCTCTCTTGCGGTCGTCGTCGTTCGTCGCTTGCCAAGAGTGTCTGGAATGATACCAGGGTGGGAGCACGGGGCACGTTCCTACCTCACCTCCATCCCTTCCTTTGTTTGCTTGCGGCAAGACAGCAGCGAGAGAAAAAAACCTTGCTTCGTTCCCAACACCATGGGTCATTGCTGTCTCTTCTTTGTTTTGCGTCGCCGGAATTGTCGCGTCACCGCGTGTCAACTGTCCGCTGCCACCCTGCTCATCTACCATGAACCAGAAACCGGATACCATTACCTTGATGTACACACGAGATTCGCCCGAGAGACGAGAAAGGTCATTGTGGATATGGAAATAGATACACCTCTTGAAACAACCCTCATTCTTCTGCACAGCGTAGCCAATTAAGGACGCCCAAGCAAAAGTGTGGGGGACGAGATAGCAACACACTGCCTCTCTCGACCGTCAATAGCAACAGCGAACAAAGCGCGGTAGACGGCTTCTCGGGGTCGCCGCGCAACGCGCGCCCGCTACATCCTTCCCTTCCTTTCCGCCGTGGAAAGGCGTGCGCAATGCTCGCAGGCAAGAAGCCAACGCAGCGCCGCAGGTGCCGCGGGCTGAAGCCACCGTGGGTGCCCTACCCCAAGGGAGACAAGAGTCCGGGGGCGATGGTGGCAGGAGCCGCCCGCCGGTTGGCGCCCTAACGAGGGAGCGCCTCCCTCCATCCCCGATCAGCCCAATGGATCGACCGATTAGGGCGGGAGCATCAGCCCTTCCGAGGCATAGCTGTGGGCGTGTGTGGCCTTTGGCGCAGGCGCTTGGATCGGAAGAAAGACGATGAGAGACGAGACGAGGTGAGAAAAGGGAACCGCAGCGGCGGGTAAGGCGGGCCTGACTTTGGGAGACCTGCAAGCAGCTAAAGGTGCTGGCGTGTTTCGAATCTTTCCAAGGGCATCCATATGCGTGCTGCTTCCCAACTTGGCTCTACCCAAGAAACCGACCCTCATATCCCAGAGCAGAGGGAAGGAAGGGAAAAGGAACGGAGATCTTCTCTCGATCTTCTCTTCTTTTGTTCTTCATCATCTCGTCCCTCGTTCTTTCTCCCGAGTCATTCTCTCCGTCTCTCTCTCTTTCCCGCGAATCGAAGTTGGCAGGTCCCTTGTTCGTGGTAATAACCTACCTACCTACCTTCGTTGTGCACCAAGGACCCTCACAACTACCCAACCCACCACAAAGACGACAGGCGCAGACTGCAGGACAGTGACTGCGTGCCTGCCACCGACCGGCCCCATCCACAGCCGAAAAAAAGGGCCTTCCTGCCAAGTCAGAAGGTGCCACGCCAACAACCTCAACCACAAACCAACCACTACTCCTCCACCACACCCTCACCTCTACTCTCCTCCCCACCTCACCATGTCGACAAACAAACAACAACAGCCCAACCCCCCACCCCGGCCGGCCCGCTCCTCAAACACACCCCTCACCCCCACCTCGCCCCGCATCCCCGGCGCCTGGCCGTCCTCCTCAGCAGGCACCCTCTCCCCGCTCCCCGGGCACCCCAAGTCCCCGCCGCCGACGCCGCCCGTCAGCGCCGGCCTCAGCAGCAGCCTCCCGTCCGCGCTGACGCGGCTGACGCTCGGAGGGGGCCACGGCGTCGAGGGCGACCCGCCCAACACGCCCGTCGGCGGCTTCCTGCGCGGAGGCGACGCGGGAGCGGCGGTGGTGGCGCACGCGCAGAGCAGGTGCCGCCGGCGCCAACGGCGGCTCGGCGACAGCAACAACGACAGCGACAGCGACGAAAGCAGCCCGCAGAAGAAGTTGAGCAGCCGCGGCCAGCGCTGGCGGGCGTCGACGCAGCCCACGCAACAGCAGCAGCAGCAGCAGCGGTGGCCGCTTCACTTCCAGCGAGAGCGCCGACGCAGCGGCGCGACGAGCCCGCAGAGCCCGCGCGTGACCAAGACGAGGGGGTGGAGCAGCAGCAGCAGCAGCAGCAGCAGCAGCAGCAGTGATGACTCTGGAAACATCAGCCCTGGCAAGCAGTGCAGCAGCAAGAAGAGCAGCCCTCGCCGGCCGGCCGACCTCCGCAACAGGCTTGAGACGGGGCCGGCGGCGGTGCTGCGGTTGGAGGGTGTTGGCGCGGTCGTGATTGAGGAGGCGCCGCGCCGGGCCATCAGCGCGAAGGCGACTGGTGGCGTCAAGCTCGTTGATATGCGGAGGCCGTCTGGAAGGCGGAGTGATGCAGGCATCTTCAAGGACGGGGAGACCACCTTTGGGCAAGAGCAGAGCTACCAGGAAGCAGGGAGACTGAGCGAGCCGGGCCCAGGGCTGTCGGGCAGGGAGCGGGTCAGGAAGACGCTCAAGTCGAAGAGGATGGAGGCACTGCGTATGGACGGAGCATCGCCAGGTGGTATCGTCGAGTTCAGGGAGAAGGCGCTGCCCTCGACGCCCATGAGCATGCAGCTTACACCCAGAGAGATGTGTTATCAACAAGACAGCTCGGCGTCCACATCGCCGTCCCTCTCGCCATCGCCAGCACGCACACCATCTCCAACGACTTCACTGCCGTTGAGGTTCCCCATGCCACCAACCCACCTTCCCGGCCGGCTACCCCTGAGGCCGTTGTCCGAGACGAGTACTCTCGTCAACAGCAATATCGACATCGAAAACACTGCTTCGTCATTGGCATACCCCTTAACACCGATCGCCACCGATTTGGGGTCTCTGGCCATGATCGCTGCTCTCGGAGAAGACTCCCCCTCCGCACGGCGCGCATCCCGCTCCGCATCCCGCCCGTCAAGGTCAGGGCATAACAGCCGGGCACGCACGTACACCCAAAACTCGCGCTCGAGCAGCGTGTCGACTACCAGCATTCGCCTGCGCAGTGGTTCGGTTGTGACGGTCATCCCACCCGAGCAAACTGCGTGGCAGCGCACCGCCTACGTCGCAGGTCCGATCCGGCTCAACAACTTCAGCAACTTGGCCAACAACAGCAGCTCGACGCTGCCAGGCCTGCCGCACCAACGTGGCAAGGCGGACAGCGTCGCCTCTCTGGACGCGTTCCAGGACGCAGTCGAGACCTTGACCGACAACCCGGCGACTCAAGGGCGCCGCGCCAGCGACGAGAATGTGCTCGAAGACCTGGTCGAGTACTTCGAGGACCTCGGCATCAACTCGGGCAGTTGTGAGAAGGACGAGCTGGACTGTTTTTGGTCGTCCGATCTCGATGACGACCGTGACAATCGCAAGAGCCATGGCAGCTTCGGCACCGGCTGGCTGAGCCCGCCGCCCGAGAAGCCGGTGCCTGCCGTACCGGTCAGCTTCCCGACAGGCCTTTCCATGGCCGCGAAGAGGATGAGCGCGCTAAGCGGTGGCATGGGTGCTGTCGAGGTCATCGAGATGCAGGACGTTGAGAGGGATAGTCTGAAGAGGGCGCCGAGCTTGCTGAGCAAGAGCAGCCGGAACAGCAGCGAGAGAAGGAGCCGTTTGGCTGGTCCGAATGGCCAGAGGACCAAGTTGAGGCGGCTGATGATGAGTGCAGGTGGGATCCTCTGAGGGGGCTGATGATGAGTGCAGGTGAGATCCTCTGAGGGGGCTGATGATGAGTGCAGGTGGGATCCTCTGAGGGGGCTGTAAGCGCTGCTTGTGGGCTGTAATTCTGGTTTGGGGGTTTGGGACGATACCATCGGTCGGAGGCGCCTCTTGCGCTTCCGCAAATGAAAGACGAGATTCCCCTATTAGGGATGGAATACCACTGTGCCACCACGTACCTGTCTGAGAAGTGAGGGGTGCCTTGCCATGTGCTGTGAGAGCTCGCCGCGCGGTCGAGACCGGCCAACGCGATGATTCGCACGATCCTCACCGTATGCTCCGCAGTTACTCCGCGATGACTTCCCAAATGTCAACAGAGCCCAACGTCGCCGCCGGCCGGTGGGGAGTCGCCGGCGCTTTGCGCGACCGCGTGACGACACTAGCATTCCTTCACCCGTGACTGCTAGACGTTTTCGGATCGGGCCGCCACTTTCACCGCTCAGCAGTAACAACAGGACGTGGTCATACGGTCAGAGCAGACGGTTAGCAGTTTCATCGTCGATATGCACCCCTTTGTCCGGTAGGTCGGCCGGCGAGAATATTGTGGGACAAGATGCTGCAACTACGTAGTCGTGGCGTTTCTCCGATTTTTTTTTTCCACTTCGCCGGCTGCCGGTGGTGTCGCTGCGGCTATCGCGGAGGTGCATCCGCCCAACGTGAATGGGTGTGGACCCTTGATCACCCACCATGCCGGTACATGCAGGTTTTCGAACGGTGGCGACGCTGAAGGAAGCCACTGAGGACAGCTTTCTGTAGGCATCTCTGGAGTCGGTGCCCGAGGCAGTGGATGCAGTGGATGTACCCCACGCATGGCTGCAACCCGGTGGCGGCCAGAACCGTTCGTCCGTTGTTGATGCGATCGATGAGATGTCACCTGGCCGTGACCGCCACTATGATGGCGGTGGAATGTTCGCCACGCGGGAGAGGGCAGTTACACGACAGCTCCTTCGTTGTTGTTTTCTGGAAACTGGAAACTCGAAACCTGGAAAGCCCGGCCCGAGCCGCATGTCCGAGATACTCCATCCGGCAGGCCACGAGAATCTCGACGGCGGGCCTGCGGCGGGCCTGCGGCGGGCCTGACGCCAGAGTCCAGGAACCGGAACAATGATCACAGCGATGTTCACGATGCGGAGCATTGCCCGCGTGGCGTTGGGCTCCAGCGCTGGGAAGCCGTATCCTCAGGGCTGGGAGAGAACGGCGGTCCAAAATTCAGGTTTTGGGGGTATCCTCGGGTCGCGCAAACAAGGGCACAGATCGTCCCTGACCCGCGGAATCTCAGATCCGGAAGGTGTTTTCGGCTTGGCCCTAGGAGACAAAAGAGAGCCAGAGGCGATGACTCGACTCGGAAACGCCTCGCATGAGCACAGTGCCATGTTATACCGCCGTTGCGGTGCCGGAGGCCCTTGGCGAGCCGGCACTTGTGAGGTTGGACGGCAGCTTGCGAAAGGAGCATTCTCGTCCAACGGATTCAGCTCCGGGCCGGCCTAGAGGCCCGTGATTCTGGGCCGACTCGTGCGGAAATGATGAGATACCGCCTCTGCACAGAAGCAGCAACCTCATGTTGATGAAGTGGGCAGGCTTCTAGAGCCCGAAGAAGGAATTGCTCCGGCCCCAGTCAGCATTGAGTTTGGCGGGTTTGGCAGTGATGACGATAATCCTGCGGTGGGTGCCGCCATGGCGGAAGCTACTCGTATTGCACGGCCACCCAGCGGCTCCCTGATGATTAGCGAAATCCGGGCTCAGATTGAGTGGGCGTGGTGTTGCTATTCCGGTCAAGGTCAGTCTGGCCGCGGACCTGCGGGTGGATGATGCTCCACTGCAGGACGGCAGCCGCGGCGGCGGTGGTGGCACACGAGTAGCAATCTCGCCTATGACCTCACTCCGGCGGTGCGCTGGCGGCTTTGTCAGTGCGTGCGGCGATGCTCTTGAGCCGCGAAGCTGGAGATGCCCTCGCTGCTCCACCCACGTGAGGAGCTCTGCGATGCTATAAGCGCCACCAATCAAACATGGCGGTGAGCTAGTCCTGAGACAAGACAGCGCACTTGAGGACAAAGCCGAAGTTTCAACGGCTATTGCGGCTCTAATTTCGGTCAATATTGTGCCAATAACAGGAGGCCGAGGAGGGATGGAGGGCGTAATTGCGCCGATCTGATCATACCATTCAAGGTTTGGCCCCGGCGAGCAGCACGCAGAAAAGGAGCTTGGCGGCGAGTCCCCGTGGAGAACGGGCGCGAGCTGATGGAGAAGCAAGCACCTGGATGCGGCGCGGTGCCTGCACCTGCGCCTCCCAGGCAGCGTTGCCGCACGCGGCCGATGAGCCGCGTTTTGACGTCTGCGTGCGGGCTGGCAACGAGGCCACCGGTGAGGGCGGCGCGGGCGTCACGGCGTGCAAACGGCCGCGGGCGCGGGAGCGCAGCGGCGCGCCGGTGGTGGTGGTGCAGCGGCGGCGACGGCGGTTCGCTCTGGCGCTGGGCGGCACTGTGGCACCAGCAGCGGGCGTGCGACGGCTTGCGTCGATTGGCGCTTGGGGCGATGCGAGGGAACCCAGCACGGCGGGTCGCATCTTCTTCGCATCAAGGCCGGGCGCAGGGCGTGGGGAAGGATGGCCTGCCGTAAGCAGGCGCGGCGCGCGAGGTGAAGTGAGGCGGCGAATGGGCGTGCGGAGGGGGCCACGCACGCCCGCGCTCGCACGCGGCCGGCTCTCGAAACAGCGCGGGCGATCCGCAGTGTCTTGACCGTCTCGTATTGGGCTGCCGCGCCCTCGGCCGGGGCCTTCCCTGCAGCCGGCACGGTGACAAGTGACGCACGCCAGCCCGTCGCGCACCCTCGCGCCGTCCGTGCCAGCGCATCCGCGGCGGGCGATAATCAAAAGGCGACGCACCCGCCCGCCGTCGCTCGTCTCATCCACCCAACGCCAACCAGCACCGCTCGCCCTGACTTTGCGAGCCTCCCCCGCCCAGGTAGCAGTAATTGCAGACCCGTATTGTATGCTCCCCGTGCCCCGCTGCAGTGCCTGAGCTTAACGGACGCCTGCTGATGATCGCCAGCAGCTCGCTGCACCCCGACCCCGACTCGCCCATATCTCCGCCCGTCGCCTGGCACCGCCGCCCACCGCCCGCCACCGCCCACGACGACCGCCCAGCTTTCAATGGCCGCCGTCACCCTCCAGCCTACTGATCCGTTCTTCCAGATCTTCCAGCGTGAGAGGCAGTCCATCTGGGAGCGGAATCAGCACCTGTCCGACTTTGACCGCGAGGGGCTCTGGCACCAGCGCAAGGCTGAACTGGCCTCCATCATCGCCTCCGACTCCACGCAGCATGTGCAGGCCGCACACACGCCGAGGTTCCTGTCTCACGTCCATACTGTACGAACGCCGCCCTGTTTGGTTGTCATGCCCCCATCTAACTCGCGCAGGGTCTCGACATTCCCATGGCTATGAATCGCAGCGAGAGCACGTCCATCCACTCTGCTCCCGCCGGCGTTCCCATGTCCCAGTCCTTCTCCGGCGCCTCGCCTACCGACTTCCCCAGCCACCCGCCCTCCAGCGACTTCGCCTCGCAGCACCGGCCCGAGCTTGTCTCGAGCAACACCGAGCCTGCAGGCGGCGCCTACACCCTGAGCTCCAAATCCGGCCTTGGCAGGAGTAAATCCGTGCACCAGCCGATGCCCCGCCTGGACGAGGTCAACGTCTACGAGGACCCCTCCGAGTACATCGCCACCTTCGACGGCCACCCGGCCAGCCTTCCCGCCAAGTTCGACACGTCCGCTTTCCCGCACGACACCAATCGCCTGCCCACCGCGGCCCATCCTATGCAGCGCTCCTGGAGTAACGCGGACGGCTCGATATCTCCGAGCACGTCCGTTGGTGAGCTGACCGCAGGGTCCACTCTCGCGAGTGACAGCATGAGCCGGCAAAGTTCGTCCAGCGCGACCTTTGCTCACCAGTTCGACATGATGCGAGTCCAGTCGCAATTTTCCAATGCTTCCGATTCTGTTTTTCCTACTCATGATTTCTTTGCTGGTTCACCATCTGTGACCAAGCCTCACGGCTTGTCAATGGATGGTGACTTTTCTCTTTTTCCTACTGCTTCTGGCGCTGATGCTTCTGTCTCATCAACGCATTTTCCTACTTCGTCTTCTCCTTTCGTTCCTTCTCCTGCTGTTGCCAGCAACTCTGCTGCACTTTCAAATCCTCAATTCTCGCCCTCCGCCGGTGCGGGTTACATGGCGCGCTCGAACTCGATCGAGAGCGACGACTCCGCAAACTCCCGCTCCCGCTCGAAACGCCGCCACTTCGAGCAACTCGCTTCGGGAACGCGACCCATCGCCCCCAAAGCCTCGGAGAGCAATAGCGCTGCCATGAACTCGGCGCAGATGGAGCGTGCTCCGTCGGCGGCCACGTCCGCCTCCCTCATCCGCGTGCCTACGTCTGATGGCACTGGCACCAAGTCAGTCGCTGCCATTAGCAAAGCTCCCTACGTCCGTCCTGTGCACCCCAAGATCATGTGCCAGAAGTGCAAGGAGCACCCTGAGGGCTTCCGTGGCGAGCACGAGCTCCGCCGTCATACGGAACGCGTGCACGCTGCCATTCGCAAAGTGTGGATCACCGTTGACGCGTCTGCCAACAAGCAGTTTCTTGCTCATTGCAAGGCCTGCCGTAACGGCAAGAAGTACGGCGCCTACTACAATGCGGCGGCGCACTTGAGACGCGCCCACTTCAATCCTAGAAAGCGTGGTCGCAAGGCGAAGGGCGACGAGCGGAGAGGCGGGAAGGGCGGTGGAGATCATCCCCCCATGGACGTCCTGAAGCAGTACTGGATGAAGGAAGTCGAGGAATTCGTCCCCGAGAATGCGGCCGGTAGCGACAACTTGAGCGCTGATGCCGATGGTGAGGAGGAAGAGCCAGTGAAGCGCGCGCGGGAGTATGGTGTCAGTAGCGACGGCATCCCGACTGCGGTGCTGGAGGGTAGCAACTACCCTGCCACCACCGTTCCGTCCAACGCGCCCATGGGCAGTGTTGATGCAATTGCTTCAAATCCCATCACTCCTCCCGCCAACGCTCCCCTTGAGCTGACTGCTTCTCACTCTGCTCCTGCCCTCACTTCCTTCGACTCTCAGAGCCTTGCGTTCGACCCCAACACGTTCAACGCTGCTCCTCAACTGCAGTCGCACGACTTCTCCATCCTAGACCAGTATGCCCCGGCCATGTCGACGGAGAACACGCTCTCGCCGACGCAATTTCCGCTCGACATGGGCGATCCGTCGACGACGGCTCAGCACCAACACCACCAGCAAATGCCGCCGCGGCAGCAGCAGATGATGGCGCAGACTTATGATGTCAATGCCGTCCCTGCTACTGTCGCTGGCGACTTCGGCGGTTACTTTGTTGCGTAAAACTGTGCAGAACCTCTTCGGTGCTGCACAGTCTTCTTACTTTCTACTTCTGTCTTCAACAATTTGCCTTTTTCCATCTTCTTTCTAGGCTGCGAGCGGGCTGAGCGGAGCGCTTGCCGGCCGCTTGTCGGCTCGCCCGCTCGCGTGTGCTGCGCTAAGTACATATCTTTTCCAGTCTCCCTTGTTTTGTCCCTTTCTTGTTATTATCGCCATTTCACTTTCGCTTCTTTTATCTGGCGATAATTCGGGGTTGCTTTTCACATCGGGGTACATAAGAGAAAGACTGGTCACGGCGTTTTGAAGGTTTCCTGGGGTTATACGTTTTACTCTGCGAATCGCCTTCAGCTCGGTGTTTGGTCCATCGGCTTGCAAGTGCATTTGGCAGCAGCGGCGTTCTCGAAACATACTTTAGTGTGGATTGTCTGTTTTTTTTTTTTTTTTGTTGTTCTCGGATTCAGCGCCTCGGGCCAGCGATTCCAGTGCGGAGTGGCCTTTGAGTTCCTTCATCTTGTCTGGCGCTACGATGTCATGAGCGAGTGTTCTTTTGTTTTCTTGAAACTCGGCGTGCAGAGTTGTTCCGTGTACGTATTAGTTGTCCTGATCTCGTTGTCTCCTAGCTAGCAAGGTAGTGTTGGAGATAATGTACAGCTGGATTTCGAATCATCCACTCATTCACTCTTCATGCGATGCTGCAAACGCCTGTGTCTTTACGAACGAACTGCGTAGCCTCGGCACTAATCATCACAGTGGGCACAAGGAGCGCGGTGACGGAAAGACGGCCACTCTATCTCCGATTGGAGATGGGGATATGCGGCATGGTGGCCTGGTTGCCTGGCTGGCTCACAAGCTTCCCGCTACCGTGCCTCACTTTCGAAGCGTCGCACCTCCCCTGCCCGCCTAACTCACCCTCGTGCTTCCCGCACCACTGTGGCACTACCTCCGCGCGTGGGATCCACCACGCCTTACGGAGGACCTGCGCAGCTCTACAGTACCCACCCCGAACACGAACGCGTCGAACGCCGAAAAAACTCTCCTCCCCACCCACCCCCCAGCGCACGTGCGTGGGCGAGCAGCAAGAAGAGTGGTGCGAACGTGCGAACCTGACCTGCCTCCAGCAAACGGCGCCCTCCCTCCCTCCACCCCTGCCACCTGCCGCCGCACCCCGTGCCCTCGCGTCCTGCCTCCTCCACATCCTGCTCTCCTCACCCTCACACCCGCCCATCTCCGCCGCGGAGGGGAAGGAGAAGAGGCCCAGTCGCGGTTGAGGCCCAACACCCTCGCGATTCCGCGCCTCCCCTCTCCGTCGTCCTCCACCCAGCAGGAGGGAGGAGGGACAATTTAGCTTTCCCCGACAGCGCGCATTGATCGGGAAAGGGGTAAAGCATAATCGGCGGCCCACCCCCCCAATGAATGGCCCTCCCTGGTCTCTGCAGTATTAGCGAAATGACGCCGCTCCGTCTTTGCGTACGGATACGTCTTTACGCGCGAGCTCGAGAGCGTCGGTGAAGAAAGGTGGTGGTATTGAGGCCGTTCGCCACGGGAGCTGGAGACGGTCGGGGGAAGTGTGGGGTTGGAAGGGGTCGGACGGGCGAGATGGGGAGGGAAGTTTAATTGGAGGACGGGGTGTGACGTCACGGTGAATGGAAGGAAGGCAGTCTGGACGTTGGTCTTCTTCGTTCGGTTGAAGTGATTTGACCGGCGGTTGAGGGGAAGACTGTGCGATGGCGAGGGCCTGCTCGCGTGCGCTGCACGTGGAAGTGGGCCGCTCCCGTCGTGAAGACGTCCCGCGGTGTTTTCTGGGTTGCCGCATGGCGCCTGCCGGTCTGGGATTTGGGTTTAACTTTTGCAAAGCGAGTCGGAAGATTGGTCAGAGGAGTATTGATAGTTGTCGCTGTTCTTTTCGAGGCTGTGGATTATGGAAAGCTCGCTGGCGGAAAGGACCCCGCAGTTTGTGGAGGAGTTATACGTTGGGGTATATAAGAGGTGCATTGCTTCCCATGGTGGTTGGGATTCAGTAGTGTTGCTTTTTCCCAAATTGCTGTCTTTACCCTTGCTGCCTCTTGTCAATATTGCTTACCTCCTCTTTCCTTTGCCCTCCAGGTTATCATGCAAATATTGTTCCCCGAGCACTTCATTGGCGAAACATCAAGGCACGACGAGTTGCTACTCCCACCAACATCATGAGCGTGCCAACGTGCATCGACAGCCCAATGCCTATCCACCCCTGCAACGGCAACTGTGACTGCGACTCCGACACCGTACGTTCCGAACCCCATCTTTCCTTTTCCCCCACCACCTCGCTTCCCTCTCGGACCAAACGTTAAACCCACCGCCCAGCTCCACCACCACTCCGTCCCCACCCTCCTCCACCTCGCCGAGCTCTACCTCGGCGACGTCCGCCTCCTCGTCTCGCACGTCATCGACCTCTTCGAGCGCCTCGGCCAGCTCGACCCCGCCCACCGCGGCGCGCGCGCCATGTCCGCAGCCGCGCACCAGATCTCGGCCATCACGGCCGAGCGGCAGCTCAAGCTGGGCGAGCTGGCGGACGAGGTGGTGCGGCGCAGCACGCCGCGGGCGGCGCAGCACCCGCCCACGACCATCCCGCCGACGCCTCCGCAACCACCGCCCGGTCTGATCGCGCCGCCGCCGCCGTCCCGCCTGCTCGCCCTCCCCGCCGAGCTCCGCAACCTGATCTACCACTTCTGCCTCGCCCCTCCCGCTGTCTCCCCTCACACCGGCGGCCCCGAACTCCGTCCGTACGCCGCCGCGCCGACGAGCGCCGGGACCGTCGCGCCCGCGCTGCTCGCCGCCAACCGGCAGATCTGCGCCGAGGCGACGCCCATCCTGTACGGCGCCAGCACCGTGGTGCTCGACCCGTTCGCGGTTCCGCGGTTCATGTTCCAGATCGCGGGGTCGAGCAGGTGGCTGAGGCGGGTGCGGGTGGAGGGGTTGGCGGAGCTGAAGATGCTGGGGGTGGGGGGAGTGAGGGCGGATGAGTTGGACGGGGGCGGGAGGGGGGTGAGGCGGGTGGGGTGCAGGGGCGAGGAGGGGGGAAAGGAGTGGTGGAGTGACGGGGAGGCGGTCGAGGGGGCTGGGGAGGGCGGAGGGGACTGCGCGAGGCGGAGGGAGCCGCTGCGGTTGCAGCTGTATCTCCTGCGCCGCGCGACGAATCTGGAGCGGCTGGACGTTGTTTGGTGCGGGGGCGCCGGCGATGACGCGTTGCCGGTGGGCGTGGCGAGGCTGCCTGGGTGCGCGGAGGCGGCGGCGAGGGATGTGTTCGGGCTGCTGTATCCGTGGCTTGCGGCTGTGGCGGATGCGAGAGGCGAGAGGAGTGCTGCGGCGAGGATTGTACGGCCGTTCACGCACCTTGGTGATCGGGGGACCGGGCTGGACAGGGCTGCGTTTCGGAAGAAGCTTGGGACGCTGTTGGAGAAGGGCGTGCAGCTGGCGGATGAGGACGTCAATATGGAATAAGCCGGGAGCTTGGAGAGGACTCAGGACGGCCGTTGACTTCAAAAGCAGGAGGGGACGAGGGTTTGGACACGAGCCTCGCTCTTCTCACACGTTCTACTTGCGATTCATGAAATCAGTGCATTTGAAGGGTTGTCTTGCTGTACATGATCCGAAACAAGTGATACCGAGGACATGCTTTCATTAGAGTTCCCGAGCACGAGCCTCAATTCCGACGTGCCCGATAAGGCAGTGAGTGTAATTCGAAACTTCTCCTTGAGGAACCGGAGGGAAGCATAGGAGTGGAAACAGGTAAAGGATCGGCAGCAGCATGAATATCCGCGGGCACAAAACATCTCATCACTCAATTTCCCTTTCTCTGACCTACTGTACAGCCCTGACATGCAGCTCGAAAAGGAGTGCAGCCGGGAAGACCCTACATGGGAGCTGAAGCACTCATCGGGGAGAAATCTTCCTCGGCACGTCCGTTGCAGTGCATTTGCAGCTTCCTTGCACAGCATTGATATGCGGGCTGAGAGGAATCGGCGATGTTGACGCCGAGCGGCCACAGTCCGACGCGTCTCTGAGCAAAGCTCGGGCGACTTGGATGCAGATATCGGAATGCAATGCTGCTCATGGAGCGGGTGGAGTCTGGGTCGTGTCAGAGATCAGCAAAGCAGGGACGAGAGAAAAGCACGCCGATCTTGGCCACGCTGCGAAACGGGCAAAACGCGAGGCGGCGTTGAGGAGCTGCTGTACAAGGCTGCAGGTGTGGGGGCGTTCGGCATAGAGCTGAGGGGGGTCTAGAACGGGCCCGGAAGATCAGTCGCCAGAATGGGCACGGCGGAGGCGAAGAGTGGGCGGCGCGATTGGATCGTGAGGTCAGAAGGCGCTCCGGGTGCGATGGCCGGGTCTGTCCGACGCTGGTGTTGCGGTTCTGCCAGGGAGCCGGACGCGGCCAAAACCGGGTTTCCGTCGGCGGCGGCGGGCTGTGTTCCTGGCCAGGGGCCGAATGCAGAAGGGAGCAGCTCCCCTGGGCGGCGGGCGTGCGACGTGTCGTCCGGCGAACGGGCGACGACGGTGTTGCTTTTTCGTCGGGAGCGACCCAGCCGGTGACGTTAGGTGCGGGCAGCTCGAACCTGGCGATCGCTCTTGGCGCCCCGGCGGCTGCCTCCCGGAACCTCCGCTGCCACCGTCTTTGCTTTTTGGACTCTGCCGTCGTCCTTCGTATCTGCACTCGGAGCTGGCAGCGAGGATCCCGCGTCGAGTCGCAATGACACAGGGACATCTCGCACGAAGCGGGCCTGTCTTGTCGTCGTGTTGCTTGCCGAGCCTCTTTTCGGATGCAGGTCCTTGTCTGCGAGCCCCGAGATTACTTCTATAATTGGGACACTGTAAACGTGGAAAGAATACGCTACTTCTCGACAGGGCTCGTACAGCACAGTCTACGGCGTGAATGATCATAGTACACAACCGCGGGAGCGTAGGGCAGTGGATATCGTGCAGGCGCGCGAGAGTGACGCGCTGCTTGGACCCTGGATTTTCAAAGCTCCGCAGACGCGTCCCTCACTCACTCACCTGCTGCTACTTCTCACCTTTCCCCGCCGTACCTGCGGGGGCTTCCGCAACTCCACTCTTCCTCACTGATTGCTTCACTTCACCGCACTCTGGGACCACCAAGGTCCCCACTGCTGACGTTCTCGCCCTAATCCATCTGACCTCGCCCTCACTCTGACCACCTCGCGCGGATGGGAGCCTCGACGAGCGGCCGCTATGTCGTCCACCATGCGAGAGAGGTCTCGTTCGGCCCCTCCCGTACCTCGCTATGATCCATGGGTACAGTAAAAGAGCTTTCCAAATATTTGCTTGAGCTCACTCGGTTCCGTAGCTTAGTTTCCTTGGCATGCACATGCCCAAAGCTACGACATCCACCGTGGTCGCTACAAGAAAGCCGGCCAAGCGAGACCGCTCGCCCTCACCTCAGCACGACTTTAATCGTGACCTCGTAGTATGTGCTGATTCCTTCCCATTGCTCGACTGCAGAGCGCTAACGGTTCTCATCAGCAGTACGGAGTTCCTGCCAAGCGCCGCAAAATCGACGCCTCGTCAACCTGCGAGTACACTGGAAGTGAGGACGCCGCACGGGATCAAGCTACCCCTATGCAGCCTAGCGACTCTCCGTTCCTGAATCTCCCTGCCGAGCTGCGTAACGAGATCTATCGTTACGCCTTGTGTGCAGTCTCTCATGATACTGCCTTGGAGATTACCACAGTCAAATATCACACGCACAACAAAAAGCGCCTCCGCAGCAGATATCGCTTGAGCACACCTGGCAATCTCGCGTTGGGATTGCTGCGCACAAGCCGAGCGATTTATGAGGAAGCTGCCCCGATCCTCTACGGCCAAAACAAGATTCAGCTCTCGTTCTTCATCTTTCCGGCGTGGAATAACCGGATCTCCGACATGAGGCTCCATGTTCGGAGATTGTCGATCAAGGGCCTGGAAAATTTCCTTGCGGAAAACGTCCTAAACGGAATCTTCTGGCTGGACCAGCTTCTCAAGTTTCGTAGTCTTGAGAGAGTGGACCTTTACTTCAACCTTAACCAATGCGCCGGCAACGCCACACTACCCGATTGGGCCGATTCTTGCAGCATTGGAAGAAGTCTGTACTGGCATGTATTCCATCCCCGGAAAATAGATGGGGAGTCAACTGCGTATATGCTTGCTACTCTGGACCGTATTCAGATCTTCTTCCTTGAGCCACCTCAAGCCGATTCAGAAACCATTCGCAAGGAAGTCGCTTACTTCATCTCCAATTTCCACGTAGAGAAAAGGAAGCTTCTCGAAGACCGTGCTGATTATTTCGACATGGTGGAGGATCAGTTCCTCGAAGCAGTTGCAAGAAGGAGTCAATGTCTCGAGAAGGCTGGCACAGCAAGTTCAGGTGGCAACCAAGGCTGAACGAGACGGACAAGGACGCGGATGGGCAATTGTCGACGAACGCAATTTGAGATGAGCGGTCATCGAAGTACAAGTTGAGAGCATATGGCAAAAGAAGCAACGAAGTAACTGATGGGTATCGGTCATTCGCAAGAGGTGGTCAGTGTAATAGCAAGACGTTGCTACGCCTGTGTTACAAGTAGTGGCTGTGGTCTTCATGAGTCTTTTATCGGGAGTCTGGGTGTTAAAAAAGCATTCAGTACTAGATAACAGAGTTGTATCTGATGAGTGGAGTCTCTCAATCGTGGGTGTGAAAAATGATGGTCAGAACACCCCGGAAGAAGTTTAAACTGAGCTTTGGAAATTAACGCTTTTGCATGGTGGTGAGTCAATTAGAATACAAGCCATTACCAACCGGATCTCATGCAGTGCTTGAATGCGGTAGGCAGATTCGACACGCGTATATGCACATATGGGTCTTTGTTATAGTGTTCAGAAGAAACCCAAGGTTATGAAGAGGGCAACAAGACTGGGCCCTAAGCCCTCACCATTCTTATCAACCGTTTCTGCCAACGCGTTCTGTCCCAAATGTGCATGCCCTTCTCCTGGTCCGCTGAATGATTTGGACGTCGATTCGAGGCGAGATGCGGCACGCCTACCGCCTCACTCCCATTCTCCGCCGGCTCGTCCCTGAATGTAGGATCTACGACACAAAATCTCATCAAACCGCCCACGTAGCCCCGTACATCTGCCCGCACGAACTCCCTCCCCCCCACCTCCTCGCCCGCCCGTCCCTTCCACTCACTCGTTTTTTCCGACAGATCAAATCCCCCCCTCCACTTATCCCGCACGTCTACGGCAATTCCGCATTCAGCAGTCGTGCCCAGTAGCACGGCGGAGCGGGACCTATCCGCGACACGCTCGATGACAAGCACCGCAGCCACCCGTGCCGGGACCCTGGGCAAATCAAACTCGTCGTTCACGCCGTCACCGATCCAGCTGCGCTGCGTCGAGACCGTTTTTTTTCAGAATCCTCAGCGGCTCGCCTCTCGCATGCACGAGCCTGTCCTTCTTCGCAATGCATGGGCCGGAATACCGGCGTACAGAAACAGAGTTGTATTATCGTGGAAGAAGACGCCGGCTTCGGAGTCCCGCGGCGCCTCGGCCGGAACGGAGCTTGAGTGAAGCAGATCTCCTGATATCAAGCCGTTGAACCCGAAGGTCTGGTTGAGGGTTAAAGTGAACAAAAGGCTGTAATTGCCGTTCATCATAGATATCTGGTCACCGACAAGGGCAACTGTCGCCATCCATCAGATGAGGCGCACTAATGTCATAGATTCATGGTCCATACCTAGGCTTAATCGCACCTATCTACTTCCATGCAAGAAACCATGCTACTCAAGAAAAGAAAATATACCCGTTCCCCCACCAAAGAAGCCCGCAAGAGAATAAAATAAAAAAGGCTCTCCAATCCCTCCTCAAAAGCTATAATTACGTCTCCCGGCCACACAGCCCCCCTTAGCCACCCCACAGCGAAGAGAAAGAGAGAAATCAAAGACCCGAGAAGACAACGCAAACCTCCCACTTCACTCCCAATGTAACCTCTCACTCATTCATCCCACGACCACCTCAGAACACCCCCGGCGTCCCCACCTGCACGGGAGTAGAAGCAATAGTAGTAGTCCCGAAATCAGACCCTAGGATCTTCGTCACCGTCACCGTCACCGTCACCAGCGCGTGGCACGCCGGCGGGCTCGCCGAGGACTCGTCTGGACCCCAGTACAGCGTCGCTGTGTACTCGTCGTCGGTCGAGACGGATGGGCCGGGTGTGGTGATGCTGGGGCTGTAGGTGTCTGGTAGTGGGGTGGTGTAGCTGCTGTCCATTGAAAGAGTGTAACCGGTGTCTGCTGACGTGCTGTAGCCGCTATCCGTGGAAAGGCTATATTCATCCGTCGAAGAGCTGTAGTACTCTGAGCTGGAGTATGAGGAGGAAGAGGAGAAAGAAGGAGTCAAGTGCGACGACGCCGACGTCCCTACCCTCCTCGACGCAACAATCGGTTTCGACAGCGGCGGTGGTACCAACGCAGCCGTAACCGCCGACCTAGCCGCCGAGTACGCCGAAAGCGGGATCGTCGACGATGACGACGACGCCAAAGACGAGCTCAACGACGAGTATAGTTCGGCACTCAAAGATGAGCTGATCTCCGCGCTGAGGGAGGAGCTGATGGAGGAGTAGTAAGAGTCGTCGCTGGCCGTCAATGCCGGATGGGGGTCTGAGCGGAGGGTGTTGGTCGTGGGATTGTATGCGTCCGAGGATGAGGTTTCGGACTCCGACTCCGAGGAAGCTGTCTGCGTGGCGAGATCGTCAGGGATGTAGGGTGTGATGACGGAAGAGCCTGCGGCTGGCATCAAGTCCGGGACGAAGAGCGGGTAGGCGGACGACTCTGAAGATGCGTCTGACATGATGGTGGGTAGTTCTTCGTTAGGCGTGTAGACTTCTGTTGGTGTGTAGACTTCGGCCTCGGATGGTGATGAGGTGGCGGAGGATGAAGTGCTGGTGCTGGTTGAGTGAAAGCCGATGGACGCGATGGAGAATGGGAGGATTGAGGGTGTGATACTGGGGCCTTCGACGACGTCTGAGCTGCTGTGGGGAGATTGGTCGGGTGCATCCGTGGGAGCCGCTTGTGTTGATGAGGCAGAAGGGGTCGAGGGAGCCCCGTAAGGACTTACTGACGAGGCGTCGGAGTACAGAGGTGTTCTCTCCACCGACGACAAACTGCTCGAGGATCCAAGCAGCGCCGACGTGGAGTAAGAAGAGGACCCCAGTGGTGTCGAAGCACTCAGGGACAGTGAACCATAGGGACTCGACGACACCACATCTCCAAACCGTTGCATTAGGACCTGGTAATCCTCGACCCTGAGCCCAGCGTTCTGGCTCGGTGCCATGTTAATCGCCTGGTTGATGGCCTGCCTCTTCGCCAGCAGTCTGTGCCTCGGCGCCCTCTTCTTGCCCTTCTTCGCCGTGATCTGCCCGGCCCCCAGCACTGACGCTGAGCTTGACACCCCCGAGCCATCCGGCACCTCCCCGCTGTCAAGCACACCCACATTCGCCTGCGTCTCCGCGTCCGCCAGCCCGCCTGGCCCATCACCGCCCATAGCGCCGCCGCCGCACTCCACCTGGGCCGCGCTCAGCACGCCCCACCAGCAATCCCAGTAGCCCAGCGGGCTGCCGTAGTCACCTTCGTAGTGCACGTAAAGCACACTAGAACAGCTAGGGTACTCGGCGCAGTTGCCCTGGCACATGGCCAGGCCGCCGGCGGCATCGCCGATGCCGTGGCGGTAGCCAATAACCGGGCCGCCGTAGCCGGCGATGGGCGAGCACGGCTGCGGGGAAGAGATGGCGAAGCCGGGGATCATTGGGGTGGAGTAGCCGTTGTGGTAGGGGGAGGAGGGCGTGGCGATGGAGGTGTGGGCGTCTTCGGCGAAGAATCCGGCGGCCGGGGAGGAAGAGCGGGAGGAGGCGGGTGGTGAGGGGTCGGCTTCGCCGCCAGCGATGGAGAGGGAGAATTGGTCTGTCAGGGGCCGTTAGATTGAGGCCGTGTCAAGGAGCTTTGTGTCTTACTGATGCCTGCTGTCGTGGGAATTGCAGGTACCACGAAGCCGGGGGTTGCACTGCCGCCCTTGCCTAGCGGTACACCCACGCTTGAACTCAGGCGAACCGCGTCCGAAAGGTACACCTTGGATGCAGCATCTGGCGACTGGATACTTCCTTGCTCTTGCTGGAAAACCAGCATGGAGTTGATGTCCCAGTACGCATCGGTGAAGCTCTTCGGGCTTCCGGCGACAAAGTTGTTGCAGCTCTCCCACGCGCTGTTCGACGTGATGGGACAACCGGGATACTTGCCGAAGGTGTTTCCGGCCCAGTCGCCGCAGAAGGTGATGTCGAAGATGATTGTGTGGTCCTTGAAATGATGATCAATGTCGCAGCCGTCCTGGAAGTTGGCCGTCGGCATGCCGAATTCAGAGATGTTTGGGGAGCCCGCGCTGATACTGGAAGGGATGTTGGAGCGCGGGAAGAACCAGATGCGGATCCATTGAGAGGTCCATTCCATAGCATAGACCTGGTTCCCATATCAGCCCTATACTCTCTCTTACTCAAACCAGGGGCTTAGTAGACTACTCACACCTCCTTTTCCATTGTTGAAGCCTGCACCATAGCTGTCCGTCCTCGTGCTCGCAGAGCCGCAGCCACCAGCGCAGTCGAAAGAGTCTGTAATGGCGGTCTGGCCCATCCCTGTAATTGAGCAACCGGAACCAGTGTAAATCTTGTTTGTGTTGTTCAAGTTGGTGTTAACACCTTCAATGATGTCTTCGAACCCACGAACGATTAGTCCACCTTATCCCACAAGCCAAAGGAGTTACAAATTACCAATTTCTCCACCATGAGGCCACTCGTCCGCCTCGCCAAGGGTCCACCAAGCAGGCCATGCTCCACAACCAACGGGCATGTGGTTGAGATCAAGAATAAACAAGCCATGGTTGTACAGCTTCTTGCTCTGGAGGCGAACACTGGGTCTGCCGGGGCCGCCAACCTTGTAGGTATTTGTGTGATCGACACCCATGTATATGCGGTTGGAATTCGTGCCTATGAGGCCATTGGCTGCGGCGACCGTCTCGTTGACATATTGCACGAAGCCGTTTGTGGGGTCTCCGTCCTACCACAACAAACGTTAGCCCAAAGCCAAACCTAAGACACATATGGGAAGCGCAGACTTACCGTGAAGAAGTTGAACTTGTCGAACCAGTTCTGCGCTGAATAGTCGTCGATGAGCGTGTACGTCTGGGCGGCAGCTCTAGAAACGAGCAGCGCTGAGAGAAATAATATTGCCCACAATGGGCCTCGTGGCATGGACAACGGCATGATCGCGAAGGGGAAAAGGCTTGGAGAAAGCGTGGCTGGCAGGAGACTCGCACTGCAGCGAAGCTGCTCTATAGATGGTTCACTGGAGTGCCGTGCAGTCGGACAAGCAATTAAGCATTCCGGCTGTGGCGGGTATTATCCTTGTAAGTAAGCGTGGAGCATTCTTAACATGGAACGGGCAATCCCGAAGGTGGAGATGTGTTCAGGCGCGGCTGGAAGGAGTACGTATTATAATGGGGGGAGACCATACTCCTTACTTCCTAGCGCTCTGAAACCGAAGAAAAAAAATAAGAGGCTCATGGTATTGGAATGAAGAGTAGGATCCTCGTTTAACTACGGTGCAGCAAAGTTCTGGCAGGTCATGAGGCTAGTTACGCGGACGGCTGCCACATCCGGGGAGGTGTTGTCGTTGTCCAAGCTACAGCACGCGGGGAGATTGACCGGATGGTCTACCTGGAGACCGTAGAACGCAGTGGGTCTGCGATTGTGCCCACGTGGACTGTGGTCTGCTTCGTGTTGCCGCGACATCTTGCCTCTCGCCAAGCGAGGAATGTGCTCCATTGCGTGTCAACGAGTACCCCGCCCCTTGACGCGCGCGCTGTGGAATGCTGTCAAGGCATCTTTCGTTGGGATTCATCGGTGATCAAAAGAGATCTATGCCTCGTGAGCACTTGCCTGAAGATGCGATTAACTTGGTACAACCGTGAGAACCCAATAATTCGGCAGGACTCACATTAGCCGTCCCATGTAAACTGCACGTACCCGTCATTCAGAGCCTGCCTCCCAGCCTGCCGTAGCTCCGTCCCATACAATCCCGAGGGTCTCCATGTAGGCCATGATGTCATCGTCCATTTGTCTCCCTCGGCACGCCCCGTCTAGCCTCTCGCAGAATTTCCCAAGATCCTATCCTCACGCGTCCTCGTAGCTCTCTGTCTCTCCTGTGCCGTGTTGTTCTGGTGCTCGGTGGCTTCCTGCGACTGCGAGAAGGCGGGATCGGTCATGTACGAAGTGTTGTGGTTGCCCTGCTGCTGCTGCTGTTGCCAGGAACGCTGTTGCCGGTTCTGCTCGTAGGCGACAATGTCGTCGGCCGTGAGAGATATGACGGTGGCGGGGCGGCGGAGCATAGTGGGTCAACCGGTGGGGATGAGCGGGCGAAGTGGACTCAGGACAGGGGGCCGAGAAGGCGAGAGGGGCGTATGTTTTGTTGTT
Organism: Neofusicoccum laricinum; assembly: GCA_029906385.1. Taxonomy (NCBI): domain Eukaryota; kingdom Fungi; phylum Ascomycota; class Dothideomycetes; order Botryosphaeriales; family Botryosphaeriaceae; genus Neofusicoccum; species Neofusicoccum laricinum. The sequence goes on along the minus strand of CP123714.1, from coordinate 1,555,909 downwards.
ATTGTTGTCCAGGTGAGCGAAGGGTTCCAAATGCCAGGCTTAGATCTCGAAGATGAGCAAGGAGATTCGAGGTGTAGCACGGGACTGCCAGGCGCTGTCCAGCGGCTCTGTATATGAGCTAATCGATTAAATTGTGTGGTGTTGTGGTTTCAGTGAGAGGTCGAGTCGCGGCCGCCCTCCGCCGCGGCGAAGCTCAGAGCTCCGGCGCCAAGAAACAGCCGCGGCCACGAAAGTCCCAAACCTCATCGCCGACGCACCGCCAACCGCCTCTTCCCGCACACCCGCCCTCCCATCCACGCCCACGCCATGCATTTACGGCACTGCCGGGGTGCCGGCCCCGCGCTGGCCCGGCTACGCACCCACGATATAGCAGCCCTCACACACGCCGTCCGCTCCTTCCACATCTCCGCATCGCGCAGCGACGAATCTTCGTCCACCGGCGGCAACAACAGCAACGAGCCAGGTACCCCGCCTACGCCTCGCCCACGCACCCAATTGCTTCCCCAGCCCCCTGGTCCTCATTGCCCATACGCTGACACGCCTGCAACAGCACCCCTTGGCTCCGCCCGCTCCCGCTCACAAGCCGCCGGCGCACGCATCCAAAACCTCCGCCCCAACCCCAGCAACAACACCACCGGCAACTACAAGCAAGTCGGGCTCGCCGGCGGCTCCTTCCCATCCGGCCAGAACGCATCTCGCCGCATCATCTCGCCCGTCCGCCGCACCGCCGACGGCAGCAGCAGCTCCCCCAGCGGCCCACGCCTCCAAACCCCCCGCGTGCAGACCCGCGTAAGCGGCGGTCCCAACCAGCGCTTCCCCAACGCCAGGCCAGGAGGACCGGGAAGCAAGTCCAACCACCCGCGCTTCGGTGGAGCCCGCGGCGGCGGCGGCGGCGGCGCCCGCGGCCCCGGGAACCGAAGACGCAACCGCAACGCGCGCAGCACCAAGAAGGCAGACGACGACGGCGAAACCACCGGCCAGCTCTCCGACACGGTCCTCCGCTACCTGCTGTCCCTGAAGGCCGCCCGCCGCGCCGTCAAGACCCACACGCCGCACGCCGCCACCAAAGACGAGCTCGTCTCGCACTCGGCGCTCTCGGCCACCCTCGCCCAGCCCTCGGGCGCCGTCGCGCTGCTCGAGCAGCGCCTGCGCGCCCTCGCCTCCCGCGCCGACATGAGCGAGCCCGAGCCGGTGCACGCGACCGCGCGCCGCCTCGTCCACGGCCAGTTCGTCAAGTTCGCGTCGGCGCGCGAGCGCGACGCCGTGCTCGCCGTCGTCGCCGAGCATCAGGCCGCCACGGCCGCGAAGCTCTCGGAGAAGAAGGGCGAGGAGATCGCGCCGCGGGCGATCGAGTTCGCGGCGCTGGGCGGCGAGGCGCGGGACGCCACGACGGCGGCCGTCGTGGCCGGCAGGTACGCCGTGCGCGGCGGCGGGGCGGAGCCGCCGGCGGGCGGGATCAAGACGCCGGAGAACAGCAGGGAGGTGGCGGTGAGGCTGCTCGATCTGAACGGGAGCTATGTGGGCGGCGACAAGGGCAAGTTTCTGGGCAGGCTGAATGCCGTGCTGTCGGTGCAGGGGCCGGCGCCGGCGGCGTCGTCAGGAAAACAGCAGGCTGAGGCTAAAGCTTGAATGTGATGTCGGTATCAGGAGTGGATTAGGGAAGGCGGAAGGATGTTAGTATGGGAACGAAGTCTGGGATTTTGGAAAATGATGTATTTTTTCTATGGCCAAGATGCGCAAAGACTCTGTAAGACATAAGGGTTCAGAAAGAAAATATTCACTCTATCCGTCATTTGGTCCCTGTAGTAGAAGCAATGTTTTCTGTGCATATAGCTGTCACTTGTGCGACTGTTCGACTGCGGAATCTTTTTTAAAGGCCTAGACGTTATAACGAGCCCGTATAGAGAAATCCCTTCTTTGAAAAAGAGATCAAAGCTCATAAAGCCGACCCTGCCTTTGCCTATTACGTCGAAATAAAAGAAAAGAAGAGGAATTGTGGATACCTGAATGAAGGAGGGGTGGGAGAACAAGAGCAGTGACTGTACGGATATGAATGTACGAATTCCAATCACTCTTGCCCGCCCTTTCCCCTTGCCATCTTCCCGCTAGCAAAATTTCCCGAGTGAAAACGCCAGAAAACACCATGCTAGCAACCTGCGCCCGGCCCGGTACCCAGCCATCCCTAGTCGCCTTGGCGAATGATTGTCGCAGAAAGAAACGATGAAGGAGGCGGCACGAGAATCGGCGCCAATGAAGTAGAACCTGCTCGCTGTACTGATTGATATCCTTTCCCGAAACCCGTTCCCATTCCGAAAAGAGAACTCCAGCAGAAATGCAGAAGAGAGGAAACCAGTCATCACAATTTTTGAGGGAGGAGGGTATCAAGGTTGCAGCCGTTTCTAGACATGAAAAGGAGGTGTGTAGTATCCTTCACGATGAGTTGTCGTGAAGAGTTGTGAGTTATACTCCTGATTGCTGGGTGCTGGTGATTTCACAGCACGCAAAGTCCAAGATGCCGGGCTTTGTCAGCAACGGAATGGTTGTCGATCAGCAGAATCTGCAATGCTGGTCAAAATACGCATCGACCCAAAGTTTGATAAGGTAGCTGCGTAGTGTCAAGTAGATCTAGTGAAAAAGGAAGAGGGAGGAGAAAACTCACTCAGCGCTGTCTTGCACGCTCCGCCTCAGCTTGCGGTTGTACAGCTTCTTCTCTTCTGGGCTGCCCCAGAAGAGCTTCGAAGCCTCAGGGTTGACCAGAGTACGGGGGTCGTATGCAGGGTGCTCGTCCTGGATAGCGTCGACAATAGCTTCGATGTGGCTTCGGACGTCGTCAGAACGGCGAGATGTGTAGCAAAGCACGCCGGCCTTGGAAATGCGCTGATGGAAGAGAGGAGTCTGGATCTTGACGCGGGGCTGCACGTCCGGGAACTTGGTGGAGATGTAGATGAAGACGCGGAACATGCCTCCGTCGAGGTTGGACATAGGCGAGCCAAAGAAAACGAACGACCAGACGAAGGGGTTCTTCTCCACGAGTTCGAGGTCGATGTGGACATTGTCACCACGCTTGAAATGCTCGACGACCTGCTCGAACTGCCTTTGCAGGTTGTTGGCAATGCTGAGCTCGTTCTTGGTGGCCTGGAGACCCTCCTGTGCCCAACCTAGCGTCTCCTTATCGACCGCCTCGCGAACGACAGCCAAACGCTTGAGCAACTGCTCGTAGTTGAACTGTCCACTCATCTCGTTGCTGGGGCCCTCGAATGGCATCTTCTCAAACTTGGTGCCCTCCTTGTACTGCTCCTTCATCTTGTTGATGGAGTCCACGTAAGAGTCGTAGTACCAGAGGAAGCGGCGCTTGCAAAGGTCCCGGAAAGGTTCGAATGGCTCCTCGGAAGACGAGAGGTCGTCTTCGGCGTTGTAGCGCACAATAGTCTTCTTGTCTGGCGCAGCAATCTTGTAGTACTCCTCCAGGCGCTCGATGACCGAGACACGGATGGTCTCATGGTGGATCTATCACGACACATTCAGCCTCAACTCTTTACCCACAACGACCCCATTCAAGCGCACCTTCGCGGTATATGCCAGCTTGAGCTTCTTGTCGTAGTCGGAATTGGCGTCTTCGAAGCCAGGCTCGTTCTCGTACGGATCGGGTGACATGAGGCTCTGGATGGAGATGAGGATCGACTCAAGGCCCTGGGCGGACGACCATTCCTCGCCGGGCTCGCCGCGCCATGTTCTGCGAGGGTGTCAGTGTGAAATCAAAATGTCGCTGAAGCCTTTCGTACCCTAGAATAGACCTAGAAAATAGTCAGCACACGGTCAGACGAGAAACCACGGACGCAGCTGACTCACAGGCAGACTTTGCCCTGGGCGTAGATGTTCGGGTTGAAGCGGGTGCGACCACCGTTGGTGGTGATGCAATTGACCGAGGGGGCCTTGGTAGGGTACTCTTGCGTCACGTCAGCGATTTCAGTCACGCCGTTTGGTTCGCAACGGGAGCTTGCATACCTTTGCCGAAGCGCACGGCGAACTAGGGAAATTCAAGAGTCAGCACTGGAGCGCGATGGGAGCTGCTTTGCGGGACGTTCAGACGCACCTCGAAGAAGCCAAACTCATAGGGCGTGTCCGGGGGGCCAATGATCAAGGCTCGAACGGATCTGACGTCGCTATCCCGGCAAGCGACGGCGAGCGCTGTGTGCTCATGACATCAGTTAGCAACGGGCGCGCAGCGGGCGCGCAGGCAGACGCACAGAGATCCGAGCCCTTCTGGATATCGCACAGCTCCTGTGAGGGTGTCAGCGGGCGCAGCTTGGGCGGGGACGACAGGGAGCACGCCTACACGTGTGATGCGGAGAATCGACTGGTTGGACATGGCGGGCAGCGGGCGAGCGCGGGGCAGTCGGGCGCGAGGACGTGGTGGATTCGGAGAGCTGGGGCGAGGCGGGGTGGGTGCTTATAGCATGAGAGCTGGCGGACCACTGCCCTTGTGCGCCTCGGAGTGAATGGCAGGGCTGCAGAGTGGGTGGGCAGGTTGCGAGGGCAGAGGCAGGGCGGCAAGCTATGCGGCGGTGCGCTCGCTTTAGCGTGCAGATCGCAGGCACACAGGGTGGGTTGATGAGATAGGTACGTACCGGCTGTGGCTGCGCTAGCACCTTCCAGGCAACCCCAGGCTCACCAAGAACACCTCACTTCTGGCTGCAGAGGCCTACCCGCGCGCGCATTCTCCAGAGCGCCCTAGAAAGTGATGGGCCCGCCGCCCGTGTAGACTCATCCGCCGTTCTCGACTCCCTCCGCCGCTTCGCCGCTTCGCCGCCGCCATGTACGTCCTTCTCCGAACTGCCCGCATCGCGCACCGCTCCCCCAGCTCACATCCGTCACCAGGGTCGTCTTCGCGCTCCTCGTTATCAACAAGGCCGGCGGTCTAATCTACAACCGCGAGTTCCACCAGGGCCTCAACCCGCTCCGCAGCAATGACCTCCTCATGCTCGCCGGCACCTTCCACGGGTAACAGCCCCTCCCGCCTCCACCGCCGCGACCTCAGCTAAGCTCCCGTACCTCTCGCAGTGTCCACGCCATAACGCGCTCCCTCACGCCTGCTGCCGTGCTCCCCACCTCCTTGCCGAACAGCGCCAACACCGCGCCGTCGCTGCGCCCTCAGCCCTCCGGCCTGGAGGTCTTGGAGACGCCCAAGTTCCGCCTGCAGTGCTTCCAGACGCTCACCGGTACCAAGTTCCTCCTGTTCACCGAGCCCGGCCAGCCCAACATCGACTCCATCATCCGGAGGATATACGAGCTTTATGCCGACTTCGTCACCAAGAACCCCTTCTACACCGTCGAGATGCCTATTCGATGCGAGAAGTTTGACCGCGGCTTGGATGCCTTTGTCAGGAGCAGGGCTTGATGATTAATGACTTGTGATTCGTAATTGTTGGGATGAATATCGTTAGATCATGTGTGCCAGCTCAGCGTGGGAGATCTGGCCGCTGTCGTGATTGGGGCGTTAGGATTTCTCGGGAGCTGGACCTTTTGGAGCGTATCGTGGAGACGGGTAATACCAGCCCTAGATTGCATACAGTTCAGGAGAGGCGCGTCCAATATATACCCAGTAAAGCACTGCTAGGCAGCATGCGCATACTAGAAGGCAAGGCGTTCTGTGGATGTACACAACAGCTGTCACCACGCAACTATCAATTTGTTGAGCCCACGTGAATTATGGCCCGAACTGGTCTGGTCTCTCACGTTCCCATGACGCCGTTGCTCCTATCCATTGATTATGCCTTTGGTGGTCTTAGCTTCAAGCAACTTGTGCTCGCATATGATGTCTAACAATCCGAATTCGCCAGCCATTCATGCCGTGTCCATCTTGTCACCATCATCCTTATCCTTCTTGTCGCTCTGGCTCTTGCTGCCACTGCCACTGCCACTGCCACTGCCGCTGCCAGATCCGCTGGGCTCGCCGCTCTTATCAAGCAGAGGCTTGTTCTCGTCCCCGCCTTCCTCTGCGATGCCCTCAAGTTCCGACTTGCCCTCCTTAGCCTCCTGAGCCTTCTTCTCACGCTCCTGCCTGGCCTTCTCTTCTTCGTAGGACATCCTCAGCGCAAGCGCGAGCTCCGGATCCATGCTGGGGTCGACGCCGAACTCCCATTCCTGACCGCCGCCCTCACCACCCTGAGCACCGGCGCCGCCAGCTCCGCCGCCAGGTGCGGCCTCTCCTCCTATTATGGGCGTCGTGACGATGGCGTCGCTGAGCAGGTTCGAGCTCGGGGGAATGATAGCGAGGTGCGATCCGTCGCCACCCTTAACGTTCTCGTTGAAAGCCTCGAGCTTCTTGACGTTCTCCGGAGTCAGATCACCGAAGGCGATGATGTCGACGTTGATGTTGTTCTTCTTCATGCGCTTGGCGAGCTTGACGAGTGACTTCTCATCCTCAGGGAGAGCGCTGCAGGTGAAGACGATGATGCGCTGCCGTTGGGACTTGTTCTGGCGGTGCTTGAGTGCTAGCTGAATGTCAAACATGATCAGCATATCGTACTGTGAGCCAGGGTTGTTTGCGGGCAACGTACCGCGGCAATGTTGATGCCGGTGGAGAAGTGCGGCGATCCTCTTATCTTGGTGCGGTGCAGGCCGTCCAGAATCTTGCCCATGTCGGTCGTCAAGGTGGTGAGGACCTCGGGGCCACTGCCACCCATGCTCATGAGACCGACCGATGACTCCGGATTCGACTGGATCTTGGCCGAGAAGATGAGGTTGACGGCGTCCTCTTGCGCTTCGAACCGTGACGGACTGCGGGGCGATAAGCACGAGCATCTGTGAGATGTTTGGCGCAGTCTTACACATAGTCGCCGTTCCTGCTACTCTCGCTGTTGTCCACCCTGTTCAAGAGTCAGTCGGCTGAAGCTTCGAGCCGGGCAAGGTAGCTCCGCGTACACTATCATAGTCGCCTCCAACACCATCTTGGCTGATGTGCGCGAAAGTGTCTAAAAGGAAGCAAAGGGTGGGGTGTGGGCAGATGGATGGGAGGCGGGTGCAGCGCAGAAGGGCGGGGTGGGTTGGTCGGAGGTGGTTTCAGCGAGCTCGGTGGGCGGTGATGTCGACAGGACGGAGCTGTCGCCCAGCGTAAGCTCATCGGCGGTGGCAGTACGATGTTCCCGACGCGCGCCAAGCGTTTTGCGGCTCCTGCTCCGCGCGCGCCCTTGTCGTGCATTGTTTACAGACGCGACCACCACATCGCAGAGATTCAGGCCCACGCATATACGAACAGAACACCGCCTATTCCGCCATTCGTCGACGCGACTCTCCACCATGCCACCGCAACGCGCTAAGAAGCAGCCTGTCTCACAGTCCACGACTTCATTGGACTCAGACGTCGTCGCAAGCTTTCCGGCGCCGCCCGCAAACACGACGTCAGCAGCTGCCACTCCCTCTGCCATGACTCCCGACAGACGCTCTCCATCTAAGCAGAAGCTCGCCATCACCGAACCACAAAAGCAAGCACTCATGGACAACCTCCAGCTTGAGAGTACGGCTCCCTGGTGTGCAGGGACAGGAGCATGACTGACAGCTTCCATAGTCACGGATCGCGCGCGGAAGATGCGCTCGCAGTATGGCCTTCTTGCACAGGGCCTCCGGTCGCGTCTTGAGATGCGCGTCAATCGCATTCCTACCGCGTTGAGGAAGACCAACATCATGGACCTGGTCGAGAAGTACTCGGACCAGCCACGCGCCGACCCACCCGCATCAACAATTGCAAGGCCGACGCCATCTGTCCACCTGAAGCCTTCCGCATCGACCCAAGCAAGCCCAGTCCAGAAGCGTGGGGCTAAGCGCACCAGGTAAGCTCCATAGCAAATGCGTGGCAAGACACGGTGCTGACGAGATATGATTCCAGCGACGAAATGGCTGCACCCGATAAAGAGAATGCCCATGAGGAACAAGAGCAGGAGCTTGCCATGCCGAAGAAGCGCGCCAAGACCACATCAAACCAGAAGAAGGGCCCTCCAGCCGCCAACTCTCGTGCCCGCGCCGTGTCACGCCAGGACCAACCCCTTCAAGTGCTCTCCCCCAAATCCAACAACTCTCGCACCTACCCTCGCTCGCCATTGAAGTCTGCCGAGGATGAGAAGTCAAAGTCGCCGTTGAAGAGCAGTGTTCTCAGCACTGGCGAGGGACCAGGCACCAAGGGCAAGACCACCGCAAATAGAGGAGGCAAGCGCGCAGCTGCAACCACTACCACTGCCAAGGAAAAGAAGGCTACCAGAGCCAGTATCGCAAGCAGCAATGGATCCACGGCAACCGATGCCAGTGCAGGTACTACGATTGTGAAGAGGAAGGCTACGAAGAATGCAGCTGCTAAGAAGACGACCGCACGCACTGCAACCACGAAGTCTGCGGCTGCTAAAGCTACGGCTGCTGCGAAGAAAGGGAAGGAGAACGCACCAGCCGCGACGACTGGCCGCACTACGAGAGCGAGAGCCAGGTAGTGAAGACAGGCAGCTGTTTTTGGTTTATCCTTCTCATAGCATAGGTGTTTTGGAGTCTTTGAACTGGGCGGAACTGGGCTTATTTGTAGCATTGAGACAATTGGTTTAGGTCGGTTTTGGATAGGTCATCATGGACGAAGGGTTCGGATTCCGGTACTGGACTAGTCTTTTTTCTATCGCTTCGGCCTTTACGCACGGAAAGCACATGGGATGGGTTGTTCGCAAGAAATGCTTCGGTACGGAATTGTTAAAATCAAGTTCACTTGTTTCCGTCCTATTTCCGTCTTCCCTCGGCCCAAGAATGGCCTGCCCCAACCAACACTCCCCAGCACCGCCCATGTCTGTCCCGACTTCGGAACCCGGTTTCTCTACGATCAATGATTTCCTCAGTGTTGGAAGAGCAGGGACGGGTGTTCCGCAACGTTCGGCAGAGTGGTGACATCATTGACTTGGGTCCTCTTCTCCCGACGCGCCTCCCAGCCTCTATTGGTCATCCGCTGACATCCAGAACCGGTCGTCCTGAGAAAGTAACAATCCTCGGACTCGCAAAATGGGAGAGGGGTAGCAAAGATAGCCGGTAGGCTAATTCGAGCAATTTTAGTCGCAGTCCCTGCATGAAGATGCTAACCAGATCAGTGCGTCTAGTCCCGTGATCTGATTGTTGATCTGGACGTTAACTTCGAGGACGATAATCAACTTGGTTGGGAGTTGGGAGCTGAACATATGCTCAGATCCTGTCAAATTTACCACAACCTTCGCTCAATATTAATCCACTCTCACTCAGCACCGGATCTGAAAATGACACGCGAGTCCCCGCACAGGACATAACTCAACAGCACCCGGTAAATAATGATTCAATCGCTTGTTGAAGATTAGAATCGCTTCGCCAACCGTACCTTGCTCCCTCTCAACGGCTTTTTGGCCTCCAATCATAGCTTACGACGTTAGTCACGCTCATTAGGCACCTGGTTGGCAATTGGACGCCATCTACGTACTGTAACCCAAGCTTGGCTTGGTGCCGACAAAGCACCATTCATATAATGCAGCCTGAATCCTCTTCCAATCTACAACATCTCTTAGCACTGGCTGAAAAGCTTCGCTAAGCTTCTGGTGGTCCCTCAAGAACAGTGGCTTGCAGACGAGTGATGCGGTCACTCCGGGACGTCGCAATTCATGCGAAGGCTGAGGCGGAGGTTGTGATAGCGAGGAAGGAGAGGGGTGGGTAGCAGCTGAGTGTGTTAGCTGCTGTATTGCCTTACCTGGTGAACCACCCGCCAATGCTTTGAAAGAGTGTTCTGAGGAATAAAAGGGCTGGCGTGTCGAGAGACACACAAAAATCCAAACTCTACGCTCGCCGCACTCACTCCGCCACCTCAACCCTTTAAGTCCCGCCACTCCAGCCGGAATGCTCACGTCAACAAGCATCTCATAACGCTCGTTACCGGCGACCATGTCATAGCAGAGCCGCTGGGTGCAAGTAGGCGGTGGGAAAGGGCGTAGAGGAAGCAGCGCGAGCAGCTGGCACGTGGCGAGCTGGTGAAGCTGGCGAAGCGATTCTTGCAGAAGGATGTGCTGTACCTGATGATTGTGAATATGCCAAGCGAGGAGGATTTGGCGGAGACGAGGAGGAAGATTGCAGAGGGTCAGAAGGGTAAGAGCAAGTAGACAGCGGGAGGAGTTCATGGAACGCATGGCTTTGTGACGTTCTAACTGCTTGCTCCAGCGGCTCTTCAGCAAATAAAGATTGTTTCCAGAGAGTTTATGATATAGTTATTGAATTATTTTCACCCCGGTAGATCCCTGAAATGAACACAATCGGATGGGCGCTCCGTATTGCCAGGTCTGACAACATTAGCTGATCATTGTACGCAACAGTGCAGGAGACAAGAGCAGGGGAAGACAGCCAGACGTGAAAGTGGTTGTTCCTGCCTGCCGCAGAACTTTACGCGTAGCTTGTGACTAAAATTGGGGGATGCCGAGATGGGCCAGTTCTGCTGCTGACATTGATAAAGGCCCAATAAAAACCAGCTTATTGACGGTTGACGATCAGACTCCACCGGTTCAACGGCCTCAGCTGGAAAGCTCGGCGGAGTGCGGCCGGACAAAAGACCTCAGATCCACAGCCGTACGTCACCGGCGGGCAGGGATGAGTCGTACGACTTGCTGGATGGCGCCCAGCAGGCCTGAAGCAGGTACCAGGATGCAACGTGCATATAACTGAGCTCGGTGTCTAGTCAGGCTCGGAATTCTCTCACGACTCTCGCTGTCGGTGTCTGACCAGCTCGGGATCCATTTTCCCGAGACAGCGTCGGGCGGGAAAGAAAGCGGAGCGAGTTGCCAGAAGCAGCGGCCCTGGCCAGTGAGCGTCGCGCGAAAGCGCTGCGAAAGCGCGTGGCCGTGGAGAAGGGGAAAGTCCGGGGAAGGCGGGTGACGCTGGCGCGAGGTTGAGCTGGAGATGGCGAGAACGGCCAGGCCGCAGCCGGGCGGTCGCAAGCGGCGAATCAGCCGCTTTCACATGTCAGCGCCGCGACGTCAGCTGGCAGACTGCAGCGCACCGCGCTGGGGATCACGAGGCGACCCTGACAGGCTGGGGCCCTGGGCGGCGCTTTCACATGCGCGAGCCGCGCCAGCAGAGGAGAGCCGTGGGCGGGCGCGGCGGCGGTGTCGCGCGGAGCGTCGCGGCGCGGACGGGGCCCGCTGGGGGTTAACAATCCCGCGGCGGCGATTCGCTCTCGCGTGAAATCTGGGGTTTGTTGCCGACCGAGCTCCACTAGCGCACGGGCGAGTCGCCGAGGTAAGATGTGGGGAGGGCGCGCCGCCAGGCCATCGACTTACCGTGTGCCCAGTGCAGTCACCCTCCTACTTAACCTCTCCTGTCGCCCACATTCCCGCGCCCGAGAGTCGTTTCTGCTCCCATCCTTCTCTTCTGCTCCCCGCGCGCACCCGTCCCGCTCTCTTTGTGCAGTCCACCATGGCCCCGAGAGTTATCGTCGTCGGCGCCGGCTGTAAGCTGTCTCCCGCCGCACGCGCGCTTCCTCCCGCTGACTTCGCTCGCAGTGTCCGGTCTCAGTGCCGCCCACACCATCTACCTCGCAGGAGGCAATGTTCTTCTCCTGGACAAGAACAGTAAGTGCTCCGGTGGCGTGACGCTCAGCAGGCGGTGGATACTTACGGCCGAGCGCAGACTTCATGGGCGGCAACTCCACAAAGGCCACCTCGGGAATCAACGGTGCTCTCACCAGGACTCAGGTCGACCATGAGATCCGGGACAGCGTGAAGCAGTTCTACGACGACACCCTCAAGTCCGCCCGCGACAAGGCCCGTCCCGACCTGATCAAGGTCCTCACATACAAGTCGGCTGCCGCCGTCGAGTGGCTGCAGGATGTCTTCAACCTCGACCTGACGCTCGTCTCACGGTTAGGGTGAGTAATCATTCGCAAAGGGTGCAATCCAGAGTTTCCGGCTAACAGCCACCACAGAGGCCACTCCCAGCCCCGTACCCACCGTGGTCACGATGCCAAGTTCCCCGGTATGGCCATCACCTACGCTCTGATGCAGAGGTTCGAGGAGCTGTCCGAGAAGGAGCCCGAGCGCGTCCAGCTCATCAAGAAGGCCAAGGTTTCAAAGATCAACAAGGATGGTAACACCGCCACTGGCGTGACATACGAGTTCAACGGTGAGGAGGTTACTGTCGATGGCCCGGTCGTCCTGGCCACCGGTGGTTACGCGGCCGACTTCTCGGGAGAGCAGTCTCTGCTCAAGCAGCACAGGCCCGACACCTACGGTCTGGCAACCACCAACGGTGCTCACGCCACCGGTGATGGCCACAAGATGCTGATGTCCATTGGCGCCAACGGCATCGACATGGACAAGGTCCAGGTCCACCCGACTGGCCTCATCGACCCCAAGGACCCCGGCTCCAAGTGGAAATTCTTGGCTGCTGAGGCTCTCCGTGGTGAGGGTGGTCTTCTGCTCAACGGCAAGGGCCAGCGCTTCTCCGACGAACTTGGCCACCGTGATTACGTCTCTGGCAAGATGTGGGAGGAGAAGGAGAAGGGCCAGTGGCCCATCCGCCTGGTCCTCAACTCCAAGGCATCCAACGTCCTCGACTTCCACACTCGTCACTACTCCGGCCGTGGCTTGATGAAGAAGATGACCGGTAAGGAGCTCGCCAAGGAGATTGGCTGTGGCGACAAGGCCCTCCAGGACACCTTCACGAAGTACAACGCCATTGCCGAGGGCAAGGAAAAGGATCCCTACGGCAAGAAGTTCTTCCACAACCTGCCCTTCGACATCAACGACACCTTCCACGTTGCTCTGATGGAGCCCGTCCTGCACTTCACCATGGGTGGTATTGAGATCAACGACCAGGCCCAGGTGCTGGGCAAGGACGGCAAGCCTTTCGATGGTCTTTTCGTCTGCGGTGAGTTGGCTGGTGGTGTCCACGGTGCCAACCGTCTTGGTGGTTCGTCTCTGCTTGGATGTGTCGTCTACGGTCGTGTCGCCGGCGAGAGTGCCAGCAAGTACCTCTTCCAGAACCTGCTCAACAGCGGCGTCTCGAGCGCTGCCCAACGTCTTGGCCAGATCTCCCTGCACATTAACCCCTCGCAGCCCGGCAAGGTTCAGGTTGAGTGGGGAAGTGGCGTGTCTGGTGGATCCGGTAGCGACGCTATCGCTCAGCAGAAGCAGCAGTCCGCAGGGCCCGTACCGAGCGGCAGCGCCGACAGCGCAGATCCCGGCAAAGTTTCGAAGCCCAACGACATCAGCAGCTTCAAAGTTCCAGAGCAGGAGTACAGCCTTGAGGAGGTGAAGAAGCACAACAAGAAGGACGACCTCTGGATCGCCGTCAAAGGTGTCGTCATGAACCTGACCAACTGGGTCGACGAGCACCCCGGCGGCCCCCAGGCGCTTTACTCGCACATGGGCAAGGACGCGTCCGAGGAGTTCGAGATGCTGCACGACGACGAAGTCATCCCCAAGTACGCACCCGAGGTCGTGATTGGTAGGGTCAAGGGCCAAAAGATCACCCTCGAGTATTAAAAAGTACTGCAATGTTTCCAAACAACCCGCATGATTTGAGATGACAGGGTCGAGGTTTGACGAAGAGGATAGGGAAAGGATCCAGGGCGTTTTAGTTTTTCTCTGTTGTTTCTTGGCGGGCCATGATGGGTTGGACATGTACGGAATGGGAAATGTATTATTTGATACAGACTTTTTGGAGAGAACACAAAGATTCTTCCTTCATCATGAAAAGAGGACTTCCCTGTGACTGTTTATCTCTGTAACTTTAGGTGTTGGTGTGAAGAGTGTTGTGGAAGATGGAAGGCAAGGCGAGCAGGAGGTGCCGATGTCGGGGGTCCGGCGCTAGTCTTCTTCGGGAAGGGAGTGGTCGACAACTTCATCCACTTGTTTCTTGCGGATGAGCATAGTCTCGAAGGATTGCAGCGCTCTCTGGATCAATCTTTTGCCATCTCGTTTCTCGATCAAGCCGTTTGATATTACTGGTAGACATCATGAGCGTACATACAGCTGATAGACTGTTAAATAAAAATTCTAGTCTGCACGCGATGAGAATGCCTGCATATGCAACTATGCTCAGGTATACCACGTTCCCTATTCTGGGCATCATAACATGTGATTTCAACAGCATTGCATCAGCTCTGCACTTAAGACAGGCACCCTCTTTGAGGTGTGGGCGAAGCAAGGTCAAACGCTGAGGATCATTTCGCATGACTCTAAGACTACTACATAAACCATTACTTGGTCGGTCCGTCCTGTGCTGTGGTGCATTTCTCTCTTCCGACACTTTCCACTGTGGTCCGGTGCGGGACTTGAAGCAAAGGAGGCCGGCTGGATGTGGACGGAAGCGGAATCGTTGGAGGAAGATGCTGAACTTGGGCAATTTTGGGAGCCGATACTCATCAGCAGAATTTTGATTATTTACTGAGTGACGAATTCTCTGTCTGGTGCTGAGGAATGACCACACGCACAGATCTTAGAAGAGGAGAATGAAAGTCCAGTCGAGAGGAAGAACGATGGACACGAAATCGAGTAAGTGGGGAGCAAGTAACTGCAAAAGGAAAGAGGACAAACCCAGTGAGATGGTCGAAGCATGATCTTCCGTTCGAAAATCTAGCCAGTTGTATTGGAAGTATTGGGCATGGGATTGTGGAACAGTTGTGAGCCACTGTTTCAATTAGTAAATGTCACCAAAGGACCGGCAGGCCAGCTGATAGATCCTTCCCGATGATTCCACCCGCGCGCCGAATACATGGCGTCTGACCAGACCCTAAACGACACATGCTCTCTCGTTTCCTCCTCCCGCCCCGATAAAGCCGCCTCCCCAGGCGTCGCTCCAGATGTGCAGTACGTGGCACACCCACACCCCGAGAAGTTGTGGGTCGAGGGAGGCCAAGTCGTCTTTACGACTTCGTGTGTCTACCCTCGGTACATAAACCAAACTTTTCCTTCCGGCTGTCCCGGTCCTCTATTGCATCCAAACAACCCCCCCCCTCCTCGTTCAGCAAAAGTGGCATCAGCGCGGCTCAGCATCTGCACTCGGCGATGCGCGTCTTCATCGACGCGTGCTGTAGAAGTATCCCCGCTGCCGAGACCCGATGCTGGGACGCATCAACAACCCGAACGGACGGCGTCGCGGACAAACTCCACCGACCGAGCACCGGGCCCACCGGAAGACAAACAGGAAGCCAAAGTGCATTGTGGTATAACTTTGTTGCCGTGGATGAAGCGGTTCCGCCGTGCAGAAAAACGGACAGAAGAGAGGACCACCTCCGTCCGTTTCATACGCACCCCACCCCCGGCCACGAGCAGATCACACACATCAATCAGCAGGTCCACAGGGCAGGCATTCACATGACAAGACATATCGACATCCATTTCTTTTTCCAAATACACAACCATCCAACCTCACTCGCGCCCGTCGCCCCAGCGGGCAAAGGACCCTCAAACCTTCAGCCCCAGGTCGCTCTCCCGGTTCTGGAACGCGTCCTCCTTCAACGCCGCCGCGTTCGCGCTCTGCTCGCTCAGCGTCGGCAGGCCGACCCTGGCGTTGATCCAGTCGAGCACGGCCGTGTGCCACAGCAGGCCGTTCTCCTGCTTCAGCACCCAGTGATTCTCGTCCGGGAACGTCAGGAACGCGCTCTCGACGCCGCGGTTCTGCAGCACGTTGAACGCGGCCAGGCCCTCGGCGATGGTCAGCCGATAGTCGAGCTCGTTGTGGATGATCAGGTGCGGCGTCGCCCACTTGTCCGTGTGCGCCGACGGGTCCCACTCGAGCCACGACTCGCGGTTGTCCCAGTACTTGCCCTCCAGGTCGTGCTCCGGGAACCAGATCTCCTCCGACGCGAGCTGCGACGTCATGCTGAAGACGCCGTCGTGCGTCACGAGCGCCTTGAACTTGCGGCCCAGGTCGTGGCCCTGGATCCAGTTGGTCATGTAGCCGCCGTACGACGCACCAAGCTCGACCGCCCGGTCGATGTCGACGTATTTGAGGTTCTTCGAGATGTAGTCGAAGCCGTTGACGATGTCCTCGTACGGGAGACCGCCCCACTGGCCCTGGATAGCGTCCGTCAGCGCCTTGCCGTAGCCGGTACTGCCCGTCGGGTTAGGAGCGACAACGACGTAGCCCTGCTCGGCGAAGACGGCAGGGTTCCAGCGAGCGCTCCAGGTATCCTCCCACGCGCCCTGGGGGCCGCCGTGGATGAGGTAGGCAAGCGGCCAAGTGGTGTTGGCAGAGAAGTTGGAGGGAACGATGACCCAGGCGTGGATCTTGGTGCCATTGGCTGCGCCGGGGAACCAGATTTCGGAAACCTGGCTGCGGGACAGACCGAAGAGCGCGCCGTTCTTCGAGTTGGATGAAACCTGGACGGGCTCCTCACCGGGCGTCACGAGGAAGTAGACCGAGTTGTCAATGAGGTTAGTGCCAGAGATGAAGACATCGCCAGTCTCAAGCGGGCGAGCATCAGAAACACCGCCGTCGTTGAAGATCAGCGTAGGCTCATCGCTGCCGCTGGAGTTCGAGGAGGGGGTCGGGTAGGAGTACAAGCTGACGCGGCCAATGTTCTCGGCGGTCAGGTAGAGCGTCTTGCCATCAGCGGCCCAAGCCACAGCAGACGGGCTGCGGTCCCAGCTGCCCTTGTTGTCGGGGGTGCTGAGGGCGTTGATGGTCGAGGCAGGACGAGAAACATCAGGAACGACAAAGAGCTGCAGCTTGTCGGACTCGTACTGGATCTCCCTCATGCGGAGGAAGGCCAGGGACTTGCCGTCGGGGGAGAAGACGGGAGAAGTGCTCTGGCCCTCAAAGCCGGTGGTCTCGATCCGAACAGGGGCCGGGGGAGCCGACTCGGTGAAGGTCGAGAGAGCGACGACGTAGACATTGATCTTGGTGTAGATGGCAGGATTGAGCTCAGGATCCTTGGCGACAAAGGCAATGCCGCTGCTGCTGATGTCGAAGTTGTCGGTACCGCCGAAAGGAGGGACGGGGCTCTCAAGCTTGGTGCCCTTGAGAGCGTTGGCAACGTCAGACAGGCTGTACTGCTCGCCGTCCTTGGCCAAAGCGCCGTAGAAGATGGCGTTGCGGTTGGGCGTAATGTACGAGTCCCAGTGACGCACGAAAATGGCCTCGTAGTACCTGCCCGTGGACGCGGCCGTGGGGGCTTTCTCGGAGTTGTAGATGGTGCCATCCGGCTTGGCCAGCGCGGTGACGGCAAAAGCGAATTTGCCGTCACCAAGAGACGCGACCTTGACGCCGCTGGCAGAGCCATCAATGTTGCCGGCCGTGTAGTTGCTATTTCATCATCAGCATCAACCCGTAAGCTGGCTAAACTTGACGCGTAATGTTCGTGGAAGGAAGCCGAAACAGGGTTAAGCATAATTTCCAACCCTTTCAGGAGACGAAAATCTTGTTTAAGCTTTCAGGCAATCCAGAAAGACAACCGGCCATTCCCGGGTTTATGGGGCGTGCAAAAAGCTTCGAGTGCACAACGAACGCAAAAAATCACAACTGACCTGGTCACGAAATCGTCGTACGGACCCACGACCACATCCGTGGTGCCATTGGAGCCGGGCACGAGGAGGAGGATGTCGTCGCCGTCGAGCCAGGTGGGCTCGGACGCATCGCCGTTGTCGGTGACGAGGGTGCTCTCGCCGGACGCGACGTCGAGCACGCGCACCTCGGCGGTCGAGGACTTGTCGGCAAACGAGTAAGTCGAGACGGTGTAGAGCACCTTGGAGCCGTCGGGGTTGGGCACGCCCGCCGAGCGGCGGGGGGCGCTCAGCAGCACCTCGGGGGTGAACTTGGCGGCCTTGACGGTCATGGCCAGCAGGGCGAGCAGCAGCACGAGGTGCGAGAACGACGAGAAGAGGCCTGCGCGCGCCATGGTGCGGGTTGATTCAGCGTCTCTCCCCGAGAACGCGCTGGGTCGGCAGCGGGGAATGCGGGCAGCGGGCGACTGCTGGCTGCAAGACGGCTGCGGCGAGGGGCGGTCGTGGAGGGGAGAGGCAGAGAGGATGGCGGGCGGGTGCAGGGAGACGAATGGGCTGGGCTCGAGGGCGGCGGCAATATATAAAGGGCCATGACGCAGTCTGGTCTGCTTACCTCAATTGCAGTAGAGATGGCTAATCCCGCGGACCAGGAAAGCAGGCAGCACAGGGCGCAACGGACCAACAGCACGGCGTGGGCGGCCCGAAGCTTGTCTCGTTGTGGCAGCTGCTGTGGCGATGGACGATGTAACAGTGCTCCTCCAGCTGCGGAGAAATCCTGCCGGCGCCGGGGATCACGGCCGTCAGTTACGTGGAACAAGCCAGGAAGAGCCTGTGCGACTGATAACCCGTGCGTTTCGAGAGCCAAGGCTTTTGGGGTGAGGAGAGGGTGAGATGAGCGGCGCGGTGATATACAGGTCCCGCGGCTGGATGGGGAAGGTGCATCTGGACAAACACGAGAGCCCCCGCCCGCCGCCCGCCGCCCGCCGCCCGTTAGTCGTTGCCGTTTGCGCCCGCCGTGCAGCCTTCCTGCGGATCCTTCGCAGGGGCCCAGATGGCGGCATTGAGCGCGTTTCTTGCTTCTTGCGCGCCAGGCCGTTGTGCGACTATGTCCAGGCGTCAACCGACACCTCCCGCACCCAGTTGCGGACGCGGAAGGCGGCGAGCAGAGGCGAGAGGGCGCCGGCCATGAGTACCAAAGGGTCGCCTCCACCCGGCGGCGGGCTTGGCATCTGCCCGCAAGTGCAAGGTTCCTCGCGCAGCCGGCCGCCGGCCAAGTCGATCGACCACCTTCTGCTGCTGCTGCTGCTGCTGCTGCTAGCCGGTCAAGCTCTTGCGCCATGCCGTCGGTACGACGTGCTCGACGGAGCTTCGCATGCAAGATTCGCCATTTTTGGCCCACGGCAGTCATCGCCGCGCAAGATCTGGAAGCGTTGGGCCAAGACCGCCGCCCCGGACTCTTGTCAGGTACCGCCGCGCTGCAGCCGACTCGACTGATAGGGCAATCTAATACCCGGCCCTGGCCGCTCCGTCATGGAATCATTGGAGGTCGCCTGCAGCGAGACCCGGCTTCCAGTCTGTCCGAGGGCAGCTGCATCTGCAAAGCGAAAGGGCTTGACATCCGCGCAACTCATCCAAGCTGTATTAGATACGGTGAAAATGGCGTTCCCAAAGAATCAGCCTCCAGCTTGTCAACTGCTGGAAATCGGGCACCTGGCAAAGGCGTGCATCCAGGATCGATCTTCGCCGAGGACCAACGTGTCAAGAAGAAGAGAAACAACGGCCATTACTGCATGCCTGACGCCTGCCCGGGTATCAAAACAACGCGCCGCCACCAAGCTCAGATTCAGTCGTCAACCCCGTCGTCCTCCGGCAGCTCCGTGATCACGTCTTCCACAATCTGGATCAGCTCGTCCACGTCCGGCCGCTCCGTCGGCTCGACCTTCAGGCACTTCCTGACCACCTCCTTGACGGGCTCGCTGATGCCGCCCTCCTGTGGCGTGGACAGCGCTGCCGCTGCCTGCTTTTGCTTGCCGTGTGCCTGCTGCGCCGTGCCCTCGTCTGGGAAGCGCCAGTCACCACCGAGTACGCAGAGGCTGAGACTGCCGCCTGTTTCCTCGGAGCGCGCCTCAAATGGCGACTTGCCAACCAGACAGGCGTACAGTGTGCAGCCGAGCGACCAGATATCGACCTTCGTGTCAATCGACGTGTCAGTCTTGACATCGAAGAGCTCCGGTGCCCTGTACGGCATGGTACTGTGCTCGGCCGCGGTATCCTGCACCTGGAGCGCTAAAGAGCGCGAAGTAATGGGAATCGGCGATGGCGCGAGAGACCCCAGATCCATGAGAATCGGTGTCTTGCCATCGTCGGCGATCATGATGTTACCTTACGACACAGTCAGCCCTACACGGTCAATTAATGCATACGCGGGACTTACCTGGCTTGATGTCTCTGTGCGCGTATGCCCTCTGCTCACCAGGCGCAACGCCGTCCTGACTAGCCGTGACCTCATCGTCCATCAGTGGCTCCGCCGCCTCGTCCTCGTCGTCGTCTCCCCTTCTACTCTTCTGCTGCCTCCGCGCGCTTGCTTCCTCTGCAGCTTCCGCATCAGCCCTTGCGGCCTCCTGTCTCACCCTCTTCGCCTTTCCTTGGCCCGCCGCTCCGCCAGGCGCGCCCTTGACCTTGTACTGGTGCATGGCCTTCAGCGCTCTGCACACGCCGAGGAACAGGATCATGAGCCTGCGCTCCGGGAAGTTTGTATGGTTGACGAGGTTGGCGTTGATCATGTCCTGCAGGTTGCCTCTCCGGTAGTAGGGCAGCAGGATGTACACCGTCTTCGCGCCCGGGTCCGACTTATCCGAGGCGATGCTGTGGTCTATGCAGTGGATGATGTTGGGATGCGGCGAGAACAGGCTGTACGCCTCGACTTCCTTGAGCGCCTGCGAAACCGACTCCTGGCCGAACGGACACCGTATCTTCTTGAGCGCGTGCAGGTTCTGGCCCGAGTTGTCCTGCACCAGGTAGACGTAGGAAAAGCCGCCCTGCAGATCAAATCGCCACGTTAGCATCGTCGCCGTCCGCGCGGGGCCTCCTGGAAACGGCAGAGATGCCCGGACGTACCTCGCCGAGAAGGCGCAGGATCTTGAAGCTGCGGCCATTGATTTTGAGCTGGGGCGTGCCGGGGAAGCATGACATGCAATTGGTCAAGGAGTAGACCAGGTCGAGGACGTAAGAGCTTAGCGAAGACATGCTGAAGCGCGGGGCGACGCCTCCCGGATAGGAAGGGTCTCGGAAGGACGAGTGGTGTTCGGGGAATTCGGGATGGTAACCGCTGCGGGCGATGCGCGACAGCTCCAGCTTGGCTGCTTGCGGGGGCCGTGGGCGTGCCGGGAGGATTTGCGGAAGTCCTGGACGGAAGGCGTGAAGGAAGGCGCAGATTGGGTGTACGTGGAAGAGTTGGAAGCTGTGGTTGCTGCTGCGCCTGCGGCCGCTTACGACAGGGCGAGCTTGGGCCCGGCAGCTCGGCAGCCTGCCTCAGGCACCCGCGCTGACACATCCGACGCTGCTGAACCTCACCTCTCTCCATGCACGCAGCCTGGTCAGAAACACATCTTCGCTGCTTGCACGCTGGCTGTCTGAGCTTGTTCCGGCTCGGCGTCCGTCAACATGCCTCACGTGGACCTGCTGATTCGCCGCGCTGCCGCCAACGCCATGCGGAGATGGCGCGGTCCATATCTATCGCCGCCTTGGTTTCTTGGGAGTACCCCTCATTCGCCTTGAAGCAATCCTACAAATAGCCCAGTAATCCACCCCATCTTACTGGTTGGAGAGTGTGCTCCGCGCCGCTTCACTGTCTCCGATATCGGCACTTCCGCATCTAGCATCACTCCTCCAACACCAACATAAATACCCCGCCATTTGTCAAGTTCGCATCGCAAAGCCAAAAAACTTGAGACCTCGACCTAGAGATTCAAGTAGTAAACATGGCCGCAGACCAGAGCAGCAAAAAGGACCATTGGTCCTCCGAGGTTGGTCCATCTACCATCTCTCGACCACAAATCCACCATATTCCCCCAAGCAGCAGCCTCCTCTGCCCCATCACCCGAAGACCGCCAACGCAAACCCCCCTTCGCACACCTTTCCCCCACAGCCGCCCCAACAACTAACCACCACCGTCCCCCCTCCAGAAATACGCCACCTCCGCCTCCTTCGTCCCCCTCCTCACCACCAAAGTCCTCTCCTACCTCGCCCCCACCCCCACCGACCGCATCCTCGACATCGGCTGCGGCGACGGGCCCCTCTCCGCCCGCATCGCCGCCACCCTCCCGGCCGGCACGCTCCTCGGCCTCGACGCCTCCCCCTCCATGATCGCCACCGCCACTGCCTCCCACTCATCCGCGCCCAACCTCGCCTTCCGCGTCGCCGACTGCGCCGACCTCCGCGCCGCCGCCCCCGACCTGCTGGACGCCTCCTGGGACAAGGTCTTCTCGAACGCGGCGCTGCACTGGATCCTGCGCGCGCCGGGCACGCGCGCCGCCGTCTTCGCCGACCTGTTCGCCGCGCTGCGGCCCGGCGGCGCGCTCGTGTTCGAGATGGGCGGCGCCGGCTGCGTCGCCGAGGTGCATGCGTGCCTGACGGCGGCGCTGGTCACGCACGGCGGGGTGGCGAGCGTGGCGGAGGCGCGCGAGGCGTCGCCGTGGTATTTCGCCGACGAGCCGTGGATGCGGGCGATGCTGGAGGGGGCGGGGTTTGTGGTCGAGGTGTGCGAGAAGGAGTATCGGCCGACGCGGTTGACGGAGGAGGAGGGGGGGATGGCGGGGTGGGTGCGGCTGTTTGGGAATGCGTTTTTGGAGCGGGTGGAGGAGGGGGAGAAGAGGGAGGAGGTGGTGCGGCATGTGGTCGAGGCGTGTAGGGGGAGTTGCGAGAGGGAGGATGGGAGTTGGTGGTTGGGGTATGTGAGGTTGAGGGCGGTGGCGAGGAAACCGGCGGCTTGATGCGCGGAGGGGGGAGATGCCTTTCTGCTGTGGGGCGAGCTTGGTTGAGGGCGGGAGGAGAGTGGTCTGAGGTAATGAGACATACGATTCCTGAACATATGTGGATAGCTGAGATGTGTGCTTTTTGTCCGGAAGTTACGACGTGGATATTTCCTGAACTTTTTGAGAGGTGTTCTACTCTCACAGTCTCAGTTGAGACCGGCAGCCAGTTTCTTCCTCCTCATCAGCTCGCTCAACGGCACATCATCTTCATCGTAAAACTCCGCCTCCTCATCAACGCCAAAATCACGCAGCCTCTCGCCCTCGGAATTCTTCCAAGCCTCCTCTCCCGACTCGCCATCATAATCATTTTCACTAGGAGTCTCATCGCCATCGAGATCCCTATCCTGCTCGGCGTCTTCCAAGCGCTTATGGAATGGACGTCGTCTTTGCAAACCAGGGTTCTCCCAGCGCCTGAGGTCTGCTTCCTGCCGCTTCTTGAATGCGTCCATGGCCTCCCGGTCGTCAAGGTCGGGGACCCGGTGGTTGAAAGCATCCTCGGGATTGAATGTCCTCTTCACTCTGGGCATGCGGTCCGGATCAGGCGGCGGCCAGGTGACAGAAAGGTCTGAGGGAAAAGCGTTAGAAGAAGAGAAAAAGCCCCAACATACGAGTGAGCAGTAAACTACCTTCGAAGCCATTGACATCGAAATTCAGGCCCTTGTCGTTCGGAGGAGTTGCCGCGAACGGCCAGAACCAAGCTAGCAACTAATGTTCTCCATCAGCAAAGTGTATAACAACGCATCCCAGCAGAAGAGACTCACATTCTTGGAGCCCATAGCCTGGGCCATGTTCGCGAAGACACCAATATCGTACGGGAACTCTTGCTTCTTTATCCGTATCCTCTTCCCGTCCGGGCCATCCAGACAGCCGCCCAGGTAGCGAGCACGATTCAGCAGGGTCTCGTGGCGCTCAATCTCCCAGCTCTCAATGGTGGTGACGTTGCCGAAGAACATGTAGGTGAAGCGGAGCGTCATGATGGCGACGCCGAAGAGGGTGAGCGAGTTGACGAGCATCAGCACAAAGAGGTGCATGAGCTGCCACGGGGTGGGGCCGAGATACTGTCCGGCGTCGGGTGAGTAGGCACGAGGGCAGCTGGAGCAGAAGGCGTAACGCACGCTGGGGAGATGTCTCTTCTGCCAGACGACGGCGCCGCGGATGTAGAGCAGATACTCGTTGTAGGCGAGCGCGAAGGTGGCGTAGACGATCACGCGCATGAAGTGCGGGTAGGTGGTGTGGGAGACACAGTTTGCGAGCCACGGGCAGTGGTGGTCCATTTTGGGGATGCATCTTTGGGGGCTCAGTCAACCTATCTGCGCGGCGGAGAGTGCTGGCAGCATTACCTTCCACACGTCTTGCAGTGGTGGGCCCGCGGAGGCTTGGGAGCGTCGCATTTGCCGCACCAGCGGGGGCGCACTGTGGGCGCATCCTCGTCCTTCTCCTTCACGGGTTTGTCGTCTCCGTACACCCGCACAGGTTGCGGCACCCAGCCCTTCGGCACGCGGCCCGGATCAGCCAGGCAGGCGCGGGCGAAGCTGACGAGCAGACACGCCAGCAGCGCATTGAAGACTATGGCCTGGTCTCTCTCGAGCGGGTGCGGGTCGAGGTGCTGGTACAGGTACTGCGACGTGTAGCCCAGGAAGAGGACGAGGACGACGACGGCGGGAACAGCGAGCTGCGTGGGCGAGAAGGCGGCCATGGCGGGCCGGCGGGGATGGGGCGGAGCAGGGGCGGCAGGTCGACGCGGGGCTCAGCGACGATCCATGGACATCCGCAACGGTTGTCGTGGCAGGCGTGTTCCGTAGGGAAAGACGTGGAGCATTGCGGCTGCGGAGGCGGCGGGCGACGTGCCAGGCCAGATGACGCGCAGCTCGGCCTCAGGCACAGTGCAGGTGCAGGGTCCGCGCGCGTCCGCCTCGCCTCGCGCGCGCCCCCGAGCGCTCCACCACCGCCCGCTACATGTCACTCCTCGCCCGCGTCTCTCCAGCCGCCGCTCTCGTTTCTCTGGCAGAACAAAATGCGCTGAGCTGCCACAATGAACCCAATCCTCGGTCAGCTCTGGCCTCCCGCTCCTGCTCCTTCGGGGCAGCACGCTGACATGGCGCGCAGAATCGTTCCTCTCGCTTCTCATTCCGGCCGTCATCCTGCTCCACCTGGCGTGGGCTCCATACACCAAGGTCGAGGAATCCTTCAACATCCAGGCCGTCCACGACATCCTCGTCCACGGCGTCCCGACCGAGAACGTCAATGCCTTTCTTGCGCAGCACTATGACCACGTTTCCTTTCCGGGCTCTGTTCCCCGCACCTTCACCGGCGCGCTGATGCTGGCCGGCTTGTCCAGGCCGTGCGTTGGCTGGCTGAAGTCCCCCGCCCAGGTGCAGCTGCTGGGTGCGTGCTCCCACCCGCTCTCGCCCGCCTTGCGCTGACGCAGCTTAGTCCGCGCCGTTCTTGGTCTGTTCAATGCATTCGCGCTCCTGCACTTCCGCCGCGTGGTGTGGAAGGCCTTTGGCAAGGCAGCCAGCAACTGGTTTGTCTTGTTCCAGGCCAGTCAGTTCCACCTGATGTACTATGCCTCTCGCACTCTCCCCAACATGTTCGCCTTTGGAATGAGTAAGCTCCCTGCCTTCTCCGTCCGAATCTTGTTTGACCGCAGCCAGGCACTCTGGCAATGGGATGCTATCTCACCTCCGTCACCAGCCCAGACAGAGCCGGCTCGTCCAGGCAGCTCCGTCTCTGCTTCTATATCCTCACCATTGCGGGCATAGTCTTCCGCTCTGAGCTCGCCATCCTCATCGGCCCTCTCGCCCTCTATCAGCTCGTCCAACGCCTCCCAACCGAGGGCCTCTTCCCCTTTCTCCGCTTCGTCGTCCCATCCGGCATCGCAGGCGCCTTCGTTGGCCTCCTCATGACCGTCTCCGTGGACTCCTTCTTCTGGCGCACCTGGCCCTACCCGCTCTGGCCCGAGTGGTCCGCCTTCGCGTACAACACGCTCGAAGGCCACGCCTCGGAATGGGGCGTATCCCCCTGGTACTACTACTTCCTCAACGCCCTCCCCAAGCTCCTCCAGAACCCCCTCACCTACACCGTCCTCATCCCCTGGTCCATCCTCAACCCCGCCACCCGTGGCCCCTGCTTCTCCCTCGTCGCCCCCTCCCTCGCCTTCGTCGCCATCTACAGCCTCCTGCCGCACAAGGAGTGGCGCTTCATCATCTACATCATCCCGGCGCTCACCGCCAGCGCCTCGGCCGCGGCCGGCTGGATCAGCGTGCGCTACGGCAAAGCGCGCCTGTACCGCCTCACGTGCTGGGCGCTCCTCGCCTCCGTCGCCGCCTCCTTCGCCCTCTCCGCCACCCTCCTCGCCATCTCCAGCACCAACTACCCCGGCGGCACCGCCCTCGTCCGCCTGCACGGCGTCGCCGCCCAGCGCGACGCCCAAGCCCCGCGCATCAAGGTCCACCTCGACAACCTCGCCGCCCAGACGGGCGTCACGCACTTCCTCGAGAAAGCGGGGCCGGCGCTCCCCGGCGAGGCGCGCCGGCTGCGCGACGGCGAGTGGGCGCTGCGCCGCGACGGCGGCATCGAGTGGACCCCCTTCTCCGCAGCGGACAAGGCGGAGATGGAGCGGGAGCGCAAGGAGCGCTGGGTGTACGACAAGACGGACGACGCCGAGACGCTGCTGGAGCCGGCGTTCTGGGATCGGTTCGACTACGCCCTGGCCGAGCGGCCTGAGAAGGTGATTGGGCGGTGGGAGGTCGTGGACGTGGTGTACGGGTTCGGCGGGATCAAGATGGTCAGGCCCGGGGAGGTGTTGGGGGAGGTGCAGGGGGGTGTGGAGGAGGGGCTGGGGCCGAGGAGCGAGAGTTTGCGGCGGTTGGTGCTGGGCGACGACGAGGAGAGGAGCGGGTGGCTTTGGGGGTGGTTGGAGGAGGTGTTGCGGGAGAAGGTGACGAGGGGGTGGTGGGTCGGCGTGCGGATGGAGCCGAAGATAAGGATTTTGAGGCGGTTGCCGTTGCTCTAGGTTTGGCGTGAGACAGGGCGGGGTGTGGGCTGTCACGAGATGCTTTTGGATATCGGTGCAGGCGGTGTCTGTTGCATGCGGCTGTATGGCGTGGCTCACGGGTGAGCTTGCCATGCAGCTGCCAGATGGACAGCATGGACGTGATCAGCGCACTCGGCGCCTCCGGTTGTAAATATGGAGCAATTGCTCTTCTGGAGCCCTTACCAGTCCCGAGGAGCAAGCTACTCCGCCATCATTTGCAGATGCGGAAAGCAAGATAGTTTCCTGGAGAGGTTTTCTTCTGCAAGCTCAGAGGATTAAAATGCATTGCATGGCTTCACGTGTCCGGCTCAAGGATTTCTATCATGCTCGGCAGATGGTGCGCGTACTCTTGAAGTCTCATACATCAAAGTACACTTCCGAGTCCTCCGCTGTAGCAGTTCGGTGGACAGAAGGCAGTAAGTTGACTAGTTACATCTAGCACCAGTTATTCAAGAACCAGGCACAGTGGTGGATGTTGAGAGCAGCGTGAGATTGCACCATTCAGGAAACAAAGTGGAATGTTATTAGTGAAAGAACCCCTGGGCATCTCTCGAGCAGCCGGTCATTCTGAGAACACCAATATTTGGATCATCTTGTCGTTCTCTCTCTGGCTTGACGAACTCATAAACCTACAAAGGTCCAAAGCTGTCGTGGCTACTACTTGAAAAGGAATTATCCTTCTTCGTCAAGTGTGACAGTTTCGTGATGAATCGACACCCTGAACTATCGAGGAACCACATCGGACCTCCCGACGTAGGCCAGAACCACCGAATAAGCCTTCTAGCTACCGGTTCCCGTTCGCTCTCCCAAGTGCCACAGCGCCCACGAGGCGCCTCGCCGCAAGCCGCACGTGTCGGAGCAGGGCCTCGCCTCCCCCGAGCAGCACAAAAGCGCCTCAACGCCTCTGGGTCTCCGAGTTCTCTTCTACAACCGAATTCTGCGGCTGGTTGCCAACCTACACAGACTTCCGATGCCCTGAATGCAAGAACTGTTCCGGTACCCTCGTCGTTCGCACACTTGGCGATCTGCCTTTCGCTTCCGCCCTCGAGGAGGCGAAGACGCAGACCTGCTGCGGTCCGGACGGAGGCTGACGACGAATATCAGCATCATCTTCATAATCCTGATCAGCAGCCTTGTTGACTCCTCACCGCGATCTGGCATACCGCATCCCGGCGAGCCTCGACCGCACCTACACACGCAGATCAACCACGCAAGACGCAAGGCGCATGCAAGACGCGCGCAACCCATCCAGCGTGCAGCTCGACTATCCCCTTCGATCAATAAAGCTGTCCCGCTCTTGCATCGCAACCCTCAGACCACGAGAGAAAGCGGGTCAGCTGGTACGCATGCGTACCTGAGCCGCGCCCGCTCCCACAACGGCCGAGAAAAGGGACAAGGGCAGCAAAAGCAAGCAACAATCTCGGCGAGCCATGCATGCGCGCGCGGGCACGCGTGCAGCAGCGCCAACCGAGCGGGTCCCCCCCAACACCCTGTCCGTGCGACGCCGTTGAGTTACACGCATGTGGGAAGGGAAAGCGGCAGAACCGCCAACCCGCACGTCTCAGGGGCTAGCTGGTCTCTTCCCTTCCGTCCGGTCTGCCCCCCAGCCGCACGCGCGCGGTCGGCACCGCATCCAGCTGAGAAGGACAAAAACAACACCAATGCAGAAGAGGACCTATGCTTCCAGCCTCGGACGGACGGGAAGCGGCAATCTTGCGTGCAAAGCGCAAGCGTTGTGTTTCTCCGTCCCGGTCGCCCTGTTCCCAAACCCTCCCCCCCAACCCGTGCCCGGTCGATCCGTCCACGAGGTGCGAGAAGCCGCGCAAGGTACGAGCCGGCGCTGGCGGGGGAGAGGGGGGTCTCAGAGTGAGACGAGGAGCGGACGCATTCGGCCAGCCCAACATGCGCAAACATAAATAAAAAATAAAAATAAACGGGCAATGCGCGCTTTCAGCCTCACGGACGGGAGGCGGCATGGAAGGCCGGGCCAACAGCCCATCCACCCATCCCCTACCACGAGGCAGCCACGAGCAAAAAGGCAGAGCAGGT
This sequence comes from Neofusicoccum laricinum, assembly GCA_029906385.1. Taxonomy (NCBI): domain Eukaryota; kingdom Fungi; phylum Ascomycota; class Dothideomycetes; order Botryosphaeriales; family Botryosphaeriaceae; genus Neofusicoccum; species Neofusicoccum laricinum. The sequence goes on along the minus strand of CP123714.1, from coordinate 1,527,311 downwards.
CTCAGAACCAGGCAACAACGTCCCGCAGAGCTCGCGCGTTGTCATGCCCACGCGAACCAAAATGCGAGACGGCATGAAAAAGCCCACGAAAGCATGTACGCACACCTTCAGCCTTGCTCACGCGATCTCCAAACCCACGAGGCAGCCACACGCCGGTTCACCTCCACATTACGTGCGTCAACAGGTCTCAGAGACAGGGAGAGACCGGTAGCGTGTCTGCAAGTTTTGGACGACTTAGTTGATTGTGCTAAGCGCGCAGGAAAAAAAAACAAAAAAAAACACATGTACAGTTCAGCTTCCTCTCTTCTCCCCGGCCGACTTCTCAAACCCCGCCCCCCCTCCCTTTCCGACTTCGAATGCTGTGCTAGTGATAGCCTCCTCATGAATATGGTGTTTCCCCTTAACCTTCCAGTTCATCTCTATGCAGGGAAAACCGGGTTTCAAGTTGAAAAAAAAGGGAAGAAAGCCACCCAAAGGTTGAGAGGGTCCGCGCGGGGCCGCAGGGTATACAGTCAAAGGGAAAGAAAAAACAAGGAACACATTAAGCAACGTCAACAACGGGCCGTTCGACCGGAGGCGGGGGGGGGGGGGTGAAGAGAGCCGAGAATGCAGAGATGAACTGAAGAAGAATCCGAAATAGAAGGATCAAATTTGAGAGAAGAACGGCAGAATATTAGTCACAAGAAATCAAGAAAGCAAAAGGAGTACTTTCCCAAGGTATCTGACACAATCGAAACTGAGCGACAAAAGGCGCAAGCAAATAAAGCTCAGCAACAAGAAGTTGAAGAGCCACCTGAGAAACGCCAGGTGGAAGAACCTACAGAGATGCTGAAGCAAGAAGCCCTTCAGCCGCAAGCAAGTAAGCAAGCAAGCAAGCCGAGAAAAAGGGACGCGTGAGAAGAACGCCACCATGCTGTCCACACGTGGTGGCTATGCGAGACAAAAGTAGAGCCGTCGAAAAGGAATATGAGGAAAAAGATAGTGGTTTCGCTTCCGAAATTGAAAGACGCAAAGTTTGCCACACCGCTTTCGCTACGTCTCGGTCGTTGTTCGTCGTCGCTGCGTGAGATAAATCCCGTCCTGGACGAGTAATTGATGCAGTGATAAGACAAATGTAAGCTATTGAGGGCCGCATCAAGATGAGGCCTTGGTAGGATATGCGTGCTGAAAGATATTGGAAGGACGGGGGTTTAGAAAGGAGAACTCGTCTACACGACAAGCTCACCCAGACCTAGTCCCCTTCTCCTGCGCGCCCTGGCGACCAGTCTTGTCCGCGCATCGGCGTCGACGTCGAAGTCATTCGCCCACCCCGTCTGCCCGGCGGCGCGGCCTAACCGCCTGGCAGTTGGGTTCAAGCTGGGTCTCTCGGGTCGATGCATCTCCGCCTCTGTCAGGACGCCGGCGCGCTCGCCCCAGCTGGCGCGTTCGAACTCCATGATGCCGCCAAACTTCCCGTCGCTGTTCGCAACGAAGAAGCTGGACCCGTCCGGTACGAAGCTGACACCGCTGACGGAGCCAAAGAAGTCCAGTGTCTGGGCGCGGTCGAAGGTCTGTCCGTCGATAACGCTGACCACGTCGTCTGCCTCAGCCGACAGCAGCACGCGCCGCCCACTGCCAACGGGGCTGAAGTGCAGGCTGCGCGGGTATGCCATGGTTGAGGCAATGATAGACAGTGGCTGCCGCCACCAACGTGCGTCGTATACCACGACCTTTGAATCCTGGGCGCCGGTGGCAAGATGGATGCCGTCGTCAGCCCAGGCGCAGGCAAAGGTGTGCTCGTCGTGCGCGGGAAGGCGTTCGAACGGACGACCGGTTTCAGCGTCGGTAATGAGTGTTTCGCGAAAGTCGCCGACGACCATGCGCATGCGGCCGTTGGGCGAGGTGGCGGAGCAGTTGATGGCTTCTTCATATCCGAAATCGTAGACAAAGCGATTCGTAGAGCAGTCCAAAACGCGAAGGCGTTTGTCGTTGGACGAGAACGCTGCCATGTTGCCGCCCGTGCTACGACTGGCAAAGGTGTGCACGTGGTTGGTGATGCCGTTGGGCTCGTGCGTAATGAAGCCCTGCGTAGGCTTGCTGCCGTATTCCGAATGCAAGTCGACGAGTGCGTATTCGCCGTGGAAGCCGCCTGCGATAAGAATATTCTCCGAGGCGGTCATGGATGTTATATCGAATGTCGCCGAATGCAGGGAGTCAAAGTGGGACCTGGTCAGATCCATGACACAGCTGGTTGAGTTGCCCAACGAATCGGTGCGCATCACTCTCGACCGGCCTGCGTAGAATACGTCGTTTCGTGATGTCGCCGCGATGAGGTTGCGCAGCTGGAAATGAGCGATCAAGGCCTGGTGATTGGTGTTCATTCTCCGAAAGCGGAAAAAGCTCTCGGAACTGGGCAGTTTCCTGGCAATCCTGGGCGGAAGCACGCCGACGCGACCTGTCGAGAGCTGATAGAGCCTGGTGCGGGCGTCCCTGGCAGCCTCCCGGACTGTCTCGAGCTGGTCCCAGTTGATGCCCTGGATGTCGTAACGGTTGCCTTGGAGGTCTTCTCTTGAGATAGACCGGGGGCGGTCCCAGTGCTTGACGTTTGAGGCCTCCCGTCCGATCTTGCTTAGTCCGTACTCTGGCCTGCCGCCGGCCACTCTCCAGGTGTCCATGAATTTGCAGATATCTGACTTGAAGTTGTAGTCGTCAACAGAAGGCGTGTTCACCTCGTAGTCCTCCCAGTACGGCGGTATTGCAAACTGCGAGTTCCCGAGGTTGAACGATGGTGGTTGGAGGTTCACAGGAATATATGGCGTAGAGATGCCGTTGCCCCCTGCGGCTGCCAGCGTCGTCAGCATTCCTCCTTGCACGGGGAAGGCCTGAGTCCATGCAGGCTCCGGCCCCTCGGCCGCCGAGGAGGAAGTGTCGTCCGGGGGCAGCAGCTGTGAAAAAGGCGGGATGGCGGGCTGGAGACCGAAGTCGAACCCCAAGAAGGCGTCGCCTGACGGGATGGGGACGCCGCCAGGCTGGGTGTCCTCCATATCGGAGTCGGGGTCCTCAAGGCGGCCGTCCATGTCCTGCTCGGTGTCGCCGTGGTAGGCGGAGTCCTGGGAGGACGGCTCCATCTGGGGCTGGGAGGACGGCGGACTTATGCGGTAGGGGAAGCCAGTGTGCGGCGGGCGCGGGTCTAATGCGGGCTGGGGGACAGGGTGGTTCTGCACGGCGGCCGGGAAGAAGATGTCATGCCCAGCGCTAGCCATGACGGGCGCCAAAACGGCGCGGAGGAATCGGCGCGCGCAGTGGGGGCGTCTGATGTGACAGATGGTGTGCTGGCGGGGCGGCTGGGGGGCTAAAGAATAGGTAGGATATGCGAAGAAGTCGAAAAACGGCGTATGTGCAGGGCTGCGCGCGGGGAGCCACGAGACGTGCAGTATGTACAATGCTCTTGCGCGTTCACGTTAGCTCTGCCAGGCCGGCAAGCTGCATGGCAGAGCGGGCGGCGCTTGAGCCAGGGCACTGGGATTGGGGCGACTGCGCGCTTGGGCAGGTCTGGGGAGAGCGCTGGGGAGCGGGAGCTGTCTCGGAGGGCTGGGGTCGCGTGCGGGCGCGCGGATTGGCCGTTGGGGCGGGGAGGAGGGTGATACAGGACGAGCGACGGGGACGGCGAGAGGATGGCGAGCATCAGCGCCGGCGCCGGGCCAGGGCTGGTCGTCTTTTGGCGACTGACGGGCGACGCGCGAGATGCGCTCGGCCGCGGCGCGGGGACGATCAGCGGGCCGGGGCAGCAGGGAGCAGGCGGCCCAGGGTCGGCGGCAGCGATAAGGGCGGCGCGAGGGCGAGGGCGAGGGCGAGGGCGAGGGCGAGGGCGAGGGCGAGGGCGAGGGCGAGGGCGAGGGCGAGGGGCGGCTGGCGGGAGCGGGGGGCAGCGTGCGCCGCGGCTCTGCGCTGGTTACTGGCGGGGGCACACCATCGCAACGTGTGCGCGCTGCTGGGTAACGGGGCCGTTAACACGTTCAACACGCGCTCGTCGTCGCCGTGTGGGGTTGGCGGTGCCGGCGCGGTGGAGCAGGGGGAGGGCAGCGCCGGCTGCATTGGGGCTGGAAGCGGGAGGTGGTCCGACGCAGCGTCTGCATGCTGCATCGAATGTGTTCGCGGGTTGCACCGTCATGTGCGTCGGGCTGCGCGTGGCCCTGGCCGCCGAAGCCGCGCAGGCGCTGCCCGCCCGCGCCGCTGCTGAGCGCGCTGCTCGTCCATTACTGAATTACGTCGTTATCCGCGAAAGGCTACATACACGCGCTGGCCCGCCGCCCGGGGCGCAGCCAGCACTCATTAAAACCCGCATTACCCGCCCGTCAGCTCGGCTGCGCCCGTCATGCAAGTGCGAGCAGCGCACGTTTGCAGATGCTGCTGGCAAAAAGGCCCGTGTCGGGATCTGTCCAGCTGCGCGCCGCCGCCCAATCAGCCGCCGCCGCCCCTCTGCACCTGCCGGATCATCGCTGTGCCGGTGCCACCAGCTGCAGCTTTCAGACGCGCTGAGAAACCGAATGCCCTTGGCCTCCTCCCGGAGAAACGCCACCATGCAGGATGATTAATGCTCATAGTACGCTTCGTGTCCTTGCTGCTGCTGCTGCGAGTGCGCCGCCCATCCGCCCGTCGACGTGTTCTGCTGCGACCACCCGGCGCTGGAGCCCTTGATCCTGCGTTCTACACGTCCTTCCAGTCAGCGCTGCATCATCGCATCTCGACCCGCCAGGGGCGCCTACCGTGCTCGAAGTCCTGCCACCGCTTCATCGTGATCTTGCTGCTGTCGAACTCGCCGTCGTCCTCGTGCCCGCCCTTCTTCGTCTCGCCGTCCGTCTTGCGCGTGTCACCCCACGTGAAGTCATCAAACTTCCAGTACGCATACGTCGGGAGGACGAAGTTCCAGATGGGCAATGACACGAGGTAGATCATCATCCATGCCACGTACGACCACCGATGAGCGGTGAGCACAATCAGGATAGCCGGCAGACCGAGAATGAGCGCCAGCAGAATCAGCGGAATCGTCGGCGCTTCCGTATGCTCGACCGCCGACTTGATGGCGATTGCAACTGTGTGCGCATTAGCAACCCATCCTCGTTGAGGCATCGCTCGGAATCAGCTTACTCAGATAGATGGTGAACGAGATGGCCGCGGGCAGCACAAGAGTGCCGACAAGCTCGATGAAGACCACGAACTGCATGCTAAAGCAGAAGGTGCCGCACAGGTCCCTGACGAGAACGAGCTCCATCAGGTTGTGGACCGTACTGTTGATCCACCGACGCCGCTGCGAGAGCAAAACCTTGAACTCATCCGGAACCGTCGTCTTGCAGACCGCTTGTGGAACAAACACTTGCTTGCGCTTCGGGAACGTCTTCAGCATCAGCGTTGACAGGTAACGGTCCTCGCCGAGAAGAAGCAAGTTCTTCTTGTGCAGCGTGTCGACGACGTTCTCAGAGTAGTGCTCGACAACATCGGGGTTAGCCAGAATAGGTACCCAGTAGTTCTGGCCGCCCTTGGGGGCCTTAATGCGGTACATGCAGAAGCAGCCAGGCAGGCACGTTACACCACCAAAGACGGATTCGAAAGACTTGGCCTGATGATGAGAAATGAAGTACCTGCTACCAGTCAGGGAATCGCATGTCGATCACACGCACAGACGCTGAAAACTTACTCGAAGACCTGAATCATGGAAACCCACGATTGGCGCTTGTTGGCGATCTTAGTCTCACCGCACAACCCCATAATCTCGGGATCTTTGACCATGGCGGAGATCATGTGCGTCAGAGAATCAGGGTAAACCTTCGTATCCGCATCGACCATCAGCACAATTTCGTAGAAGTCCGGAGAAATTCCGATAATCTTCCAGATTCCGTTGAACATTTCGAATTCGAGCTCCGTCATGCGCTCGTCAAACATAACCTTCTGGAGGAAGGACATCAGGATGATCTGACTGTCACGCTTTCCACGGTTTCCGGGCTTGGACTTGCCGGCTTCCTCGGGGGTGCCGCACTTGACGACGAGCATCATCGGCACACGCTGCTGCTTCTCGGCCGGGATGCGCGAGTCGTCGCCGTAGTCGTAGAAACCAGAGTAGATCTTGGCCATGTTGTGTCTCTTCGAACCACTGGCAACCGCAACATAAGAGAATGGCTGAACCTCGTCGGGCAGGACTGCGTGATCCTTCATCATGCCGAGACAAATCTCCGGGGTCGAAAACTCCTCTCCCTTGCCTTTGATGATGCCGTCGCAGATAACGAGGATGAGCTTGTGGCTGTTGGGGTACTCGGTCGTAGCGACAGAATCCAGCGTTGTTCGAATGCCCTCCTCACCTTCGGAATAGGTGGTAACGAGGCAAATGGAGTGTGCGAGGGGATAACCAAAGGGCTGCCACTCTGGAGGGGGCTGAGGCACCACAGCTTCGTGGATGAAGCCTGCCGGTCCAGGACCTTCAGATTCTCCCATGTAGCTAGAATACCGCTGGTCGGAAGAGGGCGGAATCATCAAGCTCGTGCGGCTGTCACCTCCACCGGACCTGCTGTTCATATCATAACCAAGAGTGCCTTCACTGCGATTGCCATGCTTGTAGACGGGATTCATGAGCCGAGCAGTAGAGTTCTGACTTGCCATGGTTGTTGGCGGCGGTCGAGACTTGCCAGAATCAATTGCATAGGGGCTGGTAAACCTTGACGTTGACGGGAAGAACTTGCTACTGCGTTTGTTGTTACGGTCCACCGGACCAGGTCCAGTGGCATCGGCAAGCTTTGGCGGAGGACGGTAAATGTCATCAGCCCAATCTTCAATCTCCTTCTGTCTCTTCTTAGAATTGAGGCCGAGCCCGGATTTGTCGGCGGCGTATTTCTTGGAGAGCCACCATTGGAAGGCCAGAGCAAGGAGGAACTTGGCAACGACGATCGAGAGGATAAAGGCAAGCGAAACGTAGAGGACCACCTTGGAGGCAATACAACCGATGCTCTCGGTGTCGATGGAGCCAACCTTGATGATTTCCGAAAAGCATTTGGCAACTTGCTTGTCTGTCGCAGACGTGAACGAACGAGTGACATCAACGCCACGGAGAGCGGAGTTCTGCCGAATGTCATCGAATCGACTGGGGTATGAAACCTGACTTGTGTTGAACCATTCCAAAAGATTGAGATCAAGCACGTCGCCGTTGTACACCATGAGATTGCGGCTCGAGTTCTTCACGTCGTCCCACGTGTAAAAAACGTCTCCATCACTGTCGAGACTGTAGAAGGCGCTACGGGCACTTGCTTGCGTGTGGCATGCGTAGCCGGTGTAGTATGGGACCGTGAAGTTCGGCTTCGAAGAACCATCCTGGTTGAAAGTATTGCAGGGGAAGTACCAAGCAAGCTCGTTGCCGTTGTCCTGCGTGGGAACGTCCGTGTTGTCGGCCGCGGTGATCAGCCCTTTACAGTGGCCGTTGACGTTCTGGAACAAAAAGCTCGCGTCTTTACCGCCCTGCTTCTCCGGAAGATCGAAAAGGACGTTTGCGCCCTCGGGAATTCCGCGCACCCAAGGATGAGAGGATCTTGAGAGATCGTATGCTTTTCCATGGATGATCATGTATCCGGTGTCCACCTTGTTCACTTGCAACCGCATAGGGCCTCCGTTGGGGCAGACCGTCTGCGTGAAGCCGAACGTCAGATAACCGACAAAAGCGCAGATCAGTAGGATGATGCTGATCAAGCCAATCTTCTCACGCCAGGCTTGCTGCTGCGCTTTTTGCGGCATTCCAAAACAACGCAACAGACAGCCGGGGGCCCAGAAGGTGATGACTGCACAATACACACTCCACAAACTCGGGGGTCTCTCCCCATTGCGGATCCGCTGCTGAGCCTTCGCGTCCTTGTCCTTCTTGCTCGCTTCTTGCCGAGTGGATCTGCGCTGGAGCCTACGATCGGCAACAGCGTGTCGGTTGTGGGCCTCTTTTTTTTCGTTGTAGTAATTGTTCCCGGTACTTTGCTGCTGGACCCGTGGGGCCAGGCTCTTGATGTCCGTACTCTCCGAGCTAGCCGTCTCAGCCTCGTCATGGTTCTCGGTGAGAGGGTCATTGCCAGTGGTCGAGGGCCGCACGTTCATGTTGCCGGCATGCTGGCGGTAGTGGTAGTTGGGGTGGTCGCGGTCGATGCGACTGCGCTCCGGCCTGACAAGGCTGCGCTTGCGGGTCAAGTCTTGCCCGGCCTGCATCATCGGATCGTGCTCGCGAGCAGTCGGTGTCCCTGGAGACGGCAGGGCGTGGCCCGAGGAGGGGTGGCGAGAATGCTCCCTCCGTGGGGTAGTCCGTGAAGCGCGAGAAGCGTGGGAAGTGCGCGAGTCGTGCGACGGCCTGGCCTCTGCGTCCGAGGGCCTGCGACGGCGGGTGGACGAGTCTCGACGGGACGAACGGCCGTGGGAGCTGTGGCGAGTGTGGACCTGTTCGCGCCGCCGCGGCGAGGGCGGCTGTGTCCTGAGTGGTAGCGACATATTGCGCGGTGCTGTTGCGGGTTAGTTCGCATTCCGATGATGCTCTGGAAGGCCGAGAACACAGCGGCGCCCGGGCATTTCTACGGCAGGGACAGACGTACCGCGGGGCCAGCGGCACCCAGGCTGTCAAGTGCGACTTGCTCGCTAGCTTGCTGCCCCAGTCCGAGGGGAGGGCTGAGGAAGTGAAGCTTGACGAGGGACTGCGGCGGTCGGGTGCACCGGGGGAACGAGCAGCTGGAATTGCGCACGCTGCGGCAGGGTGCAGATGGCAGAGAGGGATGCTGAACGAAGGTTGTGTCGTGCGTGTGTCTGCAGCGAGCGGGAGGTTACACAACAGAAACGAGCGGCGGTTTGGGCGCTGGGGGAGCTCAGCAAGGCCGGAGCACGCCAGCAGCAGGCCAGGTGTGCCTGGGGAAGTAGTCAACAGAGCGGCCTCGGGTGCGCAGGGTGCCCCTGACGCGAGCGAATGGCCGCGAGGGCGACGGCGCCGGCTGAATGCGCTTCCTGCTGCCACGCTGCGGGATTAGCGACATGGAGGGCGGCGAGGCGCCTATTCTTGGACCGAGTGGCGCGTTGCTAGAGCGATTTGCGCCTCCCGCGTCGCCGCCTGACTCTGCCCTTCACGAGAAATGTCACCTCATGCCAACCCGGTGCGCCGCCCGCGCCCGCCGCGTATTGTGAGCTGGAGGATTCAAATACAGCGCCGCCGCCGCCGCGCACGCCCGCGGCCAGGCACTCCAGCGCGCGAGCAGATGCGGCGGCTCCTTGGCCGCTCGCTGCCGGTCGCGGCAGTCGCGGCGGCACTCTCTATTTCAGGCCTCGTCGCAGGCGGCGCGTGACGTTGCGGTTGGCTGGCGGTTGTCAGGGCCACAGGGCCGCCGGCAGGGCTGGACGACACCCGCGCCAGAGATCGCGCTATCCGCCATCCACACTGGCACTGTGGGGCTCGGCGTGTTGGGGGCAGAGCGTGACAGCGCGCGGCGGCAATGGCACGATTGAAGGGTCCATCGCACGCGTCAGAGATCAATGGCGTCCCACAGCGCTCGGCAAGCTCCTCGCGGCCAGCATCCGTGAAGAAACCCGAGCAGCCCGCCCCAGACGTGCGCCTGGCCTGAAACGGACCGGGCCTGCAGGGCGCAGCGCGGCGCCCGCGCTGCGAGGTTTTGCGTCGAAATCCTCTGCCCAGATGACGACGTCGGCCGATCGCAATGCCTCGCGCGCGTCCCGCAGCCTCGCGGATAGAGTTGGCCGCTACCGGTGCGCCGCCGCCAGTGGGCGCTGCACGTTGATGACTTGAGTGCGCGGCTGCGCTGGAAGCTTCCTGCCCGAGGTATATACGTATACACCACCGCACGGCGCGGGCGGGCCTGGCCTGCGCTCTGCTTCCTCCAAATCTCCCCGGAGCCCCAAGCCGCGCCCCAAGCGCTTCGATAATTGCACGACGCTGCTGTAGCGCAGACGCTTTCTAGAAGCCGCCCGCCGTCCATCCCTCGCCGGTCCGCCCCCGAAGGGACGCTACGCGGCGCATCTGGCAGCACCAGGAGCTCGCCTCTGCCAGGCAATACGAACGCACCACCGCCACCGCCCCGGCTGCCCGCCCTCAGCGCTCGCGCAGCCATCGTTGCCTGCTGCGCTGCCCGGCGCCCGGCCTGATATTGCCAAGGGGCCTCCGCGCATTGCAACGCCCGGCGTCCAAGAGCGTCGCACTGGCGGCGCACCTCGACGGCACGCGCAGACACACGGCCACTCAGCGTCGGCGGCGGCCAGAAGCCCCGCCCAGGTCCTGCTCACGCCCGGTAAGACGTCGCCGATCCAATTCTCCGGGTGCTCCTGCGGTCCCTGCAGAACGCGGCGCATACATACCCGCAGCCGCTGCGGTACTCCGGCGCTGCCACACTGCCGCCTGTTGGACCTCGACTCCATGCACCGCTGACTGCGACCAGCCCGCCTCTCACGCTTTACCTGCGACCTGCCCCAGGACGCACTGATCGCCGCCTCTCGTCCGCGCGGGTATTCGTCGATCTCCCACCTGCGCTATCGATCCGCCGCTCTATCTCTCACGCCACGAGTAAGGGTCCAGATAAGGTTGCGATCTTGCTAGGGTCCACGAGATAGAGCAGCTGTCTGCGCCGTTGCCATGGGCTACCAAGATGCCGTCCAGGTCGATCGTGCCCCACTGCCGACCAGCCAGCCCGCGTCTCAAGCCTATCCCTCCCCGCCGTTGCCCGGCTCGCTGCGCCGCAAGCCCATCAACGGCCACCATAGCCACCCCTCCATCACCCTCCAGGGACCTGCCCGCGATGACGCCCGCGTCGACGCCCCCGCGTCTGCTCCGAATAACAGGGCCTCGGTCCAGTCGCGGGCCTCTGTGATGTCGAACGGCTCCCGGGACCTCGAGACTCCTGAGCCCGACAGGTACCGGGACTCGGTTGCCTCCATGGCCGTCCGAGGAAATGTCCCATACCGCCAGGCCCACATCAGCGTCATGTCGAACAGCCGGCCCGCCTCCATTGCGGGCGACGTGCTCTCGGATGACTTCAAGAGACACACCATCGCCTCGGACATGCGCTACGAGGACGTGCAGGAGGAAGAGGAGGAGCAGTACGAGCGCCCGCAGTACTTCCACGAGCCATACCAGGTCCAGCCGCCCGCAAAGCCGAAGAAGGCGGAGCGTCAAGACCGCGTCAAATCGACCTATTCGGATTCCCAAGGCTCTTCCAGTGGCCAGAGCTCAGGCCCTCGCGTCGGTCTGGCCCAGCCTCGTTCAACTCTTGTTCGTCCGGCCTCCGCCTTCACTATAAACCCTCGTGAGCGTCATCCGTCGCCTGGCTCGGGTGACCTTCTTGCACCGTCCCCCAGCGGATCTCCATCACCTTACGCACGCTCCTTGTCGGCCAACCGGCGCTCTCCGGATAACCGGCCTGCCTCGTACGTGGATCTGTTGAACAACGTCCCTTATGCACAGCAGATCGCACCGACGCAAGATCTTACGCAAAGTGCTCTGCGTACCCTGGTCGGAAGCGATGCGTCTCTCCTTGACACCCAGAAAACGGTGGAAATGTACATGGCCAACGTGAAGAAGACACCGGAACTCTCGGTTCAGTATGAATTTGCAGTGTTCCTTGTTCAAGCGGCGAAGGAGTTCATTCATTCCGAAGACCCGGCAAAAAAGGCTTATGCCGAGACGGTAATGATCAAGGAGGCCAGGCAGATCCTTGGGCGGTTGGCGGATCGTAGTTATCCATTTGCCCAGTACCTCCTCGCGGACGGATACTATTCCGGCTTCTTCAACAAAGGAAAGCCAGACCAGGAGAAGGCGTTCCCGCTTTTCGTCGCAGCGAGCAAACACGGCCATGCTGAATCCGGTTACCGCGCAGGCCTCATGTACGAGCATGGCTGGGGATCTCGCAAAGATTTGGCCAAGGCTGCCCAATTCTACCGCGCCTCAGCTTCTAAGAACCACCCCGGCGCTGCGTCCCGCCTTGGTCAAGCCTGCATCTTCGGGGAGCTGGGACTCGGCCGACGGGACCGTGAGGGTCTGAAATGGCTGAAGCGTGCCTCGGAATCCGCGGATCCGCAGTACAACATAGGGCCTCTCCTTCTTGCGAAACTTCATGAGAACGGCCACGGCGACGACTGCTTCAAGGACGAGGTGTATGCTGCACAGCTATACACCCAAGCGGCGGAGCTGGGCAACGCGGAGGCTTGCTTGAAGATGGGAGAGTGCTACGAGCACGGTCTGCTCGGGTGCCCGAAGGATCCCGCTCTCAGCGTCCATTTCTACACGGGTGCTGCCATTCAGGACATTCCACAGGCCATGATGAATCTTTGCGCTTGGTACCTGATCGGCGCACCTCCGGTCCTGGAGAAGGATGAGAATGAATCGTACGAATGGGCAAAGCGCGCTGCAGAAATGGGTGAGCCAGCGATCTTGTCCTTCTTTTTCTGCGCCGTCAATGATGTTAACAGTATCATTACAGGATTTACGAAGGCCGAATACGCGGTTGGCTACTTCACCGAAATGGGCATTGGCTGCAGACGCGACCCGCTCGAGGCGAACGTCTGGTACGTTAGAGCTGCCGACAAGGGCGAACCACGTGCAAAGCAACGTCTTGCCATCATCCGAGCAGCGGCCTCGGGAGAAACGGGTGCGGTTCAGCCCGAGGGAAAGAAGAAGGGTAAGGACGACAAAGACTGTGTGGTCATGTAAAGTTATTTCTACCCTTCTGTTTGGACATTTTGTTTGTTGCGACTTCTTACGACTCTACGCCTTGGCTGTCTGCATCTCGGATGAGCTTTGTGCAGGGATTCCATTTTTGTTGTTCAAGACTCATGCGGAAAAGACCGAATACCACTATCTGCGTTTGCGTCGCGATACCACCTAGCGTTCTTGTTGGTACTTTTCGGACCAGCTGAGAAACTGGCATTCGAAGAGGCTGCCGGGTCGGGATCTTTGGGATTTGCTTGCATTTTCAGGCGTGCGGAGCATGTCGGAGCTCGTCTGGTCTTCATGGCTTTTCGCAGGGAGCGGCACTGTTTTGTTGATGCATCTTCCTTTCTTTTTTGCATGCATTAATTGGCTTGGGGCGGTGCATTCACCACATCCAAAGAAAAAGGATACCTAGCAGCATGAAGTTCGGTGGTTATGGTTGTAATGGCAGTGGAGAGAAATTGCGGAGTCATTGCTCCTATCGTTTGGCTCGTGTGCTGTTCTTTGGCCCTCGGACCGATGATGTGTGGAGCTCTATTGCCTGTCCATATTAATTACGTGGTTGTGGGGGTCTTTCAGACGGTGGGCCAGGGACGACACGGTGTTGTCTTACCACGGTAGACCGAGGTGGAGTGCCGCTTGTTGAGTTCTATCCACAGTTTGGGTCCAAAAGTATACACTTGAATCTGAATCTGCAGCACCGGTGTAATCGAATGTATTTGAGCTCAATACGAGGCGCAAGGGACGGTGGACCCGGTACAACAATCTTCCGCCGAGGTAAGCTTTCGAGGCCATCGACGGCGCGGGCTCGCCAATCGCATGCCCGATGCAGCTAACAGGGGGTGTGCTGCTGGTGGCAGGCGCTCAGAAAGTGCAGGCGGCTGCAGGCGGTGGGGGAGCGGGCGGCGGTTCTGATCCTCACTCAAGTCGCGTCCTCTGGTGATCTGAGCGATCTTCTAGAGCTTGCGACGTCCGAAGTTGGCCGGGGCCTCGCTCCTGCCCGACCAGGCGGCCGGCAGCCAGTCACGTGCCGCCTGCGTCTTATCGCCCCAGCGCCCCGACGACATCGCATGCGCCCATCGCACGACGAGGACCTGTTCCGCGGGTGTGGCATCGTTCTAGAAGGCGTCGCCACACCGGATCTGCTTTGCCCCAGCGCCCCCGCACGCGCGACGCGGCTCCCAAACGGAACTGCAGCGGGCCGCCAATTGTCTGCCCGCACCATGGCTGCGAACCACGGATCCTCGTCGACGCATCGTGCCGGGCCGCTCTGGCGCAGCGGAGGCTGAAGGCTTCCTGCAGCGCAACGCCTGACGTCGAGCACAGCAGCGCTGCGGTGCGAGGCCGCACATCTCAGGCACCACGCCAAAAGATGGGGCGTCACCAGCTCGTCGTACCACCTGAGACAACCGCCCTCGAGATTTTCCCCCGCGACTCCGAGATGCGCTCCGAGTCCTGCAAACCGCCCATTTTCTCACGGGAGCCCGCCGAGCACTTCTCAACCGGCCGTGTCCCTTCGCCCCAGAAGTCGGTGGCCCCTTCGCTGCCCTTCTACCACGGTACTCCCTGGCTGCTGTCGTCATCATGGAGAAGAAGCCCGAGAACACCACCTTGGTGCTCGTGCGAATCGACACCCTAACACCGCCGCCGTCATGCTCTTCGCCTGGGTCTACTGCTTCTCCCGCTCTCTCGGATGCCGCCAGCCACGTTCGAAGCCGCGCGCAATCCCCATCCACTCCGCCGCCTTCCCACCTGCGCTCTCGCCCATCGTTTGCTGCCCGCCCACGCCTTTCTCGGACACAATCGTCTCCAGCCATGAGCTCGCTATCGGCCCGAGCGGCCATCAAGAGCTTCATAACACGTCACTTTTCAGACGCGCTGGCGGAAAACAGCAAAGACGTTCAGGAGCTCAGTCCGGAGGAGCTACAGGAAGAGTCTATCCGGAATCATACTGTACCCATCAAGCCGGATCCTCCTGATGATGACGAGCCTCCTTACACCAAGGCAGAGAGAAAAGAGATACAGTGGGGCAAGTCGTGCCCGAAGCCGCCAAAGCCGAAATTGACGTAAGCAATCAGCTGCTATCGTTCCACGATGTATCTCTCTACTCAACTCATCTCGTGTAGCCAGCTGTTTCGACTGAGGATGCATGCACAGGAGCCAGTTGAGGAAGAGAAAACCATGAGCACGGAGGTGGAAGAGCCTCCCTTCTCAACCACAGGAGACGATTCGGACACCAAGCCGCCAAGCTCGCAAGACTCCGACGAGGCCGCCGTCACCTCCGGCTCCGAGGACGACGAGGACGAAGCGGAAGGGGGCAGAGAGACGGCCATCAAGCACGAACCGCAACCACCAACGCGCACCTTCTCCGACCGCACCGACAAACGTCCACCAAAACGCGCCTTCACGCTCATCGGCCTCAAGAAGCGCGTCCCCCGCTTCCGCTATAGCGCCTCTCTCAAGACTCTCGCCAACACCAGCAACCCAGCCAAACCCCATGACGACGACAACCTCGACCCCAAAAGCGCACGCCGCCTGTCCTCTCTCGCCACCTCACCCCCGACCGACCCGCCGTCTCACCACCGCCTCTTCAGCTGGCACTTCCCCCTCTTCCACCCCGCGGGCCACGCCTCCAGCCTCTCCGCCCGCTCCGCCCGCGAGCGCCTCATCGACAGCCCGGAAAAATGGCTCGCCCTCGTGCACGAGTCGTGGCCCGCGCTCTTCACAAACTTCGCCGATCTGGTCCGCTACATGGACCGGCCGGGCCCGAGCGACCAGCTGGCGCGGCTGATCGAGGGCGTGCCCGGCACCGACGAGGAGGCGGGCGAGGCGGGCGAGGTGGGCGAGGCGTCGTTGCGGCGGGACGCGCTCGGCATGCTGGAGTGCCTGTACCTGCTCTGGCTCAACGGCGGCGCCGGCGCCGTCAGGGACTACGGGCGCACGGCGGGGTGGCGGCTGAAGAGCGAGTTGCCGCCGGAGCGGACGCGTGGGGATGGGGGTGCGGGACGCGGGCGCGACAGGAAGGAGGAGAGTGTGGATTCGGCGACGGAGGAGGGCGGGGGGAGGAAGAAGAGGAGGTTTGAGGGGGTGAGGGAGAGGGTGGGGAGGGGGGTGGAGAGGGTGAAGGGTTTGGGGAGGAGGGAGAGTGGTGAGTGAGTGAGTGGTGGTGTCCTTTTTACTCGGGTGGGTTGGGTACTTTTGGGTGGTGTTCAGAGGGACGAGAGAGGATACCCCCGCTCTTGTGTGTGTATGTGTATGTATACAGTGTGAATGGTGGCGTTTGAGGTTTGTAATGGTAATGTAACAGTGATACTAGAAAGGCTTATTCGTCGTCTTCTTCAAGTGGCAAGTGCGACGGTTGCACGTTAAATTTGCTATCGTGTTGGGAGCTAGGAAAGACTCGAGTGTTCTAAATCCAAAGCGGAAAGAGACACGAGAGCACAGTGTAATAGCCAAAGATGTGAGCACGTTGACTTCACCGAGTGCAGCACCCACTTCTCACTCCACCGACATTGTTAGTTACTCATTCACTCTCTACACCAAGCGAGACGGCCTGCGTCCGGCCGGCCACCGGATCCAGGAAGTTGCCGCTCCGTAGCCGTCCTATGCCCGTCAACAGGCCGTGCCGACTTTGGCCAGCGCATTCCTTGCATCGCCACACTCGGAAAAAAAAATTAAAAAACACAGCCCGCTGCGGCGCGACCCACAACAGAGAACCACAGTGGCGACACCGCTTGACCGTATCTCTCGCGTGTTCTCGGTCGGATAGCAACGCCCGCCTCGCGGAACCGATCGGGAACCGGTTACGGAGATACGAGGGTGCAGCGCACGACGGCCTGATTAGCATGAAAGATATGGGCGCCCGAGCGCGCCCGTTCAGAGGCCAAGGCGAACGAGGTGATAGAACGGGGGAAAAGGGGCCAGGGGGGAGGGAGCAGTCGGGGGGCAAAAGAGGCGATACATGGCGACGGGGGACGGAAACACCACGGGCTTACCCGAAAAAGACGTTCAATATAGAGATCGCTTAAACTTTGGGCGGCATGCGGAGGACGATGGGCAAATTGGCGACGGCGCGTGCGCTTGCTGGTCGCACGGCAACGCGCGCGACGCTCTGCGCGGGTGCCAGCGGGCGTGCCGGGCGATCGGGGCGGCGAGGGCCATCGTGCGGCTGGCACGTTGGGTTTCTTGAGATTGGTCCGTGGGCGAGCTGTAGTCTTGCTTGCCGAAGGCGGGCAAGCACCGACAAAAGCGTCAATTATTGATGGAGCTCGGGCCGCTGTCGGATGATATTCCGATAATCGAAGGCGGCGACGGCGGCGGGAAAAAGAGATGAGAGGCAGCCGCAGGCGGATGTTGCGCAGGGTGGAGATGGGACGAGAGTGCGTTCTTTTTAGCGGCTCCGCCGCCGTGTGTTCGTGTCCGTGTTCTCTTTTTGCTGGCCTCTCGGTGGTGTGGCCGGTCACAGGGCCAATAATCGGCAGGGCAGGACAGAAAATACGTCGCAGGATCCGCGCTGGGGTTGCATCGCGAGGTGGCAAACGACAAGGCCGTGGTTGTGGATTGACGAGCTCGAAGCACGGGTGAGAACAAGCGGTGTCGTCAAGAAATAGAAGCTATATAGAACAATTAAGGAGCCCGCGGCTATAAGAGCGCGCAATTAAGCTGTCATCAGAGATACATTATTCAAGGTGCGAGGTCGTTCGGCAGGACGACCGAACGGCAACCGCCTGCCGACGAGCGATGATGCGGGTGGAGACGGGGGGTCGGCGGCGGCGGGGGGGGCTGGCCGGCTGACTGGCAGCACATGATTCAAGTGAAACAACCCACTCCGCTCCGCTGCCGGCCCCCCTGCTCCTCCACTCAACTGATAAGGTTAACGGGCGAGCTATACTCGGAGAGGTATAGAGCCGATGGCTGGACGGGTGGGGACGAAGCATGAAAGAGGAAAGTCTCCCAGACGCCCGACGATCTTTCGAGCGCACCCCGGCCACCATTTGCCAGCCGGCGGAGCTCCATCCTGGCAACCACCAGGGTTGTCGGACGGGTCGCGGAAAGCACGGTGTGCAGAAAATGGAACAAGGGTCCTTTATCAAAATTTGTGCAGGTGCGTAGCAGCTCCCATAGGTCCATACACCAGGCATTGATCCGCATGAATGACGACGTGCTGCATTGTGCTAGCATCTGGTAACTTTTCCCACCCAATGATGCGTGCTCTAGCTTCTGGAAAGGACTGTCGCAGCAATCCCCGCCCCGTGCTGAGGACACCTGGTTATTAAAATCCGTACATCTCCGACAATCCACGATATCCGATTAGTACATACCCCCATGCCATGCCATGAAGAAAGGGAGAGAAAAAGGCAGCTGAGAGACCCCGTCATGCTTAACAGCCGCCTTGTTTTGCCCGAAAGGACCGTGATGCAATGATGCCCAGTACCAATAACACCATGCTGAAAGGATTCCCAAGTAAGATGAGTGACAAATCATGTGAAAGGATGAGTGCAGAAGCGTGGGATTCCTCCTCACGCCTAGAGCAAGATAGCCGCGCAGCCGACCAGGCCGCTGACAATCATAGCCAGGCCGTACTTGGCGCCGAGATCAAGAGCCAATGCGCTGGCGCCGCTGTCGCTGCTGGACGAGTCGCCGCTGTCGCCATCGCCGAAACTGTTGAAGTCGCTGCCAGTCGAGCTAGAAGTCGCCGAGGCCGACGTGCTGCTCGCGGTGGTTGTGGTGTTGACGCGGGTGGGGTTCTGAGCTCCGCAAGGGTTCTTGGTGCGGCAATCGCTGGCGCACTGGTTGTTGCCAGATGCGCAGTTGTTCACGCAGCGGTTGTTGTTCTCAGTGCAGATGTAGTATGGCATGGTCTGGCTGTACTCGGAGATGTTGGGAGAAATGCCGTTGGAACAGACGCACGAGTACACGAGAGTTTGCTATTGAAACGTGGGCATGTTAGCATGGAGAGCTTGTGACGGTGGTGGCGGAATACGAGGGGTCAGACGTACTGCGTCACATTCGTTGACCTGAGTCGTGGCACTGTTGCCAGCGGTCTGGAGACAGATGAGCGGGCATTGCGAGGTCTGGCTGAGACACCACTGGTCTGCGCGCCGTCAGCAATGCTCTCGAGACTGTGCAGGGCGAGCGGCACTCACTTCGGTCCTCAATGGACACGGAGTCGGGGTCGATAGTCTGAGCGGAAGCCAGGCCGGCAACGGCAAAGACCACGGCGGTGGTGGAGAAAGCGGAACGCATGGTGAGGGGTTATGGGCTTTGAGGCTAGACGATTCCGGATTGTGCTGAGAGGAGAGAGCGGCCGTCAGCGGGAGGAAATGGTGGTTCGGTGGAAGTTTGGGCATGCGTGGCCGGAATGTGCGAGGAATGCAGAGTATTATAGACGCACCTTGACTCAACGGACTCACGGATCAGCGTTAGCGACAGTGAGGAGCAAGGCGATAAATGAAGATGCGGCGGCGGAGTATGGGAACGGCAGCGAGCGGCGGGTCAGGGTGGGCGCACTGCTCTCTTCCAAACGACCAGGCGGCGGAGGGATTTATGGAAACGGAGGAGGCTCAGGCTCGCGGCTAGCTAGTGCACAGACGGAGCCTTGGCTGGAGAGTGAGATAGATGGAGTGCGGAATAAGCTCTAGCCCCCTCGCGAAAATAGACAGCCGCCAGTGCCGTCGCGGCTTATCGCTCGCGCGCCGTCCTGCCATGCACCGCAGGCGGCGGCCCGGGAGCCATCACGAGATGCTCCGGCCGGTGGTTCGCACATTCATAGCACGCTCGTCTGGTGCCTCGCCCACCTGCACAACACCCATGCCGGAGATCGGTCGTCCATGCGCGGCCGCAGCCAATGGCGCCCGCCGCCCTTTCTCTCCGCATGCCGCATGCTCCAAGGGCTCCAGCTGCGAGGTGGAATGCCGTCGAACAGAAACCCGGCGCCCGCGGGCCAATGGCGCCCGCGCCTGTCATTTCATGCAGCGCCAGCCCGCACCCCGGCCGGCGCCTGGCCCGGGAGCCACTCGCCAGCATGGATCCTCGCTCTCGTCCCAAGCACCGCTCTTATATCATCGCCCGCCGCGCCCAACATCGTGCATGCAGTGGGACGCATCTGGAAGCCGTCGGTCATGGCCGCCGGCGCGATTATGCAGGGCGACGACGCTGCCCTTGGCGCGGCGCTGACGCTGCGAGTCTTGGACGCTTCTGCGCTTGGGCCCAACCCGCCTCCTCCCAGCTCCAGGCTCCTGCGCACGCCGCGAGGCCCGTGGTTGAGCGGCCAGCTGCTTGGCGCGAGCTCTTCCGGTGCTGCCCTCCACGCCGGCCGGCATATGTCCGTACGAGCAGCGTGTCACGCACTGCTTTAGCTGCTGGACCTAGAGCAAACGCAGCCCCGCCCCGCTGCGCCTTCCCTGCACCAGAAGCCGCTCGAAAGCGGACCAGATGGCTCTGGTGGGGCGTTTGGGGTGCGGCTCGCGGATGCGCGCTTCTGCGTCTGGCGATGTTGGCCTCACTGGGACGCGGCGATCGCTCACGTGCTGCGTGGCTTCCTTTTTGCCGCGACCACCTCTCCATATTCCCGCTCCTCCGCTGCTACAGTTGAGCCTATTGCCGCCCCGCCTCTCAACAACGCCCTTGCCTGCCTGACTTAATCAACGTCCCCATCTCATCCTGGTCGAAGGCTTGCGCTAGCCAGCTGGATGGATGGAGTCTGCGGGCTCTAAGACTCCCAGCCACCCGACGCAAAACGGCCATGTCGCTGACCCAGACAGCGGCGAGGCGTCCACCGCCCGTGATCACCAGATAGTTCCACCGTACTGGTCAGGGCACAAGCGGCGTAGTTCCGGTGGTAGCGAGGCCGAGGAAGAGAACGACAGGCCGGCGCTCATCCGCCTCGAGGATCACACCGTTGAGGGGTCCGACCAAAACAGAGCCCTGTGGGCCAAGCACGTCACCATCGACGACTATGTTATCGTAAGCGGCAACGTCCCGGGAATGGGGGACTATGTGGTCTGGAACTGCGCGGTGCAGACCCTCGATGTGTGTTTCATCTCTTGTGCAGCCGTCTCGAGTGTGCAGTCGTGCTGATCCTGAGACAGGGTGGCCCTATGAAGATCAGGAAGCGGTATGTGTGGACGTACGAGGTATGACGTCCGCAGTCGTGTCTGATGCAGCCGTAGGTATTCCGAGTTTGACGAGTTGCGGCGGCGTCTCGCGCAGACCTTCCCTCATGCCGAATCCTCCATGCCACAGCTCCCTCCAAAGAGCATGATCTGTAAATCAATTCTTGTTCCAACTCGGATCCACGGCGCTGACGGTTGGAAGCTCGCTTTCGCCCACGATTCCTGGAAAGGCGGAAGGAGGGGCTTGCATACTTTCTAAAGTACGTCAACCCTACTGCCCCTAGCTTTATTGTGTCAAACGAGATGTGCTTGCGATGGTGGCGGCCAGTCAAGGTCCGAGACTTCCACCAACGCGGGCAGCATATCTGGATGCTCTTATCTACATAAGCGCCCCGCCCGCCATACAGATGCCTTCCCAGCACATCTCGCTTGGCAATGCACGACATCGCGCTCTGAGACCCCGAACCTACTGACACTCCACAGTTGTGTTCTCCTTAACCCCGAGTTCTCTTCATCTCCCGTTCTCAAGGACTTTCTTTTCTCTTGAGATGTATGCCTTGGCGCAGGATTGCTCATCTCATCTACACAGATAATGTCTCATGCTGATGCAGAGCACCAATGGTACGAGATTCAATGGGCTGAACGATGGTGCCTGGACTGTCGCAGGAAATGTGTTCTTCGTCATGGCGGGCCACGTGAAATTTGTTGCCGCCGCGGGGTCTCCTCAGAGGCGGCAGACCGCGCATGGTCTCCGCCAATCTCACCGGCGTCTCGCTGAGCAAGGGACCAGTGTATAGGAAGGGCCCACAGGCCGCGGCAAGAGGAGCTGTTTCCAACAGAAACGGCGATCGTCGGGGCGTTTCGCAGAATTCGTGGCCGGCAGCGTCTGGCAGACTAGTGCGGCGCTGCGTGATGCGACGGCGAACGCAGGTGAGGGCTGCCGCGGCCTTTCCAGGCGCGGCACCGTGTGTCTGCAGGGAGAGTTCCTGGGCGCGTGCTGGCACGGCGCTGGGTTGCATGTCGAGGTCCCGGGTGAACCTTATACTACGTACTCACCGTCTATTCGACCCAGTTGTGACGCTCTGACCATAGCACCGCGATGCGACTGCGCAGCGGAGCAGAGATGCAAACCACTGTGTTTCTTGAGGAATCGTGAGCGTGCATGCGACCGTGAGCAGTGAAATGGATGAGCCCTTGCGAAACGCTTTCCCTTCGCCTACAGCCACGGCCAAACTCAGAAGGGTCCCCTAACACGATCGCGGTACGCCCGAGCTCGCAAGCTTCTACAACGCCCGTCGAGAGCGGTGTCCCTGAGCCAAGAGCAGCAGAAAGATGACCTTGGGGGCCCCGGCAAACAATGGTCAGCTCCTCGCGACCATTGAACCGCTCCTCAAGTGGGCGCTTCACACGTCGAGGTCCTAAAAATATCGCGACCGCCGAGTCAAACGAGAACCACACAGCGCCCTCCGCCACCGCGCCCGCGTCGCAGGACACGCTCCCCATCGCCAGCACGCCCGTCGCGCCGTCCGAGGACGACTCCGCGACGCCCACGACCGGCCAGACGCTGAAGCTGCTGGGCCCCCGCCCGGCGGCGAGGAATCGGGGCTCGTCGCGAAGGAAGGGCGCCACACCGATCGCCAGCGCTGAGCAACAGCAGCAGCACCCGAGACCTCCGACCAAAGTCACAGTCACACAGCCGCATGGGGGGCTGGTACAAACGACCAACGGCGTGCAAACACAACTCGACCTCCGCGAGGATGACGTGCCCTCCCAGTCCGCAACGCCCAAACCCGACGGCCAGGGTGGCCTGCTTGTGCCCGCCGGAACATCACAGTCTCAGGACAAGCGGACGCTGAGGAGCCAGGACGGCGGCTCACGCCTCAAGAGCGACTTGGCCATATATTTCCCGAACTACGACGACGTGATTGCCGGCGTCGAGAGGAAGTCAGGTGCGTCGTCGCGCCCGCGTCGTGTTGATATCAAAGCTGACCCCGGCCAGATTTTCTCGACACCGACGAGCCCGTCCACATCGTCGACGAGGCTCTCACCGACCCCATACCTGCTCCCGCCCCAGTCTTCTCCTATCCTACGTCTGCTTCCACCTCCGACAAGCGGCGTCCTTCACTGCTCAATTCCTCCCACACTGCGTCCAATGCCACCACGTCCCTCAACGGGTACAAGCCGTTTGCCCAAGTAAACACTGGCATACAGACGGTCGACTTCTCTACAATAGTCCGTCATACGCCACATCACATAACCAGCGACCCTCTCGATGATGGTTTCTTCTTCAAGGCACACAGGCGTGCCGAGCGCAAGGAAAAACAACTGCGCAACATCGAGAAGGAAAGAGCTATGCACGAGAAAGTGCAGCTGGAACGTCTCTTGGATGGATTGCTTGGCCACGACTGGCTACGCGTCATGGGCGTCACTGGCATCACGGACTCCGAGAAGAAGGAGTACGAGCCAAAACGCGACTATTTCGTCTCAGAAGTCAGAGCACTGGTAGACAAGTTCCGGATATGGAAAGAGGAAGAAAAGAGATTGAGGACGGAGAAGGAGCAAGCCCAACAGGCCAAAGGCAATGATGACGAGGAAGCCGAAAACCAAGCTGACCGGGCCGAGGAAGACAGCATCGGCGAGCCTCCGAACTCGAGCGACGTCGATGCATGGGCTGCACGGCAGTTGCAACAAGAAGCAATCTCGGCCAGTGGATCCTCACAAAAGCAACCGAAACCTCGGCCGCCTCCACCTCCTATCGTGTACCGGCCACCTTCACCTGAACGGCCATTTACTTCGTTCTATTCCAAGCCCCATCTCCGCGCCGCCGCTATGGGCAAGCAGAGACATGGTCGTAATGTAACGGCCTTTGGACAACCTGTCCCCGAGCCTCCCGAGGAGGAGTTTGCCCTTCCTGATGATTATCTTACGCCCGAGGCATTACGTGCGCATGCACGGAAGCGACGACGGATGATGAGAGAAAAGCGGCAGTAGGGTTCTGAACATATGTAGTAGCATTTTTGCTTTTACGTGGCGTTACGCTGAGGTACTTTGAGTCATGATTAATGGGATATCCGGGCATTCTCTTTTGCTAGGGCCTGGCGTTTTCTGGGCTCGACGAGTCCAGCTTGCATGGACGACGCGCAAAAGACACGGCGAGCTCATCGAGCATTGGCTTTCATGCCGGACCGGTGGTGTAAGTTATTCCTAGGCTGCTACGGGCGGCAAATCAACAACAATTGCTGCAAGTTGTTGGGCCCATGAGTGAATTGTCCGCGTCAGAAGCGTGCTCAAAGCCTTTAAAGTGGCCTTGAGATTTCACGCCATGATTTCTTGTGCATTATGGGTTCTCTTACTCCGTGGCTGCTATGATATACACCAAAAAACAAGACCTGGAGCCAAGCGATGTGTTAAGTGAGATCTGTATACGATCTGTGGTGTTGAGAAACGACGCGCCCCGTGCGTTTTGCCAAGAACGGAGCGCGGCGTCACAGGCTCCATCGCAGCAGCATCACCGCGCGACGCCAGCCAAGTTGCGACACCCAACTGCACCCGACACTCTCTCTCTCGCCACCAACTCCGCCCGTTGCGCCCACGCTGCCACGAACCTCGCAGCCAGCAGCGCCACCACTACCATACACCGATCCTCGCGTCGCCGCCCGCCTTTGTCCGACCGCGCGTTCGACCGCTCCGAGCTCCGCGTCCCACCCTCACCTAGCATGCGCTTATACCTTCGGCGATGAGCAGGAGGGCATCGCTACTGAGGATCGCAGGCTAACACCTGGAACGGCATCATGCCTGGTCCTTCCGACCCTCCATCCTCGGCCACGGTTGCTGCCCCTCCGGCACCCGACCCGTCCTTCAGCGTCTACTCAGCAAAGGTTGAGCTCGATATCGACTTTTTGGCGCGCTCCGTTCATGGCGTTGCTGAGATCAACGTGCAACCCCAATCGAAAGATCTTCCCTACGTACGCCTCCATTGCCGGCAAGCTCACATCAAGAAAGTCACGGTCGAGGGGCGCGAGGCCAGATGGGAACACAATGACCCTCACTCGCACATCTACCTCTCGGAGAAGAGCACGGTCCATCACCACAAAGTTTTGCGGCAGAAAGTGGAGGAGGATGTTGGAGAGCCGTCTGATGAGAACCTCTGGGTATTCATTCCATCAAGAGTGAAGATCAAGGAACTGGACGCCTCGTTGCTCGATGCGCTCAGTACGCTCGGGGACCTGTCAGCAGGTGGATCCGCGTTTGCACCACTCCGGGTCGTCATCCACTATGACGTGGACCACTTCCGAGAGGGCTTGCATTTCGCTGGACTGGAAGAGGGCGACACGAGATACCCTCACGTCTACAGCCGAAACTCTCAGTTCGGTGGCTCGGCATCCTGCCTTTTCCCTTGCGTAGATGATGCAAGTGCGCGTTACCCATGGGAATTATCCATCAGATACCCCAGGACGCTCGGTGATGTGTTCAGGAAGGGCTCTGCGCCCTTGACAAACGGTGTTAACGGGCACGCCGCTGGTAGTGGTGCACTTACAAACGGCCTTCCAAACGGCGTCCATGACGACGAAGACGTCCAAATGACCGATGCCGAAGTTGATAGTTCCGGCTTGACTGAAGAAGACAAAGCATTGGAGATGTCCGTCATCTGCTCGGGTGATATGACTGATGATGTAGGTAGTCCTACTAATGAATTCAAGAGAAAAGCTTCTGACGGTCACAGATCGTCGATCCTAAGGACCCCTCGCGAAAGACCGTAAGCTTCACTTGTGCACACGCCGTCCTGCCACAGCACGTCGCGCTTGCTGTCGGCCCTTTCGAGCATGTCGATCTCTCGGACCTGCGTGAAAGCGACGATGACGAGATGATGGGCCAAGCCGCCATTCGTGTGCATGGCTTCTGTCTTCCTGGAAGGAGCGACGAAGTCAGGACCACGTGTATGGCTCTGGCCAAGGTAATGCTCTGCTTTCCTCTCGTATGTGCAAATGCTGACGCCTTGTAGGCAACCGACCATTTTAGCAAAACTTATATCTCTTATCCATTCACCAGTTATAAGATCGTCTTCGTGGATGATCTCGTCCCCGAGATTGCTCACGCAGCATCCCTCACTCTTTGCAGCAATTCTATCCTCTACCCGGAGGATGTCTTGGATCCCCTCTTCCCTGTAACTCGCAAGTTGGTCCACGCCCTCGCCTTCCAATGGATGGGCATCAACGTGATACCCAAAACCAGCCAAGACTGGTGGGTCATCTACGCTCTTTCCCATTTCATGTCCGACGACTTTTTGGAACAGCTCTGCGGCAGAAATGAGCATCGCTTCCGGATGAAGCAGATGGCTGATAGAGTCGTCGAGCTCGATGTCAATCGACCTTCTTTGCAAGTCCTTGGAGACTATCTCGCTGTTGATCCCTCCGAGATCGAGTTCATGGAGTTGAAAGCGCCTTTGGTCATGTTCATTCTCAATCAGAAGATCAAGAGGATGGCTAAGATGGGAGTGACGAAGATCATCTACAAAGTTCTACTTCAAGCGAAGACCGGAAAACTCCAGAATGGCGCTATTTCCACCGAGGACTTCATCCAGATCGTTGACAAGTATCTCGAGAGCAAGCCGATCCCAGACTTCTGGAGACAATGGGTGTACGGTTCGGGTTGCCCGCACTTTTACGTTACACAACGTTTCAACAAGAAGAAGTCTGTCATTGAGTTTGCAATCAGACAGACTCAAAGTGATCGTAGCGAGTTGGAGCAGAAGGCACAGGACCTAGACCCGTCGACTTTCCTGAAGGAAGTCAACGAGCAGAGAAGCGGTATGTTGAAGAAGAAGCCGACCAGGGTCTTCACTGGAGCCATGACTGTCACGGTCCACGAAGCCGATGGCACTCCTTACGACCACATCATCCCAATCCATGATGTGACAACGCGATTCGATGCGCCGTACAACACCAAATACACGCGCTTGAAACGGAATCGGAGGCAAAAGGAGAGAGCAGCGGCAGCGCAAGGCATTGACCTCAATGGCGATGGTGAACTTCCAGATGAGATCCCCCTCTACTGCTTGGGTGATGTCCTGGATACCGAGAAAGAGATTCAGGAGTGGGACTTTGACGAATGGACAAAGGAGGATGAGGAGCAGATGGCCAACGAGCAGTTCGAGTGGATTCGTGTCGATGCGGATTTCGAGTGGCTTTGCAAGATTACCTTCAGCCAGCCGCTCTGGATGCTGGTTGCTCAGCTGCAGCAGGACCCCGATGTCGTTGCTCAAGCCGAAGTAAGTCATTCCACGGCATTGATGTGTGCTCTAGCTAATTTGGACTAGGCATTGCAATCCCTTTCTCAACAAAGACCCAGCAAGTTGATCTCAACTCAACTCACTCGGACCGTCATGGACCGGCGGTATTTCCACGGCATCCGTACCATGGCTACCGAGGCTCTCGCGAAGTGCGCGATTCCCCGGATCGACGATATTGACCTCAACTGGATCGGTCTTTCCCATCTTGAGAAGACCTTCCAAGAGCTTTTCTGCCTTCCTGGTTCGCACATGGTCCGCTCCAATGACTTTTCAGATAGGAGCCAATACCTGGTACAATGTGCTATCCCACGAGCTATCGCCAAGGTTCGCGAGCCTACTGGGAAGGGGTTTATGAGGGCGAAGAGGTGGATTCTTGACAAGCTGAAGTTCAATGACAATTCGCACAATGGGTTCTCGGATTGTCATTACGTGGCTACGCTTTTATCCGCCCTCGCTGAGCAGCTCTCCTATAAAGACACAAGCAACATCAGCTTCGACTTTGATGTTGATGACGATGAGCAAGACGACATCGATTTTCAGAAAGAAGCTCTCAATGAGATCGAGCGTCACCGGCGGTTGGATGAGTGGATTCCATCATACCAGAACATCATCACGGTCACTGCGCTTCAATGCCAGTCCCTGCTGATGGAAAATGGTGTGATACCGCGGAAGATGTTGGACTTTTTGCGATACGCCAAGCCGGGGGCAGCAGAAAGTGTCCGACTTAAGGCGATGGAGTGTCTCGTCAGCCTCAACATGATGAAGCATCCCGCGATCCTTCGATACCTGATCTTCACTCTGGCTCATGATTCCTCCCCCTACATTCGCGAACAGCTCTACTACCTGATCGGTCGTGGCCTGGCTCGGATCGCGATAGGCGACAAGAAGGAAGAATCCCACCAGATATTCGGTGGATTGGTCATTGAGCAAGATACGTCCACAGAGAGTCGCGCTGCGATGATTGAACGGACACAGACGCTGGAAGGAGCAACGAAGGCTCTGAAGGTGGAATTAGGAAGCAACGAGGTTCTCAAGGAGCAACTCCTCAAGGCACTCATGTCTCCGATCCCCAGTCTCAAGGAGTGGGTCCGGCTGCTCGACATCTGCGGACTTGTGTATGAACCCAAGAAAAACCTTGAGGTCATGATCAAGTACCCTTTGTACTGGAAGGTTCAGCATCAAGGCAAGGCCTTGTTGCGCTTCTACCACAGCACAAATCGCCGGACAAAGCCTCTCAGCAAGATCAAGGAAGAACAGGCCCCACTCTTGCAACAGAAATCTGCCGAAAAGCGAAGGCGACCATCGGCTGTGGACGAGCCGAACAAGCGCCAGCAGTTCGCTCCGCCAGCAAGCACAAAGTCCAATGGCGCGCTACCATTGAAGATCAGTCTCAAGAAAGGTCTCAGTGGCGGCCCCTCATCAGCTACTTCAGTCAAGCCGCCAACCCCGGGCGCTATTGTCGTCAAGCCGCCAACACCAGGCCCATCTTTCAAGCCGCCGAGTGCAGGGCCCGTTCAGCGGCCTGCATCACCCTTTGTCAAACCTCCCTCACAGACTCCTAAGGTTCCTACACCGAGTCACTCGAGAGCACCTACTCCAAGCTCTGTTGTGTCGGATCGTACAGACAAACCTACGAAGCATGATAGGCCAGAGAAGCAGAAGAAGCCTCGTCGCAAGATCGTCAGGCTGAAGGTCAGCCCGGAGCGGCTGAGGCAGATCACCACCAAACCGCGGGTACCCGGTGCTATTCCGTCTGGGTTCAAAACACCAGGTTCGAATGCGCCGTTGCGGATATCGCAGCCGCAGCAGCGCGATCGACCGCCAGCACATCCGAAGCCTAAGCCACAGCCACGGCCAGAGTCGAACAGCGTCAAGCCCCGTCCTGAGCATCCGAAGACGCAGAAGCTCAATATCCCGATGCCGGCGCAGCCCACTGCGCCGAAGCCCACGCCGCACACGGCGCCTCCATCGGCGAGCCCGCCCTCTGGCACTCCAGAAGGGGAGAGAAAACCTTTGAAGTTGAAGTTGAAGTTTGGAGGGCTGAAGAAGAAGGAAGGAGAGTGATGAGGTGGCGATGGAGGTTCAGGACTTAGGCAATTCGTTTGGCAACCCTTCGGAAAAATCGGTTTAGGCCCCCCTTAACAAACACACGGGCTATAGTACTGCAACTCGAAAAAAAGAAAAGTGGTTAGTGCTGTGGTTTTCCCCCTCGTTCTCGACATGGCGTTCCCGGATCAGGCACATAGCGGAGGAGTCCTTTTTTTTCTTCTTTCAGTGACGAGGGGGACTTTTTTTCCATGTGCTCTTTAGCATTAGCCTTGACATGCGTCTTTCCCTTGTCTTGTACGCAACAAAAATTGAGCGAGAGCGGCGGAGGGATGGAGGCGGCAACAGTTGACTCTGAACGTTTGGGTTTGGGACGGTGACGAGGGACTGGCGGGGCTGGACGGGGGGCATTATTCTTTGGGCTGCTGGCGCGCTGGGGGTGGTAAAGTAGTTGAAGTCGCGGCGTCGCCGGGCGGCTGAGCTGCGTTCGGTAGGCCGCAGGGCGTTAATGGAGAGATGCGGCGAGCGTCTGGTGTGTTCGGGCCCAAAGCCGCGCGGCACGTGAAGCAGGACGGCAGGGCGGTCGGCAGCGCACGGACGTTGCAGGGATTGCCTCCGCCTTAGTAAACTAAGCTGGCAGGCGATTTTTTCATTTTGCGCCGTGCACAAAAGGTTCAGTTGAGCGTGCGATTCCTCTCCTCCCCACCCCTCAACTCCAACCCTTCCAAAAAAAATACCCCCCAGCAACCATGAGTGACGAAGTCTACGACGGTGCGATCGGTATCGATCTTGGTATGTTGTCTGCGCCCGCCGCGCCCGTTGCCCGCCGTGCTGACCGTTTTTTCCCGACAGGCACCACCTACTCTTGCGTTGCCAACTATGAGGGCACCAACGTCGAGATCAGTACGTCTGCTCCATCGCTCTGACCGGCGTGCCCGCATGCTTACCCGCAAATTTTTTCAGTCGCCAACGAGCAGGGTAGCTTCACCACGCCCTCGTTCGTCTCCTTCACTCCCGAGGAGCGTCTCATCGGTGAGGCGGCCAAGAACCAGGCTGCCATGAACCCCGCCAACACCGTCTTCGATGTCAAGTAAGGCTCGCAAAAACACACGGCGGTTGGGCGCAGCGGCTGACAGTCACCAGGCGTCTCATTGGTCGGAGATTCGACGACGAGACCGTCAAGAAGGACATTGAGTCGTGGCCCTTCAAGATCACCAACCACGACGGCAGCCCCATGGTCCAGGTCGAGTACCTCAACGAGACCAAGACCTTCTCCCCCCAGGAGATCTCCGCCATGGTTCTGGGCAAGGTGGGTGGCCCCGAAAACCCTGCATTTGTGCGACGAAACCCCGGGCGGCGACGCTGACAGCCGAGCAGATGAAGGAGGTTGCCGAGACCAAGCTCGGCAAGAAGGTTGAGAAGGCCGTCATCACCGTCCCCGCCTACTTCAACGACAACCAGCGTCAGGCTACCAAGGACGCCGGCTCCATCGCCGGTCTCAACGTCCTCCGTATCATCAACGAGCCTACCGCCGCCGCCATTGCCTACGGTCTCGGCTCCGGCAAGTCCGAGAAGGAGAGGAACGTCCTGATCTACGACCTTGGTGGTGGTACTTTCGATGTCTCCCTCCTGCACATCCAGGGCGGTGTCTTCACCGTCAAGGCCACCGCCGGTGACACTCACCTCGGTGGTCAGGACTTCGACACCAACCTTCTTGACCACTTCAAGAAGGAGTTCCAGAGGAAGGCGAAGAAAGGTTAGTGATTTTTTTTTTTCCAAACACGACGAGAACGCCAAGCGCCACGTCAAGAACACCAAGAACAAGCACTGAAAACATTCTAGACATCTCCGGCGACCCCCGTGCTCTCCGTCGTCTGAGGACGGCTTGCGAGCGTGCCAAGCGTACTCTCTCCAACGCCACCCAGACCACCGTCGAGATCGACTCTCTGTTTGAGGGCGAGGATTTCAACTCCACCATCACCCGTGCTCGTTTCGAGGAGCTGAACGGCAAGGCCTTCTCTGGCACTCTTGCTCCCGTCGAGCAGGTCCTCAAGGACGCTGCCATTGACAAGGCTAAGGTCGACGAGATCGTCCTTGTCGGTGGTTCCACCCGTATTCCCCGTATCCAGAAGCTCCTGAGCGACTTCTTCAACGGCAAGAAGCTTGAGAAGAGCATCAACCCCGACGAGGCCGTCGCCTACGGCGCTGCCGTTCAGGCCGGTATCCTCTCCGGCAAGGCCACCTCTGCCGAGACTGCCGACCTCCTTCTTCTCGATGTCGTCCCGCTCTCGCTCGGTGTCGCCATGGAGGGCAACATCTTCGCCCCCGTCGTTCCCCGTGGTCAGACCGTCCCCACCATCAAGAAGAGGACGTTCACCACTGTTGCCGACAACCAGAGCACCGTTCAGTTCCCTGTCTTCCAGGGTGAGCGTGTCAACTGCGAGGACAACACCTCTCTCGGCGAGTTCACTCTTGCTCCCCTCCCTCCCATGAAGGCCGGCGATGCCGTCCTCGAGGTCGTCTTCGAGGTCGACGTCAACGGTATCCTCAAGGTCACGGCCACTGAGAAGAGCACTGGCCGCACCGCCAACATTACCATCTCCAACTCGGTCGGCAAGCTCTCTTCCGGCGAGATTGAGAAGATGATCGACGGTAAGTTACCATGCAAAGCGTCCGAAACAGAAATCAGTGCTAACGTATGCCACAGATGCCCAGAAGTTCAAGACCAGCGACGAGGCTTTCTCAAAGAAGTTCGAGTCGAGGCAACAGCTCGAGTCCTACATCTCCCGTGTCGAGGAGATGATCTCGGACCCCGGCACCTCGATGAAGCTCAAGCGCGGCCAGAAGGAGAAGATCGAGTCTGCTCTCAGCGACGCCATGGCGCAGCTCGAGATCGAGGACACCAGCTCCGAGGAGCTCAAGAAGAAGGAGCTCGCCCTCAAGAGGACCGTCACCAAGGCTTTCTCGACCCGGTAAATGATTTGCGCAGCAGGGCATGCGCAGGGGTCCCCGGTTTTCCTTTCCTAGCTTTCTTTCTTTTTCATCTCTAGATCTGGCGGGTGCATTTGGGCTTCAAAAAGTGACTGTTACGATGCACCGTTGGTCTCCGGTTACGAGTGAGTGGTTCTTGGCCTGATATGCACTTCAAAAGGTTACCCCGGCATATTCAAGCGATCCGGAAGGACTAAAAAAAAGATCGCGGATACGTAGGACGCGTAACGCGGTCGGGAATTATGAAACATCTCTCTACACCTTCACCATGTTCGTCATGCTTTTGAATCGGCTGGTGCTTGCCGCGTGCAGGTGCCATTGCCTCTCTTGTTCTCCGTGTTGCTCACATGCAGGGGGGCTCCGATATCGTAGCTAAGTTCTCCAGCTTTCCGACCTCCCCTTCCCCCGACCATTGCTCACAGAATCACACCACAAGCATACCAAAGCCCAATCGGATCACATCGCAACTCGCTTCCCCCAGTTTCCTGCTGTGCCTCCATGTTCTGATCGGAGATGGGACGCCAACAGGGCGACGTCGGACTGACGTAACCCATGTACCCGGGCACCTCCCCTCGAAGCTACATAACTGCGACACCTTGACGTCTGCTGAAGCAAGATAGGCTTCCTTCTGGTCAAGGAGCTCCCTCCTAGTCTCAGCTCGTCTCAATTAATTGCTCTTGTCTTTTTTTCTCTCCCGCGTTCGCCCAAACAGATATCCACAATGTCTTTCCTCCGCGCCGTCCCCCGGCCCGTAGCCTCCAACACCCTCCTCCCCAGGCGTCCAAAGCCCTTCTCGTCCACCCCTCCCCTCTCCCGCACCTTCTCCGCGCCCGCACCCCGCCTCTCCCCTCCCTCTCCAGCCACCGAGTCCCCCAAGATCCTCCTCGAAGACAAAGACAACGGCTTCGGCCACATCCGCCACAACCCGCGGCCGCCCAAGCCCCGCAACGCCGGCGTGACGGAGATCCGGGGCCCATACTACAGCGCCATGGGGCCGGCGTACCTCTCGGACGTGCTCGGCACCATGGGCCACCACGTCGACGGGCTCAAGTTCGCAGGGGGGTCGTTCAGCCTGTTCGGCGAGGCGGCGCTGCGCGAGCTGGTCGAGCTGGCGCACGCGCACGGCGTGTACGTGTCGACGGGCGGCTGGATCGAGCACGTGCTGGCGGGCACCGGCGGCGATGTCGGCGCCGGCGTCGACCGCTACCTCGACCGCTGCCGCGACCTCGGCTTCGACGTCGTCGAGGTGTCGACCGGGTTCCTGTCGCTGCCGCCGCTCGACTGGCTGCGTCTGGTCGAGCGCGTGCACGAGAAGGGCTTGCGGGCGAAGCCGGAGCTGGGCATCCAGTTCGGCGCCGGCGGCGACTCGGAGCAGAAGGACCTGGCCGGGTTCGGCCAGGGCGATCCGAGCAAGGTGACGGGGATGGCGAGGGAGTTCGTGAAGGCTGGCGTGGAGCGGTGCATGATCGAGAGCGAGGGGATTACGGAGAACGTGGGCGGCGAGTGGCGGACGGATGTCATCCAGGCGATTTTGAGGGACGTGCCGCTGGAGAAGGTCATGTTCGAGGCGGCCGATCCGAAGGTGTTCAACTGGTGAGCGGAGCTCTCTTTCTTTGTCGGCCGTTGTGGGTTGCTGACGGTGGGAAACCAGGTACATCCGCGAGTTTGGCGTCGATGTCAATCTGTTCGTGGATCACTCGCAGATTGTACAGCTGTCTTGTTTGCGACAGGGTATTTGGGGCATGGCGGATACGTTTGGGAAGATCACGACTTACCGCCCTTGAGTCATGTTGTGAACGGAGCAGCGGTGGGTTAGGTGATAGATGATGAAGTAGTATGAGCAGCGAACGAGCGTGAATTTAAATTTCAATCCATGACTACTAGCCTGACCGCCGCAAGCTACGCCAATAATGGGGTGTGAAGCCGCGGAGGGTACGGGACGCGCAGGCTGGACTTGTTTTATTTCAGGTATCTTTTTTTTTTTCCTTTTCTTCCTTCTAATCATTTTCAAGTAGCCTGTTTTACCAGTATGAATTTATCGTCTCTTTGAGGGCTCAAGCGGCTGAAGAAGGGAAATAGGCGTGTGCGGGGATGGCGGCATACTCGAATCTGGTTTTCCGTGGCTTGGAATGTACAAATTGTCAAACAAGTAAACTGTTTGTAAATTGAAAAGCATTGTGGCTTCCTGGGTAGACCCCGGCGTTGCGAGAATCCTCACCGACACGTTCCACGAAAGTATCCTGAGAGTTGTCGTCAGGCAGAACAGAAGAGGCACTAGAAAATAGATGGTCAGGCCCAAAATATACTTCACCTAGACTCATTCATTCAAGAACTGATACGCTAGCTAAACTCACTGTCTACATCACTTTCAAGCACCTTCGTTCCGTTTGACATAAAAAGTATAGCAGCTGTCTGACATCCTCGTACACGCCAACACAACTCCTGCCAGAAAACACCGTAGACAAAAATGTCGGATAACACTGAAACAATCACCAATGCCTACTTCGAGCCTGCCAGTCCCATCCCGAACTATCCATCCCTCTTCCAACTTCACTTTCCCACAACTTTTTCCCTCCCACCCAACTGATCCCAAATATCAAAGAACAGCGCATAAGATGACAATTCGATTTCAATCACTCAAAAAAAGCCACCCAACCACCCGATCCACGGCACACGATCTCTTGATACATTTGATAGTAACCCAAAAACCGCCGTGTGGTTTCCGCCCCAGCCCTGCACCACCCGCTTGTAAATGCATTTCGAGAAAGGACATTGAATAGTAGAAATGAAAAGAGACAAAACCCCCAGATTAAAAAAGCGCACGCCGAATCCTTGATCCATGGTGATGATGCCCCGATCAAGAAAGATAGGCAAGTCCTTTACTAGAAAGGGCCATTCTGTTTTCCTATGGCGCAGAAGAGAGAAAAAGACAAAAGGCCGACACTGCCCGTTACCACACCCTGCTATCCATTCCATTCAAAGTGTGATAATCCGATTCGCGCATACCCTGATGTCCTTCCCATTCATTCTCACGCCTTCATCAAGTTCACAAAGACCGTGCACTTCTCCATCTCCACCGCATCGCGCTCTTTCGGCGCCGGCTGTCCGCGCACCTGCATTGGCGTCGTTCCCGCAACGACCTCGACGTCGATCCGGTTGACACCGGGTTGCAGTCGGGCCTCGAAGAGCGGGTGGCCCTTCTCGCGTGGTGGCTGCGGTTGTTGCTTCTCAGGCGATCCGCTGGCGTTGGATTGCTGTTGCTGGGCCTGCGTGGGCGGCTGGTAAACTTCGGAAATGCGCGTGTTATTGACTGTGACGAAGAGGCGCCACGGGCGCTGTGTTTGAGCGACAGGGACATAGGGCTTGATCTGGATGGACGAGTGCGTGCCGGGAAGGGAGATTGTGATGGACTGTTGTGTGAGGGTTGGCGAGGCGGGAATGTTAAACTTGAAGGGGCGCTGAAGCTTCAGGGCTGGATGGCCATGGATGGCGACGTTGGGGAGCAGTGCATCTGCAATATCTAGGCAAAGGTCAGCAGGGAAAGCAGGTGTTTGGGAAGCGACGAACTGCTTACTGTATCCAGGCTGACGGTGCTTGTTGTCAAAGCCATTCGGTGGGTGAACCGATGAATTCTGAAGAGGCATGGCCAAGTGCCCATTCGTATATGGACTTCCACTCGCAGGGCGGGAGGTGGCGTTGGTTGGCGGGGCCATAGCTGCTCCCAGTGGATGGGATGTATTGGTACCCGGTCTTGAATCTGGCGCTGCGCTGGAGGGACGTATGCTATCGAGCGCGGGTGACTGGCCGGCTTGATTTTCACTTTTGACGCCGTTCGGAGCAGGAGACGCAGATCCGCTGCGTGCAGTACCGGCTGCCTGTAAAGTTGATGTTGGTAACTGAGTCGGGACATGAACAGGAAGCGGTGAGTCAAGGGGTTTACGTACGGGTCCACCGGATGATGGCGGTCTTTGGCCATTTATGCCAGCTTGCACGTGCTTTTGCTGCCTCTCTAGCGCATCGTTGTCGACGATGACGCCTGGAGTGCTTGAGCTACGTGCACCGGGAGTTCCTGGCGCTGATGCGTTGGGGGCAGGACTGTTCTTGTTTCCTCCCAGGCGGAGCTTGATGCCGGAAGGCTTCTGCTGCGACTGCTCTCGTTGCGAACCCATGGTCAGCTTGATCGTCTGCTTGGGAGCTGGAACCTTCTCCATTGCATCCGCTAGTCGCCTCTTGAAGTGTTCCTGCACGGAGTCAGTTGATTTGCTACACGCCTCGGACACGGTGGCCTACTTCGAACTCTCCAGCCAGGTTGTACATCTCACTGCCATCCTCGTTGAACTCGCGAGCGTTGGTCCAGATGAGACTGGCGCATTCCTCCAATTGCTGCCAGTTCTTAAAGTCGCTAGTCCCGCTGAAGCCATCTTTGCGGCTGATGAAGCCCCGAATCTTCGTCATGACTTGATTCAAAGACATCGGTGTCTTGATGGTGGCGTAGTATTCCTTCAGACCTCGATTAGGCATATTCACGAATGGCTGATAGATCTGGAGACCACTGCTACTAGGTGAGTAATCAGTCTGGGTTCAACCTATACTCGTAATGAAACATACTCGGCTGGGTCGACGTAGTGAATGAACTCTTGAATGAGTGCCTCCTGAGCCTCTTGGAACGTCTTTCCGGTGAAATCAGTCTCCTTGCCCGGCGTGGGCTCTTTCCGGGGCGTCGGATGCCTGCCTGACTTGCGCGTCCTGGACGGTGTCGCCTGGGGAGTCTGAGCCTCAAGTTGAGGGATGGCAGCAGAGCGCTTCGGGCGCTCGCTGAGCTGGCGAGTGGCGCTGTCGGGGACACCATTTGCATCTTCCCCGGGGATGGGTGTAGGAATAGCCGAATATGACGGCTTCTTATAGGCCGGGTTGTACTTGGTCATAAAGTTGGAGGCGGTCTTGCGTACACGTTCAGCATCAGCGTAGATGGCCGAGTTCTTGTCGTTGAACTGCTTCGCATTGTTGACCATGCGCTTGACGTCGCTCTCGACGGCAGCGAGGTTGGGATATCCTCTCGCTGTGAGCTTGGCCTAATGCAGAGTTAGCAAGCTCTGCACAGCTGTGCGTTGTAACTATTGCAGTGCGTCCTGTGCCCATGCATGTGTGGCACTGTTCCTCTCCCAAGCTTCTGGAAAGTGTGCGGAAATATCAGGAGCGGCGTGGCATGCACGAGAGGGCGGCAGGGCGGCGGCAAAGCGTACCTCGATAGTGCTGAAGGCGATGGGCAGCTTGATCTCTTCATAGTACTCGGGGATTTCGTTCTGCGGGCGGGTTAGACAGCGGGCGCGATGAGGGCGGAGGAGCTGCTCGCAGGTAGGTACCTTGTCCGGGAGCTCAAGAAAGCTGGGTGCAACGTAGCGGCCTCTGCAGTCGGGGGAGCAGGTTAGCGATGGGCTGCATGCGCACAGGGCGGAGCGGCAGCAGCACTTACTGCTTGTCCTTCGACGCCTTCATGGTCTCGAGGAATTTCATGCCCATGACGAAGGTCGTCTCGGGCGTCTCCTTCTCGCCATTGTCGTCGTCCTGGAGGCGGGCGCATCGTGTCAGCGGTCGCGGGCAAAAATGCAGCGGGGGGGTGCTGGGTGCAGCGGTCCGTGAGCCTGGAGAGCGAGCTCGCGGCGCCTGCGGTGGTTTGGGGAGGGGAGCGTGCGGGTAGGGTGGACAGCCTGGTGCTGGTCAAGGCCGAAGCCCGTTAAGCGTCGCGCGTTGGACCAGGAAGCTCAACCGCGACGCATCCGCAGCCCTCGCTGCAGCACGCAGCGCAGCCTCCCAATGGCGCCTCGCACGCCCGGTTGCGCGCACACTCACCGGCAGCTTCTGTCTTTTGGATGCGCGACCCTCGCTTTCGGGCGACGCCGCCGCTGCGGCTTTGCGCTTCGACTCGCGCTCCATCGTGCGTGCGGGTGCGGGTGCGGGGTCGGTGGTGCGCAGCAGGCTTCGGAAATCGGCAGGCGTGAATGCGCTTCGGGGGGTCGCGGTGGTGCGCAACGGCGTGTCGCCAGCAGCAGCTCAATCGCGTCTCGATCGCGGTGCCAAGCGGTGTTGGCCCTAACAGCAGCTTGGGCCCACGTGACCTGCCCCATACAATCGCCCAACTCTAATGCGCACGCAGCGCTGCTTGCGATCACAGATACCTCTTGTGTCGATTTTTTCTTCCTACAGGGTATCGCTAATCAACAAGAATACCGTGAAACCTGCGCAATGAAACCTCGGCCAGCAGTCACGCCTGCCTGCCGTGCTCTAATAATATCCCGCTTGAAGAAACTATGTACCAGGAGACCCTCAGTGCTTGCTCGCCGCGTCGGCCTCGAACTTCTTCCGCTCCTCTTCTCCCTTCATCTCGCGGACCTTTGCGAGCACGACTTCCCGGAAGATGGCGCCCTTGGCAATCTTGCTCAGACTCCTCTTGTGCGGGGCGCCCGACGCCGATTCCTGCACGTTCAGGCTGCGGTCCGTCGAGTGTTCCGCAAGCGCCTCGCCAGCCGCCTCCTGCGCGTTCGCCGGCACGTCCGCCTCGCCAGGCACATCCTCCTCCTCGTCCTCCTGCATCCTGAGCGCCTCGATACGGTTGGCGAGCTTGACGAGCTCGATACCGCGGCGGAGACGCGCCTTGGCCACGTAGGCGCGGATCTCGGGCAACAAGTTGTGGTCCGAGGCGGTCTCGCCCTTGAGCCACGGGTGTGCAAGAGCTTCCTGTAGAAACATGAGTAAATTGCCTTGTGATATCATGGATTTAATCCTTACCGCGCTCGTGGCACGATTCTCAGGCTCGGGCTGCAGAAGGCTGTTGATGAAGTCCTTGGCATCCTTGCTGACCTCCTTCCAATACCTCTCGTGGAAAACAACGCGGCCGTTCTTGCACTCCTCAATCAAGTCTGCCAGGCTCTCACTCCGGAAGGGGGAGTAACCGCAAAGGAGAGTGTAGGTAATGACACCCATGGACCACATGTCGACGGGCTTGCCGTGTCCGCGCTTGAGCATGACCTCCGGAGCTGCGTAGCCAAAGGAGCCAGCCATGGTGGTGAGCTGCTCGTCGGGCGAGTCGAGCATCTTCGCGATACCGAAATCAGCGAGCACGAGGGACGAATCCTCGGCGGAGGTGAGGTAGAGCAGGTTCTCAGGCTTGAGGTCTGTTCGTTTGTTAGAAGGCGCACAATTGACTAACTTCTAAGAGTACGCACCCCTGTGGACGACATTGTTCTGGTGAAGGTAGTTGACAGCGTCCAAAACCTGGCGGATGGTCTCAGCAGCATCCTTCTCGGTGAACCTGCCCTTTTCGCAAATGCGGTCGAACAGCTCTCCTCCGGTGGCAAGCTGGGTGACAATGTAGTATTTGTCCTGGCAGGCGTCAGCTTCGATTGCCTGGCGGGGCACGCCTCTAACATACCCTCGACTCGAACCAGTCATGGAAACGGACGATATGCGGGTGCTTCAGGCGCTGAAGCATCTCCAGCTCGTCGTAGACCATCTGCTCATTGCCCTTGACGTTCTTCTTAAGGATGATCTTCACGGCGACCTTGCCATCAGGGCAGTCCGCCTCGCGGACAATGCCGTACGTGCCAGCACCAAGGGTCTTGCCAAAGCGGTACTTGGACCTATTGTAGGATCGTTCAGTAGGGGGGCATTCGGCGGTGGGAGCGGCGGCACGCACTTCTTATCGTAGCTGTCGGGCTGGCCGTGCAGCTTGTTCAGCATGCCTGAAACTGCGAATGCGGAGCGGGGTCAGTGTTGCTGGTGGCAATGGCGTCAGGAGGGAGACCTACGACTCATTTTGGCGGTGGTGGCTCCTGGCTTCACGCGTCTGTACTCGGGCAATGTATATAGGCGGTGGAATGCGGTCAGGCTGAGGGCGCGCGGAGACGGTGAAAGCGGAGAGCGGAGGTGCAGGAGGTTCGACCAAAGGCGAGCAAAGCGACGGCCCGAAGAGCAGAGGTGAGCTAAGAAGGGTACCCGAGGGCGAGGCAGAAAAAGAGGTCGTGACGAAAGAACGTACAGGTCTCACGAGGGCGCCTGCTCGAGTGGTAGCGGCTGGAGCTGATAATTGTGCTGGTAGGCGGGGCACGGCTTCCGCTCTGCGCGAGGCTGACACCGTGCGGCTGATATGGAGGTGGCTTAGCCCGGGCGGCTTCGTAAACGCTATGCTAGTGTCTCAGAACGCGCGAAACGTGATTTAAGAGCGCGAACACCAGCTCGTCGCGCCGTTTAGTTTCATGGCTGCCATCGACGGACCCTGAGGGTGTGCCGCTGCGGGTGTCGTGTTTGCCCCGCCCTGATTGGCGCCCAGGCGAGCGCTGCGATCGCTGAGTTGAGCGCACCCGCAGTGCCGCACGAGCGGGAGCGTCACTGGCGCTGATGGCGCTGCCGGCCCGTCCAGACTGCGCCTGCTTGCCCGCCTGTCTGCTCATGCCCAGCAGCCTCAGAGCCCGTTCGGCTCTGCCGTGCAATGCAGCGCAGCAAGGAAGCGGCGGCCAAAACCAGCTTGCCCGCGGGCAGACGTCATAGCCGTCGCAGTTGCGGAAACAGTTTATAAACACCATGCGCCGTGCATAACATCACCTCTGGAGCCGCTGTTTGATACCCCGTCCGCCGGATTTTCATTACTACTCACCGACCGATCTTTCGCCCAATCCGCGCTTCCACCAGCACACTAGCTCTTCCAAATCCAGCCAAGATGCCCACCGCAACCACAATCGTCTCCGTCCTTGCCGGCGTCGTGGCCGTGCTATCCGCCTACGTCTACTTTTTCGGCATCCCACCAGCGCTCAAGCGCGAGCTGGAGGAGAGGGCCCTCAAGACCATGGGCGAGAACAAGGCGTCCTACCTCGTCAAGGGTATGCCGTCTGGCTGCAGCATGTGAAATGAGTACCAGGAGCTAATTTCCATGCAGACCAGATAAACAAGGTGCCCGCGTCTGACCAGGAGGACGTCAAGGACCTCAAGAAGGGTCTCGGGAACCTCGCGGGCGGCAGCGTCAACAACCCGCTTGGCAAGTTTGCCGGGGACTCTGCGGATGACGCAACCCGCCCGTTCACCGGCCGTTGAACAGACTGGATGGTGCTAGAATTATCCTAGTGGCTTCGAAGGCGGTGGAAAGCAGCTCTTAACCCTATAAAAGCAGCCTTTGATCCTGGGAAAGTTGGGGTGGGCGAGCATGGAAGTGTAAAGGATGTTTCCTGTTTGGGACGCCATGGCAGGGTGGTTCACGAGGACACGAGGTCACGACAGCGACGACAGGGAAACGGACATGCGGGTATGCAGGCAATGAACAAATTAATTTCTGGCGTGGCACCGACGGGGATTTTGTGAATCCAGGAAAAAGGAGAGCCGGGCTGCGTGACGGGAGCCTGGCAACGCGGCCTGCACCGCCGCACTCGCGCCACAACAGCAGCTCACCGCCGGGTCGGTCGGCTCTGGCAGCAGGGCTGGCGGGCGTGGTGCCCGGCGTGAGGACAAACTCTGCTGCGCGGTGGGTCTCGCGAGTAAGGGCAGCACGTGCAGGCTTATCGGGGAGGCAGGGACGCGGGCGGCAGGGCGATAAGTAGGAGATCGATCTGCTGCGTATTGAACCCAACGTCAACGGGGGGTGCATTCGTGCATCTTCCCCAGACGCAGCCGCGGGCACGTCATGGGCGGCAGAGGGCGTCGCCAGCGCGGACCCCTGCGCTGGGCGCTGCTCCAGCGCTCTCGGCACCCTGATCTTCACGCTCGCGGCAGCACGGCGGCTCGTCAATTTCCGAGCTTCCGCCTGGACACTGGCCACCGCCGCGCAACTGCTTTCCGATCCGCCGTGGGCTGTATGGCGACGCGATTTCCCACGCCTTCCGACTTCTCTTCTTCTTCTTTTCCCTGCCTTCCCTTCGTCTGTGCACCCGAGACCCAGCCGTCAGAATGGGGAAGAGTAAGTCCGGCGACCTCGAGTCCCAGATCCACGACCAGATCCAGAGCCGATGTACCGTTCCAGTCCGCGCTCCCATCCCGCGCTCGCGCTGACAGCCCGCGTGTTCCGCAGACACCGCCGCGCACGAATGTGTGTCGGAGGAGGCTCTGGCCCATCTGAAGACGTACAAGTACCAGAGCGTCGACAAGAGTTTCGTCTCGCGCTACATCCTCAAGCACTACGTATGCCTCCTGCGCGCCGCCCGCCCCGCTCGCCGCGACCCTGACGTTGACACGCCGGTGATATAGTGGAATGCCTTCGTCGAGCTGCTGCCGCTATGGCTGGCCCCCAACATGGTCACCCTGCTGGGCTTCTTTTTCATTCTCGGCAACGTAGCCCTTCTCGAGCTGTTTGTCCCTGACCTTGTCGGACCGGTATACCCCCTTGGACCCTGGCCGTGCACAGATGCTGATCCCGCTTCCCAACTCGTAGGCGCCTACGTGGATATACTACAGCTTTGCTGTCGGTCTTTGGATGTGAGAATTTTCCCTGTCCTCGGCTGGACCCACTTTCTCACATGTGTTTCCCAGGTACTCCACCATGGACAACGTGGACGGAAAACAGGCTCGGCGCACGGGAACTTCCAGCGGCTTGGGGGAGCTGTTTGAGTATGTCCTTACTCGTGTCGAAATGCGGGGACGCCTCGGTTCTGACCCCTCATTGCAGTCACGGCATCGATTCCCTCAACTGCACCCTTGGCAGTCTGCTCGAAACCGCGGCAATGGGCTACGGAGCCACCAAAACCGGCGCCTTTACCGCCTTAATCCCCTGCCTCCCGATGTTTTTCTCGACCTGGGAGACCTACCACACCCACACCCTGTACCTTGGCTACTTCAATGGCCCGACAGGTAAACCCTCTTAAGCTTCTCGCGCTCTCGCGCCTATGGTAGGTGCAGAAGAAGAGCTGACGAGTCTTTAGAGGGTCTGATTATTGCCTGCTCAATGATGATCATGTCCGCGCATTACGGACCTGAGATCTGGTCATCCTCCCTCGTCCGCTACTTTCCCTCGCTGGAAGGATATATTTCGCCGATTACGACATTCCGTGATTTCTGGGTTCCCATTCTTCTCGGCTCCTTCTTCATCGCACACTTGCCGGCCTGTGTTCTCAATGTAACGCGGGCTCGCCGCGCTGAGGGCAAGCCGATCCTCCCCGTTTTCCAGGAGTGGA
Source organism: Neofusicoccum laricinum (assembly GCA_029906385.1). Lineage (NCBI taxonomy): Eukaryota > Fungi > Ascomycota > Dothideomycetes > Botryosphaeriales > Botryosphaeriaceae > Neofusicoccum > Neofusicoccum laricinum. Next base: position 1,484,027 of record CP123714.1, on the reverse strand, counting down.
CGCCAATGATTGTCTTCACCTTTGGGACCTGTGCCTGGTTGGGAAGCCCATATTCGAGCATCTTGGAAGACTGGGACGCCCCGAATAAGACCGGTGGCCATCTGGTGCTGTGGTGCCTGACTATGAGCCTGGTTTTCGGCCGCATGACCACGAAAATCATCCTTGCGCATCTGACCCGCCAGCCATTCCCATACTGGACCGTAATGCTTGTCCCGCTCATTGGCGGCGCGATCCTGGTCAATCTCCCGCGTCTGGGCTTGGCGTGGGCCCCGGTCACGGCGCAGGTCGAGCTCTGGTACCTTAGGTCCTACTTCGTCTTCGCCGCCATCGTCTACACGAACTGGGCTGTCCTGGTTGTCACCAGCATCTGCAACTTCCTCGGCATCAATTGCCTCACAATCCCTGCCAAGAAAGAGAACGGTGGCGGCAAGTCCTCGCCCGTCGCTGCGGAGCCTGAACGGAGAGTCACTCGCTCAATGGCCAATGGAGCCTCTGGCAGGAAGGCAGACTAAGCTTTCACGCCCCAACCGACAACTGCGCATCTGTACAAACACGATTCTTACGACGCACACGACTCGATGCGGCGCATCCCACCGGAGAGTGACGATCACCGTGCTGGGCCTTACTCAGGGACAGGCCCAAGCTCCATCCACAAACCCACCTTCAACAAACTCCTATATCTATTCACCTTCCTAGAACAATTTTCACTGTTTACTTTCTAGTCCAAAAAACCAAAGATTCGGATAGAGCCATTTTAATTGACGAAGAGACGGCGGAAACGGCCCTACCACCATACATCAACACCGATATTTAAACCTCTATAAAGAAAGCTACTGTTTACTCTTTTTGGACACTTATAAAGCATTGTTCTCATTTCTTGGCATCATAAAGCGGCGGCAGGTACCAAAAGGAGCGCTCATGTTCAACACAGCGCTTCTGGGTTGTGTTTATTGTTTATTGCGGAAATGTTTGGCTTGTCTGTGCCGGCAACGAGGAAGTTGATAATGATTTTGCACGCAGGAGTTGGTGGGTTGGTGGATGGGGTAGAGAGGATGAGGGCGTGTGCAATAGCCAGATTATTTGGGCTGGGAGAGCGGATTGGATGAGAAAAGAGGAGAAAAGACGAGATGAGATAGTCTGGTCTTACGTTCACTGTTAAAATACTCGTAATAGAATTGTTGATGATTCGACTGTGGCCTGTCTTAGTGCTATAGAGCTATGGCGATATGGCAAGCTCTTCAAACCTCCAACTGAGGAAGCTTACCTTTGTGCCTATCTGACGTCTGTATATTTCACAAGGAAGAGGTAAAGAAATAAGGGTTGTTTAAGGTGAGCGACAGCCCTGCGAACGTGGAGGTTGGGTTTGGAGAGCGCAGATCGTTTCAAGATATTTTCCTTGGACTTCCAGTACTTCGTTCAGTGCTTCGACGCTGTCCAAGGTTTTCTCGGCATCCCTGCCCCATTTTCTGTTCATTGCTATAACGCTTTGGCGGGCATTTCCCTCGGCTCGATCGGATTCCTCGCGCCGATCCAAGTACGCGAGCATCTAAGAGCGCGAGTTCCAATGTATCGACTGTCCGATCCGTAAGCCTCAGTGGCGATTGCTTCTTCTTCTCGAAGTGAGGCTTCCGCCAATGCTCAACCTGCGCTTCTGAAGTGCATTCCCCCTACAATACGGTGGATGGGCCCGAGAACTTCAAATTGCCTGGATGTGAGCTACCGAGGGGTGTCAGGCCTTGGTAGCCATATATTCGCAATGTTGACTCGGTCTCGGCTTGGATCATATTTTCCCAAAGTTCAGCGAGCTCACAAATCTGGCTGCAAGAGCTTTCAGACTGTTGCTTGCGACTCGCATACACCTTCCAATATATGTGTAGTGGGATAAAGCCTTCGGTATTGGTGAACGAACTCCAGTGCTATTTGTGTCTTCCTGCGACTTGTTAGATAACTAATATGTAACCCGGGGTCGAACACTGACCCGAGACCTGAAAAAGCTATTCATTTGGGGAAACCTGAACTCACGACACCAATCTTCCCTACTCAGCATGCCACAGCCATTCTCCATCAAAGACCACCCGCAGACCACCACGCTCCCCCTTCACTCCGCAACCCACTCCTCCCTCCAAAACTCCAGCACATCATCCGTCACCTGCCTCCCCAACAAGTCCCTCATCATCCCAACCCTCTCATCCCCACACCACTCCCCCTCCCCCTCAACCGCCTCCACTGCACACTTCGCCAGCTCACCAACCGACCCAAACAAGTCTGTCAGCACATTGACCTCATCCTCACCCAACGGCGCCTTCGCCGCATTCGCCGTGCACCACGGCAGCAGGTCCAGCGCCGTGTTGAACGTGTCGTCCCGCTGTGCTCTGAAATTCTGCGTCGCGCACGCGGTCAAGTTGGCCGTGGTGTAGGTCTTGAGGAGGGCGGGGAGGGAGGCGAGGGAGCTGAGTGGGAGGAGCGGGACATCTACGATGGAGGGGTCGGTGAGAAGGGTGGCGCTGAGGTGGGTGTATGCGTGGAGCGGGGTGGGATGGTCGGCCGGTGGATCGGAGGTGGTGGGGGTGTCGAGGAGGAAGATGATGATCGAGTCGAGGCTGCCGTTCAGTGCCGCGAAGTGCTGGATGCGGGTGAGGGTGGCGGGGAGAGCTGTGTTGGTGGTTGAGGTGGGTGAGAGGAGGAGGACGCGGAGGGTGCGGGGTGTGACGGTGGTACTGCCTGCACGGGGGAGAGGTATGGCGAGATCGTGAGTATTAATTGCGTTCTCTGAATGGGGGTGTTAGTGCTGTGAGAACGAAATTCGTGTGGATTGGTTCTCTCACCTCGTAAGTTCAGTCCGCTATTTGCTGTGAGGGTGGAGATGGCAGATGAAAAGGAGGCCCGGCGGCGTAGACTTGAGCAGAACATTGCTGCAGTGACGTTTTCAAGAAATGGTGAGTGGGTGTGAACATTGAGCTTTAAAAGTGAAGTTGAAGGTGAAATGTGTGTGCTCGTGGGTTGATTGTGGAAGCCTCGCCCAGTCAAGTGCCCTGCTGTTTTGGGCCAGAACTTAAGCCAATTAACATTGAACATCTACCTGCTTCATTCTTTTCTGTTTAAATCTTGAGAAAAGCAGAGCTCATGCTTCCTACGTATGAGCTAAAATCTAGAACACCTTGATATACAAGAAACGCCCCCATCCTCTATTGTCGATCGCCACATGGAAAAACAGTGTGCTCAGGGAGATGGGTATCGAGCGGAGATAATGGGAGGAGAAGATATTCGCTTGGGACGATTGTACATCTGTACAGATCTTAAACCCGGAAAACACTTTACTCTTTCTGAGCCTGGGATGCAGCGGGGTTCCTGTCGCTAACACTATCCGTGTTGGTCGGCGCAGTCTCTTTCGACGGTTCTACCGGTGCAGCAGGCACTGCAATCGCGTTTGAGGCCTGCTCTTCTGGCTTGGATGACTTCAATGCCACCTCCCTGGTGAACTCTTCGGGAGCAACGCGAGCCTTGAGCATTCTGATCTCCTCTAGGAGTTGAGAATTCTTCTCCTCAAGCTCATCTAGCTTTTCATCCACCTCATCGCGACGGTCACTGGCCTTCCTCCTCGACCTCCACTGTTCCCAGACTATAATCCCGCCAGCGACCAAAAACATAAATGTCTCAGATATAAAGTTGGCACCCATATCGATGGCCTTGGTCTCCGCCAGCGGTCTTACTCTCGGAGGCTTGGGTTTATGTTTCTCCGTTATCTCCTCCTTTTCTTTCTTCAGAGCTTCCTCGTCCGCCTTGGTTTCTGCCTTGGTCTTGACTGTGGGCGCCTGGGACGCGCGTCGCTTTGCCTCTGCTTCTTTGAGCTCGCGCTTGATCTGACGGTCTATAATGGCCGGGTCCTGCAACAGTCCTACGCGCCATCGGACGTCCAGCCGGTGCAGGGCTTGTGCGAAGGCCACGCATTTTCGTCGGAAGGGTTCGTGATTGCGGGCACCGCGCTTGATGCCGTTCTGGGTGCGCCATTAGCATCTGAATTGAGGAGGCCAGTGTGCAGTACTCACGGCAATGGGCTTGGCAAGCGTGCGGACGAGGAGGGAGCCAATCTTGAGAGTGAGAGACATGACGGCGGTTGCCTAGGGAGCTCGGATCTGGCTGGAAGTGTGCGGGAGGAAGGCAGGGTGCAATTCTAAGCCATCGGGGTCGGGTGGCTGTGCGCGGAGAATTCAGAGCGTCGACGATTCCATAGTTTTCCGAATGGACGCGTTTTGCCGAGCGATGCGAGAGCTGCGAGGTGCTTGGTGCGTCATGCTCGGCGCGCAGGTGCACAGAAGCTTAGGTGGTGGTGGGTGCCTGGCCGTTCGGGCTCTAGCGGGGGTGCGGGCACGGGCGCGTTGGCCAGGATGGTTGCTATGGCGCGGCACTGTTTACACCAACTCCGATTTCTCTTGTCCCGCTTCCGCTTCCGCTCTCCCCAAGCCCTCAAACCACCATCGCCAAATGTCTGTCCACGCCGACCCTCCTCCACCGCTGGTGCGGGAGCCACGAAGATTCGAATATGAGACTGCTGAACAGCTCGGCAAGGGTGGCTTCGCCATCTGCCACCGCGCCGCCCTTCTCGACGACGGCAAGCCTACCGGCCGGGTAGTCGCCCTCAAAATCGTCAAGTCAAAGATGGAGCCTCCGAAGCTTGCGCAAAAGGTATGCAGCAGTCGCACAACTCGCGCGCAATGTGCTGATGGCTAGTGTAGTTTGTCACCGAGCTGCAAATTCACTCTAAACTGCACCACCCAAACATCGTCGATTTCTACCGTGCTTTCTCTTACGAGAGCAGCACCTATGTTGTTCTTGAAATCTGCGAAAATGGATCACTCGCAGATATCCTAAAGAAGCGGAGGCATTTCACCATGCCTGAGATTCGCCGTTTCCTGGTCCAAACTTGCGGCGCCGTCAAGTACCTCCACCACAGGAATATCATTCACAGAGATCTCAAGACTGGCAACCTCTTCCTCGACAAGGATATGAACGTTAAAGTGGGCGACTTTGGTCTTGCAGCTGTCTTGGTATCGCAGAACGACCTTGGAGCACGGAGAACAACCATGTGCGGAACGCCAAACTACCTTGCGCCGGAGATTCTTGAGAAGGGCGGAAAGGGCCACAACGAGAAGGTGGATCTCTGGGCGATCGGAATCATCGCGTACACTCTGGCCGTCGGGAAGGCTCCTTTCCATGCGCCGAAGAGGGAAGATATCTATAAGAAGCTCCAGACGCGTGACTACAGCTGGCCAGAGCCGGGAAAGACGACGAACGACATCTGCTACGACCTGAAAGACCTGGTGGGCTCCCTGCTCGTGCACGAGGACGACAGACCAAGCCCGGATAAGATTGTCAGCCACGATTTCTTCAAGCTTGGGTATATTCCAGCAAGACTTGATGCCAAGTACAAAGCTGGCGCTCCTAAATGGCCATCGAGATCAATTCCTCTGTCGCAACGTGAAAGAGGCTACTCGGATGAATGGTTCAAGCTCTGCAAGGAGTCAGGCGTTGGCGAAGTCTCAGAAGGAAAGGTTTTCTCAATCATTGGCGGCAGGAAGGTCAGATCTGTTGTGAAGGATTGCGAAAAAGAGCTCGCTCTCGGACG